>JARHVA010000104.1:4757500-6142500 GCA_037957365.1 Torreya grandis
ACATGAAATAGTTCATGTTATTGTTCACATATGTGAAAACCTTAGCATTATTTTTAATTTCATCTCTGGTTACATGTAATAATGCCTCATGCAATTGTGTATTCATATTAGTTATCAAAATAATAAGATATAAAATTAAAATTAATTATGCCTTCCATTATTATTAAGTTTTAATTAAGGAGGAAAATAAAAAGTTAGGTTTGAAAATTAGAAATAAATACAAAAATATAAAACCCTAGGAAAATAGAAGGAAACCCTAAGGAATATAGGGTCTCTTGTGCTCAATACATGGAACATGTTCACCAATATGTTTTATATATTTTTAGACTACATGAAACCCTTATAGGATAAAACTAAGGATAACTCATATTTCTTAAAATGTACAATAGCTAAATAAATTTGAGTGTAACTCGTAGAATACAGTAAATTACTATGTATCAAAAACACTATAATTATGAGTTACATATCTTGTTTTGGGTTGAGATAGGTCTATACAGAGATGCAGTCTTAAAAAATAGTTTTAAATGGGCCAATGAATGCTTAGATATAAAAAAAAAAAAAAAGAGTTTACACAAGTCTAGACAACTTTTCACTTTCTAAACACCTGCATAGAGTGACACTACTTGTTAGGGTGCAAAAATGTCCTTCATGCCTATGTTAAACTATGATGGTTATAATTGATGCACTTACATATGTTAAGGTCTCATATGTACATAAATTTATTTAATCTCGCATGAATATTTTTTTTTATTCTCCTTGCTTCAAAACCCTTATTGTGAACTATAGGACTAAACTTAAAATAGGGATAACATGTGAAAGTGAAGGGTTGATCTGATCTCATCCACCCCATATGGCTAAGTGATGACTACATATCTAATAATCTAAAGAGGGAATTCAAACCAAACATAGTTCTCCTACCTAGCTAAGTGTTTACAATCTCATGTAATACTAGCATGTAGTATTATCTTGTAGATTGATTTCAACACTTGACAAACTATTATATGACCTTGTAGTGGTATTCAAACTTAACTTATGGATTAATATTGTGAGGTATTTTGGATATTGGAGTTTTAGGGAAATTCTTCTCAATGTGCAGTGTATTTTATAATTATAAATAGATAAGTACTATATTTTAATAGGCTTAGGCTTGATATGTTTATATAGTTGACTCTTGGGTAATTTCCTCTAAATTAAAATTTGAAACATAAATTTTGACCCATATGAATAATTCAAATTTGGGATAATAGCAATTAAGGGCATGCAAACAGGTCTACCCTAAGTGGATAGGTATGTAGTGGTAGAATTATTTTAGGGAAGCATGGACATATGTAGAGAAGAGTAACAATAATATAAGATCATGAGAAAATTTAAGAATGATATTAAGTTGTTTATGAAAAAAATACATAAATCATACATAATAGTAACAATAATTTTAGAAGGCCAAACCCATATATGGATGACTGGATAAGGATGAATATGAGAAAGAGTCATATATGTGGGCATAAGTCAATTATATTAAAGTTTGGTAAAATTACACATATCAAGTGTCTAATTTAAAATATGAGTGTCTACAGATACTAATAATGATATAAAAATAATATTTAACATATTCTCATAGCCTATTAATCAGTTGGTCTAATCAGTTCCTTAAAGGAATATTTTTTTACAATTACTTTAACCTCTTCTTGAGATTATATATAAGTTGTTTGGATGAAATATCATACCTCTCCATCCCAAAAAGTGGTTTTTATTAATGGGTAACCATCTAAGGGACTTGAAATTAATGCATATTTTTATTATCATAGATGCAAAAGACATTTAATTAATATATGCATCAGTTTATGACATGAGATACAATATTTGGTGGATGAAAAAATTATCACTATCAATACATCTATAAATTATGTAAAGACAAAGCCTAAATGGAATATGTTGAAAATATTTTCCGATACATTTTCAAATAATGTGTCATAATAGACTAACACCAATCCAAAATTGCACATGACTTACAATGTGCATCCTCCTCCAACTTATTACACTTATCGGATTGAAGAGGAGCATTATTTGTATGGTATTATTGGTACACTTGAGATTACATAGGTACACAGACTTACTATCACTTTCATTGAGCATAATATTTTCAACAATGATTCTATTTATCTAGCATTTTTCATGTATGTCTACATTAACTCAAAACATATACACATTGTCATGGTAGATAATGGTTCAAAAGAAAACAAATCATTATGACACTCCTTACTAGCTATATATACACACAAAATGACTTGAAGAATATAACGAAAATAGTTAAAGTATTAAATGCAAATAAAAATAACCCTATTGAGAGTATCATACTACACTTAAGGTAGGCCCTATTGCAATTAATATAATTTATTCTTGGTTCTAACTATCATAGGGACTTTTATCATGTTGTTAGGATGTCATTAGATACATAATATCTATGTGTTACCATTTATGATAAACTAAAGGATGAAGTATACACATATCATAAAAGTATTTATAGTTATAGGTATACCATATGAGTATCCTAGTCATCCACAAACCTTCCATTAGAAGGCTACCACACAACCTATTATATAACATGTATATGATTATTCTGTGTAGATAGTTTAAATAAAAGTGTTCTTCCTAGGATACCAATAATTCATCATCTATTACATCATATGTTTATTCCAATTTAGAATACATTACCATTCCATCACATCATAAGATATTCATAGAGGTTGATCTATGTATTCCACTACAAAAATAAGCATAGTACCATACTATACAATAGGTTTCACAGAATTTTATGGTTACTAGAGATAACAAACATATACAAGATCATATGGTCTATGATGACAATTTTAGATATGTTATAACATAATATCACTTCTCATATTTTGATAAAAATACTATATATACTAAAATATAGTCTTCAGTTCTTAACAATGTTAGGCTTGACACACAAAGAAGGTCCTAATTTACCATCCTCTCACACTTGCATGATATATTATGAGTCAACCCTTCTATTATGTTGTTATAAATCTCCTTGTCTAATTTAAACATACCAAATATGTTTCACAAAAATATCAAAATTATCATAGTGATTTACCTATACATGGGTCATTTTTGATAATTATGGTGGTTATTGAAATTTAATAATGACCTACAGTGGTTGAAATTGACTTGATCCTAATAGTGGCTATTTTTTAAAGTCAAATCCATCATTATTGTTGGCCTATAAGTCTAACATGTCATTGGAATGAGGAATTATTTAAATAGATCCATATATAATAAAATAAATGTCTCATTTAAAAAGATTCAACAATTATCTATGATACATCTGTACACTAAGGTACACCAAGATTTTTTTTCCTATGCTTCCCAATTTACATACCTATCACTAAGATTAGTCACAATCCAAGTTTGAATAAATAAAATTACAATTCAAAAAAATCATTGTCAAGTACCAAATCAAATCATATTTTGAATACATATAGCAAAGGAGCAAAATTACACAATCACACTAGGTGGGAGAACTATGTGTGATTTTATTTCCCTACTTGGAGTATTAGATATGTACACAATGTCCAATCATTAGACAAGGATTATTTAAGTCAACTAAGACCATTAAATTTCCCCTATTTTTTTAGGTTTCTATCCCTCAAAATCACATCTAAGATTTTAAGGAAAAGGAGGTTTTTTTTCATATCTACACACATCATCAAGGTTCAGGATCACAAAAATAGAGAAAACAAATACATTAATAAGTGATTGTATAGTCACTATTCACTAATTCCATTTAGGTCATTACCAACTAGTAGGGTAGTATCAATTGGTCATATTGACATGATCCTATAGAACTAACCTAGCTTAATCAATATATTAGTTCCTGAATCAAGTGAATCAGATGCATGCTTATTCTTTTTTTCTATTTCTAGAACACAATCAAAATCAAGGTATCAACTAGAAAATATTATAATCATGATCTATTTATAAATTTATGTATTTAACATATGACTATCAAAATAATATAATTAATTGTTTATCATTTACATTCATATGTATGTTTGAATGCAATATATTATAATATAACTTACATTTCAAAAGTTATAACTTAGTTATATTAATCTAACCATTAATCTAAATTAGGCTCAAACATATTTTTGGACTCGTACAAATATTGAATAAAGTAAATCCATAGGTTTTGTTTTAGGGTTTTATTTTTTCTTAATGTTTTAGATCTAATTTATGATATTTTATATACAAAATGCAATTAATATTTTCATTTTTGGCCCTATCCTCTGCATCCTTTCATGATCCCATCCCATGCCACATAATAAGACTATTTCCATTGTACCTCTAAGATGATGAAATTAATGATTCTTCTTATTTTCATGATGTAATTATTTTTGAGTATGTACAAGAAAATGACTATATTGATATGCCTTCATTGTAATATGATAATAAAGATAATAAAATTTAACATAATGATAAATATACTTATTAAGGTCAATATAGAATTTATACTAATGAAATTACTAGGTTAGACCTTGAATATGTTAAATTCTTATCCAAATATCATGAATAACTTTATCAATGACCTAAAGAAGTAGATAAATATTTCATTATTTATCCTAGCATCTAAGGCCACCCAAAAAGCTAAGATTGATACATACAAATTACCTCCAAAAAATAAATAAACCATTATTATATAATCCTTTTGAGATATTACCTCCACATTAATTATTTAGACCACTAATAATGGTACCATTCCTATGCCTACACCTTTCATGAAATTTGTGACATTTCATAAAATATAGGGTATCACAAGGATTTAAAAATATTTTTATGCCCATTCCCACACCAATAACCTTCACCCCATCTAGGTTGACTTTTTACATTCTATTTCCAACCTCACCAAATGCACATTTCATTGAGAGAGTTTTTATAGCTCTGCATACCAAGGTGTTACAATTAGATCAAGGTGCATCAAGAGCTATTCATAGTATGGATTTAACCCATTATCTCTCAAGATAGAAACCTACCCTTTACCAATATGATTCATAATTCCAAATCTTCCATTGTAAAAATGTAAAGGTAATCTTAAGTGATATATTAGATCATTCCATGTAAATTTCTTGGACTATACATACACTGATAAGGTATTAACCAAGTTATTTCCAATGAGCCTTAAAAACTATAAATTAAGATGGTCTTTTGATCTATATATTCAATCTATAAGATAATTCAAACACTTTTATTACCAATTATTATCACAAGTTTTTCATAAACATCGATGATGAGTTATCATATGCATAGATTGATAAGCTAAAGCAAGGATCCAATAATCCAATCAATGACTATGTGCTTTGATACCGAATAATGCTAGCCAAGATTACTAATGTTATGGTTTATAGTGAACTACAAGATATTTTCAAAAAAAAATCTACCATTAGTCCATGAATCAATCATACTAAAGTGATTTAAAACAGTTGATGAGTTATGTCATATAGTGAGGGACAAATAAGTCAGGATAATTTTTTTGAACAAACTTAAGCATACATGAACTCTATAAACTACCTCAACATTAAATTTTCAAAACAAATCAAATTATAATTCAAATTTAGTGATAATAATAATGGGTTGAATTATATAGTAAATTAATTATCTCAATTTATAAACTAATTAAAATTGAAAAGTATAAAAAAGAAGAAATTTTCATGATTACCATCATCTCCCCATGTGATTCTAAATAAATTTATCAAAACATAACCTTATCACACTCCTTCCTCCATAAGATATTTATCCAAGTATTCCTAGACTAAGGAACTATGATATGAATACATATTTTAAGTATCATTAGATAATAGAGCATTAAATGAATAGATGTTTCAAGATAAGACACAAGACACACGATCTTAATGATGATAACATTATCAATATATGAACCCATATAGAACAATATTGATTACAAGACATTAGAAATCAAAATTTGAAGATTTTTAGCTATCCCTTCCCTAAAATTTGAGTCAACAAAAACCAATGACAATCCATAGCTACATCATACATATAACATGCATCTTCCACATATGACATATGATCATCCACTAAATACTATCATTTGTATAATTAGATATATTCCACTTTAGTTCCTATGATTACATTTAATGATAATGATATAATTGACAATGATTCATATTTTATGTGTTTTCATACATGCTTACTTTGAAGAAAAAATTATATACATTGTTATGATTGAGAATGATTCAAGTTAGAATGTGTGAACAATGGAACTTATCTAATATCTTAGATACATATAAAATGATTTTTAAGATATAACAAAATTATTTAAATGATTTTAGAAACAGAGATAATACATTAGGATACATATAGTATTACCTCTTTAGGTTGGATCAACCATATTAGCCATATCATTCTTAGTATTAAAGACTAATGGTATCTTCAACATATTTTTTGGATGCCCACAGATGCATAGACTTCATGAAGTTCCATACACGATACACCAATGCCTAAAGTACATTTATTGTAACATAGTGGTTACAATATTAGTTAGGTTTTTATGATGTGTGTGATTATAAATATGATTTTGTGGATTCATCATGTATTTATAAAATTTATCTCATGTTTAAGATAAATTATATGTACTCATCTTTAGGGAGAGGGAAATATATTAAATATTACATATGGAAGAAAACAACTTCACACACTACCATAAATAATAAGCAAAATGATGAAATGGAATGTGGTCGACCTCCTCAAGAATGAAAAGAAAGGTATAAGTAAAAAAATAAGAAAAAACAAACAAAAGAGATATAAATGAAAGGTGTAACCTAAATTAAAAAAATTAATCTTTATTTACATGAATATATTCTCATTTAATAATATGGTTTGAGATAGGTTTCTAAGAATTGTTGATGTGGAATCCTTTATATATTTTAAAATTAATAGGTCTTCATCTATTTTAGTGGTTTTTCTTATTTTTCATCTCCAATAATTTTATTATTTAACAATTAAACTTAATTCATTAATATTTACTTGGTGTTTATCATTTTGAGAATGTTCATCAAGTGCATAGATACCAATCCAATATCTATAGATGTCTATGGAGTGTTATTTTAGCCTCATCTAGAGAGATATGTTAGTTTCACCTATGTAAGTCATACCACATGAATAAGGATCCATATATACACTTTTTTTAATCTTTAAAATGATTAAGGGAAGTTAAATGGGTATAAATAAGTTTGAAAGACATTTGTATGCTAGTTGGGAAAGATCCATAAAATTATATTTCTAATAGTGGCTATATTTATATGAGTATGATATGACTATCTTCTTCATTTAATGATATTTATAACTCCACCCCCCACTATGATTGGTTGAGACACATTATAAATCATTGTTCAAATACAATTGAGACACATTCATGATCATTATTTAGATACATGTGGTACACATATTCAAGATAAATATTTAGAAATGGATAACACACATATTCAAGAACATTATTCAGACATGAATGACACACAAATACAAGATACATATATAGCTAGTTATTTAACAAATATTACATCGGATAGTTACTCAAATACCAAAGAGGGCATTATCTTCTATAGTAAATACCCAGTTAGCACCATGTATAGTTTAACATGTTCCACAATCAACACTAGTACTAAAACCCTCCTATTTCACAATGGATATAAAAAATCATCACCCTCATAGTGACACTAATCATACCCTAACTTCCATAAGTATTGAGTAGGATAGACATGGTACACCACATGATTCTACATCAAATTTTAACTCATCTCTAGTTGATGTATCCCATCCATGCTAAAGTATACATCTACCAAATGATACATGCACCTCCTCTAGGCCTCCTCTTGATTTAATAATTTATTATTTTTCCAAATGTAAAATATTCCAAAAATAAATAAATAAATAAAATCATAAAATGTAAAAAACATTCCACTATTCAAAAAACCCAAAATTAGGACATGAGCATGACATGATACTAGTTTACATTTTTACATATTTTATTTATCACATGTTTGGTATATGGAATAATATCTACATGCACATACATTTCATGATATTTGATTATTATGTAAGACATATAAGTTATACACAAACATACAAATTTTGGTTCTCCCTCAACCTGGTGGACACATTGGGGCATATTATTCCACTATTATAGGTTATATTTTTATATAACCTTTGTACCATGTTGATATACCTATATTTCTTATACATGCATCTATAGTTACTCATTTCGTACATGGTTATACATGATATGAAATTTTACCATAATGTGACACTAATATATATGGATGGTGTAGACTAGTTCCTTGTTTTATGTTTCATTATTGTTCTTACTATTTTACATGATAGGATTACTTTATCTATGATTATTGTGTGTGTCACTTGGAATTGTTTGATAAGACATATTTGATGACCATTTTTTGTGACATTTTTTATTTCCTCATTCATCTTATTATTTTTCCTTTTTTGTTTTGACATTTTATGTCCCTTGTATGAGCCCCTTGGCCTTATTTGTGATACTAACATTTGCATTTATTAAGCTTCTAGACATTTAGGGGTCCCATGATTTATATCATGCATTGTTATTATGTATTCTAATTTATTTTTCATGCATAATTGATACATGTATGTAGACATGACACTTACATGTCTTTCATTCCATATTTTACATATTTGCCTTGATTGATACATATATTACTATGATGACATATTCTCCACATGATCAAATGATATCAATGATGTTATCTTTACATGATATGATATAGTTCATAATTTATTATTTTGAAATGAGTTACAAGATACACCCCAAATATCAAAAGGGGATAATTATAGTAGTGTTATCATAGAGACATAAGCCTCCATGAGTATAAAAACATAACAGAGTATAGGTTTCATAGATTATAGATATTTAGATAGCTTAGATACATAACATATAATGAAACATTGATACATAGTATAGGTTCATATGCACAATATTTTATAGGAAAAAAAAATTCATATTTTCATTTTCATTTACATTTGGGATACATGCTCTCAAATTTAACATACTTATTCATTGTGAATGATATTGGTCATAGACATATACAACATGGTCACTGTTGAATTGAAATTTTTTGTAATTCCAATTCACACTTTATATATCTGATCATGATGGGGGTATGTAAATTTTCCATTATCTTTTGATCATACATTATATTCTACAGAGAGATAAACTATATAATCAAAACCTATTACAAGATGGAGGTATGAATGTTTAAAATCATTCTTTTTATTTTTACTTGGATCTAACATAATTGAACTAGAGTGATAAATTACATTAGAATATATAATCCATATATAGTGGTTGATTCATTTATGAGTGAGCCTTTCATAATCAATTTTCTCATTTACTTGTGTAGTGTTTTCTTTTTGAGTTGAACCTAGTCACATGTTTCTACTTATCATTTTCTTAAATAGTTATTTGGGATAATAAATTATGTAATATCCCCACATTCATTAGTGTTGGGGAATATTTCCTTCCCAACTCATGATAATTCATAATTACACAAGTTTTGATAATTATCACTCCAACTCTCCAATGCTGCAATGAGGAAACATCATCCACAACAATATGTGAAGACAAGATAGTTTACACCAGCATATAGATGTAATCTATCACTTACTCCTTTTAATTTTCATATTTAAGATTTTTAATATGTGAATTGACTATTTTTATCTCATTACAAGTTTTCATGAAGCAAATTTGTACTTTTAAATCCATCTTGCAAAAGTAAAAGTGTGTTTTACACACTCTTGTATATTTATCCTTTTACTCTAGTAATTTCATTAATATAATAGATTGGTGAAATTTATAGATACTAAAATATAGAATTTAATTTTTCAAAATGATAATTTTGATACACATTTACCATGCATGACTTGAACACCCAAAAAACTTCCTAAGTCTCCATCCTCTCACACTTGCATGTTATATTATGAATGAATGCTTTCATTATCTTTTTTTACACCTACACAAACCTCAATGTGTACTGTAAACATGATAAATATCTTTCCCATACATATATAAACTCTCATATTATTTTAATTATACACATATTAGTTCTAAAAATTGTGTTCATTATCAATAGTCAATAATGACTTACACTTGTCAAATTTGACTAGCTTCCCACATTGGATATTTTATAAAATAAAACCCATATTTTAAGTTGTCATATTATCTTAGCATATTATTGGTGTGAGGAATTATTAAAATTGTTACATATATTAAAAAATAAAGGTCTCATTTAAAAGGATCTTTCACTTATATTTGATACATCTATAAACTATTTCACACTAAGAAAATCTATTGTATTCTTCTCAATTTCATACCTAACACTAGTGTAGTCACAAGCCATGTCTAAATCACTCAAAATTTAGTTTGAATCAAACACTTTCAAGTACCAAATCTAATCATTAGTGACATACACATAGAAAAGGATCAGAATTGTACAATCACACTAACTGGGAGAACTACATGTGGCTTGATTTCTAAAGAGTATTGGATACATAGGCAATGTCCAATCATCATATTTGGGATAATTTGGGTATATTCAACCCATTACACTTACCCTATTATTTAGTTTTATATCCTCAGAAGAACATCTAAGGTATCAAGGTAAATGATGTTAATTTATACATTTTCACACATCATCAAGGTTAGAGATTTAAAACACAGAGAAAGAAAAGACAAACATAAGTGAATTTATAGTCACTATGTTTTACTTCCATATAGGTCAGTACTAACTAGCAAGTCGGTACCAACTAGAATGTTAGTATCGACTGATAATGATAAATTGATCATATAAATTTACCCAACATAAGTAGCAAATTATTTATTTAATTGAGTGAATAATAAGTGTGTTTACCCTTGATTTCCACTTATATAACATAGTCACAATTAGTTATTCAACCAAAAATTATAAGTATCATGATCTCTTTATCACTTTTCATGTTTAGCATATGCCCTTATCAAATAAGAATAATCATATGTCAATTATTTATATTTATGTGTATGATTGAATCCCATATCTTATAATCTAAGTTTTATTTAAAAAAATATATCTTAATTAGATTAATCTATCCATTTTACAAATTAGGGTATAATCATACATATATTACTACTTGCCCATGACGTTTAACATTTTTCATGATTGACCTATGACCTACTATTTTATATCCCATTTATGAGATCATTAGTTAACATGAATATAATTCTTTTTTTTTTAATATAAAAATAATTAAATATTTTAAAAAATATAAAAATAAAAAACTAGGACCCATGAATGACATGGGTTGTTAGTTCACATAATTTATTTATGATTTTTCATCTACATGGTAGATTATATGTCTATTTTCTCTATAAATATGTTTTCAAGTATAAATGAGTGAAATGAAGAATATAAGGGTTATATATGACATGGACACTCAAATGTAGCACATTACTACATCTAGACTACATGTCTTACTTAAAGTCTTGGTTACACCATGTGCATTTTGGTACATTTACATAGGTTACATATTTGTATGACCATTCCATTGATTATATTGATTTATTCATACTAATTACACATTAAATCTCTTATATATACTAATTATATTGATATTTTTCATGGATATTATATTTTATATTGTATGATGATAACATACATTGGTTGTGTATATTATCCTTTCTTGTTCAATGCATGATTCATTTTTTTGGATGTTACATGTGATGTTTGATTTTTCATTACATTTTGTGACTCCTTATTTGTATGAATTTAACTCTAAGTGACACTGATTGTTCTTTGTATGACTCTTACTCTACATGAAATTTATTGGTCTCTATATAAATCTCACTCTATGTGACATTAGGGGTTCATTTTTTGCCTTTTTCTTTGTGATTTTGTGTGACTTGGATGTTAATTATATGAATTATTTAATTTATGGTTCTTACTCTTAGTTCTTATTACATGAATTTATTTATGTATGAATCTTACTCTATGTGACATTGTTTTTTATCATGTGTGTTTATATGACTACTTGTGTTTGTAGTGGCCATAACTTTGTGTGTGACTCTATGTGGATACATCTAGGGTTTTATGTTGATCATTTGATGTCATTATTCATATCACACACTCTTATAATTTTTCATGTGTTTTATCTTTTTGATTGTTATGTGAAACTAATAATCATAATTTTTTTATAATTAATAAGAATGCTAAAGATATACAATACCTATAATTTTGATTATAACTTTCTAAATATAGTAATAAGTTTTTTTTAAACATTAAGAAGAAGATAACTTAGCTTATATTCTAAAATTCTACTAGTATGAGATTAGGTATAGTTGTCTAAAATGAACTAAAATAGTTCATCAATTTATCAAGTTCATGCACAAATTTTATGCTTGTATCTAGACAAGTTTATGATCCATGGATAACAATGTAAGCTAGTTAGTCCAATGACTATGGACTTGCCTACTTTGACTATGAAAAATTATGACTATCATACCACTTGAACATGTGCTCCTTGAGATTATTGATATACTAAAAAATATAAAATATTTTTCAAAATACCTATAAAATAAAACCATAGTTATTGCACAAAATAATTTGATATCAAATAAAGAGGGGTATCAGCTGAAAGGGATTGATTTGGACTAATCTTAGCCAATCCCCATTGACTGACCAAGTCTTGCACTAAAATTACAATAATGTAAATAGGGATACAAATCAAATGTATTTCTCCCATGAATGTGTATGTGTGAAATTATTAATTCAATAAAATATGATCTTTCTCCTAGTTTACACTTTACAAAAGTAATAAATATAAATTCAGCCTTTGTAACTTTTAGATTTAGTTTCAACAACCTTGTAAATGAAACATGTAAGTATTTTTTATAGTTTTTGATAGTGTAGAGTGTCATCCTTTATGACTTATACTAGATTTATAACTATATATATCTTGATTTCAAATCATGAGACCTATTGGCATGAAAAATTTGACCCAATAAGACCCATTAAAGAAAAATAATGATCCAAAAAAACTCCAAAAGTTATGCCAAGATAAGTCAACATTTCAAGGACAAGTCTGTGGGCCTATATCTATCCGTAAACTATGGAATTGTCCAAAAAGAAAATTAAAATATTAAAAAAATGAATTTGGGATCCTCGATACAAATTTTTTTTAAATGAATAAATAGACAAGTGATCACAGTAGCATATGAATTAAATATAGAAGACACAAACAAATGCACCAATAGATACTTCATTCATTGTTAATAGTTGATATGTACTAAGTCATATAAAAAATATATTAAATATATGCTTGTACTAAATTTGGGTGTTTACATCCCCCCCCTTTCTAGAAATTAAATTTCTAGATTAAAAGAGACATTTATACTTAAGTGTGTATGAAACACTTTATATTTGTAATTAAATTATAATTATGCATGACACTCAATAGAAAAACCTAGAATAATACATGTAGTATCCAATGTCTATATATGAAATTTGAAGGTCTATGATTGATATTGAAAGGTAAAAAGTAAAGATAGTGTAAAATTGTAATCTTGTGTTACTATGTTATATGTGGAGAATGATCATGCTAATAATGGAAAAATCATGTTTTTGATGTGTGTAAATGCATCACAAGATTCTAATAGTGTTGAAAAAACTTTTCATTTCAATATTAAAATAATATTTTACATGAGTTACTAGTTGTGATCTTATTGAGATCTATGGTGGAGTAACATCCAAGCTATTTGACTGTTTCACAAAATGATAATGCAAGTGGTTGTTAGGATAAATCATGGTCCTAAATTTTTGTGAATATGAATGTTATTTCAAATAATTCTAATGAATGATGATCAAAACCTAAAGTCTAATACTCTAATATAGCATGAATATTAATAATTAGAAAGTAAACTATGGTGATTTGATCAAAAAAAGAAAAAATAGGTAGGGTAAGGTAGAAAGAGATTTTTCTATTCTTTAGTTCAAACATCTTAATAAATCTCTAATTTCATCAAAGATATGCATATTCAAACTAGAATATGGCATGAAATTACCAAATAATATAGATCCTATCATATATTAGGAAAATGTCTAAGGATATTTGAAAATATGAAAATTATAAATCAAATTCACTTTAAAGATTTAATTAACCAAGAAAATTGCATTTTCACATCTTCCAAAAAGCAATGATATTGAAATGAATTTAACAACTTTCAATCAACCTAGTGTAAAGATAAAATTAACAACTCTACATTAATACATGCACATATAGAATTCATAAAATCAATTCAAATCTAAACACCAGAATAGAGATTTGAGGAAGTAGCCATGATAACAAATGAATAAATAAAATGATAAAATCTTCATAGAATTCTCTTGATTGTATTACTTGCTCCAAAATTTACAAAATAGTTTTTTGTCTCAAAAATCCCTCCCTTTTTCAATGATAATACCCCATTTTATAGGTTGAAAGAGCAACCTATGAGGTATGTTAGTCATTATCAAATGGGAATTATACAAGTGTCAAGGATGGATGTCCTCTTACAAATATTTTAATATCAATGACACTTTTCAAATGTGACTAACTTATAGTCCATGTGTGTTACACATTGCATATGATTTTAAAAAATAGTATATTATTTTAAATGATTTACATGATTTTGTTACAAAATAATAGTCTAAGTCAATCATGTTGACTTTAAGATTCACCTACAACTGTAGCCTTTTGATTTTTCTCCAAATTATTCATGGATTTGCCATATTGTTCATCAATCAACCTGAGATTGATGATTGGTTCTATGAAAAGCTCCTCTATCTATCTTGTTAAATCCTTGAAGATTTCATATGTTCTATCTATATCTTCTTTGATGATTCTAGCATTACAAATATTTTCATTTACTGACAATATCATGTCCATGATACGTTTTTTTTCAACCCTTGTGGTGCCCTTATTTTTACTCTTGACCTTTTTGATGAAATCAATAGCTCTCTATTAGAACTCTTCATCAGTTATTAATCATGTTTGATAAAGGATGGTTGGATCCTTAATCAAACCTCCTAATATCTAAACCATTCTACCCTATAGTTGTTTGAAGTCTCCTGAGAGGCTTTCAATTACTTTTGACCACTTATTTATGTCCCTAATTTTATCCATCAAGATTATCATAGCCATATTCAAGTTGATGGGCTGACTATTTTAAGCTCAAAATTCTGGTTTTTAATTATTGTCTTGATCAATGCCTTTATTTTGTTGTCTAATATTTGTCATTGAATGACTTGGTTTAGAACCATGGCATGCTATTCATTCAATATGTCTAAATTGGACCTTATTACCTTGAAATAACTGAATGTCTTAAATATCTCTGCTTGAAAGCTATTAACAATGTCTACTGGTACTGATAAAATGGATTATTATTCTTGGATCTTCTTCTATTATTTCAATCCTCTTATTGTATCTTGTAGAATTTATAATTGGGATTGAGATAGCTCTAAGACATCTTATTCAAACATGGGGTCTTCCCTTGGTCTTTATTCCCTCTTATGAGTCAAATAAACTAAAGTCTCAACCCTTTGATGTACATCCTCTTGACCTTATTCTAGGACAATTATCTCAGTCACTCTTTGTATTCTATTAGTAGCTAAATCATTCTGAACTCCCACTAAATATTGGCTTATATGCTTAATTAGCACCTTTGCTTATAACTAGTTTGTTGACTAAGCTATAGTATCAAGTTTCTTTTCTTCTTCATCTTAGAATGCTATGATCAAAGGCTTCAACTCTTATTACATAGGAATGTTTTTAGTCTTTACTAGATCCCATGGATGATAATTAGTATGAAGCTTCTCCATCATTGGTTTATATAGGAACCATTTAAGTATAGTTGGTCCATAGATTGGATTCTCTTCACTAAATAATTTGATGTCCTTCAAATAATTATAGTCTCAACCTTCCTCTTGGGAGGATAAATGATCATTAATTCCAATGACTTCTCTTTTCTATTTTCTTTCTTGGCTTCCTCAACATTTTATTCTTTTGCATATGCGTCTATTTCATAAGTCATGGAGAGCATTCTCAATATATCTTCAATAGATTCTTGTAGATTCAAAGCTATCATGTGAACTTCCTCTTATTGAGTAAAATCTTATTATGTTATTTTAGAAGACTCGGGGGCAGAGGATATTGATACAACTTCACTTGGTATTATTTATTCAATATTATTCTCTATTTATATGTCAAATGGGGGAAGCGTATAAGAGCTGACATATACTAGATGATACTACCTAGGACCAAGCTATCATCTATCTTCCATCTTTTTATCTCTTAATAATCTAGATTTAGGATGCATGTTATATTCCTTTAGTCTTATAGAAACTTCATGATAAGTGGTTGCCTTAGTGTACACAAATTCAAATGCACTAGGTTCATGTTCATAAGGTATAACTAGAATACCTTTGCTCCTAAAGTGTTCCTTTACTCTACCATAGAGATCTCACTATCTATGGTCATCTATCTACAAATCAAAGGAAATCTTATGTTTTGAAGTAACTTCAATGTGGTCCCATTGTCTAAAAATGGTTATAAAAATAGTCATGGGAAAATAATGGAGAAGTCCCTTCCTCTTAGTTTTTAAAATCCCATCTATTCCATTAAACAATTAGTATGCAACTTCCTATTCTACCAACTTATCTGGCACATGTATTGGTAGTTTAAGGGGGGCACTTTGGGTTTATTCTATTCTAATAATGTTACAATCATGATATATCCATATGTCTCCCATTGTCTCAATGGTTTTTTATTGAAAGACTTATCCTCATCATGGGGACACCATTGATGTCTTGGCTCAAAGTAAGATACACACAATCATAAATGAATTAGATATGATCTCTATATTTTTAAATATACAATTTTGAGTAATAATGAGACATAATTTGAGTATCATTTAAGGACCATTCTCTTTATTTAGGGATTTTGGTTGTGGCACATAGGGTATCTAATAAATATGACATCATGAATAAATTTATTCTCTTCTTTTTTTAAATCTCATAGTTTTGCCTGCTCAAAGAAATGCTAATGATTTCACCTAAAAGATGTACTACCACTTATTTAATAATGAAATATATAATAGGAATCCATATAGGTTACATGTGTAGTATGTGCAAATCCATATAACTTGTTCAACATGGTTATAACCATTTTGACTATAGATCTAAATTTGATCCAGGTGGATCTCTCCATTTGTGAAAAAATAAAAGTTTCCAAATTCAGTTCAAATCATTTTCACATTGTATTACTCGTCAAGAGATTTCTATCACTTTTTGCGGTTTAAAAAATGGATCCCGAATGCTCAAGATATAGCCAGTTGAAGAAATCATGTGACCAGGGTGTCAAAAGTGACGTGGCACATTTGAGAAATGCCAAGTGGACCAATCTCCATTTGACACATGGAAAATAAATAGGGGGAAAAAGAAATTTTTTTACTTGTTTTATTTATGCACATGATATTTGACATTTTCAAATGGAAATAGGTGCCAAACCTCCACACCACAAACACTAAAATATGCATCCCTCCTTTCTAGGTGTTGACTAAGCTAGGTGGTAGCCAAAGTTGGTGCCCAAATCCTTTCCATTTGAAAACTTCAACAAACTTGCTATTTTGAGCATTAAAACAACCTTTTCCCATCAAATGTGGGACTAATTCCTTGGTCAAAGCGTGCTCATGGAGGAAGGACACCCTTGCCCACATCCCTAGGCACCTAGAATGGAGGAAGGTAGTTTTGAACTTGAGACCTGGCGCCTAAAACGATAAGGCCTTGACCACTTCAGCCATGGTGGTTGAAGTGTTATAAAAGGGAGTAATTTTAACTTGTATTGAGATGGAAATCTGACTGTGTTTTATTTTTAAGAGGTTGAGAGCTAGATAAGAGCTTGGAGATGGCTTTAGAAAGTGGATATTAATCTAATTTCTGACCTCTATACACAGGGTAAGCCTTTCAATTATTATTTTTAATTGAAAGAGAATGTTATTTTTTTGTATAAACCAATAGATGAAGTGAAGGGACCAAAGCACATTCAGAAGGGGTTGAAGACTAAGGAAAGATTATGTGTGACCGAGCTTGAGTTTATCAGTGAAGGTGGAATTCTTGGACATAGATCATGCTTGAGGGAAGTTGTGCAATGTTTCCAAATAATTTGTAAGCCATTTGTTGCACAAATTTAATAGAAATGTCCTCACTATTGGGTGGACCTGGAGACATAGGCAATCAATGTTGAACTCCATTATCATTTTCATGTGGTAATTTGTCATTATTGCATGTTTTGTTTTCAAGTATTCTAATTTTTAATTAATCAAGAACTCATGCAATATTTGAAAAATTAACAATTTATGACATTTAATTTTTAAAACAAAATTTGGTTTAATTGGTGAATGGAAGATATCAGTCTTTTTGACAATTATAATCCAATTCGATAACTGAGAATACTTTGCCAAACAATTTGCAAGTTCTTTTGAGTATCTTCGAGAATTTGTTTATTTTGAAAAATTCAGAATCCGTACATTTAAAACTTCATATTGAGTTTTTCAGTGGTGTGTATGGATCAAGTTGGTATCAGAGCAGTTGATCAATAGGGATTTAACAATTGGTTGTTATTTTTGCTTCTATTTCGGCATTTGTTTCAATTTTTATGATTCGACAGGTCTAATGGGCAAGTTATCAAACAGAGCCAAGCTTGATGAGCTTGAAGCATATAACCAACAAATATAGGAAGAGAATGCTTTCCTGAGAGTAAGATTATACTCCTTGGATGAGGAGATTGCCCAATTGAAAATGGAGTTATGAGCCAAGGATGAGCTCATGGAAAAACTACAGAATGGTGGACAAGTGAAGGATTTGCCTTCCACTGTAGATGCAGGCACTATGACAGATGAAAACATTATAAGTGCATGTAAGTCATCAGTTGATTTTCCTTCCCATGAAGAATCTAGTAACAATGATTTTGGTAAATTTGAACAATATACAAAAGGAAAAGGTTCAAAATTACTTGTTAAAATAGAATTTAATGGAAAAGGCCTAGGAAAAGATGCCCAAGGTGATACTAACCCCATTCAAGTAGAGAATAAGCCTAATCATGTAGGGTTAGGATACAGATCTGGTATTTATAATGAAACAAGTGAATGCTCTGAGAAAGTAGAATCAAGATGTGCTATGGAGAAGTGTAAACCATCTGGGATAGAAGGTAAAACACATTCTTTTTGCCACACTTGCAATCATGTTGAATCTAATTCTACCAGACAACATAAATATTCCAATATTCCTTTTGATTATGGTACATAAAATTTGTGGCACATTTATCCATGTAATTTTTATGGATTGTATAATCATTGTGTAGCCAAATGTTGGAAACATAAATCTTTGTTAGGAAATATTTTGAAAGACTAGTCTCCTAAACAGAGTTCTGGGAGTAGCAATAAGAATATGTTTTCTAATAGAGTGGACAAAAGGTTTTGTACTCATTGTAACAGAAGTGGACATCGGGTTGAAAAGTGTTAGAGACTTCAACCATCACACCATCTGAGAAATGGTAAGATTAAGATGGTCTATAAACCTATCAATGAGGTAATTAATGAAGTTAAATCAACTCATACAAATGTTACTAAATCCACTAAAGAAATCTCACCAACTAATCAAGAAAATTTGATTAAGAGGGTTGGTAAATAATTTTTGACATTCATGTTGTCATGATTAGTGGATGCATTCATGTTGCAAAGCAATTTTGGGATCTTTGTTGTATTCATAAAGGACATTCACCTTGCTTTGAATGTTGATATGGTTTATTGGAGTGGCTCATAGAGAACAACCAAGGGACAGGTTAAACATACTTGGAATATTTTCTCATGTTTGGGATTTTGAAACTTCATTTTTAAACCTTGAAAACAATATATGCATTTTATATGGACATGAGTAGTATGTCTATTTGCATTGCAGTTTATATGTTGTCTTTTATATATTGTGCAAATAGAGGCTTATAAGACCCTTTATGGGCACCATTTGTAATTGTACTAATTATACAAACTATTTGTAGCCATGCATGATATTTTCACATTATCTAAGACCCTTATTCATTTTTGGGCATTTTATTGTAACTGTCAATTGTGGTTACAAATAGCATGTAAAATTATTACACGAACAAATTGGTTTGCAGTTGCACTTGGTGAATAATTTGCAGTGATTGGTAGATGCACCATTTTTGAGATATGACATTTAAGCAAGTAGTGTGTTTCTATCCACAAAGTGGAAATGGGTAGATATTTGTTTTTCACTGACATTTCAAGGATTCAGTTTGAATTTTGAATTGTTACTATGATATGTTGCAATGATGTTTTTGTAGAAGCATTTTAAATGGAGACCACACTTTTGGGGTCCAAAAGCGCTTAGTGGGGAGGTTTGATCCAGGTGGATCTCTCCATTTTTGAAAAAATAAAAGTTTGCAAATTTAGTTCAAATCATTTTCACATTTTATGACTCATCAAGAGCTTTCTATCACTTTTCGCAGTTCAAAAAATGGAGCCCAAATGCTCAAGATATAGCCAGTTGAAAAAATCACGCGACCAGGGTGTCAAAAGTGACGTGGCACATTTTAGAAATGCCAAGTGGACCAATCTCCATTTGACACATGGCAAATAAATAGGGGTCAAAAGAAATTATGTTAGGTGTTTTATTTATGCACATGATATTTGACATTTTCAAATGGAAATAGGTGCCAAACCTCCACGCCACAAACACTAAAATATGCATCCCTACTTTCTAGGTGTTGACTAAGCTAGGTGGTAGCCAAAGTTGGTGCCCAAATCCTTTCCATTTGAAAACTTCAACAAAATTGTTATTTTAAGCATTAAAACAACCTTTACCCATCAAATGTGGTACTAATTCCTTGGTCAAAGCGCGCTCATGGAGGAAGGATGCCCTTGCCCACATCCCTAGGCACCTAGAATGGAGGAAGGTAGTTTTGAAATTGAGACCTGGCACCTAAAAGGATAAGGCCTTGACCACTTCAGCCATGGTGGTTGAAGTGTTATAAAAGGGAGTAATTTTTACTTGTATTGAGATGGAAATCTAACTGTGTTTTATTTTTAAGAGGTCGAGAGCTAGATAAGAGCTTGGAGATGGCTTTAGCAAGCGGATATTAATCCAATTTCTGACCTCTATACACAGGGTAAGCCTTTCAGTTATTATTTGTAATTGAAATATAATGTTATTTTTTTGTATAAACCAATAGTTGAAGTAAAGGGACCAAAGCACATTTAGAAGGGGTTGAAGACTGAGGAAGGATTCCGTGTGACCGAGCTTGAGTTTATCAGCGAAGGTGGAATTCTTAGATAGAGATCAGGCTTGAGAGAAGTTGTGTAATATTTCCAAATAATTTGTAATCCATTTGTTACACAAATTTAATACAAATGGTCCTCACTATTGGGTGGACCCAGAGACGTAGGCAATCAATGTCGAACTTCGTTATCAATTTCATGTGGTAATTTGTCATTATTGCATGTTTTATTTTCAAGTATTCTAATTTTTAATTAATCAAGAACTCATGCAATATCTAAAAAATTGACAATTTATGACATTTAATTTTTAAAACAAAATTTGGTTTTATTGGTGAATGGAAGATATCAGTCTTTTTGACAATTCTAATCCAATTCGTTAACCAAGAATACTTTGCCAAACAATTTGCAAGTTCTTTTGAGTATCTTTGCGAATTTGTTTATTTTGAGAAATTCAGAATCTGTACGTTTAAAACTTCACATTGAGTTCTTCAGTGGTGTTTACGGATCAAAATTGGCTCATTAGGATTTTCTTATTAGGATCTACAATGACCTTGTGACCAACTTCTAACCATTTCACTAGGATGTCCATCATGGTATGTTTCTAGGCCCATGCATTAATATAAGTGAGGTCTATTTGGGGCCTAGGTAGCTTATAATAAGATTCAAAGGCAATATTAGATATGTTTTCTATTTTACTCAAACTAGGTTCATGAATAAGCATACCCTTATCAACTTTAACATCTTTGAAAATAGGACTTAAGACATCGATATAGTGTAATACCTATGACTTGGTGGGAACATAGTGGAGTCTCATGAGTTGAATTTCCATGATGTCATCATTCAATCTCTTCACTAGCAGCATCTTCTCCTCTTCTTTGGTCAAAATTCCCTAGTTTTATATGGTCTAGAACAAGCTCAAGTAATTATTATCTCCCATGTTTAATGAGGAAGCCACAAACTCTATGTCTTTGAAAACTTTTCCTTCTTCATCTGATGAAAAATATAATTCAATTTCCTACTTTAAAATATGTCCATAAGTTGTCATTGATATGATTCTGATCAAATTATCTACTTGTGAATAAAAATTCAACCCTTTTTGCTATCTAGTTATACTCTTTAAATAGTTTTTATTATTGGGGTCTCTCATCTGGCTCAAAATAGAAGATGTAGGAACAATTTTAGGGATTTTGGTATGTTTGATAGATTTTGGAGGGTTTAACTAAGTTTTAATCATAGCATACAAAATTGAACTATTTTCTTTGGTAGCCCAAATTATATTTTTATCTCATATTTATACCTTCACATGATTGGGTCCATTAAATATTTTGATCTGACATGTTCACCTATATATAATCTCCTTTCCATGTTATTTAATTCATTTTAAAACACTATGATTGTCACTTTAGACACATGTCTTCGTATCGTGCCTCCTATAAATTTGATCAAATTCACTCCATTGATCTCCCTGGGAGTCTCCTGGCCTTGACTTTCAATGTTGGCCATTGATCTTTGATTTGGGCTTCTAAAATTATGAAAATTGGTAGCCCCATGTGTTTTTTGTGTACCCTACTATAGTATCCATCTGATTAATTCTCTTATGCCATGTGGTGACCTTTTGTGTAATATGGGATTATTGACTTCTTGAATCGATTCACATTATTGATGTCCATTTTCACAATCGAATGTGCACCATAAATCTTTGATTCACATGATCAAATGCACATTGTTGATCTAATAAACATACATTGGGATTGTGACACTTATCACCATCATGTGTGCTCTCTAGATCTTTTGAAATATTGATTTTAGGCTCACTGTTAGATCTCCATCTATACTATTAAATGTGCATCACCGATCTTTGATCTTAACTTATTGACCTTAGTATTTAACACAGATCATCGATCAAAAATTTTACTTAATAATACCTACCATCAATATTTGATCTCAACTTATTGACCTTGGGTTTTAATGTAGATAATCGGTTGGAATTTATACGTAAGAATACGCATCATCGATCTTTTAATCCAATGACTTTGACTTATTGACTTTAAGAAATCACCCATGTGTTGTTGATCTTAAATCCAATTAAGTGAGGCTTTGACACTTCACAATCCTATGTTTAATTCATATCTATAAATAATAAAATCAAATAATAAGTACTCGAGACATATAAAGATTTAGTATAAATCTTAAACTAAAGTTTTAATGAATTAATAAACTCAATCAAAACTTGTGCTAAAATTAAATTAACGCTATGATGGAATAAAGTGACCCATCTAAGAAATGAATCAATTTTAATAAGAACTTAGGCTAAAGTAATTTAGACTAAGGTTTTGAACGTCATTTAAACTTAGATTCAAGTAATCAATTAAGGACCAAATGTTAACATAATAATTTGAATAGGATAATATTAGTTAACCAACTAAGGGTTAAATTAACACTAAAGTATAAACCCATGAACATTTGTTCATTTTAATGAATATCCATTCATCTTTCAAGATAGAAACATATGATCCAAATGTTATCAACATTAGATAATATCAAATAAAGATTATGTGCTAGCATGTCAATGTATTCTAGATCAAAACATAATACTTAATGATGAACTTTGATCAAGTTGAATGCCTAATTTATACCATAATTTGAAAATTTTGAACAAGGGTCCTCATTTTTTATAAATAGGGAATGTTTGACCTCAACAAATGGCAAATTTTGTGGGAAACATTACAAAATGTTAGAATTCAAATAGTCTTGGTTCAAAATAATAACCAAACTAATCATTTTACATGATCAAGTAACATTATTAAGATCAATTCATAATTAAAAAAAGTCTTACAAGTGTAGAATTAATTTCAAATATCAAAACTTATTCATGTTGTGTGTGTGTACTTTGATTCATTTACTGATTGACATTGGGATTTAGAGAACAACTTCTAGAGTTGATGACCTTAATCATTAACATAGACTTATAGCATATTTAAATATTCATTATGAATCATGATTTATAAAAAGAGAAGTCTTGCGCATTGATTTTATGACATCCAAGCATCCATAACCCCAATATAGATACCTTTGGTTTCACTCTATCCCTTTCTCCATTGCCAATCAGGCATCCATAGCCCTGGTGGAGGTTACCAGAATCACTTTTGCTCAAAAAATTTTAGATTTTCAATAAGGCTTTTATTTTTATTTTTTTTGTATTTTAGTTTTCCAAAAAAGATTTGGAACTATAATTAACTAGGCGTTTAGGATTTTTGTTAAATATTTGATTTTCAAGACAATCAAGACCAAGCAATAATGTTCTTTAAGTACAAACATGACTTTGTTCTAATAATTCAAACCTTCATTCAAACACATGCAATCCTTATTGTAATCAAACTTAGATCAAAATAAGGTTTAATATTTTTTAATGAATAATTTTTCTAGATATTAATCTTCATCAATTTCTCAAAAACATAACATTAAGCTTAGAATTTACAAAATCCATGATCAACCAATGTTTAAGGGTCATATCCACATTCTTGGTTTATGAAGTTCTTTTGAGCATTGAGATGGATTTGGAGCTTGAAGACATATATTAGAGAAGACTTATTAGAAGCCATAGAACAAAGAAAAGAAATAAAACACACAAGCAAAAAAATATACACAAACACTATTTAAAAATAAGGTATAGGAAATAAACTAATCTAAACCTACCTACACTAACTCTAACTAATCTTAAAGATTACTCCATAAATACTTGAGGTGGAACATCATAGAAATAATGTTTGAGATACTACCCATTGGTCGGCAAAGTGAACTCTACTCCCTATAAGTCTTTAATTTTAAAGGTGTTTTCTCGTAATGTATTGGAAATTTGTAAGGACCAATCCACAAAGGAGTGAATTTCCCATGTTTTCCTTTTAGCTCAGATGCTTTGTCCCATAGGAGAATTAGGTATATTTGTTTAAACACCTTGATCTTTGATCATTTGTCAAACCATATTTTTAAATTGGTTTGATGTCTTCTAAAATTAGAAAATTATTCTTCTATAGCATCCTCCATTTAGATGATATCAAGCAACCTAGAATTGGCATATTCTTGATCTTCTTCCATATACTCTTGTATAAACTTATAAGTTATCAATTTGAGAGTAACTAGAAAGATTGGTTATTATCTATATACCAATACAAATGGTGATGCTTTTAGATCTTTTTTTACTCTGGTTCTATCTACCCATAGAGCAGACTTTAGTAATAGATGCCATGTTCTTGGTTGTTGAGCTATAGACTTCTTAATATCTTTCATCAGATTCTTGTTTGTAGACTCTAAAAATTCATTAACCTAAGGGTAATGATTCAATGAAAAATTAAGATATATTTTATTTTCATAGGCCCACTCATTCATCTCTATAGATGTAAGTGTTGATTTTTTATCACAGATCAATGATACTAGCATCCCAAACCTGGTGCAAATGTTCTCTTCTAAGAAATTGATAACATCTTTATTCCTACATTATTATTTTGATACTACCTTTTTCTATATATTACAATAATCTATGATAGTAAGAACATACGTGTGCCTAGCTTAATAATTTGGGTTGATAACCCCTACAAATTCTAAATCCCATTGAGAAAATGGTTTGTTAATTAAAATTGGCCTCAAGGGCATAGTTGCTTTAGGTTCCTTTGTATTGAATATTTGGCATTGATGACATTCCCTAACATGCTTGTGAGCATATTTGAAAATGGATGGATAATAATATCCTGCCCTTCAAATTTTCTAAATTATTATTTTCTCATAGGGGTGTCCACTTCCAAATTTTTACATGAAAGGTACTTAATATTTTAGTTGATTCTTCCTTTAAAATACATCTCAAATATATTCCTTCATAATTCTTCCTGTAAAGTATCCCATCCTTGATCAAGAAATGAGTTTATTTGAAATTTAAATCTCTTCTTTTTTCTCTACTCAATCTTGTAGGACAAGAACCATTGATCAAGAAATAAATTATTGCATCATACCAGTCATTTGGTTGAAACTATTGTTGATCAACTTGCATGATGCTCAATCTAGGGTTAGTGTTAGAAATCGATTGAATTAATCCCTGACACCTCACCGATTTATAAATTTTCATTTCAAGAACATATTCATGGAGTATGGACATCCACTTTCCTCATCTTTCTCCTAATTCACATTGACTCAGTATGAGTTTGGTCACAAGGTCTAGCAATATATCATGCACTTTATTCCTAAGAATATAATGTCTAAACTTTTTGACTACCTTAACCAAGGCAAATACTTGTTTATCAAGTAGGGAATAATTTAACTCAACCTTTTTGAAGTTAGTACTCATAAATGCAATTGGATAATCCCATTCATCAATTTTTTGAGTTAATATAGCTACTATAATATGTTCAGAGGCAAAAGAATAAAGATAAAAATATTTTGTAAAGTTAGGACTTATCAACATAGATATATGTCCTATTGCTTCCTTGATATCCTTGAAAAATTTCTTCATTTCTTTCTTCTATTCAACCCTTTTATCTTTTTTTATCATGTAATTAAGTGGTTTCATAATATCTATAAAACCGAAAATGAATTTCCTTACAAAATTGATCTTCCCAAAAAAAGACTTTATCTCTTTTCTAATATTTGGGGGTTTTATTTTAGATATAGCATTGACTCTATCTAGATCTATAGAAATCCCATATATAGATATCACATGTCCTAGCAATTTTCCTTCAGTTATAGAAAATATGTTTTTCTTAGGGGTAAGGGAAATTTCATACCTTTGATAACCTTCAAATACTTATTATAAATGCATTATTTGATCTTCCCAATTCTTGGAAAACATAATAGATCATCCATATATATAATGATACATTTACCTATGATACCTTGAAAGGCATAATCCATAGCTCTCTGAAAGATAGCTCCTACATTGATGAGTCCAAAAGGAATCCTCTTGTAAGCAAAAGTGACCCATTTTGTTGTGAATACAATATTCATTCTATCATCCTTGTTAACAAGTACCTAATTATAACCTAAAAAACCATCTAGGAAAGACATGATGGTAGAACAACTAACAATTTAAATCCCCTGGTCAAGGGATGGTAAAGGATAATTATAATTTTTAGAAATTTTTTTTAGTTTCCTAAAATCTATGCATAATCTAATCTCTCCATTTTTATTTCTAACTAGTACTATATTAATTACCCATGTAGAATGTCTAATTAGAAAAACTATTTTTTCTTCTAATAATTTCTTGACCTCTTTATAAATAAATGGTTCCAAAATTAACTGGTCTTTGCTTCTACCTAAAGGGTTTGCATGATTCTTTCAAGGGAATGGTATGGGCGATAACTAAAGGATCAAAGATCTTCAAATCTTCATAAGACCATGCAATAACATCATTGTACGTGGTTAGTAGGTCTCTAGAATTTATAGACTCTACATTTGTGCATGTTGTACCAAGGCTTACTAGCTGAGGTTGACCTTGATTTCCTATGTCAACTCCATTATAATACTTCCCATTTAATTTTGTAACTTTATAAGTTTTATCTATCTTATCTTTTTCAAATAATCTTTCCAAGGAAATCATGCCTTTAGGAATATTTTTATCATTCAATTGTATTATCTTGTCATCAATTTTCTCATCATCAAGAGAGTTATCATTGACCTCTTCAACAATATGAGACTCAAACACTACTAATTTATTCATGAATTCAATGATCTACTTATAATCACTAAAAAAATTTAGATGATTAATATTATTAGGTACAGAGGGATGTGGGATCAATTCAATGCTAAGCCTTTGGGAATCCTGATTTGGTATTAGGTTAGTTATAGCTAAAGCTAGTTCATCAGTAGACTAGTTTCCTTCTCTAGGAATTGAAATAATATTGAAATCATAAAAATACTCAATAAATACCCATACTCTAAACTTATATTTGTTTATATAATATAATTTGCATTGATACTTGATTTTGACCTGATTGACTACTAGTTCAAAATCACCACATACTAGTAATTCTTTAACCTTGTGTTTAATATCAAATTGTAATCCTAATATCAATGCTTCATACTCTACCAAATTATTTGTGCAAGTAAATTGAAGTTTTTAAGAAGCATTATATTCTTTCCCAATGGGATTGATTAAAACTACTCCTACTCTAGACCCATATTTGTATCTAGCACCATCAACATATAATTTTCAAAGTCCAAGCATAGCATGA
The DNA here is from genome assembly GCA_037957365.1 of Torreya grandis. NCBI lineage: Eukaryota > Viridiplantae > Streptophyta > Pinopsida > Cupressales > Taxaceae > Torreya > Torreya grandis. Next base: position 4,786,136 of record JARHVA010000104.1, read on the forward strand.
GAGTCCTTATAATTATATCCTTGAGGAGTGTCAATGGTGTAAACCCCTAAATTATAATTAACCATATTGACCCTTTCATTGGTTGCATTATATTTAGTGATCATATGCTTCATATTTGGTTCCCTTTCAATCTGAATTTGATTAAGAACTCCCCTCTATGGTAATGACATGTGAGAGCAATCAGTTGACATATATCCATTCAAAGATTTGGTCCAATCTCTACTAAGTAACATCCCATAAGCATCTCGAATGTCAATAACTTGAATATCAATGAATTACTACACTCTTGGTTCTAAAGCAAGTTGCATATGCATATTTAACAATTCACCAATCACTTTAGTCTATATTTGTCTAATTGAGTCACTACTCTATCAAACTTTATAATATTTAAACCAAGATTTTCATAAATACCTAACATCGTGATATTTGTAGAAACATCTAAATCTAATAGATAGTTATACAAGTTTTTACCAATAACTCTAACTGTTATTAAAAAGGTGGAACTTCTATTTTATTCTTTTACATAACTATATTTGCATTTGCAAGTTTCTGTGATTTACTAGGTTTTTTAGTTAAATATTCTATCAACAATTCTATATGTTCAATTATCTAATTCAATTCATGTAATGTGATATTAACTTTAATTTTCTTCATATCATCTACTATGTTGTACCCATTCCTAGTAGAAAAACTAGATAAATCAACATTATTTCTAGTCCTACTTCTATTTGGAGGTTTTAGATTATTATCTCCTTTAGGATTAGGAGTATTATTATTGTTTGGTGGAGTATAACTTGTCATTTTTTACTTATGTTCATTTTTCCTCAATGGATAAGTCTTCTTCAAATACTATTGAAAAGCATGAATCTCCTCTTGAGTAGCTTTAAGCTCATTCTCATCTTGAAATGAAAACTCAAAGGTTTCCATCATAAGAATTGTTTCAAAAGATTTAGATGCCTCTGAAGAGCTAGGTGTCCCTAAAACATTATATTTGTTAGGAAAAACTTCAAATATATTTGATTCATCTTGAAATACTTCAAAATTATTACAAAATTCTATATAGTCTAATTCACCATGTTTTACAGTGTTATGAGCCTTGCAATATCTAGTTAAAAATACATCACAAATATTTATTTTAGGTATGTTCTTAGTTACAGATGACTCATTATTATTATTATTATTGTTACTATTTTGAAAACTATCTGTAGGTCTGTTAAACTTCTGATAAGAATAATTTCTATTCGAATTCTCCCTAGTGTTACCTACCTATTTTTGTAACTAAAGAAAATCAGTGCTCAATTTTTGAACCATTTTTAATATGGAGTAATATTCATTCTTAGGTACCTCCAAATTGTGGACTTGAGTACTATTACTAGTTTTTAGCACCATAACTCATTGATATTTTGGATAAGATCCACTTTTAGAGTTATTTACCAATCCTAAGTTTTGAACAGGATGAGCATGACTCAAAGGCAACTAGTTTATAATTGGAGTTTGATTCAAAGCAAACATGATCTGATTAGCATTTTAGATGAAATTAAATATAAGAAAATTAAGATGGATATTAAGAATAATATATGTTAATTGACCTTGGGGTTGTATTTGATCATGAATTTCCATAGCTTTAGCATAAGCCAAAGCCAATTTATTTTGGCCCCAATAACTCTTTTCATTAATACAGAAGTCATTGGATCTAAATCATCCTTATAAATTTCTAAAGCTAAAGCTTCATCAAGCTTATAGGGAGTTATAGTTATACTAAACATATTTTGAAATCTAGCATTGAAATCTCTAATGGTTTCATTTAAATCTCTCTTTTTTGTAGTGAACTATTGATATAGAACACAAGGACTGATGATATTTCCAAACTAATCAATGAAATAATTGTTGAAATCATTCCAACTAAAAATTTAATTTTTAGGAATATTAAGAAACCAATCATATGCTACATCTCTAAAGGTAAAAGGAAATAATCTGTAAGCAACATTTTCATGAATAATATTTAACAATCTCAAGGTAGCCTTAAAAGACTTGATGTGTTCTTCAGTAGAAACAATGCCTATAGGATTAAATGAAGGTAAATATTTATCTAAATTTATTGGTAGTCATGTACCTTAATAGGCACATTAATAGAAGACACAACTAACCAATCCATACCTTGATGAGGATTGAATACATCAATATAAATATGTGAAGCAGGTTGAGATTTATAAACTCTATGTTTACCTCTATCCACTCTTATTTTCTTATGAATTTCTAAGGAAAGAAGAAGTATCCTTGTCTTAGACCTTGACCTAGTTCTTATTCATGGTAGTTACAGCTTGTAAAATCCAATTATTGTTCAAAATACAATGTAAAAATTTTATCTTTACAAAGACAAATGATCTTTAGTTAAATTCTTACAAATAAATAGATATGTACATTTAGATTTCTAAGTTCAAGAAAAATTTGCATAAATTCATAAAAATATTTCAAAGAATGACTATATTTAACTGTATTAGCTTAAAGATACATCCAAACTTGCGAATATCAATGATATTTAAACAAAATTACTATCACTAACCTTAAACATGTTAGATTCACAAAGCTTAAGCAACCTTTGCAATAATTTCAGATAAATCTTTAAATAATAACTATCTTTAGCTAAATAATCCTAAAGACTAGTCTAAAACCATGAATATCATTTATCTTTACAAATTTAAGCTAAGTAAAACACAAATCTATAAAGTATCAACTGATCTTTGAACAAAATTCCCTAAAATTAGCTCAAGATACTTTAGATTCACAAATATTTAGCTCATCTCCTCCTTCTAGTGCCAATTCAGAAGGCCTATTGATGCATGCAAATGTATCACATGAATATAATAGTGTTGACAACATTTCTCATTTCAATATTCAAATAATCTTTTACATTAGTTGTTGGTTATGATCTTCGTAAGATCTATGGTGGAGTAGCAATGAAGCTAATTGATTGTTTCATAAAATGATAATGTAAGTGGTTATTGGGAGAAACCATGGTCTTAAAGTTTTATGAAATATGAATGTTATTTCAGCTAATTCTAATGAATGATGATCAGAACCTAAAGTCTAAGAATCTAATCTAGCATGAATATTAACAATGAGAAAGTAAACTATAGTGATTTGATAAAAAAATGAGAAAATAGGTAGGGTAAGGTAGAAAGAGAGATATTTATGTTCTTTAGTTTAGACATCTTGACAAATCTCTAATTTCATCAAATATATGCATATTCAAACCAACATATGACATGAAATTACCAAATAGTGCGGATCCTATCATATACTAGTCAAATGTCTAAGGATATTTGAAAATATGCAAATTAAAAATCAAATTCACTTTAAAGATTTACTTAACCTATAAAATTTAATTTACATGTCTTCCAGAAAAGCAATGATATTGAAATGAATTTAACAACTTTCATTCAACCTAGCATAAAGCTCAAATTAATAACTATGCATTAATACATGCACATCTAAAATTCATAAAAGAAATTCAAATCTAAACACCAGAACAAATATTTGAGGAATAAACCATGATAACAAACAAATAATCAAAATGAGACAATCTTCATATAATTCTCTTGCTTGTATTACTTGCTCCAAAATTTACAAAATAGTTTTTGCTCTCAAAACTCCCTTCCTTTTTCAACGATAATACCCCTTTTTATATTTGAAAGAGAAACCTATGAGGTATATATCAAATGGGAATTAGAAAAGTGTTAGGGATAGATGTCTTCTTATAAATATTTTAATATCAATGACACTTTTCAAATGTGACTAATTTATAAACCATGTGCATTACACTTTGCACATGTTTTTACAAAATAGTATATTATTTTAAAATGATTTACATGATTTTGATACAAAAGAATACTCTAAGTCAACCATGTTGACTTTTAGATGCCCCTATAGGTACAAAAATGTTCTTTTGCTTCAAAATCTTCATGGATTTGTCATAGTGTTCATCAATCAACCTGAGATTGATGATTGGTTCTATGAAAAGCTCCATTGTCTATCATGTTAAATCTTTGAATATTTTATTTATTTTTCCATAGATTATTTGATTCTTATATCATTACCAATATTTTCATTTTCTAGAAATATCATGTCCAAGATACGTTAATTATCATCCCATGTGGTTCCCTTACTTCTACTCTTAAAATATTTGATGAACTTAGTATCTCTCTACTAGAACTATTCATTAGATATCAGGCCTATTTAACTAAGGATGGTTGGATCCTTAATCAAACCTCCTAATATTTGAACCATTCTACCCTCTAGTTATTTTAAGTCTCTTGAGAATCTTTCAATGCCCTTTGACCACTTATTTATGTCCCGAATTTTCTCCATTAGGATTATCATAGCCATATTCAAGTGTGATGGGCTGACTATTTTAAGCTTAGGAATCCTAGAAGAGATAACATATACCAAATGATGCTACCATATTCAAACCTATGCTATATTTTTATGTCAGATGGGGGAAGCCTAAAAGATATAACATATACCAAATGATACTATCTAGGACAAAGGTACCATTTGTCTTCCATATTTTGATCTCTTAACAATATGGATCCATGATTCATATTATATTCTTTTAGTCTTATATCAACTTCATGATAATTTGATGTCTTAGTGTACATAAATTTAAATGCACTAGGTTCATGTTCATAAGGAACAAATAGAATACCTTTAGTCTCCAAGTGATCCTTTACTCTACTATAGGGATCTCACTATCTATGGTCATCTATCTATAAATTAAAGAAAAGCCTATGTATTGAAGTAGCTTCAATGTGGTCCCATTGTCTAAAAATGGTTATACCAATATTCATGGGAAAACCATGTACAAGTCCTTTCCTCTTGGTTTTGTAGATCCCATCTATTTCATTAAACAATTGGTATGCAACTTCCTATTATGCCAACTTATCTGGCATATGTATTAATAGTTTAAGGGCGGCACTTTAGGTTCCCTCTATTCTGATAATGGTGAAATCATGGTATATACATATGTTTCCCTTTGTCTCAATGGATTTATTAATTAAAGGAATTACCCAAATCATAGGGACACAATTGATGGCTTGGCTCAAAGCAAGATACACATAATCACAAATGAGTTGGATATGGTCCCTATATTTGTAAATATATAATTTTGAGTAATATTAAGACACAATTTGGGTGCCATTTGGATACCATTATATTTGGTTAGTTATTTTGGTTGTGGCACATAGGGCATCTAAAAAATATGGCATCATGAAGAACTTAGTTCTCTTCTTTGTTTTAATCCCATAGATATGTCTACTCAAGGAAATGCTAATGATTTCACATAAAAAAGGTACTACCACTTCTTCAATAATGAAATGTATAATAGGGACCCATATAGGTTCCACATTTTTAGTATTTTCAAATCTATATAACTTGTTCAATATGGTCATAATCATTCTAACTCTAGATCTAAATTATCTCATAGGGATTTTCTTATTAGGATCTACAATGACCTTATCACCAACTTCTAAACATTTCGCTAGGATGTTTATCTTTGTATGTTTTCAAGTCCATGAATTAATGAAGGTGAGTCTATTTGGGGCCTAGGTAGATTATAATAAGATTCAAAGGAAACAAGGGATATGTATGATATTTTCCTCAAACTAGGTTCATGAATAAGCATACCCTTATCAATTTTAAAATATTTGAAAATAGGACTTAGGACATTGATACAATACAATACATATGACTTGGTGATAACAAAATAGAGTCCCATGAGATGAATTGGCATAATGTCATTGTACAATATCTTTATTGGTAACAAATTTTCCTCTTCCTTGTTCAAAATTCCTTAGTTCTATATGGTCTAAAATAATCTCAAGAAATTATTGTCTCCTGTGCTTAATGAGGAAGCCACAAACTCTGTATCTTTGAAAACTTTGCCTTCTACATCTGATGACAAATATAATTCAACCACTTGCTTTTAAATATGTCTATAAGTTGCCACTGGTACTATTTTGATCAAATTGTCTAATTGTGAATAATAATTCAACTATTTTGGCTATCTAGTTATACTCTTTCAATAGTTTTGAATATCAGGTTCTCTCCTATAGCTCAAAATAGTGGATAAGAGAATAATTTTAGGGATGTTTATATGTTTTAAGACTTTTGGAGGGTTTAAGTAAGTTTTAATAATAGAATATGATCTTGAATTATTTACTTTGGTAGCCTAGATTGTATTTTGATCTTGTATTTATACCTTCACATGCTTGGGTCCACCAAATCTTTCAATATGACATGTCTACCTATGTGATATCTCCATGCCACATTATTTATTTAATTTTAAAACATAACCATTATCATTTTGGATATGTGTCTTCATCTTGTGCCTCCTATAAATTTGATCAAATTCACTTCATCGATCTCTTTGAGAGTCTTCTGGCCTTGACTTTCAATTTTGGTCATTGACCTTTGATTTGGGCTTCCAAAATTGTGACACTTGGAAACCTCACATGCTTTCTATGTACCCTAATAATAGTCTCCATATACTTAATGCTCTTACACCATGTGATTACTTTGTATACAATCTGGGCTTATTAACTTATTGACTTAATTCTCACCATTGATATCCATTTTTATGATCAAACATGCACCATTGATCTTTGATTTGCATGATCAAACATGCATCATTGATTTGCTAAACATACACTATTATTGTGACACTTTTCACCCTCATGTTCACTCTTCATATCCTTTGACATATTGACTTTGGGCTTACTATTAAATTTCCATCTATACTATTGAACACATGTCATCTATTTTTTATCTTAGCTTATTAATCTTAGTCTTCAACATAGATCTTTGATCAAAATTTATACATAAAAATATGCACCATCAATATTTTATCTTGACTTATTAACCTTAGTTTTCCATGTGTATTACCGATCAAAATTTGTGCGTAAGAATATGCACCATCAATCTTTGATCCAGGGACTTTGACTTATTGAATTCAGGTGATCACTCGTGTGCCATTGATCTTAAATTTGATCAAGCGAGGCTTTGAAACTTGGTAATCTTGTGTTTAATTTGTACATGTGAATAATAAAATCAAATAATAAGTGCTTGAGACATATAAAGACTTAGCATAAATCTTAGACTAATTTTTTAATGAATTAATAAAATTGATCAAAACTTAGGCTAAAATTAAACTAAGGCTATGATGGAATAAAGTGACCCATCTAAGATATGAATAAATTTTAATAAGAACTTAGGCTAAAGTAATTTAGATTAAGGTTTTGAACATCATTTAAAATTGGATTTAATTAATCAATTAAGGACCACATGTTAACATAATAATTCAAATGGGACAATATTAGTTAACCAACTAAGGGTCAAATTAACGTTGAAGTATAAACCCATGAAAATTTATTTATTCTAATGGAGATCCATTGATCCTGCAAGATGGAAACACATGAGCCAAATGTTAGCAACATTAGATAAGATCAAATAAATCTTATGTGCTAGCATGTCAATGTAAGATAGATCAAAACATGATACTCAATAATGAACTCTGATCAAGTTGAATGCCCAATGTATAGCATAATTTGAAAAATTTGAACAAGGGTACTCATTTTTTAGAAATGGGGAATGTTGACCTCAACATATGGGTTACTAGTTGACCTAACCAATTAGAGTAAGGATACTTTCAATATTATTTATTTCCTAACTAGGAAAATAAAATATCCTTCAAGCGGTAATGGGAGAGTAGTAGGTCATTAGATGTCACTAAACCATGACCATACTTAATCTAGTAACTAATCTAACATTAATCTCATACCCCTAATATGAAGGGTTGGATAAACATTCCCCCTTATCGATCCACCTTCATGTTGAAACATTGGTGAATTTAGAGTGATCAAATCCAAATGTTGAATAACTAATCAATCCTTTAAGTTGAAAATATCTATACTAAAACTCTCATGAATGGAGAGAAGTACCCAAATGTACTAGTCCAAAATAATATAGAATTATGAGGGTTTTTATAGAAGTGATGCCAAGGTAGTTGAGTGTCACTAGACTAAAATGTATTTCACTTGTAATATAATATGGAATCACATAATTCGTTTGATATAAGTATTGTCAATGCCATTGAGTGTCACTATAATCAAACATACATCACCCATAAATTAACGAGTCACATTATTGAAAATGAATCTAGATTATATTTTCATGACCTAAAGAGAATAAAGAATATTATACTCCCATCATGACCACAATGCTAATATATTTAAAGTGAAATAATAACCATTTTTTATTGAATCTATAAATTTTATTATAGTATATATAAATGTGAACTAGTATCATGTATTTTAACTTTTAAAATGTATATATATGTGTGAAATAGTATAATTTTCCTAAATTTATGCCAAATGATATATAATTCCATGTACCTATATGAATAACTATAATTGTATGTGAAACTTGTAATTCATATTTTTGTAACTAAGTTTGCATATGTCCATGCATATGCATTCAAGTGTGCATGAATTATTACTCAAGTATTAGTAAAGTGACTACATATCCATGTCACATGCCCCCAATATCTTTTAAATATTTTATTTATAAATTTATTTTAATCTTTAAAACCTATATTATGTATGTGTATATGCATTATATATGCCTCAATATATATATAATGTTATTTATATCTATTAATGTAGAGTTATTATCTTTACTTAATGGAGATCACCTACAAAGAATATGTCCTAATAAATTTTACTAATATGACAATATATTAAACCCCTTATCATACATTTATAGCATGTAGCTAATCTAAACCATGTATAATGTAAAAAAATTGAGTGACCCCAGAAAATTATTTGTGTGGGATTAAATTTTGTAATAAGAATAATGTATGCCCTAATTTTGATGCGATGGATGAAATTATAAAAATAATTTCATTGAAATAAATGTAAGATTAAATAAATTTATTTGTAATTTTTTTAATTAAATAACTTTTAAATTTGTTCAGTTTTGATACATTGAAATTTGACCATTTTTATAAATTTGTAAATGTTTTTAAATTATTTTAATAAATTAGCTTGATGGGTATGATACAATGATTTCTAAAGGTAATAGCATAGAGAAATAGATTGGATATATTAAGGATTATGCAATATAATTTTTTTATAGAAAAATAAGCATTAACATTGTCATTTTTTGAAATGGTTGGTAGGAGTAATGGAAATATTATCATGCATAAGAACATGTTTTTTGTATTACAATGTAAAAAAAAAAGAGTAATATAGATAAGTATTGATCAAGATATCACATGTAAAATTATTAGAGGGATTAACTGTAACATTTGAAATAAAGATTCAACCCATATAAATTGGTTGGTTCATAATATTTTTTTTGGTTAATTTTCAATATAATTAATTTGTGATTTTGAGCTCTAGTTGAGAAAATGCCATGGAAAAGAGATCTTAGATTAATCCAATTCAATAAAATGGAGGCTACCCTATAGTATTAAGAATATCTACCCCTAATATGTTATGAAAATCTATTTTTTTGACATTTTTCATACATAATGAGTTTTTTAAATAGTTTTTAAAGAAAATTATTAGATTTAATAGAATATCAACTAGACTTGTCCTTTATTCTATTGTCTTATCCATATTTTGTACTAACTTATCCAAAAAAATTGCAAACTTGTCTCCAGACCTATCCACTTGACCACATACTTGTCTACATGGTTTTTTGGTTCAACCATAGAATTTTACTTGATATTTGTCATGATTAAATATTTAAATTGTCTTTATTCATTTTTTATATTTATTTAAGTTTTCTAAGGTTGATGTCATGATTTTTTGATTGTATGTTGGCATGTGAGTGTGAGATTTTAGACGTGGGAATGTGATGGAGGTTGTGTGATTATTTGATTCATGTAGAGAGATCCACTTTTGATGTAATTAGGATTGGTTATGTTGGATGACTAGATGTGATGACAATGCTAGCAAAGCTTTGGGACTCAGACACTTGTACCTTGGGATCCCCACAGGGGAGATGATTATTACACTATAAGATGTGTGGATTATTTTTTAATTCTTGTGGTTGACACACATGATCCTACGAGGTGGTGGTGGGTAGCATAAGATAGGATACGCCCACCAGTATATGAATTGACATGCTATGGGTACCCACTATATAGCCAACGATACCACTATTTTTATTTTTAAGATTTTGATATCAAATATTATGTGTGAAGAAGTTATTGTGTGTATTTATAGCATCCTTTATTACTATCAATGGTGTTGTTTTATCTCTTTCATGTAGTATGCATTTCTTTGTCTAGGATATTGATGAGAATAATATTATGTATTGTTAGGGCCAAATTATGTTGACACATTTATTTCACAACCCTAAATATATGAATGACAAAAATATGAACTTTTTGAGGTCATGAACTATTTTACAGCAAGTGATTATCACTTTTCCTTCCAATAGTATAAACAATCCTTCCAAATTTAATCACTCATATCTATTTATATATTAGAGTTAAAAATGAAATGCAAGTGAACCTCAAACATTATAAATTATTTGGAAGTATAAACATTGGCTTATGATTGAGAATTTAATATTATCTAGTGCATGTAGGTAAACTAAAACAATACAAATAATAGGAAATTATTAAAAAAATGTAGTTTAAATATTTATAAAGGGTCTATATATATTGGCCATCTTTCATCATTGGTTCAGTATGTCTAATATAATTATGATGGTCTTGTATTTACAAAAATATTATTATAGTTATCCATGAACTCTTTGGATTTCTTTGTGGAAGGTTTATCCTGAAAATGTCATGGAATGTCCTTATACATGCAATAACCCTTTCTTGATCATAATTTGCTTTAAGATTCTTGGAAATTATGATATTGGACTTTTAATAAATTAATAAATAATGTATTTTATTATAAATAAAATAATTTATTATCCTTAATTAAATAAAACATTTTAAGTTACCCTTGAAATTAAATCCACTTAAGCTTCCAAAAAATCAAGTGCAATATAACATCCTTCAAAATTATTATAAACTTTTAGCATATATATTTTTCCTTAAAAACATTTTATTTCCAACTCCAAACATTATTTATATCCACTATGCATATTAAAGTTAACCACATATTTTAAGCTTCATATTAACATAACCTTAAATAACCAAATTGAACATATACTTTTAAAACACATAATTTCCAGCATATATATCCATAAATGTCAAGTATAAATAATTTTCTTAAATAAAGAGAGTTATCATAATGAAAAGGGTACATATTTAACAAAAACCTCTATATGCCTTTCATTAAACAAATAAAAATGTTCTTTAATCATCCAAAATAATTTATAACATCAACATATACCTTTAAAATATAGAAGTCGACCTTTTTACCATTCAAAATAATCCTAATAAATTATCATTACAAGAACATGAGATATTCATTCCAACTACTATCATAGTCAAAAATCAATTACTTAATGAATTTATTATTCCAAATCAAAGGATAGAGACTCATGACATTCAAAATAATGGAAATTTTATTCAATTTATCACCATACTCAACACATTGCATAAGTGTTGTTAGATGACATTTATTTAATAATTGTAGTTCATAATAAACCTCCAAAAAATAATTGAACATATGAAATATTAGTTAATATCATAAACAAGGAAATCGAATTAACAAATATACATTATGATTATCCCTCAAACCAAGCTTCACTTAAAAGAGAGAGAGTTTTAAGTAATAACACAATATTGATTTCTAATGTTATTTTTTAGACTTTATTTATATTAAAAATTAATAAATATGATATAACATTAAATTATCCTCATATATGCATAGAAATTACAATTTAGTCTTCCATTTCACTATCCAATATTTGGATTAATGAAAGAGATTAAAAAAAAAACACATAAAACTTGATGGATTCCATCTATCATATATTTTATAAATTATACTATAAGAAATATTTATAATCTAGTAATAAAAAGATCTTATTACATGTTACCTGAAAGTGAATTTTGTTACCAAGAGATCAAATATACTGACCACTATCAAAATTTATAATCCCAAACATTAGAAACCTTGCACAACTAAAATATAGAAATTAAATTTTGAGTTAACATAGTAAAGCAACTTAGATTGGTAATTTGTTCCCTAGATAATTCAACATTAAGATAACAAATTTATGCATAAAATAAAATCATATACCATTTATAATTGGGTTTATGAAAATACATATAATTCAAAAAACATCCAAAACAAACTCATACCAACACACCAAAAATGATTATTGGCATAAATAAATTTAGATAGAGTACAATGAATCGATAATATAGAAATCATTATAATGATATTAACTAAAACATAACACAAATTGAATATTATTCATAGACATTTCCATTGATAATTTCAACACATGTAAGTCCATATACCTCATCATTAAATTAGATAATACAAAAATCAATAGAATATCAATCGGTTCATTCAAACACAAAATGCTCATACAAAAATCAATAGATATGAATGAACCATACTAATTGAAGACAACTTTGTTCACATTTTATTTCTTACCAAAATAATATTTACCAATGTAACTCATCTCATAGTTGAATTTTTTGTATCTATATGATAAAATTATTATAATTTTAATCAAATACAATAATGGTTTAACACACACAAAATTTTCCTCAACATATAAACTTATTAAACAAAGATCCACCTCAATAATAAGTTTTCAAAAGCTAGCTCCCATTCAAACTAATCTAACCATTAGTTAATCAAACCTTAATTTTAATGCCAACCAAACATATTCAACCAAAAATTAACTCATTTATAATGCCAAAGTTTACATGGTTTTACTTTTTCTATTATAAGTGAGATAATTTAACAAACATACATATTTTTATGCCTCAATAAGTCATTGAGATAATTTTCCAAAAATAAATACAACTAATCCATGATTTTAAAATCATTATTCAAAGAAAACATATCCAATCCAACAATAATTAATTTTTGAAACCATTAAAATGAAAGATGAAAATAATGAGTAAGATGAGCTCAACCACAAATGACCCTTACCACCCTATCCATCAGCCTCAAGATTATAATATTTATATGAAAAAGTGCCCAATATTATAAAGATACAAACAATAATACCACAGTTAGAGTTTGGTTCCACCAACATGAGTCAATACTTTAAAAAAACCAAACAAGATCACTAACAAATAAACCATACAATAATACATAAAACCAAATAATACACACAAAGTAGTTTGTAAAAAGGTAAGAAAAGGTACCATTCATCCAACAAAACTAAGAAAAGTTACCAACAGACCAACAATAGCAAATCAAGTTTCCAAAACATCATAGGAATCTAAATTCTATCCCTAAAAACTTACTTTCTCAAAACCAAAAAAACCACATGAAGAAAATAATCTATTTTTTATCATCCATGGGTTAAGCATGTCAACCTAATATTTCATAGTTAGGGTTTCAAAGACATGTTCACCCAAGTTCTTAAATCATGACTTTAACCCTATAAAAAATAAGAGAACAACGTTTTGCTACATATAGAGTTTAACATAATGTCAAAGATGAAATAATGGAGGTAATGAAAAACTTGGGTTTTATATGACCCTCATTAAACACCAAATAATATTCATAATTTAATTTATTTCACCACATTAGCAGAATTAAAAACAAAAAATAATGAGGAATACGTGGAAGAATTGTTATTTACTTATTTCCAAGTAAAAATTTCAAAACCTTGGTTTTGATTTCTCTATGATATGTTATTCCATCATATTATATTTATTTTTAATTTACCTCCTAATTCATGTGTGACTCTTCACATCAGTTCACATTTTAAAACTAGAGATAAGATTCCTCCAACAAAGTTTTTCTAATAATTGTAGGCAATGTGGTTGTTAAAAATAGAAACCCATTACCTTACTTGTAATAAATTATGTTTATAGCCAATGAGATGTAGAAGGATTGGTGAAGTGGTTTGGTTATGCCCAGCCCCACCCAAGTTCAAATATCAGAGAGCATTTATAGGTTAGATGTGGTTGTGTACTTGATAGTTTCAATGTGATCAAAGTATTAATGGTTCTATAGTTTTATCAAGGACTGGGCCCCCAATTTATTCCCCAGAACCAATTATAAATTTAGTCAAAATATAAACACTGATCTAAAAAAAATTGTATTTATAAAATCTAGTTTTTATTATATAAATTATTTCATCATTCCTCTCACTATCTCCTCATTCCCTAGTTTCCCAATGCTCCCAAAAACCTGAGGTCAATAATTCAAATATGAATTGTTTTTACTCAATGTTTTCCATAAAATAAAACTAACTTTTATTAATCATGCCTTGACCTAATTTATGTTAATTACCATGAAATAAAATAAAATGTTTGTCATTTAATATCTCATAAAATTATTAAACCCACATCCATATTGATGTTTACCAAGTTTAAAGTCCATTTTGAAACGTAATTCAAAGTCTTTCAAACCACCTTCCAATCAATGACCAAGCCATAGTCAAGGTTTGTAGGAATTCAAAAATAGTAATATAAAAGGTATATAAATTATACCTAAAATGAATTTAAATCATAATACTATCATATACAAGTTGTGTTTTACAATTAATAAAAAAATCAATGACCCAAGTCTACGTGAATGCTTGGTCGAAACATAAACTATCAAAATACTCAATAAAATAAACTAGAATATGTATAATTGGATCCATGCCAATGAAAACCACTCAAAAATTTTTTTTAAAAAAAAAAACATTACTTATATTACATATTATTAATATTAAAAAAATAAGTATTGGTCTAACCTTTGAAACTATAATTTGTCTTACCCATTTATTCTTGTACAATGTTATTTTTTTCTAGATTTTTAGAACCTTTCCCCCCTTAGGCTTAGATCATTATTAAAATATATATAATACCATGAAAATGACATCAAAATTACATTTAATAAATATATAATAATGAAAATAAATCGTATGAATAATAGTGTATAGATATAACTAATAAATTTAACTATAAAATAAAATCAGATTACAATGCTACCATTAGTATTGTAAATTTTTTATTTATGTTTTAACAAGGAAATATGTGACATGCACTCCTCCTAAAGGGAGAATTATTCCAATATATATAAAAAAATATGATGATAGTGATACTTGAAAATATTTTCATCTTCCACCATGTAGTGATTTTATCACTCATTTGGCTTCATTTAAGGTAACACTTTCTAAATATCTATGTTGCATAGTTTGACAATATGATGATGCAAAATGTGAATGGTGTTCATTTGTATTATCTCCTCTACCACTACATATATATTATTCCAATCCAAAATATGAGATAGGTTAGGCACATATTTTCATAATAAATCAAAATGAAACACGTCATGAATTTTTTAGATATGAGGGAGTGATAGACATTAGGTGATATGACTAATATTTTCCATAATGTCAAATGGTATGAAAAAGTGTGGGACTAATTTAGATGCCTTGAAAAAAATTATAAAACTTTTTGAGGTATCACTATTAAAAAAAACTATCCAAAACTTCAAATTACCTTGAAGTTATTTTTGAGTCAACATAAAAAAATTCAGTTAGAATAAGCCTTCATCCTTTATCTAATAAGTATCATTTGGATATCATATTCCTAAAATAGTTCAATATCAACCAACACTCTATTTTCTAACCTATACCAACCGAGTGGGGTATGAAAATTTTTACCATAAAAGGATTCAAAGTGTGACATATTTATCATCGATTGATAAGTATTATTATAAGATAATCCCAATAAGTGAAGATAATATTATGATTCCTATAGTTTATTCATGACATAAATTTTAATCATGTCCTCAACAACTTGATTAAAACTTTTAGTTTGTCAATTTGTTTAAGAATTATAAGTTGAACTAAAATTTAAACATTTACCAAATGAAAAAAATTCAAAAACCTTTAAGTGAACAACTTATCCCTATCAATATAATTACTTTAGGTAAATTGTGAAGTTGAACAACTTTCTTCACAAATTTGTTTACAAAAGTAGGGGTGCCATCATTTAAGTTGCCTACACTAAAATTTTCAACTTTAGTATATTTTTAAATAACAAAAAAAATTGTACCATGCAAACCTTTAGAGTTAGGAATTCTTGATATGAAATCTAATTAAATAATAGCCCATTTGTTTTTGGTATTGAATGTGGATATAGCAAACCTCTTGGATGACAATGTTTAACTTTAACACTCTAGCATTCTAAGAATTTTTCAACAAAAACCCACATTTTTTTTTCATTTTAAGCCAAAATTAATACATTTTCATCTTATATGTCATCTTTGTGATACTTGGGTGAGAAAAACAAGGTGCAATATACACTTATTCTAATTATTACTCCTTTAAATTTTTAAGAATTGTGAACATAAATTATACTTTGATATCTCATAAGTCCATCTAAGTCAACAGAATAATCAGAAAAATATAATTTTCCACTCCTTTATTCAATTATGCACATATTTATCTACAAATAGAATATTCTAGTTGTTATTCTAAAACAACATTTCTAAAATTTGATTGTAAAAAAAAGGTGCAACAAGGTAAGTTCTCTTGCTAAGGGGATAAAAAACATGTTTTCCTTATCTTTGAAATAATCAAGGTTTGTGTAAAATTTACTAATAAATTCAAGACACATTCATTGATTTGAATTTATTTCTTTTTGAGTAAACAAGTTTAGATGGTTGTGATGGCTAGACTTTTTTAAAAGTGTTTGTTAATCAAAAAATTATTCCATTGTTTGAGGGTGTACACCATATCAACCAAATCAAGATCATGGATACGATAATTTTGCTCATGTGCCTTGATTTTAAAAGACTCATAGGAAAAAATATTTCAATGTTTTTTCAAAACAACCCCAATTACAATAGCACAAGCATCCTCTGAGATCCCAAAGTTTCTATTCACATCTATAATAATAACATGAGTAGAAGTTAATAGATATTTTAATATATCCTTCAAAGTTTTCACCCTTTTTTTTGTAGTGAAGTAATGGGGATAGTTAATCTATAAAAAATTCAAAAAACCTTATATAATTACCAACTATACCTATTAAACTTATTACTTCATGCATATTTTTAGGAGTAGGCCACTCCTTTATTGATTTGATCTTCACAATATCAATGAAAATACATTATTTGGAGATTATATGCATTAAATAATGGATTTTATCTTGGTATAATGATCAATTAGATAATTTTATGTACAAATTACGTTACCTCAACCTTTTAAATACTAAC
This sequence comes from Torreya grandis, assembly GCA_037957365.1. Classification (NCBI taxonomy): domain Eukaryota; kingdom Viridiplantae; phylum Streptophyta; class Pinopsida; order Cupressales; family Taxaceae; genus Torreya; species Torreya grandis. The sequence goes on from JARHVA010000104.1 coordinate 4,803,511, forward strand.
CTTATATTTTTTCAATGCTTATAATCATTCTTATAATATACCAAGACATCATCAAAAAATACTAGAACAAAATGATATACAAAAATCTTAAACACTCTATTTGTAAACACCCTAATTTGGTCAAACAACCACAAGTAATATATATTTTATTTATCTTTCACATAAAGGTATTATTGATGGTTGTATTCCTTGTTTTCATGATCATCTTGAGTCTTTTAATCTTTTCTATGTCTTATTTTCCCTATTTTTAACACTCTCAGTAGTCACATGTCACCTTTTCTCAATCCCAAGGTCCCCTAGCTTGTCCTCATTGATTTCTGATTTACTATGAGCCTTATGAAATTAGTCCCACTTTCAATATATCATCACCACATGTCACTAGTGTCCACTTGTGGCTTTAGTGTCTGATGGGCCCTTTCACTCATGTTTGAGTCCTAACCCCTCTGTGAGCCTTCTCTTATGTTTTTTTTATATCTTTTTTACAACTTATTAGCCAGTGAATAAGGTATTACATTCAAAAAAAATATCCTCCTATAAAAATATTCTCAAAAGGCATTTTACATCTATAAATTACTATTTTGGCATGTTTATACATAAAATCAATCAATAATACAACTCAAATATTCTACATACTACTCTATTTTTACACCTAGACATTTTAATGCTTGATCAAATAAGGGCCTAGGGAAAATTCATTATAGAATACCATGAAATTTTATGGTGTAAATTACCTAAGGTATAAATAAATGTTATTTAATACCCCTATCATTGGGGTTAATGTAAGAAACATCCAAGATAATAGGGGTTCTACTCTACATGATCGTAACATTCCACAAACTAGTTTTTCCTTTCTTTTTTGCATTTGATTAGTTCATTGTTTCATGTGTGTAGGTATTCATTAGGATTTTGAAGAATATTTATCCAAAATAGATATATATACAATGCCCCATGTAATATATAATCACCTATAGTACCTCTAAAAACTCCTTTAGCTTACCTAGAAGCTACAGATAGTCACTACCAAAAGGACATTAGTGTTATAACTAGACACTATCACCACATGGTGATAATTTATTAATAGGGGTGCTACTATATAGATCCAAATATTGATAAAAATTCAAAATACAAAATATTCCTCTGTGTCTTCTTAGTTACTTCCAGTACCCTGATCCATATAAAAACTCTGTGTATCTCCAAATAAGTTCCTTTTCTCCTTACACTTACTATTTTGATAAAGTTCTATAAATCAATAATTTCCAATTTTATTTCAAATTAGCAATAGACCTAACCCTTTAATCTAACATAATATTTACATTAGTAAACCCTCAAAAGGTTAAAACATTTGGTGAGCCCATCTTACTTTGAATATTACTTCAAAACATTAATTTTTCTTAAGGTTTATCTTCTCTAAATTTTGTGCATTAAATTAGGGTTACAAAATTCTGATTTTCTTATTTTTTGGAATAACCTAGATAGTTTAACTAATCCTGTATTAGGTTTTGATTTATTTAAGTTAATTTAAATTTTTTGCAACACAAACCTAAATTAAAACCCTAGATAGATATACTAGGTCCCTATATATAAAAATATTAGCAATTAGGGTTTCAATCACAATCCTATTTTCTATTACAAACTTTGTTCAAAATTTCACACATTTCACACATACTTATGTTAGATTATATTCTACATCTTGTGTGTTTGTCATTATTTATTTACACTACTTCTTTGGTAAGTTTAAAATGTCATTTAGAAAGTATTATACCACTCATCCACTTGATGCACTCTTAAATTTCTCTCAAGATTAACTAATGAATGGACTAATTTTAAAGATTGTACATTAGAGCATAATGATGACTTAATTTATAAATATGATAATTATTATTGTTATAATGATGGATATGAGGATTACTATGAGCATGAAAATGAAAATTAATATGAGGATATATTAGATACATCATCTTATCTTTCCTCTCACTCTTATCTTACTCTTCAAAATCAAACTAATAATACAATGCCAAAAGAACCTCTTGTTGGTAGTGATTTATTTCAATGTGATCCTATCTTTTCAACTAATTTTGCTACTTCATTATTCAAATTAAATCAATATAATTGTACTATATAAAAACCATTTTTTCATGATTCAAGTAAAGTAGATAGGAATAATGCATCTTCTTTACCCTTCCCAATTAGATTTTAAAATTCAAGTACAAATTATATTACACCTTTTAGTTATGCATAAACTAAAGTAGATGAAATTATTTTATCGCCCTCATTCACACTCAAGCTTAATGTAGTCATTATTTACATCAAATAGATAATGTACATGTCTCTAACTCTTTTCCTATATGTCATAATGTGAAAAAAGAAAACATGATTATTACTTCTCCTTCCCTTGATTCCAAAATTGAAAGTGATAATCATGCTTGAATTTAAAAAATGACTAGTGATCAAATACCTTGCATTAAACCTACATATGATGATAAATTACATAGTAGTAAAAATTAAAAATATTCTTCTTCTCTTTCTCTTAATGAATATGTGGATGATACTTCTTATACTCTTACCTCTACAAATGAATTAACTTTTTATTTTTATGAACCATGGGATAATTATTATTATTGTGATTATGATAAAGATTACATAGAATCTACACCTTTTTCTTCTTCTCTTACTTCACATATCTCTCTTGTTCAACTAAATAATAGGTCACATGTCAAAATACACACACACACACACGCACACACACACACACACACACACACACACACACACACACACACACACACACACACACACACACACACACACACACACACACACACACACACACACACACACACACACACACACACACACACACACACACACACACACACACACACACACACACTTATTAGTATGTGTATAAGTTAGATTCATTAGAGAATAAATCACATTATATTCAATTAATATGTGATACTCATTCACAACTTAAAAATATAAAATATACCAATGAATCCCCCTTAACCCCCCTTACTATAGTAGAACCTATTTCTCAAATAAGCCTAAATAAGGGTGATAGCTCATTTCCCTCTAAGCAGGTCTAAGCTATCACACCTATAAAGGTGATTGAGAACACACAAAAACTTTATAAGTCACCCCTAGATTACACCTATAATAAAATACATTGAATTTATAAGTCACCCCTAGATTACATGTAAATCACAAAGGTCTTACAAAAGGTTCACATGCCTACATAGTGTTGAGTCACTCAAAAAACATTTAGAGTGGTTTTTTCACATAAAATAAGTGTTTATCCATTCCTTTGATATGTTTCCCAATGCATACCTCATATATATATCCTCCACCACACAAATGGTGCATAGGTTCAAAGGTGTAAAGCTCCCAATCTTCAGATAGTGCAGGAAGAGGTGCACAAGGAGCAGTTCCAAATCATGAGGAGTGTACCTAGGATATTCAATATTATTGTGTAATCATATTAAAAATATTAATTATGCCTCCATGATTAAATCCCACACCAAATTTTATAATTATACTTTTTTTTCTCTCATGGATCATAGGCTGTGATCTATGTTGCATACCATTCCCTTCGTAGACCAATGAAATCTCCTAGATTTAGAAAGCATACTTTTAGAAACCATTAGAGGAAATATGATGTGAGATAGTTGAGAATAATGTGATCCTAAAAAATAATTATACATATATTCTATTTTTAATCTCATATATTCACCTTAAGTTTGCACTTTTTGCACAAAGTACTTCAAGTCTAAAGCATGTGTGGGTAAGGTGTACAGGGCATGGGTTTAAAATCTAAGTATGCACCCAGGTTTTCCTACACACTCTCCTCCAAAGAGTCTCTTACACCTAGAGAATAAAATATCATGCTTAATAATAAAATAATACACCTAAAACTTCATAAATAATAGTGTAATATCAAAGGCATGTACTCCCCTTCATCATAGATTTCTATCATGCATAGAGATGACATGGAAAAATCTAGAAGAATCTGTGTATCCTCCATGTCATAGAATAGTTATAAGTGGAATGTAAAATGATATTCATATATTAATATGGTGGTTGAACTTGATTATACATTTAATAATGGATAATTTAAGGGTTAATTAAATGCTAAGGTGGTTATTAGGTTGTTAGAGCATGGGCATGTAATCTCTTCTAATAAGTTTCTCAACCACTTATCCCACGTCCATTTAATTATTATAACCACCTTGATAGTGGGTGAGATTATAATTAATGACCTAGGGGCATCTCATTTCCTATAAAATACTAGGTCCTTCATTGTAAAAGGGTTGACATCTTTTAGGCACCATTATGCTACTAAAATTTTCCCTTCAAGAGATTTCTCCTAGTATAGTGAAGCATTATTTATTCATGTTTGTTATATTGATTTAGACCTTGATATTAATGAGGATTATTACTCCTCTTAATTACTGGTTATTCATCTCTATTTACATGTGTTTATCCCTTTAATTGATGTCCTCCCTTTGCACCTCTATGTAGAACACATAATCCTTTTAGGTCATATTTTGTATATGCGTGGGTCTACATAAGCATTATATGTGGACCATTTGTCATCCATCCTAACACAATATTATTTTATTTTACCTCCATACAAAACACTTATGCATCATTCCTAGTCTAAAGTCTATGTTTTTGATATCTTGGTTTTATTGTGTCATTAAATGAGTGAGGTAATCATTTCATTATTGGTGCATTACCACATTTCTCTTTTATGCAACCTTTTATTTCTTCCCTCTTTTTTCATTATCAATTTTAGGATTAGACATATCCATAGATTTCATTTTTCTCTTTTTAGGTCTACGTGTCGATCCTAAGCTAGGGGCACTTAGAATAAAAGGAAGTTACCCTACTCTAGAGGTTCATCCTAAGGAGAAAAAGAGTCTCACACATAGGGTGTTGAGTGTGGATCCCTTTGGAGCTATCACATGACCTTGATGGCACACTTTGGGGAATTATAGAGCTCTATAAATATGAGGAGCATATTTTACCCACTCCACCTTTTGTGTAACCTTGCTTCCATGTGAGTGAAATATTCCTAGTATTTTTTAATTTCTATGTCTTCAATATTTTGTGGAGTTAGTTGTTAGATGACTATTTTCCTTGTTGACTTCCTTGTTCTTATAGAGTTAGTTGTTTATTGGAAAAGGGAATTGCTACCTTGTTTCAAGGAATTGGTTGTCATCACATGTCATTGTAAAATTTACCTTTTGGAGGAGGAGATATGAGGATGGTGAGTTCCTCCTTAGGTGGGCTTATGGACAAGCTTGCTTAGGTGGAGGAGAGGTATTACCTAGTGGATAATGCTTATCTTGGATAAACATTGTGAAATTCTCCTTGTTTGGTGGTTGTTTTCTCATTTTTTATATATACAGGTGTGGTGTGACTATACAAAGTGATGTGAATTTTTTTAGGGTGTGGCTTCTGACAGACAAAATTAAAGTGCAAATGTTTTCTCAAAGTGCGGGTGTTTATTTACAAGGCATGGTATAGCATCTTGTGATACAATATTGGGTAGGTGTAGCATAGCAAATGTGTAGAATTTTCTATAGGAGATATTCTATCTCTATGAGAGGTTATTTGTAATCTTATTTACAAATTTTATTGAGGACTTTCTTGGTGGATGTATCCCATATTGGGTGAACCACTGTAGATCTATGTTATAATTTTATTGTTTTTTTATTCTCTCCTTATTGATTTCATTTAACTATGATTTGAGGAATTATTTCCATGATGCATGTTAGTACATAATTAAATCTTATTTCATAATTAAAATATGGTTACATGATTTTATGATGATCTAAATCAGGTTCAAATTCTTTAATTCTTAACAACTTGTATCTTGGTTGTGTTTTTGTTGAAGCGGTAAATCATGTCAAGATGCCTTAATTCTTTCTTTGGATAATTTTTCTAGGTCTTAGGCATTAGATTTAGGGGATTATTTTCATGCCACCCCACATAGGCATTATTTTATTGATTATGGTTAAGATAATTTAGGACATGTTTATCTTGGTGATGATGAACCATGTGAGATAGTATGAAAAGGTTATGTTTAGGTGAAAATGTAGAATGGGAACACATGGCTACTTAAGGATGTCAGACATGTGCCTATATTAAGATAAATTTTTGTTTCATTAGGGAAATTGGGTAGTGAGGGTTGTTTGATAATATTTACTATAGATTTTTAGAAAGTTACCAAAGGTGATCTTGTGGTTTTGAGAGGTAAGAAAGTTGGTACTTTATATTTGACTAGTAGTGTTGATTCTTATGATTTAGTTGCTACAAATAGAAATGCAACTATGTGGCACTACAAGTTTGTTCATATGATCCATAAGGGCAAGGATATCTTAAAACACAAGTTGCTTAGATTAAAAGACATTGATTTAGACTTATATGAGGATTCTATGTATGAGAAATAGAAGTGAGTTAAGTTCTTGAAATTTGGACCCACAAAAAAGAGCACAAGTTAGAGTTGGTACATTCAGATGTATGGAGACCAGCTCAGGTATATTCAATTGGTGGTTCTAATTATTATGTCACTTTTATTGATGATGAAACGAGGAAAGTTTGGGTTTATTACATTAATAATAAATCTAATGTATTTGAAACTTTTAAGAAGTGGAAAGCCTTGGTTGATAATGAAACAGGTCTCAAGTTGAAATGTCTCAAACTAGATAATGGAGGTGAGTATTATAGTAATTATTTCTTTAATTATTGTTCTAAAAATTGAATCTATAGGAAAAGGATGGTTCTAAGAACTCCATAGTAGAATGGGGTATCTAAAAGGATGAATAAAATAATAATGAAACATGTTAGAAGCATGAGGTTACATGTAGGGTTGCCTTTACAGTTTTGGGTAGAAGCAATTAACATGATATTTTATTTGATTAATAGAGGACCTTCTATGCCTTTTGATGGAGGAATTCCTAAACAAGCTTGGTCTAGTAAGAATGTTGATTATTATTTTCTTAGATTCTTTGGACGTGAGGAATTTTCCCTCATTAAGAAAGAGGACAAGACCAAGTTAGAGGCAAAATCAAAGAAATGCACATTTGTTGGATATGGTGAGGATGACTTTGGTTTCTATTTATGGAACATTAAAGATAAAAAAATATTTTGGTCTAGAGATGTAGTCTTTAATAAAAAAATTATGTATAAGAATCAGTTGTAGGAATAGGAATAGGAACAAAAAGAGTACATAGTATTGGATAACATTGTGGATGGAAAAGTATCTAATTAATCAATTTAGGAACCTTCTACACAAGGACCCCAAACTCCTATGGTAAGAAGAGCACGTGAACATTTTTATCCTTATTTGAATTATTTGTTACTCACTGACAATGGAGAACCAAAGTGTTATAAGGAAGCAATGTAGGTAGATTCTAGGATGAAGTGGGAACAAGCCATGGATGAAGAGCATATATCTCTCATAGAGAACCAAACATGGGATTCGGTAATGCTACCCAAGGGAAAGAGTGCATTGCCAAACAAGTGAACCTTTATAATTAAAAATATATATAAAGGGAGAAAAAGGTATAAGGCCAAAATGGTGGTCAAGGGGTTTACAAAAAAATTAGGTATTGATTTTGAATGGATATTTTATCCTATTATAAAAATGATGTCTATTAGGATTGTTCTTTGTTTAGTTCCAGTTGAGGATTTTCACTTAGAATAGTTAGATGTGAAAACTAATTTTCTTCATGGTGATTTGGATGAAGAGTTGTATATGAAGTAGCCATAGGTATGTGAGCTGAAAGGGAAGAACTTTTTGTTTAGACTAAAGAAGAACTTGTATGGCCTGAAACAAGCTCTATGACAATGGTATAAGAAATTTGATTATTTTATGTTGGAACAAGAATATCAAATGTTTAATTTATGACCATTGTATGTACATCAAACATTTTGATACTGGTTCTTTTATTATATTATGATTGTATGTGGATGACATGTTAGTTGTAGGAAATAACATACATCATATTTATATACTTAAGAAACAACTTAGTGACTCTTTTTTTATGAAGGATTTGGGTGCTACAAATTAAATCCTTGGTATGAGGATTACTTATGATAGAAAGGAGAGGAATCTGATTTTATTCCAATCAGAGTATGTGAAGAAAGTCTTGGAAAGGTTTAGCATGTTGGATACTAAATCTATTGGTACTCTTTTAGTAGGCCACTTTAGATTATCAAAAGAGTAGTGTTTCAAGATGGAGGTTGAAAATATTAAGATGTCTAAGGTACCTTACTCATTGGTAATTGGCAGCTTGATGTATGTCATGGTTTATACTAGGCCAGATATTTCCCAAGAAATGGGAGTTGTGAGTAGGTATATGAGTGATCCTAGTTTTGAGCATTAGCAAGTAGTGAAATATATTATTTGGTATTTGAGAGGAGCCATTGATGTTGCATTATTTTATGGTGGATTAGATACCACTTTTTTTGGATATGTGGACATATATATGGTAGGGGATATTGATAGTAGGAGTATGAAAGTTTATATATTTACTATTAGAGATACAACAATTAGATGGATTTCTAGGATATAGAAGGTTGTGGATTTTTTAACCATAGAGGTAGAGTATGTAATTTATATAGAGGATAAAAAGGATCTGATTTCGTTACAATAGTTATTTAGAGATTTGGGGCATATGCAAAAAGTTGAGAGACTACACAGTGATAGTTAGAGTGTTATTCATTTAGAAAAGAAATCTACCTTCCATTCAAGGATGAAACACATTCAGTTACATTATCACTTTATCGAAAAAACTTTAGAGAACTTGGTGAAGCTAGAGAATATTCATACTAGCAAGAATCCTATGGATATGATGACCAAGGTGGTCACATTGGAAAAATTAAGACTATGTTTAGATTTGGTTGGCTTTAGTGGTCATGGAGTAGTGATAGATTCTATTTAGGATAAACAATCTCCAAGTGGAATATTTTTTAGTTTAGATCCCTTTAGATCTATCACATGACCTTGGTGGCACAATTTAGGGGATTACAGAGTTCTATAAATGTGGGGAGCACATTTTTCCCCACTCCACCTTTTGTGGAACCTTGCTTCCATGTGAGTGGAATATTCCTAGTATTTTTTAATTTTTATGTCTTTCATATTTGGTGGAGTTAGTTGTTAGATTACTATTTTCCATGTTAACTTCCTTGTTCTTAGGGAGTTATTTGTTTATTGGAAAATGGAATGACTACTTTGTTTTAAGGAGTTGGTTGTCATCACATGTCATTGTAAAATGTGACTATTGGAGGAGGAGAGATGAGGTTGGCGAGTTCCTCCTTAGGTGGGCTTATGGATAATCTTTCTTAGTTGGAGGAGAGGTGTTACCTAGTGGATAATTCTTATCTTAGATAAACATTATGCAATTCTCTTTGTTTGGTGGTTTTTTTCTCATTTGTTATATATACAGGTATGGTGTGACTATTCAAAGTGATGTGAATTTTTGTAGGGTGTGGCTTTTGAGAGAGAAAATCAAAGTGCAAATTTTTTTTCAAAGTATAGGTGTTTATTTATAAGGTGTGTTATATCATCTTGTGATACAGTATTGTGCAAGTGTAGTATAGCATATGTGTAGCATTTTCTATAGGAGATATTCTATCTCTGTGAGGGGTTATTTATAATCCTATTTATAGATTTTACTGAGGACTTTCTTGGTGGATGTATCCCACATTGGGTGAACCATGGTAGATAAGTGTTATGGTTTTATTTTTATTTTTATTCTCTCCTTATTGATTTCATTTAACTATGATTTGAGGAATTATTTCCATGATGCATGTTAGTGCATTATTAAATCTAATTTCACATTTAAAATTTAGTTATGTGATTTAAATATAGTTTAAATTCTTTTAATTCCTAACATTGGGGGTCTCTCTCATTATTATAATGAGACACTAAATTTCTCTCTTATGTGTAATTCAAAGGCATAGGGCATGGAAGTGCTATGCATATGTGCACATGAGAGTCATTCAACCATGGGTGCACATTTCAAGTGATAATAGTTTATGGCATGCCTGGTGGGACCACTTCAATTATTTTAATAATGATTTAGTGAGGTACTTGGTTAATAGTGTTACAGACACATTTTTAAGATCTAGTGATTATAAACATTTCTGGTTTTTCAAGATCAGTCCCTTATCTACATGCCAAGACAAACTAGGTCATCTGTAAGAGGCATTGGTTTTCACTTAATTGAGTTGCATGTACCATATGAAATAAGAAGAGTTAGAACATATTTGTCCCCTATTATAAGGTCTAATAGCTCAACATGACCTTCTCCTAGAGCTCAATTTACTCCCCCATTCAATATATTTCTTGCACACCTAGTAAGAATATTATCTATCCCCTTCATGGCTGCTCTTAGGAATGAACCTTTTGTTCCCTTTAATGGAAGTAGACAATTGATCCTTCCCTAGTATGTTGATATTATCATAGTTTCTCTTAATATCATCCCCTTTTTTACTAGAGAAAATTATACTACTCTAATAGATCATATACAAGACATTGAAAATGTTTGCTCTATCCACAATGTAACTGAGGATAATGTTATGGTATGACTCCTTACCTCTTATTTAAAAGGGAGGGAACTTTAATGGCATAATAGTCTATGACATGGTTCTATACAAATTTAAGAAAACTTGGGTACAGTGATAGGCAGCTAGTTTGAAGAGAAGAGTGACCACCTATTACTAATAGAACAACTCACAACCATCAAGAGACTCCAAATGAGTAGATGGTTGAATTCAACTTTAGATTTCATACGAATTGGGACCAATTTAAAATCTTGGTGAGATCAAATCCTAACATTGTATTCTTATATTTTCTAAGGGCACTAAATAATGATGTGATTGTAATGATCCAATTTATGTGAGGTGTAACACTACCAGAAACATATGAAGTTATTATGCATATAGATAATTGATTAACCCAATTAGGTAAAATTATGATCAAACCCCCTTGTCATTATATCCCAAACCCTCATGCATAATTTCATATATTTTACCACCCATTCTGACTCTAGCACCCATTCCTATTACTACCTATCCACTAGTTCCATCAACCTCAGTTCCCTTAAGTGAGCTTCATGAGGTCAAGTCTATATTATAGAGATTTATAAATGAGATAGTATCACTTAAAGTATGTCAAGCATACTCTAAGACTTATAACCCTTTAACCAACAATATTAATCAAGTAGGCCTCCATACCAATATGGTACACAAGCCCAGAACCATCTTACATATAACAGACCACCATATGTGCTAAATCCAAATGATATGAATACATATAGAGATCCTATTCTATTGTAAAACAAAATTTCATAGGACTCTGAATGGTGTTTCCCATGTAATCAACCTCATAACCAAGATGCATATGTAAATGAGGCCTTAAACTAGGTGCTCATGGTCCAAAACATGTTGGAGCTAGATGTTATAGTTCTAGAGATATGGGGAGACTAAGTGCAAGTACATGAATAAGATGAGTCTACTCTTATAAAATATTAAGGGTGACTTTAATTATGTAAATAAAAATGAAATACCTATCATGGGGATAAACCCAATTGATTTTAAGATAATATTCATCAAGAAGGAATTAAGGAGAGAGTTGTCTCCTCTATCACCTTCTCTTTCAGCACCCTCAACTTTAGTACCTTCAATATTTTTCATCCCAATCACCATGATCAGATGAAAAAGACATAAAACTTACAAAAAGCCCCTAAATGTACATAAAAGTGGTAGTGAATAAAGAGAACTAACCTCTAGATGGCTAGTGAGTGCAATAGGAAGCAGTTATTCAAAAGGCATAGATTAAAGGAATTTAAATTCCCTTTAACATAGTAAATTAGATGAAAAAGACCTACTTGAATGTTACCATGTGGGATGCTCTTACGATTCCTTCCTAGAGGAATTTTTTTCAAGATACCTTGAAGGGCCTCTAATCATGCAAGTCATTATATACCACATTAACTATGCTCACAAGCCTATGTCAACTAGAATAAGTGTGAAAAAATGTAAATCCACCCCTATTTATACATTTGTGTGATTACTCATAAACATCTCATACATAATTGTATGATAGACTCGAGTGCAAGTAGCTCAGTGATGCCAAAGAAGATCACAAACATGTTATTTATAGCATATTTCCTCATCTCAAAAGGATTCATCCAATTTGATGGCATTGAAGTAAGAATTATGGGAATCATTAAGAACCTAAGTCTCACCTTGCATGCATGTCTGAGCATTTATATTACACAGGACATCATAGTCATCAACCCACATCCATACTTTTCTATATCCCTCTCTTGAGACTTTATTGCAAAGGTGGGTGGATACATGTCCTAAAATTCATTGCACATGCTACTCAAGAGTAGATATGGGACCAAGGTGACCATAAAAGTTGAGCCTATTTTGAAGAACCACATAGATCCATACAATCCTAGTCCACCTACTATTAATTTCACCTTGTTTGATTAAGAGGAGAGTTTGATCCTCCATGACACTACCGCGCCTCTTGATGGAATTATAGATGATATATTTAATGAGTGTCCATGTGTGCACTATGAGTTTGATCCTTATGAGAATATAGAGTAAATAGGGATAGGAACATATTATATTATTAAAGAAGACACCTTATTGTTAGACCTTATGAAGGTACAAGAGGACCTTAAAGGCATGTGGAAATTATACTTTGATGGCTCCCAAATAAAAAATGTCATAGGATTCAGTGTCATCATGATCTTTCCTCAAAAGGATAAATATTTATATGCATTTATATTTTGGTTTAGCTACACAAATAATATTGTTGAGTATGAAGCACTAATATAGGGCCTCCAATAGGTGCAAAAGAAAGGGATCAAAGCACTATAAGATTTTGGGGATAGTGAACTAGTGGTAAAACAAGTCTAAGAATAGAATATGTTAAATAATAGGTTGATGAAAGCTTTAAAACATAGGGTATGAGACATAATCAAGGATTTTAACTCTTTCAATATTTATTTCATACTAAGGGCACATAATGATGATTTTGAAAACTTGTAACTATAGGTGAGTAGTATGACCTCGTGCATAATATAAAGAGTGAGTTCGAGAAACTCATAAAGCTTGTGGTCAAACTAATAGTATTGTACAATGTAAATGATTGGTAAGTGTTCAAGAGTGATGAGAAGATTATGAACTTCTTACAAGATGAATTAGAGTTCTACACCTAAAATTAACCATGACTCTAGACCCAAGATGATGAAAAAATCATTCAACTTAAGGGTAAAAAGCTTCCCAAATGGTTAGTCACACTAGAAATCATATTTAACCTATATGATGATCTCAAAGGAAAGAGAAGGTATATAATAATTAAGGAAGAAATATTTAGTCTAGTGGCCATCTTTGATGATAACTCTCAAAGGCCAGGAAGATATGTTCCCCAACCAAAATCAAAGAGTTCATTAAACTGAGTAAAATGTATGATTACATCTTTTCATAGAGATAACAAGACCTTAAAGGATTTGATATGGGCTTATCCCAATACACTATAGAGCTTGACCCAAATAGTAGGCCTATCATGTAGAATCAAAGGTTGATTAACTTTAATCTTGAGCCCTTTATGAGAAAGTATCTCTCAAATATCATAAAGGCAAATATAATATTCACAATAAAGTATTTCTCATGGGTGGATAACCTAGTCCTAGTGCACAATAAAAATGGAGAGATCTAGTTGTGCATAGATTTTAGGGGCCTGAACAAAGCCTCCCTTAAATATGACTACCCCTTCCCATTTTGTTCATGATCAACATTACCTTATTCTTAGAATGGGGACCCTCCTTTCTTCAATTTTCAAAAATGTCCAAGATGTTAAGCATATTAAACCATTTGATTGCATGGGTGGTTAATTGAATTTACCAATTCTTGTGTTTCTAAAATTTTTGGTTAATCATTTATTTTGTAATAAGGATTGATTCTTATAAACATTCAAACTATTTCAAGTCTTCTTCAATTTTTATTTAGCAATGAATTATTGACCATAAATGGTTCAATGATATGTAGACATGCTTTTTCTAAGGAAGTGTGACCTAGATCTTGCCATAGACATAAATGCAATAAGTTTTGCTGATTTTTTCAAATTAAAATTATGTTGTTTTTAAGGCATTTGATTGAAATTTTTTTCTTTAAAACTTGTTTAAATTTACCTACGATGGGAAATTATGTCTTCAATAAGCTAACTTTGTTTCTCTCTTGACTTCATAGGACATTAAATTAAATTTATGGATTACGATGCCTTCCAAGACATTAAAGTTTATACTATGGCCTATAAGGATAGGTGTCCACCTTGCCAGGCCTCATAATGCCTTAAAGATTCATCATGTCTTATGCAAGACACCTAGAGAAAATATACCAAGTCTCTGATCTACATGACATCATCTAGAGGGCTCACAAGAATCTATCCATTAGAATTCAAATCTTAAAGCTCATGTCAATATATTATCCCCCACAAGTGAGCCCATCTAATCTAAGATTCTATGCATCCCCCATGTGTCTTGACACATTACAAAAACCCATGAGATGTCACTACTATCTCAATGGTAACTATCCAAACTTGATCAACCTTCTGAGGTGATGTTTGTTCCCTTTGTATTCATTTGACATCACCACATGTCCAAACTAATTTTCATCCATCAAAAGCTCATGATAGCTCTTAAAGTAGACACGTAATTATGCATGATCCATCTAATCAAGGTTTGATGATAAATAGCTATCTGAGGTGCTTTTTAAGAATGGCATTTGGTAAAAAAGTAAGCAATATCCGATAAGAATGATGTGTGTCCCCTTTGGGCCTATATAATGATGCCACGTGTGATTCGTACATTGTTTCTATTCAAGATCCATGAGATCACCTATGAGAGGGATGCATGTCTCCACCTGATCCATCAAATTAGTGACAAGTTACCAAAATTGTCTAAAAGCCTTTTGATAGAGACACATGAAAAGAAGAACCATGATTGTTTATGAGAGAAACACTTATGAGATCACCTATGAGAGGGATGCATGTCTCCACCTGATCCATCAAATTAGTGACAAGTTACCAAAATTGTCTAAAAGCCTTTCGATAGATACACATGAAAAGAAGAACCATGATTGTTTATGAGAGAAACACCTATGAGTTCACCTATGAGAGGGATGCATGTCTCCACCTGATCCATCAAATTAGTGACAAGTTACCAAAATTGTCTAAAAGCCTTTCGATAGAGACACATGAAAAGAAGAACCATGATTGTTTATGAGAGAAACACATGGCATTCCTTTGACCAATCAAAATTGAGAAGCACCACCTAAGATCTCATTATGAATTAAAATATTACATGTGGTGAGATGTAAATGGGTCATCATGCAAAGCTTCATTTAAAAAGGCTATGGGGTAATCAAAAGGTGTCACATGTCTATATTTTGAGCCAACTAAGTAGCTTAGTCAATATTTAGGCCATGTGAGTACTTATCTAGATCTGAGGTGGCAACCACATGTCTAAAGGTGGTAATATTTAGATTTAAAGATAAAATTTATAGAAAATCAAATTTAGAAATTAAAGTTAAATCAAATTATAGTGTAATTAATTATTAAAATAAATAGTTCAAATATTGTTTTAAATATATGCAGAGTTGAAAAGATCACCATTAATACAACATAAACTAGGATCACCATCAACATTACATTAATCAAAGTAGTCATTCAAAATGCTACACATCAAGGCTATTGTTATTTACATTTTAAAGCTATACATGTTTGTTATCTCTAATATTTACGCTCTCATAGTTTGACAAAGATAAATCCATTAGAAAATTTCACTCCTAATTGCCATTATCATAGCTTGAAAGTTGCATAAAGATATAAAAGTTGTTGTTTGCTACCTAAAGTATTATAAGAGATGGCACAAGTAGGTCCTTCTATTCTAGGTAAGAGTAGTTCCTCTAAGAATGATGACTTTCTATTTTAGAATGATACTTCAATTGTCTTCAAGGATACTAAATTTATTCTTAAGGCTATAACATCTAGTGACATGCATTATAGTATCATATATTATAATGTAGATGTAGCTAGCAATGTTGATGAGAATTAAACCATGCCTCATGTAATACAACTAGCTTCTGATATCCTTTTCATTAACTTAGTCAATCTCCATATGGTCATAGTTAAGCTAGAGTTCATGCCATATGCTAACCTAGTTTATAGTATTTTTGAGAGGTTAAAATGTGAAGATGAGCTAATTAAATCAATGTCATAGGTGATCCCTATTGCTTTCATATCAATACTAATCTTTGATAGGTACTATGACCTTCCCTCACCATAGATAGAATATAAATAGGTCATCATCGACAACCAGTATGAAGTTCACTCCCTAGAGAAGGTCTTGGCTTCATGGGTGACTGACCCAATAGGAGCTATTTTCATGGATGATCAAAGAAAATTGACCTTCTAAAAATTTAGACAAGTAGTCATAATTGGCCTATCCCTACTGAACCAAATATTTGGTAATCCATACATTTCCTATGTGGACATAAGGGTTATTCTATTGTTGAAAATAATCTTAGAAGACTAGTAGATTCCCCCACTTATGGAAATAATCATAAATAACTTGGTGTATGCAATACAGGGCACTTGTAAGAATGCTACCCACTTATTTATGATGAGATACTTATTAGATGCAATCTTATGTAATTGCTCAATTAGGTCACAATTCATGGTCTCTTGAGCATCAAGAGGTTATGCCTCAACTCTTCTCTAAAATTCATATTCATAGATTCAAATAAAATATAAAAGATTATACAAGATTTATACCTAGTGGTTTACCATTCAATCAATGAATTTGAGATTTAGAGGGTTTTTCCTAAAGTTAGTTAGAACTTAAGAGATATGGGTAACTATTGGTTATACCTAGATTGTATAGTTATTAGAATGGAAGGAGTGATGGTGTCCCCTCTTAGACTACTAAGGTTTATGCATAATAAATATATGTAAAGAACAAATGGACTATCAAATTTTGCATGATGTTGATGGATTATTTAAGATCAAGAAGAAAATGGCCCCCCATAAGGCTCCTTACAAATTGGGGAGGAATAGGATTACCAAGTGGCATGATATTTTTATAGCTGTTAGGCATAGAGATCGATACTTATTGCCTAAAGATGACTTTAGACCATGGGATCCTAATAACATCATTTCCAAGCATCTATTCAAATTCAATAAAGAGGTAGCAATAGAATACAAGAATCAATAATAAGTCCATGAGTGGATATATAGAGATGCTCTAAATGATGAGATGTTGCTCTGAAATGCTACAAATAAGAACATTAAACTAGAAATGAGATTGGATAGGGATAAATAAATTGAGGATATTTTTAAGTCTTAGCCACCACTAGTACATGGGAACATGTTTGATACTGACTATGAGGAAGGGCAAGATAAATAATATGAATATAATGTTCCTCTTGTAAAGAATAGACTAAATAGGCCTCCATAACTTGTCACTTCAAGAATTCAGGACTTACCCCCAAGATTTGAGAAAGGAGGATCTAAAAATAAATCAGACCCCTCCCAATGGTCCACATTAATATCTACATTTGCTATGGGATCCATCCTATAAATTCTATGTAAGCCTAACCCTACTAATATTGACCTTGAGGAATTACAATAATGCATTGAGATCTCCATGGAAGAAGTGCAAGCACTGGCTAGTAGAAATATTGAGAAGGTCTACTAGAGGAAAAGGGAGACTAAGATCACTATGAGAGGAGAAATAACCCATCCACTAGCTTCTCAAATGACTATAGATCCCCTAGTTTAATAAACTCTAAAGGCTACCCTTTGAGTGAAAGATCCCAATATAAGTACCTCACCACTGCATTCTTTTCCAATTGTGAGTGCATCTCAAACTACTTCTAATTCTATATTTTCTCCTCTTACCACTACTCAATCTTCAATTTATACTAGCTTGAGCTAAGATAATGGTTCCTTGGGATTTACCATCCCCCATTTTATTTATCATACCACTACCAATATTGCATCTTCATTATGCACTAGTGCTAGTCAAGTTGTTAGTTCCACTTCTTACTAGGTAACAACAACTAGTGCAACATTTTATATTAGTTTCCCTACATTTGTAAGGCCATTGAGGCTCTTTTCACAACTTTTCACCTTTCTAAATCCACCTTTGCCTACATCCCCATTTAATGTTGATATGGATGCAAAGGTGAGTGTGCCCCCAAAATTACCTTTGTTTATTCTAATTATGAAACCTGTAAGAAGTCCATTCGGCATGCTTAGGTAGATAAACCCAAAAAACTAACCACAAATTCTTGTTGTATCTCTAGCCTCTACCTTAGCTAAAGAACCTGTATTGTAAAATGCCCCAGCTATACCATCTCCATTAAATACAATGCCTATTATTCTCCCAAACTAGGTAAGAGATATTATACTAGCATCAAGATAAGAGATACCTTAGGTAGTCCTCTCTGTACCATAGATTGGCATGGAATTTTATGTTGTTACAAGTACCATGAAAAGAGTGGGAGGAGGCAAGTTAAACAACCCCATTCTAGCTGAGTTATGACTCATGAAAGTGAAGATTACCTCTTCACTTTAACAAAGAAAAGGAAGGATACCTAGGTGAAGTAGATGAGTATTAAAAGGACCCTATGTCCATGGTCTAAGGTAATTCATAATCCACATTGGACTTAATGAAAGGCATGTAGCAGGAGGTGAATAGATTGAGGGAAAATCATTACTTACAGTGCCAAAAAACACTATAGTCTAAGTAATTAAGGTGCTCATCAATGTCTTCAATTGATACAAGGTCATGAAGAGAAGGAAAGAAGATGGGAATCTATATTATAATGTGGTCATTAAATATGACCAAAAACTTGCACTCTATGATGCCAAGTTGGTAAACCTAGCTAGAGTTGCAAGGAGTAACAAGTTCCTATACCTTAAAAACATTGCCACTTGAATACATCATCCCAACATAGACTATAATTATGAACATGAGGATAGTGAAAATGTGGATGAAACAAGTTAATTATGTAACTGCATCCTTAAAGAAAATAGAGTTCAAGATTACCCTATTGCTAAAGGATGTTATGGTCACTAGGGTGACCAAACCTAATGGTAGCTTTATGGATGACCAAGAATTCAAGGCTCAATTGAAGGTATTTGTTTAAAATTTCCAATAAGACATATAAAATTCCAAGACTACCATTAAAGTGATGAACATTGTAGATTTTGCCAACCAAAGGCTAGAGAAAGCTAAGGCCATTGAAGAAGTGTTGAGACTTCTACTTCCAAAGCATAGTAGGCTTATTAAAGAAATGCCTAACTTATTATGGCCTATGATCCTAAATATCAATCAAATTTACCAATATTACTTTTCATGCACTAAAATTTGTATGAGGGAAGAGGTAGAGAAATAAAGGCAGAAACAACAATCACCTTAGCAACCTCCTTCAGGGTCGTGAGGGATATTCAACATTATTTTATAAATTCAAATTTAAAATATTCCATTTTAATATATGGAATTTTAGTTATTATTATTCAAAATATAAATTCCACTTGGATATATTTTTGAATATTTTAATGGACCCACTTGAACTTGCATATGCATTTTGAGGCCCATATATAGGGTATTCCCCCTTGTTGAAATCAGAACAGGAATAGTTGTTAGAGAATTAATATAAAGAGTCAAGAATTCATGAGATTTTTTGAGTGATCTATATTTTATGCTTATCATGCCTTTGGATAATTAATGGTTTCTTTTCTACTGACTAATCTATCAATAATATCAATGTATGCATCTGGTGGTTTGAGTTTAACACTAGGCTAACAATTCTACTAGTTTATGTGCTTTGTTTCATCTTATTTACTATTGAATTTACTTATGAAATTTGATGTGAATAATTAACTTTTGTGAAACATATACTTTTAGATATATTCATCTCTTTTCCTTTGAAGTCTCAACTGCATTCATTTGGTTTTGAGTATTACACTAGGGTTGTTGAATGCTAGTTTTACACATTATTGTCATAAAGGTTTAAAGAATTGACACCTTTAACCCTTTGAATCAAAATTTATTTTATACCTTACCTTAATTACCTTTGGATCTACCCCATGGATCACTTTAATTTATCTCATTCTATAAATATTCATGGTTTTTTTACCTTGGGCAATAATTGGCAAGGTTTAGAATAATTTCATAAATATTAACAGGAAATAAAGTGGCACAATATATAATCTATTGTCCCTATATTAGGTTCTACTTGTAGACTTACAAGATGTGGCCATATCTCTATTGTTTCACTATTTTCATTAGTAATTGTGTAAACAACTCCCTGAGTCTTATAGGACTTAAAATTTAGTTTATTACTTTCCCCCCATTCCCTAGTGACATAAAGAGCATATTAAGTGCATCGACACATTGATGAAGTAAATTATACAAATAGTCATAGTAACATAAAGGCTTTTATTTCTTGATGAATATTTGGGTTATAACTAGGTGCTTATGTGAGAGTGAAATTAGTTTAAAATAGCATTCACCACTGAATGGGGTAATTTCACATACCAAAGGATTCCCTTTGGTTTGACAAACATAGGATCTACCTTTCAAATGGACATGGTTATGGCATTCAAAGGACTCTTCAACAACATCATCTTGGTTTACCTCAATGATATAACAATTCTTTCAAAGTTTATAGTGGATCACTTCAGTCACCTAGAACAAGTCTTTGATAAATGTTGAGAATTTTGGATCTCTCTAAATCTAGACAAGTGTGTGTTTGTAGTTCATGAAGATAAGTTATTCAGAAACATAGTATCTAAATGAGGGATCATAATTGATCCAAAATGAGTCATAGCAATTCTATTTCTCCCTTTCTTAGTCCACAATAAGGGCCTCCTAACCTTCTTGGAAAAAATTAACCTTTTTTAGAAGGTTTGTATCAAGCTTCACTGCACTAGTCAAACCTCTCATAGTAATGATCAAGAAGAACATTGCATTCAACTAGACTCAAGATGGCCAAAGTAGTTTTGAGACCATCAAGAATGTCATTACAAAGGAACCCACCCTAATAAACCCAAATTACAATAATTATTTTATCCTTTACGCATTTGTTGGGACTAAAGGAATCTCAACAATCCTCATGCAGTAGAACAAGGACTAGGTAGAGTATCCTATCACTTTCTTTAGGTAGGTGCTAAAGGATTATGATTTATGTTATAAATACATAGAAAAACACATACTCATAGTTATGAAATTTCTCAATAAGTTTAGGCATATTCTATCTAATAATAAAATTTGACTCATGGTTATGCATGCAATTATAAAAGAGTTCTTACTCGGTAAAGACATTAGTGAGAAGAGAGTCAGTTAGGTCACCAAGGTTATGGATTATTACATGGAGATTTAGACCACCAAGGTAGTTAAATTAAAGGGAATTAATAAATAATTGGATGAAGATGTGAAGTTTAAAGATAGGTAAGTCCTTACATTACTTGAATAAAAATCAATAGACCAAGAATCTACTATAGACTAGATGCAGAACATGATGGTTTTCCTTTAAACTAGCTCATATTTTCCTAGTTTGAATAAGGCTAAGAATAGGCACTTCATGTTACAAACCATTCCTTATGTGTTCATCAATGCTACATTATTTAGAAGAGACATCAATGGTGTCCTCTTGAGGTGCATAGAGCATGATTGGGTAAATAAGATTATATAAGAATTCCATGATGGGCCATCAAGAGGCCATTACTCATCCAAGACCATTGATATCAAAATCATGTGAGTTAACTATTAATGGCCAAATCTAGTTAATAATACACACACATGGGTGTGAGGTTACAATAAATTTGCCTTCTATGTAGGAAAGTAGAAGTTGATAGACCTCCCTTGTGCCCAATTCAATTTGACTAGACCTTCATGAAGTGGGGTCTATATTGCATTAGGATGATCAAACCACCTTCAAGAATAGGGCACAATTGGATCCTCATAGCAACTAACTACTTCATATGTTGGATAGAAATAGTGGCTCTTAAAGAGGATAATGAAGCATCCATATTAGACTTTTATAAATGCATTATAACAAGGTTTGGTGTTTTATCCACCATTATCTCTAATAACACATTGACCTTCCTTAGAACTAAAATCAATGAATGGGGAGTCAAGCACAACATTCATATAATCACTTCCTTGAACTATTACCTTCAAGGTAATGGTTTAGCCAAATCCACCAACAAGAATTTGATTTGTATCATCAAATGAACCATGGAGGATAACTAGTGATCTGGTACACTGAACTCAAGATGGCCCTCAAGGTAGATCAGATAACACCCAAAAGAGTACTAGGTAATTAATCCTTCATGATATTTTATGGAAGGGAAACATGGTTGCTTGTATCTCTTGAGTTACCTTCACTAGAGCTAGAAAATCAGTTGGAATTATGTAGGAGTGACCCTATAATAGTGAAGTTAGTTGAGTTTATGAAGCTCAAAGAACTTAGAGCACAAGCCATGTGTACTACAAAGATTTAGAAGCTATAGACCAAAAGTACATTTGATAGAAAGGATACTAATAGAGGATTTAATGAAGGAGAATTGGTGGTCAAATGGGATTTTGATAGAGAAAAATCCTAAAGGCGCACTAAGTTTGATGTTATATGGAGTTAATTTAACTTTTTTGGAATATTAGAGTTTTATTCCTAATTTAGTTAAAGATCTATGTTGACTAAATAAGTAAATAATATTTAAATAATTTAAATACTAATTTTTATAATTTAGTTATATTTTTAACCTTTATATAAATAGCAAAAAATATGATGAAATAGGATGAAATGGCTGAGATAGGGTCTAAAATTTATTGTGTAAGACTGGGACAATGTCACAAATCAAGATCTAGATTTAATTTTATGAAAGGATAGGAGCACCAAAATAATACACCTTAGAGTTTGGCTCTATAGTCCTTTTCTGCTATTGTTATCCAAACTACTCATAGAGACATAATTTTTATGGGTTTTCTTTGTTATCCCTATGTGAGCTTGCTTATGAAATCTTAACTACTGAAGGTCCAAAAAACTCCTTGTAGAGCTGATTTTGTATTCAAACCCTAGAATTCATTATGCTTTGATCAATCTTGAGAAATAAGGGGCGGTTAGTGTGTGTAAGATGCACTAAAAGTGTCTCCACACCCCTTATGTGGGCACACTACCTACATACCAATACTCTAAATAGGGATCAATTCAGATGTAGTTCTCCCATTTAATTTTCTTTGTGTAATAGTGTAATATCGATGCAAAAATGCTAAAATAGGTGTACTTGAGGTGCTAGGGACTGGTGTTAGGATTTGGATATGATTATAGCCATATTAGATGGTTGTATGTAGAGAATAGGGAAATTTATCTTACTGGTCCTGCTTGTATTCTTGCTTGATTTTGTAATATTTTTGAATCCCATCTAAATTAACTTTGAATAGGCTTTTATATATATTTATTGGTCATGGGTCGAATGTATTATATCTAAGCCAACATGATGAAAGATAGGAACTGAAAGGAAATTACTTTTGGAGATAAAAATGTGATTGGATAGGATTGTCAAAATCAAAAACCCTAGGGTTTGGTGTTATATTCCTAGTTAGGAGCTATTATCCTATAGGTACAAGACCTATGGGGATGGAATTATCATGAGAAATGTATCTTGGCTGAGCTAGAATCAAGTTTTGAAAGTATATGAATGATTTAAAATAAGCATAAAGGTGTCTAGAAGGGCCATGATATATTGCAAAAGGGACCTATGGGTTAGGTGTCACAAGCCACACTCAAGCCACCAATTTTTACATTTTATATTACTAAATTTCCCCCCTCCTTATTCTATAAATGTAGAAAAGAAAAAACTAGAATAAAGGAAAATAAAAAAGCATACCTGAACTTACCTACAAGGGTGAAACTCATGAAGTTATGTGATGTTAGGTGTGTGTAGAGAGAGCATGTTGTGAAGTGTAAACTTGCAAGAGCAAATAAATAATATATTAGTTTTTAATAGATATGGTAAATATAAAATAAGAACATAAAAATATGGGTAAGAGAGAGAGGAAGAGCAAGGAATGAATACACCTCACCAGGTATGCAAACCAATACAAAACCTATTATGATGCTAAGTGATGATGAGTGATATTGGGTATGTGTTGAATAATGATGTACCAAGAGTAGTATCATGAATGGAGTTGACTGCTCAATTCCTTAAGAGTGGCTCAATAATATAAAGACTAGCCCTTTGGCTCTATAATTTCCCACTAAGTGAAGCTATATAATTATGTATGTGTTAATTGATGTTTAGACTATGTGTCCAATCCCTCTAAGTAGGTGGCTCAAGAATACAAAGACTAGCTAGTCCTTTGGCTCCATCATTTCCTTGTTAAGTGAAGCTATAAACTGATATTGAAATGAATGTGTGCCATATGAGATGGCTCTTAAAACCCATGAATGTTCTATAATTTGACAATGTGGCATGGATAACTAAATGTGAGCTAGAAACTAGACCACTCTTGGTCACTTGGAAAATGTGGAGATTAGGCTTGTATAAAAGCCACTCCAAAACTAGGCAATAGGCTTATGTGGAAGCCACTCAAAAATGATGCCAACCACATACAAATGGAATAAGGAACATAACTACTAAGAATACCTAGGTAATGCCATAAACTATAAAGAAGAGAAAGAAAATGTGTTGCAATCTTTGCCCCAAATCATTGGTGTCTATAAAATGGATTCTAATCTAGAAGTTATACCAACTACTGTATCTAAACTAGAATTGAGAGCCATCATGTCATGCATCATGCCCTTTATATATAGATTTTTTGAGAAAAACTATACTAAAACTATTAAATCTAGATTGATATATATGTGACAAACCTATAGTTGAGTTAACCTTTCTATTTATTTTTAGAAAAACTAATTTTTTGTTGTTTAGATAGGAACACTAAAATAGGATACCCTATTGGCCAATGTTGTAGTCCAATCTTGGCACTCTTTTATGATGTTGATTCTAATGGTTCTATAATTATCACTATTTGCCTAGTCTATTTTGCTTCGTTTGAAGTCTGAATACTATTTTGGGTGTTCCAAAAACTAATTTTTTTATTGGTAAGAGATTTGATCTCTATAAAAAAAAACCCAATTTGTTGCCCCCTCTTCTGAGGGTAGGAATGAGGACCCTATAATGATTATCCTTAGAATAAAGAGGCCTATAAGTGTGTTATGTTATGAAAATACATGATATAGAAATGATAATCGATATCTCAATATATAGCATGGTTTGTAATGGAGATTGTTAGATCAACAGGGGTATTCCTAGATAGATGCAATAATGTAATAACATGTAAAATGTAGTGAACTAGAACTAGAAGTTTGGTTACTTTTTAGTTGTCAAGGAGGGATGGAGCATGATGTCCATCATGACATTGAATAAATAAATACAATGCATGATGTAGATCAGGGCATTGCAAAAAATTGAAAATAAAACAATTAACAAGCATGTAAGGCAAGAATTAAGAGGCATACAAGAGTGGCTAAGAGGCCAAGAAAACAAGGGACATGAGCACATGTCACTCAAACTAGAAAGCAAGCATAAAAATCATGTTCAAATTCTAGATACACATATATATGAAATAATCAAGGTTGGTACATGGGCCACAAGCACATAAAAGAGTAAAAGCAAAGGACAATGGTAAATGTCCTAAGGTATAGACAAGAATATACACAAATGATATTGACAAATGTCTTAAGGCACATAAAAGAGATAAAACAAGAATTGAGAAATGTAATCATATCTAGCTATGTAAAGCAATAAAGAAAATCATGTAATCACTAGAAATACAACCACATCTAACTAATCAATGTAAGAAGTGAAAGTATGAAAAACATGTAGTATAAGACTAGGTATATAATAAGAAATACACAAGTACCATATGATAGTGACTGTCGATAGAGTAATTTGTGTAAGCTAGTAAGTAATATACATCAACATGATAACTAGAGTGTGTGGTGTATCAATGGCATAACTTGGATGGTTTAGTCATGTAGAAGATGCCCCCAGGGGGTAGATATATCGATATGTGTCTTGAATGTATGAATTATGATGCCCCCTCAATGGGTAGAGTGAAGCAATCAAGGATTTAGAAGTCATTGCACACACTCAAAGAAGATCAAGTGAAGCATGGTAATGTAGATAAATCGACAAAAAATAGCATAGAACATAAAAATGTAAGTCTAGCATGGTAGTAAAAAAGTAAAGCATGGATAATGCATATAATTGAATTTTTTTTGTTTTTGATTTATTTGAATGTTTTTGTATTTTTGATATATTTGAATGTTTTTTTAATTTTTAAATGTATTTGAATGTTTTTAGTATTTTTGAATGTATTTTTATGTATAATCAATCAAAAAGAAACTATGTACAAGTAAGGCTGAGGAGAGATGATACTAATCGATGAGTCTTATGGGAGACTCCATATCATGGTGTCATGTATCAAGGAGAGGGATCGTGCATGATCATGAAGCATGATGGAAGCGTTGAGACTGTGGCTCTAAAATTTATGTATGTTGTAAATGTTCTAAAATATTTTTAGTGGAAACCAACTATGGGGTCTCTCTATAACTTTTATAAGTGGATGCAATTTTAGGGATCTTATGGACCCATCTAGTAATAGGAGAAGCTCTTTTAACATGTACTTTATGTGTATAGGTATGATACCTTAATGATACTGCCCTAGGTGTGAACACTATAGCTGGTAATTGTCTAAACTCCTAAAACTATGGCTTCTCTAAAGGAGGCCTCCATAGAGGTGTATGAACTCTTTATACTAGCAAGGAAGACCTCAATTGTGTTTGAATTTGAACTAGAGGAAGAAGTGTAACTGGTGGAGAAACTAAAACTAGTGGTTGAGGTGAAACTGGTGACTATAAATTAGTAGATGTCTCTAGAATGGGGAGTGGTAACCCATATAGAACTCTTGAAACTATAATAATCTAATTAACATGAATGAATTTCACACATATATCAACTATAGAAGGTACTACTTGAAGTTTTTGAATCCATGGTCGACCAAGTAACATATCAAAAAATATTGCACTAGGAAAAATAGTAAATGGTGTGGCCACATGTGTTGGACCAACCTCTAGAGGAATTATAATATCCTCTAATGAACTCTCTATGTGTCCATTGAATACACTAATAACTATGTTTGTTGGGGTAATATCCTTCTCTGAGTATTCCAAATGCTATGATAATGTCATAATGCACATGTTCACACTTGATCTATTATCTATGAGAACACTATGAATATGATGATTATGAATGTAAGCTCTAATAAAGAGTGCATTATAATCTGAATCATCCTCAACTATCTCCTACTCTAAGAAGGATATCAAAGGTCTAGCTATAACTCTAGAATTACACACACCAATCATGTTACTGAAAATATGTGACTCAACTAAAGGTGTTCTATATGTGGCTAGTGGAAGATGTGCATGATGTATATGGTGAACACATGATGTATCCCATGTCTCTTGTTTATAATTCTATGGGAAAGAATCTAAGAATATTTTCATCTATTTGTCTTGTGTTTTCTTTGCATGAGTCTCAACTAGAGTGCCAAGATCAATAATGTTTCCATCTATCAAGTCCTATATCTTGTGTTTTAAATTAATGCATTTATTTATTATTTGGCATGGTGCACTATGAAAATTTCAAAATGCATCTGATCATATCCCCATGGAAGAGGCTTTGTTGGATCAACTTCTCAAATAGGAGTGAGAGATATGATATTACATTCCAATAACTATTGTAAGAATCTAGCTAGAAACTGGTAGATTGGAAAAATTTCACCAAGGAGGTGAAAATAAAACCACTCATTGAGGGGGCTCTGAAGGTGCATTAACTGTTGGTTGATTTTAACTCTTTCTATCATTGACCTTTACTATGTATGGGACTTTGTTGTTACTCTTGTTTGTTGTTTTTGTTATACTTATGTACTTGAGTTTTCCCATTGAAATTAAGTTGACTTCCCTTTCCTTTAGTTTATGACATAACTCAATGAAGTAAGATAACCTTTTGAACATTATTGATTCATGTAAAGCTAGTAAAAGACTCTGTTTGAAGAGATCCTATAACTCTTGATCAGCCATGGGGCTAGTCATCTTAGCCAAGATAGTCTTATATAAAAAAACATAATTTTGGAGATGCTCATTTGACCTTTGTTTCTATTGTGAAACTTAGGCATAATAAACCTTATCAGAAATGTTAATGTTGAAATGAGCTAGCAACATGTCGGCTAAAGGATTGAATATATTAACTGACTGATTTGGTAGACTATAAAACCATTGTAAAGCATAATCCTTTAGGCTCTATAGAAATAGCTTGGTTAATAGCTAGCCATTTGCTACATATTCCAAGCATGCTATGTGAATATCTCTCAAGTGTGTCTCTGGATCTCCCTTGTCATCATATAGAGTGATCTTGGGTTGAATAAAACCTTGTGGCAAGGGTGTCAAAGAATTATGATGTGCCAAAGGTGTATGAAGTAGAGCAAAATAATCTAAGGCTTGTGTAGATCTAGAGGCACCTTTCTCAAAATGTAACACCTTAGATTGAAGATATTTTATCTCTTGCACAAGGGCTAGCACATCAGGAGACAAAGATGTACTAGCCGTAATTGGTGGTGCTTCATAGGAAGGTTGGGCTACTATAAGGGGTTATTAAGACATATTTTCCCTTGTAGTGTCATTTGCAACTGGTTGCTATGTGGTTTTAGAGGATTGACCATTATTTACTTTTTATTGCTCTTCTTGTAGTATTTTAAGCATATCATCTTGCATGTCAAGTTGTTTAGTTGAGAATTCTTGAAGTTCCCTTTTATCAATTTCATCAAAACTAGTGTATTGGGCTATTGTTAAAATAGGAAAACAATTTGAAAATTGATTGAATTTTTTGTAATAATTTGTAATAATCAAAGTGTTATGGAAGTAAATTACTGAATATAGGAAATGTATAGTCCTAAAAATAGTAAACTAAAAAATGCATAAAAATGATACGAAGTTCAAAAACACGTAAGGTGATACCTCAAAAGCAATGTGACCTAGTAT
Source organism: Torreya grandis (assembly GCA_037957365.1). NCBI lineage: Eukaryota > Viridiplantae > Streptophyta > Pinopsida > Cupressales > Taxaceae > Torreya > Torreya grandis. The sequence continues at coordinate 4,832,710 of JARHVA010000104.1, forward strand.
ATGCAACTAGAGTTTGGAAGAAAATAATTTTTTTAATTACTATGAAATTTTAAAAATTAATGCTAATTTTTTATGTAATTATGCAGGTAAAAATCAAAAAAATATTGGTAAATTTCTTGAATTAAAGGGACCTAGTATATGCAACTAGGTTTTGAAAGAAAAATAATTTTTTAAAATTACTATGGAATTTTAAAAATTAATGCTCATTTCTTATTATATATGCAGGTAAAAAATCAAAAAAATATTGGTAAAATTCTTAATTTAAAGGGACCTAGTATATGCAACTAGGGTTTGAAAGAAAATAATTTTTTAAAATTACTATGGAATTTTAAAATTTACCTATGAATTTTTGATTTAAAGTATGTAGGAAAATCCAAAAAATTATTGGAAAAAATAGCAAGGACTTTACCCTAGGGTTTTTAGGTTTTTTATGTGCAAATGAAGTAAATCGAGTTTACTAAATAATTTAACTTTCTTGGAATATTAGAGTTTTATTCCTAATATAGTTAAGGGTATGAGTTGACTAAATTAGTAAATAATATTATAATATTTAACTACTGGTTTATATAATTTATTTTTATTTTTAACCTTTCTATAGACAATAATAAATATGGATAAAATAAGACTTAGCTAAAAATAGGATGAAACAACTTAGACATGGTCTAGAATTTATTATACAGGATTGGGACAGTATCACAAATCAAGATCTAGCTTTCATTTTTTGAAAGGATAGGAGCACCAAAAAAGGTCACCCTAGAGTCTAGTGTTATAGTCCTTTTCTACTGCTATTGTCCAAACTACTCATAGAGACCTAAGTTTTTTGGGTTTTATTCATTGTCCTTATGTGATCTTACCTATGGAATATCAACTATTGAAGGTCCATATAACTCCTTGTAGAGATAATTTCATCTTCAAACCCTAGACTTCATTATGATTTAATCAATCTTGAGAAATAATGGGGGGTTAGTGTGTATAAGATGCACTAAACATGTATCCACACTCCTTGTGTGGGCACACTACCTACATACCAATACTTTGAAGAGGGATCAAGCCATATGTAGTTCTCCCATTGAATGCACTTTATGAAATAGTGTAACACTAATGAAAAATACTAAACTAGGTGTACTTAAGGTGGTTAAGGACTAGATTGAGGAATTGGATATGCTTATAGCTATATGGATGGTTGTATGTAGAGAATAGGGAAATTTGCCTTAGTGGTCTTAATTATATTTTTTATTTCTTTTGTAATATTTTCCAACCCCTTATAAATTAAATTTGAATAAGATTATATAGAGATCTATTGTTCATGGGTTGAATGTATTCATGCTAGGCTAATAGGATGAAGGATAGGAATCCGAAGGAAATGACTACTGGAGATAAAAATGTAATTAGACAAGAGTGTCAAAATTAGACACCCTAGGGTCCATCTCTATAGTCTTATTTGAGTGCTATTGTACTATATGTGTGGGACCTAGAGGGATGGAATTAGCATGGGAAATGTAACCTGGCTAAGTTGGAATCAGGTTTTAGAAGTCTACAGATGATTGGGAATAAACATAAAGGTGTCTAAAATGATCATGATAGAATGCAAGAGGTACTTATGGTTTGGTTGTCACAACCCACACTCAAGCCACCAATTTTGACATTTTATATGACTAAAAGGGTGGCCCTTATGCCATAGTTAGTTGTAATCAAGCTAATGCATACTAGCTTATGAAGCCAAATAGATAAGTTTTACCCATCCCCATTAATGGGATTTACCTAAATAACTATCTCTAATGATCATGAAAACTCTTTAAAATATTAAGTTAGATTATTTATTTCCCTAAGTGTCATACATAAATGTTGTTGTTATTAGAATAGTTCATTTTCTCCATATACCAGTGTGCATTTTTGTTAGTTAGATTTACCTTTCCTCTAAAAAACATTCATCTTAGTTTTTTTATTTGTTTATCCTTGTGGAAGGTATCTCAATTCCTCCTAAAGTTGGATTGATTCTTATGCCTAATCACACTGAGGAGAGCAAGCAGATCAAGGTTCTAGATTACTCCATACCCAATGGGTTGCCTCAAAATCGAATGGATTCTTGCTTAGAAGGTAAACAACCTATATTGGTCACTAAAAGTTTTGAATTTCCAAGTCACACTTAGCTTGATATCAACTAATAAATGTCTTACAAAAGGTTTGCATGCTTTTGCAGTTTTGAGTCCCTCAAACAAACCTACATGCAGACACTTCCTACCTACACCCTCATTTAATAGACAGAGTGGTTTTTGAAAATAAAATAAGTGTTGATTTATGACTATGATATGTTTCCCAATACACACCTCATATATATATATATATATATATATATATATATATATATATATATATATATATATATATATATATATATATATATCCTTAAATGTAAAAATGGTGCATAGGTTCAAAAGTGTAAAGCTCCTAGTCTTTAGATAGTGCAGGAAGAGGTGCACAAGGAGCAGTTATAAATCATGAGTTTGTCTAGGATCTTTAATATTCTTACACACTTATAGTCAAAATATTCCTTATGATTCCATGATTAAGTCTCTCACCAAATCATATAATTCTACTTTTTCACTCTCATGGATCATAGGGTGTGATCTATGTTACATACCATTCCCTTCAAAGATTAATGAAAATTCCCAAATTTAGAATGCATACTTGTGAAAACCATTACATTAAATCTAACATGAGATTTGAGACTCATGAAATATCATAAAATATTTATGCATCAGTACCCATCATTTATCATAGATTCACATTCATTAAATATTCTTTGTGTAAATCAATTCAATTATAAATATTACACATGTAAGGTGCACAGGGTATAGGTTTGAAATATAAGTATGTACCCAAGTTTTCCTACACACTCTCTTTTAGAGAGTCTCCTGCTCATAGAGATTAAATCATGTGCTTAATCAAAAAAGGCTATGCCTATAGTTTCATCAATTTTAGGATAACATCAAAGGCTCACACTCCCATTTATCATGGAGTTCTACCATGCATAGAGATAACATGGAAAAATATAAAGGAGTCTATATAGTCTCCACATCATCAAATGGGTCTAGGTGAAATTTTAAATGATATTCATATGTGAAGGTGCTGGTTGAAATCAATTAGACATCAAATACTACACAATTTAAGGTTAGAATTAAATTCAAAGGTGGTTATTAGGTTGTTAGAGCATGGTCAAGTGATCTCTTCTTATAAATATTCCAACCACTTATCCCATATACATTTAATGATTTTAACTACCCTAATAGTTGGTGAGATTCTAATTAATGACCCAGGGGTATCTCATCACCTATAAAATTATGGATCCTTCATTATAAAAAGGTCATTATTTTTTAAGCACCATTATGCTACCAAAATTTACCCTCCAAGAACCCTCTCCTGGTATAGTGAATCTATGTTTATTTGATCCTATTGTATTACCTTAGACATTGATATTAATGACTACTATTTACTCCTCTTCATTTATTTGACATTGGTTGTTTATCTCCGTATGCAGATGTTTGTCCCTTTCACTATGGTCCTCCTTTTTCACCTCTACATAGAACCATAAATCCTTAAAAATTGTATTGTATGTATGCATGGGTTTGCATAAGTGCTATTTGTGGACCATTTGTCATCCCTCTGAATGTTGCATTATTTTCCCTTACATCCATATGAAAACTTATGCATCATTCCTAGTTTGAATTATATGTTTCCAGTCTCTTAATCTTATTATATCATTAAGTGGGTGAGGTGCTCATTCTATTATCAGTCCATCACTACATTTATACTTTATAAAACCTCTTACATATTCCCTCCCTTTCCTTTCAAGTGTATGTTTAGTGCTAGCTATATATTTTATTCTACTCTTTGTAGGTTTCTATGTTAGTCCTAAACTAAGTGTACTTAGAATAGAGAGAAGTTGGCCTACTCCAAAGGTTCCTCCCAAGGATAAAAAGAGTCCCACACCTTGGGGGATGATCCCATTATTACAACAAGACACTAAATCTCTCTCTAGTGCATAATTCAAAGGCACATGGTGTAGAAGTGTCATGCATCATCACACATGAGATCCATTCAACCATAGGTGCATGTTTTTAGTAATAACACAATGTACATTTTATCACTAAATATTTCACCCTAGATATGGTTTTTAAATCCTAATCTAAAATTTGGGTAATATTGGATTACCTCTAGGTTTGTGGTTTGCCTATAATAGAGGTAAACCTCTAGGTTAAAGGTATAGCTCCCTAAAATTATCTCTCAAGATCACACACTACACTAGGCTAATCACTTGGGGGTAAAAAGGAAAAAAATTAATGTAAAGTAAACATATACTAGTGAGGTGATAGACTAAAATATCAGTCCACAAACACACTTACATATACACTAAAAGTAAAACTAGTAAAACTAACATCAACTCTATAACCTTCTAACATTAGTATTTATTACAAAGGTAGATTGGTATGCACATCTAAAGGTGGGTGAAAATAAGGTTAGATGATAGACTCTACTAGTATTTCTCACACTTCAATATACACTCAACAAACATATACACTTTTATAAGACCTTTTATAAGTGATATCCTTACACAACACATGCAAAGGGTAGTATGGAAGCAAAGAGAGCATGTTCATCACTTAAAAACTAGATACACCACTTAACACACTTAGGTAAGAGATGGTATATCTCAAATCAACTTTATATGTCTTATTAAAATGTGAAAACAAGGTGCCAAACTAGTATGGCTTCACCATACTAGGTGTGTACTAGCGATAATTGCCAAAATGGCTTATATTTATAGAGTAAAGGAGAAGAGAGAGGGGAAGAGAAGTGGAAAGGTAAAAAATCCATGTGTCCAACTATATAAACCAATTATAAATCAAGTGAATGAGGTGTAAAAAAGGTTATGAAGTCCTCTTTGATAAGTGTCTATCACAAGTATGACATTTCCCCTCAATCTAGCATAGAAAGTCTTCACCTTTTTCTTGGAAACTATCTTGATGATGAAGACTTCAATTGAATTTTTGAAACTAATATAGATTTATTTTCCACATTTTCACTATCATGATAAGATGAAACTTTGATGGTAATAGTCCTCATATGCCTCCCTATTTGATAGCTTTATTCTTGACACTTGTGTTTACTCACTAGCAGTCACTTATTGGCCTTCCTCAGCTTGTTTTCACATTTTTCATAAGACTAACCTACATTTGATCATGGATATGTATTTAAAATTTATTAGGACACTTTTTTAAGACATTTTCTTCCTCTATTCTATCAAATAGACCTTCATGAAACTCAAAACCTCCTTCTCACTTCCATTTTTGGATAGTCACCCTACCTACTCACTTAGACTACCTACAATGAATGGACTAATAGAGAATTTGCATGAAAATTGGAGTGATAAATGGATATGAGAGTTTTTAACAAGTTTTCACACACCTCATACAATTATTCTCACCCAATAATTCTCTTTTTTACCTATAAAACCAATTAAAACTTGTAGAAAACCTCATACTAGGTCTCTTTGTACATAATATAGTATGGATCAAATGATTATCAAGGAGCCTATGAGATTCATAAACATGTTTAGATTACTTCCCTAATAATTTGACTACCTTTATATTTAAAATACTTCATTTATTCACCATCAAGTATGAATGATGGTTTTCAAAGGGTTTCAAGTGCCTTAGACTATTAAGGATTATTCATAAAATCCTAACATTGAAACTCCAAAAAAATCCTAATGAAAGAAATATAGGGACCCCCTTGAACTATCCACAACTCCTTGGAGTCTCATGCAGTCCCTCCATATAGGTGTGAGCAAATGAAAGTTTCCCTCAAGCTCTTGTAGTACATCTTGAGTAGGCCTAAGAAGGAAATAGGCCAAATTAGCCACTTTGATGATATTGTTCCCAAAATAATTACCATTTATATATTTTTATTTTCCATTTAAGGTCCCCAAATTTTTTTTATATGTCCATGAAATCATCTAGATGAGTTTGAGGTCATGAGGGTCTAGGCCTAATAGACCTAGCTTATGCTTCACTGCATATTTGACTACCTAGAAGTATCCAATGGATGTATAGGTATATCAAATCCTTATTAATATTAAAACTTTCCCTTAAAACATAATATCATGGTTTCAATACTCTTCCTTTAATTATTTTTCCTTCATGTCACAAAACTATAGATTGTGTCATTCATGGAGTGCCCTCTGTCTGAGATAAAATAGAGGGAATCTCCCCTATTACCATCAATTAAAGGATACTATGAGAACATATTATAGGTCATGTTAGTGATATGTAGGAAGTATAAAAACTTATTCATGCTCTTAAGACATTTTACACCTTAAAATCCGTAAGACTGGCTCATTAGGATTTTGACTATGTGTGATGTTCAGTTGATTGTAGGTAAGGTTAGAATCTTACATGGTTAACTATTTTATTTTTACTACCATATGAGGATCACATGAAAGTGTGATTTATTTAGTCTAAAAATGGTTCATATACATTCATACAACTTACACCTTTGTATTTTAACCATCTTGCAATCTCCCACTAGCCTAGACTAGTCTGTGGACTATGTTGACTGTAGGTAGCCACTCAAATGTCACAAAGCTCCTGTAGATGTTGATATTTTTATAAGAGATGCATGAAAGTGTATTCATAATTATGTAATTTTTTAATTCATAATCACTTCATGATTTTTATTACTAGCCATTTTTTCCTCCTCTTACTATCTTGAACTAGTATATGATTGTGTTAACCTGTAGGTGTTATTAGGGAAGAAGTGGGGAAATTCCTATAGGTACTCATTAGTGTGGAAGAACTATATTTTATCCCTTTACCTTAATTTTAGGTCATAAATACCATTATATATTTAAAATTATTCACCTATGTATAAAAATCCTACTCTCATCTCTATTTACCAATGTGTTATGTTCCACTGCAAGCTACAAGCTTCTTTGAGCTAAAAACACTATGTTTCACTGAAAATCCATAGTAAACACTTGTATAACTTGTAAATCACTCAATTCCCCTTTCCTCTTAATCTAACCACTTATTATCATGATAATAAGTGGCTTCAAGGCTTAGGGTACTAGGATGAAATAGTTAGACTTACTCCAACCTCAAGAATCTCCAGTAATAGATGACATTTTCATTAAGAAAAAACCTTATTTGGAGAAAATAAGGTAAATGTTCCCATTAGCAAGATTTCTAACTCTGACTATCTTGAATACTATGTTATCTTTATAAGATCACCACCATGTATCCTGTATGACTTGATAAAACTCATTCAAGTCATGACATTGAACACTACTTGTGAATTAGATTTTAGGTAACCTTCCATAATCCATACATATATGTGTATGACTAGGGATGACTATACATAAAAGATTTCTAACTAGTCCTTGTTCATATCTTGAGAAACTTCTCTCAATAAACCTCTAAGCCTTCTAATGAAAATTTACCATTGATAAATTACCTTCCATGTTTGCAAGGAGAACTCAAGTGAGTTATTACCTTTGATATGGAGTCATATACATAAGGATGACTTCTACAATTATGAAACATATTCTATAGATCACTATGATGTCTATTTCTAACAATATAAGATGTTCCTTGCCTAACTTCCTTAAACACACATGAAAAACATCTTGAATACAATATGGGAATGAACATCATTCTTTACCAAAACACACACAATGCTTGGAAACACTAGATCAAAGCAACGTATGATAAAACCTTCAAGAGTTAGGAATGTGAAGGCAGTTTTGAGTTACTATCACTCTGAGAAATAGTTCATTAATTACAATCTACTAATATAAAAACTAATGCCATGGAATGATATGATATAAATATTAATTTAATCCCTAAAATTAATTCTTCTCAACTCTACCCTTCTAGGCCATAACAGTAGAAAACCTGATGACCTATTTGGCCTTACATGAAAGAGAGATAGAGAAGGTAAACTAGTTTTTCTCAATTTGGAGACTTTAAAAGAAAAATAAACATATAAATGATTTTTAGGGAGCTAAAGAGTCACTCCTAAAGTTTCCCACATGTGAAAAGCTATTGTACATCCCATACAACTTCAAAAAAAATCACCTTTTCAATTAGATTCTTGATTTTAATGTAGAACCTACAAGTTTTAAATTATGGAATAGTTATATGACTCTCACATGGCACATGGGATGTTATACCACTCTTTTAAACACTTTTTCCCTCATATAAACTATAAAACTCATTAAATTTGCCTAAAATGTGGCCTAGTATGACATAAGGACAAATTAGACTAATGTGACTAATATCAAGACATATTTTATGACCATGGTAGACATGTTTCAACCTAGGGGGGCCTAAAAAAGTAATAAAAAAATTGGAATTTTGAATTATTTAACCACAGGGTCAAATTATTCAACAATTTGGTGATCTCTTATGGGTAGCATGTATGTTATACTAAGGACTAGTTGCCTTCTCCTATCCTTGGGCAATGGAGTCATATATACACCATATTTATAATGGAATCATATATACACCATATTTGACCTTGACAAGCCTCTGATCAGACACCAAAATACACACCAAATATAAAATGAAACAAATACACAAATCAATATAAAGACACAATTGTGTTCTCAAAAACACTTAGGGAAAGACACACACAACACTTAAGAAAACTAAACTATGTATAGACTAACCTAAATCAATTTTATCCTCCTAGATCAAAAGGGAAATTTATACCATATCTTTCTCCATGAGATAGAGGAATGCATGAATCAAGTTGCCAATTGAGCATGGGATTTGATGTCTTCAGCTTCTTGATGTTTTCTAACCTCCTTGGCATGGCTTTTAATGTAAATAAAGCAACTTCAAATAGATCACCTATGAATTTTAATTGTTCTAGAACTTCAACCATATCAATATTTTCATGATACTCCTTAGTTTCAACCTCTAATGGTGTTTTAACAAGGCCTATTCTCTTGACCTCCATGGCACTTTTAATGAGATTAGGTTTTTAAACAGCTACAAGCTCTATAAGATTATCAAGGATATTTGTGTATTCAATCCAATCTTGGTCATCCTTCATGAGGACATATTTATCTATCTTCTTATGTAATTTACCTTCATAATTGAAAATTTCTTCAAATATCTCAATCTATTTTAGCCCATCATCCTTGCTCTCTTTCTCCTTAAGAACCACTACTTCTTCAAAATCATTCCCTTGATCATGTTGATGAATATTATAGTCATCATAAACTACCTCAAGATACTCCTCAATACATGGTTATTTAATAGGAATTTTTCATTATTTCTCCATAACCTCATCATGCTTTATTTCAAGGACTATGTTTTCAAAACACTCATATTCATTGAACATTGTTTGATATGTCTTCCACATACCTTGATCAAAATCTTGATGAGCATCTGCAACTTTAATTACATCTTCTCTTTCTTGAATTGAGAAGGATGCATTGTGTTTTTCCTTACCAAGTGGAGTCCCTATGATGAAATCTTCTTCACCATCACTTGAAACATCTTGTTCTACTACACATTAAACTTGTTCATCCTTACTTGTCTCCCACAAGATGGGTTCTCTTTCAAGAGGGGATGTGGTTGGAGGGTGGTTTATTAGTTTATGTCTTGGAGAGATAATAGGTGTGATGGAGGGCTTATGAATGGTCATGGGTATGGAAGGAAACACTTGGAAGAACACTTGGAGGTAGAGGAGGTTTTGTTGGGATATAAACATGTCATTTTATTCAACAAGCACCTCATGAATCTCATTATCTTCTTGAAAACCTTCCATAGTTTTAACTTATACTTCCACTTCTTCCACCAAGGCTTATTTTCCATGTTGAAACTCCTCTTGGATGGACTTACAAGAAGGTTTAGATGTAGGATTTTCAATATTATGCAATGTATTTTGATCAAAAATAGGATTTTATTCATGGACATACACCTTTTGGTTCTTGTTATGGCTTCAATCTACACCCTTAGAGAGGGTTCTTTATGCCCCCTCCAATTGAGCCATAATATTGGGACAACCCTAGGCTTAGGGTGACCTATGGTGGGGTTTAACCTCTAGATCAGAATGACTTCCTCCTAATGTTCACCTAAACTAATGTTTGTCATATAGAAAAGGGTTAGAAGGGGGATAAGGGCTCCTAAGAAATTTAACCAGGGTGATGCACCAAACTTAAATAGACACTCGCATAAGATTAAACCCACACTAGATCAACATAAGACAACTATAACTCACACAACCTAAAAATCTCATTAATGTCATAAGTATTTCATGGAAGAGGTTCAGATAGAACACTAATCTAGACCTACAATATCTTGAAAACACCTTAAATGAGGCAAGTAGAAGGATAATGAACTGGGAAGATTCTCTTTCATGAATTCATCATGTAAAAGCATAATAAGCACTAATAAAAGGAAATATATAGGAAAAGAGTAAATCTTATTACTTCAAGAGGTAGTTGTTACAATATTTTGATAGATTTTAGACATATCAAACGATCACTTTTGCAAGAGTCTTAATGAGTATATTTATCTCCCAAAAAGATGAAACTCTAAAATCTAAGAACCTAAATAATGGGAAAGAGATTGGGATATATATGAAAAGGGATAGAGAGAAATAATGTGGAAGTATGTTATTAGAGAGGGAACATACCATCCCAAATTATTAATTCAATTTTGAGATACCACCTTTTGCTCAAATGCTCTATCACCTTTTTTTTAGCCAATTAGGACACTACTCATGGCTTACCAAGTGGAAAAGTCCCCATAGGCTCTGAGGATGTATTGAATGCACTTATTTATTAGTCTTAACCACCATATCCTTTTATTTGGTCCTTCATACCATCTCCCATTGAAGACAAAACTTTCATGCTCATGGATCTAAAAGAAACATGGCCCTGTATATTTTAGGTAGTTATTTGTCAAAAATATGGCCATGTTGAAAGATGATGAGCTTATTCATGATCATGGATATCTACCCTCAATCAAATCTAGACCATATATTTTCTATAGATAGATAACCAATCTCCTTTATTAATTTTCCTATAGTCATTTATGTCAATGCAAACCCATAGACTGCATAACCTCTTTTGATCTTTATTAGGTCTAAAATACCTATTACTGCCTTTGAGCATCCATATATTTCAAGAGCTCATTATAAATATGGATCCTTCTTTAAATAATGGAAAACACAACCATAAAATGAACCCTATATGCCATATATCTTTGAACTATAGGTCCATATTTAGATTCAATGGTGCCCTTTTATGTTCTTTTAATCTGACTACATCATTATGTCCTTTTCATGACATTAGATCAAGTTTTAATGGTGATGGGATGACCCTAAAATACCCTATTCACCTCCATCAAAAATAGGTTCTCGATTCAACTCTTGGTTTAACTTTATCCTTTGAATATTACTCAAGCCAATCAAAATGATCCAACCTATCTTTACTCCCATTAGCTTTGCATATCTTCGCTGACTTCTTAACTTCTCTCACACCATTAAATAAAAATGCATAAATGAATATGTTAAATTTATTTCATATCATGAATATCCTTTTACATGTTGACTTTCACTTATATCATTACATTAAGATGTACAAGTGAACACTAACCTTTGATCTATTAGGCCCACTTTCTACCAGTCAATCTCATACTATTAGATCATTAATATAATTGAACATTGATAATTGATTTAGCTTAGACCCACCTCTTTGTCAATAAATCTCATGCCACTAAATCTTGTCTTGATGAATCCACACCATTGGATCATGTCTAACTTATATCCTTTTAAGGGATTTTAACCCATGGACCTTTTGACTTGTTTGACCCTAACATGAACAGTTAGTTCTATGCTATCCATATGTGATATCATGCAGACCATTATATCTTGATAAAATTTAAACCTTTTAAGGGATTTTAGACCCAAATGGTTACTTTATGGAGCTCAAACTTGACACTTGCATGAATGTCCTACCCTATAAGTCCAACTTTGAAGCTGCATAACTTGAGTTAGAAAGCTTGCATGGACATGAAAATTTAAAAACATGTTCTTGACATAAAGAATTACATGGTGCTATAATATTTTGGCTTGTGAGGATTTATAAGGTGTATTTATAAAATTCCCAAGTGAACTATTTTGTTCCTTTCCACATGACATCCTGGTGATGGTCTGGTTTTGAAACTTGCGTAATGCATATTTTGATCATTTTTTCAAGGTCATAATGATTTTTAAGACCTATACAACCCTTTTTCATGCTTTTTAATGTTTTTAAACATATGAAAACTTGCTTTGATCCCTCATCTACAATATTATACTTTTTCCTTAAAGATCAATTGGTTCATACTTTAAGCCTTCTTAATGTGTTTCAAAAGCTTTATAATAGCATGGTCTTCTTCTCAATTCATTTGATCCTTATTTTCAGAGGAAGTCTACTCAAATATTTAAATATTCGTATGTGCGCCAAAAAATTCCAACATATTTGGTAACTCATAGGGGTTGCATGCCTGTCTTTGCAAGATAACTTAGACCATTTGTCTCGACTAGTCCATTGGGCTTGCAGTCTCCTCTATGGTTCAACATATTGACTTGAAGCTAACACTAGTTGTCAACCTCTATATAACTCTTCTTGAATAAACAAGGATAATAATAAAATAATAATAAAGGAAATATAAGTACATGTAGGCACCTACAAGAAATAAAAATATCTAACTTATAACAAATGTGCACAAAGGAACTTAGAGAAAAGCATGAAACCTACTTGTTGGCCATTTTTGTCCCACATACCAAGCTTGTACCCATATGGATTAGGTTTATAATGGATGAGTATATGGATAGTGTTTTAGAGGCCCTATGAGATGTTAAGAGTGCTTGGAATGAGTATGGAAATGCATGGTTTTCATCTGGTTCTTCACTATGTTCATATAGACATTTTGGGGTTAGTGGTATAAATTCTAAGTAGGCACTTTTTTGATGTAATAATTTCCATGTGAGGATGATTTAGGTAGAATTTTTTATATGGGTCTATTTACATTAACCCCAATAACATATGTACCAAGTTTTTGGTCATTCACCAAAATGCATCAAAAGATATGAAGACCCAAAGTTGGCCTCTCAAGTAAAATCCACTAAGTTTTCATACTTATCCATTTTCAAAGAAGCTAAAATAGATCCAAGTGAGAATATTGATGATACCATATCTTACACATGTAGTAGTATCAATAAAAATTGATCACATGGGTTTGTTTAGCTTGGTCCCTAGTTTTTATAATTTAAGTTTCAGGTCATCCGCTAAATCATGGTAGAAGTTATGCATGTTCAAAGTTGGATCCTCAATAAAATTTCACTAAGTTTCCCATATTTAGCCAAATGAACTAGAATGTTGTCAATATGTCATGAATAAATGAATGGATTAGTCAACTTGAGCATTTTTTAGACATAATTAGAAGGCACCCAAGACTAGGAGATCAAATGAGTTCATTCCTTTTGGCCTCAATAACATCTCCTAAAAATTTGGTGTCTCCAAAAATTTTACACTTGAAGTTATAGGCCTTCAAATTTTTACCTACAACATAAGACATTTGTGCTAATTCTAAAATAAAAACAATATAAGAATCTATATGTGCTTAAAATTTATGGTCTATGGGACATCAACTACATTCTATGGGATGTCAAATATAGTCTATGGTACTTCAATTTTAAGCTCCATAAACTAGCCATTGGGGTTTAAATAGTGGGTCCCAATTGATCTAATGGTCCACATTGCATCATAAATTCAGATCTAATGATGAGTAGAGGTTAAAGGGGTTAGTAAATATCAAGAGAAAATGCATGCATGATAAGTGTCAATAACATGTTCAACAGGTAGAGGATCAATGACTCACAAGTATTCATATAGGTCAAAATCAATAGAGCGAGATGAGTCAATATGTCAATGAGCCAAGTCAGATTTGAATGGCCAATTAGAACAAAGGTGAGCCTAGGATTTTTTATAGAGGTTGAGAAGCCATTTTTAACCAAGGGGAAAAAGGTTTTGTAGGGCTATCCTAATGCCATTAAATCTTGTTCAAATTCCATGAAGTAGTCAATATGATGTAATAAGATATAAGGAACATAAGGGACCACCTTAGAGCTAATATGGACCTCTAGTTCATAAAATCATATCAGGCAAGGTTATTCTTATAATTGTGTTCACCATTTTAAGAAGGGTCCATGCATATACAAACTTTTATTTATTATAGAGATAAAATGGGTTTATTTTGGACCTATTATTATACAAAAAAGTGTTATATAGTTTATTTTTATACATTGATATGGACAACTATAGTAAAATAAATAATCTTAGATTGGTTTTCCACGTATAGATGGACCTATGATCCAAACATGAAGATAAAGCATAGATGTGATTAATTAAAATGGTCTTTTTCCTTTAGCATGGCCATAGTCTCCACAAGTAGCCACCTAAAATGCATAAATCCATGATTCTATCAAATCCATGAGCTTGAAGTTTTTTCTTTAAGTGAGAGATGTCATGAAGGATCAAAGAAAAGGTCTAGTTTTGGGAACTACAACTAGGGGCATTTAATACATCCTTAAAATATTTGGGGACTTTATTACTCAATAATCCATAGGTAGTGCCTTGATTAATCAAAAATTTGGTAAGGATTTCATTGGCTAAGGATAAAAATGTGGTGGCTCAGATTAAATTAATTACCTAAGACAAAGTGTTCTTTTTTTATGGCATATTCCCACATTTTTCTCTCTATTCTCCTATATATCCTAGTCTGATTCTAATTGAAGGGGTTCTCAGCTAGTATAATTTATCATTTTCTCTTTTAGATGTGGATATTAATTGATACTCTTGAAAAACTACTCATTTTACAAGGTTTAACTCTATAAAAATATTGTAAAAACTACCTTTTAAAGTAATAGGATCAACTCTTTGCCTGTCACTTATCTTTAATCAGTGCTTAGCATGATTGTATATGATAAATTTATTAAGAATATTATTCCTATTTTATTGTCCTTTTACTTTCCTCTTTGAAGGTGTTTTCAATCTAACCTGTAGGTCTAGATTAGTGTTCTATTTGGAACCTATTATATGAAAAAATTATGCAATTAATGATATTGTGAGATTGAGTAAGCCATAGTTGTATTTTTCTAATCTAGTGTGTGTTCAAGCTTATATGAGTGTCCATTTAATTTTGGTGCATCACCCTTTTATCCTTATTATGATCCTTTATTTTCTTCCTAACTCTTTTCCCTACAAATAATTAGTATAACATTAGTTTAGGTGAGAATCAAGAGGAAGCTAGCATTCTCTAGAGGTTCAACTCCACCATAGGTGACCCACAACCTGGGGTTGTTCCCATAGTTATGCTCAAATTGGAAAGGGCCTAAATAACCCTCCTCTAAAGGGTATGAATTTGAGTTGTAACAGTTTTGACATGATCGATGGGATCACATTCCAAAAATGAATATTGATCAAATTTAATGTTGGTTTGATCATATTCACAGTAGTTAAGCCACCAAGAAACAACATCTGGGGACTCCAAAAGTAAGAATCAATACTTTAGTGTAGAACAGTAGCTTCATCTCATTCTAAAGGTGAAAAAAAGGTCAAATTTAAGAGGTATTCCCTTTGAATTTTTTGAATTACCTTTAAAATCAAAAAAAGAATTAAGTTTTGCCAATATACATCCATATCAAGGAAATTTTTCTCCTAGGTCATTTTCAAGGCCTACCCCAGCAATAATACCTTTACATAGCCATGGCAACCCCTAGAGATTTTATATATTTTAATGGCCAAAGTCCTCAAAACCTTGTCCAATATGATCATATCCTAGTTATATCCCTTAAAAGTGTTCCTTATTATGTTGATGACAAAGCTACAACACCTCATGGACATAGCCAATTTTTTCAATATCCATAATGTCACTAAGTAAAATATAGCTATTAGGTTATTAGTTACTTATTTTAAAGGAAAGGCCCTAGATTGGTACAAAGGCCTTATTGCCAATTCCATTCAAACATGGGACCAATTAGGGGATGCCTTGTGTAAAATAATTGAGGACAAAAGTGATCATTTGTCACTTAAAGAGAAACTAACAATCATTTCAAGATCTCTTCATGAAGTCATGAAAGACTTCGACACAAGGTTCCCAAAAACTTGGGATAGAATCCCAGTCTTAGTTAAACCAACCCCTAACTTTTCCTTCTAATATTATTTAAAGGATTTAAATAATGACATATATGTGATGATCCAGTCCATGGGAGGAAATATACTTCCAAATGCTTATGAGGTGTCCATCAAAGCATAAAATTGTCTAGTTCAAGATGGAAAACATACACCTATTCTACCAATGTCCTTATTTCCTAAAATCAAACCACCTCCTATTACTATCCATCTATTGGATGTCATTCCTCCTACATTAGAAATTATTGTAATCCCTACACCAAAACAAGAAAAATCTTCGACTAGTGGATCTAGTGATTCACTACAACAAAAGAACTTTCAAGAGATCAAAAGCATGTTTTAGTCCTTGGGGAATGAGCTAGTAAATGTTAAAAGTTAAAATGATTTCAATATGGCTTATTAAAGTTCATATTAACCTCATAAATAATCCTTTCAATCAAATAGGCCACCATATAAGGGGAACTACCAAAGACAGACCCAAGGTCAAAATCAAGGACAAGGGAAGCATGGCTACAATAGGTATAATAACTATAATCTTAATGTTGTTAGTACTTCAAACTCCTTGGTCCCAGTTCAAAAAAATGTGACTCAAGAATTAGAGGGTGCCATACCTTGGAATCAGTCTTTTGGTCAACATATTATCCTAAATATTGACCTTAACCAAGCCTTAAATGATCAATGGTATCAAGATACTAATTTTGGATACAACCAAACTCTCATGGCCCAAAATGTAGAGGTACCTATTAAAACCAAGCCAAAGGAGACTCCACAAGGTTAAGGGTCTAATCAGGGACCAAAATAGCTAGATGCTACAATAATAAACTATGAACAAGAAGAGTGCTATGCATCCAACCAATAGGCTAATTTTAGCTAGGCCTATATTCTAGTTGTAGCAAACATAATATTTAAAAGAAGGAACATGGATGATAACCAATAAGTATTCAAAGAGATTCGTACTATTACTCTTTCACCGACAAATCCAAATGAACCTATTGTCACTCTAAAGGTTCTAATACCTATGAAAAATTAGAACCAAGGGAATATTTTTATGCCCCAAGGCTCACAAGTTCAACAATCAAAAGTGGTGGCTCCCAAAGCACAAGAAAAGGTTAGTGGTTCACCCATAAACATTTTTAAACAAATGAAAAATTTAAATGTGAGTGTGCCCATGTGTGATATACTCTCCATGCCTAACCAAGTAGACATATTTTAAGGACTGTCAAAGATTAATGTTACAAACAAAACACTAAGCAAGGTAAATGAAGTTCTAACTAATGCATCCAAAATTCCAAATGAAAGGCAATCAAGTAAAGTAGTCAAGTATCCTCCCTTATACATCTCAGTGATCATTGGTAACTCTTTAGTGCATAATTGTTTAGTGGACAATGGGACTAGTACCTCAGTGATACCAAAGTCCATAGCTGATCAACTTGGCCTAAAATATGAGCCACAGTCCAAAGGAGTGTTACAATTTTATGGTTCTTCTCCCAAGACATCTAACATAATTAGGGACATCAATATGACTCTGTAAGCTTATCCTAGTGTCTCAATGGCTCAAGATGTATTAATCTTGGATGTGCCTCCTCACTTTGAACTATGTTTATCCAGAGAGTTCACCATAAAGATAGGGGCTATCTCATAGTAGATTGGTTCTATATGGCATTTAGGACAAGTTATAGGGACAAAGTGTTAATAAAATTTGAGCCCATTGCACAATTCTATATAAAACCCTATAGACTAGATAATGTCAACATTAATTACACCATCATTGATGAGGATGAATTTGTAATGAGGCAAGAGCTGAACACTCATCTAAAAGAGGTACCAAACATGTTTTTGGATGAAATATGGAATGATAACTAGTTGGTGGACCCCTTAAAAGGTTTTGAATAAAGGGACATGGATGTCTATGATTTTCATGAATAAAATGATCCCATGTCATCCCTCATGAGGCCTCAATAAGATCCTAGTGGTTTATGGAATTTGTTCTTTGATGGCTCAAGGATCAAGCATGGGGTGGGTGAAAGTGTCATGCTAATATCCCCTTGAAATGATAATTATTTCTCTTCATATAGGTTCCAATTCAATTTCTCTTTCCATGCAGTAGAATATGAAGGTCTCATCCATGGCCTTCAATGGGATAATAAGAGAAAGATCAAGCGATTGTGAGTCTATGGGGATAGTGAATTATTTATACACCAAGTTAGAGGTAAAAATGCCACTAAGAACTCCTTAATGAAGTCCTACAAACATAGAGTGTGGGACCTAATTGAGGAATGTAAGGATTTCAACATTTAGTTAGTCTTAAGGGGAAAGAATAAACATGATAGTAGGCTAGCAGCTATGGGGGCTCATTTTGGCATCCCCATTGAATTAAAAAGGACCAATGTTCAACCATATGTCAAAGTGGTAATAATACCATCAATGCTAGATAATGAAGTGCATTTGTAGGTCTTTAAAAATGACAAACAGATTACATATTTATTATAGCAATAAGCAAAATCCTCCTCCCTTAACCAAGGAAAATTATAGCATTAGTATGAGGAACATATTGTTCAATTAAGGTCCAATAAGCTTCTTAAAGGGCTAGTCAGTCTAGAATGTCTCTTTCATGAAGGGGAACATATGAGGAAGGATAAATTAGTGATGTCAAAAAATGAAGAGAACTATGAGAGAGTTATTATCTTCAAAGACAAGCTCCTCAATCTTGGAAAGGTAAAAACTAAAGCTAAAAGGCATGCTTTCATAGATCTTTGTAAGGAATATGCAAACATCTTTGCTTGAAAATATAGCAACCTAAGGGACTTTGATCCTAAATTGGCCCTACACACTATAGAGCTAAAGGTTAATACTAAGCCTATCATGTAAAAGTAGAGGCCCATAAATCCCAAGATTTAAGAGCTCATGAGAAAGGAATTGACCAATCTTATTGAATCTAGGATCATCTTCCTAATCAAGCACTCCTCATAGGTAGCTAATCTAGTACCTATCAAAAATAATAGTGGTGAGATCAGACTATCTGTGGACTTTAGGGATCTTAATAGGGTCTCTTTGAAGGATCATTACCCTCTACCATCCATGGATGAACTCTTACAAGTATGTGTTGGTTTGTAATGATTCTATCTTCTAGATGGTTATTTAGGTTATAACTAAGGGCTAGTGAGAGAAGAGGACTAGTACAAGACTTCCTTCATCACCAATTGGGGGACATTTGTTTATTAGAAGATGCCTTTTGGATTGTCCAATCTTGGGGAAATACTTCAAAGAGCAATAGATATGGCCTTTCAAGGAGTATTGAATCAAATGGTACTAGTCTACTTAGATGACATCATAGTCTTTTCCAAAAATGCTAGCAAGCACATAGGCCATCTGAGGATGATATTTTAGAGATGTAGAGAGTATGAGATCTCTTTAAATCCCAAAAAATGTGTGTTCTTTGTGCATGAAGGCACTTTCTTGGGTCACATTATCTCAAAAGAAGGATTATCTATTGACCCTAACATAGTAAGTGTTATCTTAACCTTATCCTTGCCAAAGCACAAGAAGGGGATGTAGAGCTTCCTTGGGAAGATCAAATTTGTACTAAGGTTCATACCTAGTTTTGAAAACTTGGTCAAGCCTATCACCACCATGATGAAGAATATCCAAATATTTTCTTAATCAGATAAAGGAAAGATAGCCTTTAAATCCATCAAGTAGGCCATTACCAAAGCACCATCACTCTTGAATCCTAAATTCTCCAAGGATTTCATCTTGTACACCTTTGTCAATGTTGACAACATATCAACTATGTCGATGCATAAGAATGGTGAAGGAATGGAGCAGCCAATTACCTATTTTAGTCAAGGGCTAGAAGGATATGAAGTGATGTACACATTTATTGAAAAATAGGTTCTTACTACCTTAAGGAGTCTCAATAAGTTTAGGCCCATGATCTCCAATAGTAGGATCCATCTTATGGTGTCTCATCCTAGAGTTAGGGACTTCCTCTTTATAAGGATTTGAATGAGAATAAAGTAGGGTGGATCATAAAGGTCATGGAATATGATGTAAAGATCAAGATTAAAAATATTTTTATGGGAAAGGGCTTTTGTGAGAACATAGTAAATGACCTCTAGGAATACAAGGAAGTTGTTTTTGTAACCCAAGACAACTCACAGGAAAGTGTACCTCTACTTCAAAAAATTTGGCTTCAAGATAAGGCTCACTTCTTGGAAATAGGAGAATGCCCCCAAAGTTTGGACAAAGCAAAAATAAGGTAATTTAGGCTTCAATTTATAACTTATGCATTAGTTGATGGTGTTATTTTTAGAAAGGACCTCATGGGGTACTCCTTAGGTGCATAGATGATGACTAAGTGGCCAACATTTTGGATCAATTTCATGATGGACCTATAAGAGGCCATTTTTTACCAAATACTATAGTAGTGAAGGTGATGATAACTAGTTATTACTAGCCTAGCCTCTTCAAATATGCCTATGCATGGGGAAGAAAGTGTCATTAATGTGCTCTCTTCAAAGGTAAACAAAGATTAGTAGCCTTTACCCTAAACCCAATTCAAATGGAGTAACCTTTCATGCAGTGGGGTCTGGACTTCATAGGAATGATTAACCCTCCATCAAGTGTAGGTCATAAATGGGTGCTCACTATAATTGACTACTTCACTAGGTGGGTGGAAGCCATTGCTTTGAAGTAAGCTAGTGAAGGTGCACTTTTGGAATTCTATGATAGCCTTGTGACTAGATATGGTGTCCCAACCACCATAATTCTAGATAATGGATTAGCATTCCTTTATATGAAGACAAGTGAGTGGGATCTCAAATTGGTCATCTACCTTAGCACCTCTTCCAACTATTATCCTCAATTAAATGGGTTATAAAAGTCCACAAATAAGAACTTGATTAGGATCATCAAGAGGACCATGCAGAACAATTAGAGAGAATGACATATAAATATAAGAACAACCTTATGGGCTGACAGGTGACTCCTAAAGAGGCCATTAGAAATTCTCTATATGTCCTAGTATATGAAAAGGAGGCCAAGTTTCTCATCTCTCTTAAACTACCTAAATTAGATTTATCTCATCATCTAGAACTCATGGAAAGTGGACCTATGGAAGTAAGAATGGTAGAGATCATGGAGCTTGAAAAAACTAGGGACCTTACTATGAAAATGTTAGAATCACATCAATCTAAGTTCAAGAAATACATTGACAAGAAAGCTATAGAAATGGGCTTCAAATATGGGGACCTAGTCCTCAAATAGGACTCAAATAGGGCCAAACTAGGCAATCATACCAAGTTTGATAGCTTTTGGAGTGGTCCTTATTTGATCCATGGATGCAAGGAACATAATGTTTTTTAGCTTGCCCAATTAGATGGAGAGGTATTACCCATCCTAGTCAATCGCATTCATTTAAATCCCTATTGTTGAATAACATTACATCTATTGTAACATATTTTACATGTTAGAATAGCTTTATGCTTTCCTCTAAGTGCCTTGTGCATATTTATTTATTTTTTTTATTGTTTCCTTTTCCAAAATGTCTCAAGCATTTTGTATTGTTTTGTTTCTTCTAATCCTTGTTGTTTCAAGAGAGGTTTAGCTTAGTTATAGAAGATAATGAATCCATGCCCAATAGACTAGATAAGACAAATGGTCTGAGTTCTCAAATCATAGTAGACATGCTTCCCTATGAGTTACCAAATATGTTAGCCATTTATGGCCCATATACCAAGCTTGTACCCATATGGATCAGGTTACTAATGTATGATTAGATGGAAAGTGTTGTAGATTCCCTATGATATGTTAGGAGTGATTTTAATGAGTATATAAATTTATGGTTTTTGTTTGGTTATTCATTATGTTCATATAGATATTTTGGAGGGTAATGGCAAAAATTTTGAGTAGGCACTTTGTTGATGTCATAATTTCCAGTATGGATGATTTAGGGAGAATTGGTCATATATGTCTATTCAAATTAATCCCAAAAACATATGCACCAAGTTTTTGGTCATCCACCAAAGCACATCAAAATATATGAAGACCCAAAGTTGGCCTCTCAAGAAAAATCTACCAAGTTTCCATACTTATCCATTTTTGAAGAAGCTCAAATAGAGCCAAGTGAGCATATTTATGATGGCATATCTTATAGATGTGGTAGTCTCAAGAAAAAGTGATCAGATGGGTTTATTCAAATTGGTCCCTAGTTGATATATGATAAGTTTTAGTTCATCCACTAAAGTGTAGTAGAATTTATGCATGTTCAAAGTTGGCTCCTTAGTCAGATTTTGCTAAGTTTCCCATACTTAACCAAATAAACTAGACCATCATCATGACATCATGTGAGAGTGAATAGACCCATCAACTTGAGTCTTTTTCAAACACACTTAGAAGACTCTAGAGATTATAAATCAAATGGGTTCATTTCTTTTAGCCTCAAAAACATATCTTAAAAATATGGTGCCTCCATGACTTTTGCGCTTAAAGTTATAGGCCTTCAAAGTTGGACCTACAACATAAGATGTTTGTGTTAAACCTAAAATAAAGACACTTAAAAAATATATCTATGATTAAAATTGATGATATTTTGGATGTTAAATACATTCTATGAGACATCAAATATGGTCCCTGAGACATTAATTATAAGCTCCATAAAGTAACTATTGGGGTTCAAACAGTGGGTTCCAGTTGATCTAACAGTCCACATTATATCATACATTCAGATATAATGGTGAGATAAGGTCAAATGGGTTAGTGAATCTCAAGATTAAACTTGTGCATGATAAGTGTCAACAACATGTTCAATTGGCATAGGATCAATGACTCATGGGTATTCATATAGATCAAAATCAATAGAGTGAGATTACTCAATATGTCAATGACCTAATTCAGATTTTGATGACTAATAAGAAAAGAGGTGAGCCTAGGATTTTTTATGAAGGTTGAGAAGCCATTTTTGACCAAGGTAAATAAGGTTTTTCAAGGTTATCTTGATGCCATTAAACCTTATTTAAACACCATGAAGGGGTTAATATGATACAATAAGATATGAGGATCATAAGGGAACACCTTAGATCTAAAATGGACCTCTAGTTCATAAAATTATATCAGTTAGGGTTATTACTATAACTATGTTCACCATGTTAAGAAGGGCCCATGCATAGACAAACTTAATATAAAAAAGTGTTATATAGTCTATAGGTCTACATTGATATGGATAACTATAAGAAAACCAATAATATTAGATTGGTTTTCCTCTTATATATGGACTTATGATCTAAACATTAATATAAATTAGAGATGTGATGAATGCAAAGGGTCTTCATCTTTTAGTATGACCATAGTCTTGACAAATAACTACCTATAATACACAAAGTAATGATTCTATCAGATCCATGAGCATGAAGTTTTGTCTTAAAGTGAGAGATGGCATGAAGGATAAAATAAAAGGTTTAGTATTTGGAAATATATCTAGGTTCATTTAATGCATCCTCAAAACCTTTGGTCACTTTCTCACTCAACAAGCGATGTGCAGTGCCTTGATTGATCAAAAAGGTGGAAAGGCTTTCATTGGCTAAGGAGAAAAAGGTAGTGGCTTAGGTTTAATTAATGACCTAAGACAAAGTGTTCTTTTTTTATGGCATGATCCCATATCTCTCTCTCTATTCTCCTATATATCCTAGTCTCATTCCCATTGAAGGGGTTCTCAGCTGGTAGGATTTATCATTTTCTTTTTAAGATGAGGATATACATCGAAACTCTTGCAAAAGTTCTCATTTAACAAGGTTTAACTCTATAAAAATATTATAATAAATACATTTTGAAGTAATAAGATCAAATATTTTCCTATCTCTTATCTTTAATCAGTGCTTAGCATGCTTGTGTATGGTGAATTTATGAAGAAGATTCTTCCTAGTTTACTATCCTTCTACTTGCCTCTTTGAAGGTGTTTTTAAGCTAACTTGTAGGTCTAGATTAGTGTTCTATTTATAACCTCTTATATGAAACATTTATGTAATTAGTGAGATTGTGAGATTGAGTAAGCTATTGAGACCAACATACCCCCATTTTTCTTCTTTTACTGAAAGGGGACCCTTGTGAATGTTTCAAAACATATATGTTCTAGATAGAATGTGAAAGGGTTATACTCTCTTGAAATTTAAAGGTTATTCAATTAAATAAAAACATGAGCCTTGGTATATCTAGTTGTGATTATGTTTTATGGACTAATGTTACTAATGAATATCTTTGAGGTGATTAGTTGTAGGTTCTATGGATAAATCTAGGGTTCTTAAGCTTTAAACCCTAAGGGTTTGAATTCGAACATCCATGGGAAAATTTTAATGGTAAATTATATTTCCTTTTAGTTATATAAACTCTAAGTCTAACTTTATATTAAGCTTTGATTATGTTTTTTAACATGACCAAACATTAATATAAAATCAAGACTTGGACCTCTTATTTTCCCCTTTAAAAATTGAGAGCCCTTTTGGATTAACTAGGTTTTTATTAAGGTTTAAATATCTTGGTGTTTGAAAGCACAAACAAACTTTTAAAGGTCAAAATCTTAGTTTAAACCTTTATACATATCGAGCCTTAACTTAAAGCTCACATGCTTTTGTAGATATGATACCTCATATTCAATCAGAGATTTTAATCCAATGGTAGGAATCAAAGCCGACACCAAAATAGAGACCAATCATTATCAAGCACTTGAATTATGATCTAGTGATCCTCATTGCCTTGAGGGATTTTATTTGATGGTGTGTATCAACCTCAAAGCCCCAAGAATTCTTGAGAACCCAATACGTGCCACTCAATCATTAGACCAAAGAAATTCCATTATCTTAAATTTAACAAGCTCACTCCCATTATTTTACATCCATGAGGATGTAGTTGACATTATCTAGCCCACCAAATTTAACCTAGACAACTTTTCAAAACCTAAGAAAAGGGGGCATTTCTAAAGACCCTTTCAAAGGAATTCCTAACATTTTTATGGATAAAGACTAGCATAAGAGTCCTTAACCTAAGTTAATTTGTGTTTTTTAACATGAAATGACCTTAGGAACATCATTTTAATTCTAAGTTTATATAGACATAGGACTAATTAAAAGGTGTGCATCTTACAAGATCCAATGGTGATCGATCACCCATTGGATTTGATCCAATGGTGTGTCAAGCTTGAAGATTTTTCAAAAGGCTTTATGAGCTCAAAACATGGCCTACCCATGGCCAAGGTAACTAATAGAGGTACATAGAGCCCCACAAGGAGGATGTGTGGTAATTTTCCATTCAAAGAACAAAAATTAGATGGGACCCACTTAATAAATATGTTTAATTAAATGACTTAGACCTTGTAAAATCAATAATGATCACTAACTCACAATATTTGATCCAATAGTGTGATGATCATAAAGACTTTTCAAAGGCCTCACAAACTCGACACGTGGCTAACACATAGTTGAGATAGCAACTAACAAGAAAAAGTAATATGGGTAAGATTTGATAGGGTGCCAAATGGCATAGCCATGAACTTAAAGATAAAGGGACCAATAAGAACATAAGAACTTGGATTTGGATTATTGAAGTGAAATAAAGAAAGATTTTGAAATCCAACAACTAGTCTCCAACTAGAATTTATGAAAATTGCCATGAAAGGCATAGAGTCATGCCACATAGGCTCCATGTAAGCATAGAGAATCAAAATCAAAGATCTCCTAAGCTTAAAATCATAGAGGGCATGAGAATAAGGTACCATAAAATCTAAGGCATGTATAATATTTAAAAACTAGATATTTCCACCATTAAAGCTCAAAAACCCTAAGCCCTTTATAAAGAAGACTGAGTCAACTCAATTGATCACAAAGCAATCAAAATAACATAACTGAACCTTGAAGAAAGTACCCTATTAAAACCTTTGGAAACCTTAAAATTTTAATTTAGTGTCATCAATGGTGGTAGATATGCAATAGATGAAGCTGGAAGTAGAACTTTATCTAACTTTAGACAGTGAGGGAAGGATATTCAAAGACATAGAGCTGGACCTAGTAACCCTAAACATGTATGGAATCAAGAACTAGTCTGATCTTCCTTATGGAGAAATTGCAACCAATTTCCCTAGAGAAAAATAGGAATTCCATTGTGCACTAGATATATAATGACCTAGTCTCAATTCAACTGGTAGGCCTCCACCTATTATAGCCAAACTAGAGGTAATACATTATATCAACCTCCTTACTCCCATTTTCATTGATTATAGAATAGATTTGGAATGGATAATTCAAGAGGGAAGCACTAAGAAGGTTGCATGCATTACCCCTATATCCTTAAAAACTTATTACAATCTCCCCTTGTCTCATATTGATCTCCCATCCTTGAGAGAGTGGACAAACACCTAAGACTTGGATTTAGTCCTCACACCTTGGTTAATCCAAGGTTCTCATGTTTTTAGGTCCCCTAATGTTTGGATTCCTATTTTTCAATTTAGGGAGGGTGTTAGGATAGATATTACCTTACTAAATAGAGCCTTTGGTTCCCCTTCCACTACTTATGTAATCAAAGTTTGGGTATCTTACGTCCACTACATATTGGATCAAAACTTAACCCCTCCCATTGGAGACCTACTAAGCTTTTTCTTGGCCAAACAATTCACAACCATCAAGAGAAGGACCTCCAAATAATTTCATATGATGTCCTATTTATTGGATTCACTTTTGGCCTCTATATATTTCCCTAGCATACAAAATTAGTCCCTTGATGGTAGGACCACTATTTCTCATCATTAATATAAATTACACATATTCAAATATAGGAACCACATGTAATTTATTTATGATGGTGTCTTCTTAGCTATCTATGAGGCAATCACCAGTTTCCCTATGCCAAGACTCCACCCTCAAATCAAAAAGCAAGTAGAATCCATGGGGGATGTATGGTTTTATTTGAATTTCACTGTAATAAGAATAGAAGGAATCATGATTCAACCCTACTAATTTCCCATTCATGTCCCCATTAAGATCACAGAGTAATAGATTATCTATCAAATCATCCAAGGTGTGGATGGGATATGTAATAAAAATAAGAAGGCTTAGGTCACCCCTTTCCATTGGACATTGGTAGGATTTTGATCAAGGATTGGAAGCAACTAGACATTATGGTGATCCACAAAAAAAATTTTGATTTCCATCTAGATGACCTTAAGATGTGGGACCCTAAAAATAGAGTTACCAACCAGATATGAGATAAAAATTTTGCAAAGATTGAATACAAACATCAACTAGGCATGGGAGATGGTATTTATACAAGGGCAAAGAACTTTGAAGAGGTCTTGTCTAGGATCAAAGGCTATAATATCTAATTGGAGCATAGGCTGGTCAAAGACAATAATCCCTTAGGAGAGAGATGTAAACTACATCCCTTACATTATCACTTATTGCTAAGACCATCTAGGATTGTTAATTAGGAGCCACCTATTGGAGGACAATCTTTTGAGCCTCAATGAGTAGAATTGACAAAGACACCCTTGGTTGGGTAACCTAAGGATATAAAAGGAAAAGGTAGAGTTGTGGTTGAGGAGCTAAAGATAGAGCATAGATTTGGTGAAGGTCCTCAACCCCACACATCCCCATAAAGGCCTCCTTCCTTAGTGGAAATCATTATCATGATTGCCCTAGAGGTAGGGGAAATAGTGGAAAGTGCCCTTGTTGACATTGTAGCATCTTATGGTTCTAATAAGAAGGAGGATCCCTCTAATGAAATAAACAAGGATTTTATCCCACTAGATGGCGGAAAGAGATAAGAATAATTAGCCTTGGTTCCATTGGTACCTAAAAATAAGCTTAGGTTAACCTTCACTCACCCTACTAGTGAATTTAACCTCTTCAGTAATGACAACCCTATTTATGGACCAACCATTCCTGACTAGTTTGTTTATGGGAAATTACAAAAAATACCATCTCTCTCTCTCCATCATGGTCCTTAACCCAATTTGGCATAGATTTACAAGATAATGTCAAGCCATAGATCTAGGACATTGTAAACAAATAGGCAAAGAGAATAATCTAAATCCTTCATGATAAATAAAGTCAGAGGATTTACACCCCAGGGACCTCTGGGAGTTCAAATGTAGAAGTTATCAAGTAGTTAAAATTCAAGGATTATGACACAATAATGCATTTTAATCTAGACAAATTAGGTTTTGAAAGAATGGTGATAAATAAAGCCACCATTGGCACTGAGGAATTCACTTTTCAAAAGGTGGAACATTTTATAGGCCTAACTCTTATCCAAGGTTAGGATCTAGGGGAGCATCCCATCCATCAAGAAGATGTAGCTAGTTTTGGGTTGGCACAATCAGCAATGACTATGGTTTGAATCCAAGGAGTGAAGCAAAGGATCCTCAACTTGGAAAAGGAGAAGCAATATTTGGAGGCTCAAGTCCTACTCTCAATTCCTGAGGACATATTACAAGTGCTAAATAAATCTTTGTTGGATACATTTGAGAATTTAAAGAACATCAAGCTCATATTAAGTGCTTTAAACCATCAATTTGAGATGACATAAGCCTTAATCAACCAATGGCAAGGTTCTCAAGCTTAGATGATATAAATCATCAAGGTGCATAGGACAAAGTAGGCCCTGGACTTCAAAATCATGAAGCTTAAAAATTTAGATATCCTCATGGAAATTTTGATATATAAGCAAGAAGATTTGATCACCTGGTGCATCAATGTCAATAACTTCATCAAGGAAGATAAGGACCTAGTAACCAAAATGGAGAAACTTTTGGGGAGCCTATTGGACAATCCTTCTCAAACCACTTATATGGACCTAATCAGTGATGTATAATTTAAGTAGAGAATTGGTGTCCACATCTAAGGAATTAAGGAAAATCAAGGCCATTATACCAAGGATAATCAAAAGATCCTTGACACCATCCTTACTTTAGGGAATCAAATCATAGAAACACAATATATCAAGGAACTCACAGCTAAGAGTGATAAGGAATTTGACACATTGGCAAATCAAGAGGAAGATTGTCTAATGAAGCCTATAGTAGATTTTGAGCTAATTAGAGAGAAATACACCAAGGTGAAAGACTTCCTTAGATAGGGATAATCAAGGGGCCCACTATCAATGTAATTTTTAAAAGAATATCCCTTTGTAAACAAATATATGCTAGCTTATTAGTATATATGGTTTATTTTTATCAATTTTGATGTAATAGGTCATACACATTGTAATATTTTAATTAAGGATAGTTTTCCTTATCCTGTATGTGGATATTTTGAGAAGGTTAACCAGTGAACCACCTATGTTTCCTATAAATAGGCAAGAATTACCATTTTTTAAGAGAGATATTTTGAGCAATTGTATACCAAGAGCATTTAATATAACTAAAGAATTCTAAAAATATTATCTTGATAGTTTGTTAAATGTCAATGTTGTCTCTAAATTGCATGTTGTCATCTTAAGTTTGAATGATTCTCCATAATTTGAATCACATTCTCTATCATAGGGTTGTTGATTTGTGCTAATTCTAGATTAACTATAAAGATCTCAATTATACTTTGTTTATTTTGCTCTATATTTGGATGTGCTTAGGATATTCAAACCACAATAGAAAACATTTAAATTAAACTTGTTTCTTACTTATGATTTATACATTTCCTCCAAATTTTTCCTTATTTTTTATGTAATCTGAGTTCATGCTATTTTATAACATAAATTGGTTCATGTGTGCTCAAAGTAATTATAATTTTGTCATAATATTTGAGATGAGAATTTGTAATCTCATTTCCTTTCTACCTTACCCTTTCCTTTTCTTATTTTTTATCAAGACTCACTTTAGTTTAAATATCAATGTTAATATTCATTTATATTAGTTTGTAAATCATCAAATTCACAAAGATCCAAATATTCAAACCCCGGTGGCTCCCAACCATTAAACTAAACAAATATTATGGATAGTGCCCATACTCTACTTCTATTCCACAAAAGACATCACCAAATTATCACAAACTATAACTCATGCCTTGGATTTTTCAAATCATAAAATGAGAAGTGTTCATCAAAATTGAAGAGCACCTATGGCACATTTAGAAGCATCAACGGAAGAAAACTCCACTAGCTCTAGAAGGAGTGCCATAAATCTCTAAAGATTTTTGTTATTTTTGGTGTATTTGGTCAAATATCACTCTATATTTTACATGATTGTGTTTATTTTATCATAAATTGTGTAAATATTGGTGGCCTTCACAATTTGATACCAGTCTTTGGGTTTACTCGGACAAAGATTGATATTCTTTGAATACATATGCTTAATTCTAGAAAATACAGCTTCTAGTGCTGAGAATTCATTAGTAGTTGAAATTAGAATGGCTTATTTTGGTTAAAATTGACAATTATTTGTTAATAATAAGTTTATTTGAGTCATAAGTTGTAAATAATGGTCATCTTTACATAATTCAACACATTTTTGAGCTTGTTTAGTCAAAGATTAATGTCATTTGTCCTCTTATGAGAAAATTCTAACAAAATAAGATTATTATACAATTTGATTATTGATTATCTATGAGGATATAAATCTACTCATCATATTTCAAATAGGATCCTTAATCTTCAAGCTGGAATTGCCAAGGATCAGGACTAGATCACATTCAAAGACTAGAGAACCCTTGCTCAAGCTAACAATCCATAGAAGAACCAAGAAAGATAGAGGAAGGAGTAGGCATTCTAAGTCTCTACCATATTTACCCTTGAAAGGGATTCATGTGTTCAATCTTCATCCAAATATGGCATGGCTTGTAAGTTCCCCCATTAATATACCAGGTGTGGTTCATGACTTACCACATAATCTTGAAAAATATTTACCAATATTTAGTCCAACTAGTATTGCAACTATGAAGGAGCATGTTAAATATTTAAAATCTATATTAAGATTTTTAAACATTATTCATGAAGATTTAGCATGTAGGTTTTTCCCATTTACATTCAAAAATGTTCCATATGAATGGTTCCTTAATTTGCCTGATAATTGTATTACCTCATGGAATAACTTTGATACTATTTTCATTGATCAATTTGGAAATATCATAAGCCCCTATGTCATTTATCATCAATTCAAAACTATTAAGAGAGATGTAAGTGAACCTATTAGGTCCTTCAATACTAGGTTTCAGAATATGTTTAGTCAGACCATGGATCCATATAAACCTAATGAAGCTTTAGCTCTGGAGGTTTACAAAGATGTTGTTAACCCCATGACTTCTATATTTCTAAAAAAGAGCTATCCCAATTATCATCACATTGGCTTAATCTTATTCTGAAGCAGTGGTTATTAATGACCAAATGCAACCCCAAGGACAGATGGCTTATTCTATCTCAAATGTTAATCCTCAAGTGCCTACATTAAAACTTTTCCCAAATAATAACCAAAATACTCCAGCATTAAACCAATTCCCTTCCTTGAATGTATTACCTACTAGCCATGCTTCCCCTAATCAAAACCTAGGTTTTTTGAGCCATCAAGCCACTAATGGATCTGATATCAATGATTAGAAAGCTTTAGTTCCTATCAATGGCATTAACAATAGTCAAGGTCAAAACTTTGATACTCCAAAGAATGAGAATGAGTCTATATTAAAATGGTCTAGAAGCTCAGCACAAACCTTCTATAATTATAAAAGCAAGTTGGTAACGTTAATGATAACCCTAGAAGGAACTTCACTTTCCAAAAGTTTAATAGGCCTAGAAATAGATTTCAAAATGATAGTTTCTAAAATAATAAAGCTAATGAGTCTTCCTCTAGAAAAAGAACTATGGACATCAATCTTACTGATATTGCCTTACTAGACTACTATAGGGTGCATGCTACCTCCAAGTATGGTGAGATTGACTGCATTGAATTTTGTAAAGCTTTTAAAGATTTTCAAGAAGAACTTGACACATTTGAAATGGTTCCAAACAAAGATGCTACTACAGGTCTTTTTTAATCTAAACCATTGGACCAAGTGCACATGGTAAAAACTTTTCAATTCCCTTTCTAAGAGGATAATGAGCCTGAGAACTTTCTTGAAGAGATTCAATAAATATAGTAGTTTCTGAATACATATCCTCTAACAAATAGGGAGAAAAAATAACCATTGACAACTTCTACTCCACCTAACAACTATGGGACCCCTCCAAACACTGTATCAAAGAATAATCCTGAACCACCCAAAGGAAGCTCTTCTAAACCTGCTACCAATCCTTCAAGAAAAATTGGTTACAATATTATGGAAGAGATGAAAAATATTAAACCTAATATCACTATGCATGAGCTAACTTAGATCATAGAACAAAGAGACTTACTCTTGGAATCCTTGTCAAAGAAACTTAGCAAGCCCCTTAAGATCGATAGTGCAAATGTAACTATGTAAGTAACCAAAGTAGAGTCCTTGCCTTTCTTGCTTATAGTTAGGATATTTGGGAAGAATCTCCATAATTATCTTTTAGATTCCAGAGCCTCAACCAATATCATGCCTATCAGTATATGTGAACAACTTGGGTTAACACCAATCAAGTCTAATAGGTTGGTTACTCAATTGGATAAATCTAGAGTCAAGGTCATTAGGGAACTATTAGATGTGCATATGTAGCTAGCCATTGAACCTAGGTTTTAGCAATTCATTGACATATAAGTGGTAAATATTCCTAATTCTTATGGATTTCTCTTGAGTATAGAATGGACTAAGGCCTTAAATGGTTACATGTCTACTAATTGCTCACACTTGTGGCTACCTTGGAAAGGTGTGATGAATTAGATAAGATTAGAAAGGGAACCCCGAATGAAACACATGATAAAAAAATACAATGTTGTCAATGAAAGGGTAAACTTTTTTGATTCTGATCTTGGAGTTTTTACTTTAGAAACTACAAAGGAACTTGGTTCCAAGAGCTCCCCTCCAATGCCTATCCTATGGAAGTTATATGTTTATGGTGCCAAATGCAAATTTAGATCAAGGGTTAGTATTGTATTGATAGACCCTACAGAAAAATAATACATGTATCTTATAGGTTTCAATTCCCCTACACCAATAATTTTGTTGAGTATGAGGCTCTCATCCTAGGATTATATTTTGCCATTAAGCACAAGGTCAAGTAAATCCTTGTTTATGGAGATTCTAAACTTGTACTTAATCAATTAAGGAACAAGTACCAGTGTAAGCTATCTTACTTTAAGAGGTATAAATTTATAGTTTGGGACTTAGTGGAATCTTTCGATGCCTTCAATATCTTGTCTATCCCTAGGGAAGAAAATAAAGTTACTGATGAGCTTGCCTCTACTACAGCCAACCTCATGCCTAATCATGATTCTTAGAACCTTAGTAGTTATATTGTACCATGTTCCTCAGTCCCTAACAACATAAATCACTTCCAAGTTTTCAATGATGATCAACAAATAATGGATTTTTGACTAATTCTAGAGCCTTTGAAGCTCACATTATTGATGAAGCTGATGAAACTTTTCTTGAGAAGGGACTCAATGGTAAAATCAACCAACTAAGTGACAATAATATACCCAAAGGGATGATCTCATTAGAAATACTATTTGATCTTGATAAGATTTTTGAAGCACCTAAACAACCCAAGGTAAGCAGTAAGGACTATCTTGTAACGAACCTTGGCCCACATGATCAACCTCAAATGGTGAATATAGGGAAGGCTTGCACTAAAATGGAAAATAAAAAAGTTTGAGATTTTCTTACAAAATATAAATATTTAATTTCTTGGTCTTATGAAGATCTAAAAATATTTAACCCAAGGGTTATTACTCATATTATACCTCTCCAAGAGGGTTACAAACTCTCTAGACAAAAGCAAAGACTAGTTAACCCTATTTTAGAACCCATGATCTTTAAGGAGGTCAAGAAACTACTAGATGTAAGGATCATGTTTCCTATTAGGTATTCCACTTGCGTTGCAAACCTAGTCCCAATCAGAAAAAAGAATGGGGAAAATAAGATTATGCATAGATTTTAGAAATCTAAATAGAGCATCTAAAAAGGACAATTACCCCTTGCCTTCTCTGGACCAAGTTATCCAAGCTATTTTAGGATCTACCATGATGTCCTTTTTGGATGGATTTTCTAGATATAACCATGTGCTTGTTGCTCCAGAAGATAGGATGAAAACAAATTTTACTACTAAATGGGGAATATATGCTTACAAGAGAATGCGTTTTGGATTAATTAATATGAGGGAAACTTTTTAGAGAGCCATGGACCATGCTTTCCAAGGTATAGTGGGAAAATGCATCATCATATATATGGATCATCTCACAATATTCTCTAAGAATAGAGAAGAACATTTCATGCATTTGAGACAAGTATTTATAGATGTAGGAAGTACATTGTATCTTTTAACCCAAAGAAAAGCATATTCTATGTCACTGAAGGAAAATTATTGGGGCATGTCATTACCAAATATGGGATCTTTGTAGATCTTGATATAATGGAGGCCATTTCTAAAATTGGGCTACCCAACAGCCAAAAATAACAAAGTCATTCTTTTGCAAGATTAAATTCATGAGGAAGTTCATTTTAGGGTTTGATAAGATTGTCAAACCTTTGAATGATATGCTTAAGAAATATTCTAAAATTTTTTGGAATGAAGAATCCAATAAAGCATTTGATAACATTAAAAGAGAAATCAGTCAAGCCCTAGTCTTAATAAGTCCTAACTTTTCAAAGGACTTTTTCTTGTATTCATTTGCTTATGACCACACCATGGCTGATGTCTTAACTCAAAATTTTGATGGGAATGACCACCCTATAGCCTTCATGATCACCAAATTCAAAAATTTAGAGGTGAACTAATCCATGATTGATAAGCAAGCCTATGCCTTGGTAAAGGCAATAAAAAAATTTAGACATTACCTCCTTAGAAACAAGGTGCATGCCATTTTACTTGACCCAGCCACAAAGCTTATGTTGAGTTAGAATGAGCTTGGGGAAATAAGAGGCAAGTGAATGGTAATATTATAATAATATGATATAGAGATGAAAATTACTAAATTATTAAAATGTCAAGGCCTAGTTCAGATGATTGCCAATATTGATCCCTAGCTCCATGTTATGCAAGTGGATCAATATAACTTCTAACCTAATGAATGGTATGACTATTTAATGCATCTTATTATTAGAGTTAGTTGTCACCCAAGAATCAATAGAGAATATAAGAGATATTTAAGGCTCAAAGCATCCCATTACCTCATCAAAAATGGATTCCCTTATAGGAAATACTTTGAAGGAATATACTTAAGATGTGTGTTGAAAGAAGAGGCCTCTCAAATCGTGTCTAATTTCCATGAAGATTTGGGCAGTGGACATCCCTCAGGGAGAACCAAACCCACAAGATTCTTAGTTCTCAGTATTATTGGCCCACCCTTTTCAAAGAATCACATAAACATGTGAGGGAGTGTCAATCTTACCAAATATTTAGCATAAAAGAGCAAAAGGTAGCCATGCCTTTACAACCTATGACTGTGGATAAGCCTTTTGCATAATGTAGATTATACTTCATAGGATTAATCAACCCCAATTCTTCTGAAGGTCACAAATATGTCCTCACTACTACAAACTACTGCACTAGATGGATTGAGGTAGTAGCAACTAAGCAATGCAGAACAGAAGAGGTGATAAATTTCTTAGGGGAAAATATTTGCACTAGATTTGGAACCCTAGTTTATTTAGTTTGTGACAATGGATCTACCTTCATACCATTGAAATTATGAAATGGGCTTATGACCAAGGCATTACACTCAAGTTTTCCTCCAATCAAAATCCTCAAGGAAATGGTTTTTCTGAATCCACAAACAAAAACTTGATGAAAGCCATCAAAAAATCTACTAAAGACAAACCCAGAACATGGAATAAACTCTTTAAGTTTGTATGGGTAGAAAAAATTAGGATAAAACAAGCCTTAAAGGCTTCACCATTTTTGTTAGTATATGGTCAAGAGCCTATCTTTCCCATCACCTTGAAGTTGTCTACATTCACATTCATGAAATAATACGTAGAGGATAGCTAAGAACTTTCTAATTCTAGGCTATTGGACATCATTCAAATGGAATATGTCAGGGAAAAGGCATTTATAGACTTTAGTAGTCACCAATTAACCATGAAAATATGGTTTGATAAAAGGTCCAAAGTGAAGGTGTTTAGGTAGAGATACTTATTCCTCCTCTAAGATAAGGCATTAGAGCATAAAGACAAAAATGGCAAGTTCACACCCTTATGAATTGGCCATTACCAAATTACATAAATCTTAGGTAACAACACTTTCAGGTTGAAGGATCTTCAAGGAGCAGAGTTTACTTTTCCCACCAATAGGAAATACCTTAAGCATTACTTTGTTGCTACCCCACCAGGGGTCTTAATGGAATAAATTTGTAAGATTGTTAAGATTAGAGTAGGTAGGCTAGTTAGTTTCCTTTCTTACTTTATTTTTTTTGTTGGGCTTGTATATATTTGTTTGCTTATGCTTTTCTATTTGTTGTTTTTTGAGTGTTTGTTTGTTTGTTTGTGTTTTGTCTTTTCTACTTGGTGGTGTTCCTTGGTTTTAGTAAAGTCTCATAGATTATCTTTGTTTAGAATTGCTCAAAAAGTGTGAGTATGGATCTTACAAAAGTGAACATGAGGTGGAGATAAAGCATCATGATGCAACCAAGGGCATTGGCATGGATAGGTATAAGAGCTAAATATCCCACAAAGATTCAAACCTTATTCTGAATCAAAGCTTGGTTTTAATAAGAATCATGTGTATAATGTGAATTTAGTTTGTTAATTCACATTCATGCTTACACTTAAAACACATCCTTGTCTAGGATTAAAGTTTCAACTAAAGGAGAGTATCTTAAGGCTAGGAAATTTGACCAAATCCTTAAACATGACTATCCTAACTCCTAACCTTGTTAAAAATTTAAAAAAAAAGAAAGACTTAATGTTAAATCAAAAGATGCAAAGTCAAAAGTGATTCAAGCAATCTCCACCAAGGCTATGGATGCATAACTGGCAGTGGAGTAAGGCCATGAGTGGAGCCAAAGGTATCTCTATCAGGGATATAGATACCTGGCTAGTAGTAGAGAAATGCCAAGACTTCCCTAAATTAAGAGTAATTATTCCTAGGAGAATATTTAATTATTCTCAAAATCAAATAAAATGGCCAAAAGGATATGAACTTAGACATTATTTCTTGAAGTCTCATGACAAACAGTAAGTGGAATCAAAGCACACATTTCATGTTTTTTTTTAATATCCAGGTTCAAATTTTAAACATAAGAGGCTTGTTTCAATCGAGAATTGACTCAAGAGATGGTATATGTCAAAATGGAATATATATATATATATAAACTTAGGTAAATGTCTAAACCATAGCCCTATGTTCCAACATATTTCTATGTTCCCCCTATGAGTCACCATTTTTTGAGACCAACATACCCCCATTTTTATACTTTTGTTGAACGTGGACCCTTTTTAATGTTTCAAAACATTTATGGTCTGGATTGAATGTGAAAGGGTTATTCTCTCTTGAAATTTAAAGGAAATTCAATTAAAAAACATGAGCTTCAGTGTATCTAGTTATGATTATGTTTTATGGACTAATATTGTTTATGATTGTCTTTGAGGTGATTAGTTGAAGGTTCTATGGAGAAATCTAGGGTTCTTAAGTAGTAAATCCTAGGGTTTTGAATTCAAATGTATGTGGGAAAATTTTAGAAATAAATTACATTTCCTTTTAGTTATAGAAATTCTAAGTATAAATTTATATTAAGCTTCAATTATGTTTTTTTAACATGACCAAACATTAATATAAAATCAAGACTTGGACCTCTTTTTTTCCTGTTTAAAACTTGAGAACCCTTTTGGATTAACTAGGTTTTTATTAAGGTTTAAATATCTTGGTGTTTGCAAGCACAAACAAACTTTTAAAGGTCAAAATCTTAGTCTAAACCTTTATACATATCGGACCTTAACTTAAAGGTCACACACTTTTTTAGATACGATGCCTCGCATTCAATCAAAAATTTTGATTCAATGACATGAATCAAAGTTGACACTGAAAGGGAGACCAATCGTTATCAAGCACTGAAATTATGATCTAGTGGTCCTTACTACCTTCGAGGGTTTGATCCAATGATGTGCATCAATGTTGAAGCCCCAAGAATTCTTGATAGCCTAATGCATGTCACTTAGTCATTGGACTGAATCAATTCCATTATCTTAAATTTGACAAGCTGGTTCCCATCATTTTATGTCTATGAGGATGTAGTTGATGTTATTGAGCCCACCAAATTTAACCTAGACAACTTTTCAAAGCTTAAACAAAGGGGGAATTTCTAAAGACCATTTAAAGGAATTACTAACATTTTTACATAGAAATACTTAGCATAAAATGCCTTAACCTAAGTTAATTTGTGTTTCTTAACATAAAAGGACCTTAGGAACATCATTTTAAGTCTAAGTTTATATAGTCATAATATTGATTAAAAGATGTGCATCTTACAAGATCCAATGATGATCACTCACCCATTGGATTTGATCCAATAGTGCATCGAGCCTGAAGACTTTTCAAAAGGCTTCATGAGCTTGACACATGGCCTACACATGGCTAGGGTAATTGACAGAGGTACATAGAGCCCCATGAGGAGGACATGTGGTAGCTTGCCATTCAAAGGACAAAAATTATATGGGACCCACTTAATAAAAATTCTCAATTAAATGACTTGGACCTTGTAAAATTAATGGCAATCACTCACCCACTAGATTTTATCCAATGATTCAATGATCCTAAAGACTTTTCTAAGGCCCTGTGAACTCAACATGTGGCTATTGCATGGATGAGATAGCAATTAGTAAGAATAAGCAACATGGGTAAGATTTCTCAAGGTGCCAAGTAGCGTAGTCATGAAATTAAATATTGAGGGACCAATAAGAACATAGGAACTTAGATTTGGATTATCAGAGCAAAATAAAGAAAGCTTTTGAAATCCAATGGCTAGTCTCTAACTAGCATTTATGAAAATTTCCATGAAAGGCACAAAGCCATGCCACATAGACTCCACATAAGCATGAAGAATAAAAATCAAAGATATCATAATATTGAAAGTGTATAGGGCATCAAAATAAGGTCCCATCAAATCTAAGGCATTTATAAGATTAAAAAACTAAATATTTCCACTATTAAAGCTCTAAATCCCTAAGTGCTTTATAAAGAAGACCTGAGTTGGCTCAATTGGTCACAAAGTAATCAAAATAATGTAATTGAACATTAAATAAAGTACCCTAGTGAAACCTTTGGTGACCTTGAAAATTTTATTTGTCAATGGTAGCATGTAGGCAACAAATTAATATGGAAGTAAAACTTTATCTAACTTTAGATAGTGAGAGAAGGATCTTTAAAGACATAGAGCTAGACCTGATAGCCCTAAATGTGCATGGAATCAATAATTTGTCTAAGTTACTATTCTTTGTGGAGGAATTGTAACCAATTTTCCAAGAGGAAAAGAGGAATGCCACTGTGAACCAGAGATACAATGACCTAGTCTTAATTTAGTTGGCAAGCCTCCACCATGTTGTAGCCAAACCAAAGGTAATGCATTGTATCGACCTCCTTGATCCCATTTTCATTGATTTTAGAATAGATAGGGAATGGATCATTTAAGAGGGAAGAAATAATAAAGTTTCATGCATCACCCCTATGGCCTTCAAAACTTATTACAAGGTCACCTTTCCTCATATTGATCTCCCATCTTTGAGACAGTGGATAGACACCCAAGACCTAGATTTAATCCTCACACCTTAGTTAATCCAAGGTTTTCATGTTTTTAGGTCCTGTGATGGTGGGATTCCTATTGTCCAATTTAGGGAGGGCATTATGATATCTATGACCTTATTTAATAGAGCCTTTGGTTCCCCTTCCACTACTTATGTAAGCAAAGTTTGGGTATCTTACATCTACTACATGTTGGAGCAAAACTTAACCCCTCCCTTTGGAGACCTTATAAGATTTTTCTTAGCCAAACAATTCACATCAATTAATATAAGGACATCCAAATAATTTTATATGATGTCCTATATCTTGGATTCACTTTTGGCCTCTATATATTTCCTTGGCATCCAAAATTGGTCCCTTGATGGTAGGACCACTATTTCTCATCACTAGTCTAAATTATATATATTCAAATACAAGAACCACATGTAATTTATATATGATGGTGTTTTCCCAGCTATTTATGAGGCAATCACTGGTGTCCCTATGCCAATACTCCACCCTTAAATCAAAAATCAAGTAGAATCCATAGGGGATATATGGTTCTATTTAGATTGCACTGTAATAAGAATATAAGGAATCATGATTCAACCCTACCGATTGCCCATTCATGTCCCTAGTAAGATTGTAGAGAAAGATATTACCTATCAAATAATCCAAGGTGTGGCTAGGATATGCAATAAAAATAAGAAGGCTTAGGATCACCCCTTTCCAATGGACATTGGCAGGATTATGACCAAGGATTGGAAGCAATTGGAAATTATGGTGATCCATAGAAATTCTTTAGATTTCTAGTTAGATGACCTTACTATGTGGGACCCCAATAATAGAGTGAAAAA
The DNA here is from genome assembly GCA_037957365.1 of Torreya grandis. Lineage (NCBI taxonomy): Eukaryota > Viridiplantae > Streptophyta > Pinopsida > Cupressales > Taxaceae > Torreya > Torreya grandis. The sequence goes on from JARHVA010000104.1 coordinate 4,873,618, forward strand.
CCACATATAAGATAAAAAGGTCCCAAATATTGAATAAAAACATCAACCAGGCATGGGAGATGGTATTTATACAAGGGCAAAGAACTTTGAAGATGTCTTATCCAAGATCAAAGGCTATAATATCTAGTTGGAGCTAGGCTAGTCAGAGACAATAAGCCCTCAAGAGAGAGGTGGCGACTACATCCCTTGAATTATCACTTATTACTAGGACCATTTGGGATTGCTCATCAGGAGCCACCTATTAGAGGAAAATCTTTTGAGCCTCAACAAGTAGAATTTATAAATCCACCCCAGGTTGGGCAACCTAAAGATATAAAAGGAAAAGGTAAAGTTGTGGTTTAATATATTAAGATAGAGCATAGACTTGGTGAAGGTCCTCAACCCCACACATCCCCATAGAGGCATCCTTTCATAGTGTAAATCAATAGCATGATTTCCCTAGAGGTAGGAAAAATAGTGGAGAGTGCCCTTGTTGACATTACAACATCTTATGGTTCTGATAAGGAGGAGGATCCCTCTGATGCAATAAGCAAGGATTTGATCCCACTGGATGGAGGAAAGAGATAAGCAAAATTTGTCTTGGTGCCATGAGAACCTAAAAATTATCCTAGGTTAACCTTTACTCACCCTACCAAAGAAGTTAACCTCTTTAGTGATAAGAACCCTATTTATGGACCAGCCATTCTTGACTAGTTTTCTTATGGTAAATTACAAAAAATCCCATCTCTCTCTCCATCATGGGCCTTAACCTAAGTTTTCATAAATGTGTAGGATAATGTCAATCTATGGATCTAGGACATTGTAAATAGATAGGCATAGATAAGGATCCAAATCCTTCATGACAAAGATAGCCAGAGGATTGACACCATAGGGGCCTCTAAGCGTTCAAATGTAGAAGTTCCCAAGAAGATATAATTCATGGAGTCTGACACAACAATGTATTTCAATGTAGTTACATCAAGTTTTGAGAGAATAGTGATAAATAAAGCCACCATGGCACTGAAGAATTCACATTTCAAAAGGTGGAAACTTTTTTTGGCCTAACTCCTATCCAAGGGTAGGCAAAAAGGGATCATCCCATCCACAAAGAATATGTAGCTAGTTTAGTGTTGGCATAATCAGCAATGACAATGGATAAAATCCAAGGAATGAAGAAAATTATCCTCAACTTATAGAAGGATAAGAAGGATTTGGAGGTTTAATTCCTACTCTCAATTCCTGAGGACATATTACAAGTGCTAAATAAATATTTGTTAGATACATTTGAAAATTTAAGGAACATCAAGCTTAGATTAAGTACTTTAAACCATAAAGCTAAGATGGCACAAGACTTAATCACCCAATGGTAGGATTCTCAAGCTCAGATGATAGAACTCATCAAGGTACATAGGATAAAGTAGGCCCTAAACTTCAAGATCATCAAGCTTAAACATTTAGATATCCTCATGGCAATTTTAATGGATAAACAAGAATATTTGATCACCTGGTGCAACAACATCAACAAATTCATCTAGGAAGATAAGGACCTAGTAAATAGAATTGAGAAAATTTTGGGGAGCCTTTTGGATAACCCTTGTCAAACCACTACTATGGACCTAATCAATGATAGAGAATTCAAGCAGAGAGTTGGTGTAGACATCTAGGGCATTAAGGACAAGTAAGGTCATTTTTTTAAGGATAATTAGAAGATCCTTGACACCATCCCTACTTTAGGGAAGAAAATAATGGAAGCACAATGTATCAAGGTACTTAAGGCTAAGAGTGACAAGGAATTTGAGACAATGGAAAATCAAGAGGAGGATTGTCTAATGAAGCTTGCAGTAGATTTTGAGTTAATCAAAGATAAATACACCAAGGTGAAAGTCTTCCTTAGATAGGGATAATCGAGGGGCTCACTAGTAATGTAATTTGTAAAATAATATCCCTTTGTAAGTAATATATACTAGCTTGCTAGCATATATGGTTTCTTTTTATCAATTTTGATGTAGTAGGTCATACAAATTGTAATCTTTGTATTAAAGACAACTATCCTTATCCTTCATGTGGATATTTTGAGAAGGTTAACTGGTGAACCGCCTATGTTTCCTAAAAATAAGCAAATATTACCATTTTTTAAGAGAGATATTTTGAGCAATTGTATACTAGGAGCATTTAATATAACCAAAGAATTCTAAAAATATTTTCTTGATAGTTTGTTAAATGTCAATGTTGTCTCTCAATTTCATGTTGTCATCTTAAGTTTGAATGATTCTCCATTCTTTAATTCACATTCTCTATCATAGGGATGTTGATTTGTGATAATCCTAGATTAACTATAAATATCTCAAGTGCATTTGGATGTGCTTAGGCTATTCAGACCACAATAATAAATGTTTAAAGTAAACTTGCTTCTTTCTTATTATTTATATATTTCCTATGAATTTTGCCTAATTTTTTACCTAATTTAAGTTCATGCTATTTTATAACATAAATTGGTTCATGTGTGCTCAAAGTAATTAGAATTTTGTCATAATATTTGAGATAAGAATTTGTAATCCCATTTTCTTTCTACCTTACCCTTTCCTTTTCATATTTTTTATCAAGACTCACTTTATTTTAAATATCATTATTAATATTCATTCAAATTAGTTTGGAAATTATCAAATTCACAAATATCCAAAGATTTAGACCCTAGTGGCTCCCAACCACTGAAACAAACAAATATTTTGGATAGTTCCCATACTTTGCTTCTATTCCACCATTGAAATCTCTGAATTGTCACAAACTACAACTCATTCCTTGGGTTTTTCAAATTTTAGAATGAGAAGTGTTCATCAACACTGAAGAACACTTGTGGTCCATTTAGAAGCATCAACATAAGCCATAATTGTCTTTTGCTAATCCAGTGTGTGTTCAATCTTATATGAGTGTCCATTTAATTTTGGTGCATCACACTTTTAGACTTATTAGGAGCCCTCATTCTCTTCCTAAATCTTTTCCATACAAATAATTAGTCTATCATTAATTTAGGTGAGCATCAAGATGAAGCTGGCCTTCTCTAGAGATTCAAATCCACCATAGGTGACCCACAGCTTGGGGTCATTCCCATAGTTATGCTCAAATTGAAAATGGCCTAAATAACCTCCTCTAAAGGGTGAAAATATGATTCATAACACTACCTACCCTAAATGAACCAGACAAAATTGAACATATACAAAACCATTGATTAGTTGTACAAAATAGCTACTCTTTCTCACTAATATAATATGCTTTACATTTTTCAGGGTAGCCAACCAATGATGGAGAAGGAGTGGATTTTTAACATATTGATGATACAATTATCTATGAAAAATAACAAAAATAAACTTGCCCACCCAATCTGATTGATTATTCATATAAGCATCTTGGAGTGGATAGGAAAGTTGATCTTGTTATTTTTTATGCTCAAATTTGTGTTCTAAATTAAGTACAACCTATTATGGATCCTCTTTGTCATCATCCAAATGAGCTAGATACCTAATAGGGCATCCTCTTATCAATATATATGTTGAGAAATCATATTTCACCTGGCTCATATATTTTATTCCTCCATCATCATGTTCCTTAGAACAATCAGATCATAGTCTCCTTGGAGAGGAACATAGCTTGCTCCCAAGATCTCAAACAAGTCCTCCAGTGTGACTAAAGCTACAATTACAACCTCTAATGACTCATTAGGATGATTTTTTTCAATGTGAAATTTTTGATCAACTGATTCTTGGACTTGTTTACCTAAAGGTACATGTGTGTCATCCAAACTTGAATATAAATATTCAATTTCATCCTAGAAGACAACCTCCTCTCGGTAATTGGAAAGTATTTCAACCTTAACCTCATCAAGACTCATTCTATAGTATCTAGATTGGTTTTCTTCCTCTAAAGAGAGGGGAGCATCATCTTTACAAGTAAGGTCTAACTCATCATGTTTTTGATGCTCTTTATTGGTATGCTCATAAAATTGCATCACTTGAGCACTTGAGATGTCTTCTTCATCAACCTCATTCAAGTTTTCATCTCATTTTTCAATTACAAATGAGGGTTGATATGACCATCCAGGGTCTAAAACATTACACTTATCTTTCTCAACTTTATGCTTTGATCTAGTTTCCTCTTACTCCAAATTATTAGGGTTATCTTCATTTGGAACCTCATCTTTAAGTGTACCCACCTTAGACACCTAGTCCTAATCCTCTTCTTGATCTATGTAGAATGGACCTTCAGTAATCCATTCAAAATCTTCTTTATTTTCATCTTGAGGGTTTCCCTCAACAAGATCTAGTTCATTAGTGTTAAAGATAAGCTAAAAAAGATGGTCCAAACCGTTTTCCCCCTTTTAGATGAAGTCGATTGCCTATCATGATCTCTTCATCATAAACACTTGTGTTTTTTTCTTTAGGATCATCTTTTACTAGAACCTCCTCCTCTATTCTTTGTAAAATAGGTTCTTCTTTCATGAGGGAGATGGTGGGAAGGTGAAGAAGTTCACCTTACTTATAGTTTAGGAGAGTATCATTCTAGCTAGGGACTTTGAAGGCTCTTTTTGGTGGCTCTTGAGGAAAGGAGAGATAGTATTAAAACTTTTCTACACCAAGCTCATTGAGCTAAGCTATGGTTGTTTGATTTATTTATTGCACAACTAACCCTTCCTCTACTAGAACTAGTTCTCAGACTACCTCAGTTGATAACTCCTCTTTCTTATTTATGCCCTTCTCAACTGATTCCCATGATGGAAATGAGTATAGAATAGGAATTTTTTCTTCCTTTTGAATGGTCATATGAGAGGATGGCCTCATAAGTGAGGGTATGATGTAGCTAGGGTCAAAATTGTTAGAGAAGATCCATGATGGGATGACTTCATGTTATTGAGTGGGAATGGGTGTAGAGGTAGGAGAGGGCAAACTAATTGGCTCAGTCTTGACAAACTCTTTATCCCATTACTCAAACATTTTTCGATAGATAATACATACTTTTTCATCTCTTGCTTTTCAACGTATGGATATTTAGCTTCTTCAATGGATGCCCATACATTTCATAACTCTTTTAATAATATCCTTATCCCTTCCATGGAATGAATAGGGAATTATTGTCAAAGTTTAACCCCCTCATTTATATTCATGATTGTTTTGCTTTAGTCTAGTATTGTCTCTCTGAGTTTTGATAAGGATGGGCTTTGACAAAGTTGAATAGGGGGTTGATCAGGTGCTCTTAAAGGTTGAGATTGAGGCTCTTAGAGGGAAGGGGTCACATAACACTAGTCCAAATGATCCTACTTATCTTCATAAGATATTAACACACTATCTACATTTTGGACCATGTTTATCATCATTATTATGTCCTCATTTTTATAATATGACCACTATTATCCCTCACAAACTAACCATCTATTCTTGATTAAATACAGAGCACTCCTTGCCTTTTTTAGAACATGGATAAGGATGACTAGAGAAAACTCTAAACCCTTACCAATATCCCTTTTCAACTCAATATAAACTAATAATGCTTGCTTGACTCCTAACAAGGATGTAATAGGGTAAGCTTGGTCTTGAAAATGGGAAATAGAGGATTGATTTGAATGCAAAGGAGGTTAACCTTAGTCATATGTAGGGTTGGAGGAGGACAAAGACCATGATAGGGATGATAGGCTATTTGAGGGCCACTTGGGGAAACACATAAACATTATTTGTCTGATTAGTGTGGTGCTAAGGTAAATAATAACCATACTAATCAAAAGATGAATGATTATACATACCAAATTGAGATGACTAGGCACCTAGGTTACTTAAACCAACTGATAAATTCTCAAAGTTGCCATTGATGTTTGCACACTTACCTACAAAGGATTAATGAATGGAGAGAACACCAAAACTCTTCACTTAGTGCATTATAAACTTTATCCCATTAGGAGTGATAGAAACTATTATGGCTTCAATATGCACTATTGGAGAGGGTTATTGAGGCCCCTTCCAATTGAGACATAATATTGGGATAACCCTAGTCTATGGGTGACCTATGGTGAGGTTGAAACTTTAGAGAAGGATGGATTCCTCTTGATGCTCACCTAAACTAATGCTTATCATAGATAAAATGGTTATAAGGGGGATAAGGGCTCCTAAGAAAGTTAACTGAGGTTATGCACCAAACTTAAATGGATACTCACATAAGATTGAACCCACACTAGATCAGCATAGGACAACTATAACTCACATAACCTCACAATTTCATTGATTGCATATGTATTTCATAGAAGAGGTTTGGACAAAACACTAATCCAGACCTACAATAGCTTGGAAAAACCTTAAACAAGTCAATTAGAAGGAAAATGAACTAGGAAGATTCTCCTTCATGAATTCATCATGCACAAGCATATAAAGCACTAATCAAAGGTAAGAGATAGGAAAAGAGTTAATCTTATTACTTCAAGAGGTAGTTATTAAAATATTTTGACAAGGTTTAGCCATATGAAATGAGAAATTTTACAAGTATCAATGAGTATCCTTATCTACTAAAAAGATGAAAAACTCTAAAATATGAGAACCTCCATAATGAGAAAGAGATTGGGATATATATGAAAAGGAATAGATAAAAATAATGTGGGAGCATGTAATCAAATAGGGAACACACCATCCTATATCATTAATTGAAACTTGATATGCCACCTTTAGCTTGAATGCTCCACCACCCTTTTTTAACTAATTAGGACACTGCTCATGGCTTACCAAGTGGAAAATTCCCCATAGGCTCTGAGGATGCATTGAATTAAATTAGATGCAAGTACTAACCACTAGATACGTTTCTTTGATCCTTTACACCATCTCCCACTGAAGACAAAACTTTCATGCTCATGAATCTAACAAAAACATGGAATTGTGCATTTTAAATTATTGTTTGTTAAAAATATGGCCATGTTGAAGGATAAGGAGCTTCCTCATGATCATGGATATCTACCCTCAATCAAATCTGGACTAGATCTTTTCTATATATGGAAAACCAATCTCCTTTATTGGTTTTCCTATAGTCATATATGTTGATGCAGACCTATAGAATGCATAGCCTCTTTTGATCTTTATTAGGTCTAAAATACCTATTTTTCCTTTAAGAATCCATAGAAACTAAGAGCTAATGATATACAAGGATACTTATTTAAATAATAGACAACATAGCCACATAATGAACCTTGTGTGCCATGGATATTCAAACTAAAGATCCATATTTAGATTCAATGGTGCCCTTTTATGTTATTTTAACCTGACTACATAATTATGTCATTTTCATAGTGTTGGATTCAAATTTTATGGTTGTGGGATGACCCTATAATATTGTGTTCACCTCCGTCAAAAATTGGTTCTCGATTGGACTCCTAGTCTGACTTTGTCCGTCGAATATTGCTCAGGCTAATCAAAATGTTCCAACCTGTATTTATTCCAATTAGATTTTTAGATCCTCAGTGACTTCTTGACTTCTCTCACATTGTCATATAAAATTTCATTAATGAACATGGTCCATTTATTTCCTATTGTGAATATATTTTGACATGTTGACTTTCAATCACACCATTGGATCAATATGTATGAGTGAAAGTTATCCTTTGATCTACCTAAGCCCACCTTTTGCCAGTCAAGATTACACCATTAGATCATTAGTATGATTTAAATTTTATCATTTATTTTTATTGGATCCACTTTTTTATTCAATCTCACATTTTTGTATCTTGGCTTGATGAGCTTGCACCATTAGATCATGTCCAACTTGTAGCCTTTTAAAGAATTTTAACCCAGGGGCCTTTTGACTTATTTGACCCCAGTGAGAAATATTAGATTTATGATTTTATTATTTTATCTCATGTGTAATATTAGATCCTGATAAAATTTAAACCTTTTAATGGATTTTGAACCCAAATGTTTACTTTATGGAGCTCAAACTTGACACTTGTGTGAACATCCTACCTTGCAGCTCCATAACTTGAGATAAAAAAATCTAAAAGACATGAAATTTTTAGAGCATGTTCCTGGCATGAATAACTACATGGAACTACAATATTTTGTCTCATGAGGCTTTTTGAGGTGCATTTATAAAATTCCCAAATGAACTAGTAGGTTCTTTTCCATATGATGTCCTGGTGATAGTCTGGTCCTTAAACTTGCATAATTCATCTTTTAATCATTATTTCAAGGTATTTATTATTTTTTAAGGCCTGTGCAGCCCTTTTCATGATTTTAAATGTTTTAAAACATATGAGAACTTGTTTGGATCCCTCATCTAAAAACTTCAACCTATTTCTTGAATATTAATTGGATCACACTTTAAGCTTGCTTAAAGTGTTTTAAAATATTTTCAATAGCATAGTCTTCTCCTCAATTCATTTGGTCCTTCTTTCCCTAATAACTCTATTCAGCTCTTCAAAGCTTGGTATGTGGGCCAAAAATGGCTAATAGTTCCAAGTTGGGACTTTGAGGCTACAATATCCCTTGAGGATTAGATATGCTCTCTTAGAGATTAAATGGGAATATGAAAGGACTAAAATGTATCATAAGACAACACTTGAGTATGGGAGAGATATACTTTTTATTCAAACAAACTTTCACTTCCTCCATAACTTTTAAGAGGCTATTTAGTAGCTATAATCTACCTCTCAACTTCTTAAATTTCCCACCTTTATAGTATATCAATGCACAATTTAATGTAACATCTCATCTCATGTAATTATTAAATAATAACATATTTATATTATTATTCTACCAATCTCCATTTTATTAATAGGAATTGAATTGCCTTTCTCATCTTCTCTATAGAATGACTAGGCATCACAACAAGATATTTATCCCATCTCTTCATCAACCTTTCTGATCTTAGAAATTTAGGCATGAGTAATATAAATGAATTTTTTTGAGGTGTAATTTTAGTATGATATGGATATTATATTTGGTATTAGACTTGACAAGGTTGTATGGGAGTTTGGTAGGATAGGTAGGGCTATTGGGAAAGAATGTTTTCGAGGAAATACCTATTAAGAGCTTTGATTTATTCTTAGATAACCTACATTTTAAGATCTTAGTTCTATTATTCAATATCCCTAATCCTCTCTTATTGACATCCTTATTCACAAGACTCATCAACAACTTCCTAACCATATGGAGGAGGAATAGGTTGACTATGGTAGATAATAAATTTGATAAGGTTGTGTATGATAGGATTTCTCAACGTATATATCCATGTCATATTAATTAGTTGAATGAAACATAAAATGTGATGAAAATACTTTAAAATATGTACCTAGATCTACTTATCACCATATGATGCATTTAGAGTCACCATTGGTGTTTGCTTGCATACTTCTAAAATATTATAGTAGAAAGAACACACCAATAATTCTTATAATATTTTGGACCTTGGTCCCATTGGGCATTCCAAAATTATTTTCACTAAATATTTTACCCTATATATGGTTATTAAACCCTACTCTAATATTTTGGCAACATTGGATTACCTCTAGGCTTGTGGGTTGCCTATAACAGAGGTAAAACTCTAGGTTAAAGGGTTAGCTCCCTGAATTTGTCTTTAAAATTCACACACTACACTAGGATAATCACTTTGGGTTGAAAATGTAATAAGGTAACATAAATTAAACCTATACTAGTGAGGTGATACACCAAAATATCAGCCCACAAACAAACTTGCATATACACTAAGAATTAAAACTACCAGAACTAACCTCAACTCTATAACCTTATAAAATTAGTATTTCTTATAAAGGTAGATTTATATAGACATCTAGATGTGGGTGAAAATAAAGATATATAATATAATCTACTATTCCATCTCACACTTCAAGATATACTCAACAAACATAAACACTTTTTAAGACCTATTAGAAGTGATATCCTTATACAAAACATGTAAAGGGTAGTATGGAAGTAAGGAAAGCATGTTCATCACTTAAAAACCACATACACCACTTAACACACTTATAAATGAGATTTTATATCTCAAATAAACTTCATAGTCTTATTTAAAGGAAAAAATAAGGTGTCAAACTAGTAGGGATTTACCATACAAGGTGTGTACTAGCTACAATTGCCAAAATGGCTTGCATTTATAAAGCAAAGGAGAAGAGAGAGGATAAGAGAAGTGGAAAGGTCATAAAAATAGATTTAAAACTTCTGAAACATATTACAAATCAATTTAATAAGGTGTAAAATATGTCAATAAGTCCTCTTGGATAAGTTTTTATTACAAGTATGACATCTCCCTTCAGTCTAGTGTAGAAATAATTTGACTTCCTTTTAGAAACTTTCTTGATGATGAAGACTTCAATTGACTATTAAAAAATACTATATGGATATTTTAAACAAATTCAATATCATGAGAAGGTGGAAAATTTATGGTAACAATCCTCATATGCTTCCCTAGTTGATATATTTAATCTTGACACTTGTGTTCACTCACTTGCAGTCACTCATTAGCCTTCCTTAGCTTGTCTTCATAATTATCATCTGAGTGACTTGTAGTTACTCATGGATATGTATTAAAAATGTGTTGAGACACATTTTTAAGACATATTTTTCCTTTAGTCTATCAAATAGACCTTCATCAAACTCAAAACCTCCTTCTCACTTCCACTCTTGGATAGTCACCCTACCTACTCAATATCTCACTCAGACTACCTAAAATGAATGGATTGGAAGAGAGATTTTCATGCATAAATAGAGTGATAAATTGACATGATATTTTTTAATAAGTATCCATAGACCTCATATAATTATTCTCGCCTAAGAATTCTCTTTTATACCTATAGAACTAATTAAAACTTGTAAAAAACCTCATACTAGGTCTATCCATACAGAATACAGTACAGATCAAATGATTATAAAGTAGAATATGTGAGTAATAAACATTTTTATATCACTTCCCTAATAATTTGACCACATAGAAATGAAAAATCCTTCATGTCTTCACCATCAGGTCTGAATGAGGGTTTCTAGTGTCTTAGACCGTTAAGGATTGTTCATGAAATCTTAAAATTGAAACTATAAAATAATACCAATAAAATTAATATAGGGACCCCATTTAAATATTCCCAACTCCTTGGTGTCTCATGTAGTCCCTCTGTACATGTGTGAGCAAAGGAAAGTTATCCATGAACTCTTGCAGTACATTCTAAGTAGGTATAAGAAGTAAATAGGACAAATGGCCACTATAGTGATATTATATGCAATAAAATATATCCTACAATATTTTTTTTTCCCTTTAAGGTCCCAAAATGTTTTGGATAGGTCCATGAATTCATCTAGATGAGTTTGCAGTCATGAGGTTTTAGGCCTAGTCTAGGCCTAATAGACCTAATATGTGTTTGATTGCATATTTAACTACCTAAAAGTATCAAATGGATATATAGGTCTATAAAATACTTATTAATAGTAAAAATATATCTTTAAAACATCCTAACATGGTTCCATTACTCTACCTTTTATTCATTTACCCTTCATGTCATAAAACTATAGACTGTGTCATTCATGGAGTACCCTCTATCTGAGATAAAATCGAGGGAATCTCCGCTATTCACATGAATTAAAAGATAATATTATAAGATATCATATGTCATGGTATTTATATAAAATAATTATCAAAACTTATTCATGCTCTTAAGACATTTTAAACCTCAAACTCCTTAAGACTAGTTCACTAGGATTTTGACTGTGTATAATGTTTAGTTGACAGTAGGTGAGGTTGGAACCCTGCATGGTTAAATATGATTTTCTTCCTACCATATGAGGATAACATTAAATTTTTATTTCATTAGTATAAAAAAAAATTATACACATTACATCTTTGTATGCTAACCATCTTGCAATCTCCTAATAGCCTAGACTAGTCTATAGACTATGTTGATTGTAGGTAGCCACTCAAAAATCATAAAGCTCTTATAGATGTTGATATTTGTCTAAGATATTAATGAAAATGACTTCATCATTATATAATTGGTTAATGAATATTCACTTCATTCTTTTAACTACTATCCATGTTTACCTCCTCTTACTAGCTTGAACTAGTATATGACTCTGTCAACTTGTAGGTGTTATTAAGGAGGAAGTGGGGAAATTCCTATAGGTACTCATTAGTGTAGAAGCATTGTGTTTTATCCCTCTACCTTAATTTGAGTTAATAAATACCATTCCATATTTTAAATTATTCACCTATGTCTTAATATCCTACTCTCATCTCTATCTACCAATGTGTTATGTGCCATTGCAAACTATAGGCTTCTTTGAGCTAAAAACATTATTTTTCACTAAAAATCCATAGTAAACACTTGTATAACTTGGAAGTAACTCAATTATCATTTCTTATTTATCTAACCACTTATTCTCATGCTAAGAAGTGACTTATAGACTCAGGATACTAGAATGAAATAGTTAGACTTACTCCAACCTTAAGATTCTCCACCAACAAATGACATTTTCATCAAGCAAAAACCTTATTTAGAGAAAATAAGTTAAATGTCCCCATGAGAAATATTTCCAAATGAGATATTACCTTCATTACATCAAGGTGAGACATAACCTACATCTAAATGCATTATATTATTTTAATCTTGTTTTCATCAACTCATTTACCAACCAACAAATATAAGTATAGTACATATTTACTAGAAGTTTAATCTATCCTCTCAAGGAGATATTGCTATATCAAACATCTAAATCATTCAGACATATAAATAATAGAGCTATAGCATTAAAGGCATAATTGGGATTAGTAATTACATAGATGAATATTTGGCTATAGAGCCCTCAGAGCCTTAGTCATCAAATTTGGTACAAGAGCCTACTCCACTTCTAATTAATAAACCAGTGGAATAGAAACAACCAATAAAAATACTCGATAAGGTCAAATATCCACTCTACACAACACCTTATACAGTGAGTAGAACACAAGATATATGCATAGAGGTTATATATTTTTTAGATGAGGTTGGCATTCATGATATCTTGCTTACACTATTATATAGGGGGATGATCACACATCAACTAATCATCATTCACCACACCATTTTTATTGGGTAAAACATATTCATTATTGTCATTTTCACTAGATAAATGGACATAAAACTTCTCCATTCTCAATTCACTTTCTTCTGCCATTGCTTCTCCCACTCAAACAAAAATCCCTGTAGAAACCCCTGTGAGTAACCTGTAATCAATACACACTACACAAATCTGAACCACCTGTTAGTGAACCTGAGCTTTGATACCACTTTTTGGGGATCAACCAACAATGTTGATTACAATGTGAAAGCAATAAATGTAGAATTAAACCATATAGATAAGTAACTAGAATGATAAATACAGCAAGAAGAAGAGATACAAGAAATCACCGTGAAAACTTGTATTAAACTCTTTATAGAAGGAATACAATTGAAGAAACTTCTTTTCTTCCACACCTCTCTTAGATGTATAGATCTCTCTCTAGATCTCTTTCCCTCAAGAGCTCTCTCTCTCTCAAGTACAATCACAATTCACACCTTGAATTGTCTATCTTACAATATCTTGTACTGTTCTTAATTAAGCTATGAAGATTTAATCCTATATATAAAATTAGGAAACATGAGCATGCATTTACAACCAATAGTTATGCCTCTTAAACAAGGGCTCTAAAACAGTCTTACTAATAATAGAGATGTGGACTTAAGACTATGACTTAATCCTAACATGCAAACATTCTGTTCTGTCCACGAAAATAACATTCTGGATGCATAGGTAACCGACGTCGGTTCCTGCCTATTTTGCCTGTGACCGACATCAGCCGATCCATGACCGACGTCGGCATCTCCTGTATTGCTCTCGACCGATGTCGGTCACTCTTGACCGACGCCAGTGACTGTGTAAACCTGTAACTTCTGCAATCCACTCACTTGGTGAAGCTTTTAGATCCACACCTTAACAATCTCCCACTTGGAGATAAATAGCTGCACCAGTACCTGTATAACAACATCTTCTAGCTCCTCCATCTTCAACCTCAATCATGAAGACCAATAGAAGTTGAATGAAGATTCAACTTCTCCTTTGTAACCAGCTTGGTTAACATATCCGCAGGATTCTTATCTATATGGATCTTCTTTAGCTTCAACTCACCATCCTCCAATACCTGTCTAATGAAGTGGTACCTAAGCTGTATATGCTTTGTTCTTGAATGAAAGGCTGAATTCTTAGCCAAATGAATTGCACTCTGACTGTCACTATACAATTTGCAACTCTCTTGCTCCTTTCCTAGCTCTTCCATGAACCGTGTCATCCATATCATCTCTTTGCTAGCCTCTGTGACTGCAATATACTCTGATTCTGTAGTTGACAAGGCAATAACCTTCTGCAACTTTGATATCCAGCTAACCACCATTCCACCAACAGTGAAAACATATCATGTGGTGCTCCTCCTACCATCTAAATCACCTTCCATATCTGAATCTACATAACCATGTAGAGAAGTATCTGAACCTCCATAGCACAAATGCCTACTGCTGGTTCCTCTCAAATATCTAAGGATCCACTGAACTGCTTTCCAGTGTTCCTTCCCTGGATTGGCCATATACTTACTTACAACTCCCACTGCTTGGGCAATATCTAGTCTAGTACAAACCATTGCATACATTAAACTCCTTACTGCAGAAGAATATGGAACTCTACTCATGTACTCTACCTCATCATGTGAATTAGGACATTGTTCTTTACTCAACTTAAAATATCTAGCCAAAGGTGTGCTTACCAGTTTTGCATCCTGCATGTTGAACCATTTCAACACCTTGTTCACATAATCCTCTTGAGACAAAATCAACCTATGATTTTTCCTATCTCTCTTGATGCTCATGCCAAGGATTTTCTTTGCTGCTCCCAAATCCTTCATGGCAAATGTGTGAGCCAATTTCACCTTAAGCTCAGAGATATCCTGCATGTGTGATCCTGTAACCAGCATATCATCTACATACAACAATAGAATAATATATCTACCATTATCCAATCTCTTAAAATACACACAATGGTTAGATTGACACCTACTGTAGCCATGCTCAGTCATAAACCTATCAAATCTCAAATACCACTGCCTAGGAGCTTGCTTGAGGCCATACAAGCTTTTCTTCAATCTGCACACTAACTTCTCCTTACCTTTGATCTCAAATCCTTCCAGCTAATCCATATATATTTCTTCATCCAAATCTCCATGAAGAAACACTGTCTTAACATCAAGCTACTCAAGATGCAAATCCTCAATATCAACTAAAGACAATACAACCTATATAGAAGTCATTTTAACAACAGGAGAAAAAATCTCACCAAAATCAATACCTGGCTTTTGTGCAAATCCTTTCACTACCAACCTGGCCTTATATCTCATCTATCCATTCTCACCTTCCTTCAACTTGTAGATCCATCTGTTCTTTAGTGTCTTCTTACCTACTGGCAACTCAACCAAATCCCATGTTTGGTTCTCTCTCAAGGAATCACTCTCCTCTTTCATGCCTAGCTCCCACTGATTTTTGGATTCCACCTGTATTGCTTCATTAAAACTCTCTGGTTCTCCACCATCAGTTAGTAATAAATAGAATAATGAAGGGGAATATCTAATTTGAGGTTTACTTACCCTTTTTGACCTCCTGATGGGTGTCTGAGACTCATTCACAACACGCTGTCTGCCCAAATTCTCTGACAGTGACCGACCTCAGTCACTTCTAGGCCTGTTACTAGCCGATGCCAATTCTACCTAATCGACGTCAGTTCCTGACCTGCCGATGTCAGTCACTGTGTGACCAACATCGGTTCTTGTATTACCAACATTGGTTCCTACCTGACCGACATTGGTCTCTGTGTTTTCTTGTCTGTGATTAATTTTTCCTGTGAGCTCATTTTGGACCGTCACCTCATCCAATTCTCTATTGCTCTGCCCAAATTGATTCAGCTTCTTTAGTTGATCACTATACATCACTTTTTCATTGAAAACAACATCATGGCTCCTAATTATCTTGTTAGTTCCTAGATTCCAAAACCTAAATCCAAAATCATCAGAGTCATAGCCAATAAATGTGCACCTCATAGACTTAGCATCCAGCTTCTTTCTATTTTCCTTATCAACGTGCACAAAGGCTTCACAACCAAAAACTTTGAGAAATGAGATATCTACCTTTTTACCTGTCCATGCCTCTTCTAGAATTCCACCATCTAGTGTTGTAGAGGGTCGTCTTTTAATTAGGTACACTACAGTATCCACCACTTCTACCCAAAACTCTAAGGACAAACCAACATGCAATCTCATACACCTTGCACACTCCATGATTGTTCTATTCATCCTTTCAGCAACTCCATTCTGCTGAGGTGTCCTTGGAACCATCCTTTACATGTGGATCCCATGCATATAACAATACCAATTGATCTTATAGCTGTAGAACTCACCACCATTTTCAGATCTCAGGCACTTCAATCTTTTGCCTGTTTCATTCTCAACCATAGCTTTCCAAATCTTAAAAGTCTCAAATACATCAAATTTCTTCGTAATACAATAGACCCATACGTTTCTTGTAGCATCATCTATGAACAAAACATAGTACTGTGATCCTCAAATAAAAGTAACCTGAGCTGGTCCCCACACATCTGTGTGAATAAGCTACAACTTATGCTTCTTCTTTGTTGACCCAGTCTTAAGAAAACTCACTCTCTTCTATTTTCCAAACACACAATGCTCACAAAAATCTAAGTCTATGCTTTTCAAATCTAAAATCTTACCTCTTGACTTAAGAATTGACATTCCCTTCTCACTCATGTGGCCAAGCCTTGAGTGCCACAATTTTGCATCCACATCTGAAGTAGATAATATAGAAGGAGAATTGTTAGTAACACAATTACATAAATAGAGAGTACTAACTCTCTTACCTCTGGCCATTACAAGTGCACCCTTGGTCACCTTCCAAGATTCAGCTATGAGAGCTATTGTACAACCCTCATCCCCTAACTTTCCTATAGAAATCAAATTCCTCTTCAAGCTGGGAACATGCATAACATCTCTCAACACCCATGTGTTGCCATTCTGCATTTTCAGCTGCACTTTTCCTTTGCCAATAATTTTACAAGGCTCATCATCCCCTAAATACACTATTCCAAAATCTCCATGGATATAGTCACTAAAATATTCTCTATTGGGGATAGCATGAAAAGATGCACCAGAATCTAAAACCCAAGATTTTATATTATTATGCAAAGAGAATATTAAAGCATCTTGTGCAATACCTGCAACCTTTGCTTCTTCTTTTCCTTCATGCTAATTATCCTCCTTAGGCTTTGACCAGTAATCTCTGCTTATGTGCCCCATCTTTCCACAATTCCAGCATTGTGGCTTCCTGCCATTTCTGGATTTGGATCTACCTCTCACCTTTGACTTAGACCTTGATCTCCTCTTGCTCTTCTCTTTTTGCCTTCCCCTTCTCTCAAAACTTAAAGCGTTCCCTGATGTTTCCTCTGTGCTTTTCCTACAAATTTCCTCATTCAAGATCACACTAACAACATCCTCTACTTTAAAAATTTTGAAGCAGATGCAGTATTACTAACTGCCATTACCAAGCTATGCCAGCTTTCAGGCAAAGAACATAATATTAAAAGAGCTTTCATTTCATCATCAAACACAATATTGACTAAACTTAATTGATTCACAATTCCATGGAAATCATTCAGATGATTAGATACAAATCCACCTTCTTGCATACGCAAATTAAATAACTGCTTCATAAGATATACCTTATTAGACGTTGAGGGTTTTTCATATAAATTTTCTAAAGTAGTCATTAACTCTATCGTAGACTTTGCCTGTGATAGATTAGATATCACAGTAGATGCCAGACTCAGTCTTATAGACCCCAGAGCCTTTCTATCAAGAACTTCCCATTCTTCATCATCCATGTCTTTGGGCTTCTTTGCAATCCCACCTAACAGTAAGTATAGATCTTTCTGATACAAATAATCCTCTATCTGCATTCTCCAATGTTGATAGTTCTTGCCATTAAACTTCTCCATTCTCATTTTACTTTCTTCTGCCATTGCTTCTCCCACTCAAACAGAAATCCCTATAGAAACCCCTATGAGTAACCTGTAATCAATACACACTACACAGATCTGAACCACCTGTTAGTGAACCTGAGCTCTGATACCACTTGTTGGGGATTAACCAACAATGTTGATTACAATGTGAAAGCAATAAATGCATAATTAAACCAGATAGATAAGTAACTAGAATGATAAATACAGCAAGAAGAAGAGATATAATAAACCACCCTGAAAACTTGTATTAAACTCTTTACAAAAGGAATACAATTGAAGAAACTTATTTTCTTCCACACCTCTCTCAGATGTACAGATCTCTCTCTAGATCTCTTTCCCTCAAGAGCTCTCTCTCTCAAGTACAATCACAATTCACACCTTGAATTGTCTATCTTACAATATCTTGTACTGTTCTTGACCAATTCTACAATTGTGTCCAATAAGCTATGAATATTTAATCCTATATATAAAATTAGGAAACATGAGCATGCATTTACAACCAATAGTTATGCCTCTTAAACAAGGGCTCTAAAATAGTCTTACTAATAATAGAGATGCAGACTTAAGACTATGACTTAATCCTAACATGCAAACATTCTGTTCTATCCATGGAAATAGCTTTTTGGACACACAGGTAACCGACATTAGTTCCTGCCTATTTGCCTGTGATCGACATCAGTCGATCCATGACCGACGTTGGCATCTCTTGGTCTGCTCCTGATCGACGTCGGTTGCTCCTGAACGACGTCGATGACTATGTAAACTTGCAACTTCTATAATCTGCTCACTTGGTGAAGCTTTTAGCTCCACACCTTAACAATAACGTCAACCAATCAATATTTTTTCATCAAAATATACACACTCATACACTAGTAGTGTATCATAGGTAGCTCTACTTTCATAGTCTATGTCTACATTGAGACAACATAAGCAGTATGCTCATTAGTTTTGTATGCCATCCAAATTTAGATAGGTCATATTTCTATTACATGTTATACATGTAGACATCTTACAAACTATAAACAAAAAACATATACCAATAAAATACAAAAACTTAGTCTCTTACACTATATACCTATAACATTCATAAAACATATGCAAATCAATTAAATTTACTCCAATCAAAACAAATTGTAAACATCAACATTTCAAACAATCAAACTAATTCAACACATAACAATATATAAAATATAACAAGATATATATATATATATATATGGTTATTGTTTATTTTGGTATTGTGTGTTGGCAACTAGATCTTTTTTATATTTTATATATTGTTATGTGTTAAATGTATGTATGTATTTATGTATGTGTGCATGTATGCATGTGTATATATAAATATACATACATACATATGTGTGTGTAACTTTATACATCATTTCAATATAAATATGGTGCATCACTTAATGATGTGAACATGACTGCTAGGACTAACTTCCTTACTCTCACTCTTAGATAAATCAAAACTAGAACTAGAGGCCTTGCTATCTCTATATGACCTCAATCTATAGGTCTTCCTACTTTGTCTCTCCTAATGCATACCAAGCTCATCCATACACTCAACATGCTCTCACTAAATTCATATGTAGTCTTATACTATATGACTACTAGCCCCACCTAGATTATTAAGAATGGGTATGGTATGCCTCTATATCTTAGCACATAACTCATCTCTATCTTCCACCACTCACCTGAATGTTGTGATCACTATCACAGCCTAATAAAATAAATAGGCATGCACCCCAACAACATTGGTGGCCCTCTCCACTAATCAATCTTCCATGGCATTATAAGGGATATGTCATGTCAACTCATGGAGTGTTGACTTAATAGTGACTTCCCAATAATCTTCATCTCCTGCACCTATAATTATTCCATATAATTCATAATAATCTTATTTTATAAACACATAATAAACTTTACATAGAACATACAAACATAATATCTAACTTACCATCAATATTCCTTAGGGGATCTACATCTAATACCTCATCCACAATCATCCCACCTCTTAGAAATAGAGGTTCCCATTTTTGGTTACTCCATAAGGCTACATAGGCCTCAATCACTCCAACATTATCTATATCTGGTACTTCAATGTTAGGATCATGCTCTATTAATAGAATAAGTGATAGCTTATCAATGGATGGCCTTGGCCTACTACCTAGCCTCATAAGAGCCCAAGGACTCCTCAACCAAACTACATGTTGGGAGCACATCCTATATAACACCAAACTATCGAGTGACCCTCTCATATTAAAATCACTGGCATACATTATCCTGGTGATCATGTATCCAAAACCTAACCTAAATTTTCCTCAACTATGTGTTATCCTTAGGCCACCCCTAGTATCCCCAGTAGGGTCTCTAAATGATATCCTTTATTGTCAAACTATCTAGTAACTATTGGCACTATGTATTACTATTCCTAAGTGCATGCCTTATCTTGGTCCATCTTGAAAACACCTATGGATGATCCCATCCATCTTGTGGATGTGTCACTGGGCTACTCACATATATGTTCTCATATGCCCAATAGTGTAACAACATTGATGCACTAATTCCCCCACCACTCATCTCTTATGTAAAGTGGTATATATCCATATATAGATGACCTAGCATGATATGACCCCAAGAGTACATGATGCCATATTCTCAATGTCTTGCACTATCTCATGCATCTTATAAGAGATCGATACACCACTTCCATCTATAGTAACAAATGATGACAATAACATAGCTACAAATTTCTATAAATATGAAACATCATCCATCATAATCATGGTAAAATATATATCACTCTAACTCCTTATATGATGAGTCCCCACCACCATGGTAGAGAAATACCTAGATGTTCATTATATATCCCAAGGACTAGTGTCCTCCTGCAATATAGCCCATTACCATAAGATTGGCAAATGCATTATCTGATAAACATCCTCTAATTCCATAATCATCTCACCCATAGGTATCTAGAATGTACATGTGTCTACATCCCACCTCTCACATAATACAATAATCACATGCTTATCCTAGGGCACAGGCTCTAAGAAAGAAACATATCTCAGGACTACTCTCTCGAGAACCTCCATCTCTACATCAACCAAGGGCAAACCCTACAATGTCTCCATAATACTCCTTATGTAAAACTATCTAATATGGGCATCAACCTGTAAAATTGCAACCAAATCATGCATTATCAAAACAAAACTAAACCCAATAAACAAAAACATGCATTAGAAACTAGTCAATAATGTTAAACATCACATCTTGAGACTATTGGACACTAGCACCATTATGTGAAAAAAAGGCTCTAAACCACTTTTTTTCAATAAAAAAAGTAAAAAATATAGCAAAGATGATAAAAACAAGAAAAATTGTGAGTTCCTTACTAGGCAAACCTCATCCCCAGTCTGAATCTACACCTCAACCTCCACATAGCATAAAAAACTATCTCCTCATCTCCTTGACATGTTGATCTCACTCAGACACAAAATGATTTCAACTAAAATGATTCAAATAAATTTCAAAATAAATCAAAATGACCTATTTAAGTCATAACTTACCCAATTCCACCTTATTAAGGTTACCCCTATACACCAATTTTGATAACTAATAAAACTCTCTTATTATCACCATATCTCGAGAAGAGGACCATAGCTCCAATTCATGAATTATTTCTTGCACATGGTACTTTATAGTGATACATTATGTCCCATATTTTTTAAACCAATCATTTATCCAATTACACACTAAAATATCAACTCTAACATAATCAATACATTATTCAAACCTAATACAACATTAAAACTAATAATTAACACCAACACAATTGATCCTTACCACTTTTGGCTACACATCCTCATCATAGTCTCGACTCTCTCACCAAAATGGGGGAAATATGGATAGATTACTTAAGATTCACATATTTTAAGATATTATAGATACATGGGTCTACACAAGTTTATGTAGGCATTCAAATTCATAGATTTCTAGATATATAGACACACATGTCTACACATGTTTACATAGTTATTCAGATTCACATATTTTTAAATATATAGACACACGAGTCTACATAGGTTTACAGAAGCATTCATATTCATATATATATATACACACAAACATGCAGGTATATGGAATTTTACATAGGCATTTAGATTCATAGATTTTCTAATATATAGATGTATAGGTCTACATAGGTTTTTTTTATATTTTTAGATATACATATGCATAGGTTTACACAATTTTATGCAAATTTTCATAGGTTTATAAATATATAGATACACATGTATACATAGGTTTTCATATATTTTCACAAGTTTTGAAATATACAGATGCATATGTCTACATAAGTTTATACAAGTTTACATAGGTATACATCTTTGACATAAGTATACTAGTTCATTCAGATATTGAAATACACAGCTACATCACTCAAATATTAGGATTAGGGGGCATGATGTAGAGTGCACATTGGTGGTTCCCATTTTTTTATTTATCCAGTTATAATAAATATCATCACCAGTATCATCACCAGGATTTTGATAGTTTGGGGCATAGGGAAATATACAATGGTTAATCGATAGCATTAAACCAGACTCAGTTCACATACTCAAATTCAGAGTGAGGGCAAGAGAGATTTATTTCTCCACACATTTAGTTTACATACTTAGATTTAGAAGGGGGGTAAGTGATACTTGTTTCTCCACACATTTAGTTTACATACTTAGATTCAGAGTGGGGAAAATGAGCCTTATTTTTCCATATGTTTAGTTTACATACTTAGATTCAGAGTGGGGGAAAGTAAGCCTTAATTCTCCATAAATTTAGTTTACATACTTATTTTTAGTATAGGAGGCATTCACACCATATGTCTCTCCTTCACATGTTACACTCTAGTTCTTATCCACTTCTCTGGCTAAGAAATGGGCCAAATCTAGATCACATTCACATAGGTAAACATAGGTACACATTATTATTTTCTTTTACTCTAGTACATTCATTTCATTGCAATACTAGAATAAAAGGGGGACAAATGTAAACACCCTAATTTGGCCAAGCAACCACAAGTGTTGTATTTTGTTGCTCTTTCACATAAGGGCATTAATGATGGTTATAGTCCTTATTAATATGGTCATCTTAATTCTTTTTATCTTTCCTGTGTCTTATTTATCCTATTTTCAACACTCCTAGTAATCATAGGTCACCTTTTTTCAGTCCTAAGGGCCCTTAGCCTATCCTCCCAAATTTTTGCTTAGTTTTAAGCCTTAGGAAATTAGCACCACTTTAAAGATAGCATCACCACATGGAGTTGGTTTCCACTTGTGGCTTTAGTTTCCAATGGGTCCTTTCACCTGTGTTTGAGCCCTAACCCCTTCATGAGCCTTTTCTTATGTTTTTATATCTTTTTCATGACTTATCGACCAATGAATAAGGTATTACATTAAAAATAAAGGTCCTCCTATATAAAGAGCCTCACAAGGCATTTTACATCTATAATTTACTATATTTACACTTATTTACATAAAATGAAATAATAGTAGAGCTCAAATACTCTGCATATTACTCAGTTGTTACACCTAAACATTTGTATGCTTGATCAAAGAAGGGTCTAGGTGAAATTAATTCTATAATACCATGTAAGTTGATGGTGTACATTCCCTAAGGGAGAACTACATGTGATTTGAGACCCCTAGCATTTGGTTAATGTAGGTATTAACCAAGACAATAGGGGTTCTACTTCACATGATCATAACATCCCACAACCCAAATTTTCCTTTTTTTTTTGCATTTGATTAGATCATTGATGTGTGTAAGTATTAATTGTAAAAACTTAAAATTGGCCACCAATGCATTCATACTAGACTTTAGACTAATTCTTACCAACCTTTGAAAATCTAGCCTAATAATTTCTAAATGTCTCAAATTTGGCTTCATAAAATGATATTTGGCTCATAAACTAGTTAAATGGGGCAAATGCACACATCAATTAATTTAAATCTTGAAAAATGTTAAAATTCCTAAACATAATTAATTAAAAAACCTAACCAAATGCCTAATTGAATTATCCTTGACCAATTAAATGAATTATCAAAAAGGAAATTCAAAAATCAAAGAATATCCTAAGAATTCATAATTACATTTTTTTGAGTTATCAAAAATCCAAAAATATCTCAACATGATTATTCATTGCTAATCATGACCATTTGACACCTTTAACTCTACTGGGGTTAATTAACTCATAAAGGTTAGGTTTGAACCCATTCCAAGATATAACTACACTCTAACTCACCTTGGGTTGGGGTTAGTTGTTAAACCTATAAATACAAGCCTAGACCTCTCTATTTATAGAGCTTGTGTAGACACCTAAAAATTACACAACAATAGTTTTTGATGTCATCTTGAACTCTAGACCCTTAACTAATTCTTTGTCTAGTAGAACACCTAGTCTACTAGCAATATTTTACAATGTCATCATGTTAAATACCCCCTCCCTAAACATATCACTTAAATCATGACCTCTTTACTCATTTTTTCATGGCCCCTTGACCATCACCAATTAGGTTAACCATCAACGATTGACCATAACCATTGATGGTTGGGGTCACCCAAACTTTCCTTAAGCATTCTAAAGCATTTCCATCATTGTTTGAGATTAGTATCTTATAAAATGGAAACTTTCTTTAATGCTAAATTTTAAAGACTAATGAAAATAGCAACTTCATTTCCTCCTAACCTAATAACTTTCCCTCAAGCCTCCCTCTCCTTAATTATAAACTTTGTGCTATAAATATAATGCTATTGGAAGAGTTAGAGATATGAAAATATCCATCCAAGCTCTCTTATTTTCTTTGGCATTGAATACCTTGAAACTTTATTTGCATGAATTTCAAAGGATGGAGTACCATTATGTTGTCCAACTCATTTCAAGTTTCCGCTATCTCCAATTTAACATCATACAAGTATTCTAGTTTTTGTTTCAGCATTTCATTTCTATATTAAACTTCCTTGTTTAGATCAGTCCACCTATACATCATCCCTTACCCTCAAAACTCCCATTTCACCTTCTACCCATTAGTCACATTCTATTAACTCCATTTCCACACCTTACCTAGCTCTACATAGGTAACCATAGGTAGTTGCTCTAACCATCACCAGTTAAAACAACCATTGATAGTTATAGAACTATCACTAGTCAGGCTAACCATCAATGGTCACTATCATAAAAAATAACAAATTTATATTTTGGACCCCTTTGACACCCTACTAGATCCTCTTTTGGTTTCTAATCTATTTTTAGGCTTTGTTTTGATTTTATGGACCTAACCTTGGTACATAGGTACACCATTTATTTTCTTTCACACTTACTTTCCTATCATTTGAATACAAGTATATTTCTTATATCACTTCTAATTTAATTGTCTTAAAAGTGGATTGACAATGTCTTAGAAATCCTTGTGCTTCTTGGATCTAGTATATGCTAGTTAATCTACTCAACCAACCATTTAAAAAATCCTCTTCTAGTTTTCTTATGATTTGTAGGTAATCCTCCCTAGCCAAAAAGGAGTTCCCATATTCATCTAGATTAATGTGCACATTCTAATAGGTATTTATCTACACACCATAATAATCGCTTTCTTTTATCTGCTTTCAAAACTAAGAAATGAAGGAAATAAATTGAAACATTTTGGCATGCTCAGTGGGACCCTAGTTCTCTTTCTTCCTTAATTGTTTGCTCATCAAATGAAATCATTTCTTTTTGGGCTTAAAATCAACCATTTGCATTAATTGATTGCTTGCTATTTTTAGTTCACCAAGTAACCTAGGAGGCATATTAATCTTATCATAGAATTCATAAGTGTTATCACACACAAAATCAAACTACAAAATAATTTACATATCAAAAAATACTTGAGACAAGGACCAATTGGGATTTCATCACCTGATGGCAACCTTACTCCCTCCTAGTTATCTCACTTGTATTTCACCACCAAGGGGAGAATCAACTCAGATCTTTGATTGAGTATAAACTCTAGACTCAATATATCTTTGCTAAGCACCTGACACCCTTATTTTTGTGGGATTGTGAAGTGAGGGGGTAGGCCCCAACACTAACACATGTACTAAAATTCAACATAGATCTTCCTTTTGAGCACCTAAATAACCTGAACCCATCCATAGACTTCCTCTTTAGTACCCATTTTACAAGCCAAACTCTTTTATCACACTCTTTAAGGCATAAGCCAGAAGTGATTTAAAATTAATCTTAAAGTTAAAATGCACTTCTTGGTGTATGCATTGATTGCTTTGAAGTTCTTTTGGGTTTAATCTCTATTTGAGGTGTGAGTTTCATAGTAACGTTCCCTATTTTATCATATGGTTTTAACCATACAACAATTGAAAAATCAAAACAACCAACCATCACCTTTTTCTTCACCCATGGATTATAACTCAGATGTTGAAAAATCTCTTACGCTTCACCTCACCATTCTCCTCCACTACCTTCTCCTTCCAGAATTCTAATCATATCTAAAGGGGACCTAGACTTCACTACCTTTCTTGATAATAATCTAGTTTTTTTACAACATTACCTCAACACCTTGCCTCACCGTAGCCCCCCTATTTCAGTTCCTTCTTTTGATCCTTCTCTTGGCATGCCATCCAACCTTATGGTGGGTACCACTTCAACCCAACCATTAACTCAAGATTCTTCTAATATCCCATCCACCCAAACTCAAACCAACCTTCCACCTCCCAACCAAATACCTCCTATCACACCCCATGTGGGTTTAACCTTACCATTATTAACCTATGCCCCATCTAATGTGGCATTATCCTCCACTACTTCTATCTTACCCTTGGTTGCAACCAATCCATTGACCATAATTCCACTTCAAAACCTAGTGCTCTCCATACCTTAAAACATTCCTCCAATTATCACTATGGTAACTACCCATCCTCAACCTTCTCAACTTCCTCCTACCTCAACCATACCAACCACATCCTTTTCTCAACAAGTGCCTATGACAACTTAACAGTATGTCCCTAACCCATAAGGGTACATACCACCCTCCACCCAACCTTTCATGCCAAATAATTCTTATGTACCACTATCTCAACCCCTTGGCACCACTTATCATTATGTGACTTCTTCAGTACCATCTACTACCTATTCATACATTTTCATAAGCCAACCCTAATAAAATGTACCTCTTAATCATGTAGCTTCTCAACCCCAACCTGATTTAATTAAAATACTCATGTATAAAATAATTAATTAGGAGTCATTCATCTCTACCTCAACCAATATTTTGTCTTATGACCAAATTTGTAACAAGCCTATCCACCCCTCCATGCCCATCCATGTTTATCCTTCTCAATGGGAATTTCCCAAATTTTCTAAATTCTAAGGTAAATAGGATCCTCAGCACCACTTAAGAGCTTTCCATCATGCTTGTTACTTGATCACTTATGATGACACTCTCCTCATTTGAACCTTTCCCATGTCATTATCTAGGGTTTCCCTTGATTAGTATAGTGCCCTTCCCACTCATTACATTTTTTTCTTTCTCTCAATTGGCACAAACCTTTTTATAACACTTTTTAGTGAACATATCTAGAAAGGCTTCAATTACCGACTTACACTCCATCAAACAATTTGAAGATGAATCCATTGTTGATTTCATTTCAAGATGGATGGACTTCATTAATCAACTCACCTTCCCATTACCCCAACCCAAATTAATCAAATTATTATCTCGATGGTGTGTTAAACACATTACTCCAACTCTCCAAGTCCAAACCTTTAAGACCTTTGACAAAGCATTCACTATGGTTCATAAATTGGAAAACCATGCTATTAATGAAGGGAATTTAAAGCTTCAAAATAAAAATTCTAGCTTCAAATCCACTGAGTCATCCTCCACCAAAACCATAAACCTAACTTGTTCTAAAGAAAAAGCATAAGCACACTCAATTTTTCTCAAAACCATACTTGTTCTAACCATTAACCAAATACCTTTAAACAACAATCCTTCCAATTGCCAAAATCGTACCCAAAATTAGGTTCCTTCAAAACCATTTACCTTGATTAGGGAATCCTATGCATTAATGTTGGAAAAAATACTTAAACCCAATCTAATCCAACTTCCACCTATCAATCCCCCTTAAAATTTTGATACTTCTCACCCCCTTCTCAGGTGGTACAATGAGAATGATCATTATGACTATCATCAAGTTGTTGGACATGATACTAATAGATGTAATACATTTAAGAGCATTTTCTAAGACCTAATTGATAAAGGGATCTTGTGTTTGATAACCCAAATTCTTCTTCCAACCAATCTCTTGATATCTTCCAAAAACCTTTTCCAAATCATTCACTTTCAACCCAACATCATGAAAGCTAGCCCAAATCCTCTAACTCACATGAGGCACATGTAATTAATGTCATCAATAATGTGCCCACTATTGAAGAAGTCATCACCTAGATAGAAAACAACTTACCACCACCTATTCCTTTAGATGCCCAAACAGAGGAAGTAGTTACCCCTTCCAGTTCCTTAGATGAAACTATAGTTCTATCTACCCCTCCTATGGTGTAAATACCCAAGAAGATAACAATTCCATCAACCATTTTATCCACTCCTCCAATCCAAATAGAAGATAAACCTACTCCTTTAGACCACCAAACCAAGAAGGAATCTATACCTACTATTCCACTAGAAACCGCTAACCCCACCTCTCCTATTAAACCATCTGTACCTCCCTTGGAAACCATTTCCCAAGATAAAATTTCCTTATCACCTTTAGAACCTTCCACCAAAGATAGCAACCCTAAAACCACCCCTTCTTCTTCCCCAAAGGGCTTGAGCTTTGAAACTAATGATCAAGGAACAAAACCCATTTATAAACCTTTTTCTCAACTAGTCCAAATCTTGGGATTCACCTCCCAACCTAAATTTTATAGAGTTTCCTTTTGGCATCGGCTTGGACTCCTATATCAAAATAAAACTAAACCTTCTACTTCACTTGAGTCCACTCTTGAGCCTATTATTACACCTCCACCATCTACCCTTCCTAAAGTCACCATGAAACCATCTCAATTACCCCCACCTAAAATTTTCAAGTCACCTTATGCTTCTTTTATTAATCCAATCAAGAACTTGGGGATCCTTCCCACACTCAATCCTACTCACCCTCCTTTGATATTGTATTTGACCACATCAACCCAACCAATACCTAATCCAATTAATCCCATTAAGAAGGAAGGATTGCTTAGACTACAACCTCAAGGAAGGACCATACTGACTCCTTCACCTTTACCCTCTATTTTGGGACCATATCCTTCCACCATTCCCATTACCTACTCTTCCTCTAAGAAACCATCTCCCCTTTCTCCACCTATAACAAGCCCATCTCCTAGTTCATCAACATTCCTTACCAACCTTTCTCCATCCACTTTCCCATCTGTTAAAGCCTCATCATCTAGACCCCCGATTCCTAAACCAATTTTAACTAAGCCAATTCTTTCTAAACCACCAACCAAGCTCAATCCACCAACCACACCTCCTATCAAGAAGTCTTTTCCTAATAATGTTCCTACACCAAAAATCTAAACTCCACCACCTCCAAAATCTTTATCAGAATATTATAAAACTATTTTAAAAAGGCTCATACAAGCTTATACCATTAACTTACCACCAATCAAACCTTTTGACCCACTTGTGAAAAGCTAACCTGGTTCAATGACAATCTGATTTGTCTTTACCATAGGACCCCTAGGAATGATATGGAGACCTATAAAGCTATAAAAACTATTGTTCATGGCCTTTTGGAGGAGGATGATCTATTATAAGAACCTTCTTTAAGCCCCTTTCCCCTTTTACCACCTATCTAATCTACTTCTCTACTCCCACCAAGGAGTGAAACAGAGGAACCAAAGCAAGCAATTAGTCCCCTTATCCATACCATTCATATGGTGACTCAGTCTTAAGACCAAAAAAAGGATAATGGTAAAGCCATCTAAAAAATGAAAAGGGCAAAGCCAAGGCCACTATTCTATGGTCTTATCCTTAAATTCCCCAACCAACCCATCAAACTCAAACAACTACACCTTCACCCTCACAACCACCCAAGACCAGAGTCTCTATTTTTGAAGCCCCTTCTTATAATTCATCTCTGTTCATCTAATGCTTGGTGTTAAAACAACTTCACCAAATACTAGTCAAAATGAATCTTTATGACTTGGTTAGCACCTCACCTTAATATCATTAAGCTTTAATCGAAGCACTACATTTTATAGAGGTTCTACCAGATGATCCCCAACCTCTTACACCTTTGATTGGAGCTATCCAACATGCTACCATGGTCACCTTTTAAGAATCTAAAATTTTGCCTTGTCATAATGAATACCTTGATCCCCCTCTTTTATCATAGCATCCATCAATCATACATATGTCAAAAAAGTTATGATTGATGGGGGAGCGAGTATCAATATCATCTCCTCCCTTGCCTATGATCAACTCTAACTACCTAAAAACATCATGTCAAAAAGCTCAATATTTCTTTGATTATTCAATGATACCTTGGCCACCAGTCTAGGAACAATTGTTCACCTCATCCATTTGGGACTTTGAACTATTCCTAGACTATTTTATGTAGTAGAGGGAAATTTTCAATATAATTTGTTACTCGATCACCCTTAGATCTGTGCCATAGGATGCATCCTTCTACCCTTCATCGATGTGTCAAATTTGAACATGAGGGATAAGTCATTACAATCAAAGCCAATCCAAATCCCTTTTCTTGTTGTAATATGACATATCATCCCAATGAGATTCTTTTTCCATCTTCACCCTCTTCACAACCAACCTCTAGCCAAGCCACCATGTCAACCCAACCTGATAACACTTATATCTTAAACAATGATGAAGCATCCATGAGTTAAATTATCCCTTCATCTCAAATCCCAATTGAATACCCCTTACAATCTATGTTTCAACATTTTACATTGGGGGAATATTGACTTTTAGCTTTGGATGCTTTCCCTTCTCCACATGAATTTTGGAACCTTCAAAATGATCCATCTTATGATCCCAATATTGGTTCCCTTTTACCCTTTGGCCTTCCCAATAATAGAACATACTTTATCTATGGGGGACTTGATAAACCAATCCTTCTCCCACCACCATGCATTTTATCCAGCCATTCACTTCCAACTTTCCTTATCTTAGCAACCTAACCTTTGCCCAAGCATACCTTCATTAGTGTGCTTGGAAAGGGTTTAGTTTTGGCCTCTATGAATAAGGACCCCATGAGATTCCCATCATCAAAACCCAAAAACCCCATGAGTTCTTTGGCCTCAGATACGATCCCCCAAAAGAGCCCACATCACCCAAACCAATTCTCACCAATAGTAATGAACCCCTACCTTCACCAACCCCACTTTTCCAATTTGATGAACCTCTACCTTCACTAACCTCACTTTTCTAATTTGAAAAACCTCTACCCTTGCCAACCCCACTTTTCCACTTTGATGAATCTCTACCCTCACCAACCCCATCTCTCCAATTTGAAGACATTGATATCATCCCACCTAAATTTTTTATCAACATCATCATTTTGGGTCCCCTGACTTATCAACAGGAAGGCTAAACCCAAACCATTCCTCTTATCCACCCTAAAATGATTACACATGACTCACTCGCTATTAACACCATCCAATGTCAAGATGACAATTATATCCTTACCTATTTGGGTGCAAGGGACTCTTCTCCTCAAAAATACCTCCCTCCTAAAGACCAAATAATGCTAAATGAACCAACCATGAAAGTTAATTTGGGCACTCAAGAGGACTCTCGTATTGTCAAAATTGGCCAATTCTTAAACCTCAAGGAACAATGAGACTATCAATATTTTTTCCATGACCATAGCATAGTATTTGCTTGGTCATATTAGGAAATGCCTAGCATTGACCCTTCCATTGCTATTCATAACATCATTACCCATCCCAAATTTAAGTTCATTCAACAAAAACTATCATATGTACCCTCACATAACTCTTCTTGTTAAAGAAGAACTTTAATGCCTTCTATCCATTAATTTAATTCAACCCATTGACTACCTGAAATGGGTCTCAAACATTTTTCCTATTACCAAACCCACTAGGGGACTTTGCCTTTGTGTAGATTTTAT
This sequence comes from Torreya grandis, assembly GCA_037957365.1. NCBI lineage: Eukaryota > Viridiplantae > Streptophyta > Pinopsida > Cupressales > Taxaceae > Torreya > Torreya grandis. The sequence continues at coordinate 4,905,906 of JARHVA010000104.1, forward strand.
GATCTTAACCTTGCATTCCCCAAAGATGCCTTTCCCTTACCTAACATAGACCAACTTATTGAACTCACTAATGGCCATGAAATTATATCCCTTATGGATGGATTCTTAGGATACAAAAAAATCCTAATCACCCCTTAAGATCAACATAAAACATCCTTTATCACCCCATAAAGAAATTTTTGTTATCATGTTATGCCCTGTGGCTTGAATAATGTAGGAGCCACTTATCAGTGGACCACGACTTACATCTTTCACAACCTCATCTATAAAATAGTTAAGGATTATGTTGATGATCTACTTGGTAAATCCAAGCACCGTAAATACCACCTCACTATTCTCTCTATCAACTTTGAAAGACTTATCCATTATCATGTTAGTCTCAACCCAAAGAAATGCATCTTTGGGGTCTTATCAAGAAAACTTATGGGCTTCATTTTTTCCCTCTGTGGAACATAAATAGACCCCATAAAATTCTAATCCATTCTATAAATTCCTCCCCCTACTAACCTAAAACAACTTCATATCCTACAAGGCAAACTTCAATCAATATGTTACTTTATCTCCCAACTATCTGATCACTATCAGCATTTTCACCACCTCCTTAAAAAAGATACCTCCTTTAAATGGACCAAAGAATGTCAATAGGCCTTTGATGTAATCAAGGAGTATCTTCTCTCTCCATCAATCCTTATTTCTCCACAAGAGGATCAGCCTTTTTATCTATACATATCTACCACTGATCGTTCCTTGAGGGTCATGCTCACTCATTATGATGACCAAAATAAGGAACAAGCCATTTATTACATCAACTACACCCTCATTGACCATGAAACCCAATACACCCATCCAAAAAAACTTTGCCTTGCCTTATTTTTCATTGACTCTAAACTTCATCGCTATCTTCTTAACCATAAAACTTTTGTCATTACTAACACTGATCCCCTAAAGTATATGCACTCCAAGCCATATCACAACCAACATATGGCCAAGTGGCTTATGTTATTAGTTTAGTTTGATCTTGAGTTTATTTCATAAAATTCCATTAAAAGACAGGTGATTATAGACCAACTAGTTGAAGCTCCTCTCCTTGATAATCAAACTCCCCCTCTTACCTTTCTATATGAGTCTATAACTACCCTTTCTTCAAAAGAACCCACCTACCAAATGACTATGTATTTTGATGGATCTAAATGTTAAAATGGTGGGGGTATTAGTATAATCCTTATTCCCCTTAATGGGGAACCTCTTCCTCTTTCTTTCAAACATGATTTTAAACGCACTAATAATATAGTTGAATATGAGGCCTTGGTCATAGGTTTCCAAACCACTCTAGCCTTGGGAATCAAAACCATTAACATCTTTGGAGAATCTCAACTCATCATTAACAAAGTTAGAGGAGCCTATCAATGCAAGAATGATGTCCTTCTAAAGTATAAATAACTTTTTGATATACTTTTAGCATCATTTGACCACTACACTATCCAATCAGTCCCTCACTCTCCCAAAAAATTTGTAAACATAATGGCTTCCTTTACATCCCAAATTCCATCTCAACCTATTGACTCTAAACTATTTGTCACCATCCACCATTTTTTCACACCATCCTACCTTAGTCCTGATCTTCCTACCATTTATTGATAAAAATAGCATCTTCAAATATTTGGTATGATAAAATCTTCAACTACCTTAACATTGATATGCTCCCTTTAGATATTTCTAGAAATACTCATTGAGATTTCATTTAAAGCACCTCTTGTTACTTAATATTAGGTGGCATTATTTATAAATGAGGCTTTGATGGTCTCCTCCTTCATTGCCTTCATAGCCATGAGGCTTCTCATACCATTAAAGAAGCACATGATAACATTTATGGGGGGCACTTTAGTGGTCTAGACATTGCTAAGCATATCTTGTTCCTAGGTTACTAGTGGCCCACACTTAATCAAGATTATTGTGACTATGTCGATAAATGCATCAAATTTCAAAAACATGCTAACCTTCATCATGCACCTCATCATGGTCTTCAAGTATCAATTGACTATTAGCCTTTTTCATAATGGGGTCTTGATCTTATCATAAAAATCAATTTGCATTCCTCACAATGACATCAATATATCATCACCTATATGAAATATTTCACCAAATGGGTAGAATCAATCCTACTAATCTTGATCAAAGCTAAAAAACTCATTGATTTTATCAACCACCACATCATTTTTCACTTTGATGTTCTTCACAAAATCATCACTAATAATGGTAAATCCTTTTTTTTTTTAAGTCCAAGAGTTTTGCAATGTTTTTGGTATCAACCTAAGATTTTCTTTGCCTTATCATCAACAAGCTAATGGATAGGCTGACATTTCCAACGAAACCCTCATAAAAATGCTAAGGTAGTCAGTGCTTCAGGCAAGGATTGGCACCTCCATATCCTATTTTCTTTATGGGCTTATCACACTAGTATCTAAACTACTATGGTTACTACAGCTTTTTCTCTTATCTTTGGAACTGAGGCAATCCTACCTCTTGAATTCCAAATTCCATCTCTCCACATATCCTTTCATGAGATTCTTTCTAAAAGTGACTATCATCAAGAATGCTTAGCACACTTGGAAATTCTTGATGAACATCACCTTGCTTCCCTCAATCATCTTCACATTTATCAAGAGCATATCAAATGACGATACAACAAACATCTAAAAATACATGAATTCAACATCACAGATCTTGTCCTCAAGGAAAACCAACACATTACTAACATGGAAAAAAACAAGAAGAGCAAGTTTACTTTTAATTGGTTAAGACTTTACATTATAACCCATAAGTATGGATCAGGTGCTTATCACTTATCCTCTCTCAAGGGTAGACCAAAACCTAAACCCATTAATGCCTCACATTTGCATCTCTTTCATTGTTAAAACAAGGTTCAAATGCACTTTATTGTCTCACTTAAGTTCATACCTTGGTTCATTAACCTTATTTTTTATCTCTTTTGAGATCAATTGCTTATATAGAACCATGTGATTCATCCATCATAGTAATAACCTAATCCTAAATATGGGTATCCTAGCTTTACCCATAACACGGTTCTCATGGATACTTTTCATCTTTTAAATAGATAGAATCCCATGGTTATTTGTTTCTCAAAACCACTTTCTCTAACCTTTCATGTCTAGGTCTTACTTATACATGGGTAGACCTTTCAAACCTGAATAGACTTGTCCATGCCTAATTCTAATCTAAAATATATCCATACTTAAAAACATAAATAGCAGACTGCTTCCTCGAAGGATAACTACCAGATCTAATCAAAAATTGCTTACCATAGACTACTCCCTTGAAGGATATCTATGCCAAAATAAAATCTTAGACCACTCCCTCAAAGGATGGCTAAAACAAATATTTATTATAAGTTTCATGCATTGATCAAATTTAATAACTTATAAAGCAATAAAGCAAAATCCACAATCAATAGTCCATAATCAACTCTTACATATCCTAAATGTAGACTTCTCATATTGATCAGTCTACACAACATACCAATGGCATGGACTTGCCTTCTAGGGTTGTTTGGTCACCTATGGAAAAGCTAATCATTCCTCTACCCATAGATTCCATTCTCCTCTACCCACAAATTCAAATCCCTAACTATCACCTACATCCCCAATGAGCTTAAGAGATTATGAGCTTACTTGGCCTGAAGTGGTTAAGATATTAGTTTTCTCAATAAAGCACATTATTACAATGTGTTTGATAGCTTTGTGTTTACTAAGACATTCTAACTATGGATTCATATTATTTAGTTCTTCTTAGTAGAGCAGCATGCCCCCTTTCTTACCCAAAATATGGATGTGAACATTTCCTCTACCTATACCAACCCAACATCCATTAATCAAACATTACATTTTCTTAGCATTATTTTAAACATCAACATTCACACTATCCCATAAACTTGCTCATCAATCAAATCAACATTACTATCATGCAAAACAATAGTATCATCAATGACCAAACAATCATACTCCTCATCAATTAAATAATAAATCTTAAACAAAATCCATAATCCATAATCCATAAAATTACATCAAAATAAAATATGCAGAACTACACCATAATCATCATCTATAACATCTAAAAACATCATCACTCATATTCAACACATCATCAAGACATAAGAATCCATCTCATCAAAATATAAATCCAAAAAACATTTCCATATATCTAAAATATCATATATATATATATATATATATATATATATATATATATATATATATATATATAACCAAATGTGTCTATACATGAAACACACATCACTCATAAATACATCTCACATCTTTGGCATGCAAGCTGGTATCAAAATCATAAACAAAATTCAAAATTTTAGCATATGTATATCATGATCCTGAGGTGCCACTACCACTGGCCCATCCTGTACCTACACCTATCCCACTACTTGTACCTATCTTAGGTGGAACCCCTATCAACTGACCCACTACCATCACCCATTGACCTTGGGCCATAATCACTACTCTACCTACCAATCTGACCTAGTACTCTCCCCATCATGTCTCATTAGGACATTTTTCTAGTATAATTCCCTCATAATAGTGTAACTCCTATATGGCCACTAGCTATCTAGGTTGAGTAATAAATCATAGGGGGCACTCCAACTCTATGAATTTGCCTAAGGGAATCCCTCTCCTATGTCACTATCCCCAATGAGACCCTTGCCTGGTCTCACTCTCTTTTCACTATAATTAACTATCCTTATAAAATGGTCATCTGACCTTGTAAATTAGTAACCTAAACCTAGGCCTAATCTTTTTATATTGTAACTCCTCCCATCTGAACCTAAAGAGTGGTAATTTTCCCCTACAATACTGATATCTAGGCTTGTGTTGCTACTAATTATGGATTCCCCTACATTGGTCCCCTTACTAGGTCGACATCCATAGGTCCCTGGCCTCCATCTCCTAACCCAAAATCCATGGCTATGTACTTCCCCTAAAACTAGGCATAATAATTACTTGTATAACCTGCATCATCCCCATCCCTCAAAGGCAAATCCTCATGATCAAGATCCTCCTCATGTGGTTGTGGCTCTGGTAAATAAAAATTTGTATCCTCCCTCCTATATTACATTGAATCTAGAGGGATACCTTACACCAACCCAAACTGACACCATACCCACTCAAAGGAGATGTGTTGTCTCCCCATCTCACCTCCCATAGGCCCATCTCCAACCTTATAAGGATAGGGTGTGAAACCTATACCCAACCCATACTGGCCAAGTCTAATATGGCCTCTAGACTATATCACCAGTAACTAAACCCTCCAAATCTCCTCTAAACCACTTAATATCCCTAAAACCACCACCAGCACCTATTAAAACCCCATCTCTCCTCCATTGATAAAATCTAACTACATAATTTGTTAACTAAAATCCCTCTATCAAAAGGCCCAAGGGTCTTAGTACCCATATGTGTTCATAGGCCTAATAGTGAAGTACAAATCCCACACTGATGCCATAATGCTTGTGCACCCTAAACCCCCATAGCTCTCTATATATCTACACTAATAAAACTTGTGCCCATCAAAATACTATACCACCAAAAAACAACTCCACCAACACCCCAAAAACACACTAGGGTATCTCCCTCTAACATAATCTTGCAATGCATAACAAGTAACTACTAACTACAACATAGTCAACAATTGTTTCTCTCCTAGAGTTCTCTAATATAGTAGCCTAATATTGAACCCTCTAGAGTGAAACTATGCATATCTCTATCATCTTTGTATAGCATCACTATGCAATCATTAATCTCATCCCCCTATATATGGTAGATGGGATCACCACAAATAGGTAGATGTGTGATCCATTTAACATCCTCTAACAGGATACACATCTCCCCTATCGATAACCAGAAGGTATTAGTCATTGAGTCCTATCTCTCGATGAGGGTGACTATTATCATGGCATCTATGAGAAGGTGTTGGTAATGTTGCATCCTTCCAAAACCCATAATCTTCATGTGATGCTAGTCCTCCACTTACATGGCATCCCTCACCTCTATAAAAATCTTATCACTTGATCCTGTAACTAAATCTAATCATGTACTTGAAACCTTAAATGAGGTAGGTAAAACACCCTATCTAATACCTCTATATTTAAAATATTAATCTCCACCTACCCTTTTAATGCTTATTCTATTTATAAAAACCCCTATTCTATAGCTTGTTACATTTATAATCTAACCCATCTCCTACATATTTCAATTCCCCAACCCACCTATTCCTTACAACTCAATCTATTTTAATTCTTCCCACCCCCACCAATCTCACTTCTCAATCATCCCTCTAACACAACTCTATGCCACCTTACAAATTTACCCTATTTTCTCTATCCCATTCCCACCCATCTTACCTCCAACCTACCCCATATCTCACAAACATACACCCCAACCTCTCTCCCATCCCTCCTAACTCAAGGATCCTACCCAACCACTTGACCATCACCAGTTATCCCAAACCATTGATGGTCCCTTTGGGGTATTTTTCCCCTAAGGCTGACTATCATCGATTGGCTCTAACCATCGATGGTCACTACTAGGTGACCCTAGGTGGTGAGCCTTGACCACCTAACCTCTTCCCACAACCCTAAATCCCTCTATTCTAATACAACCCCTCTCCCCACCCTTAAAATTTTCAACATACCTCTCTACACCACCTAATTTTCCCACAACATGTCCTTTTACATGCATAAACACAAATCCACAACCCTAACCCAAAATTTACAAAAATCTAAATTTCCTCAAATACCATCCATTATTCTATTTTTTCCCATGTAATTCACACACTATATTTTTAATTTAAAACATGACCTACCTCATTTCATGATTGATGGCACCACCTCAATCTATGCCTAGCCACTTATCTTTAAACATCTCTTACATCCATCTAAACCCCATTATCCCTCTCACACTCCAACCTCATCTTGACACCTCACCAAAAATCCATGCACTAGCAAGCACACTTTGCACAATACGTACAGAATGGAAAAATCATCGATGGCCCAATTTACAAATGAGGATAAAAATTTATTTTTTGACCTTTTTCTTATAATATTTCTAGGTTTTTCCCCCAACCATCGATGGAAAATCATTGATGGCCCAATTTATAAATGAGGATAATTATTTTTTTGTTGACCTTTTTCTTACAATATTTTTAGGTTTTTTGCCCAACCATCAATGGTTACTTAACCATCACTGGTTAATCCCAATCATTACCAGTTAGGGTTCCCATTTTTTTTACCACACTTTTATCCTCCTTTCCCTCACCTTGACCTATTCAAGATTCACCTTCTCCCTCAACCTCTCAAGAACTACATTGGGCCTGAAGTCCATGTTGGATCAATTGTCTATGGGACTATGTAGGCAACATCCTCTTGTCTCATACATTTGGAGTCAGTTCAGCCACTATCTACCCAACCCACCCTACACACTAATTTTCCCATGTCCATATAAACATTGGCCTTAGACAAACCTTTCACATACTTTGCAATAACCTTACTTTGGTCGTCTTGACTATCTTAACCAATTTTTCCATGTTGAACTTTTGTATTTTATACCACCTTGTGTGTGCCTTGACCCATTCTATTTTTCTTGAGAGCACTTCCTACCCTAGATACCTGAGCAAACACTAAACCTTTCTTAAAACACATGATAAGTGTGACCCAATCAATTATGACCAATGTTAGGGACTGGTTACCTTATCATTTATCCTAGAAGTTGACCTTATTTTTAACATGGAAATATTAGTCCTTGCACAATGTTGTGCCTCATAATTTGTTTCATTTTATGTGCATACTTTTATCTCATATGCCCAACCTCATATCCTTTATTCTCCCTTTTTATCAAACCTTGACCCAATTCAACATTTACTTATTTCCTCCTGGTTTGAGGGAGAACACCTTTTCCCTCCCATACTCAGGGTAACTAGACCTAGACCTTGACTAACCACCAATTTTTGTTCTATAGTTTTCTTAAAGCTACACAACAAAAAGGGAAAAATTTAGACACCTAAAAACTACACAAAATATTTTTTGATGTCATGTTGAACTGTGGACCCTTAATTGATTCTTCATCTAGTAGACCACCTAGTTTGCTATCAATCTTTTATAACTTCATCATGTTAAATACCCCCTCCCTGAACATATCACTCAAATCATGACCCTTTTACCCATTTTCTTGTGGCCCCTTGATCATCATTGGTTAGGGTAACCATTGATAGTTGACCCTAGCCATTGACAGTTGGGGTCACCCAAACTTATCTTAAGCATTTTAAAGAATTTCTAGCTTTATTCAAGATTAGTATCTTATAGAATGGAAACTTTCTTTAACTCTAGCTTTTAAAGACTAACAAAAATAGGCAAATTCATCTCCTCCCAACTTAACAACTTTCCCTCAAGCCTCCCTTTCCTTACTTAACAACTTTGTGTTATAAATATAGGGCTCTTAGAAGAGTTAGAGATTTGAAAATCTACATCCAGACTCTCTTGTTTTCTTTGTGTAGGCATTGAATACCCTAAAACTCTATTTTCATTAATTTTGAAGGATGAAGTACTATTATGATATCCAACTCCTTTTAGGTTTCCACTATCTCCAATTTAACATCATATAGGTATTCTAGTTTCTATTTTAGCATTTAATTTCTATATTAAACTTCCTTATTTAGATCTATCCACCTATAAATCATCCCTTACCCTCAAAAATCCCATTTCACCTTTTACCCATTAGTCACATTTTGTTAACTCCATTTCCACACCTTACCTAGCTCCATACAGGTACTCATAGCTAGTTTCTCTAATCATCATCGATTATAATAGCCATTACTAGTTACAAATCCATCATCGATCAGGCTAAAAATCATCAGTCACCTTGACCACCAATGGTCACTATCATAAAAAATAATAGATTACTATTTTGGACCCCTTTGATTCCCTACCAGACCCTCTTTTAGTTTCTAATCTATTTGCAGGCTCTATTATAATTTTTTGGACTTGACCTTGGTACATAGGTATGCCATTTATTTTCCTACACACTTACTTTCTTATCATTTGAATATAAGTATATTTCTTATATCATTTCTAATTTAATTATCTTAAAAATGGATTAATGACCTCCTGGAAAGCCTTGCACTTCTTAGATCTAGCATATGCTAGGCAATCCACTCAACTAACCATCTAATAAATCCTCTTATTTTTTCTTATGATTTGTAGGTAATCCTTCCTAGCCAAAGAGGAGTTCCCATACTCTTGTGGATCAATGCATGCATTCTACTAGGTATTTATCTACACACCCTAATACTCACTTTCTTTTATCTACTTTCAAAACTAAGAAATGAATGTTATAATGTTGATTTTATAATAAGATTGAAATCTATAGAGTTATAATGCCAAAATTTTGAATCATAAGACAAGACATCAAATCATCAAGCTACATCAATCAAGCATGAGCCAACCAATGGTGCCAAGGAGAGAAGGAGATAGCCAAGCTCCATTACCACAGACTTCTTGAGCACAAGCCAAGAAAGCCAACAAAGAGATCTTTTAAAACATTAAAAGAAAGTAAGAAAGGTTATTTTTCTTGTATTTTAGTTGTTATTTATCAATTGGTTTTATTCACTAAGATCCACCTATTATCTAGGTATGTAGGTGTTAAACTTGTTAATGTGTTTTTCATTTCATTATTTTATATGAAGACTAACACTTTAGAATAATTCTTACCAACCTTTGAAAATCTAGCCTAATAATCTCTAAACATCTCAGATTTTGATTCATAATATCATTTTGGGTAGACTTTGGATACATTAAATTCATGCAATCCCATCGACATTACACCAATGTATCAAGTTCTCCCATTTAGGAATGGAGGTCACTTTTCCAAGAGATTTGCATCCATATGAATAATGTAAGAATTTAAAGGCTAAGTTTAAAAGCTATAACTACCATTTTGGAATGAATCTAATTTCTAAGAAGGACAATGGGAAAGCAATACTTGTTGATTAGCTAGAGGCCAACTGTATTGACCCTGATACCCTTGATTCACTTTCCCACTTTTTACCTCCTAAAATGTCTAATCATTATACCATCTTGACCAATGGCCCAAGATAATACTTGACCCATGACACCTTTCACATTGTAAAGCTTATAAAGAACCCAAAGTCCTTTGGAAGACCAAAATCCAAACCACTCATTTAATGGAAATGAAAGGTCAAATGCCAAATGCATAGTCTAACACCTATCAGTTTCATATCAACCTCTAGCTAAGAATAGGACCCTCTCTAAGGTGATGAATTATGGTTGTAGAATAATAAATTGTCTAATTATTACAATAATTCTAAATACCCCATTCCTAATCATATCATGGATAACCAAGACTGTGAAAGAGGAGACCTTGGGCCAAATCAATAGGGAACAATTAAGATAATTTCTATGACTCAATACAAAGTAACCTATGGACTTGGATTTAAACTACCTGGGGGTGACCCCACATATCTTATTTGAGTTTCATCACCAATGACTAGTGATGACAATGTTAGTAGTGAAGTAGAGTCTAATATTAGCCCTTTTGATGATGTAGCACGTACCAATTTGTTTTACAATAATGTATTTTTTACCCTTAAACTAGTCATTCATAATAATACACTAGCATTATACTATCCCCAATTGATAGACTATGACCAACAAGAATCCAACGTGTTGGTTGACAAGCTTCAAAATGATGAGGCCTTTTACAATTTTCTAGGCCTTACAGACAATGTTTCATTGGGAGACTAAAAATAAGGGTTCTCGGTCAAACTATATATTGAAGCCTATTTTTTAGAGTGGGTGAACACCCTTAGCCAAAAATAATTAAATAAAACATTGAGTTCCCAAAGTGAAAACCTCTTTGAGGTAATTTTAGATCAGGGAAAGAGTAAAGATAAAGGCCAATCTAGTGGTAAAAACCTATTTTAGGCATCATTGTATGGGGGTGTTCAACCTTCTTCAAACATAGACTAAGAAACCACCAATGAAAAACATATATATGGGTCTGAGTTTAGTCTCTAAGAACATCAGGCATTTGATCAAATCATTTAGGAGACTACTGATGACAAACTTACCTATGGGTCTGAGTTCAATCTTGAGAAAAATAATATTCTAATTGCATCATCCAAGAACTTATAACTATCTTTGTTACATGTCCACCCTTATCCTTGGGGGATTCTGATTCAGCATGCCTAGAGAACTCAAATAACTAGTCCTAACAGAGGACTTTGATGTTGCAAAATATTTTAAATCTTTACCCACTATTCTTAAAGATGGTTTGACCATTATAGTAGATGATACTATAGAGGTAAACATCATGACTCCAGATGACCCAAACTCGATCAAATTATGTGTGTCCCTCATTGAAGAGGAAATTGAAGTCTTTACATCCCTTTTTATGGAATTTGTTGATATATTTGCATGGGCCTATTCTGACATGCCTCATTTAGACCCCACCTTAGTTGTTCACCACCTTGTGGGACATCCTGAAGCCAAACCAGTTAAATAAAAGCTATGTAATATGTATCCTCATATTATTGTATTAGTAAAGAAAGAGTTGGAAAAAGTCTTGGAAGTGAGATGTATTAGGTTGATCAACTAGTCATATTAGATTTCCAATATTGTGTTAGTTAGCAAAAATATAGAAGGAATCATAATTTGTACTGATTTTAGAGACATCAACAAGGCCTACCCTAAGGATGACTTTCCTCTACCAAACATTGACATGATTTTTTATTCCTTAATGGGTTATGAGATGCTTTCACTAATAGATGGATTCTCAGGCTACAGTCAGATCTAAATCACACTAGAAGACCAACACAAAATAGCATTCACCACTCTTTGGGGAACCTTCTATTATCAAGTTATGCCATTAAGTCTCAAAATCATAGGGGCCACCTATCAAAGAGCCATGACCATCATATTTCATGATATGATACATGATATTGTTGAAGACTATATCGATGACATATTAGGTAAATCAAAGACTAGGGTCGATCATCCATCAACACTAAGGAGGATATTTAAGTGATTATGTAAATACAAAGTCAGGATTAACCCTAAGAAGTGTATTTTTGTAGTTACTTCAAGAAAATTTCTTGGCTTCATTATATCTCATCAAGGCATTAAATTCAGTCCAAGCAAAGTATGAGCCATAATAGAGATGCCACCACCAACCAATATGAAGTAGCTTTATGGTTTGTAGGGCAAGATATAATCCATTAAATGCTTCATATCTCAATTAGAATATAAGTTCCACCCATTTACATACCTAATGAAGAAGTGTGTAAAATTTCATTGGGATGATGATTGTCAAAAATATTTTCAATATCTAAAGAACTATCTATAAAATCCACCTATTTTATTACCTCTAATGCCAGGAAAACCATTCCTTCTATACCTATCAGTGACAGAAAAATCCCTATGGGCACTTCTATCTCAATTATGATAATGGAAAAGATCATGTCATGTACTATCTAAGTCACACACTAGTTGTATATGAGCATAATTATACGTCCATTAAAAAATCTTATTTAGCTATGGTTTTCATAGCTCACAAACTATGATATTACATGTTGAATAACAAGGCCATGGTTATTTCAAAAGTAGATTCGCTCAATTATCTACTATCCAAAATAGTTTTACAAGGTCATATGGCCAAATGGATCATGCTTTTTAGTGAGTTTGAGGTAGAATATGTCAACTAAAAATCCATTAAGGAACATGTTCTTGAAGATCAACTTGTTAAAGCAACCCTTGAAAATATAGATCCACTAACATTCCAATTTCTTGATGAATCCATTATGACCATCATTGAAACACCTCTTAAGGATTAGCTCTAGAAGCTATATTTTGATGGATCATTCATAACACATAGATTAAGGGCAAGTCTTTTATTTATCACTCCATAGAGGGATCTAATCCCTAAGTCATTCAAGATCAACTTTCCTTATACCAATAGCATGGCTAAATATGAAGCACTTATTTTAGGTATTTTACAAGCAATACAATAGAACATAACACATATAAAGGTTTATGGTTATCTCAATTAATCATCAATCAGGTTACAGACCATTTTCAAACCAAATATGACAAGTTGGTTCCTTATAAGGCCATGGTTGACACTCTCAAGAAGAAGATTGTTGATGTATAGTTTAAACATATACCAAGGGCTAGCAACTAAATAGTCGATGTCATGGCCACCATTGGGTCATTGACTCAATAAATAGATACAACCAAAGAATACCAGTTTCTCATTGAAAATATGCTAGCACTAGCTCATGAACCTTCAACCATTGTAATGATATGTGATATTATGGGTCCCATCTCTACTTTATATTTAGACCTTTACACCTATCTTCATGATCAAATTATTCCACCAAACTTATCCCAAAAACAATCCAAAGCCTTCATCCACAATGCCCAACATTATACCTTACTTGGACCAACCCTATACTACCACAATTTTTATGGAACTCTACTGTATTGTTTTTCTTTGGAATAATCTACATTAGCATTATAAGAAGTTCATGAATGATTATGTGGATCCCACACCATTAGGGTGTTCCTATCCAAAAAAATCTTATGTACTGGTTACTATTGGCCAATGATGGATACAAATGTAACTACATATGTAAAAAGATGTGATAAATGTCAACGTCATGCCAATCTGATTCATGATATGATGGCCAAGAATTTAAAACCAATGCTAACACCATGTCCATTTGATACATAGGGCCTCAATCTCATTGGCAATATAAACCCCACCTGATCCAATGTCTATAAACATATCCTTACCACCACAAAAAATTTCGCTAAGTGGTTTGAAGCTATACCCCTCACTTACATGATTGGAAAGAAAATTTCTAAATTCATCTTTAGCCATCTCAATTTCCATTATAGTAATCACTCCAATATTATATCTAATAATGGTATATCATTCAATAATAGGGATGTCAAATCACTATATGTCGAGTATAAGACCAAATAACATTTTTCCATGACATATTATTGACAAGGTAGTAGCTAGGTAGAAGCATCTAACAAGACCATTATCAACATCCTTAAAAATATTATCAATGATGTTGACCATGATTAGCACCTTCAAATATTATGTGCCCTCTGGGAAAACTATACTAGTCACATACTCCCATTGGTACCACTTCATACTCACTTGTTTATGGCACTAAGGCCATTCTTCCCATTGAGGTCAAGTTACCTTCATTACATATCTCTTTGAAGCATGTCCTGGATGATGAAGACTATCAAGTAGCTCACTTGAAATAACTATAGTTACTTGATGAGAAATGCATGAACACAGTAAATAACCTTCAAGCATATCAAAACCAGCTTTGTGACCACTATAATTAGTGTGTAAAACATAGATAATTTGAGCTTGGTGATCTTGTTCTTAAATAAAACCAAAAGAATACCATGGTTGAGAAGAAGCATAAAAGTAAGTTCAAGTTGAACTAGGTAGGTCCTTTCATCATTATTTTAGACTATGGCACTGGAGCATATAGGCTTGCCACACTAGATGGGGACAAACTTGATTAGCCTATGAACATTATACACTTCAAGTGTTACTTTTCTTGAGTGACTAGGTGTATTGTCTATGAGGACCATTTCAAGTTGTACCATATTATCATCTTTCTTCTTTATACTATACCATTTTACCATTCTATCACTTCGTTGTTCCACCATGTATTTTCTATCAACCAAGTTATTTTGACCCTCCCTACCTAGCATGTTTGACCTTGGTACCACTCTATTAGTTTCACTTTTAGCATGAAGAATTAGATTAGTTTCAGTAGTTATTTCAAGTATTATAGATAGATTCCATATTTTGGAGTAGTATAACAGAAGGTTTGCCAGTTGCATCCTTCATTTCTTGTTCCATTCTATACCATGCTTTGTTTATGGGGGCTTGATTATAACCACCATGGGAAAATTAGTGTCTCATCAGTCTTACTATTAATTATAACCACCTTTAATTATAACCACCTATGGGAAAATTATTATCATTGATAATGTCATTATTTCCTAGTTATAACCACCTATGGGACAACTAGGGGCAACATTTTTTTATTATGCCTTGACATACCAACTTTCCATTCCTATGCCATTATGCCAACTATGCCTATTTTACTATGATAGTCAGATTCCTCCACTATAAGGTGGAACTACTATGACTTGTGGCCATTTTGGGACTATGTTGGTTATGCTCAATTCATGTTGAGGTCAACTCATTCTCCCTTTTCCATATGCTCTCACCATTTTTCAAGTAACCTTCACCACACTCTCACCATTGTTTGAGTAACTTAAGCCACACTTTCACCTTTTTACAAGCTTGGACCATTTAGTGTCTCATCATTTTTTATTGAGTTGAGATGCTCCAAAACTTCAAAAACATTTGTAAAACTATTTAGAAAAAATAAAAACATTGACCACTTCTTTGCCAAAAGGATTCTATAAACCCTCACTAAGTCACAAGAAACCACTTGTCATTTAGTTTCCCCATCATTTTTGGCCTTATCCCATGCACTTGCCATTTTTCAAGATAATTCCTATTCTTATATCACATCCATCATGTTTTTTTTCTCATCATTTTCTTTTATCTCATATCTTGGGAGAACTACATTTAGCTTGAAGTTTTTGTTGGATATTACATCCATGAAACTATGTAGGTAGTGTCCACTTGCCTAACACATATGGAGATATCTCATCCACCCCCTTCCTTTTCTATTCCCTCATTTTGTTTTTTTTGTTTCATTGTCTCTTCTAGTCTAGGGCCAATTTTATTCATCTTGTTTGTGTCGTGTCGTTTGTCTTAACATTTTGACTAACCATTGTTTATTTGATTGTTGTCTCTCTTTCTTTCTTTTTGTTTCTCTTCTATGTGTTTTATTTGTTTGTGTGCATGTTTTTTTTCTTTTAGTACTATTGCCTTGACTCAGTCTATATGTGTTCATTAGGTGATTCCTTACACATTATTCTTGAGTCTATCCATATTCATATGTCCACATTGTCATCATGGTTTTTATAATTGGTGTATTATTTTTAATTAAGTATTAGATCAAGAGTCAATCCTTATGCATATTTTGGCCAAGTCCTCATGGTGTTCTATCATGATGCCTACCATCATGTGTTATACCAAAAATTAGCTTCAAAAAGTCTACACGGCAATGCATCAATGATATCTCCTTGGCACTAACACTAGTAACATTCCTGATCTAATCCAAATCATATCATAAATAAAGTAATTAAATAATGAAAGAATTTTTTTTCTTGCTAGTTCAAATGAGCATCTCCCTAATAGTAAGTTGCCTAATTCATATTTATAATTTGTATAATTTTTCCATCCCCATTTTATATCATTTTTACCACTATCAAGATACTAATGATTATAACCACCTCTAGGAAAATCATTATATACCATCACACTTTTTTTCCATAATTGGGGTCCAATGATTATAACCACCTTTGGATAAATAATTATATACCATCCCACTTGTATTACCAATTATTCTAACCACCTTTGGTCAAATCATTGGGCTTTCACCAATTTAAGGGTTAATGATTATAAATACCTTTGAGTAAATCATTCACTTTCTTTTGCCCACTTAGGGTATGTTTTTATCCATCCAATTATTATAACTGTATGTAGGCAAATCATTATTTTCCCTTTAATTGATTATAACCACCTTTGGTAAAATCAATGTCTTATTACCATAAGCCTTTTTTGATGATTATAACTACCTTTGGGAAAATCATCACCTTTTTTATCCCACCCATGCCAATGATTCTAATCACCTTTGGGAAAATCATCATGTTTATCTACCTTAATAGGGGAAGATCCATATGTCATTGATTATAACTACCTCTGGGAAAATTAGTTCATTCCACCCCATCATTTTAATCCATTTTGTCCACTCACTTCCTTCTTTCAAGGGACTATTTATTGACCCCCTTTACCAATCACTCCCTCAAGGTAAAAATTATAGTTAATCCATTGTTGTTGAATCCATAACCATATAGGACCTTTTCATTCTTTGATAAGATGTTACTATGCTTATAACTTGCAATACCTTCCCAAATAGGGGCAAACTGTAGACACCTAAAATTGGCCACCACTAGATTCATACTAAACTTTAGACTGATTCTTACCAACCTTTGCAAATCTAGCCTAATAATCTCTAAATGTCTCAAATTTGGCTTCATAAAATGCTATTTGTCTCATAAACTAATTAAATGGGGCAAATTCACACATCAATTAAATCAAATCTTGAAAAATGTTAAAATTTTTAAACATAATTAATTAAAAAACCTAATCAAATGCCTAATTGAATCATCATTGATCAATTAAATGAATTATCAAAAATAAACTTCAAAAATCAAAGAATATCTTAAGAATTCATAATTACCTTTTTGTGAGTTGTCAAAAATCCAAAAATATCTCAACATGTTTATTCATTTCTAATCATGACTATTTGACACCTTTCAACTCAATAGGTTTAATTAACTCACATAGGTTAGGTTTGAACCCATTCCAAGATCTAACTACACTCTAACTTACCTTGGGTTTGGGTTAGTTACTAATCCTACAAATACAAGCCTAAACCTCTCCATTTAGAGATCTTGGACATAGTAATGTTATAATGTTAGTTTTATGACAAGAATGAAATATATGGAGATATAATTCCAAAATTGTGAATCGCAAGCCGAGCCATTAAGATACATCAAACAAGCATGATCTAACCAATGGTGCCAAGGAGAGAAGGATATAGCCAAGCTCTATTGCCATAGACTTCTTGAGCACAAGTCAAGCAAACCAATGAAGAGATATTTTGTAGCATTTAAGGAAGGTAAGAAAGGTTATTTTTCCTACATTTTAGTTGTGCTTTGTCAATTGGTTTTCTTCACTAAGCTCCCCCGATGATCTAGTCATGGAGGTGTTAAGATTGTTAGTGTATTTTTCATTTTATTGTTTTATATGAATACTAATACTTGGTCCAACCTCCCCTCCATCATCAAATTCATAGCTTCACATTAATTAGGTTTTTGGAGAATATTATCCAAAATAGTAACATAAATAAGCCCCCATACAACACAAAATCACCTATAGGACCTCCATAAACTCCCATAGCTTCCCTAAAAGTTACAAACATCCACTATAGAAAGGACTACTGTAGACTCATTTTTCATCCTTGAGGAGGGTTCTTTAGGCTCTCTCTAATTGAACCACAATATGGGAACAAACCTAGGTTATAGGTCACTTAAGGTGGGTTTGGACCTCCAAAGAAAGTTGGATTCCTCTTGATGGATCACTTAAACTAATGTTTTCACTTAGAATAGGGTTAGAAAGAGGGAATAGGTATCCTAATAAGGATAACAAGGTGATGTACCAAATTAAGTGAGAACTCACATAAGCATGAAATATACACTCAAGAAGCATAAGACAGTACTAGCTCTCACAATCTCAAAATCTAGCTAATTTCATAAGTATTTCATACACTAGGTTCAAGAATTAATGAATGAAACTAGGAGGAATTCAAAGACTCACACCAAGCTTACGTTAATCATAGAAAGAACACAAATGGAGGATTGTAATCAACTAAAAAAACACCCTAAAATAGTCAAGAAGGAAGGATAATGGGCATGGAATATTCTCCTTCACAATGTTATCATACACAATCTTACTAAACATAGTTCAAAATCAAGAGATGGAAAATAAAGTCTTTATTAGCTTCAAGAGTTTTTTCATACAAGTTTTGATAGGGTCTAGCCTTATCAAATAAGAGTCTCTACTCTTACAGACTTGAGAGAGAGAATATATCAAAAATGAGAGAGTTATTCTTCTATAAAACTAAGAGAGAGCTTCCAAAATGGAAACAATAGGTAATATATCAAAAAGGGAGAGAGAAGAGGGAGCATGAGTATAGAAATCATTAATTGAACTACCACCTTTTTCATCAAATTAGCACCAATTCTCTATTGAAAAGTTAACTTTTTATTTGTCCTAATAGCCCCCAAATATTCTCATTGGCTAAGAAAAATATACTAGAAGACAATAGTTTCCAAAGGTGGTAAGTCATGATCTTGCTCATGAAGGAAAACCCTTAGGCACCCTGAAAATCTATTAAATGCTACAGTTTCTTTCTCTAACCACCAAATTTCCATCTTGGGACTTTATGCCATTTCCACTTATTACATTATGAGGGTGAGGTCCTTATATCCATATACTTGATAGATCCATGTCTAAGTCTACTCTTAGAAGTTGTAAGTACCTATTTTGTTGAGGATATGTCCATGTTAACAAATGAGACACTTCTCCATGATTACACATCCATGCCTAATCTAACCTAAATATAGATCTTTACTATAGATTTGAAAACCAATCCAAATTATTGGTTTTCATATAGTTAATATATCGACAAGATCCATAGATTTTTAGTCTTGCTTAAACAACTGCTATTCCATCTTTGATATTTTTATTATACCCTAAAATACCTATTCTACCTCTACTAATCTTTAATGGTGACATTTGATCCTAAAATTTTTTCTCTAGTTCAGCTTAGATCAGATTTCAACCTCTAGTCGAAGTCCCATAACTTTGACCTTTAATATTGGCCATTGATCTTAATTTAGGCCTTTAATATTATATCACTTTCAACCTTCATCATTGATTGTCGATGTATGATCCACATTGGATGAGCACCATTGATCTACTTTATCACACACTATTGATATTCTTTTGTATGAATAAATATGTATCATGGATCTTCTACAGTCTAGCATGTTTGAGACACTTATCACTTGCATATTTTCTCTTAAAATCTGCTAACCTTTTAACCCATTTCTTTCCTTTGATCTACTTTATATGAGTGAACATGTACTATTGATCTACCTAGACCCACTAGCCTTGTCAGTTGATGCTCACCATTAGATCTAGATTTTTCTCCTAAGATATTGACACTTGTCTTCTTCATGCTTATGCTAACCTTTTGACTTGATGCTCAATATTGATCTTGGGTGCATGATTAAACATGCTCTATTAAATCTTTAGGACCCATTGGCACTGTTCTTTCCTACTTTCCATTGGATCTTCAATGTGATTGAATATTATCTATTGATCTTGGATCATTTGAATTCAAATGGATATTTTATGAATCCCAAACTTAATGTCTACATGATCATCTAAGGATTTTTAAATCCAAATGGTTAATTATTGTAGCTTCAACTTGATGTCCTTGCAAATGTCTCATTTTACAAGTCTAACTTTCAAGTTTTATATCATGAGATAACAAGCTCATCAAGTAACCAAATTTGTAGAGGATGATCTTGGCATGAATAACTTCATGTCCATGTGGTCTTTTGGCTTAAGAGGCCTTCTTAAGTATATTTATTAAATTCATAATCAAGTTGATCTATCTATTTTTACATGATGTGCTTGTGATGGTCTGGTTTTTCTAGACTTGTGTAAGAAAGTATTGTCTCTTTAGAAGGATATAATGAACTTCTAAGACTTTGTGCAACCTGATTCATACCCTTGAATTCTTAAAACACCATGAGAACCTTTTGCTCTTTACACTTTTCAATCTTAGACTTATTTCTAAGCTTATTTTCCAAAGATCAATCAAATTTCACTTTAAGCTTGCTTAAAGTGTTGCAAAAGATTTGGAGGCTATATGTGATCTTTGGGCCATCATTCCATCCAAAGCTCTGCTCATTTGTCTAAGCCATTTTTGATTAAAATATTCTTATGTGGGCCAAATTTGGCCAACATTTCTGGTGACATCTTAAGATTGCATGCCTACTATGCAAGAGATTAGTAGCCTTGAACTAATCTATTGGGTATGGAATCTCAATATTTCTTCCCAACTAAAACTATTTTTAGATTGATAAAAGGCTACCCATTATTGAACCTTTCCTTTTGAAGCAAAAAGAACATTAGAACAAGATAAATAATTATTCCCAAGGCACTTATTGAAAGGGAAACACATAGCTAAAATAAATGTGCACAAAGTACTTAGAGGAAAGCATAGAAAATTACTCATATATATTACAATATCATACAATAGCTGCAAACTTTTCTAATAACAAGGATTTAAATAAATACCATTGATTGGGATGGGTAATACCTCTCCATCAAGTTGGGCAGGCCAAAAAGTGTTATGTTATTTGCATCTATGGATCAAATAAGGACCACTCAACAAGCTATCAAACTTGGTATGGTTATATAGCTTGGCCTTATTTAAGTCCCTTTTGAGGACTATGTCCCCTTCCTTAAATTCCCTTATTATGGCTCTCTTATCAAAGGCTTTCTTGACATGATCTTGATGTGACTCTAATGTATTCATTTCAAGTTCCTTAGTTTCTTCAAGTTCCATGAGCTCTATTATCCTCAAGTTCATAGGCTCACTCTCCATCAACTCAAGCTGATGGGTTAACTCTAATGCTAACAGTTCAAGAGAAATGGGCAATTTGGCTTCCCTTCTATATACAAGGACATATGGAGAATTACTAATGATATCTTTGGGAATCACTCTATTAGCCCATAGGGTTATCCTTAGCTTTGTGTGCCATGCTGTTTAATTTTCCTTAATAGTTCTCTTCATAATCCTTAGCAAGTTATTGCTTTTAGACTCTACCAATCCATTGCCTTAGGGGTAGTAATTGGAGTTCGTGCTACTATAGATGCCAAACTTAAATAATGATTCACTTGTCTTTATGCCCACAAATTCTAAGGCATTATGTAAAATTATAGTAGTTGGGACACCAAACCTAGTCACTATGTTGTCATAGAAGTCCAATAATACTTTTTCATTGCTTTATTTCAAGTTAATTGCTTCCAACCACCTAGTGAAGTATTCAGTTACAGTGAGCACCCATTTATGCCCTACACTTGAAGGTGGATTTATCATCCCTATGAATTCTAACCACCATTACATGAAGGGTTTCTCCAAATGGATTGGGTTGAGTGGAAGAGATGTTAATCTTTGTTTTCCTACAAATAGATCACACTTCTAACATTTCTTAACCCATGCATAGGCATCTTTAAAAAGGTTGGGCCAATAATAACCAGCTCTCATTACCTTTGTTATTGTTCTTAGATCAAAATGGCCTCTTACAAGTCCATCATGAAATTGATCCAAAATATTTTTCACTTGGTCATCATCTATGCACCTAAGGAGTACTCCATTGAGGTCCTTTCTAAAAATAACACCATCAACTAATGCGTAAGGTGTAGACTAAAGTATAAAATACCTTATTTTTTCTCTATCCAAATTTTGAGGGCATTATCATATCATCATGAAATGTATCACGACTTGGAGCTAGCTATTGTGAAGTGGAGGTGCATCTACCTGTGAGTTGTCTTATGTTTTAGATTAAGGTAAAAATAGGTTTTGAAGGGACCCCAAAACCCTAAAACAAAGAAAGAAAGATGAAGCATTTACGACCACAGGCAAAACCTAAGACCTACTACAAGAAGTATCATAAACAAGTTTTATATGGACCTAAAACCACCAAAAAGACCACAAGTCATAACCCAGATTTTACATAGACCTGGCTACACCATAGTCAAAAGATTACAAAAAACTAGGAAACAGGACCAGATAACACAACCAACTAGAAGAACCAGGCTATTCTTCCTGTTCCAAAATCATTTTCACTACTTCCTTGCCTTTCACAGCAGTATCCTGAATGGCAGTAGCCACCGACATGGCTCCCTCTTGCATAGCTTTTTTTATTGAGCTCTGTCTCATCCTCTTGCTAGGCCCCTCCAAGGATTTGATCTTCTCATTAGCTCTTTTTCCAATATTAATAGTTGCAGCACATATGTTAGATGTAACCTCATCCATCTTCATTCTTCTCTCCTTGATGAGTTCCCTTAGGTTGTTCTCATAGTCTTTGAGTTTGATGGGGATGTCTCTCATCTATTTTTCCATGTTATTGATTTTGTTCCAAACTGCCTTCTGGTTGTCTTCCATTATTTCCATTTTCCTTTTGAGATCCATTATCTCCTTAAAAATCCATGAATCTAGTTGGAGGATAGCCTCTGCTTTGTAATTAACCCATCTCGTAGGTGTGTGCCTTCCATCATTTTGCCTTTTATCACTCCACTCTTCTGTGTTCTTATTAGGATTGTTCTCGCCTTCTTCAATGTGGTCATCTCTTCCCCTTTGATTCTGCTCCCTTCCTTTGATGAATATTGGAGAAGTGTATGTTTAGTTCATCCCTTGGTTTCAAGTGTAACATGCATATGTACAATTAAACAATCACAAAGAGCAGAATTTTTTTGAATCCGGAATGAGCGGGAAAAGAATTGGGGAGAATTTGGCAGGAGGGACAGACCCTGGGGGAACAGCAGAGGAAGAAGGAAAATATGGAGGGCTAGGATTATCGATTGATGCTGACAAAGGAAGGGATTCATTTGTTTATGATCCCTCTAGTGGGGTTAGAAATCCCCCATTGAATAGTGTGTTAGAATAGTACACGGAGAAAGTGAAAGATAATGTTGAATATAAAAAGGAAAAGAATTCTGAAAGATAGATAGGGGCCCTTAAAAAAAGGACCTGGTCATCATTGTTTGGGAAAAAACCAACTGGGAAATCCCTTTTTCCACCGGTGACATCTAAATCATGCTGGGAGAAAGGTGAGTTTCAATTTTTTATCCCAGATCCTTTACTTGATTTCTCAGTGTCATCTATGGAACTCACACTAGTGGGAAAGTTTCTAGGAGCTAGACCAAATATAGAATCACTCAAAAATATGATAAGAAAGAAATGGACTATACGTGGAGATGTTGACATTACACCAATGGTGAATGGTTTCTTCTCTTTTATTTTCAACTGTAAGGAAAATTTGAATAAGGTTCTTAGTGAAGGGCCTTGGTCTTTTGGAAAATGCCCTCTTACAATCAAAAAATGGGAACCAGATATGGATTTATCAGATTTTTTTTTCTTAACTACCCCTATATGGGCTAGACTTCCTGGTCTTCCTTTAGAATTCTGGCATGAGGATATTTTTAACAGAATAGCTAGTTCATTTGGTGAGTTAGTGGTAGTGGATAATGCCACAGCTTTAAGAACTAAACTCCAAAGTGCCAGAATTTATGTTAAAGTGGTAGACTTGAACCATCTCCCAAAAAAAGTGGAATTATTTTCAAAGCTTGGTAAGAACACCCAAGAGATTATCTTTGAAGATTTGCCAAACTCCTACTATGCATGCAATAAATAGGGGCATTGGGTCAAGAATTTCCCCAACAGAGGTAGAACACATCCTAGAAATGTCCAGGAAGGGAAAAATATTAAGATTCAACAAAAGAAAATATGGAAGATAAAAGAGGACTATCGAAAGATAGGAAAGAATCAAGAAGTTTTAGCAAACCCATGCACAGAAGAGGATAAAGTTTCTACAACTGAAGAGGATGACGTCCTAAATTTAATAGGAGATAAAGAGCCTCATTTAAAAAAAGATAGTCCCCAGAATGAAGAACAGGGGATGAACTCAGAGAATAAAAAATTATAACATTTAGCAGAGGAAAAGACAAATTTTTTAAACCAAATCGTTGTTACCCAAAGTTTAGAAAATTAATTCAATGAGGTAAAGGACAACGATGGGTTAGAGGAAGGAGAAGTGATGCCTGAAGGGGGAAAAAATTTAGAAGAAGGAGAGCTGTGTGATACCCAGCTGGGGGAGAAGCAGGTGTCATTTAAGGATGATAACAATATTCCTGTGGAAGAGGCCCCATTTGCAGAAGAAAAGAAAGAGACAGGAAAAAACTCAAAAGACCAAAAGAAAAAAGATGAGAAAAAGAACAATATAAAGAACATAGAGATGAGAAGTGTCAAGGCGAAATCTATTGGTCTTCCTAGGCAAAAATAAGGAAGAGGAACCGATCCGCAATCCAAGATAAAACCGAGATGTTGGCTCTCTAGATAAACCTGGGAAAAAATTTGCAAAGAAGAACAGAGAGATGGAAAGCAAACAGAATATTGCAGATGGTAGGTAGACAATTTTGTCAAATTTTGTCCAAAATAAAAAAAAGTAATGAAAATATTAAGTTGGAATATTAGGGGGTTAAATAGCTTAAACAAAGTAGATATAGTTAGGAATTTTGTCAGAGATCAAAAGCCAGATTTCCTTTTGCTCCAAGAAACTAAGATGAGTAAAGAGAAAGCAGAACAAATCAAAGACTTTAATAATTATTCTATCAAGGCCAGTAGTTCTGAAGGTGCTTCAAGGGATGATGCTATGGAAGAAGAATCATTATTCTGGTTCTATTTTGACAGAAAGTAAAAACCTTATGGTTGTAAAAATTACTAGTGTTGACCAAAAGGAAAGTTTGTATGTTGTAAATATCTATGCTCCCAATGTCAAGATCCAAAGGAAAAAGGTCTGGGAGACTATCTCAAATTTCAAAAGCAAAGATTATTGCGGATGATGGATTATAATGGGAGATTTTAATGTTCCCCTCTATGAACATGAGAAAAATGGGGGTAATTCTATTCAACTGGAAGGGAGAATTGATCTCATGGAGTTTATAAATAAAGAAGGACTAATGGATATGGAGCTTCATGGAATTCAGTTTACATGGAGCAATAAGAGAATTGGTAATGATTGTATACAGGCCAAGCTTGATAGGGCTCTCATCTCTCTAGACTGGACAAAAGAATACATATGTAAGTTGGAAGCGTGCCATAGAATAGGCTTGGATCATTATCCTCTTCTCTTCACAGTGGTCAAAATGAACCAAAAAAAGAATCATCCTTTCAGATTTGAAAAGATGTGGATGCAGCACCCACAATTTGAAATTAAAATGGAAGAGTGGTGGAATATACCTATTGAGGGGACTGCCCTCTTTAGAGTTGCATCCAAGCTTTAAAATGTTAAAAAGGAAGTTAAGAAATGGAATAAGGATTTTTTTGGAAATATCTGTGAGTTGTCTTATGTTACCAAAACAACTTATTTATCTTCTTGAAGGTCATCCACCATATGCTCACACAAGCCTTTGCCTCTTACCAACTTAGTGACTTTGATCTCCACATCATACTTCATGACCTTAGTAATGTAGCCTACTCTTTTCTCATTCAAGTCTTTGTTAAGGAGGAAATCCCTAACTCCAAGATGAGACACCATAATATGAACCTTATTATTAGAGAGCATTGGTCTAAACTTTTTTAGGCTTCTTAGAATCACAATAACCTACATTTCAATAAAAGTGTACTTTAACTCATATCCTTCCATCCCTTGACTAAAAAAAGCAATTGGCTACTCAAGTCCTTCACCATTCTTCTACATCAGCATAGCTGATATGTTGTCAATATTGGTAAAGGTGTATAATATGAAATCTTGTGATAAATTAGGATTCATGAGTGAGGGTGCTTGGGCAATGACTTATTTGATGGCCTTAAATTTTGCTTTACCTTCATTTGACCAAGTAAACACTTATCTCTTTTTTATCATGGTGGTGATGGGTTTGACTAGGTTTTCAAAACTAGGTATATACCTTCTCAAAAAGTTTATTTTCCCAAGGAAGCTCTAGATTCCTTTCTTGTGTTTGGGTAGAGAGAGTTTTAAGATAGCACTTATTCTATTAGGGTCAATGGATTATCCTTCCTTTAAGATAATGTGACCCAAAAATTTTCCTTTATGAATAGAAAACACACATTTCTTGGGATTTAAATAGATCCCATACTCTCTACATCTTTCAAAGATCAACCTTAGATGATCTAAGTGTTCACTAGATTTATTGGACAAAATGGTGATGTCATCCAAGTAGTCCAGTACCATTTAATTTAGAAACCCTTGGAAAGTTATGTCCATAGCTCTTTGGAAAGTTGACCCTACATTTGACAAAACCAAAAGGCATCTTTTGGTAAGCATATGTGCCAAACTTTGTGGTGAAGATAGTATTATACTAATATTCCTCTCTTACCAGTACTTGGTTGTAACCTAAATACCCATCTAAAAGGGAAAAGCATTCTGAACCAATAACTATCTAAATAAGTTGACCCATGGATGGAAAAGGATAGTGATCCTTAAAAGAGACCCTATTCATATCCTTGAAGTTAACACAATCAAATTTCCTCACTCTTCTTCCTCATAGGTACCAAATTGGCTACCCATGAGGAGTGCTTAATTATAAATATGATATTAGATCTAATTAATTTGGTAATTTTTTTCTTCATAAGCTCTTCAATATTGGGTTTTATAGGTCTATGCTTCTACTTGATAGGTTTGGTATTAGATTCTATTTATATAGTGTGTTGGGCTATCTTGGGATCAAATCCTCTTAAGTCACTATATTCCCAAGTAAAGATGTTTGCATATTCTTTACAAAGTTGAATGAAAACATGTCTTCTAGCCTTAGTGCTTACCTTCCCAATCTTGAGGATCCTATCTTTGAAGATAAGGACTCTTTCATAGTTCTCTTCATTTATTGACATCACTACCTTATCTTTCCTCATATGGTCTCCTTCATGAAAGAGACCTTCAAGGGTGACAAGCCCTTTAGGAATATTGTTAGATCTCAACTGAATAATTTACTCCTCATACTTATGTTGAAAATTTTCCTAGTTTATGGAGAACTCTACTTCCTACTACAAGAAATAGGCAATTTGCTTGTCATTCTCAAAGACCCACCAATGAGGCCACTTTGACATGTGATTGTACTTTGGTATTTTTTAACTCATTAGGGATGTCAAATTGAGCTCCCATAGTTTCCAACCTATCATCATTTCTATTATGGTTATTTGGTACTTCTTAGATGTTAAAAGCCTCAAAATCCTTAATAGTTCCCATACTCTATGTTTATAAGACTTCATCAAAGGATTCTTGGTGATATTCTAACCTCTAACCTAGTGTACTATCAACTCACTATCCCCATAAACTTGAAACTACTTGATCCGTCTCTTACTAGCCCATTGAAGGCCATGGATAAGGCCCTCATACTCTATTAAATTGCAAGAACAACTAAATTAAAACCTATAAGAACTTAAATAATTGTCATTAGAGGGGGATATTAGAATTACACCTACACCCACTCCATATTTTCTCCTTAAACCATCAAAGAACAATTTCCATAAGCCACTGGGATCTCCTTGAGGTCCAATGAGGGATGGCATAGACTAATTCTCTTCATGTAAGTAGTAAACACCCATGTCAATCTCTTCAACTCCTTCCAAAGGATCAACCAAATTATTGTCATTCCATATTTTATCCAAGAACATGTTTGGTATCTCCTCTGAGTGAGTGTTTAATTCTTAACCAACCATATGTTCATCCTCATCAAGAATGGTGACATTGATGTTTATGTTGTCTGACCCATAAGTCTCAACATGGAATTTTTCAATGGGCTCAACCTTGATAGACACTTTGGTCTCATATCTTGTTTTTAATACCATGTATGACTAGTCTACTACTAGATAACCTATAATCTTTATTGTGAATTCTATGGATAAGCATAGTGAAAAATGAGGAGGCACATCAAGGATCAATACATCTTGAACCATTGAGACACTAGGACAAGCATGAAAGGTCAATTTGAGGTGTTTAAAGATACCAAATGGTTTGGTCAAAGATCCATCTAGATGCAACACCCCTTTAGACTAGGGCTCATATTTTAGACCAAGTTGATTAGCTATAGACTTTAGCTTTACTAAGGTGCTAGCCCCACTATCTACCAAGAAATTTTGTGTTAAAGAGTCACCAATTATTAATAAAATGTATAAGGGAGGATGTTTTACCACCTTACCTAGTTACCCTTCACTGGGTCCTTTGGCTACATTAGTGAGAACCACATTTTTTTTGATTGGTTATTTCTCAAAAATATTGATTTTTGATAATCCTTATTAAAGGATATATATCTATACAAGAATGGATAAAATGTTCCATATTATCACACTCACATTAGACCTTCTCATTTGTTCCATAATGTTGATGGGTAAACCACCAACCTTTGGTTGTGCTTTGGGAGCCACAATTTCACCTTGAGTTTGTGAGTTTTGGGGAACAAAGACATTCCCCTGATTTTGATTCCTTAGAGATATTATAACCTTTGGAATATAAGTAGGTTGGTTTGGATTTGATATTGAATTATTAATGGTAAGAGTATCCTTGACTACTTATTGGTTACCATTCATGTTCCTTCTTTTGAACCTTGTATTTGTTGCCACTAGAACATATGCATGGCTAGAACTAGCTTATTGATTGAGTGCATAACACAATTCTCTCTCATAATTCACCACTATAACACCCAACTGTATTTGTCCTTGATTATGGATTTGACATTATTAAGGATCTTTTGGTTTTGTCATCATGGGCACCTCTATGTTCTAAGCCATAAAAGCTTGATTGTACACATAATTGGTAGCCTGCTGCCATTGATCATTGAAATCTTGATTGAAGTCATTGTTTGGGATAATGGATTTCCCAAAAGACTGATTCCAAGGCATGGTCCCCTCAACTTCTTGAGCAAAATTATTCTAATGAGGACCAGAGTGTTGGAAGTGCTTGAAATATTTGGATTATAGTTGCCTTATCTATTATAGCTAGGTTGTCTTTGTCCTTGGTTTTTACCTTGGCCTTGGCCTTGGAAGTTTCCTTTGTAGGGTGGCCTATTTGCTTTATAGGATTATTGTTGAGGTTAAAATGAGGTTTGGTAAGGCCTATTGAAATATTTTTGCCTCTTAACATTCATTAGCTCATTTCCCAAGGAGTAAAACATGCCCTTAATCTCTTGAAAGTTCTTATGTTCTTGGGAGTCACAAAACTGGCCTTCTCTTGCTTAGGTGAAGGTATAGTATCAATTTTAGGCATAAGAATAATAACATCCTGGGGAGCAATAAAAATAAGGGTGGTATGCTCTCAAGGAACAAAGGCATTGGTGGTCTAGGTGGAAGATTTTCAGCCTACACTAGATAATTTTTTGCCCTGATTGCCACCTCATATGCATCTAGAAATGTATTCCCTCCCATAAATTAGATCATTACTACAATTTCACTATTAATGGCTTTCAAATAGTATAAGAAGGCAAAGTTAGGGGTAGGCCTAACAAATACTAGGATTCTATCCCAAATCTCTTGGAACCTTGTATTGAAGTCTTGCATGACCTCATGAGGGTCTCTTTTTATTATAGTAAATTGATCTACAAGTGACAAATGGTCACTTTTATCCTCAAATATTTTACACAATGCATCCCCCAATTGATCCCATGTAGTAATTAATTATTAGCAAGGCTTCTATACCAATCTAAGTATTTTTCTTTTAAAAAGATGGATAATAATCTAATTGCTACATTCTACTCATGGATATCATGAATGTTGCAAAAATTATCTATATCTATGAGGTGTTTAGAAGGGTTTGTAGCTTGATCTCTAGTAAAATAGGGGACACTTTTAAGATTTTCTACTAAAATAAGATCATATTGAGGAAGGTCCAGAGGACTTTGGCTATTAAAAACCATAAAGGGGAAAGACTTAATGGCTACCATGGCAATAAAAAAGGTTTAAAAAAGATCTTGTTATAGGGGTAGGCCTTAGAATTGATTTAGGAATAAAGATACCTTTATATGGGTGTGTATTAGGAAATCTTAATCTTTTTATTTAGTTTAAAGGCAATTTAATGAATTCAAAAGGAATACCCATAGAAGATGACCTTGTAGTCACCTTTGGCATGAGATGTAGTCACTCCTCTACTACTAAAATGTTGAATGTTCTTTTGGAGTCACCAAATGTTGTTGCTTAGAAGCTATAGCTTCTATAAATTGATCAAACTAGCATCAAACTTTGACCAATCTACTTTGAACTGTGTCCCATTAAGCACGCAAAAAAATATTTTAGACTCAATTTTCACCCTTGTAAAGGGTTATTCAAGCTCTCTACAAATGATCCACAATATGGGAATAACCTTAGGTTTTAGGTCACCTATGGTGGGGTTAGATCTCTGGAGAAGGCTAGCTTCCTCTTGATGGATCACCTGAACTAATGTTTGCACTAAGAAAAGGGTTAGAAATGGGGAATAAGGATCCTAAGAAGGCTAACAAGGTGATGCACCAAATTAAGTGAGAACACACACAAGCATGAAATATACATTTAAGAATCATAAGACAATACTATCTTACACAATCTCAAAATATAACTAATTGCATAATTATTTCATACACTAGGTTCAGGAAGCAATGAATGAAGATAGGAAGAATTATAAGACTCACACTAAGCTTACATTAATGGCATAAATAACACAAATGCAGACCTATAATCAACTTTAAAAAACACCCTAAAATAGTCAAGAAAGAAGGATATGGGCATGGAATATTCTCCTTCATAATGCCATCATGTAGAAGCTTACTAAACACAGTTCAAAATCAAGAGATGAGAAAATAAAGTATTTATTAGCTTTAATAGGTTTTTCATACAAGTTTTGATAGGGTCTAGCCTTATCAAATGAGAGCCTCTACTCTTACAAATTTGAAAGAGAGAATATATTAAAAATGAGAGAGGTATTCTTCAAAAAAACCAAGAGAGAGCTTCCAAAATGGAAATAATGGGTAATATATCATAAAGGGAGAGAGAAGAGGGAGTATGAGTAAAAAAATCATTAATTGAGCTACCACCTTTTTATCAAATCAACACTAGTTCTCTATTAACAATTTATCTTTTCATTTGTCCCAATAGCCCTTGAATCTTCTCATTGGTTGAGAAAAATACACTATAAGACAATAGTTTCCAAACATGGTGAGTCATGATCTTACTTATGAAGGAACCCTTAGGTACCTTGAAAATATATTAAATTATATAGCTACTTTCTCCAACCTCTAGATCTCCATCTTGGGACTCTATGCCATCTCCACTTACTTTATTATGAGGGCAAGGTCCTTATATCCATGTACTTGATAGAGCCATGCCCAAGTCTACTCTTAGCAGTGGTATGTACCATTTTTTTGAGGACATGGCCATTTAAATATATAATACACTTCTCCATGATTACATATATTCCCCTACTCTAACCTAAATATATATCTTTACTATAGATTTGAAAACCAATCTAAATTATTGGTTTTCATACGGTCAATATATCAATGAGATCCATAGATGTTTAGTCTTACTTCAAAAACTTATAGTCCATATTTTAAATTTGTATTAAGCCCTAAAAGACCTATCCTACCTCTACTAAGCTTTAATGGTGACATTTGATCTTGAAAAATCCACTCTGGTTTAGCTTGGATTAAATTTCAACCTCTAGTTGAAGTCCCATAACTTTTACCTTTAATATTGGCCATTGATCTTAATTTGGGCCTTCAATATTATATCACCTTTAACCTTCATCATTGACAATCGATCTATGATTGACATTGGACAAGTACTATTGATCTAATTTTTCATGCATCATTGATCTTCTTTTATATGAATGAACATGTATTATAGATCTTTTACCAGTCTAACATGGTTGAAACACTTGTCATTTACAAATTTTATCTTAAGATATATTTACCTTTTGACCCATTTCTTGTCATTGATCTACTTTTTATGAGTGAACACGTATCATTAATCTTCTTAGACCCACTGGCCTTGTTAATTGATGCTCACCATTAGATCTAGATTCTACTTATGAGATCTTCACACTTGTTTGCTTCACACTTATTATAACCTTTTGACTTGATGCTCATCATTGATCTTGGGTGCATGATTAAATGTACTCCATTAGATCTTTGTGACCCACTAACAATATCCTCACCCACTCTTCATTGGATCTTTAGTATGATTGAATACCAACTGTTGATCTTGGATCATTTAAATTTAAACAACTATTTTACGAAGCCCAAACTTGACATCTACATGAACATCTAAGGATTTTTAAATCCAAGTGGTTAATTATTACAACTTTAACTTGATGTCCCCGTGAATGTTTCATTCTACAAGTCTAACTTTAAAGCTTTATATCTTGAGATAGCAAGGTTATCAAGACACCAAATTTATAAAGGATGATCTTTACATGAATAAATTCATGTCCATATGGTATTTTAGCTTGAGAATATTTCCTACGTGCATTTATTAAATACACAATCAAGTTTATCTATCCTTTTTTGCATGATGTGCTTGTGACAGTCTGGTTCTTCTGGACATGTGTAAGAAACTATTATCTCTTTAGAAGGATCTAATGAACTTACATGACTTTTTACAACCTGATTCATACCCTTGAATTCTTAAAACACCATTAAAACCTATACATCTTTACACTTTACAATCTTAGACCTATTTCTAAGCCTATTTTCCAAAGATCAATCAAACTGCAATTTAAGTTGCTTAAAGTGTTTCAAAATATTTGTAAGTAATATGTGATCTTTGGACCACTCATTCCATTTAGAAATATTGTCTTCTATCTAAACCATTTTTTATTAAAATATTCTTATGTGGGCCAAATTTGGCCAACAAGGACATTAGCACTAGAACTAGATATTAACACCATATGATGCCACTATCCTAAAAAGGGTGTTATTGTCTAGAGCTATATCTCAATAAAAATTCAAAAGATGAAATATCCCTCTATGTTTACTTAATTGTTTCTAGTACCTTAATCTATAAAATACTTCGTATATCTCTAGATAAGTTCCTTTTCTCCTTACACTTATTATTTTGGAAAAGTTCCATAGAATTAATAATTTCCAATTTTATTCTAGATTAGTAATAGACCCATCCCTTTAATCTGCCTTAATATTTACATTATTAAAAACCTAAAAGTTTAAAACACTATTCATTATATTCATAAATTCTTCTAGTGCATTATTTAATTCAAAAGGCATAATAGTAAACTTGTGATGACCATAATTTGTGTGAAATTTAGTTTTTTCACATCTTTATATTTAATACATAGTTGATAATACCCCAATCTAAGATCAATATTGGAAAATATTTGATCAAAATGATCATCTATTCTTAGAATAGGATACTTAATTTTAATAATGACTTTCTAATTCAAATTATTAAGGTATCATCCTTATTTTTTATGAAGACAATGAGATCTCTACACGCTGACACACTAGGCTAATTTATATCCTTTTTAAAAATTTATTGTAGCTAAACTTTTAATTTTGACATATCTAAAAAAATCATTTGATATATAACTTGGATGTAGATGAATAATTAGGTATAATATATAATGAAAAAATGAAATCCCTCTTATGAATAAAACTAGGCAATTCTTTAAGGAATATATCCTTAAATTATTTCAAGTATGGATAGTATTCTAGGGTAGATTTTGGTTATTTAGACATTTTTATCATTTGAACATTATAATTCTTGTATCCCTTGAGAACTACTCTTTTCAACTACATGGTTGAAAGAGTTTTGTGAGCCACTAACTTTAAAAGACCCTAGATAACAACTCAGTTGGCCAAGTCATTAGGACATTAGACTTTATTGATAAAAAAATCAAAATAAGTTTTATGTTTTTATAGCCAATTCATACTCAAAATCATATCTTATGACCCTAAGGGTTTAAAAAACAAATTTACCTTGATTTTGAAGACCTTAAGATCAAGTTCCTCTTGCTCCAAACATTCCAACATGGAAATTATTTTCCTTGTCTGAATTATACCTCCCATCCTTATATTAACTTAGAGGAATTATTTTTGCATTTAAAAGAAAATAATGTGAGATAAAACTATCCATATTATTGGAATCAATCAAAATTTATAAATTTAAATAGATTTTGGATCCACATTCTAATTGTCAACAACAATATAAACTCAGTGATTATCCAGATAATTGTTCTACAATAATTGATAATCCTTATAATAATGGTTATCACCACATTCCAAGCATTACATTATCTTTTATGGAGGAAATGGAATATTATTTTATTTATTGACATATAATATATTTATTTTGAGGTTACTTATTATTCCCACCTTTTTGCCTTGCAAAATTTTAATCTTTAAGACTCTTATTTATATTTTGGTACTTGCCATAAATTACATACCTTCCAAAGGACTTAATTTGATCTTTTATATTTAAATTTTTACCAACTAGGGAGTTAGGATTCTTAGAATTTATTTATAGACTATTATTCATAAATTCTAATCTTATCATCTGGTGAGATTTCCCATTTTATTTTTCTCAATGAGAAGACTCAAAAGCTATAACCAAGGTATGATAATTAGTCATGTTAACATCATGCATTAAAAATTTACATATGACCAAATTTAATCTAGTTTCCTTTGTTACTTCATTATGCATATAATTTACATAAAAAAAAATGCCAAGGAAAATATTCTCGTACTCAGCTAAAGTCATATAACCTTGTTTTAAAAGCTAAAATTTAATAATTTTTGGCTCCTTATATGTTGCATTCAAATACCAATTTTAAATTTTTTTCTCAAATGTATCATAAGTAATTTTCATATGATCATACCCCTTGATATAATAAAGGTGATTCCACCTTAAAGTTTCCTCACCCACCAATTAGTATGCACTAATTCAATTCTTCACATTAGAATGCATGTTATGCAAAGTAAAATACTTTTACAAGTTTACCATCCATGTTGAATCAACCTCAATAGTATCTCCTCCAACATAATTAGGAGGTATAATCTTCTTAATTTCCTTTTTAATTGGGTCCATGAACACTTTGGGTTCTGGTTATTCACCATTCACCTCAATGTGTTCCTCATCTTGTTGATATAGACTATGCCATTCAATATTGATAAACCTTTGATCTTATGAATCTAATTCATCTTGAATTTAATGTAATATAACCAAAATACCATTTAAAATATCATAATTTCCTATAGGGTTGTTTTAATTATCCCA
Source organism: Torreya grandis (assembly GCA_037957365.1). Lineage (NCBI taxonomy): Eukaryota > Viridiplantae > Streptophyta > Pinopsida > Cupressales > Taxaceae > Torreya > Torreya grandis. The sequence goes on from JARHVA010000104.1 coordinate 4,941,810, forward strand.
ATTGGAATTGATGTTAGAATTGGGGTAATTTATGACCACTGAAGGAGGTTCATTCCTCCTCTAGTTTTGGTTGACTCTTTTTTCACCTCTACCTTCACACATAGAGTCTAACTCTACTTAATCATGTTCTCACCATCTTGGGATAAAAAATAATAAATTTTATAATAAAAAATATTATTATTAAATATCCCTAGATTTTGAACTTGGGCTCTGATACCAAATGTCATAACCCTAAAATTTTGAATGACAAAAATATCAACTTCATAAGGTATTGAATTATTTTAGACCAAGTGATTCTCACTTTTCTTTCCATCATTGTAAATGGTGTTAAAAATTTAATCACTCTTATCTATTAATATATTAAAGTTATAACTGGAATGTGAGTGAACCTCAAAAATTCTAAAGGATTTGGAAAGATAAATATTGGCTTATGATTGACCATGTCATTATTATTAGGTACACGTAAGTAAACTAAAATAATATAAATATCATGAAATTATAAACATTAAAATTTAAAGAGGTATAAAGTATCTATGTATATTGGTCATCGTTACTTTGTATTACTTATTTAGATTTAAATAGTCCTTGGTTCAATATATCTAATATTATTATGATTTCCTTTCAATTCCAACAATATTATTATGGTTACCCATGCACTTTCTAGATTTCCTTATAGACTATCTTATAAATGTCATAGAATTTCCTTGTGCATCTTATAAAAAATATATTATCACTCACATTATATTAGTTATTGTGATATAAAATATATTATATCACTTGTGTGTACATGTGCAAATAATGTGTGAGTAACAATCACACTAGAATAGGAGTAAGGATATATATGAGAGATTATAGGTTTGTTAGTTATTATAACAACTCACCTATATTAGGGAGAGTAGTTATAGGTAAATAATATATAAATCCTATATAAATGTAATGTTCTTGATTAATAAAATGAATGAAGTTGACTAAAAAATTAGTGATTTACACATTTGGGCCTTCAGCTCTTCACCATTATGGGGTAATTCCCATTAGTGGTATCAGAGCTAGTTCCATTGGACCTCTCTTTTTCATTCCATTCATAGTTTATGCATAAAAATAACTTAGTGGATATGCAGTGTCGCCCATGTGCAAATGTCAATTTTGTCAATTTGCCTTGCTTGAATACTTCCAACCACATGCAGTGTAGACGACATGCAAGTTCTCTGCATTCAACATCTGTTTACATCATCTTCTCATCTTCCATGTTGTCCACTCTATCTATAATTTTCAATCCATTCTATCCACTATTTACATACCCAAAAATAAAAAATGCATATTGTAATTTTTTGATTTTATATAATTTTATGTTTTATATTTATAGAGTTGTAGAAAAAAAGGAAGAATATTAGAAGAAAAATCAATTTTTATAATAACAAACATGAGCTCTACCTAGGAGAAACTCTATACATGAGGGTTTTAAATATTTATTCCTACATGTCTATGAGAAGGTTTCAAAAATTTGTTTGGCTTTAATACTTATCTAGGTGATTCAACAACTTAATTAAAACATCAATTTTATTTTAATAAGGAACCTACATTCAAATAGATGGATAAATTATCTTAGAAATAAGAGGGAGTCATTAATTAGTCCAAAATATTATCATATTTTTTAATTCAAGACCACATAACCAATCCCTTCTTCACAGGATCCCTAACAAATAATAGACACTCAAGAAGATTTTATGCATGAGCGATGTCATTATTTTGATTTTGACTAAAATTTTGAACTCTATTTTGGTTGTTCAAGATTTAATTCAAAGTGATTAGTGACACTCAAACTTGTAGATCCAATTTTGGAACTCTTCACACATATCTCTCCCCCAGTCCTCAGCCATGTAAAGACCTCCACTCACCTTAGTCATTCAAAGACCTGCAATTTACCTTCAACTATGTTGTGATACTCCTCTACCTACCTTCATTGTAGTTGGTGGTTTTAGTTTTTTATAACCTTTTAGGTTTTATGTTTACAATTTTAGGTTATATTTTTCCATAATTTTATTATTCTTGTGGTTTTAATAAGTGGTAAGTAGTTTTAAAAAATCATGATTTTTCATTATTAAAAAAAACATGGTTTTACTTTATATTCCTTAGTTTTAGTGGTTTTAGATTTATTTTTTAGGTGGTTTTTGATAGTGGTTTTAGGTATTAATTCATTATATTGATTTTTAGTTTAGCATATTTTTAGTTTTAGTTTTTTTTTTTTTAATTGTGTTTTTAATTTACATTTCAATAAGTATTTAATTTCATTTAAAGTCCTTAGTTTATTTATTTAGATTTAAATTGTTTAAATATTTAAATTTATTTTATTAGTTATTATTAATTAAGTCTTAAATTTTAGTTTTCATGTCTAGTTTGTACTTATTTAGTGTTATTTATTTTTTATTGGTTGTCTCTTTTTTTTATGTCTATAGTATTTCAATTTAAATGTCATTTATATTTTTTGGGTATAAGTAATTGTCATTTTTAGTTTTGTGTCTTGAGTTGACCTTTGTGTGTCCTTCATCATTATCTCTTTTTTTAATCTTGACTTTTTTCAAAAAAGTAAAATAAGTATATCAAAGGTAATTGTCAATAAATCATATACATCATATTCAATTTTTACCTTCTCTAATTGTCCTAGATTTTGTTAGAATAATTATTCTGAAGACCTAAGCCTTCACAAAAATTATTAGCACAACAATTGTTTTGACTAGTCAAGACACACTTTTTCTAAAGAGTAAAACACTTAGACAAATCTTGCAAAGTCTTTGAGATTGTTGTAAACCCTCCATGAAAAATATTCAACTCATATTTTGAAAATAAATGTGAAGACCAACTTTGAAAACTTGCTAAGTTTTTTTCTTTTATGACTTACCCATTTCACCAAACCTTTACTGAACCTTGAGAAACCTACAAGAGATCTTGAATCCTTAAACTAATATTCTTCATATTCTAAAACCTCTCTAAAATCCAATGGCATGCAAATCTACCATCTTTGCTTTGTGATTGAAGACTACCTAGAGGCTCTACAAACATCACTTTTAGAAACCTAATTCACCCTTCTCATGATCTAAATTGAAACTTAAGAAAAAATTTATGCCTACAACCTAGACACCATGAAGATGTTTATGGGGGACTCTATCTATCTAGTTTTGCAAAACATTACCCCTCCTTGTATACATGTTCCTAAGGCCTCTTGGTGGCTAAAATAGCCAACAATTTGGTGAGTTCCTAGGGGTGTTGCCTTATCCACACAATGAGACCAATTTCCTTAATGCATCCATTAGGCCCAAAGTCTTTAAAGCAATCAACATATTCATCTGAAGAAGAAGTTTGGTTGTAACATGCTTTCTAGCCCTGATAAGGTTGATAATTTCCTTTAACACACACAATAATGAATAAAATAACAACCATAACCTATGATAAAGCACTTATGGAATGAGAAAACAACTAACCTACTGAACAAGTGTGCAAATAACATTTAGATACATTTAAAATAACTAACCTACCCTAAACTAGCCAAGCAAAAGGCTATCTACATAAAGATATTGATAAGTTTTGAAAAGTAGTTGCCTTTGTTAATCAACTTAGAATGTTTTTTATGCTTGAGGATAGTCAACCAAAGGTAGAGAAATATTGGGTATTCAATGAACTAATAATATACTTCTCTAAGGACATAAACATACTCACTTACCTAATCTAATTGACTAGAATTATAGCTACCTTATGGTTGATGGGTAGGTTGATTCTACTCTTATTGGTGCTCAATATTGTGCTTTGGCTCAAACATGTTAGGTGATGTCTTCCCCTTGTTATCCCCTAACCAAGATATATATCTGATAGGATACCATCTTGATAATATAAATTTTTAGAAATAAAGTCTACCCTCATACTTATAATTTTTTATTTTTTGATTTAGTTTATTGGGGTGTTCTTGTCTTGGTACTTGACTTGGAAACTCACCCATTTTCACTTATTTTTTATGTTTCTCATGATCTTATTCTTTAGGAAATGTTGGTTTGATGTCAAGTCTTGACTATAAATACTCCATCTCATCCCAAAATTAGTCTTCTTTGAGTTCTTCTTTGTTATTTCCAAGGATGTTTTCTTGCCTCCAGCCTAAATTAGGAAAAAAACATTCACCAAGAGGCTAGAATTGGTTGTCTTGGGACTAATTTTTCATATGATATACCTCATTGATGAGGATTTAAATGTCTCTCACATATTATATTTTAGCATCTTGTATTGATTTAGAACCTTCCTCCAATTTCTCTTGGACATTAGGAGTGGCATCCTAGACTTCATGCTCTATCTTCTTTTCATCAAGATCAAAACCATGCCAAGTAGACTAATTGCATTCTTATTCCATATTGAATGGAAGCTCATTCATATAAGAGAGTACCTTATCATCATGCCTCTGAATGTAATATTGACTTGATAAAAATGGTTTCTATTCATCAAGACTATCTTCTTCCTATTTGTCCTTGCCTTGGCTCAATATTCTACTTTTATAATGATCATAATCATCTTCTTCTTGTATCAGGCCTAATCTCTCATATTTTATGGCACTAATAGGCTCACAAATAGTAAAATGTTCCTCTTCTACCTCAAATTACTCCTCCTCTTACCCATCCAACCAATGAGCTTGACAAATAATAGGTCCTCCTAGGAAGAGATAATTGGTATTAGGACAATTAGGCTAACTTATTATGGGATTTTAAAGGGTTCATTGAGTTTATTTCAAAAAATAGGCCTTTAAGAGGGCTTCTTTTGAGGGATAAAATATTAAGTTTTCACAAGTGTAGGCTCTCTCAAAGAGTGGGAACCTCTAAACCTCAAAATTATGTATGGTTCAGCCTCTACAACCTTTTTATTTTCTTGATTAGGATTGGACTCATCAATATTTGGCATCTTGAAGTCAATATGTCTAGTCTAATAAGGTAGCATGGTTGAGAATATTGAGGCTCCTAAGGAAGTGGATTTTCAAAGGTTGATTCATTTTGGTAGAATGATACTAAAATCTTGGGCTTATGTTTGGATTCATGTACCCTAGTAGTCATGTATCTCCTTGTATATGCACATGTTGACTAGTCATGTGGTTGCCCACATGGGAAACACCACTTGGATTTTCAAACTATTCCAATAAACTCATATAGATTATAATCTTGAGGAGGCTAACTTGGAGTAGAGGGAGATACATAGGGCTAATTTGGCTCCTCAAAAGGTTGATAAACATGTTAAAAAACTATATTGGATTATTGATGATGAAGGAGAGGATAATATTCATGATAAAGAGGTGAAATTTTGGAATTTCCTCTAAACCCATCTGTATAATATGTCTCATGTAATTTAAATGTTAGAAAAGGCATAAAAATAGTAAGTTTACTAAAATCACTCAACTTTTTACCTAAAAATGATGCCTAGGCTACTAAAACCAATTGAAGTAGACTCAAATTAACCATTGGTGTTTGTATAAACTACCTCCAAAGGTTAATATACTAAAGAACACACCAATAATTTTCTAGATGAATGTAGAGTTCTACTAGGCATGCTAGAAATTGTTTTCACTCTAAAGTTGCACCCTTTGAAGGAGTGGTTTTAAGGCTCCTCACTTTAGCTGATATAATGAGATCACTCCAAGGATGTGGGTGACCTATGCTTGGAGTAAACCTCAAAAAAGGGATGGTTCCCTTGATGAATCTCCTATTGCAATCACCTAAAAGTGTTAATTAGATGCTAAGAATGTTGTTTGAGTTAACATATTTCTAGCTTAGACCTAGACCTATCCTAAAGCCTTAGTAACACTTTTCCAGACATTAAACAAACCAAAGACACTCATAGTAAACCAAACATAGTCCCAAGACTATCTTATTGGATCTTAACCTATTTTTCCAACAATATACTAGGTGGATATTAATGCCACATTTGGGACACTACAACCACATGGTGCTAGTGTCCCCAACTGGTGTTATTATCCTTATACCTAACTCTCTCGAATGGATATTTTTTTTAACATGTGTACCCCTCTTAAGGTCAACCTAATCACATTTTATTATCCACACAAGCTTCATATCTCTATAAATACAAGTCTAATTGAACTTTATTCACTAGATGAAAAAGAGATTCAAAATCACATTCAAACCAAAGATAAGTTGAGCATAAATTAAGGTATTTGATCCCTGTTTTCCCCTAGTTCTACATACTATCATCTACAATAACCCTAATCCTAGTTTTCAAAGATTTCAAATCTCAAGCACATTCAAGGCATCTAAGTGCACTCTCATTATAACATTCTTTTGCACTAGCATCAAGCACTAGGTGGGATAACTACATTCAGCTTAATCCCTCTTCAAAGTATTGGTATATAGGTAAATATTTCCATAATAGGGTGTTGAGTATGTCTAGCCTATATTACTAATGAAAACACAATTATTGATCATGCCATACTTGTAAGGAGAATTAGTATTTGCACATAAAATTAGGTTTTCCAAGCACAACATAGAGTTACAAGTTTCATGAGTGCAAAAATAGGACCTAAAAACATAGGCATAGGTGCTCCCAAAAAATAAGAATAATCCTAAAAATGGGACACTACTACCACTTTGAGGACAATATAGAAATATGGCACTACTATCCATATGGGATGCTATTGTCTAGTGAGTAAATAGATTCTATAATCATTTTGAAAACACTCAAAACTATCTAAAACCTAGATTTCAAAACCTAGATCATTCAAAATAGTCACTTTTTAGATAAGTCTATATTTATACCTATTTATTACTATTTTTAGAAATTCAAAAAAGTTAAAAAGATATAAAAAATTAGTACTTAATTATTGAATATTATTTGATTGATTTAGACATCTCAACCCTTTAATCTAAACATAGGATTTACATAGTAAAACCCTAAAAGATTAAATCATTTGGTGAACCCATCTTACTTTGAATATTGATTCAAAACCTAACTTGCATCAATATAAATTTTTATGATATAATTTATGGATGCATTTTATTATTTTTAGAGAATGTATATAATTAAAATTAGTTTCACATTAGGTTTTAATTTATTTTACATATAATTTAAATTAGTGCAAATAAACCGTAGATGCTCTTAGGGTTTATATCCTTTTTTCTCCTATTTTCATTTACTACTATTAATTTTTTAGAATTCAAGTATTATATTTTAGTATCTCTATTTCAATTTATTTACTATATGCCATCTAAAAATGTATATCTCTCTTCCATTAAGAAGAAGTGCTAGACTAGGTGGTAATCTTATAGAACAAATTTAGATTCCTATTATTTGAACTTATAACAAGGACAAGGAACCTATTGTAACTCCAGCTATGAATATTTCACACCTTGATTATGTGGAATTTAATGACAATGCATTTGATGATGAATAATATAACCAAGAGCAAGATGAGGTCCACATTAAGAATCAGGAAACACTACCTCCACTTAACAATAATGACATAATTATGAATAAATATGAGGTATTACAAGGCTTCAAAGATAGAATTTGAGAACAACCCCTTGATCATGCACAGATTCTATAGTCCATATTATAAATCAATAATAACATAAACAATGGTCAATATTCAACATTTCTAGTTAATAATGTTGTTACACTTATAGTGGGGCTAACTCAACCAACTCAGATAGCACAACCCAAGAGTGTTATTCAACCATCAGTGATAGCTACACAATTTTTGGATAGTTCCTCTACTCTAGATGTAAAATCCCTTATGTATGAGATTCGAACTCTATATTTTAAGGTGTTACATCTCAAGAAAGGAGAAACTAGGACATTATATGCATTGGATTCCAAAATTCTCTTGCATACACCTTTGGCACATCATATAGTAGAAACTCCTTTGACATTTAATTTTTTGGCACCCAAGCTCACATTATATGATGGCAAGGTGACCCAGAGCATCACCTCAGAGCCTTTCATGCATCATTCTTGGACTATGTGTCTAACAATTGGCTTCTTATGAATCTATTTCCATGAAGTCTCAAGGAATACCCCCCACAATGGTTCTATGGTTTTCCAAATCAATCTATCACATAATTTAATCCTTTATCCTACATTTTCCTAGCACATTTCTCTATCACCATGAGTGATAATATACTATATACATAACTGGCATAGTCAAATATAAAGTCAAATGAGTATACCATCGATTATGTCTTATAATACAAGATAATATTATCCAAATTAACTAGCCCCATGGTAAACAGAGAACTTTAGGATATATTTAACTAGAATCGATTACCAGTACTACATGAAGCTATCTTATTAAATAAGTTTCCCACATTTATTGATATGTGCCACATAATCAAGGAAAGAGAGGTTAATATCTTATCAATGGGAAAACTCAAGTACATAAATAGATCAAAATCAACAATTAAGAGTTTAAAAAAACCTCCATACAAGGTAAGGGCCACAAAAAACAAAAGTGATCAAAAGGATATAGTCAACATAGCTTCATATCCTTTTCCTATATTGGTTTTATCCACTCAACATAGAGTCTTCACTAATATTCCAGAGTCACCATGACGGGGTCTATAATAGCTATTATAATGGAATGCAATATCTCTTCCTCCCTTAAATAGGTTTATACAACATGACCTATTCCAAAGATTTATGATTCAAATGCATTCGGTGAGTATCATAGGGCACTAGGCCATATGATAAATAAATGCATTATCTTAAAGCACAAGATACAAATCTCATTGAGGCTAACATTATTGATGTGGGCACACCCATAGAGGTACCAAAATAACAAAAAACATGGAATAAGGCACTAAATATATTTTTATATCCTTTCCCAAAACATACATCAAATGAGGTAGGAACACATTAGGTGTTCACTATACATACTAAGTGCACCCACCACTAGATTCTTATCACATAGTTAAAGAGTAGACACATCCATTGCATAATATTATTGGCATGCATCACACTACAGTGCCACCTAGATCACTTATCACATTTTTAGAGTAGGATATTGTGGATGATGGCATATATTTACATGCACTCTTTATACAATCATACATAGACCACCATCTTATTTATAGTGTTATGGTTGACAATGGGTCAAGCATAAACATGTGCACCATGGAACTCTTATATAACTTGGGATACATAAAGAGAGAGAGAGAGAGAGAGAGAGAGAGATTACCCATATTTATAGTCACTAGTGGTTTTAGTGGCCATGTTTAGAGATCCATCAAGGAGATTATGTTTCCCTTATAACTTTGACTAGCACACATCACCACTTAGTTCTTAGTAGTGCCTAGTGTAGGTGTATTCAATATATTATCAGGTAGGCTATGGTTTTAATAGCTCTAATCCTTCTCATATACAATATATAAATCTATGAATTATATACATGATAATCATGTGGTTAAGGTTGAGGGTATCCCATATGAATATTATCTACCCATCCCATATTTAGTTCTAACACAATTTCCATTTATAGTTCCAACACATACACTAGTTATAGTTCTAGCACCATTACTAAATATTACATAGTTATCAGTTACAATAAAGATAACACACTTATTAATTATGTGTGTGGATATTTAAACATGTATTTTTATGTCTTCAGTCTCAAATTTAAATATGACAAATAGATCCACATTTAAATTACTTGTTGATTATGTGTGTGGACATTTAAACCTATATTTGTATGTCTTCAGTCTCAAATTTAGTGACATGTGCCCATTTCCATTATATTGTGGCCCCTTGAGCCTAACTTTTGTGTGCCTCATGTGATTTTATGTATGCTTCTACACCATTACACTTGTATTTACTTGTTATACACACACCAATTTTTTATGCCATGAGGGATCTCATGCATCTACCCTTCCTACTTGGGAGCTCTAATGGACATCATGCCCCATCCCCCTAGGTAGTTACTTAGATTTATTGTTAGACATTTATTACATCTATCTTGTAACCCTTTTGAAATTTATATTACAACATACATCTTACATTACTTAGTTATTCTCATATTAATTTACATTCTAATGTTATGTTTATACCTTCTATTGGAATATCATACACATGCTTTGTCTAACATATTTTGTAGAGATACTTATTTAGATGGAAATTATTACACATATTTCACAAATTACATAAAAATGAGGGGCATTCACATGGGTTTTTCAAAGATATTAGGATCCTACTTTACTATTCACAAATAAATTTCAGCACACAAGCTCAATTTAAGAAATCAGACACATGGCAGAAAGAGAAAAAAATAAAGACTCAAACAATTGTTCAAATCACCTAAATTTTAGAGTAGTTATATGTTAGCACCCAAACTGGGACACTATCACCATAGGGTGCTATTATCTACTATAAGGAACTACTATTTAGTAGCCCCATCTTTAGGATAGTTTGGATCATTTAGACTAGTACACGAAGTATAGTATAGATTTGCATAGATATAGTCATAGGTTTGATAGTTATGTTCATATTTTGCTTAGATACACTCATTTCAGTTTAGATTCATACCATTTGTTAGATTTATGGGAATCATGTATGGCATGATCACTCTCACATTTATTTTAGTTACATAGATTCAGTAATTACATGCTCAATTTAGATTCAGTATACTCAGATACTAGATTAGGGGCATGTGTATGGCACATAGTTTCCATATACTCAGATATATAGAGGATGATTAAATGTAATGGTAAAATCCATGACATTATCTACATTGTATACACTTTCTATCACAATCCAAGTTGTCACCAGATTCATACCTTACTCCATCTACATTTTTTGGCATTCTTGAGTGGCCTAGAGCCACCTAATATACCTGAGTAGACATAGAGAAAACATACATAATTAGATTTACTTAGTTAGATAATTTTATCACTTTGTGAATTTTATTTATAGATGCATCTACTTCACATAAGTGGTAAATTATGGATTCATGGCCTACTTGAGTTCTTGTACCACCCACATGAGAGGTTAAGATACACTTATAGTCTTATCCAGTCTATTCATAGATCAGGGTCAATCTAGTAGGGGTGGGTAATGATGGAGTCAAAATTAGATTGAGTTCTCGATCCACCCATATGAGGATTTATAAATCCATTAGCTCAATCAGGACTATTCAATGATATGATCACTATATACACTCACACACATAGATTGTCACTAGGCTCATACATTGGTTCACGTACCCAATGAGATGTATTCATTCCTTTCCTCTCTCTTTACTCATCTTTATTTGGTTACTTTATTTTAGCATAGTCTTTTAATTTTGATCATCTCTTAATTAAGGACATATTTTTGCTTGTTTCATTATAAGATATTGCTTTGGATCATGTTTCACATACACAAATCCACATTCACATACTCAAACTTGACTACATGGACTTCACTTCTAAGGTAAGTCCAAGTACGTTTCTTTTTCCTTTAAACTATTCATTTCACTTTGTTACATTTCTATCATAAAAGGGGGGAAATTTAATCATTTAAAAGTGGTAATTGGATGATAATAATGTCACTTGAGTTAACTTATTTCTAGCTTAGTCCTAGACCTATCTTAGATCCTTGAGCACACTTTTCTATTCATTAAGTAGACCACAGTCACTTACAATCAGCCAAAACATATTCCTAGGACTATCTTCTCAAATCCCAACCCAGTCTTTCTAGCAGTCTACTAGGTGGACATTAACACCACATTTGGGACACTACATCCACATGGTGCTAATGCCCCTGAATAGGTGATACTATCCTTAGATTTAACTCTCTTAAATAGATATTTCTTCAAATTTGTGACCCTCCTAAGGGTATCCTAAACACATTTTCTAATTTTCACAAGCTATATATATCTATAAATACAAGTCAAATTGACCTCTATTCACTAGATAGAAAAGGGATGCAAAATCACATTCAAACCAAAGATACGTTGAGCAAATTAAGGTATTTGATCCCCATTTTTTTCTACTTATGCATACTACCATTTACATCAGACCTAAGCCCAATTTTTAAAAATTTCAAATCCTAGGCACATTCAAGGCATCCAAGTCCATTCTCATTCTGGAATTTACTTGCACTTGCATAAAACACTAGATGGGAGAACTACATCAAGCTTGATCCCTCTTCAAAGTATTGGTATGTAGGCAACTCTCTTCATAGTGGGGTGTTGAGTATTCTAGACTATCCTACTAAAAAACACATAATTATTGATTATGCTATACTTTTAAGGAAGATTAGGGTTTACACACTAAATCAAATTGTCTAGGCACAACATAGAGTTTTAGGTTTCGTATGTATAGGAATAAGAACTAAAAACATAGGCATATGTGCTCCCATAAAATAATAATAACCCCACCAATGGGACACTACAACCACTTTGAAGACACTACAACAACATGTTTTTATTATCCATATGGGGTGCTACTATCTAATGAGCAAATAGATTCTAGAATCTTGTTGATGACACTCAAAACTGTACAAAATCTAATTTTTAGAACCTAGATCATCATTGACAGTAATTTTTTAGATAAGTCTATATTTATACCTATTTATTACTATTTTTAAAAATTAAAATAAGGTTAAAATCTATAACAAATCATTATTTAATTATTGCATATTATGTGATTGATTTAGACATCTCAGCCCTTTAATCTAAATATAGGATTTACATAGTAAAACCCTAAAAGGTTAAATCACCTATACTATCACTAACACCACTTAAAATACAAGGGAAAGGGAGAAATTTAACATAAAACAAAGAATTTTAAATAAAAAGAGGTGATGTACCAAATTTTATGACTCCTCTACCTACTTGTGGTAGCATAATAGGACTAACAAGAGATTGATATTATCCTACACATTTTCCAAAATAGATTTATACGCATCAATGTTTCACATAAAGGAAATGGATTATGTTGGGTATTGAAGGAGGGTAGCTAAAAGGTCTTATTAGAGACACATTTTTTAGTGTTTTTTCACTTTTTCAATGTGGACTAATTAGCTACTAAAAATAAAGTAAAAGTAAGGTTTTAAAGATTACCTGGAGATGAAGGTTGGTTACACACCATTGATTAAGCTTTGTGGGAATTCCTCTTTGGCTAGGGAGTAATGACCTATAAATCACATGAACTCACAAAAAATGGATTAATAGAAAGATGAGTGAGCTATATGGTAAGAAACCAGTCCCAAGAAGTGATACACTTCTTTAGATGGATGTCAGCCCACATTTAACATTTAAGTTTATAAATAAACATGAAATTATAAATATATATATATGGATAAGATATAAATATACAATGCCAAAGATATCTAATCTATAGTAATATTAATATGATCAAATTAATTATCCCAAAATTCAATAGTAATATCAACATCTTCTTAAATTATAGCTAATTTTTCATTAATGCTTTCCTAATTAGGTGTGAAAACCACAGTACAAAGACCTAATTCTAATTCAATGTCACTTTGATCAATGAAAAATGGTTGTTGAATAATGGAAAGATCAAATATGCTAATAATATCATGTGCTAATCTAGGCAAAGTCATCTACATGTAAAAGATAGGTTTTTAGAAAATAAAATCTAGGTTTTGATAGGTTTTTAAGATTAAAAATGTTATAAAAATAGATTTCAAGAATGTTTTTAAAGTGTAGCAGGGATCAATGATGATACTATAGGATTGAGATTGATTTATATGGATTGATGTCAATTCTATATAAAATGTTAAACTTTAAAAATAGACAATCATAACGACTTATATTATTGATAAAATAATTAAAACCAAATGTAAAATAGTGACATATAGATGCAAAAGACTCTAATTTTAAAATGTGAATGAATTGAAGTGAAATACTAACCATTATTACTAATAATAAAACTTGACAAGATGAGTTAAATAACCTTCAAAATCCTTTGATAATATCTCAAGTAGAGGTTCCACAAGATAGCAAGATGTTAATAATGTCTATACGTAGGTTATAATGAGATTTCAATAGAGTTTCAAAGTCCAAAAGCACAGTCACCATCCCTCAAACCATGGAAGTTTGTTGTGTATATTTGGATCAATGTTGATCTAGGATAATTGGTGTCAATCTCAGAGGATCAACATTGATTATCCCAATTTGGTCAAAAGTTGGCTTGGGTTGTTTCGAACCGCATGCCAAACTAAGTGAATGTAACACTAAGTTGTTTACATGGGTTTTTAACAAGGGTAAGTTGTTAGAAGGGTTTTTGGGAGGTTGAATAAGTTTTTTTAATTTGGTTTTAGGATTTTATGGTTAGAAATGGTAAAAAGGGGGTTAATTACTATTTAAGTGCAATAATTAAGTGTAATTAACACATATGTTAAAGGTAAATGGGTGGGGTGAATGTAATTATTTCAAATAATTATGAATAGGGGTCATTATGTTAGAAATAACATGATAATGTGATGATGTACCCTGTTAATACACAAGGGTGTATAAAACTAGCATCTATATTTACCCCTTTTTGTGGAGTGGTATGCAATAATAGGCCATGAGATAAAAACTATAAGGTGTATAATGCCCTAAGTTTATTATGAGAAGGTATTCCCCCTCAAACCGGGCATCAAGAAGTGAGATGAAATGGGTGATGGGTTTTAAAAATATGAAAGGTAAAAACACAATGGGTTGAGTGGGAATAGACAAATGGGTGATAAAAAAAGACAATTAAAAGTGTGGAGGATGTAAGGAAGCTGCAAAATTGCACTTAACAGAATAAAAAGTAATGTAAGCAATAATGCCTTAAAGACCAAATCAAGTAACAAAATACAACTAAAATAGGTGGGTGCAAGTAAAGGCTACCAAGAGAATAAAGGATAAGAATGGTGGAACATAGCATTTGATGTGCATATGGTGTATGCATTACCTATAGATGAATGTTCACAAGAAAAAATATACCCTCAAAATCTTAAAATGGGAAGATGCCAAAAAAAAAGGGCACACTTTTAAGGAGATTGGGAAACTGACAAGGGTGTTAGGTTGTGGAGCTAAAAGCTTCACTAATACAAACATGGAGGAGGTTGTTGAGAGGTTGTTGAGTTGTAGAGCAATCAACATCGATCTGATCAACTGATGTTGATCATATCCAGTGAGTAGAGCAATCGACATCGATCAGGGATCGACTGACGTCAGTCATCTCCAGCCAGACAGGGACCAACGTCGATCACCTGTGTAGTTTTGAACTGTGAGTTTCACAAATAGTTTGTTAACAAATGGGTTGTTTGCATGATAAAGGCTAATTTTAGTCTTGGAACTATGGATCTAATTATTGTAATTGGATGTCTAATTATTGTTTGCATGAGATCTATTTAAGAGACTCATGGGCTGTATTGTAAAGTGTGCTAGTTGAGTAAGAGCAAGGTTAGCTCCTTTAGAGTGAAGAGACCAAGGTGTGTTCCTCCTAGTTCCATAGGGGTGCCCAGTGTGTATGATCAGGTTGGTCTACAGGTGTGCAAGATCAGGTAGAAGATCCACTGGGGTACTGGTTTGGAGAATCATAAGGACTTGGTGAGGCAAGGACAAGGGTTCTTCAGGGTGTAGAGAGATCTACATGGTAAGTAAGATCATTGATTTGCAGGTGTGTGTGTGTGTGTGGTCTAGGTTTGTAGGTGTTACAAAACCAAGTTGATCTACAGGTGGTATCAGGATCAGGGAGATCAGAAACACAATAGGTAGCAAGATCAGGGGAGATCTACTTGAAGTACATTATGTACTTGGAGTATGGTTTGTACTCGGTCGTGGAGTATGTGGAGTACTTGTGTACTGGCAGTAGTGATACTGACTGGTTAGAGGTGAACACCAACTCTGTGTTTGAGTTGTGTGTTGGGACCGTAATTGAGAGAGTGAGCTCTTGAAGAGATTTACTGTTTATGCCCTAGAGGTGTGGGAGCCCTAGAGGTGTGTAAGGAAGAAGACTGTGGCATCTTCTTTGTTGTATTTCCTTCTACAAGAGTATTAATACAATTAGGTATTGTCTCTCATATTTTGTGTTATTTTTGAATTCTAGTTACTTGTTAGTTCTGGTTAAATTCTACATATTTAGTTGCTTGGTAATCAATTGTGCTTCTGGGTCCTAACAGTTAGTATCAGAGCATTTATGTTCTAGGTGCCTGACAAAGTGGTATCAGAGCTAAGGTTACAGGGAGTAGTTTGTGTTTGATTACAGGTCACTCTCAGGGGTTTCTGATTGAGTGGGAGTATAGCAATGGTAGAATAAAGTACACTAAGAATGGAGGAATTCAAAGGCACAAATGGTCAATTACGGTGTTATGGAAAGAAAGAGCAGGAAAAGAAAGATTATTGGTTGGTAACAGATCAGCATGAAGGACTGAAGAAGCAGATGTTGTAGGTGTTGTTACACAAGATGCTCTGGTATGTTCCTTGGATAAAGTAGAATCTTGGTTTATAGATTCTGTTGCCTCTTTCCATGCAGCCCCAAATAGAGTATTTTTCCATGTTAAGGTCCATGGAGACTTTGGAAAGATTTATTTAGGGGTTGGTGAGCCTTGTCAAAGTATTGGCAAAGGGGAAGTGTGGCTGAAATTGCAAATGGCCAACACACGGGTGTTGAAGAAGGTCATTCAGGTCCCAGTCTTGAAGATGCAGCTAATTTCTTCAAGAAATTTGGGTGATGAGAGATGCACAAGAACTCTCATAGTGGATGCACTTGAATTAGCATGTGGTAAGAAAGTAGGTACTCTTTATCTACCTGCTTGTATTACTAATTCTTCTTCTGTTGCAAAGACATGGCTTTGTAGGCTTGGTCACAAGAGCAAGAAGGAGATGCATGTTCTTAAGAGGAAGTCAAATGTCTTTGAAAAACTTAAGAATTGGAAAGCCTTGGTGTTCTTGGAAGAGATGATGGATAGAGATCAGTGGATGGGACTGGATATCTCTGAGTAGGACAGTTTGGACAGGGTTTTGATCTAAAGAGAGCTCACGGGTAAAAAGTCATCACTCATAGGCAAACACAGGTACCGACATCAGTTAGGGGAAACTGGCATCAAATAGATAGGTATCGACATCGATCATGTGCAGACAAGCAAATTCAGTGGTGTCGGGCAAGTGGAGACCGACGTCGATAGGATAACCAGCATCGATGACCTAGACAGTCTCATGGAACTGACGTCGGTCGGATGCAGACTGTGTGGTGATCGAGGTCGGTCACTAGAATAGATTTTGGGTGGATAGCAATCTATCAAGGAGTCTCAAACACCCATATGGAGGACTAAAAGGGTAAGTAAGCCTTAAATTTGTTATTCCTCTTCTTTATACTCATTGCTCACTGCAGAGTCGGAAGGATCTAGGAAACAGTGGGAGCATGGCATGAATGAGGAATTTGATTCCTAGGATGCAGAACCAAATGGGAGATTTGGTAGGGTTGCCAACCGATATGAAAGCACTAAAAGACAAATGGATTCCTTGGTTAAAGAATAGAGAGAATGGATACGTGAGATGGAAGGCCAGGTCATATGGTCTTGAGGAAGTTGCAGGACAGTGGTACAGGTTTGACAGGTGGATGACAAAGCATGGCTTTAGTCAGTGTCATTGTAACCATTGTGTTTGTCTTACCAAGTGGATGATGGTCATGACATTATCTTGTTACTGTATGTGGATGGTATGCTTATTGTAGGTTCAGACATATAGGGTTTTTTTTGAGCTAAAGGTAAGGTTAGTTCAGTGGTTTGCCATGAAGAATTTGGAGGAGCGAATTCTTTGGCATGAGTAATCCTAGAGATAGGGAAGATCACAAGTTGATGTTGTCACATGATGATTGTGTGAAGTTAGTGCAGGATGCAAAACAAGGTAACACACCTATGGATGGACAGTTCACAGAACAGGGTCCCCAATCACATGATGAGGTTGAGTACATGTGTACTTCCTGAGTTTGCCCAAGCAGTGGGTGCTATCAAAAAGTTTGTAGTCAATCCAGGAAGGAAGCACTGGAAAGTAGTTTAGTGGGTTCTCAAGTATTTGAGAGGGACCAGCAGTAGGTTAACATGTTATGCAGGGTCAGGCACTTCAGATATGGTAGGTTACTTGGATGACAGGAGTTACACCACAAGATGTGTGGTGATTGGTCTTCAAGATTGAGCTTGAAGAGGGATACAAGCCAGGAAATAAATTAGATGGTGTACAGGTATAGGTATAGTGTATCTATTTAACTCCAAGTGGGAGATTGTTAGGTTGTGGAGCTAAAAGCTTCACTGATTTAGACATGGAGCAACCGATGTCAGTCTAATCAACTGATGTCGGTCATATCCTGTGAGTAGAGCAATTGACATCAGTTAGGGATCAGTTGACATTGGTCATCTCTAGCTAGACAGAGACCAATGTCGATCACTTGTGCAGTTCCAAACTGTGAGTTTCATGGATAGTTTTTTAACGAACCAGTTGTTTGCATGATAAAGGCTAATTTTAGTCTTGGAGCTATGGATCTAATTATTGTAATTGGATGTCTAATTATTGTTTGCATGAGATCTATTTAAGAGACTCATGGGCTGTATTGTAAAGTGTGCTAGTTGAGTAAGAGCAAGGTTAGCTCCTTCAGAGTGAAGAGAGCAAGGTGTGTTCCTCCTAGTTCTATAGGGGTGCCGAGTGTGTATGATCAGGTTGGTTCGTAGGTGTGCAAGATCAGGTAGAATATCCATTAGGGTACTAGTTTGGAGAATCATAAGGACTTGGTGAGGCAAGGACAAGGGTTCTTCAAGGTGTAAAGAGATCTACATGGTAAGTAAGATCATTGATTTGTAGGTGTGTGTGTGTGTGTGTGGTCTAGGTTTGTAGGAGTTGCAAAACCAAGTTGATCTGCAGGTGGTAGTAGGATCAAGGAGATCAGCAACACAATAGGTAGCAAGATTAGGGGAGATCTACTTGGAGTACATTATGTACTTGGAGTACGGTGTGTACTCGATCATGGAGTACTTGTGTACTGGCAGTAGTGATACTGACTGGTTGGAGGTAAACACCAACTCTGTGTTTGAGTTGTGTGTTGGGATCGTAATTGAGAGAGTGAGCTCTTGAAGAGATTTATTGTTTATGCCCTAGAGGTGTGGGAGCCCTAGAGGTGTGTAAGGAAGAAGACTGTGGCATCTTCTTCGTTGTATTTCCTTATGGAAGAGTATTAATATAATTGGGTATTGTCTCTCATATTTTGTGTTATTTCTGAATTCTAGTTACTTGTTAATTCTGGTTAAATTTTGCATATTTATTTGTTTGGTAATCAATTGTGCTTCTGGGTCCTAATAGTTGGTATCAGAGCATTTATGTTCTAAGTGCCTGACAAAGGGGTCAAAATCCTCAAATCAAAAGTTTAATAGGAGATAAAAATTGGATATAAGAAGAAAAGGCAATAATATGGGGCTTGGGATCTAAACTAGGAGCATGTGAAATGGTCCATAAGTGCAAAAAAATTAATAAGCTAAGACAATCAACATCGATCTAAAAGGGATCAAAGTTGATTTTAGGAATCAACATTGATTGGGGTAATTAATGTCAATCTCTAGAAATGCTATCTTTAGGCATCTGACATGGCATAAGGCTCATTTAGCTATCGACATGAATAAGAATTTGAGATAAATATTTGATGTGTGTCAACCTTGCAAGCAGACATGAGAGATAACAGAGGTAAGCAGGAACAGATGATGATGATGATGACTATAGTACGAGGTAAGCATTATGTATTTTTGGATAAATTTAGTAATTTATTTATTTATGTATTTTTGTTTTTTTATTTTAGCATAAGAAATTGGGTTTTTTAGTAAATTTGGTGGGGGGAAAGGGAGGTAGATTTTTCATTATGTTTTTTTATATTTTAGGAATGTACGGCCTAAGGGGATAAAATATTTAGGTTGAGGAAATCAATGTCGATCTATTAGGATCAACATAGTTCAAATGGATTGACTATGATCCATAAGGATCATTGATGATTAGTTTCAAATTAGCATCGATCTTGAGAGGATCAATAGAAATTAGTAAACTTAGGCTTTTGATTAACGAAAAAGATGTTTATGATAGGCACAAGAGCTACTGACGATGAGAGATAGGGTCCCTCTATTTTTGGGGTAGTTGTAAGAGTATATAAGCAATGAGGACTAGGCTTATCTTGAGGTAGTTATATTTAGAGGGATCTACCATTATCATAATTTCCATTGAGATATCAGTATGATAGTGGAATTTCTAGAGTGGTGGGATTATACCACCAACACTTTTTGGTTACCAACTGGTGAGATGATGATCATTATAGAGGACATCCATCATATTCTTCAAGTACTAATTCTAGGCACTCCTATATACACTATAGATGAGGCTAGGTGATCAGTGACACTAGTGTGATTATATGATGAGGATGAATTAGACATTAGATTCTTTGTTGGGGGGTTCTCCTTCTAGCTATTATATGACCAAGATCTTGTGGAGAGACTAGTGTTGATGATGATGATGATGTTGGCATTGACTTGACATGTGATACCTAATTCTAGGGGAGGACATCTACCTTGGAGTTTTATTGGTGTTATAGCAGACATGGTGGAGTTTTGGATGGTTTTTGCTTGGGTGCCCACATTAGTAGGGTAAATATATATGGAGTTGTAAAGTTGGTGTACTGGACATCGATCAAGTCTAGACATCACATTTATATTACATTGTTGGGTGTATGAGCACATCTATATGATTCACCCCATAGGGACCCCATAGACCAGATTTGGAGAGATAGTATATAACATAGGCTTCATTTGATGGAGGGAAGACCTAATCATTCCATAATTAGATAGTTTAGTGTGGGAGACTTCTCAGCATGGCTTGGTTCAATGGTAGAGATAGGTGATGTTTCTTGAGAGATATGGGTACATGGATGATGGCTAGAGAACCTCAAGCTATTTTATTTTGATAGGGTCTATTAAGATTTTGGATTGTTATAGGATGTTCCCTTAGCCCCATGCTTGTATAGGTGGGAGGATATAGAGCTAGACTAGATGACACCTAATATGGCAGTGGTTTTGATGGGGCCACAAGAGGAGCCCATAGTGAGTGACCTAGATGACATTGTGTATACTGTTGATTATGTAGTATGGTTCATAGTTGAGATGGTGAGGAGGTAGAGAAATTAGTGAGAATATGACATGAGGTGGTAGTGGAGGAGGTGAAGGAGGATGAATAGGAGGCCCCATATATACACATGGAGGAGGCACCATTGTAGGATGAACACATGGAAGAGGGACCATTATAAGATGCCCCCACCCATGAGCCTATAAATATAGCTATTATTATTATTGAGAGGGATAGTCTGAGAGCTAAGCTATAAGAGGCATAGGCAACCCATATTACTTTATAGGGGCAAATTTCCACATTATAAAGTGATCTAGATAGCATGAGAGGTCCATGAGACTAGGCTATACAGGAGCATGATAGATACAAGGTAGAGCTAGAGTAGATAAGGTCTACTTTGGTAGAGAGACCCACTCTAGACATTTCAAGATCTAGTGTTGCACCTAAAGATATGGTACCACTTCAGAGGTATAGGGATTTACTTGCTGAGATGTCTTATTATGAGAGGATTGTATAGAGGTAGCTACAAGATGTGGCTCAATTTGCTTCATACATCGCTAGTTGCATCAAATCACAGAGGACTCCCAGGGGGTCTACTAGTAGAGGTAATGTAGTGAGTCAAGGAGGAAATGATGAGGGAGGTGGTAGCATTCACCTTAGTAGGATTGATTTTACTGATTAGATCACATTGTATCGGTTTAGAACCCCATTTTATTTGTATAATGGAATTTGTGTGTGTGTGTGTGTGTGTGTGTGTGTGTGTGTGTGTGTGTGTGTGTGTGTGTGTGTGTGTGTGTGTGTGTGTGTGTGTGTGTGTGTGTGTGTGTGTGTGTGTGTGTGTGTGTGTGTGTGTGTGTGTGTAAACATTTATGTTTATGTTTATGGATGGATCATGTGTTTTTTTATGGATTCAATGATGAGGGAGGTGATATCATTCACCTTAGTAGGATTGATTTTAATGATTAGATCACATTATATGGGTTGAGAACCCCATTTTATTTGTATTATGGCATTTGTGTGTGTGTGTGTGTGTGTGTGTGTGTGTGTGTGTGTGTGTGTGTGTGTGTGTGTGTGTGTGTGTGTGTGTGTGTACAGACATTTATGTTTATGGATGGATCATGTGTGTTTTTATGGATTTATTGTTGGTTATGGATATGTAGATTTAGATGTTATGTTTGTTAATTTTTATTATTGATATCATGTATGTTATGGATATTTTATAGATTATGGATATGATATATTATAAATTTGACATGTTATATTTATTTCAAATGTTAAATCATCAGATGGGTTTTTACTAATGGGTTACGATTATGGATTATGCTAGTTTTGGGTATAGATTATTATTAACCTTATAGATGTTTATGGTTTTTAGATGATTGAATGGAAATAAATTATGGATTTTGGATTTATGCTTAATGATGATTATGGATTATAGATAGTTTGTAATGCTTTATTGTGATGGATTTATTGATTTTAGTGCTTATGGAGTATGTATTTGCATGGCATTAACTTGGACCATAACCAAAAGAGAACCTCTCATATGCATGGCCTATGCATCCTTAGCTAGGTGATTAAAGATATTGACTCAACCTTGGTTAGCTAGAGTTTTAACCTTAAGCAAGGACAATATGCCTTTTGGTAGGATGGGGGATGGATTAATTTAGTGATAGATTTCTTCACCTCATATTTCAAAATCAGGATTTATCTTTCAGAAATCACTTTTATGCCAATGGGTAGATTGATCAATATGGGAAGCCTACAATTAGAAAGCTAATAAATGTGGGAAGCTTTCATGGGATATTACTTTTGACAAGTTATTTTATTGTTGTTATTGCTTTTTTTTAAGGCTTTTAAGTGGCATAATTTTTAAAAATTATCAATGTGGGAATCCTACAATTAGAAATTTGATCAATGTGGGAATATTTCATGGGATATTGCTTTTTGACAATTTATTTTATTGTTGTTATTGATTTTTTTAGGGATTTTAAGTGGCATAATTTTGAAACCTAATCAATGCAAGAATTTTTTTGCTTGGTAGCCATCCTTCGAGGGAGTGGTCTACAATTTAATATTTTTAAACACAACTATCCTTCAAGAGATTAGTCTATTATTTGACATTATATTTTATTACAGCTGTCCTTTGAGGGATCAGTCTATTTATTTAGCCCATTTTGATATTTTTATTTTCAATGCTTACTTGATTTTGGATCCCAAAGATAATAATGCAAGGTTTGGCATAAAAGATACCTTAGGATAGTTTCCTTGAATTCAATATATGAGATGATGGTTTTATCTTAATAAATTAATGGTCTTTAAGAAATAAGGGAAATAATGATCTGGGGTTTCTCCCTTTATAGGTGAAACTTATCCATGAGAGAATGCTATGTATAGAGCCAGGGTATACATATTCAAGGTTGAGGTTATAGTGACTACCAGATAACCACATAACTCTCATATCATTATTTGGTATTTTGGGATAAAGGGATATGATAGTATTTGATATAGACTAACTAAAATGAGCCAAGATCTATTAACTATAGAAAGGGTGCAGATGTAATGCATTAAGAGGTCCTCATTCTTGTTCACCATTAAGAGAAGCCAAATGATATATTCTAGATATATATTTATGGGTTATGATGTATGGTCCAAGATAATTAGGATAAAATTTACCCCTTTTAATTCATTTCATATTAGTTACATGTTGATTTTATTTAAGTACAAGGTCTCCAATATTAAATTTTTATTCTCTTATATGTTGATTCTACGCTCATTTTACTCATTATTGATATTTATGAAGGTGATCAAGGGTTAAAGCAAAATGTTCATCTAAGAGTTCAAGATGAGATAAATGCTCCTGATGAAAATCCTCATCATAAATGATGTCTTTAAGAGAGACATGAAGAGAGGGAATTGGACTTCAAGATGAAGTACAACTTTTGTACCATAGACTAAATAAAAAGGAGTAGCACCTATAGGGGTTCAAATACTAGTTTGATATGCCCATAAGGCAAAAGGGATATGAAGATGCTAATCTTTCATAGCTTCATTGACAAATTTGGTTAGAATTTTGCCTAGGGTTTTATTAGATCCTTCTACTTGACCATTGGCCTAGGGATAGCAAGGTGAAGAAAAACTTAATTTGATTTTAAATGAGTCACATAGTACCTAGACTTTCATATTCTTGAAATGTTTCCGATTATCTATTAGTATTCTATATGGGATTCTAAAATTATAGATAATGTGATGGTGGATAAATTCCATAATCTTTTCTATCTTGGTCAAGATAAGTGGCACAACTTCTACCCACTTAGTGAAGTATTATATAGCAAAAATGATGAAATTATGACACTAAGAGGACTTAGGGTTGATTTTCCCTATGAGATCAAGCCCCCATTATGAGAATGGCCAAAAATCCCTTGTTGCTTGCAAGGCTTTATTAGGAACATGGGACAATTTTTCATGTTGCTAACATTTTACACACTTTTTAACATATGCACAATAGTCTTGATTCAAGGTAGGCCAATAATATCCTAGACATAAGATTCTTTTAGTGATAACATGGCCATTAAAGTGTCCACTACATAACCCATTATGTACTTCTTCGATAGCTAAGGTAGCTTCATGTTTCTGAAGATAATGAATAAGAATACCATTGAAACCATTCTTATAGAGAACACCTCCTAGTATAGTATAGC
Source organism: Torreya grandis (assembly GCA_037957365.1). NCBI lineage: Eukaryota > Viridiplantae > Streptophyta > Pinopsida > Cupressales > Taxaceae > Torreya > Torreya grandis. Next base: position 4,966,599 of record JARHVA010000104.1, read on the forward strand.
AAGTAGATTTTTGTTGAAAGACATGTCTGGCACCTTTGGATAGATGGGGAGAAATAGTCCTATAGACAAATAAGTAAATATTTGTGAATACCATGGATCCTCTAGGTTTTCCTATATATTATTGATAGATAAAATATTATTTACTATGTAAGAAGGTTGGTTAACTTGATGGATAAGGAAAAATAACTTGGACTTCTGAGATGAGGATGGGATAAAAGAGGTAAGAGATGCCATAGTATCATCAAACTTATTAGTTGATCTAGGAGTAGTTTGGATGGCATAAAATTATAAATTGGATAAGAGATGACTGGCTAAGGTCCTATATCTTTGGAGGATATCATTATTGCATTGATATACACTAATAATTTGATTGACCACTAGTTGAGAATTACCATAGATATTAAGGGATTTAACTCCTAATGCAAGGGCAGTTTGGAGGCCTATGATTAATGCTTCATATTCAATCATGTTATTGGTGTAATCAAAGTCTAATTTAAAATATAAATGCATAGGAGTGCCTTAAAGGGGGATTAATAGAATTCTTACACCACCTCCCCACTCACATTTAGACCCATCAAAAAATAGAGTCATTTGATATTCCATAACTAATTGGGAAGTGGATGTGATAGATTCATCAAGAAACTCATAATTTATTGGTTAGTTGTTGCTAAGAGGTGCTTCAGCTAGTTGATCAACAATAATTTAACCTTTAATAGATTTTTGATGGAGAAATTCTAGATCAAACTCAGCTAGAAGCATAATCCATCGGGCCATTCATTGATTTTGATAAGGTTTATAATGCATAAACTTAAGGGGATCAGTATTCATAATTACATATGTCTTATGGTTAAGGAGGTAGTGACGAAGATTAGAGGCTAAAAGGACCAATTCTAGGCATATTTTTTTGGCATGTGGATAACGCGTTTCATATTCTATGAGGGTATGACTTATATAATAAACATCCTTCTATTTATGATGCCTATGAGCAAGCATAACACCTAGAGCATGATCTATAGTTGAGATATAAAGAAAGAAAGGTCTACCTTAGGTGGAGTGAGGATTGGAGGTGATAGAAGATAGTTTTTGAGTCTATTAAAGGCTTCTTGATAATTAATATCCCACACAAAGTGACTATCCTTATTTAATAGATGGTGGAAAGGTTGACATTGATTGGAAAGCTGGGAGATAAAATGATGGATAAATTGGAGCTTGCCCTATAAACTAGGTAGCTACTTAAGGTTGGATGGAGGAGGCATTTCTAAAATAGCCATTATTTTAGTGAGATCAACTTCTATTCCATGAATATAAATAATAAAACCTAGGAGTTTACCCATCAATACACCAAAAATGCACTTTTTTGGATTTAGATGCACATGATACCAAAGTAGATGATCAAAAATAACCTTAAGTATGGATAGGTGGTCCTTATGGAATTTGGACTTCCCAAGGAGGTCATCTAAATTAATCTTTGATGATTTTTTGTATTATGTCATGAAATATAAAAGTCATTGCCCATTGATAGGTGGTTCTTGTATTATTTAGGATAAAGGGCATAACATGGTAATAGAAAGTCCCCCAAGGAGTAATGAATGTAGTTTTATGTTGATCTCTTGGTGTAATAAGTATTTGATTGTAACTATAAAAACCATCCATAAGGGATAAGATTTCATGGCTAGCTATTAGGTCCACTAATTGGTCGATGTTATGGAGAGGGAAATCATCTTTTGGATAGGCAAGATTTAAATCATGAAAGTCAGTACATATACACATTCCCCCTATAGGCTTAGTGACTAGAATGATTTTGGACATCCACTAAGGATAATCAATGGGTTGAATAAAGTTAGCAGATAAAAGGCATTACATTTCCTCTTTTACCAGGAGTGAAACATGAGGATGCATTTTGTGGAGCTTTTTTTTACTAACTTAGCATCAGGAAAGGTGAAAATATTATGGATAATGATTGTGGGATCAATACCATGGATATCACTATAAGACTAGGCAAATGCCTCACTACGATTTGATAAAAAAGTAGTAAAATCTTGGTTTCCTTGAGAATTTAAGGCTTTGTTAATTTTAATAATTATTGGGTTCTCTTGAGACCTAATATTAATATTAGTAGTGGCTTCATTTAAAAGGTTAGATGTTTTAGATGTAAGAGAGTTGTGTAAATAAGAGTTTTTAGCACCCAAATGAGTCGAGATTGACTCATCATTTTAACATTAAATAATAAGGATAGTTGGTTTATCATGTCTTATTAAGTTAGGATAAGCTAAAGGGATGGTTTGGGTCTTGCCATTGCAATGAAAGATGAGGGGTTCTATGGAGATAATATTGACCCAAAAAAAAGTTAGGAGGGATGAAAACAGTGTCACTAGTCAAGGAATAGGTATCGAATGATGAAGATAGAACTTCTTCTTCCAAGAATGTTAGAAGAATGGGCTTGGGAGAAGATTTAGAATATTTTTCAAAGCCTAATCCATGATTTTCATGTGGTTTTTTGAAATCTCCTAATGTGATGTCATGGGGACCCTACTCATATCTACCCATGTTGAATCCTTTCCAGGCACAATGATAAAGGTAGGGTTGTGTGAACTGGGGTTTATTGAGAAATGAGAAATTGGATGTGAAGGGTTTAGCACAGGTGTGATTGTTAGGTCCTAGGGTATTTTGATTGATTATACCATATATTAAGTGAGTACATAAGAAAGGTGGCCCAAATGGGATGAGCTCACCTTGGCTAGGTGAATACATGGGTTTTTTTTTAGGATGATCATATTCCCTAGGAGTGGGTAATGTGTTAAGATTTAATAGTTGGTATTCCCCTATTGAAAGATGTTATATCATGGAATTAATAGACTCCTAAGCTGGCAGTTTTGAAGTAGGAATAGTTGTGCTAGTTGAGGCTTGATTAGATGATGAATATGGGATTGTGTTAGGAAAGGGTATTATGACATCACCTGGTTGGAAAGTGAAGTTGCATGATTTGAAGGGATAAGGATCAACAAGAATGATGTGTACCTAGCCTTCATGTTCATATTTAAGGAATCGATGGATTGTGGATGGGACACATCACGTCATGTGAATACATGGATGTCCTAATAAAATATTATATTAGAAAGTCCCCTCTATTACATAAAAGAGTTCATGGAGGGTAAAAAAACATATGCAAACAAGGAGGATGATTATTCATACTATGGGTACTACCATGTCATTAAAATCATAGAGAATTATTAAGGATTGGGAAATAATGGTTTTTGGTAGTTGTAACTATTGGAAAGTGTGTGAATAAATAATATTGATACTGACCCCATTATCAATCATAACTCTTTTAATTCATGCTTGATTTATTTGAGTTGTGATGAAAAGTGGGGGATCTTGATCTATAGGTGATAAAAGAGCAACCTTGAAATCATTGAAGCTAACAACCGACACCATTTAAAGGGCCCCTGTAAATGTTGATAATGGTTTAGGTTTATCTAGCTGAACCTCAATATCCTAGAAATATTTTATCATTGCTTGTTAATGGTGTGGAGAGTTTTTGATAAGTTCATACAATGACATTTTTATAGGCATTTGGTGGAGTTGTTTTAATATGGATATTTTTACCAACTCCTTGGCTTTAGCCAAGGTAGTTCCTGTAATAGAGACTTTAGGATTTTGTCTAGATTGTTTAGGCATATTATGGGTAGAGGCACCTATAATTTAAAACTTTTTCTTTGTTAGGATTCTAATTTTTAGAGTGGGTGGCTACATAGATAATATCGATGTGTAATAATGGAGGGTCCAAATAAGTTACCAACTCTTTATCACTTATAAGACTAGAAAGATTATGGGTAGGTGGAATTGATGGAATAGTCACCTTTTACTTAGGAGTATTATCATTTAGATCATCAATTAATAGATCATCATCCTAGACTAACTGTTAGATTACAGCCTTGAGGATTTTATAGTTTTTCGTATCAAGTCTAAGTACTCTATGATATGCACATATTTCCTAATTTCTATACCAGGTAGGTCTTTGGGGGTGAATATTAATGGACCATATAGGTAGTAGCATAATGAGGTATGTATCCAACAATTATATTAATATTATAGCATAATATTCTTTTAAAGGGTTGTGTTGTGGTTTTACAGTAGGCTATACAATCTCTATTAGCAAAGTATTGATTATTTGGCTTTGACAATTAGTTTTTACAGTAGGGATAACCTTAGGTACCTTTCTTCAAATGGGATTTTAGAAAAAAATGGTGGATATCAAGATGGAAGTGTGGCTAATAATGGGGGGAGATTTTGCATTTCCCTGTGTTTGAATAGAAGAACCTATGATAGGGATAAAATATGGATGGGGACCCAAAATAGACGACAAATATGATAGAAAAAGGGTAGGCCCTTTGTTCTTCATGTTTTGATAAAAGAAGGGCTATTTAGACTAAGTTTTTTTATCTTTTAACCCTTTAAAAATATTAACTTTAAATTCAGGATGAGTTAAGTCTTTCTTTGGTGGAATACCAAGACAATTTCCTAGTTATCGATGATAGGATCTTTACCCTTTCCCTTAGTATTTTTGAGGTAAGGAGGTGTTGTGATAAAGGATGGTTTTGAAGGGTTTTGGTTTTGAGAAAAATGATAGGATCTTGTTATATTGTGATTTAGGTGCATACCATGAATAAGTTCTCTAGGGATCAAAGGGGTGGAATGTTCAACTCTAGAAGTATCAAGATGTTTATATGTGACATCCCAAGGAGTAGTTTCATTTTTCACTTTAGGAGATTCAATGTGAGAGGATTAAGGGGATTGTTCATGTGAATGATCCCATGTAATGAGATCAGGGAGCTTTATAGAGGTTTTAGGAGTTGTTTTGATAGTTTCAGATTGATTTATATCAAAATAATCTCCCATAAGGAGATCCAAGACTAAATCTTTCTTTGGAACTTCTTTAGGAAATAACTAATCATAGATTGTATAAATCATATGTGTATCCTAATTTTGTGTTTCTCCAAGTTTAGCTTGGACTATGTTTGATGTATATGGATGGTTTGGAAATGGCTATCTAAAAATATCTAAAGATTGATTAAGAGGAGCATTTGGATTGTCCAAATGGAGGTCCCCCTTGTAAATGAAGTTTTGTACCAACCATTTAAAGGATTGGCATATTTCTATGTCATGTCCTATTACCCTATGATAATCACAAAACATATCTTCTTTATACCAAGTGGGTTTAAGATGTGTATCATCGACTAGTTTAATTAGAGGGAGCTCAATAATGTTTGCTTGTAGGATTTTATCTAATACATAAGTGTAAGGTTCTTCTAAAGGGGTATATTTTCTAGGGGGAAAATGAGTAAGGCCCCTAGGTGGTTGTTTGTGAAGTGGATGGTCCTAATTGATTAGGTGTTGGAGGGGTAGAAGTTTTTAAAATAATAGCATTTTCTACCCCTTTTGGTTTAGGATTATTTTTATTGATTTTTGATGGGTTGGGTTTGAAGTTTTTATTATGTAACTTAACTTTTCCCTCTTCAATGCCATGAATTTTGATTTTTCTTGCCATGGTAAAAGCTTCATCAAAAGTCTTAAAAGTTTGAAATTGTAACATAGATGAGATATGTTTTGCACAAGAGTGTGAAAATAATTTAATTAATTCAAGTTGTTGCAAGGAAAAGGTTAACTGGTTGATTAGGTTATGCCAATAAGCCATAAAGTTTGATATGGACTCATCTTCAAATTTTTGAATGGCATAGAAATCTGTGATGGTCACTTTTTATCAATGTTGATTGAGAAGTGTTGTAAGAAAATTTGGGCCAATTATCGAAAAGAAAAGAGTGAATGTTGAGGAATGGAGTTGTACCAATCTAATGATGCCCCTGCTAGTGACATGAGAAATGTCCTAAGTAATAATGCATCATCATGTACTATAACGTAACATGCATGTCAAAAGGATCTAAGATGCTATTGGGGATCTTCCTTATTCTAAAACTTAGTAAACTTGGGAAGTTCCCATTATAGGGGATATGGTCAGATAGGAATAGATAGATAGATAGGCTCATTACAAATTTGTTCATACATGAGCATATTATTATGTCCAGAGGTGGAGGCTTCCAAATTAGTTATCTTATTCATAAGGATGTTTATGAGATCTACTTGGGTGTTATTCTGAGGCATGTTCCCTAAGATATTTTGCTAAGGAATTTGGTAATTTGGCAAGGGAGCAAACAATAGTTGTGAAGAAGAGTATCCAACTATAGTGGATATAATGGGTTGGGATGCCACCATGTATTGTGGGATTTGTAGCAAAATATTCTACTACTTATAATATTGGAAGTAAGTAGTTATTGATGGTTAAGATGAAGCCATGTATTGGGTAGCTGAGGAGACATACTATTGGGGAGGTTGTGTTAGAGGGATTTGTTTTGGATGAGGGATTTGTTGTGTGTGTGGTAGAGCTTGAGAAATATATGTTAGATTCATTTTAATGGGTGGGAGACTTGTAAGAATTGATACTACTGATGTTTGAGGAGGAATAGTGGATGTAGGTTGAGTAGTATAAGTATTTTGAGTCTAAGTAATGGAGGTTGGAGTATTGGTAGATACTACAGGTGGTTGGTTTTCTAAAGGTTACGTCACCTAGGTATTAGAACTAGATGGAAGAGATTCAATGGAAAAGGTTACCATGGCCATGGTAAATTCTTTGGTTTTCTCAGTTCTATTGAAAGGCATCCCATATTTATATCAAGAATCTTGGGCATGGGGGGAAGGAGAAATATGTATTGCTCAACTATTAAGATAGTAATTAAGAGCAATGGGGTTATTGTCTAATATTTTTGTAAAGGAAGGATATCCTTGAGGATAAAAGTGTGGGAATATAAGATTCTCAAAGGACTCATGGGTAGAGGAAGGATTGGGTGTATGTTCCATTGGAGAGGATGTAACACCCTCCTCAGATTCTTTCTTTGACTATTGTCTAGTTAAAACCATGAGAAAAAAAGGAAAAAAAAATTAAAATAACAATTTTTTTTTAAATTATCTCATTTTTAATTGTGGATGAAAGATACATAAACTAAATTCATTTGAAAAAAGCTTTTTTATCTCTTTTAATTTTAATATGTGAGAATAAATAAAAAAGGATAATGAAGGTCCTAATAAATGATAATATAAGGATGGTTTTGGGTGTTTTGTTTTGGCACTCAAAGGAAATCTATATTGGTACTGGTACATGGCTTGATACTTGGGGCTTGTTCCCCTCAAGCCACAATCCCATAGCTAGTGTGGGTGCTTAGCTAATATATATCGATGGTCTAGAGATTATTCTCAACTAGATAACTGATTTGGTCCTCCCCTTGGTGGTGAAATCCAAGTGGGATCATTGGAAAAAAGGTTACCACAAGGTGATGAAATCCACATCATTTCCTTATGTCAAGGGTTTAGATCTGTTATTTTATGATAATGATTTGGCTTATGGGTGGATAAATGATGACTATGGTAGATTGTTGCCGAAATTATTCTATGTGAAAGAACCTAAGCAAGAAAGATGGATGTAATGTATTTTAACCTTAAAAGGAAAAAATGCAAATTTAATGTTTTTGGATGAATGCATCAAACAAAGAAAGGGAAAGAGACTAAAATTCAAAATTTGAATTTTTAGCAAGAAAAATGAGACCTTAAGGGTCCCACCAGGCATGCCTTAATTTTTTAGTATTTTTTCATTTTTTCAATGTGGACTAATTAGATACTAAAAACAAAGTAAAAGCAAGGTTTTTAAGGTTACCTGGAGATGAAGGTTGGTTACACACCATTGATCAAGATTTGTGGGAACTCCTCTTTGGATGGGGAGGAATGACCTAAAAATCACACTAACTCATAAAAAAATGGATTAATAGAAAGATGAGTGAGCCACCTAGTAAGAAAGTAGTCCCAAGAAGTGATATGCTTCCTTAGATGGATGTTATCCCACATTTAACATTCAAGTTTATAAACAAACATGAAATTACAAAGATATATATGGATAAGATATAAATAGACAATTTCAAATATATTTAATCTATAAAAATATTAATATGATCAAAGTAATTGTCCCATAATTCAATAGCAATATCAATGTCGTCTTGAATTACAACCAATTGTTCATTAATGCTTTCTTGATTAGGTGTGAAACCCATAGTACAAATAACTAATTTGAATGTAATGTCACTTTGATCAATGAAAAATGGTTGTTGAATAATGGGAAGATCAAATATGCTAAAAATATCATGTGCCAATCCAGGCAGAGTCATCTACATGTAAAAGATAGGTTTTTAGAAAATAGAATGCAGGTTTTGACAGGTTTTTAAGACTGAAAATGTTATGAAAATAGATTGCAAGAATGTTTTGAAAGTTTAGCAGGGATCAATGATGATCTTGCAAGATCGACATTGATGTAGATGAATCAACATCAATTCTATATAAAACTCTAAACTTTAAAAACAAACTATCATAATGACTTATATTATTGATAAAATAATTAAAATTGAATGTAAAATAGTGACAAATAGATGCAGAAGACTGTAATTTTAAAATGTGAATGAATTGAAGTGCAATACTAACCTTTATAGCTAACAATAAAACTTGATAATATGAGTTAAAGAACCTTAAAAATCCTTTGATAATCTCTTAAGTATAGGTTCCATAAGATAGTAAGATGTTGACAACATCCGTACATAGGTTGTAATGAGATTTCAATAGAGTTTCGAAGTCCAAAAGCATAGTCACTGTCCCTTGAGCCATGGAGGTCTATTGTGTATATATGGATCGATGTCGATCCATAAAAATTGACATTGATCTTGGAGGATCGACGTTGATTAGCCCAATTTGGTCAAAATTTGGCTTGGTTTGTTTTGAACCATGTGCCAAACTAAGTGAATGTAACACTAAGTTGTTTGCACAGGTTTTTTATGAGGTTAAGTTATTGGAAGGATTTTTGGGAGGTTGAATAAGGTTTTTTATTTAATTTTAGGATTTTATGGTTAGAAATGGTAAAAAAAGGGTTAATTACTATTTAACTATAGTAATTAAGTTTAATTAACCTATGTGATAAAGGTAAATGGGTGGGGTGAATGTAATTACTTCAAATAATTATGAATAGGGGTCATTATGTTAGAAATAACATGATAATGTGATGATGCACCACATTAATACACAAGGGTGTATAAAACTAGAATCTATAACACAATCAACTAATTTTCACAAATAACCACTAGCCTAACCAATCTTAACATAATATGTGACCTACAAAGATGAATCAACTTGTGCAAACATGAAAATAAATGAACATATGCAAGGTAAAATACTCCTTACCACATGCATAAATCAATAAAATTAAAGAGTCACATAATGAATGAGTGTGGAGATGGTAAAAATCAATATTTTTAGTAATCTCAAGGCTTGAAATCTAGTAGTACAAGTTCTCAAAAAAGTAGAATCTTGATACAACCAATAGAGGTATATAATGAGAGGCATTCTTAGCCCCATTTATAGGAAAATAATGCAAGAGATCACTAATAAGATACATCAGTACAATTGTTACAACATTTATGAGCCTATTTAAGAGGGAAAAACTAAAAAAGTTAGGCCATTATGTCTTCTCCAACCTCTTCATACCCATCACCATGATGATACTCTTAATAAAGTGGAATAGGAGTGGAGGAAAGGGCCTTATTTTTTGTCAATTATAGTTACATTATCCTTCATATGATATTAACTAGCCCATATTATCATTTTGTGCAATTAATAGGCATGTTTGGTCATGAATTAGAAGTTATAAACTACATTTAGTCTCCATTCATTTCCCTTTCAAATTCTCATATGCCATATTTAGCTTTTATTTCCCATTGAACATGGATAATGATACTTGGGGATTAGATTTCTCCACTACCATCCTCTCTACCCATAATATCTCCCTTGGAGCAACATGATTTTCATTCCCTCCATCACTCTAACCATTATTAATAGGGCCCTCACACCTGTAGGAATTCCTCCCAAGAGTTACCTTGAACCATGCATTTGTAGGGTAAAGGTGGATCCTAACTAGTTCTCAAAAGACAAAACCTACAACTTCTCCATTGACTCAACTCTACACCCTTCATAGTGGATTTTTTCCTTTTTATTCAATACCAAGCTAGTTGGGTAGGATGTATTCATGATTAGAAAGCACTTGTTGACTTTGATCTATTGTGTTTCTAATATCTCCCTAGGACACATGGTAGTTTATCAAGATTTTTGTCTTTATAAACGTCACTTGAATATAGGTCTTCATAACTTTTTTTGTCTTCATACTTTGTAAAACCTATGACTCATGTTTTGTGTATCTTGCCTTCATGAAAATTATATAATGAGCTCTCTCAAAATATCTGACATACTATTTATGAAAGGAAGTCCTCTCTTCTTCATGACTTTTGTCATTGTGAGTTTTGTCCTAGATTTTGTTGAAACAATCATTCCAAACACCTAAGCCCTCATAAAAATTGTTGTCTCCACAATTTTTCCAAAGACCTATTCTTCACAATTTTTATCATCATAACTCTTTTAGAAAAATTTATGAAAAAACCCATAACACTTTTTCTGAAGACCAAATACTTGAATGATTTTTATAAATTATTCAAAACTTTTATCTTCTTCGTTATTTTTTTCAAAATGAATTTTATCCTATATTTTTTCAAAATAATTGTTATGAATACCTAAGCCTTTAAGGAAATTATTGTTGTAACAATTGTTCTAACTACTTGTGACACTTTTTTTGAAGAGTAAAACACTTAGAAAATTATTTCAAAGTCTTTGGGGTTTGTGTAGACTCTCCTTCACATAAAATATCTAAATCATGTTTTGAAAATAAATGCAAAGACCATTTCCTTTACAAAAAATATTAAGGCCAACTTTGAAAACCTACTAAGTTTTTTGCTTTTCTAACTTATCCATTTCACCAAACCTTGACTAAACCTTGAGAAACCTATAGGCAATATTGAAGCCCTAAATTGATCTTCTTCATAGTCTAAAACCTCTATAAAACCCAACTTCATAAAACTCTAATGTCTTTACTTTGTGTTTGAAAACTACCTAGAGGATCTACAAACACCACCTATAGAAACCTTGTTCACCCTTATCCTGCTCTAAATTAAAACTTGAGCACACTTCTATGCCTACAACCTAGACACCTTGAAGATGTTTTTAGGGGATTCTATCTATCTGGTTTTTCAAAAAATGTACCCCTCCATTTATAAAGGTTCATAAATCCTCTTGGTGGCTAAATAACCAACACTTCCATTTTATAATAATGTAAATGATAAAATATCAAGATATTCATTCAACCACAAAAGGCTCATATGGAAATCAACAAGTATGATAGAACCTTATTAATCAAAGATAACTATATTCACATTTTATTTCCTACCAAAATAGTATTTGCCCATGTATCTCATATCACACTTTAAAACATTTGTATTTGTATGAGAACTCTTCTAATGGTAATAAAATACAAGAATGTTATAATACGCATAAAAATTCACCTCAACATATAAACTTATTAAACAAATATCTACCTCAATAACAAGTTACAAAAATTGGCTTCCACTAAGACTATTTTAACCATTGGTTAATTAAATTTGAGTTCCAATGACAAAGTTTACATGGTTTGACTATTAATAATACAAGTGAGATAATTTAACAACTGTATCAAGTTTTATCCCTCAATAAGTCATTGAAATATTTTTAAAAATAAAAAATAAAACTAATACATGTTTTTAAAATCATTCTTCAAAGCAAACATAATCGATACAACTATAATTCATTTATGAATTAATTGATGTGATGGATATAAAAATGAGTAAAATGAGCCAAACATAGGTGGACCTTACCACCCCATCCATCATCCTCAAGATTGTAATATTTATATGAAGTACCCAATAGTATAAATATATAAACAAGAAGATCATAAATAGAGTCTAGTTCCACTAATATGAATCAGGGTTTACAAATAGACCAAGCAAGGTCACCAATAAAAAAACACACAACAATACTAAAACCTAGTAATGTATAATAATAAAAAAATTAAAATCCAACCAAAGTTACTAACAATCCAACAAAAATAAATATTTTTTTTTTTTAAATTAGGAATCCAAAGTCTAATCCTACATACTTACTTTATCAAACCCAAAAAATCCACATTAAGAAAACAATCTCTTATTTTCCATATTTGGGTGAGGCACGTCAACCCAGTGCTTCATTTATAGGGTTTCAAAGATATTTTATCACAAGTTCTTAATACATTAATTTAATCTAGTAATAAACAAGATAACAATAACACTCTACTACTAAATGGATTTTAATATATAACCAAATACGAAATCATGGAGGTCATATAAAAGCATTTTTTGTATGACCCACATTAAAATCTAATAAAATATCACAATGTTAATTATTTCACCACAATACCAAAAGTGACAATAAAATTAAATAAGTAATGCACTGAGGAATTGTTACTTACTTATTTTCAAGCAACAAGTTTGAAACTGAGGTTTTGGTTTCTCTATACCTTCCTCTATTTCCTCACATTGTCTTTTATTTATTTTTCTTTTGACTCATGGTTTGTGTGTGACTCTCAATATTATACCATATCTAAAACTAGAGATAATATGCCTCCAACAAATATTTTCCATAATGGTAGGTAATTTGGTTGCCAAAAATAGAAAATTGTTAACTTACTAGAAATAAATTCTATGTATAAAATGCATTTTTACTTCTAGAATTACCTTAATAATTTATTTCATCATTATCTTGGTGACCTATCTTATCATTGCCTCCAAAAACCCAAATTAAATTGTTCAACCACAAAATGTCTTAACTCGATGTTTTCCATAAAACAAAACCAATTTTTATTTATCATGCCTCAACCTATTTTTTGTCAATTACCATGTACAAAAAATAAAATGATTATGTCATTGACCTCATTTAAGGTTTAATCAAAGTATTAATCCCACATTCACCTTGAGCTTAACCAAGTATATGGTCCATTAGAAAATGTTATTCAATGTCTTTCAAACCACCTTTCAATCATTGACCAAGCCCTAGTCAAGGCTTTTACCGAGTCAAACATAGTAGTAAGAATGGCCTATAAAGCATAATAAAAATAAATTTCAAGCATAATATTGTCACATACAATTAATATTTTACACTTAATCAAAATAATATCACTGACCCAAGATTATGCAACTACTTGGTCAAAATAATAACTCTAAAGATACTTAATAAAATAACAAACAATGTGAACAATTTAATATGTGCCAATGACAACCATTCAAATTGAATAAATAAATTTACACATGGAATTCACATTGAAAACATAATAATGATGGATTTTTCAAACCTTGGAAACTCTAATTTACATCTTACTCATTTATGCCTTTACTATGTTATTTTGTGCCATTTTGCAAAACTCTTCCCCCAACATGCCTAGCTTATTATTCTAATGTACCTATAACCATGAAAACTAAAAAAATAGTACATGTACTAAATAGATGATAATATAAATAAAATCATATGAATAATAATCATAAATATATAAATTTATAAACTAAACTATAAAATAGATAAATTTTCAATGTTTCCATAAGTATTGAAAGTATTTTAATAAGGCAAGATGTGATCATTTATGCATGGAAGTATATCAATTTACGTGAGAGGGTTTTGGTGGTGGATTAGGATCAAACACATTATTAAATTATTGGGTGTATGATCATTTTTATATGATACATCTTTTAGTTATGATGCATAGTGGTTGGGCACCTCCACATATTTTTGCACAGAGATGGGTCATTACTACATGTATTATGCAGAGTGGTATTATTGAGTGTCAACATATTGTAGATCATATATTATAATATTATGTAATATATAGACCTTATAAATGGTTTTAAGGGTGGGATAAGGATGGATTATATTTTTAGTAGATAGCTTTTGGTTCCATGATTATTGGACTGAGGTTTACAAAAGCTTTTAGTTTGAGCATGTTATACACCAGTTTAGGATTAGAGAGGATGTTCCCCTATTTATAATAATATGCATCCAATATGTGAGATATTTTAGACGTGATGATGACTAAGGTTGAATTAGTATTCATAAGATAACACATATTCCTTTGATTGAGATTGACCTTGTTATTGATATTCCTAATGTTGATAGTGTTTGGTGTATTAAAATAGAGACACAATGTTAGATAGTGAAATGATGGCTTGTTTTATTTCATATTATGATAGAGGGTGCCCATGAGGTATAGGGTGTAGAATGATATGTAGGTGATTCAATATCTGTTGAGCCTAATGTTCCTCATGTGACTATAAGTATGTATACTTGTTTTGAAAAAATTGCATTATTTTTATTTAGTTTGGTATATTTGTATTTATATTATGTATTTTTATTTTATAGGATATGATTATTATTAGATGATTTTCATTAAAGTGACACTTCAATTTTTAATGACACATGTGCCTAGTGAGATAGTTACTAGTTTTTTAGTTGAGCATGCTACAAATAAGCTAATGAGCATGTCCCATTGTTTGATTGAGCTACTATAGCCACCATTACATATGTGGTAGTTGCATCAAATAAATATGATTTGAAAGTTGAGTATGATGATATAATATTTAAGTGGTACCTAGATATGATCTTATGAGGTAGCATATTCCCCCTCTATCTCAATTTATTAATTTATTAGTTGAGTATGCTTAATTATAGTGTTATCATGTAGCTTGCTTGACACAAATGATTGTCTATGAGGACTGAGAGATGATGATTCGGTCCTAATTGAGGTATTGACATGTTAATAATGGGGCCTCGACATGACAAGCCTATATGTTTATCAAAAGAGGCATATTGATAGAGACATATATGTGGGTGTTAATAGAGATGTAGATGATGATGTATATGGCCAAGTGTCAATCAATGATTTATTTTTATATATATACTTACATTATCTTATTTAAAATTTATTATTAATATGGACATTTATTGTTAGTTTTTATCTTGTGCTTATGTGTAATGAATATTGTATATGTTTTTAAGGGTTTTTACATTTTACAATGTAATCAACTGAATATCATTTAGTTTTTTTATATATTTTATTGTCTTTGTATAACATGAATGTGTTAATGATATAGTATTAAATTTGTGACATGTGGATAATAAAACTAAGAACTATAGAATGAGTTGACCACCCTGACAGAAATAAAAATTATGCACCATAATGATTGTAATTTATAATCAAATTTTGATAGTGAATATTTGATTTTATATTATTAGAGATAGTTACAACTATATTGGTTTCTTATGATACTTGTGTTTGATATTATTGACTCTCTTTTTATTTTTGTGAAATATGCATTACATGTTCATATCTCTAGTTTGAAACTCTATATTTTTTATTTGGTGCCCATGTTTGTGTAAGGTGAATTGTATCTTTTATCTTGGACCTTTTGTCATTATTATTCTATTGATTTTTATTGTTCATAAACCACCCTTGAAGATAAAACCTAAACTTTTTTTATCCTTATTCACTACTGCATTTGTGTTTTGTAACCATGGCTATCCAAAAATTATATTTACTTGTGGAATATTATGTTATAAAATCAATAGTATATTCTCTTTTTTGAGTCCCAAAGTGATCAGTAAAATAACATGTCCCATATCAGATCCATGTGTATATTGTAAATCTTGCTCATTTTATCCCACACTTTGAATAAATGTTATCGTGCATGTATTATTTTGTTGCATATTATATACAACAATATCATCTCTAAATTAGCTATTATCAAAAGATTGGATGACATTTGGTTCCTTCTCAAAAATATTTTAGGATATCATAGTCTTTGTAGAATAATATTCAGGAAAATATGAAGAAGTGGATTTTTTTGTCTTGTTGTCCACTTTCCCAAATGTAATAATCCCTTTATCTACAAGTTGTGTAATCTTTGATAGCAATACATAATAATCATTATATTGATCTTCATTAATACCATGATAATTAAAAAATGGCTTGTCTTTTCCATAATAAATATGATGAGGAGGAGGATAGTAATTATGTGGAAGAGATTAACTTCTTATCCAACAATTTCCTTAAAATATCATCTAGTCAATCTTTGAAACTATCAAACTTAAGTGGTTGCATGTTATTAAAAATAGATTTATTCGTATTAGAATGTGCCTTGTAAACTGATTCTTTCCCTTTATTTAGTACCCTAAATTTCTCTTCTTTGTGTTTAACCCTAAAATATAAATTAGGGAATATAGGGGTAAAAATCATAGAGAAAGCCTAGATCACAAGGGTAATAAACTATCTCTATGGCATGTCAAATAATTTACAAACTTGGATAAATAATATTCTGAATTTACATACTGATATATGATAAAAAAAAATAGAAAGAATAACTATGTTAGATATTGTAATGATAATGAAAAAATATACTTAGTCGGATTAATGTTAACATTCATTTATTATATGGAAGAGGCTAGAAATAATCTGGATTTAGATGGATCAGTTGTTTGATTCTAAAAACTATACCTCTATGGCCTCAAACACTTATATCGACCTCAGACAGTTGTGTTGATGCTTATGTCTAACTTGGATGTAGGTGTAAAGTATAGAATAAATTTTAGATACGGATGTGATCACCTAATATATTATGGGTTATGCATCATATTCAATCTGGTGTGCTCAGATCTAGATCATCAATTGATGCTCCTTGTCAAATATCAAAATGTTAGTTCTTCATCTTTATAGTGATTATGGAAAAAATGGGTTATTGGGATCATAGTGTTGAGATAACCATAAATATCCCTATATCAATGGCTGATGCCTACATATCCAATACTATTAATAGGGCTTCATACTCATGTATTTTTCCCCTATGTGTAGGCTTGTGTATTTATAAGGATGTAATGTGTGATAAACAAGAATATAGAGTGACTTAACTTGTAACTTAGAAAATATGGATTGTAAGATGATCCTTCAATACTTCACACCTATAGATATAATGTCCCTATGATTTATATGGAAATAAGATGAAACAAGTAAATTTTTCTCACTTGAATTCTTGATTGAATGTTTTTGGTATTTTGTCTTGTGAGTTGTTAGGTTTGTGCTAGGTGAGGAATGAATGAGGATTGATTATGTATTTATAAAAACCCTTTTGGAGAATGTATCACATTAAATCACTTATGATAACCATATTTTTATGTTTCATTTGTAAATTATATGAATTTAGGTCACTAAACACTTGCATTGGGATAGGACACTTTTGATAACATAGGTGTCTCACTAGGATGTAAATGTCCAGGTAGCTAGAAAATAGGCACAGGTCCAAAAATTTTAGAAATAAAAGATAAGTAGGTTCATAAAGTTTTTAGCATGATATAAGGTCTGATTCATTAGGATAATATTGATTATACCAAGAGATGATCAATTTAACATAGAGAGATAGTATATGCAATCCTTTTGGTAGTAGAAAAGGTCTAAAAGCTAAAGGTGCATCCATGATATGTATTTTCCAAGTGTACAAGACTAAGGTGATATATAATTTATAAATAGTGTCTACATTCCCCCCCCCTTTAATATATTAAATAAATTTTTATTTTAAAGGAAAATAAATGTGTACCTATGTGTGTATAACACACCTTGCCTTTGTGTGTGTCCAAATTGAGTGCTTTTCTAGTGAATGGCCTACAACCAAGAGCATGTTACGATATATAATTAGTGCATATAATCTGAAATCAAAAGCACTAAAATGATTGAAATTAAAAAATAATAAGGTTTATAATTACACATATGTATCGATGTAACCACCTTGCCTTTTGGAAATTTGATTTGAAAAGATGTATCATTATGAATAATTAGAGCTAATATTAGGAAAAATATACAATATAGAAAGTGCATAGATATATAAATATTTTAGGTCAGATTCCCCCAAACATGGATAAAATATTACTTGCCACTTAAAAAATGAGATTAGCTCGATCATGCAATCTAATCATACTTATACCCTGGTGAGTGTGAGTGAACCAAGTCAACTCACACTATAAATATTGTGAGGTTGGATGATGTAATCAAGTCCAACATATAAAACTTAGTAGTATTGATTGATTTAATCACCTCAACCATACCAAAATTGAACCAACTACTAAATTAAATTAGCTCAAGATAGTTCATAATAGTCTAATTTGGTGAGCTAAAGTTCATATAAATGTTTGAAATATGAAACTAATTTTGATTTTTTTAATGTATGTTATTTTTGCATAGTATATATACCTTACACATGTCTCATGCTAAAACCTAGGTATAAAATGGAAAATATATATAATTTTAATACAATTATGTATATGAATCATATAACCATGAATTTTGGCCAATTTGAAAATAATGCAAGTGTGGATAACATGTTTCCATAACATTCCCCCACTATAATCTGAAACTAAGAATTGGTATAAGTGTGAATAACATTTTATATAGATTATATTTATGGATTATATAACACATAGATATTATACACTTGGAAAACTTATACCTTGGTTGTTCCTCTCAGTTTTAGACCTTTTTCACTTTCAAAAGTCTCTCATCCACTCTATCTTGTGCCCCTTAGCCTATCTATTGGTCCAACTAGTCTTATTTTGATGACCCAGACATTATATATTTCCCAAAATGATTAAAACCTACTTATATTCCACCTCTAAAATTTCTAAGTTTGTATCTCCTTTCAATTTCCCTAGACACTAGCATCCTGAATAAATACCTATGTCAATGCAAGTGTCTTGCTCTGACACAAGTATATAGTGCCCTAAAGTCATATAATTTACAAATGAAATGTATCCTAATGGTTATCCTAAGTGTTTAATGCAAGTTATTTCTCCAAATGGATTTATATAAATACAATATCAATCCTCATTCATTCCTCACCTAGAAACTTCTTACCTACTCACTAGGCAACTTAAAAAAGACATTAAATCAATCACTCAAGTGAGCAAAGCTTCCCTATTTTATATTATTTACATATTAGTCATATGTATTGCATAAAAATATATCTAAAGAACTGAAGGATCAGCCCAAGTTCTATATTTTCCAATTTAAAAGATAGGTCATTATTTTACTTTCTTTTCACATATTTCATGATTCACACAAAATCCAACATTTAGGGAAGAACTAAAGTAGTTTGAGGCCCTATTTATATTATTGGATATGTAGGTAGTGCTCATTTATAGAGGGGTATTTGGTTTCATCTCAAAACCATGTGCCAACTAACTCATTTTTCCCTAGGGTCACTATGAAGATGAAGAACTAAGGTTTTACAATTTCATGGGGAATGATAGTCCATGACTAAGAACTAAATGCACCAGAATGAAGGTGAAGACAAACCCAAAAGTATATATGTGGTCACATACCTTTCCAGTATGTATTCCTTATAAGACACCTATGTTAGGTTTAGATAGTAACATCAATATAACCATCCTAGTGTCAACTCTAGTATCCACAACTCCAAAATCACCCAATCTAGAATCCAACAATTGTTCTAGAATTGTCTTCTAGTTTACTTCCTACCTATTCCAAATCTAGAACTAAAATAGCATCAAAACCAGATAATTACATTAATTCTTTGTCATTTCCATATCTATCATAGTTATACTTAATATTTTTAGCATATCTTAGTTTAATGAATTTAGCATATGTTATATCTGATTTTAACATCTAATTGACCTACTATAGAGATAGTTTATCACCCTTGTAACTTAAGTTATCTATATCCCATTTAACCCTAGATAACCCCAATTTAGATTTTTAGGGTTAAACATTTGGTGAACCTAAAATTTGATCTTAAAAACCTATCTACTTTAGGGTTTTCTATCTCATTTTTTGAAACACATTCTATTTTTTAATTAATCCTAAAAATAGTGTTCAAATTTACAATGAATTGGGTCTTTTATTTTCTTTAAATCTTGTTAGCTATGAATATATATATTAAGTATTTCATGTTTTAATACTTTATATTAGTTGTTACATATTATATCACATTCTTGATTAAATCGATCTAATCTATAAGGAGTTCTAAACTTGCATTCCTACATACTCCTTATTTTAATGTTTATAATGAGATTTTACCTATCACTACAAAACATCAAAGGGAGTGCATGAAATAATCATCCTCCCCATGTTAAATTACCACCAAATTAAATTATATTACTACCAAAACTTCATTTTTGGATTTTCCATGCCATTCATCCCATTACAAGGATATCCTTTTGGATGCATTGCGTATGACCATACTCCCTTATAATTTTGAACCACTATATGTGGCCTCTATCTTAAATTCCATCAAGTGGATCAAGAATAATATATCCTTTGAGAATAAGTATTCACCACATTAACATCTTATAAATATTTATTTTCCACTCTACATCTAGGTGTGTATTTTAAACAAAATGATAAAATGAGTTATTGTGGACAATGGTTTAGGGATCAAAATTTGCAACATATCCTTTCTCTCCTTAATTGGCATTGGAACTTTATATTTAGAACCATATGATATTATTATAAAGGGATTTGATCATATTTCATGAAAATCTTTAGGATAAATAACATTAAATATTACCATCAGTCCCCTACATTACCTATTATGTGTCAAGTTATGCCAAATGATTTGAACCATAACATTTTTTAAGGATAGCCTTGGACATATGAGATGTATGTGGTTCCCTCTATGTTGTATGCATGCTTAAAATTTAGTCATCTGGTATTCATTTACACATTTATAATGGATATGAATCCCTTAAAACATATTGCAATGATCCAATAAACTAATAATACTACACTATAATCCTATAATCCTAATTTTGGTTCTTGATATTTTCTCAAATATGGGTAAAAATGACAAGGTTTGGGTAAAAATGAGCAAGACATAACTCAATCCATTTCTCCTACAAATAATACAAATTGGCAAGCTTTGGGTTTTTCTAAAAAATATATAAGATACAAACAATCTCTTACAGTAAAAATTATTTTAAAAATTCCAAAATAAAATGTATGAATACCTATACAACCAAAATCCAAGTGGTCAATCATCATCTAATCAATGATGGTGTTTCCCTATAAATTTTGACACTAGATGAATTGTCCAATGATGAATCATTACTAGACATGGGGGTATATGAATATCTCCCTTCCTTCAATAATAAGAATAGGTTTTCTCATGCCACCTCTACTCATGCATAATTTGGTGAGGGAAATTATACCAATGTCCAAAATATGCATGAAATACTATTCCTACCACACCATTTATTACAGAGAAATATACTTTGTTAAATGAATAAATAGTCAAATATAACTTTGGAATAAATAAGGACCCTTGACTAGTTTTACTTATGATAATGATGCAAAATGATGAAGGAAATTCCTATCGACATGTCCTCCATGATTTTCCTAAACTCTTTACTTGGGCTTATTTGGATATTATTGGGATCTATCCATCAATCATAATTCATAACATATTATTTTACCAAGAAATAAAATTGGTAAAACAAAAAAATTGAAAAATGCATCCTAGAGTGGCAATACTGGTAAAAGATGAAATTCAAATTCTCTTATACTTTGACTTTATAATATCCATTGCACATTCTAACTGGGTGTCAAACATTGTCCCTATTACAAAATCCAAAGGTGAAATTCATTTTTGCACTAATTACCATAATTTAAATAAGGCTTATCCTAAAGATGATTTTCCATTACCTAATATTGACATGATTTTATATTCTAAAGCTAGATATGAGATATTATCATTTGTTGATGGCTTCATGGGATATAAACAAATCAAAATTTAACCTACATATCAATAAAATACCATATTTACCACTCTTTATAGTATATTTTATTATTTAGACATGCCTTTTGGATTAACAAAATGTAGGAGCCACATATCAAAGGGATATGACTCATATATTTCATGATTTTATACACAAAAATATTGAGGATTATTTTGATAATTTACTCATAAAATCTAAACATTACCAGGACCATGGTACTAATTTGAAAAAAAAATGAGTGCTTATGAAATTTTAATGTTTGATTAAATCCAAAATATGTGTCTTTGGGGTATCTTCAGAAAAGCTCCTAGGATACATTATTTCTTAGTGAGGCATTAAGGTTGATCCAAAAATGTGAAATTCATTGTATAAATTCCACACCAAAAAAATTAAAATAATTATGATGTTTTAAGGGTTTAATTTAGTCTATTTTTTGTTTCATGGCTCAGTTATCTGATAAAACAATTATTTTCACGCATTTTATTAAAAAATACATAAAATTCATATGGGATGATGTTTATCAACAAAGTTTTGATAAAATTAAAGCATATTAATCAAACCTACTAGTACTTATGCCTCCTATTCTAGATAAACCACTACTTATTTATATATCAACAACCCACGAGGCCCTTAGGGCCCTCTTAGCATAATTTGATGATAATCACAAAGAGAGTGCAATCTATTATATTAGTTGCTAGCGAGTCAATTATGAGTGCAAATATACAGTAATGGGAAAACTATGTTAAGCTTTAGTTTTTAATACTCAAAATCTATGACATTGTTTTCTCAATAATGAGGTTCATGTTATAATTAAATAAGATCCATGAAGGTTCCTTGTGAATAAAAAAACCTAGTTGGTTACATCGTAAAATGGGTGATGTAGCTTATAGAGTTTGATATCAAATTTTTAACCCAAAAATCTATAAAATGTCAATTCATATCCAAAAAACATTATATGGCTCCCTTACCATATTATTTTTTTCTCACTAAATATTTTTGTAATGAGTTTAAGGCATATAATATAGCTTCTAATTCATGGACAATGTTCTTTAATGGATAAAAATATAGAATATGGGTGTTTTTTGGTATTATATTTTGTACCTTTGAGGGTGAATTCATACCTTTCTCATATATATTAGCCTTTTTTTGCACCAAAAATATAGTTGAATATGAGGCCTTGATTATAAGATTATCCATAGCACACAAACTTCATATAAGACACATCCAATTTTTTGATGATTCCTAATTGGTTGTTAATCAAGTTACCAATCATTACCAAACTAAAAAAGAGCATATTTATCCATATAAATAAATTATAGATAAACTCACAAAGACATTTGACACATTTTATATTAAAAATACTCCACATAAAGATAATCGCCATACAAATGCCATTGCAAGTGCAACATCCTTGATGGTTTTTTATATTAATGATGATCATATAGACTTTACCATATGAAGTTATGATATCCTCCCATTTATTATGATAAAATTAATACCTTGGTCACTCTTGTTGTTACTCACACTACTATAAACATAAAATGGTATAATAATATTTATAATTTTATCTATCAAGCCTATATGCGAGACCATTTTGCACAAAATGATAAATGGAAATTATAACATGAAGCACTCTATTATGTTATTATTGAAAATGACTTGTTCAAATGAAGTGTTGATGGATAATTACTTCATTACTTAATCAAATATGAGACTCACACTACGCTCTTGGTAACACATGACAATGAGTGTGGTGGGCATTTCAGTGGATGAGCCATTTTTCAAAAACTATTAAGTCAAGGATATTATTGGCCTACCATGGATCAATAATGTATTGAACATGTAAAATTATGTTTATAATGCCAAAAAATACAATAATTTGAATCATGCATTGTCACATGAGTTACAACTAAATTTTTCACTATGGTCTTTTTCCTTATGGGTTTTTGACTTAATTAGAAAGTTAAATCTGATATCCACTGGCAGACACAAATTCATCATCATGGCTATAGAATATTATTTCCCTTTATGGATGGCTTCAGCTATTATTTTTTATAATAGAACATCATTTAAAAATAATATGGTAAAATACTTTTGTATTAAATACAATATTAAGCATACATTGTCTACACCTTATTACCCATATGGAAATGGATAGGTAAAGGAAACCAATAAGAGAATTGGTAAAATACTTGGAAAAATAGTTGAATGATATAATACTAATTAGCACCAGTAGATGGTATATGCTTTATGGGCATATAAAATTAACACCTTAATATTTTTTATATGGTACAAATGTTATTTTACCCATTGAACTTAAGATACCATCTTTGCATGTTTCACTTAAAGACATTGTCAAATATAATGAATGTGTTAGGAATTTGTGTCTTATCCTTCTCTTTACATTATTAGTGTCTTATTCATTATGGATGCATATGATTTTTAATTTGTCCCTTGAGAATATTTTAATTATCCCACAAACATGGGAAGTAGTAGTTGTTATAATAGATTTAGTATTTAAGTAAGTTTTGAGGCCCAATGAAGGCATCCATAAATATTAGTTTATTGATCTCACTCAAAGGAAGTGTTGACTACTTTCTTCCCTCAAGCCTAGAAAAAATTCAACCTAAGTCTTGAGTGTCCTATTCCACCTAATATTTAACTCTTATCATACCTCTTGATGAGCCAAGGTAGTTCAAAAGAGATCATTGGTTTTTATGTGAAGGACAACAGGTCTAAGTGTTTTGTCATGTCAAGAAAACATCATGGCAGTTGTTCATACTCCATATTTCAACTTATTTCAAGTGTCCTCCTTGTGTTTATACATGTGTGAAGGTCCATAATAGGCCTTGAAGTGGTTTCAACAATCAAAATGTGTCATGGTGGAGATGATAAAATATTGTAGTTGATAACTCATCATGAATCTATCTAGTGTGTTGAGAATATTCAAGGTATGGCTTAATCATAAGTATAATGGATGTTATATAGGTAAATGGGAACCTAATTAGAGTTTTTATCATATTCTAAGATCTTCTAATAAGTTTTGAAATGATATCCATTTGAAACATTCTCTTAAATCCCTATATATTGTTAAAAGGGAGTATTTAACCTTAGTGTGGTGTTATTTGACCTTAAAAGGTGACTAAAACCATAATTAATATCCTAAAAATCCTTCATGAATTCCATTAGGCTATAGGCAAACTATTTCATGTGCTAATATTGTCCTTTTCATAAGTCAACACCTTCAATTGCCACTAAATAGAACCCACACATGTGAAAATATGTCCCTTTAGCTTCCCAAGTTTTACCATGAGTTTTCAAATAGTGTCTAACCCCTATTTTCCTTCCTCCTACTTAAAAATGGTTATTTATGATCTAAAATTATGAATAAACATAGATAATTTTTAGTTTTCATGAGTTTTTAAGGTTGTCAAGATTCATACAGTATAGATTTAGTTAGATGGAGTCAGGGGTCTATAAGGAGATTTAAAAATAGGCATATGATGAATAAATCCAAGTGTTTTAGAGCCCAAAGAGCCAAAAACAAATTCACTTCCTCCAATGAGCTCTTTAGTAGACATGGAGAGCACTTTAGGTTTGTGTTCAATCCATATCGAAGAGAGAGGATGAGGGTCCATGATCTTGGCCAAAGAAAATAAATTTGATGACCTTCCAATAATGAGCATTAGTTCTAGGATTAGTTTTATGTGTTGTATGAATAAACATTAAGAATTTGAGTAACCTAGTTACCATCTTCATCTACATAGGGCAAACTAAGGGGAATAACTTCAATGTAGTTTTGGCTTGTTTAATAAAACTAGTGGTTTTTCATGTCTACTCTAGTCCTATAGAGACATTCATGGCATATTCCTCCTCTAGTTCACACATGTGAGCCTATAAGAGTGAGTAATATCTAGTCTACCACTATCTATAGACTACAAATCAAGGTTTCATTGGTGAGAAAGAGTATTCATTACATATGTCTAAAGGTGAATAGTGTTTAAAGGTGAAATAATGGTGTCTTGAAGTTATTCAATTCTCCTTAGTTTGATTTTAATTTTCATATAAACCTCCAACTCTCTCAAGTGGTGTTCCCAAGTGAAGTTTGCTTATAGGTTTGGGTTTCACTACAAGAAAAGGTAGTATGTTGTATAATAGTGGCTTGGAGGATATCAAACATAACAAATGAGTGTTGAATTCATACCAAAATGTCCTTATCTTGAGGTTTTCAAACCTCATTATGTCCTCTTAGACCTAGGAATTTTTAATCTACTCTCAAACACCTCTAAAATATTGTTTAATAAAAGTTAAGTATGTTTAGTAAAGTTTGAGGTTTTTAAAGAGTCCTAAGTTTCCTTTTCTCATTGAATATGCATCATTAATGACCTTAAAATGTTTTATTTTGTTATGTATGTGTGTGGATATGTCAAAGGTCTTTGTATATCATTTTGGATATGAGTTCATAGTTCAATCCAATCCCTTAAAAATACCCTACCATTTGATAACTTCATCACCATTAACCTACCTCAGTTCAAGCCTTGAATCCTAAGTCTCAAGTTCCGTGGGACCTTACAAATAATCACCTACAAGTAACTACCCTTTACCCAATTCCAAGACATATAATTAATGCCTAATTACCCTATAAGGCTATCAGGAGTCATCATTCACATAAATAAATGGACATATGCAAGTTATAAGCCCTGTTGAGAGAGGAAATCATCACTGATAGGAAATGACTCAAATCTAATTTTTAAATTCCTCTAAGATATCATATGTAGATGATCCTTGAACATAAGGAAGGGGACATGACCAAGTATATGTATACCTTAAATAGAGGGTCTTGGATTTAAGTTATACGCCTTAGGGTCTCAAACATCATATAAAGACACATGTTTACTCAGAGACCTGCCTATAATCCCTCTTAAAAGTCAATGTGCATAGACCATTACCTACAAGGAAATTAGTGGTCTACATCCCACCTTGAAATGAGGCCAATTATACCATGTAAAGGAGATAACTCAAACTAGGTAGCAATAAAAACATGAGAATCATTAAGGGATGATAACATGGTCTGAGCAAGTGACTAAATAGAATGGTGCAGGCATATACAGTTAACTGACCTTGCTCAGTTAACCTAGAGTGCATGACTAGATAAAATGGCAATGCCAAAAACATATGAAATGGGATTATCAGAGAGATTAATACATATTCAAACCCCTTAATGTCTTACATGATGGTGCTCCTGAGTAGGGAAGCCATCTGGCCTAAGCTAAATATCCAAGACATATAGACCTAAGTGTGTGATTATGTTTGCAAATGTTGTTGGTAAAATTAGAAAAGATAGACCTCAAGGATATGATCAAGAATTGTAATATGATATTTAAACCCTAATTCCATCCCTATAAGTATCTAATATATATTCTTCAAGTCATCACATAAAATTGTTGAAAACACAAGTACAAGATGGTAATAGCCAAGGCATGCTTAAGAGGGAGGAAGCTTAACAATATGGTCTAAGTAGATAAGATCATATGAAAAAATGGAACATGGATTAAAAAATATTATATGAAAACTTTGGAGATAAAATACACCTATAGGTAGGTGGGACTTCCAACACTTAGTCTGACCCTATAGAGCCTAAAGGCACATCTAGGCCTCAAGACTTCATATCCACTTCAAGGGTAAGTCCAAAGCTCTAGGTAGACTCAATGAAATGTGGGGGTATATGGAGGTGTTTCATACCCTAGAAAAGGTATTTAAACTATGAAAGTGTTATAATATCGCTCATTTTGGTTTTAGTCTTCTCCTAAGCTTTACTACTCTAAGCAACCATGTCAATTTATACTTTTAAACACTTGTATCTCTCACAACAAATGGACCCAAGCCCAAGGATATTATGGGAAGTTGTTCACCCCTATGGACTCAAGATCCATGATTAAGGTACTGATATTTATGAGCTTAACTCTATAAATGAATGCTAATAAGGTAACCTACACAAACTACCTAATGGAGAGCTTGAGGCACACCATCTTTTGCTCATATCTCCACACACAATTTACATAGGACCCAAATTTATTTAATAGATATGAAGGGGTTAGTAGACTATAAGTTCATGGCAAGAAGTTTTTGTTTGGAAATCTTTACTATGTGAACCATCATGAAGATGGTTGACCTCCAAACCCTTCCTAAACCCTAAATCAAACCTAATGAAGGAAATACACCTCTAAATGCATTCAAATGAGGTAATTAGACTATTAAATAGTCCTTACAGTCTTAAAAATTCCCCTAAGCACTCAGATTACCTATTGGTTGGCATGTGTAGGGGATATCCTATATGGATCAGGCCTGAGAGATCCATTTTAAGCCTATGAGCAAAGAATTGAGAAGGATATACATACTCCATAGGTTATTGATGAGGGAGAGGGGCCCAAAATTTCTCAAATAATCTCACAATAACCACCTATAAGGGCCTCCATGTCTAGTAATTACTTGCAAGCAGGCCTAAGTGCTTAAGTGAGAGATTATATGTATATAAAAATAATTAAATAGCATGATTAAACTAATATAGATTCTCTAAGGTCCCTTAGGGGTGATTTTAATGATAATAATAGTGTTTAAGTGCTCCATAGCTTTAGATTAGGGTCAAAATGTAGAAACCCTACACTCTAACCTATTGATCTAGTACCTTCCTTAAGATAGTGTTACTTGTAAGTTTGATCTGAGGTTAAAAGGAGATTAGATGGCATCTCAAACCTTCATGGAAATGTTCATTAGGTTGTTTTAGATGTGTGAGTCAATTTAGTTCATAGGAGATAATCCACAATTAGTCATTTTGGCTTGAAAGTGTCTTAGAACTGCTCAAAATACTCATTTACCACCTAAGAGGCTAGTTGGCAAGCTTAAAATTGTATAGAGTAATTGCATGGGGAGATAATCACTTTAGGATAGGTGGGGGGATTTTTCTAAAAGAGATTATTGGAATTCATTCAGAGGTTAAGGCCCTCCTCTATGAATCATTTCTAAGAGTTTAGAACTCTCTTCAAACTCTAATAAGGACTCGACTAGGGAGATTTTAGAAAAAATGCATAAAAATACATTGAAATCACCTATTAAACACTTGGGTCATATATTCCACTCAGAGGAGGTCTTAGCTACCAATCTATATGGACAGTGTATGGACACCTCTAAAAATTATAAGTTTACAAGGTTTTGAGTAGGAGATAAAGTGAAAGACACTGTCAAAGGTTTCAAATAAATGTAAGGGGTGGTTTGAGACTTGTTTCACCTTCTTATATCTTAAAATATCCAAAACTCTACCTAGAAATGCTTTTACAAATCCTTGCCAAACTGCCATTATACAAAAACTAGTAGAGTTGACCTAGTTAACTAAGTGGAGTAAGGTTGAAAGTGTGAACTATTCACAAGGCCTAATATTTACATAGCAAGTTGGTTTAGGTGTAAATCAAGCTCACTCAAATAACTTAAAGGTCTGGTTCAGCTCTCATAACTCTCTAAATAGTGAATGAGTAAAAGACTAGGTTACTTGTCTATAAGCCTAATTAGCCAAAAAAATGGAGAAGTGCATGGGTGTAAAAGGCCATTGTGAATTTAATGTTTAATCATAAAATCTTACTAACCTCCTATTGAATTATAAACTTCCATATGCATGGCCATTATAAATTATTTTGGTAGTTTCTTGAACATGGTTAACATGTAGGAAAAGGTAGCTACTTAATGCTCCAAGGAGGAAGCCTAATTGGACCTCTTTTAATGTTTGGTAACTAATGAGAGGATATTTAATTGACTAAGGGTGGAATGCATATACTCTTCAAGGGTCAGACCTTGCTGAAAATATACTCCAATGCACCAAAGGTGCTCATTCAAGGCACTAATCAACCCAAGCAATGCATGGAGTGTGGAGGGCTAATATAACTATTGTGTGAGTGGGTTATGACCATTATGTCCTCTCCATCCCATTTATACATCAATATTCCCTTATCTCTCTTTATCACACTTCTATTTATTCAAGACTTAAGGCCTTTGTTTTAATCCCTTGGTTGGGTGTAGTAAAATTCTACCAAATTATATTGTGAACCTTGAGAATCAATAAGAAAAGACTATTTGTAGACTTCTCTATTAGCATAAGTGTGTGTTATGGTAAAATGTGATGTTCATTCTCTTTTTTAGGTCCTCTCCTTCACCTGGTTATTAAATTTTCATCCTAAACAAGTCATGTGATGTGTTATAATGTGGTATATGTAATGAAGAGTGAGTTGGTAATAGTGTCTCAAGTAGACCTTCCTTCCATTGCCTTCAAGTTTCAGACCTTCCACATAGACTCCACATAAAACACTTATTTTTAGGAGTTCATAATTAATCCTATTTAGTCATTAGTCTTTCAATTTATTCATAAAGTGTTTTTTGAAGATAAATTAAGAGAGGACAAATGAATATTGGTGCATCACCAGCCTTAGAATAGGTTTCTTTTCATGTTTTCACTCTATCTCTTTTCATCCCAACATCAGTAGGTTTTACAAAGATATCTTAAGTTGATGTATCGATGGAGATATCCCCAGACACTAGAGGTTTGGTCTTCCTATAGGTCACCCACAACCTTTAGACTCATCCCATGTTACCCCAAACTTGAAGATAATTGAGTTATCTTCTTCATAGGGTGAAGCTTGGAGTGTTAAAAGTTTTGGCACACCCAGTGGGACCAATATTTAAGTGAGTTGGATCATGCATTGGTAGTCTTAAAAAACATCAGATAGATTCAAGTAATTTAGTGTTAGATCTAAAATTAAGTTACATGTAAAGGTGGTCATAATATCTTCCTCAAAAGGTAAGGAGACTAATTTTGTTGAGTTATCATTAGACTTTGCTAGGAAAAAGAGATATCCTAGGTTTAATCCCAATATTACACCCCCTAACTCTCCTAATTCTTCTCAAACAAACACTTCTACAAATCCTACACCTCCAATGGCTAAGCCTAAAATTCAAACCTTTGTGTCCTTCAATGGTGATAGCCCCTTAAACCTCAATCATTTTGATGACATACTTGTTTCTACCCTCAAAATCCTTCCCTATTTCATAAGAGATAACTCAAATACCCCTATATAACATATTGCAGACATAACCAATTTGTTATCAGCCCATAATGTGACATAAGAGAATGTGGCTATGAGACTATTAACAAACTTATTCAATGGTAAATCACTCTAGTGGTATATGGGATTAGCACCTAAATCTACCAATACCTAAGTTGAATTTGGAGAGAATTTATGTAAACACTTTGAGGATAGGAGTGACCATCTCTCTTTGGTGGAGTAACTCACCATAATTAAAAGAGATCCAAAAGAATTTATGTTAGATTTCAACTATCAGTTTAAAAAACTTGGGATAGGATCCCCATAGTCATTAAGCCCACCCCCAATTATGCATTATTATACTACCTAAGAGCCCTAAATCCTAATGTGGCAATTATGATATAGTCCATGGGGGAATCACTCTACCAGAAGCTTATGAGGTGACCATAAGGTTATAAAATTGTCTAATTCAAGTAGGTAATCTCACCCTTAGACCCTTCATGCCTTTATTCCTATAAATTCAACCCCCTATGCCTACCATTACTCCATTACCATCCATAACCAATCATGATCAATAAAATGGCAGTCAAGTGGATAGGTTAGGAAAGATTAAAGGGTTGTTCAAGGCTCAAAACAACAATAAAGTGGCCTTGTAAAGGCAGAAAATCCCCCCCCCCATAGACCTTTTCAAGCACCATAACAATCCCCCTATCATCCCTACCAGTATAACATACCTCCCTATCAACCTAATCAATAAGGTCAAGGGTAGATTACATAAGCAAGGCCTTATAATAGTTATAACCCCAATTCTACTAGTAGTTCTAGAGCCCTAGTCCCAACTCAAAATAATTATGCTTAAGAGGGTCAATGGACTACTCAATGGGGGTAGTCACATGATATGGCAATGTCATTAAGTGGTGATGTGTGTTAATCATCTTTCATGTAGTAGGATCTTGCTCTTCTATCACATGATAATTAACCTCCTCCAAAACATAAGGAAGGTCCTCTTATGCCACATGGAGACACTCCCTTCATGACTCAAGCTGAGATGCCAAGTTAAAAAAAGGAAAGTGGAAGTAAATCACCTTTTAAAACTACCTTTGATAACTTATAATAAGGTTAACACTCCTTTGAACAAGTGGCAACCAATTAGGGTTAGAATGTAGCCAAGGTAGAGAACTCAGTTATAGCCCATACAAGGGCTAAGAGAAGGGTAGTTGTTGATGGTTTGGGACTTGAAAAGGTAGCTTTTCCACCTTATCAAACACCCCAAGGGACTGGTACAAAAGATTCAACTCCTAATACATCATCAACTCAGTAAATTAAAGATGGGAAAAGGTAGAATCATAGAGGCCTTTTTATATCTCAATTTACATAAACTCCAAATAATATTTTTGCTCCTAAATTATAGTCTAAGATAGTTATCCCTCATCTTAGAATTGTGTACCATATGAAGAAGGACCATGTTATTATCCCTATGTGGAACACTTTTCTTATTTTAGGGGGAAAATATCTCCTTCAAGAAGAACTTTCCAAACTCCATGTATTAGAAAAATAAGCAAAAAAGGTAAGTTCAGTCCTCACTATGTCCAATCAACTTCATGAATCCTAATAACCTAAGGTATTCAAATCACCTCCCTTATGTCTTTCAATCATAATCATTGATTCCCTAGTGCATAATTTCATGATATATGGTGGGGCTAGCAGTTCTATCATGCCTAAGACTATAACTGATAAATTGGGACTAAAATATGAACCTAATACAAAAGGGGTTTTATAGTTAGATGGGTCTCCTACCAAGACTATGGGTGTCCTTAAAGACTTTAAAATCATCTTGGTTACTTGTCCTAATTACACTATATCTCAAGATGTAATAGTAGTTGATCTCCCCTACTTTGCCTTTTGCTTATCTAGGGATTTCACTACTAAAATATGGGTTATCTCTCTTCTAATTTGTCTTACATGATTTTTAGGACCAGGTATGGAACAAATTTTACCATAATTTATGAATCTATCTCTAGGTTCTACTTAGAACCCTACATGCCCAACTTATCAAAAGTCAATTTACTATCTTGGATGAAGATGAGCACCCCAATGACCAAGAACCCATGGAACCACTAGAAGGTATATCATATTTACTCATTGATGAATGGTTAGTAGATAATCATGGCTATGATCCTTACAAAAGTATTGAAGAGTTAGGTTTGGGTGTGTATTGCATGCATGATTAAGGAGTTTCCATACCAAGTCTCACTAACACAAGCCAAGATCATGAAAGGGTATGAAACTTATTATTTGATGGCTATAGATCTAATAATGGGAGTGGGGAAAGTGTTATACTTATCTTCCCTTCTAATTAAAGGTACTATTCTTCCCTAGGATTTCAATTTAGTTACACTTATAATACATCAAAATATGAAGCCCTCATCCATGGGTTGCAATGGACAAGAAATAGAAACATCAAGCTATTGTAAGATATGGGGAATAATTAATTAGTGGTATAGTAAGTAAGAGGTCAAATTTAAGTCAATAATCCACTCATGAAGTCCTATAAACATAGGGTTTGGGGCCTCTTAGAGGATTTTCAAGCCTTTAGCATTAACTCCATTCCTAGAGAGGCCAATCAACATGCAGACTAGTTAGCTTCCATTAGAACACATTATGATATACCAAGTGGGGTAAAGGACATCAAAGATAATTACCCAATAAAATTGGCATGTATTCCTTCAGTATTTGATAATAAGGTGAGTTTGAAAGTGTTTTAAAGTGATAAGTAAATTGTTTGTTTCTTGAAACATGAGGCAGATTCTACTTAAAGAATCAAATCAGATTACAACATCAACATGGGGACTAGCTTGTCCAATTGAGGAAAAATAAGATAAATAAGGGATTAGTAACATTATAGATCATATTCAATGAATATGACTAGTTAAGGAAGGATAAGATAAGCATTTCCACTAAGGATGAATACTATGAAAAAATTATCATATTCAAAGACAAGTTGCTCAAGCTAGGAAAGGTGAATACCAAAGAGGAGAAAGTAGCCTTAATATCATTATGCTAAGAATTTTTATATGTTTTTATTATTAATATAATTATTTTAAGGGGTTTTACCCTAGTTTGGCTCAACATACCATAGAGTTGGAGGAGAGTGCTAAGCCTATGAGATAAAAGGAAAGGCTGGTCAACCCCAAAATTAAGATCCTTATGAGGAAGGAGTTGACAAATCTTATTGAATCCAACATTATATTCCCCATAAAAGATTTTTCATGGGTGGAAAATCGTTTTCATGTAAGGAATAACAATGGGGAGATAAGGTTGTGTGTGGACTTTAGCGATCTCAATAAAGTATCACTAAGAGATCACTACCCTCTACCATCTATGGATTAGATTCTTATAAAATTTGTAGGTTCAAAAATGTTATCTTTTCTTTAAGGATAATTTGGGTAAAATTATGTATTAGTGAGGTAGGAGTATCAATACAAAACTACCTTCACAACTAAGTGGGGAACCTATGCATACAAGAAGATTCCCTTTGGACTGTCTAATATAGGGTCTGCCTTCCAAAGGAAAATGGATGTGGCCTTCCAAGGGATCATAAATGAGATGGTGCTCATATACCTTAATTATATCACTTTATTCTCCAATTATCCTAAGGATCACTTGACATATTTGAGGTTGGTGTTTGATAGGTGTAGGCAGTTTGGGGTCTCTTTGAACCCAAAAAATGTATATGTTTAGTCCATGAGGGTAGACTTCTAGGACATGTGTCTAAATATGGCCTCTCTATTAACACTAAAAGTATAGAGACAATCCTTGAATTTTAAATACCTAAACACAAGAATTTATTGCAAATATTCTTGGGCAAAATCAACTTCATCAGAAGATTTATACCCAAATTTGCATGATTATTAAGGCCACTATCTCACATGCTCAAGAAACACAAGGATTTATCATGGACCAAAGAAGGTACGAGAATTTTTGAGACCATAAATAAGGCCATTTCCCAATATTCCACCCTTATCAACATTTATTTTACAAAATATTTATTCATGTATGCCTTCTCTACAAGTGACACTATTTATGTTATGTTCATGCAACAAAATAGTGAAGGCCTAGAGCAACCCATAGACATGTTTAGAAAATAATTAGAGGGGTATGAGGAGAGGTATACATTTATTTAAAAACATTTTCTTGTATTTATGATAGTCCTTGATAATTTTAAACACATGGTATCTAATAACAATATATTTGTAATGGTGGTTCACCCTAGTATCAAAGATTTCATCCTCAGCAAAGACTTAAGTAAATAGAGGGTTAGATGGTGATAAAGTGCATGGAGTATGATATATATGTGAATGTTACTAATTTTTTTATGGGTAGAGGACTATGTGAACACCTTGAAATAGATGTGAAGGAATATAAAGAAGTGGTTTTGGCAGTCCAACATGATCAACAAATAACTGTAACTATGTTTCCTTCTAACTAGACCCAAGAAATGGTGAAGTTAGTACAAAATGGAGAATGTCCTATAGGCTTATATAGGGAAATGAGGAGGTAATTTAGACTAAAATCCATCCCTTACATCTTGGTTTATGGGGTATTCTTCAAGAATGACCTTGGTGGTATGCTTTTGAGATGTGTAGAGACTAGTCAAGTTAACAAGCTTTTAGAGCAATTTCATGATGGGCTTGTAGGAGGGAACTTTTTATCCAAGAACACAACATTAAATATAATAATATTAGGATTTTTTTTTCCAAATTTTTTTAGGGACTCCCATTTTTTGGTTAAGTGGTGTCCCAAATGTGTTATGTTCAATGGTAAGCAAATACTACTTGCCTTGCCTCTAAAACCCATTCAAGTTGAGTAGCCCTTCATGCAATGGGGATTATAATTTATAGGTATGATTTAACCCCCATATAGTGTTGAAAATAATATTATTTTGAAAAATTATAATTACTTTACTAGGTGGGTGGAAGTAACTGCACTCAAGGAGGTAAATGAGAACTTAGTTTTGGAGTTCTATGATAGCCTAGTGACTAGATTTGGGGTCCCTTCCACCATTATATCAGATAATGAATTGATCTTCAATAGTAACAAGGTGATTTATTGGGCCCCTAATCATTTCATATATGTAATTTATTCATCTAACTATTATCCATAGGTTAATGGACTAGTAGATTCCACCAATAAGAAGTTGATTAGGATCATAAGAAGGACAATGGAGGATAACCAAAGGGAGTGGCACACCAAGTTAAGGACAACCTTATGGGTAGATAGGATTAATGAAAATAATTATATTGGTAACTCAACTTATCTCCTTTTTATTTAAAATAATAAATACTATCCATTTCACTTGAGATGCCAACACTAGAACTTGCACACCAACTTGAACTCATGGAGAGTGATGCAATTGAAGTGAGGATGAATGAGTTAAGGGAGATAGAAGAGAAAATATATGATGTTATTAATGCATTGTGGTCCAACCAAGATAAATTAAAAATATAATTTGATAATAGATCCTAATTAAATACCTTTGAATAAGGTGATGTTGTACGTAAGTGGGATGAAGATCATGCCAAGCCAGGTAAGCATTCAAAAATTTGATAGTCTTTAGAATGTAACATATATCATTACCAGTTGTAAGGAGAACAATGGCTTCTAATTTTCAAAATTGAGTGATGATTAAATCCCTATCCCTATCAATGGGATGTTCCTCAAGTATTTTTATTAGATCATGAATTTCTCTTATACATAGTAGCTAGTTTCCTTCTTCCAAGTGTTGCAACACATGTTTATTAGTTGTTTGCTTGTCTTGTTACTTGCTAACGTGTGTATTTTTTTTATTATTTTATTTATTTTTTATATTTTTTCATTCCTCAATATATTCAAGTTAATATTCATATTGGTATTGTAGTCAAGAGTCTCCACCTATTCATGTGTGATAGGCAAAGAGATCCTCGGTTCTCTTGACCAGTAGGCAGGTTTAAGCCTTTAGAGTCACCAAAAATGTTAACTAATTTCTACCCTCAGGCCTATAAAGTATTCAACCTAAATATTTATTATCTTATTCCACCTAATATTTAACTCTTCTCATAGCTCTTGATAAACTAAGGAAGTTCAAAAGAGATCATTGACTATCATGTCAAGGACAATAGGTCTAAGTTTTTTGTCATGTTAAGAAAACATCATGGTGGTTGTCCCTATTCCATTTTTAAAATTTTATCAAATTTCCTTATGTTTAGACATGTGTGAACATCCATAATAGGCCTTGAAGTGGTCTCAACTATCCAAATGTACCATGGTTGAGATGACTAAATGTTACAGCTAATAACTCATCATGAATCTATCTAGTGTGTTGAGAATATGCAAGGTATGGCTTAATCATAAGCTTTATGGATGTTATATATGTAAATGGGATCCTAATTTAAGTCTTTACCATATTATAATATCTTCTAAATAAGTGTTGAAATGAAATCCATTTGGAAACATCTCTTAAATCCATGTCTATTATCTAAAAAGGGAATATTTGAAATTAATGTTGTGTTATTTGACCTTAAAAGGACACTAAAACCACCATTAACATCCTCAAAATCCTTCATAAATTCCATCATGCCATAATCAAACCGTTTCATGTGCTAATATTATCTTTTTCATAAGTCAACACCTTCCATTACCACTAAATGGGCCCCACATGTGTGAAAATGTGTCCCTTCAACTTCCCAAGTTGTACCATGAGTTTTAAAATAGTTTATAACCCATATTTTCCCTCTTCCTACCCAAAAATGGTGATTTTTAATGTGAAGCATGATGAAATGCATAGAATTTTTAGGTTGAAGAAGCTTGCATTGTTGTATAGATCCGTAAAATATAGATTTGCTTTGATGAGATGGATTCAAGGGTCTATAAGAGGAGTTAAACATATGCATATGATGAATAAATAAAAATGTTTCAAAATCCAAAGAGCCACAAACTAGTTCACTTCTTCCATTGAGCTCTTTGGCAGACATGTAGAGCACTTTAGGTCTATATAGGAGAGAGAAGGTGAGGGTAAAGGCTCTTAGCCAAATAAACTAGACTTGATGAACTTCCAATCATGGGAATTAGTTTTGGTATTAGTATTTTGTGTTTTATTAACAAATGATAATAATTTGAGTAACTTAGTTACCATCTTCATTTGCATTGGGCAAAAGAAGAGGAACAATTTCAATGTATTTTTGGCTTGTTTGATCAAACTAGTGGTTTCTCTTATTTCCTCAAGTCCTGCAAAGACATTCCATGACATCCTCCACCTCTAGTTCACATGTGTGAGCCTATAAAAGTGAGAAATATCTAGTTTGTCACTATTTATAGACTCCAAAGCAAGGTTTCATTGGCAAGAAAGATAATTCATTACATATGTCTAAAGATGAATAGTGTTTGAAGGTTAAATAATTGTTTATTAAAGTTATTCATGTCTCCTTAGTTCCATTTCAATATTTATATAGACCTAAAAATATCTCAAATGGTGATCCCAAGTTAATTTTGCCTACATGTTTAGGATCCACTGTGAGAAAATGCAATATGTTGTATGATAGTGGCTTCGAGGTTATCAAACATAGAAAATGAGTGTTGCATTCATACCAAAATTTCCTTATCTCAATGTTTTCAAACCTCATTATGGCCTCTCAAATCTAGGATATATAAATCTACTCTCAAACACCACTACAATCTTATTTAGTATAAGTTAAGGATGTTTTAAAAAGTTTGAGGTTTTTATAGAGTTCTAGGTTTCCTTTTCTCACTGCATATGCCACATTAATAACCTCAAAATGTTTTATTCTATTAGGTATGAATGTAGAGATGTCTAGGGTCATTGTAGATTATTTTGGGTATGAGTTAATAATTCAATCCAAGCCCTCAAATAGCCTCTACCATTTGAAAAATTCATCACCATCAACCTACCTCACTTCAAGCCCTGAATTCCAAGTCTCAAGTTCCATATGACCTTACAAATAATCACCCACATGTCACTACCCTCTACCTAATTCCAAGACATAGAAGTAAGTCCTAAGAATAATATAAGGCTATAAAGAGTCATTAGTACCATAAATAAATTGACCTATGAAAGTTATAATCCTTTTTGAGAGAGCAAATCATCACCTACAGGAAATGACTCAAATCCACTTTTCAAAGTCCTCCAAGATATCATATGTAGATAATCCTTAAACATAAGGAAGGGTCCATGACCAAGTAGATGTATTCCTTAAATATGGGGTCTTGGATTCAATTTATACCCCTTAGGGTCTCAAACATGACATAAATACACAGGTTTACTCAAAGACCTACCTATAAGCCCTTTTAACATTCAATGTGCATAGACCACTACCTATAGGGTTGTTGATGGTCTAGGTCCCACTTTGAAATAGGGCCAAGTATATAATGGAAAGGAGACAACTCAAAATAGGTTATCAATAAAAACATGAGAATCATGAAGTGTTTATAATATGGTCTAATCAAGTGACTAAATAGAATGGTGCAAGCATATACAGTTAACTGACCTTGCTCAATCAACCTAGAGTGAATGACTAGATCAAATGGAAATGACAAGAACATATGAAAGGGGAGTATTATGGAAATGAATACATATTAAAAACCCTCAAGGTCTTACATGATGGTGCCCTTGAGTAATTAATATGTCTGTCATGAGCCCAATATCTAAGACATATAGACCTAAGTGTGTGACTATGTATGCAAATATTGTTCACAGAGTTAGAAAAGATAGACCTTAGGGATATGATCAAGACTTGGAATATGATATTTAAATCTTGATTACATCCTTATAAGGAGATAATATATATTTTTTATGTCATCACACTAACTATTGAAAATACCTGTACAAGATAGTGATAGCTATAGACACCTAAAAATGGTCACCATTGGCCTTTGACCAGAATTTAGACTAATTCTTACCAACCATTACAAATTAAGCCTAGGAATCACTAAACATCAAAAATTTACTTTTGCATCATTCATCAAGGATCATAATCATGTTGAGGCATCCATAATTGGGGTATCCTACTATATACAACCATAACCTCTCACGGATTCATCCCTAATAATCTTGCAACATCACAATAGTCAATTTGGCCTATAAACCTATTAAGTAGGGCACATGAACAAAAATAAAATCTTTAAAGAGTTAAATGGATAATTAAAATTAATTTAAAATATAAACCAAATTAAATGCCTAGTTGAGTTATCCATTTTAAATTAATGAATAACTAAAAATGAAATTCAAAAATGCAAATATCCTAGTCTTTCATCATTGACCTTTGTGAGTTGTCAAGCTCTTTGGAAATATCCTAAAATATCTAATTTTGGAGACCCATGCGTATTCATTGTATATAATTATTAATTTACAACTATTACTCTACTGGGGTTATATTTGACCCACCTAGGTTAGGTTTGAATCCATTCCAAGCCTTAACTTCACCTTAACTCACCTTGGGTTGGGGTTAGATCCTTTTTATATAAATACAATACCTTGCCAATTTAATTTTAAGCTATTTTAAATGTTATCATGTATAAATAAATTCAAATATTTGATAATATTAGTGTTATAATACAAAAATGCCTAGCAAGTACTATTATAATGATAAAATCTTGAGCCAAGCTACATCAAGCCCACACAAGCCATGGTTTCAAGGAGAGAAGGAGCTAACAAGATTCATTTTCCAAATATTTCTTGAGCACAAACCAAGAAAGTCACTCAACAATGCATTTATAGATCCTAAGGAGTGTAAAATATTATTTATCTTTTGCATTATAGTTGTGCTTTCACGTGTCTTTTGTTCATTAAGCTCACCCCTAAGTTCTAGGTTTGTAAGTGTTAGTGTGTTTTATTTAAGTTTTCTTATTTAGACAAACACTTGATCTAACCTCCATTATTTTATTCCTATGATCATAAATACCACACCCAGTGAGACATGTACCCCATGAATTTGCTCTTAAAGCCTTTTATAACACTTCCCTAATGATTTTCATGTCAAAATCTGATCCTCTTGACCAAAATAGGTGAAAAATTCAAGTTAAGGGAAGATTTTAAGCTAGTTGTGAGTTTTCTCCATGTAATCATAATTTTTATTTTAGGATGTAATATTTTAACTCACATAGTTACAGTTGTAACTTTGTATTCATGTTTTTGCACCTAATTATTAATGTTATACTGATAGTTTTTATGCATGCATGAGTTATTTGAGATATTGTAATATCACGAC
Organism: Torreya grandis; assembly: GCA_037957365.1. Taxonomy (NCBI): domain Eukaryota; kingdom Viridiplantae; phylum Streptophyta; class Pinopsida; order Cupressales; family Taxaceae; genus Torreya; species Torreya grandis. The sequence goes on from JARHVA010000104.1 coordinate 5,007,802, forward strand.
TCTATAATCATGATCTTACCTAACCATTAGTGATTTTTTATCTTAGCCACTAACAAAATTGTAAACTTTTCTAGTTAAGTTGCAATATTACCACTTATAAAATCATGATGTTGCCCTATTATTTATGGTTTTGCACTTATAGTTATGGTTTTGCAAGTACAATTATGGTTTTTCACTTACAATTGTAGTTTTACTCTTAGACAGTAATATCACAACTCACATAGTTGCATTTTATAGTTTTAGTTTCATTTTTGCACTTGCAGTTGCATTTTTGCATTGTGTGTATACCTGAGACTGTTAGGCCATCTTTCAAAGCTTCATTGGGGGTCAGTTGGAATCCATTTTTTTATGTTTTTTTTAAAACAATGTATTTTATGTTAAATTTTTATAATATGCTATCATTTTACCTTAAAGTTACATAAATATTTCAAAAATATCCAAAAAACTCTAAAAATCATAGGATCTAAGTGGGAAAGAGGCACAAATTTGTAAATGGTTAAGTCTTGAACATTTAGTTTGGTGTTTAAAAGAAATTTAGTCACTTTTATGCTTGGATTATTTATGAAATTTTTACAAAGTTTTAAACTAAGTCCAAGGGGCTAAGAAAACTTCAAAAACATCTCAATTTGGTGCATAAAATGAACATTCACTTAAAATTGCAAATTCTTGGAAATTGTTTATTTTATGCTAGATCTTTTATACTTGTTTGTTTTTCACAAATGAAAGATATGTGTATGCTCTCCCCCAATCCCCTTTAGAGAACTAGGATGACCAAAAGTGCTTCTTCCTTAAAATTTGTACCTTTGTCCAAGGTGTGAAAAAATGTTGTTAAGGCTCTCCCCAAAACCCATATGGTTTAGGTGATCTAAACACAACCTTTAAAGTCTTTTCACTTGGTCATTTATTTTAATGTAATTTGGCTTGTGAATGGGAGTTCATAGCCTCCTCACAAGTTTTTTAGGGGTGCAATGACCTAGGTTTTCTTCTCCCAACATCATACCAACCCCATTCTATTATGGGGTATATAAATTAGGTCACATATATTATGATTTACATGGGGTTGAATGGCTAACCATTCCAATCATAACAAAAATACAAGTCAAGTTTGGTTAACCAAGGGATTCCACTAAGTAGTACATGGATGGAATCACTTTTCAAAGGAATAGACCCTTGCATAGTAAGTTAACTAGTATGAACTCAATTGACATGAGGTATCTCTATTGTTAATCACACTTGAGACTATCTAAACAGTCAAAAATTTAAGTTTTAGAACAACCCCACTTGCCTTGAACATATTATTCATGTAAGGCAAGTAGCTTAGCTTGAAGTTCCATGTTTTCATACAATCTCTTGAGAGAAGAGGGGGTGTAAAAACCCTACTACTTCATGCACTTTTATTTTTGGATTAACACTTAAAATCCTCCCAATAGCATGTGTACAAATAGAATTCAGTGATACGATGTAACCTTGTCAATTTTATGTCTTTAGATGTTATACTTAGTTACATTTGGTCTTTTTCCTTTACTTTGTTGGTCTTTGAGTCAAAACATTTATTTGTTTATGGCATGTCTAAATGAGTTTTGTTTCCACATCACTCCATTGTTTGAGGAGGCATTATGTCCCATTTGACACCATACCTTTGCCTTGAACTTTTGGTCAAAAAAAATTTGTGTGTCACTTGATTGGAAAGGGTAATGTTATGTTGCCCAAATCATTTCAATTTTTGTGCCTTGGAGGTGTGAAAAAAATAATTGATCATACCTTTAGAGCACAATAATGTTGCTACACTACTCAAATCATTTAATAGAGTTATTTTTCTTTGTGTCTATGTTTCTAATTTGAAACAAATCCACGTGTACCATTTGGATCTTTACCTTGTGCCATTATGTCATTCAACTTTTTCTAGCTTGTTTTAAATCAAATAATCCTAGTTTCCTAAGTTGATTTTTTAATTAACCTTGACAATTTCAAATCCAAACATTGATTGATTTCTATTTATGCCTTGTCTAACTTGGGCCTAGACACCGATCTTTCTCTTTTGAGTTATGTAACTGAGGTTAATTATTTACCCAAATTGAAGACTATTATTTGTGCCTAAATTTAGGAGAAATAGCATATCTTCATTATTCCTTTTACTTCATGCCTTATGCCAATTGACCAATTTCATGTCTAAAGTTAAACTCCTAGTCTATGCCAAAGTGTTTCGGATATGTTAGATTAAAATCATCCCCTTTTGTTTAAATTCTAGATTTTGTGTTTGTTTTAACAAAAGTCCTAGCACATGCCTATTTTGAGCCTAGATTTGACATTTTAATTGGCCAAAAGATCGATCAACTTTTGTTTTCTTAGATTAGACTTGTTTGGAACACATTGAACCTAGAATTTGGCATGCTAGTTTTATTCATCCACTTAACCTTTTGTGTGAGACATTTGATGTTGACATATGACATTAGACTATTTTATGCTAGGTTTTAGCATAGATGATTTTGGAGATACAAATCCACCTTTTGACTAAGTTAGACTATGTTTGGACCATTTGTCCTTTGTACATTATTTTTTAGAGTTTGTAGAAATCTAAGCCTTTTTTAAAATGTTCATCATTGATGTGGATATGTCTCACTACACTTATGGTGGAGTTATGTACAATCCAAGTTATGAATAGAATGGATACAAAAATTGACTTTGTTCGAGACCCCTATGGTGAAGAAGTGGTTTGCAAGATGGATCCATAGCCTCCTTACAATCCTCAATCTGGGGAAAAAATCTAGGCATCATGTTTGATGATACATTCGATGAGTTAGTTTATCTATGATGTTTGTCATCTCACCAATCATAACATCTGATCCCCCACTTATACCATTAACCCTCCTTTGGATTGTGTGAGCCACCAAGATATATAGCATCCAAGGATTACCATACTAGGACCTCATCCTTCGGCTTTGTTGAGGTCAACATACCCTCATTTCTAAAAATGGGGACCCTTGTTTTGAATTTGGCAAATTTGTGTTAAGAACTTAAAATTTACTTGATCAAAGTACCACTAGCATGTTTTCACATTATTTTTTATTTGAACATCATCCACACCTAGTTCTCATTTGGATTAATTGACATATTTTTAAGTGATCATGGTTTTACCCCTTATAATGTTTCTAATGATTGTTTCTTATGTTTATGTATTGCAAGTTCAATGGAATCTCATTTGGGAATAAACATGCTTAGGGTTTTATGCTTCAATATAAAATTGATATTTTACTATCCCTTAGTTTTTAAAAGGTTAATTCAATCTATTTTGAGTCATGTTAAAACCCTAGTCTAATGTTTTAACCTAGGTCCCTTTTAAATTAAATAAAAATTTACATAAGAACAATTTATGCAAGAACAATTATTTGTGCCATGGACTTAGTTTAATTTGTATCCTAAGGTTTAGTCATGTTTTTCAACATGACCAAACCTTAGTCTAAAGATATTATGCTTGGTCCCTTTATGTCATGAGACCCCTTGGTCCCTTTTATTATGTTTTAGAACTTAGTATAATGTCTTATCCTAATATTTTTATTGCATTTATTTGTACAACAAAACCTTAGGCTAAAACTTTATGCCAAGTATTTTATTATTCATGGGGTCCCATTTATTATCCTTTAAAATTTACCTTAATATTTTACCCTAAAGCTTCAATTCATGTCTATTAACATGAATAAAAACCTTCATCTTAAGACTTTATACTACGTTCTATATTTTCCTAAAGCCTAACTTGATATTTTTTATTATCCATAGATTAACGGCCCACATTTACTCATGTAAGGAAGATCCAATGGTGCATAACCAAAGTTATTATTCAAGCCCAAGGCCTATGATTATAGATCAAGCATCTTATTGAAGATCGATGGTATGTGGCCAAACATACACATTATGATCGATGGCCTATGATTATAGATCGAGCATCTTATTGAAGATTAATGGTATGTGGCCAAACATACACATTATGATTGATCGCACTTAATAAGTCAAAGCTTTAATGGAGCCCTGAATGAGTGAGAAGGTGATAAGTGTCACACTTTAGATGAAGGAACATGGATCATCCAATGGCATTAAACCATATGGATTAAGATCCAATAAAGTGCGTTGATCTAGCCAAACAAGATCTAATGGTGTGTGATGAAGGTTGAAAAGTTAAAATACTTGAGAACAAATATGAAGATGAAAAGTGGCATAATCACAAGCCAAAAATTAAATTTCAAGCATCTTCCAAAGATTGAGGGTATGTGAATGATCATACACATTATGATCGATGGTCTATAAATCAAATATCTTGATCTAATTGATCGAGATCAATAGAGAATATTCATGCAGGTAGAGATGATTTGATGGTGTGAGATCAATGTTGACAAGTCAAAATAACTTAGGATGAATAAAAACTTGCCATGTGGTGAAAGAGTACTAGTAAATAGATACTAACTATGTAGAAGTGCATAAGGCCTATGGAAGTAATAAGTGGCATGATCTTAGGTGCCAAGTACAATTATTAACCAAGAGCCTTCAAGCTATGGGATCAAGATTGATGGTATGAAATAAAGGATACGTTTTAAAGGTCCCTAAACCATTGGAATGATGACATGTGTCCAAAAGTGACAAATATTCACATTTCAAATATTAATCAAAAAGAGGCCACTGCAATGCCACATTAGAGCCACATAAGCATAATATGCCAAGTTAAAGATTTTTTGGACCTAAGAAATGTTAAGGTACAAGTGCTCGATCCAAATAAAATTTAAGGCACAAAACATGTAAATTGAACTAGTTGCCACCATTAAAGCACTTATAAAACCTAAAAAAAAACCCTAAAAAGTAAAATACCCCTAATTTGACCATGTGCTCATTATGGCCAAGCTAAGGAAAGTTGAATTGTCACCTATATGAAAATAATTCAATCTAGAGCCAAAGTGCAATCTACTAACAAGCAATTTAAAGAAATTCTCAACCATGGAAACTTGAAAAAGTGTTTTTAGAGAGTATATGGAGCTTTATTTGACCTTAGATGCAAAAATAAGAGTTTTTAAGGACACACAATTGATGTCATAGCTCTAAACATAAGGGATAATAACTAGTCGAGCTTGTTTTTGACCATTGAGAACCAACAACCCATCACAAGAGAGGAGGAGAAGAACATGTCTAAAAAATTAAGGTACTATGATGTCATCACCATCTAGATGATAGGCCTACACTATGCAATAGCTAAACCTGAGGGACTACATTACATAGATATCTTTACTCCAATTTTTAAAAATGGTAAAATTGATAAGGGTATGATTGTACATGAACATAGTTTAAGGAAGATTGTTTACATATCTCCCTTAGCTTTTGAAAATTATTACAAATTGCCTAAACCCCAATTAGACCTAACCATAATCAAAAATTGGGCCAAGGATAATGATTTGAAGAGCATCCTTGCCCTATGGCTATAATCTAGGAATCATGTGTTTTTAGACTTCAATAACAACATCCCCATTGGTCAATTCAGACTTGGGATAAGAATGATCATGAAAATGATGAATATATTATGTGGATATGTAGCCACCACCTTTGTCTATAAAATTTAGGTCCTGTTAGTTTAGTTTATGGTTAAGAAATAACTCACCCCTCCTTTGGTTGAGGTAATAAACACCTATTTGAGTAGATAGATTTTTTCAATAAAAAATAAAATGAGGACCTAATTTGATATGATGTCATACCTTATAGATGCCCTTATTTCCATAACAAATAGTCCCAACCTTAGAGAATGGTCACCTAATGGGGCATAGATATTTTCCCAAAATTATTCAAAATTACGCATATTCAAGTACAAGGACCACATCCAATTCATTTATGATTATGTTTATCCAACCCTAACTAAGGCCATAACTAGTAATCCAATGTCAATAATTACCCCCTTGATCAAAAATTCAATTGAGTCCATGGGGGATATATGGCTATATCCTGATTGTATAATCATCACAATTGAAGGGGCCTAATTCCCCCCACTTAGGCTACTTATCCATGTACCAATAAAGTTAGCAGATCAAGAAGTGGATTATCAAATATTCAATGGAATAGATGGTCTTTTAAAGACCAAAAGGAAGGTACTATTCAACACCTTCCCTATATCCATTGGTAGAACTATGTTATAATTATGGGACAATAGTGGCGTTGCTTCCAAACATAGGACATCCTTCAATTTGCAAGCTAATGAACTAAGGCATTGGGATCCCTATGTAAGAGTTAAGGAATAATTTAAAACAAATGGGATGTTTAATGTACCTTATGATCACCAACCTAGTCCTTTTGACCCTATTTATACAATAGCCTCTTCATTATTTGAGGTTACTAAGAGATTGAAAGATCACAACATCAAACCTGAATCTAGGATGTTGAGGGAATAAAAGGGGGATGATTAAAAAATAGTAATGTGTGCCAAGGTAGTACCATTTGCTAATTGGTACACCTTTTAAACCTCCACCAACCCATATATAAATAGAGTCCATCCCTAAGGCACAAATTGAGCAAAGGCTAAAGGAGAGAAGGCCTGATGAGATTGTATCTTCTTCAGCACAAGGAGAGGAACAAGGATCATCAGTGAAAGAGGTTCATATGGTAACATTAGACCTTGGTGAGAAAATTGAAGATGCTTTAAAAATTCTATAACTAGCCTATGAATCAGATGATGAAGAGATGGAAGAAATAAAGGAATAAAAGGATAAACAAGTGTTAGATCTAGTTCCTTTGGATCCCCCCAAAAAAAAAGATGAGATGGCCATTGTTACAATGAAGAGAAAGAATCCCAAGGTAACTTTCACTCATACTTTGAGTGAAGTCAAACTATTTGTGAAGAAAATTTGATTCATGGTCCAATTATTCTATAATGGTTCATCTATGTTAAATTTCATACTACTGCACAATACCTTTGGGCAATGATGAAGGCCATCAATATCCTAGTGCATTAGGAGGTCAAGCCATGGATCATGGACCTAAAAAAATAAGATAACAGAAGGATGGCTTCTCTAAGAGAATTAATTGGAGCACAAGTTGAGATTCTAACTCCTAAGTGAACATAATCCTTAGTTGGTGTCAAGTTTGACCCAATAACTACCAGTTTGTAAAGGGTCATAGAAAAGAAAGTCATGTTAGGGGGTGATGAGGTTACTTATTAGAAAGCATAACCAATCATTGGTTTGACACCAATAGCAAGATATAGACCCAAAGAAAATTAATTAATTGGAGATAATATGCTTGAATTATCCCAAGCATAGGCAAAATAATTATAGGCTAACCTCAAAAGCATGCAACAACAAAATGAAAATTTAGAGAAATAATTTATACTGTCAGTCCCAGATATAATGATTAAAATGTTTCAAGACACCTTGTATGGTGTGTTCAATTATTTAAAGTAAATAAAATATATACAAAGTGTATTGAGCCAGTAGGATGTAATATTCAAGGGCCTAATTCACCAATGGTAGATCTCAAGAGTTACAATAAAGGATATGATCAATATCTTGGCTGAAGATCAAATTCTTGATTTCAAGACCATCAGCTTGGCACATCTGAACACAGTCATGGGATTGCTAGTTGACAAAATAAAAGGTTCAAGAACATGGTTCAAGAACTTAGAGAGCCATTTTTAAGATGAAAAAAAGTTGAGAGATAGGATAGATCACATAATGGGGACCACGATCATAGAATCATCCACACTCAACTCCATGGATCTCATCATTGATGAGTAGTTTAAACTTAGAGCCACCCTAGTCATGCAAGAAGTGAGAAGTAAGAGCCAAGGGATAATTGGAGAAGATAATAGTAGGATCATGGACATGATTCTAATAGTAGAGTAAAATATCACTAAATCTAGGAGCATCAAAGAGGCCTTGGGGAGAAATGACAAGGATTTTAAAGGCATGGTAGACCAAGAGGATGAACTCTTCATGGATCTTGTGGTCAATTTGAATTTGGTTGATGAAAAACATCAAAGGGTAATGAAAATATTACAATATCAATAGGGGACTACATCAGTAAAACAGTCTCCAAGTTATTTGAATCAGGAATATTCTTTTTTGTGACTAAGTATGTACAATATTTGTTAGGTTGTGGAGCTAAAAGCTTCACCCGAATGCAAACATGGAGGAGGGTGTTGAGTGTCACAATTGCCAGCGTCGATCAGGTCAACTGACATCAGTTAGGTGGATACAGAAAGCAACCAACATCAGTCAGGAGTCAGCCAACGTCAGTTACCTCCAATCAAATAGGGACCGACGTCGGTCACCTATGCGGTTTCAGAACTGCCTATTGATGAACAGTTAGTTAACGAACCGGTTGTTTGCATGTTAAAGACTAGTTCGAGTCTTGAGTCACTTGTCTAATTATTGTATGCATGGGATATATATAATAGACTCATGGGATGTATTGTAAAGTGTAGAACCAGAAGAGTTCTTCCATGGTGGAATCATAGGGGTTCTTCTAGGTATGTAAGATCAGGTTGATCTGTAGGGTGTTATAAGATCAGGGAGGAGATCTACATGGATAAGTAAGATCAGGTTGATCTGTAGGTGTGTGTGTGTGTGCAAGGGTCAAAAGGAGATCTATGGGGTAGCAAGATCCAAGGTGACAGCAACACATCAAGGAGCAAGATCATGGTGAGATCTACTTGGAGTACCGGTTTGTACTCAGTTGTACTGGCAGTATTGTACTGACTGGTTGAGGTGAACAATAGCTCTGTGTTAGCCATTTGTTGTGACTTATCTTGAGAGAAGATAACTATTGAGGGAAGATTACTGGTATGCCCACGAAGTGGAAGAAGAGTGTGATCTCTTTATTGTAATTTCCTTCTGTAATGAGTTGAATACAATTGTGTGTTGCCTCTTATATTTTGTGTTATTTCTTATTTCTAGTTACTTGTACTTCTGGTTAATTTTTGCATTTAGTTGCTAATACAAAGGTAATCAAGTGTGATCTTAATTTTGACAAGTGGTGTCAGAGCTTTGTGGAACATAGGTCCTATCAATTGGTATCAGAGTGAGGTTGGAGGTTCTCAGAGCAAGGTTGACTAACAAGTGGTTTCAGATCTATTAAGTGTTTTTTGATTATAGGTCACTCTCAAGGGTTTCTAATTGAGTGGGAGTATAGCAACAATAGAAGAAGGTAAGCTGAGAATGGAGAAATTTAGACACAGGTTTATCACCACAGGGTGTGTGGTGGTTGGTCTTCAAGATTGAGCTTGAAGAGGGATACAAGCTAGGATATAGATTAGACAATGTACTGGTATAGGTACAGGTGCAGGGATTTATCTCTAAGTGGGAGATTGTTAGGTTGTGGACCTAAAAGCTTCACCTAGATGCAAACATGGAGGAGGGTGCTGAGTGTCACAGTTGCTGGCGTCGATCAGGCCAACCAACATCGGTCAGGTGGAGACAAAAAGTAACCAACATTGGTTAGGAGTCAGTCGACATCAGTTACCTCTAGTCAGACAGGGATTGATGTCAGTCACCTGTGCGGTTCCAGAACTACCTGTTGACGAACAGTTAGTTAACGAATCGGTTGTTTGCATGTTAAAGACTAATTCGAGTCTTGAGTCGCTTGTCTAATTATTGTATGCATGGGATCTATATAATAGACTCATGGGCTATATTGTAAAGTGTAGAACCAGAAGAGTTCTTCCATGGTGGAATCACAGGGGTTCTTCTAGGTATGTAAGATCAGGTTGATCTACAGGGTGTTACAAGATCAGGGAGGAGATCTACATGGATAAGTAAGATCAGGTTGATCTGCAGGTGTGTGTGTGTGTGTAAGGGTCAAAAGGAGATCTGTGGGGTAGCAAGATCCAAGGTGACAGCAACACATCAAGGAGCAAGATCATGGTGAGATCTACTTGGAGTACCGGTTCGTACTCGGTTGTACTGGTAGTATTGTACTGACTGGTTGAGGTGAACAACAGCTCTGTGTTAGCTGTTTGTTGTGACCTGTCTTGAGAGAAGATAACTCTTGAGGGAAGATTACTGGTATGCCCACAAAGTGGAAGAAGAGTGTGATCTCTTTATTGTAATTTCCTTTTGTAATGAGTTGAATACAATTGTGTGTTGCCTCTCATATTCTGTGTTATTTCTTATTTCTAGTTACTTGTACTTATGGTTAATTTTTGCATTTAGTTGCTAATACAAAGGTAATCAAGTGTGATCTTAATTTTGACAAGTGGTGTCAGAGCTTTGTGGAACATAGGACCTATCAATATTTTAAAATAGAATATTCATTTTATAAAAATGTGTGCAATTTGTAAATCACATTGCCTATAGGTTAGTCATTTGGATTATTTAAAAGGGTTCTAGACTGTTTGTAAGAGGATAGTTGTCCTTAATATTTAACATGACTAACCAGCATACCTCATGAATTGTCTATATAAAGAATTATTGTCAATTTTAAAAGGAGTATTTTAGAGCCAATAAATATTTTGTAACTTTTGATAAAATTAATATAAGCAAGGAGTTCTATAAAAAAAATTCACATTTACTTGTGTGAATTGCTATCATGGATTATCTCTCATTTGCCTAGTCTAAAACATAGATTTGAATGGTCCTTGTGAATTTTGGATGTGCATATTTAAGTGAAGAGTTGTTAATTTTTGTTAATGTTATATTAGTTGAAAGTTATAAGGTTTACTTCATTTTCTTCACCTTTCTTGCATATGTGCCAATGTGGTTTGCTTACAAGGGTGAATCATTAAAGTGAACTTGGTCCTTATTTGTACTATTTCAAACTATCCTTATATGTTTGCCTAATGTGTGATAGGATTTGAGATTATGCTACTTCATGTCATATATTGGTTAAATTCATGTTCAGATGAAACTTGAACTTTGTCATAATGTTTGGGTTAAATATCAGCAACACATCTCTTTTTTACCTAACCTTGCTTTTTACTCCCTTTTTTTATCAATTTACCTTAGATTAGCTTCATTGTGAATACTCATATTAGTTTATGTTTAGACTTAGGTTCTAAGCATAATTAACTTTAAATAGCATAGATCATCTTTGAAATCAAAGATCAACTATTAGGCCATGGTGGCTCCTAACCACCAACTAATATAAATTTGTGAAATAGTCCACTTGTTTTGTTCTATTCTACCAAGATAATAGGATTATCACAACCTATAAATCATGCATTGGATTATTTTAATTCATAAATTATTAGTGTTTCTTAAACACTAATAACCACTTATGATACACTTTTACGCATCAATAGGGAAGTGTGTTCCACTGGTACTGGAAGGAGGGCTTTAGTTAAATCTTTGAAAATTTACAACATATTTGTTAATTTTGGTGAATTTTGTTCAAATATTTATGTATTATTGCCATAATTGTGTAAATATCATTGATCTTAATGGTTTTAAACTAGTATTTATGCTTATCTAGACAAAGCTAGATATTCTTTGAAGATTCATGAATAATTATTGTAAAGATAACTTGAGATTTGTAAATCTAAGGTGTTTGAGGTTAGTAATAGTGGTTTTGTTCAAAGATTGATTAGATATTTGAAAATTTGAGTTTATCTGAGTTTGAAATGTGTAAAGATCATTCATACTTATGTATTTGAACATGTCTTTGAGCTAAATTAGTTATAGATTAGCATCTTTTGTCATTATTTATACAATTTTTTGCAAAATTTGCTTAATGTGCAAGTTTGATCATTATTCTTTGTAAAGATAAGATTTACACATAGTATTTCAAATAGGGTTCAAAGATTTCAAGCTAGAATTATCAAGGATAAGGACCAGGTCACATTTAAATACAAGGGTTCTTTTTTGTTCATTACAAGTTCATAGGATATCCAGATGAGATAAAGGTAAACGTAGACTCTCAAAGTTTCAATAAACTTCACTAGTTCAGGGTATTCATGGTTCTTCAATCAATGTACTAGGTGTGGTACATGATCTTCCTCATAATCCTAAAAAATATTTGCCTACTTTTAGTTCTAATGGTGTTGTAACTGCTAAAGAACACATTAAAAATTTCAAATTTTATTTAAGACTTTTGAATGTTATTCATGAATATGTAACATGTAGATTATTTTCATTTACTTTAAAAGATGTTGCATATGAATGGTTCCTAATCCTTCCTAAAAAGTACATAGCTAGCTAGAATGATTTTAATAATTACTTCATTGATCAATTTAGCAAAATCATCAATCCTTGTGTCCTTTACCAATAGTTTATCACCATTAAAAGAGATTCAAATGAGCCCATAAGATCCTTCAATGATATAATCCATAAGATGTTCAACATAACCATATCTCCTTATATACCTAATGAGGTTTTACTATTAGATATTTACAAGGATGCCTTAGATCCCATGATTTTTATGTTTCTCAAAGATCTATTCATATCACTAATACACTAGCCCTAGCTTATGTTGAAGCTATGATCATTAATAATCAGATGTAAACCTAGGGCCAAATGGCATGCAATATTCCTAACATTAATCCAAATTTACCTATTATGAGTTCCATTCCCATTGCCAATCAAAATATGCATGCCTTAAATTAGCTTCTAGTTATGAGCCAATTACCTTTGAGTCATGCATATCTTAGCTAAAACCTAGGATTCTTAAACAACATTGGTAGTGGATCTCATCCATAAGACTAGAAATATTTGATGCCCATAACCAGTATCAATACTCAAGTTCATAATTCTGAGGCACCCAAGAATGAGAATGACTCTATCTTAAAGATGGTTCAAAAGCTAAGCACTCATTTCCTTTGGTTACAAAAGTGAGTTGAAAATACTAAGGAAATCTCTAATAAGAAATTCTCTTTACAAATAGTAAATAGGCCTGCAAATAGATTCTAAAATAATAAAAACAATAACCACAACAATGAATCATCTGCTAATAAAAAGGTGCCTGACATAAATCTTAGTGATGCAACTTTATCTGATTACTATAGAGTTAATTATACTTAAAAGCATGGTGAATTAGATTGTATATAATTTTGTAATGCTTTTAAAGCTTTTCAAGAAGAGTTAGATGCTTTTGAATTTTTCCCTAATAAAGATAATGGTGTAGGTACCTCAAGTTCTTTAAGGTCATCTAAATATTGTGATTCAACTCTCATGGTGTAAACATTTAAGTTCCCATTTCATGAAGAGAATGAGCCCCAGGATATAACTAAGGAGATTCATGATTTTCAATAATATCTAAAGAAGACCTATCCTCTAATGAATAGGGAGTAAAAATATCCTTTGACTACCTCAACTCCACTAGATAATTTTGACACTTCTCCTGACACTACATTAGATAATAATCCAAAGCCTCCAAAGGGAAGTACTTACAAAAATAGTGTTGATACATCTAATTATTCTAATAAGACTAGATATAAATTAGTAGAGGACATGAAAAAGATCAAATCTAACATTACTCTACATGAATTGACCCAAATTATAGAATAAAGGGATTTTTTTTTGGAATATTTGTCTAAGATTCTTGACAAGTCTCAAAAGACCGCACATGCTAATGTTGTAATACATAAAAGTAAGGCAAATGTTCCACCTTTCCTGCTTATAGTAAGGATATTTGGTCAGAATTTTCATAATTAATTTTTAGACTCTAGTGCATCTACAAATATTATGCCTAAAGGTATTTTTCATCAATTAGGTTTGACATTAATTAAATTTGATAGGGTTTTGACTCAATTAGATAAATCAAGAGTCAAAGTAACTGGTTAATTATTAAATGTTCACATGTATATTGCTTTTAAATTAAGGATCCAAAAATTCATTGACATCTAAGTGGTAGACATCTCTGATGCTTATGGAATGTTGCTAAGTAGAGACTAAACCAGATCTTTGAATGGTTATATGTAAACTAATTGTTCACACATGTGGTTACCCTAGAAAGGAGTTCTTAATTAGATCAAGATAGAAAGGGAGCCCAAGATGAAGTATATGATCAGTGAGTATAATTCAACCAATGAGAGGGTCAACATGGTCAACTCATATTTGGGTGTTTACACTCTTGACACCTCAAATATATGTAACTCCAAAACTTCTCATGCTATGCTTGGATTATGGAAGCTATATTTTGATGTTGCTAGATGTAATTTAGGTTTTGAAGTAGGGGTGGTATCAATCAATCCCATTAGGAAGGAATACAATGCCTCTTACAAAATCTAATTCCCATGCACTAAAAATCTTGAAAAGTATGAAGCACTTATTCTTGGATTATAATTGGCAACCAAACACAAGGTCAATGAACTATTAGTTTCTAGTGATTCAGAACTATTAGTTAATTAGGTCAAAAGTAGATATCAATGTAAATTATCTTATCTTAAGAAATATAAGTTTAGAGTATGGGAATTAACTGAATGTTTTGATGCTTTCAACATTGTGCCAATCCCTAGGGAAGAAAACAAGACTATTGATGAACCTACTTTAGTTGATGCCAACCTTTTACCTAATCAAAGTTCTAAGTTACTAAAATTTACCATTGAATTAGTTCCATATCCCTTAGTGATAGATAATGTCAACCACTTGAAAGTATTTAGTGATGATCATTAGATCATTTGAGTCTCACATCATTGATGAGATCAATGAAAATACCCTTCATGATGACAAAGTTAAAGGAAAGCTTGATGACAAGGTCATTTAGTTGGATGATAATAATATCCCTAAAGGAATGATTGCCCTAGAAATATGATTTGATTCAAATAAATTAGTTGAGGCTATCAATATTCCCAAAGTAGATGGGAAGGACTACAACGCAATTGACCTAGGTTCCCAAGATCAACCTTAGCTGGTAAACATTGGTATAGCCTACATAAACATTGAAACCAAGAGATCCAAAGATCTGTTAACCAAGTTTAAAGATGTAATAGCATGGTCTTATGATGACTTAAATATATTTAATCCTAGATTCATAACCCACACCATACCATTGAAATAATACTGTAAACCTTTTAGTCAAAAATAAAGGCCAGTCAATCCCATCCTAGAACCAATGATATACAAAGAGGTCAAAAAGTTACTAGATGCTAATATAGTGTTTCCCATTGGACACTCTACTTGGGTATCTAACTTAGTGCCAGTTAGGAAGAAGAATAGTGAAATCAAATTGTGCATTGACTTTAGAAATTTGAATAAAGCATATAAAAAGGATAATTACTCCTACCTTATCCTAACCAAGTAATCCAATTTTTTCTATTTATACTATGATTTCTTTTCTTGATGGATTTTTAGGGTATAATCAAGTACTAGTGAATAAGGAAGACAAGATGAAGACTGCATTTACTACTAAGGAAATTTTTCCTATAAAAGAATGCCCTTTGTATTAATAAATATAAGTACAACCTTTCAAAGAGAAATGGACCACATTTTCAAAGGATGATAGGTAAGTGCATTATCATTTACATGGATGACAAGACTATATTTTCAAACAAAAAGGAAGACCACATCATGCACTTGTAACAAGTATTTTAAAGGTGTAGAAGGTATGGAATTTCTCTCAACCTAGAGAAGAGCATTTTTTGTGTAGCTAAGGGAAAGTTACTAAGACATTTCACAACCAAGGAGGGGATCTCTATAAACCTGTATAGAGTAAATGTAATATCAAAGATAGAACCCCATAATAGTAGGAAGGAATTAAAGTCCTTCTTTGGTAAAATCAACTTTGTTAGAAAGTTCATTTCTAGTTTTTTAAAGATTTTAAAGCCATTGAATGACATGTTAAATAAATATGTCAAGATCACATGGAATAAGGAGACCAAAAAATATTTCAAAGACATCAAATAAGCAATCAAACAAACTCATGTACTAATAAGTCCAGATTTCACTAAAGATTTCTATCTTTATTCCTTTACCTCTGATCATACAATAATTGTTGTTCTAACTCAGAAGATAGATAAGTGTGATCACTTGTTGCCTTCATGAGTACTAACCTTAAAAATGTTGATTTGAATTATTCTTTGATTTATAAACAATTATTTGCTTTAGTCAAGGTAGTGAAGAAATTTAGACACTATATCCTTATAAATAAAGTGCATGCAATTTTAACAAACCCTACCACTAAGCTAATGTTGAGTCAATGTGAACTTGGAGAAAGGAGAGGTAAATGGATGTTTGTCCTTCAAAAATATGATCTAGAGATGAATATGACCAAATTGGTAAGATTCCAAGGTTTAATTTAGTTAATTACTAATACTAATCCCAAGCTAAGTGTTATGTAGGTTGATCAACAAAGCTTTCAACCTAGTGATTGGTATGATCCCTTTATTCATTTACTAATCAATGGTTATTATATTATAAGATTAAATAAAGATCAAGAGAGATCTTTAAGGCTCAAGGTAACCTATTTCTTGATCAAGGATGGAGTACTATATAGAAATAAATTTTAAGGCACTACCTAAGGTGTGCTTCCAAGGAAGAAGCAGCTAAGATCTTGAGAACTTTCCATGAGAAGTTAGGAAGTGGACATCCATCTGGAAGGACTATAGCCCATAAGATCCTTATAACTAGTTACTACTAGCCTACCATGTTTAATGATGTTCATAAACATGTGAGAGAATGCCACTCATGTCAAATCTTCAACACTAAAAAGCTCAAGGCAACCATGCCATTAAAACTAGTGATGATTGATAAACCCTTTACCCAATGGGGACTAGATTTTATGGGGGTCATCAACCCCAACTCCTTCAATGGTCAAAAGTATGTTCTGAATACTACTAAATACTACATAAAATGAATAGAAGCAATGGTAGCTAAAAAGTGTAGGACTAAAGAAGTGATCAAATTCTTATAATAAAAAATATGCATAAGGTTTGGCACACTAATATCTCTATTTTATGATTATGAATCTAATTTTGTATCTGTTGAGATGACTGAGTGGGCATATGACAATAATATTATACTCAAGTTCTCATAAAACCATTACCCTCAAGGTAATGGAGTGTCTAAATCAACAAATAATAACTTGATGAAGGAAATAAAGAAGTCTACAACTAATAAACCAAGAACATGGCACAAATTACTCTCAAGTATGCCCTTTAGGCAAATATAACTAGAGTCAAGCAAGCTCTCAAGGCTAAAACTTTATACCAAGGCAAATATAACTAGATTTTTATTGCATTTATTAATACAAAAAAACCTTAGGCTAAAAATTTGTGCCAAGTCTTTTTTTATTCACAAGGTCCCATTTATTATGATTTAAAACTTAGCTTAAAATTTTACCCTAAATCTTCAATTCATGTCTACTAACATGAATAAAAACCTTAGTCTTAATTTTTACTAAGTTCTATATTTTTCTGAAGCCTACTTAATATTTTTATTACCCACAAGATCAATGGCCCATGTTTAATTAGGTAGGCAGGATGCAGTGGTGCATAACCAAAGTTTAAATTTAAGCCTGAGGCCCATAATTATAGATTGAGCATCATACTAAAGATCGATAGTATGCAGCCAAATGTACACATTCCTATCGATGGTGCATAATAATTCAAAGCTTTAATGGATCCCCAAATAAGTAAGAAGGTGATAAGTGTCACACTTTTAGTAAATAAACATGAAGCATCCAATGGAATTCAACCTTGTGGATCAAGATCCAATAGATTACATTGATTTGGCCAAACAAGATCTAATGATGCATGATAAAGGTTGAAAAATTAAAATCCCTAAGAAATAATGTAGAGATGATAAGTGGCATAACTATAAGACACAATTTAAAGTTCAATAATCTTCCAAAGATTGATGGTACATGAATGAGCATATACATTCTGATTGATGGTCCATAGAGCAAAAAGCATGATCTAATCGATCAAGATTGATGGAGTGCATTCATCTA
Source organism: Torreya grandis (assembly GCA_037957365.1). Taxonomy (NCBI): domain Eukaryota; kingdom Viridiplantae; phylum Streptophyta; class Pinopsida; order Cupressales; family Taxaceae; genus Torreya; species Torreya grandis. The sequence goes on from JARHVA010000104.1 coordinate 5,025,643, forward strand.
GGAAGAGATTATCTAATGATGTGATATCAATGTTGACAATTCAAAATAACTCATGATGAATGAGAAGTTACTATGTGGTGAAAGGGCACCATCTAGAAAATACTAACTATGCATAAGTGTAGAAGGCCCATGAAAGTGACAAGTGACATGATCTTAGGTGCCAAGTACAAATATTAACCAATGGCATTCAACCTATGGGATCGAGATTGATGGTGCAAAATAAAGTAGACCTTTCAAAGGGGCCCAAACAAATGGAATGATGACACATGTCCAAAAGTGAAAGATGGTCATATTTTAAATATTAATGAATAAGAGGCCATCGTGATGCCACATCAAAACCACATAAGAATAATATGCCAAGTTGAAGATTTTGTGGACCCAAGAAATGGAAAGGTATAAATATTAGATCCAAATAAAATATAATGCATGAAACTTGTAAATTGAACTAGTTGTTGCCATCAAAGAACTAATAAGACCTTTAGGAAATCCCTAGTAACTATGAGACCCCTAATTTGATGATGTGCTCATTGTGTCCAAGCCAAAGAAAGTTGAATTATCACATGTAAGAGAACAATTCGATCTAGAGTTGAAGTGCAATCTAGTAACAAGTAATTTAGAGAAATTTACAACCATGGTAGCTCAATAAAAAAATTCTAGAGAGGATGTGTAAATTTATTTGTCCTTAGTTAAATAAGGAAGATTTTTCAAGGACACATAATTTGACACTATAATTCTGAACATAGGGGACCATAACTGGTTGAGCTTGTTTTAGACCATTGAGAACTAATAGCCCATCACAAGAGAGGAGGAGAATAACATGTCTACAAATATAAATTACTATGACATAGTCACCATCTAGATGATAAACCTACACTATGTAGTAGCTAAACCTGAGGTACTACATTGCATAAATATCCTTGCTCCAATTTTTAAAGATGGTAAAATTGATAAGGGCATGATTATACATGAATGTAGTTTTAGGAAGATTTATTACATCTCTCCCATATATTTTGAAAATTATTAAAAATTGCCTAAACCCCAAGTAGACCTGATCATAATCAATAATTGGGCCAAGGATAATGATTTGAAGAGCATCCTTGCCCTATGGCTATACCCTAGGAATCAAGTGTTTTTAGACTTCAATAACAACATCCACATTGATCAATTCATACATGGGATAATAATTATCATGATAATGATAAATATATTATGTGGAAATTCAGCCATAACCTATGTAGATAAAATTTTGGTCCCCTTAGTTTATTTCATGATTGAGAAATAGGTCACCCCTCCTCTAGGTGAGGTAATCATCACTTGTTTGAGTAGATAGGTTTTTTTAATCAAAAAGAAGATGAGGACCCAATTTTGTATGTTGTCATACCTTTTGGATGCCCTTATTACCATAACAAAAATTCCCAACCTTAGAGAATGGTCACCTAATGTGACACAGATAGTTTCCCAATATTATTCAAAATTACACATATTCAAGTATAGGGACCATATCCACTTCATTTATGATTTTGTTTATCCAACCCTAATTGAGGCTATAAATGGGAATCCGATGTCAAGATTCAACCCCTTGATCAAATGTCAATTAAGGTCATGGGGGATATATGGTTATATCTTGATTATACAATCATCAGGATTAAAGGGACCTAATCCCCCCCACATAGGCTACCTGTACATGTACCAATCAAGATAGTAGAGAAAGAAGTGGCTTATAAAATATGAAATGTAATATATGGTCTTTACAAGACCAAAAGGAAGGGACTATTACACACCTTACCTATAACCATTGGTAGAACTATGTTGTCATTATGGGACAACATTGAGCCTACTTCCATCCTTCAATTTGTAAGTTGATGAGATAAGGTAGTGGGATCCCTATGGAAGAGTTAAGGAACACTTGAAATCAAAAGGGGTGTTTAATGTACCTTATGATCACCAACCTAGTCCTTTTGACCCTATTTATATTAAAGCCTCTTCATTCTTTGAGGTTACTAGGAGATTAAAAGAGAACAACATGAAACCTAAATCTAAGATGAAAAGGAAACAAAAGGGGGATGATGACCAAGGAAGTACTATTTTCTAGGTGGTGCACCCTATAGACCTCCACCAACGTAACTACAAATAGAGTCTAGACCTAAGGTAAAAATTGAGCAAAGGCTAGATGAGAGAAGGCCTAATGAGATTGCATCTTCTTCAGCTTAAGGAGAGGAACAAGGATCACCAGTGGAGGAGATTCATAAGGTAGCTATTAGCTCCAAATATTTCACCCTAGAATAGGTTGTTCAATCCTCTTCAATATTTGGCCAACATGGGAATACTTCCAAGTGTGTGGGGCACCTATAGTGGAAGTAAACCTATAGATTATGAGGGATAACTCCCTAGATATGACTTGATGTGATTATTCTACTAAAACTACCTATTATGTGTGAAAATGTAGAGAAAGATACATAAAGCAAACTTAAACTAGGAGGTGATACACCAAGATTTGCTTCCATTCATACACTTGGAATTTGCATAATGAACTAAGACAATGAAACTAGCCTCAACACCATTAATGGAGCTCCCTAGAATTAGTATTTCTCATGAAGGCAAGTGAAAGGAAGGTCAGACATAAAACTACCAAACTCATACACACTTCAAGAGTCTATTTTAGCAACATGCACTTCATGAAACATGTTAGGATAGAAGTCATTTGCAGTGACACATTCAAGGATTGCATGAAAATAAGATGAACTCAATCTATACTTGACATTCAAGATGGATCACTTCAACACATAGCGCAAATGGAATTAGAGTATAACCATCTTACTTCTCATCAGCTTAAGTACAAACAAGGTACAATTTTGGTAGGGTTTTTCCATGCCAAGAGTTAGAAATCCCCTTCAATAGCCAAAATGGCTCATACTTATAGAACTTGGAAGAAGAGAGAGAAGAGAGAAGTTGAAGAGGCAAAAAGACAAGTGTCAAATATGAAAATTAGTTACAAGGCATGTGGATGGAATGAAAAATGAGTCATGAAACTAAATTATACTTGATCACATCCTAAATTAGCCTCCTCTTCCAAGTGTGGCATAGCAACCCTCTCAATCACTATTCTTTTGTGAAACTACCTTCATCATGGGTTATATTGAGCACTCTAAAGAAAGTTTTGGACAAATTTATCATGTGTGAGGATAATATGGAGTTACAAAGATGATTCCACCTACATTGGGATTTTTCTTCATCATGACATTCCCTTACACAATCTCATCCTCACCTTGCAACCATGATCACTCTCCAATAGGCATGTCTTGACACTTGGCACTAAAATATTTGTATCTTCCCTAAATAATACATACCATGGGTCTTAGGAAACATTTTAGGATACCTCATATGCTCAAATCCATCCAAAACACCTTAAAATACCTCTAAATTTGAGTTGACACTCTTTCCACTATGTGATCACTCTTATCATTTTGGACTGGTTGAAGTGAAATACCTAACAAGGACACTTGTGGGAATTTCCAAGCTCTATAAATGGAATTAAGGGTTGATTCAAGTCCCAAGTTATCCTCCTGAGTGATTGGTATCCATTGATTATCTTCAAGACCTACAAAAAATAAGAAAATGTCAAGGAAACATGTTTCTTGCATCACCTATATGGATTCTGTACAATATGACTCAAGGCTCTGATCCTCATGGAGTTTTAAACAACTTATCTTCATCAATAATGGTCAAATACATCCATATAGATGCACTTTTAGTCTCATTTTCACCATCGGGTCCTAAAATAGGGTTTATATTGATGGAGTCTATAGTTTTGTTATAAGAGTTTATAGCTAGATTGATGGAGTTTTTAGATTTTTTGATGGCTTAGACATCTCTAAAATACCCATAAAATAATTAACTAGTCAAGTGGAAAGCATGGATAAGGTCAAAAATACACATGACCCTCAATTTGGCTTTTAGGCTTAACCGTTTCCTTCATGCATGACTATAACCCTTCTTGGTTAGAGCATCTTGTTTGCTTTCAAATCTTATAAAAAGGTGTTTTATATTTTTTAGGTGTCCTCCATCTTCTCCAATCATCACTTGGTCTTTCCTAACCTATGGTCCATCTATCTCACTACTTTTCCTTCAAATTATCTCCTCATGCATGAGAAAACTGCCTCTACTATGAGACAAAATAGAGAAGGTTTTCACTATTAACATTGGAAAATTAATGATTTTATCACTTTCTAAAAATGCCAAGGATGGTTTTTACCAATTTTTATCTCCTAAATCCTTTATTAGACCACCAAACTCGTCCAATTTGCTAAGCAGACTTTTAAAGATTTGGATTGTGAGGGTAGGTAGGGTTTGTACTATGTTTGGAGGTTTTATGGATTTGATTGAGATTTTTATTGTAATTTATGGATAATACATGCCTCTAATGATGTTTTTAAACCATGTTATAGTCATTTTCCCCTCAAATACCTTCTTTATGCTCTTGGAAGCATATATTAGGTATTTGACTACTTAGGAGAGGAATCACTCTTTTAGCCTAGTTTTAGGTACCTTCTTGGAAAGAATTAGGCCTTATGATGGTATATTTATATTTTCCCCTCAAACACCTTCTTTATTCTCCTAGAATAATATATTATGTCCTTGACTACCTAGGAGAGGAATCACTATTTTAGCCTAATTGTAGGTGCCTACTTGGCAAGAATTAGGCCTTATGATGGTGTATTTATATTTTCCATGGACATCTTTCCTTTATTTCACCTTGAATCCATTTTTAAATCTCCACCTGAGTTATAAACTTCAAATTTTATTCTCACTGCCAAGATATACCTCATGATTGTGTTTCAACTATTTAGGTGATGCATGTAGGTGTATTTTTGGCACGAGTTAAGACTTAAAGGTGACAAGAAGTAACTTCACTTTAGGTATAGTATCCTACAAATATCCAATTCACCCTAGACCTCCAAATTGTTTTCTACTAACCCAATTGAGATAGATATTTACTAGGGTCTATTGTAGATGAGTGGTCCCATGCCTGTACGGATAAGGGAGGACTATTTTGGGGTCAAAACATCAAACCTTACCTTTTCTTAGTCACCTTAGCTTATAATTGCTATTTGGAATATTTGAGATTGTTTTAATTTTATGGAATAGTTTAAAACCTCCCATATGAGGTGTAAAATCAACTTTCCACTAACACCCCTGTAGAATTCCCTATCAACACTCAGTGGTTCTTTGACAACTTTAAGGGTGTTTAAACTCCATCTCCAGTTCTTATTTTGATGTCAAAATTGGCATAGTTATTGTAGGTGGATATGGATACCAAGTTTTCCAAATTTAAATCTTGGATCACCTTGCAATTGAATTTTGTGAGGTCCTCAAAAACCTTCAAGGCCTCTATTTGCAATTTTTAGGGATTGAAAACCCAATATGGCCTGATCATTATTCGAAGTGAAAACCTTACCTTGGCATAGCATATAAACCTTCATAACATGAAATATAAGACCCTTTGGATATGTTTTATCTTCAAACATAAAATCCATCATATGTTTTCAACATTCCCACCTTTGTACAACTTCTTGAACTCTTGTAGAAGTTGACTGTGAGCACACTCTACTAACTGTTAGTGTAGGTTTTTATTTTTCCCTATTATTTAACTAGGGGATATTATATATTTGTGCATACATGGAGTTTTCCTACATTCGTGGGATAGGCTAGCTTATGTGGAGATGTGTGTCATAGATGTGTCATAGGTGTCATAAGAATGTCATAAGTAACTCTTTTGACCGGCTATTTCGGGTATGAGAGTTACTTCTCTATTCTTAGCACCTTGTCACCACCTTTCATGGAGGAGTTACAGTCTATTCTTGGGGTGCTTTGACCACCATTTGTGGAGGAGTTACTTACTAGCTCTCCTATATGTATTCTTTATTATGGCCATCTCATGTTAATGGAATATTGGCTTTTCTCCAAATTGTCTATGCAATTATCTCTTGTTTGATTTCATTTACTTTAGCATTTTGTGGTATTTACTTGCTTCATCATGTGCAACCAAAACTCGTGCATCCTCGTTATTCAGACCTTGGCGAATCCTCTGATATGGTATCAGAGCCACCCCGGTAACTGGTTGTCTATTTTGCTATTGCTTCCATTGAAATCTAGAGCTTTGTTAAGGCATTTTTTTTGTGAAATTTGCAAATTTTTGAGAGATATTTCTAGTTCTCCATGCTCTTGTTCCTTCCATGGCTTGTTTGGTCTCTCCATATACATGCAGGCGGGATTTTGCAAGATCCAATAATCTTGTTTCTATCAATTGGCTTGCATATTTTTTGTTTTAATCAAAATTATAGATTGTCACATACCTTTGTAATCTCTTGGTAGCTGATTCTACCTTTGCATGCCATTTTTTGGTTGCTGGGGTCATTTTTTCTAGCTAAAGGCATCTATTTTACACTAAATATGCATCTTTTGTGCATTAACAAGAAAAATGCCTTCTCAATTTTGTTCGCAGCCCAGAAAAACCATTTGGGTATCTTTTAGTTTTTGCATACATTCTGTATACTTTGTAGAAATGTGCTCAAAAAGCTACAGTAGGACCCCTCTCCGTTGGCAGTTGCAATTTTGAAGACAGTTTTCAAATGCTCTGTTCTTGCTCATACAGACTCATTTTTCTACGAAATTATTTTTTATTTTCATATTTTTTCATGCTCTATGCACTAGTGCAGACATTTTTTTATTTTGATGCTAAGATTTTTCAGAAATAGCAGATTCTCAGTCGCAACATTACACAGTTCTCATTTTGGGAACTTCGGAGGATCATAACTTTCACATAAGACCTCATATCGAGATGATTATTTTTTTGAAAGTGCATGATTTTTTGAGTAGATTGTAGTGGTGTTGTTTATTTCTCTGGATATTATGCCAAAGTTGTATTTTTAGCATATGTTCTTCATGAAGGTTTTGTAATGCATTGAAATCAAGACCACTTAGTATTTCCTGCTAGTGGCAGTTGTAAATGCACTAATATAAAGTGCCAAATCATTTTTTTTGGGGGGGTTCTTTGATTGAGCAATATTTAAAGATTTTAAAAACTTGTATCTTTGACCTACGAAGATGAAGGGTGAGGCCCGAGTTGGCAGGAGGATAATTCCCCCTCATAAAGACCTCCTTTGGATTCCTCACTCTGTGCCGAGTCTAATGAGTGATTGGAAGGCCACTTTCTCTCTCAAAACAGGCATTTTTTTAATGTTTTAGTGTTGTTTTTTGCAAAAACACTAGTTTACGAGAAATTAAATCTTTAATATCTTGCAAACGGTAGCTCAGATTCAGGTGACATTTTTTGCAAAAGTGTTTGTATTTCAATTCTCCATAGTGTAGGCTTGTTATTGGTTAAAAATGCACTAGTTTATAAAGTGCTTAAAATTTGGGTCTCCTGGGACGCATTTTCGATTGAGTCTAACGTCTTGTTTGCTTAAAGTCTTGCACTGACTACTCTAAGATGCATTCTCAGCTGAGCCCAACATCTTTTGAGCATGCAATTAAATATTTAGGGGGGGTCAACATTTCAGGGGGGTGTGATTGCATTTTAGCACTTGTAATCTTTGCTTTCATTCTCCTTTCTACATAATTTTACAACTTACAATCAACACAACATCACCTAAATTTAGCTTAAAATGGATTATTTTCAACTTAAACCCCTAACACCCTTCAACTATCATGAATGAAAGGTTAAAATGACAATCATTCTTAAAATTAAAGGGTTGTATAGGATCACCATGGGTACTGAAGTAAAACCCAGCACTGATGCTGAAAAGGTCAAGTGGTAAAATTATAGAGATGAAGCCTATGGATTACTAAGCTTGTCCATGTCTCCAGAACTTATCTTCCATTTAGAAACTACCAAGACTCCCAAAGACATATGGGACAGCTTAGAAACCTTATTTGGGAAGCTTGATGAGATGAGAGGTCATGAGCTCAAAAACGAACTCATAAGTCTAAGTCCTAGCAACTTTGACACCCTACAAGACTTCTTCACTAAGTTTAAGGCCCTTAGATTACAATTGAAAGAATGTAGGATAGAGAAGAAAGATGATCAACTCATCCTTTCTATTCTCACAAAGTTAGGTCCAAGCTATGCAGTCTTTGTCTCCACTTTCCATGCCATAAAAAGTGCCCTTGGCACTACAAGGAAAATTCTTTCTTTGGATTCATTCATTGACGATTTGACTAGGGAGCAAGATAAGTTAATTCAAATGGGCACAATGAAGTCTACTCAACCCCAAGCCTTGATAGTTGGAAATGGTAAGGATAAGACTTCAACAAAGGAGAAGAAGAAAAAGAACAAGGACCAGGAGAAGAAGAAAGAAAACAACAATCCTACCAAAAACAACACTGAGTCTTCCTCTTCCAATGCTAAACCTAAGAAGTAGAAGGTTAAGTGTGCCTATTGTAAAAAGATAGGGCATGAACACAAATGCATGAAGAAATAAATAGATCACCTAACTCATCTTTTAGAGAAGCACAACATAGGTGTTCATGAGTCCATCAAGCAGAATTCATCTACCCAAGATTCTACCAAGGAAAAAGTCAAGGGTAAGGAGAAAGAAAAGGGCAAGGCCCTTGTAGCAACTATAGCTTCTACAACATCATGGATCATTAATTTGGGTGCTTCTCACCACATGGGCTCTTCACTAGTTGAGTTTTTATCTTTAGAGCCTTGTAGCATGACTTTAATTAGTTTGGGTGATGACACATCAATTTCTATTGCAAAGAGAGGGTCAGTTAAAATGGAAGGAGGAACATTCAATAATGTTCTAAGTGTTCCTTCTCTTTTAATTAATCTCCTATAAGTGTACCAAATCACTCACATTGGTCGGGGCATGAGAGTTGAGTTTTTACCAGATTTAGTGGCTATCAGGGAGTTGCATAGTGATACTACAGTGGCAATGGGTAGGGTAGATCACCAAGTAAGGTTATACACCTTCTCACATTTTGCACCTGATTCTTCTCCAATAGCATTATTGACTCATTCAGATGAAGTTATCAAATTATGGCATGAGTGGTTTGGCCACCTTAACTACCACTACCTTGAATAACTTTGCAAAAATGACATGGTCATTGGCTTGCCTTGTGTCTAATTCTCAAAAGGACTTTGTGAGGGGTGCTCCCTTGGGAAGCATCTCGAAGCAAAATTTGATAAAGGCAAAGCTTGAAGGGCTTCACAACCTTTGGAGTTAGTCCACAGTGATGTATCAGGACCCTTTCCCAAACCATCTTTCATAAAGGCCAAGTACATCCTCACTTTCATTGATGATTTCTCTTGGTACACTTGGATATATATTCTCAAACAAAAGTCTGAAGTGTTTGAAAATTTTTTAGACTTTAAGGTTCTTGTTGAGAAATAGAGTGAGAAATCCATCAAGGTTCTTTGAATTGATAATGGAGGGGAGTATGTCAACAATAGGTTTGAGTAGTTTTGCACCACATAGGGGATTGATTTGCAGCGCACAGTCACTTATAATCCTTCACAAAATGGGGTTACAGAATGCAAAAATAGGTTCTTGAAAGAGATGGGTAGCAGTATGATTCACTCCAAATTCTTAGCACCACAGTACTAGGCTGAAGCCATTAATCATGTTTGCTACATTCAAAACAGGGTTCCTCACAAAGCTTTGAAAGGGATAACACCCTTTGAAGCTTGGCATAAAAAGAAACCTGATGTTGAGCACCTTAGGATTTTTGGATCCCCAGCCATGGCCCACATACTGAAGAAGAAATGCAAAGTTATGGAATGTCAGTCCAAGCCTTGCATCTTTGTAGGATATCTAGAGGGTATTAAGGGGTATCACCTTCTAGATCTGACCACTCATGAGTTTTTCATTGAGAGAAGTGTCCACTTTTAGGAGAGTCCTAGAGACTCAACACTTGACACTTCTCTCTCATCAGATCTACTTCTTCATGATGATTCCTCATATTCAGATCAGCCACAGCTGGTTCTTGAGCCAGAGACATCTTCTTCTTCGAGTTTAGACAGCGAGGACAGTGATGCAGAGTCATCCACCTCTAGTCAGTCAAGGGATGAGGATTTAGCACCTGACTCAGCCACTTTTGGGCCACTTTGGGCTAGACAGACACTTGAGATTGATGGCACTTGGGCAGGAGATCCCATAGATGACAAACATACTAGGGGGATTTTTAGAGAGATCCACATGCCTTCTTTGCTTCAATTTTAGATCCACAGACTTTTCAAGAGGCATCAGGGGTACCTGAGTGGGATAGTGCTATGGAGGAATAATATTCTTTCTTAATCAAAAATCACACTTGGGATTTGACTTCACTTCCTAAGGGAAGGAAGATGGTTCGATGCAGGTGGATATATCAGACCAAGTTTGTAGCAGATGGGTCGGTTGATAACTACAAGGCATGATTGTTTGCCAAGGGTTTCTCACAGGTGGCAGGCATTGACTACTTAGAGACCTTTGCACCCGTTGCAAAGATGACTTCTATCTAACTCACCTTAGCTATTACCGCAGCATATGGTTGGGATGTGCATTAGATGGATGTGAAGAGTGCCTTTCTTCATGGAGACCTAGAGGAGGAGATCTACATGGAGTAGCCGCCAAGATTTGTTCAAGATTCTTTCTTAATATGCAGACTTAGGAAATATATGGCCTCAAATAGGCCCCTCGAGCATGGTACGCCAAGATGGATTCCTTCCTTCTCACAGTGGGTTTCACTAGGTGCCATTTTGATCCTAATGTCTACTTTTTGCGGCAGGATGACTCACTCTTGATTATGGTTCTTTATGTTGATGACCTTTTGATCACCGAGAGTTCTTCATCAGATATTATAGTGGTGAAGGCGACTCTCCAGGATAGATTTAACATGACAGACTTGGGTTTGTTGCACTACTTCATTGGCATCAAGATCTCACAGTCAGATTCAGGGATTTCTCTTGCACAACCTAAGTATGCTCTTGACTTATTGGCTCGATTTCACATGGTTGATTGCAAGCCATATCCAACTCCCTTTCTATCAAGAGTCAAGCTTGAGGCTAACTATTCTTCACCATTGGTTGATGCCACTTGGTATTGACAACTTGTTGGTAGTCTCATCTACTTAACTCACACCAGGCCCGACATATCATATACAGTGGGACTTGTCTCTAGATTTATGTAGGAACCTCATGAGCTGCATTAGAAAGCAACTAAGAGGATCTTGCATTACATACACGGTTCACATAGATATGGGATTCATTACAGACTTGGCATAGAGGTTGACTTGGTTGGATATACAGATTCAAACTAGGCTGGTGATTCATAGACTTGCAAGTCCACTTCTGGTTACAGTTTCTCTCTAGGTTCTGGTCCTATCATTTGGTCTAGCAAGAAGCAGAATGCTATTGCTATATCATCGATAGAGGCAAAGTACAGGGGATCTGTTAATGCAGCTATTGAGGCTATTTGGCTTCAGGGGATACTTTCTGAGTTTGACATTCTTATTAGGCAGCCCACCATCATTTATTGTGATAACCAGAGTACCATTCAAATTTACAAAAATCTAGTTCAGCACCAGTGGACCAAGCACATAGAGATTCACATGAATTTCATTTGGGAGCTTATTCACAGTCAGGTCATTGACTTGATATTTTGCCAATCTTCGGAGCAAGTTGCAGACATCTTTACCAAACCTTTCACCGAGAGCAATTTTATTCATCTACAAGCTCTTCTTGGGGTGCGGTCCACATCTACAGCAACATCATCTTTGGGGGGGCCACTAGCCTCTTCCTTTCTTTTATGTCTCTCTTTTGGGGGGGAGTTTTTTCCTATGGGTTTTCTCCTTTTCTCTATCTTATGAGAGATTGCATTTGTACATGGGTACCTCATCAAGCCTAGTTGCCGGGACCCATTTTATATTTCTACACTGCCCACCTAAGTTGCACTTATGGGGGGTGTTAGTGTAGGTTTTTATTTTTCCCTATTATTTAATTAGGGAATATTATATATTTGTGCATACATGGAGTTTTCCTACATTCGTGGGATAGGCTAGCTTATGTGGAGATGTGTGTCATTGATGTGTCATAGGTGTCATAAGAATGTCATAAGTAACTTCTTTGACTGACTATTCCAGGTATGGGAGTTACTTCTCTATTCTTAGCACCTTGTCACCACCTTTCATGGAGGAGTTACAGTCTATTCTTGGGGTGCTTTGACCACCATTTGTGGAGGAGTTACTTACTAGCTCTCCTATATGTATTCTTTATTATGGCCATCTCATGTTAATGGAATATTGGATTTTCTCCAAATTTTCTATGCAATTGTCTCTTGTTTTGTTTCATTTACTTTAGCATTTTTTGGTATTCACTTGCTTCATCACGTGCAACCACGACTCGTGCATCCTCGTTATTCAGACCTTGGCGAATCCTCTGATACTAACAGGGTAGTAAACAAGGAAAATTAAACAAATTAGATTGAAGAATGGTAACTTTATTTGATCTCTCACAATTATATTTAATTTAATCCCTTTTCAAACATAGACCCAAGCACATTGAAACCTCCCTTGGAGCTCTCTTTCATATTGCAAAACTCATGTTACCCATATATAGCTGCTAACTTTGAAAAAAAGTACACTTTGGAATCATCCTTAAAGGTAATTGAAAGATAAGTGTTGGATGATTTAAATACCATGGATATGACCTAATCTAAGCTTCAAACCACATTCCAAAACTACACATCTCCATCCATTTCTAAGTTCAAGCAATTTGGACAAATCTGGACCCTGCTTGGTTGTATAGGCAACTTTGAGGACTGAACCTTCTTAACGATGGTTCATAAAATAAGAGGAATAAATATTAAAAAAATCACTAAATATAATCTAACTTAGTATACTAGCATTCCATAGAGTCATTCTTCCCAACTCAGCTTGTACGGGCTGTGGTGAGTGAAAGTCTTTGACTAGTTTTGACCCTTCCAAGGAGCAATGGGGAAGGAAAGGTGAAATTTGTAGTTTCTAAAGATACCAAATAAATTTGGTCATGGAAGTGAGTATTATGAATATCAAGATACATTCTTAAAGTGCCTTCACCTACCAAAATCTATACAAGCCTGTACAAGTGGCTAAAAACTCCCTTTTTCAAGTGTTTTTTTTATTTTAACTTGCACCTGCAAACTTGGTTAGTTACAATCAGTTATTTAAGACCCCTTAGGATACATGGAATGTGAAATCACCATTTTATAATTTAAAAACTCCAAATAAACCCATACAAATAATTAAATGCCCATTTTTAACCTTTAAAAAGACCCAAAGTGACATGGAACACTAATGCAAAGAGTGACCAAGGATAATATAACATTTATTGGCATTAAATAACCTATTAAATACTTTTTCACAATTTTTTTACCTATGGGGTTGACTCATTTTTAACAAGGGGTAAAAATGGTCAATAATAGCATTAAACCCTAGTGAGACAATTGAATATGCTTTAAAAATGTTATCACTAGCCTATGAATCAGATGATGAAGAGATGGAAGAAATAAAGGAAGAAAAGGGGAAGCAATTGTTAGATCTAGTACCTATGGATCCCCCCAAAAGAAAAGTTGAGATGGAAATTATTCCAATAAAGACTAAGAAGCCCAAGGTGACTTTCACTCATCCTTTGAGTGAATTCAACCTCTTTAATGAAGAAAAATTGATTGATGGTCCAATTATTCTAGAATGGTTCATCTATGGTAAATTACAAAAAGTACCTACTACACAAGACCCTTGGGCAATGATGAAGGCCATCAATATCCCAATACATTAGGAGGTAAATCTATGGATACTATCCCTATAAAAGGAATATGAAAGAAGGATAGTTTCTCTAGGAGAATCAAGTGGAGTACAAGTTGAGATTCCAACTCCTAAGGTAACCCATTCCTTAGTTGGTGTCAAGTTTGACCCAATAACTACTAGTTTATAAAGGGTCATAGAAAAGAAAGTCATGATATGGGGTGAAGAGGTTACTTATCATAAATCATAACCATTCATTGGTTTGACCCCAATTGTAGGACAGATACCTAGAGAAAACAAAATATTTAAATAAAATGTGTTTGAATTAGCCCAAGCACAGGTAGAACAATTGCAAGCTACACTCAAAGGCATGAAACAGCAAAAGGAAGATGTGGAGAAACAAGTTGTACTATCAATCCTAGATACAATGATCAAAATGTTTGAAGACACCTTGTATGATATGTTCAATTATCTAAAGTTAATAAAATCTAGACAAAGTGTATTGAGCTAGTAGGATGCAACAACCAAGAGCCTAATTCACCAATGGTAGAGATCAAGAGGCAAAATAAAGGATTTGATCAATATCTAAGATGAAGATTAAATTCTTGATTTCAAGACCATCAGCTTGGCACATTTGAACACAGTCATGGTATTGTTAGTTGATAAGATCAAGGGTTTAAGCACATGGTCCAAGAACTTAGAGATCTTTCTTGAAGATGACAAATAGTTGGGAGATAGGATAGAACACATACTGGGGACCATGATCATAAAACCATCTACACTCAGCTCCATGGGTCTCATCACTGATGAGGAATTTAAACTTAAAGCCACCCTGGTCATGCAATAAGTGAGAATCAAGAGCCAAGGGAGAACTGGAGAAAATAATAATAGGATCATGGACATGATTCTAAGAGAAAAGGAAAATATCACTGAAGCTAGGAGCATCAAAGAGGCCTTAGGGAGAAATGATAAGGATTTTAGAGGCTTGGCAGACCAAGAGGATGAACTCTTCATTGAGCTTATGGTCAATTTGAATTTGGTTAATGACCAACATCAAAGAGTAATGAAAATCTTAAAATAGTAATAGGAGAGCACATCAGTAAAAGAGTCTCCAAGTTATTTAAATTAGGAATATTCTTTTTTTGACTAAGTATGTACATTATTTTAAAAGAGAATATTATTTTTGTAATGTCACATGCAATTTGTAAATCACATTTGATCCAAAAAACAAAAGCTTTGGTTGAAAGATAATTCAAGAAATAAGAACAAAAAAATAACAATAATGCTATCTTTAAGAAGAGATGTTTTATTCATTAAATTTGTAGACCCAAACATATGCCTATCTCTAAGAAGAGATGTCTGATATCTATTTTAGGTTACATCTTCATTTATACATGTATTTAAGGTGGGAGGAGGATGTGTAAGGTCACCAATCTTGAGGGAGATTAAGTGGTTTAACTTCCAAGATTTACAGCAATGCAAAATTTGAGGAATTACTATTTTTAGAAAGTTACTATTTTTAGACTGCACTACTAAAATTGAAATTTGGGGCACTTACATTAGGTTTTTTGTGGTAAAAATCCATCGAGAAAATATCTATTGCATCTCACCATGTTTTCCTCATTATTAGCTTTCCAATGGTTTAAACGGGGAGTCAAATAGAGATATGGTGCAAACGTTATGGATACTGGAAGTTTACCAATTAGGGTAGAACCATCACCTAAATTGTCACCGAAAATGTTACTCAGATCATTCCTCCCTCATTGAGAAGCAATGGTCCCTATTGCATCAATATTTTTCATCAAGTGTGGTAGTTGTGTTTTGATTTTATTCCTGATGCATACTTGGAATGGACTGTGCTTTGTAGAGCTGTGTAGGGCCCAATTGTTCACCATTTCTATCTAACCATTAATCTATGCATGGAAGGCCATGAACTTCTTTAGATTATTATCTATTGGCTTTTATTGTTGTGTTTTTTATGTAGTCGGGGCCACAACATCAGCTTTTTTGGATTCATGTGCCTTGACCACCATGAGAACAAATTTCTTGGCACTAATCAAGGAGATAGATGTAGAAGATGGTACCTATGATACCCTATAGTACCATGTTCCAAGAGTGAGAGTGATCCTTCAAGTTCTTGATTCATAGATGCCATGTCTATCATACATGAATGGCTGACCAAAGAGTACATCACAAACATCTAGATTGACCACATCACATAAGACCTCATCTTGGAAAGGTTTTATTGCATATGAGAGAAGACATTGGTGGGTGACACAGAGGTTTCTCCTTGGACTCAACCATCCAATATTGTATGGCTTTAAGTGAGGATTTATGGACAAATTTAGGCTTTTCAAAACATTAGCAAAGATTAAATTCTTTTGACTCCCACTATCAAGAATGAAATTCAAAGGCTTACCTTTCACCCATAACTTAGAATGAAACACACTTTCTTTGTCATCTAGTCTCTCCTCATGGGTCTATGATGAAGAAATGATGGCATCAATATTATCATCTACAATCTCTTCTTCATCCTTTTCAGCTGCAAGTTGTGTATGAGGTAGAGTTGTAGATGTTGAGGATTGTGACTCAAAAAGCAAGGACTTGATGGCTTGACATTGTTCTTTGGAGTGAGTTCCAGATTTGTGATAATCACACCACTTCCTAGTCTTTCCTTCCTTTTGCTTCCAATTTTGGCCTCATGTTTGACCTTCTTTGTCACTTTTCTATTTTGAAGGTTGACTCTTCATATTCATTCTTCCATGCTTTTGCTCAATCTTCACTATGAACTTATACACCTCACTGAGGGTTTCCAAATTGAAGAGTTCCATTTCTCCCCATATGTAACATTGTAGTTTGTCATGATATTTGAGAACCTTGTGTTTCTCACTTTCTTGCATGCCCAATCTCATAGATAGAGAATGAAAAATATCAGTGTAATCTTGAACATATTATTCCTTACCTTGGTGAAGTTGTTGCCACTCTATATACATATCGTCATATGCTCCAATGGGGTAGTATTCTTCCTTTAAAACTTCTATGAAATCATCCTAGGTAGGTTCTACCTCAAGGCCAATATCATCCATACTGAATCTCTTTTCGTACACTTCCCATCAATTTTTTATAATCAATGATTCTTTCAAAAGAGCAAAAGTGATCTTCTCTTTATCGATGAATTTATTTATAGAAAAATAAGATGACAATTGATCCAACAAATTTTTTACTGCATTAACATTGATTTTTCCTTCAAATGTAGGGATATCAAAATTCACCTAAACTTTGAAGGGTGTTGAGGCACTGAAAGGATGTGGGGTTGTAGATGAGGAGCTAGAATTTCCCATCAAATTTTTTTGGAGAATTTAAGTGAATTGTTGTAGCATATATGCTTGTTATTGTTGGAGGGATTCATTCACCATGTCCTTTAAAGGATTGGATGTCTCAGTGTTGTCTGCCATTTGAAGTCATTTGGAGTGAATAAGTGGATAGTCTGTTGGTTATATTTTCCACCCAAGCTTCCTATAATTTGATCTCATCTTTGAGATCATACACTCTAAAGACAAACCACTCTGATACCACTAATCCAAAATTTAAAAGCTTTAGTTAAAATATATTTTAAGAAATAAGAATAACACAATAACAATAATGCTATCTCTGAGAAGAGATGTTTTATTCATTAAATTTGCAGACCCAAACATATGCCTATCTCAGAGAAGAGATGTTTGATTTCCATTTTGGGTTACATATTAATTTATAAATGTTTTTAAGGTAGGAGGAGGATGTGGAAGGTCACCAATCTTGAGGGAGATTAAGTGGTTCGACTTCCAAGATTTACAACAATACAAAATTTGAAGAATTACTATTTTTAGAAACTTACTATTTTTAGATTGCACTACTAAAATTGGAATTTATGGCACTTCCATTAGGTTTTTGGGGTCCAAAATCCATTGATCAAATATCAATGCCATTTCACCACATTCTCCTCATTCTTATCTTTCCAACGATTCAAATGGGGAGTCAAACGGAGCTATGGTGCAAAAGTTATGGCTCCTAAAAGTCCTACCACCAATTTGGGTAGAACCATCACCCGAATTATCACCTAAAATGTTGCTCGGATAAACATTGCTTATAGGTTAGTCATTTGGAGTATTTAAAAGGGTTCTATATTTTTTATAAGAGGATAGTTGTCCTTAATATTTGACATGACTAACCAGCATACCTCATGAATTATTTATATAAATAGGTATTAACAATTATAAAAGGAGG
This sequence comes from Torreya grandis, assembly GCA_037957365.1. Classification (NCBI taxonomy): domain Eukaryota; kingdom Viridiplantae; phylum Streptophyta; class Pinopsida; order Cupressales; family Taxaceae; genus Torreya; species Torreya grandis. The sequence goes on from JARHVA010000104.1 coordinate 5,043,664, forward strand.
GAGTATTTTGGAGCCAAGAAACTATTTTTTAACTTTTGAGAAAATTAAAATAAGCAAGGAGTTCCACAAAGTTTTTCCACATTTACTTGTGTGAATTTCTATCATGGCTTCTCTCTCATTTGTCTGGTATAAATCTCATATTTGAATGGTATTTATGAATTGTGTATGTGCATCTTTAAGTGTAGAGTTTCTAATTTATGCTAATGCTAGATTAGTTGAAATTTCTAAGGTTTACTTTGTTTTCTTTAACTTTCTTGCATATGTGCCAAAAAAAATTATTACAGGGGTGAATCTTTAAATTAAACTTGGTCCTTGTTGATGTAGTTTTTATGCACACCATAAACATAACGAGGTAGCCTCTAATGTTTAAGAATCTCAATGGAGGTAAACTCTACTCCAGGGCATGAGTTGTGGGTATGCAGTCTTTGACAACCTATTGATGGAATAGATAGTAAAGTATGCAAGTTGTTAACAAGGTTTTTTGGATGGAGGCATTGTTTCCTAATAGATTGAATTCCTACATGAGTTGGATGGATGACCGACTTCTATTATAGAGTGGGTAGATCTCAATAACAAAACATAAAATGAGGGTAAGGTAGGGGAAAAAATAAATCCTCATGAGTCTTAGGGATTTCTTCCTTGGTTAGATTCTAGATAGACCTATGTTTTCTTAAAACTAATACCTAATACTAGCAGCAAATGCTCAAAAGCAACTAGACACGGTGAGGGAGTCTAAGTGAATGGAGATGTAGGAAGTCTAATAGCCTCAAACAAAGGTTATTCCTATCAAGGCAATTTTTGCACACCCTTCAATCAAGATATTATGGCTCGAGCTAATGGGTTATCTAAGGTAGTGATAGCACACACTTAGAAGACTACACCAAGAAAACAGCAATACACATCCAGAAAATATATTTCAAATTAGCTTAATTATTTCAACCAATAATCTACCAATATCTAATAGTTATTTCACATCTAAGATTGATATATCAATTAAAATAGTTAGGAATCTATTCACAGTGTTAGCACACTAAAGATTTATTGAAATAAACAACCATAGAAAATAACAACTAATAACACAACATTGGAAAGAAAATACTCAAACACTTTACTTGATGACCAAAATGGCTCCTATTCTGAATTCCAAAATTCTTTGACCCAAAAAAGAGTGGGTGATACAATTGTATTTACAAATCTTAGGGAGGGGTTGCCTCATCCTCAAAGTCTATGTACGTTAGTTACATATGGCAGTTAGAACATGTAGTTCTAACTAAGGTCAAAACCCTTTAAGCTAAAAATATATAAATAGACTAATTGACTTTACAAAAGAATGCAACATGTGCATGTACAAGTAAATACAAAGTTAATACATTACAATAATTTGTCTAATTTACAAGGAATATATATATATATATATATATATATATATATATATATATATATATATATATATATATATATATATATATATATATATATATATATATATATATATATATATATATATATATATATATATATATATATATATATATATATATATTGTTGGGATTTATACATGCACAAAGCTAAGGCTGCATGGTTTGAAGTGTTGCATGGGCTTAAGGTCAAAACCATTTAAGCTAAAAATATATAAATAGACTAATTGAATTTACAAAAGAATGCAACATGTTTATGTACAAGTAAATACAAAGTTAATACATTACAATAATTTGTCTAATTTATAAGGAATATATATATATATATATATATATATATATATATATATATATATATATATATATATATATATATATATATATATATATATATATATATATATATATATATATATATGTTGTTGGGATTTATACGTGCACAAAGCTAAGGGTGATTAGTTTGAAGTGTTGCATGGGCTTTAGTTAAAGTTAAATTTGGAGTCAAAATTGAAGGTGTATCTCCACTGTTATAAGTTTGCTTCTTCTTCACCTCATTCTCCTTGTATACTTTATGTGCCACCTCATGCTACTGATGAATGGTGTCCAAGTTAAGTAGTGAAGTTTGGTGGAGTCTCTTAATTTTTCCTCAAAGTCTTACATGATCATTCTTTATTTATTGGAACTTACCTCTAAATATCTCTACCTCGGTCACCTTATTTCTAACCCTGCTTAACTTTGCTTCTATGCTCTCCACTATCAGGCCTTATATGCTTTTCTTGAAGTTATCAGTGGCCTCTCAGACAATTTTTTCAAAATTAATTCTACTAATTAGTTTTCCTATAGAATCCTTTGATTTAGAAAACTTTAATTCATTAAAAAATTAAAGGAGTTGGGTCTCATGAGCTTGGTACTCTAGTATCAAGGTTGAAAGTACCTTCAACCACTCCTTGTCCTCCTCATGTCTAATAACCACTAAGTTCAGGGCATTAGATGCTTATAAAGTAGTCATTAGATCAAGATGGTTATATAATGAGTTACTTGAGTAGGCAACTAGCATCTTGAGCCTGGTACTATCTTAGTGTGATGAACCTCCTACGACAGATTACCTCCTACAACAGATTTAATCAAAATATGCAAAAATAAAATAACTCTTACCAAAAATAGAAACACAAAAAGCTTATATTGATCACAGGCCACTTCAAGGCGGCAACCTCCTTTGAGCAAGCTCAATATAATGAATTCATGGATGCCTTCATTGGGCCTCAACACTTGCTTATATACTAACTCTATTCTAACAACTACTACTTCCCTTATATGTGGGACAATTCAAATAAGCTCTAAGGGATTACTTACAAAGCATATGCGTCCATAGCAATTATTACACTAATACAGGTAAGTCACAGGTTCCAAACATCCCCTCCCTCTTAAAAAAAAGCTTTGCCCTCAAAGCTTCAGATGTGGGAATTATTGTTGAATCTGGAAGAGTGGTTCCCATGTTGCATCTTCTAGTTGCATGCCGTGCCATTGGATTAAGACCTCTGTGATGGAGCAGGATCGAAGTTGGTGGGTGCGCCGGTCCAAGGTTGCTTTTGGCTCGAGAAGGATGGAGCCTTCATTATCAAGTGTTGGTAAAAATGTCTGCACTTGGATGTTGGATCCAAGAACTTGTTTCAAATAGGAGACATGAAAGATGGGATGAACTTAGGAGGAAGGTGGAAGCTCTAACTTGTAAGAAACTGACCCAATCTTTTGGAGAACCTTATATGGCCCATAAAACCTTGGAGCAAGCTTTTGGCACCCTTTTAGTTTTAGTGATGATTGCTTGTATGGCTACAGATGAAGAAAGACCATATCACTAGGTTAAAAGGTACGCTCAGAGCGGTGTTGATCATCCTGCTGCTTCATTCAGTTTTGTGCCATGTGGAGATTGTCTCACAAGGTGCAGAGAATCTGATCCCAATTTTGGAGAGTAGTGTCAACTGCCTGAACTGGTGAGCTGCCAGGATTATATGGAAGAAGTGGTGGCAGTGCTTGACCATAAACTGCTTCATAGGGAGTCATTTTGGTGGAAGTGTGGTATGAGGTATTGTACCACCATTCAGCTAGGGGAAGCCACTTGGCCCATTGATGTTTTTATTCTGAAGCAAAGCAACGAAGGAATGTCTCCAAGCATTTGTTGACTATTTTTGTCTGGCCATATGTTTGTGGGTGGTACCCAGAGCTCATTCTCAATTGTGTACCTGTGCGATGATATAGTTCTATCCAAAAATGGCTAGTGAAAGTGCCATCACAATCTGAGACAATTTAAGAAGAAATGCCATCAAGACGGAAGATTTGATCCAAGAAAACTTGTGCAACTATGGAGGCTGTGTATGGGTGGCTGAGTGCATAAAAATGACTATATTTGGAGACATGATCGACTACGACTAGGATCACTATCTTTCCTCTAGATTTAGGGAGGCCCTTAATGAAATCCATGGAAATATCTATCCATATCCTAGTAGGAATGGGCAAAGGCACGAGAAAATTGGGAGTCAAAGTGGTTTCACCTTTGTGTTGTTGGCAAGTATCACATTCAGCCACCATCTATTTAATTTCAGCTTTCATGCCTTTCAAAAAGAAGTGTCGACATGCCCGCTCATAGGTTTTGAGAAACCCTGAGTGCCCTACTGAGGGGGAAACATGGATTTCATAGAATATAGCTTGATGCAGGTCTAGAATTTGGGGAATCACCAGATGACCCTTGTATCACAGAGAAGCACCATCCCATGAATAATGCGGTACTGTAGAGGGGTTAGTGGCCAATTGATGAATGAGGTGGCATATGGAGGGATCATTTACATACCCTTGTTGGATAGATTCCAACCATTTAGGAATGGGCATGGAGATTGTAGAGAGGCAAGGCTGGTACTCAAAGGTTCTTGAGAGAGCATCAGCCACAACATTGTCTTTTCCCTTCTTATAGGTGATCTCATAATCATAACCCATAAGTTTACTAACCCACTTCTACTAAGCTGGGGATGAGACCCGTTGTTCCAAGAAATATTTCAAACTTTGATGATTAGTTTTGATGCAAAAATGGTTTCCTAGTAAGTAGGGTCTCCATTTTTGTACTGCATGTAAAATTGCCATCATTTCCTTTTCATATGTAGATAAAGCTAAATTGTAGCCAAAAAGGGCTTTGCTAGTGAAGGCAATTGGTCGGCCCTCTTGGAGAAGAACAGCACCCAAGCCGATGCCACTAGCATCACTTTCAATGGTGAAAGTTTTGGTGAAGTCTAGCAGTGCCAAAACTAGTGCGTTACACATAGCCTATTTGAGTTGGATGAATGCTTGATCAACTGTTGCACCCCAGGTGAAAGCATCCTTCTTCAGTAAGGAAGTCAAAGGAGTTGTGATCTTTCCATAATCTTTGATGAACTTGTGATAGTATCTTGTTAGGCCTAAGAAACCATGAAGTTTCTTGAGGGTGGTTGGTTGAGGCCAATTTTGCATAGCACTAATTTTATTTGGGTCTGCGCGAACCCCATTGCCTGAAACAATGTGCCCCAGATAGTCGATTTCCTCTTAACCGAATGAACACTTGGATTGCTTGGCACATAATTGATTATCTACTAACAATTGTAATGCCCTATCAATATGTTGGAGATGTTTGGCCCATGTGCAGCTATAGATCAAAATGTCATCAAAGAAAACTAAAATAAATTGACGGAGAAAAGGCCGAAAGATTTTATTCATGAGGGCTTGAAAAGTGGAAGGGGCATTTGTAAGGCCAAACGGCATGACAAGAAACTCATAGTGACCCTCATGTGTACGGAAGGATATCTTGGGAATGTCATTAAGATGCACTTGAATTTGATGATAGCCAGAATGCAGATCCAACTTGGAGAAGAATTTGGCCCCATGAAGCTCATCAAGAAGCTCATCGATGAAAGGAATTGGGAATTTATCCTTGATAGTGAGGTGGTTAAGGGCTCGAAAGTCAATGCAAAGGTGCCATGACCCATCTTTTTTATGGATAAGAATCACTGGGGAGGAATATTGGCTGGTGCTGGGGTGAATAACTCCAAACTTGAGGAGTTCCTGAACTAAGTTCTCAACTTCAGTCTTTTGCAGATGGAGGTAACGGTATGGCCGGATGTTGGGTGGGATGCTTCCTAGAAGGAGAGGAATGTGGTGATCTTCAGGGTGTGAAGGGGGCAAACCTACTAGTTCTAAAAAAATGGTTGCATGCTTTTCGAGTATGGCTTGTAAGTCTATAGGGTGGTTAGTAGCAGTAGGGGGCTGGAGTTGAATGGAATGCAGTTGTGCAATGACCCCATGTGAGCCTTTCTTCAAAAGTTTTTCCATGTGATGAGAACTAATGATGCTAGCAAATATTGGTAATAACACTTTTAAGGTGTGCTTCTGACCATTATCTATGAACTGCATCCAAAGCTCAGAGAAGTCCCATAAAATACGTCCTAATGTGCGAAGCCACTGTGCCCCTAAAACCACATCACACCCTCCTAAGGGTAGGGCAAACATATCAAAGTGACAATTATAATTGTTGATTGCAATACGCACATTTTGACACTTCCCTTTACATGGCAATGTGCCCCCATTAGCAATCATGACTTTAAAGCTAGAACAAGGGTATATAAAGCAGTCTGTCACCTTAGCAATGCGAGGATCGATGAAATTGTGAGTACTGCCTGAGTCAATGAGGATTGTGAGAGGGATATTTTTGAAGCACCCTTTAACCTTCATGGTTTGGGGAGTGGTGACACCTGCTAGTGCATGCACTGAGATCTCAGGTTGAGTCTCTTGAGCCACTGGGTCCTCTTCAGTGTCGGCTTCTTCAAGAGCATCTTGAAATTTTGGAATATCAGGCTCACTGTCTTGCTCGGGTGGTGACTCCACATATAGCAAGCAAAGTTTTTGTTGGACGCACCTGTGACCCTTAACCGATTTTTCATCATACTTGTAACATAATCCTTTCTCTTTGTGAGCCCACATCTCTGCCTCAATTAGGTTCTTGATTGGTGTGGTTATGGTTGTTTGCTGATTCACTGTGTTCTTTGCTCGGAAAAAGGTGGGAGGTCGACGCTGTGTGGAGAGTTTATATTCTGCTAACTTAGCTAGACCTAAAGTGTCCATCATATTTTTAGGTCAAAACATTTTTACCTCCAAGCAGATCGGCTCTTTGAGGCCACTAACAAAGCAACTTTTGAAGAAGTCATCTGACAACCCTTCAGTGTGATTAGCGAGTTTTTCAAATTTAATTTGATATTCATGAACAGTACCTTTTTGACGGTGTTTGGTGAGAGCTCCTGTGAAATCCTCGAATGTTGAGGGACCAAACCTACCCAGAATTAAGGATGCAAAATTTGACCAATTGGGTTCATCATTTGTCTTGAGATACCAATGGTACCACTGAAGTGCTTCTTGTTCCAGATGAAAGGAAGCAATTGGGACTTTGTTTGCAGAATAAGTATTGTGGAGGTTGAAGAATTGTTCGGCTCGATATATCCATCTTGTACGATCTGTACCATTGAACCATGGAAAGTCTAGCTTAGGTCCATGGGAGAAGTTGGAAGCAAAGGAGTGATGCTCTGAAGAAGACTCCTCTTTTTGCACTTTGTTGAGCAAGATGCTATTATGTTGATTCAAGCCACGCATCATATCGATTAACTCTGTAACTTGAGATTTCAATGTGGTGATTTCTTCCTCCATTTTTTTTTTTTTGTGATGCTTTTTTTTTTTTTTTTTTGCAGCATTTTTTTTTTTTGCTGCTTCTGAAATGGATTGTCTGCAACTGTGTGGTTGGAAATATCATCAACTGTGGATATGCTGTTGTTTGCTCTCTGAACCTGATAAGTTGGATATGGACCCCAAGTTTGTTTGGCTGCCTAAAGGATTTTTAAATTCTCTCTAGCCACCAAAGCTGTCTAATTGAGTACCACTCTCCAAAAAATTTTGGCTACGGGTTTACCGCTTAACAACAGCTTTTGGTTTACCTCACGGGTGGGATCTAGTTAATCAGGATGGGGTCATTAACCTTTTTGTTGGCAGGTCATCTCAATGGGCCAGCTACTTTGGGGTTCCTGTGGTACTCCTCACAATGAGTTTTAGGGATTTTGCCCAAGCACTTCCCATAGTTAAGCGGATAGGTATTTACCCAATCCAAAATGATGGAACCTACAATGAAAAAATTTCTTGCTAGAAATGGCGCAGTTCCTAGAAAGCCATGTGTCAAAAAAAAATTTGCTCCAAATCTACCCACAAAGCCAAGAAAGTGCTCTGATACCAGATGTGATGAACCTCCTATGAAAAATTACCTCCTACAATAGATTTAATCAAAATATGCAAAAATAAAATAACTCTTACCAGTAACAGAAACACAGAAAGCTTATATTGATCACAGGCCACTTCGAGGGGGCAACCTCCTTTGAGCAAGCTCAATACAATGAATTCATGGATGCCTTCATTGGGCCTCAACACTTGCTCATATACTAACTCTATTCTAACAACTACTACTTCCCTTGTATGTGGGACAATTCAAATAAGCTCTAAGGGATGACTTACAAAGCATATGCATCCATAACAATTATTACACTAATACAGGTAAGTCACAGGTTCCAAACAACCCCTCCCTCTTAAAAAAAAGCTTTGCCCTCAAAGCTTCAGATGTGGGAATTGTTGTTGAATCTAGAAGAGTGGTTCCCATGTTGCATCTCCTGGTTGCATGCCGTGCCATTGGATTAAGACCTCTGTGATGGAGCAGGATCGAAGTTGGTGGGTGCGCCAGTCTAGGATTGCTTCTAGCTCAAGAAGGATGGAGCCTTCATTATCAAGTGTTGGTAAAACTGTCTGCACTTGGATGTTGGATCCAAGAACTTGTTTCAAACAGGAGACATGAAAGATGGGATGAACTTAGGAGGAAGGTAGAAGCTCTAACTTGTAAGCAACTGACCCAATCTTTTGGAGAACCTTATATGGCCCATAAAACTTTGGAGCAAGCTTTTGGCACCCTTTTAGTTTTAGTGATGATTGATTGTATGGCTGCAGATGAAGAAAGACCATATCACTAGGTTAAAAGGTACGCTCAGAGCAGTGTTGATTAGCCTGCTGCTTCATTCGATTTTGTGCCATGTGGAGATTGTTTCACAAGGTGCAGAGAATCTGATCCTGATTTCAGAGAGTAGTGTCAACTGCCTAAACTGGTGAGCTGCCAGGATTATATGGAAGAAGTGGTGGCGGTGCTTGACCATAAACTGCTTCATAGGGAGTCATTTTGGTGGAAGTGTGGTATGAGGTATTGTACCACCATTCAGCTAGGGGAAGCCACTTGGCCCATTGATGTTGTTTTTTTGAAGCAAAGCAATGAAGGAAGGTCTCCAAGCATTTGTTGACTATTTTTGTCTAGCCATCTATTTGTGGGTGGTACCCAGAGCTCATTCTCAATTATGTGCCTATGTAATGAAATAGTTCTATCCAAAAATGGCTAGTGAAAGTGGCATCATGATCTGAGACAATTGAAGAAATTCCATGAAGATGGAAGATCTGATCCAAGAAAACTTGTGCAACTATGGAGGCTGTGTATGGGTGGCTGAGTGCAAAAAAATGACCATATTTGGAGACGTGATTGACTATGACTAGGATCACTGTCTTTCCTCCAGATTTAGGGAGGCCCTCAATGAAATCCATGGAAATATCTATCCATATCCTAGTAGGAATGGGCAAAGGCACGAGCAAACTGGGAGTCAATGTGGTTTCACCTTTGTGTCATTGGTAGGTATCATATTCGGCCACCATCTGTTTAATTTTGGCTTTCATGCCTTTCCAAAAGAAGTGTCGACGTGCCCGCTCATAGGTTTTGAGAAACCCTAAGTACCCTACTAAGGGGGAAGCATGGATTTCATAAAAGATAGCTTGATGTAGGTCTAGAATTTGGGGAAGCACCAGATGACCCTTGTATCACAGAGAAGCACCATCCCATGAATAATGTGGTACTACAGAGGGGTTAGTGGCCAATTGATGAATGAGGTGGCATATGGAGGGATAATTTGCATACCCTTATTGGATAGATTCCAACCATTTAGGAATGGGCATGGAGATTGCAGAGAGGGAAGGTTGGTCCTCAAAGGTTCTTGAGAGAGCATCAGCCACAACATTGTCTTTTCCCTTCTTATAGATGATCTCATAATCATAACCCATAAGTTTGCTAACCCACTTTTACTGAGCTGGGGATGAGACCCATTATTCCAAGAAATATTTCAAACTCTGATGATTAGTTTTGATGCAAAAATGGTTTCCCAGTAAGTAGGGTCTCCATTTTTGTACTGCATGTAAAATTGCCATCATTTCCTTTTCATATGTAGATAAAGCTAAATTGCGGCCAAAAAGGGCTTTGCTAGTGAAGGCAATTGGTCGGCCCTCTTGGAGAAGAACAGCACCCAAGCTGATGCCACTGGCATCACTTTCAATGGTGAAAGTTTTGGTGAAGTCTAGCAGTGCCAAAACTAGTGTGTTACACATAGCCTGTTTGAGTTGGATGAATGCTTGATCAACTATTGCACCCCAGGTGAAAGCATCCTTCTTCAGTAAGGAAGTCAAAGGAGTTGTGATCTTTCCATAATCTTTGATGAACTTGTGATAGTATCTTGTTAGGCCTAAGAAACCATGAAGGCTCTTGAGGGTGGTTGGTTGAGGCCAATTCTACATAGCACTAATTTTATCTGGGTCTACGTGAACCCCATTAGCTGAAACAATGTGGCCCAGATAGTCGATTTCCTCTTGACCAAATGAACACTTGGATTGCTTGGCACATAATTGATTATCTACTAACAATTGTAATGCCCTGTCAATATGTTGGAGATACTCAGCCCATGTGCGGCTATAGATCAAAATGTCATCAAAGAAAACTAAAATAAATTGACAGAGAAAAGGCCGAAAGATTTTATTCATGAGGGCTTGAAAAGTGGAAGGGGCATTTGTAAGGCCAAATGGCATGACAAGGAACTCATAGTGACCCTCATGTGTACGGAAGGCTGTCTTGGGAATGTCATCAAGATGCACTTGAATTTGATGATAGCCAGAATGCAGATCCAACTTGGAGAAGAATTTGGCCCCATGGAGCTCATCAAGAAGCTCATTGATGACAGGAATTGGGAATTTATCCTTGATAGTGAGGTGGTTAAGGGCTCAAAATTCAATGCAAAGGCACCAGGACCCATCTTTTTTGTGGACAAGAAGCACTGGGGAGGAATATGGGCTGGTGTTGGGGTGAATAACTCCAGACTTGAGGAGTTCCCAAACTAAGTTCTCAATTTCAGTCTTTTGCAGATGGAGGTAACAGTATGGCCAGATGTTGGGTGGGATGCTTCCTAGAAGGAGAGGAATGTGGTGATCTTCAGGGTGTGAATGGGGCAAACCTACTAGTTCTAAAAAAATGGTTGCATGCTTGTCGAGTATGGCTTGTAAGTCTGTAGGGTGGTTAGTAGCAGTAGGGGGCTGGAGTTGAATGGAATGTAGATGTGCAATGACCCCATGCGAGCCTTTCTTCAAAAGTTTTTCCATGCGATGAGAACTGATGATGCTAGCAAATCTTGGTAATAACCCTTTTAAGGTGTGCTTCTGACCATTATCTGTGAATAACATCTAAAGCTCAGAGAAGTCCCATAAAATAGTTCCTAATGTGCGAAGCCACTGTGCCCCTAAAACCACATCACACCCTCTTAAGGGTAGGACAAACGTATCAAAGTGACAATTATAATTGCTGATTGCAATACGCACATTTTGACACTTCCCTTTACATGGCAATGTGCCCCCATTAGCAATCACGACTTTAAAGCGAGAACAAGGGTATATAAAGCAGTCTGCCACCTTAGCAATGCAAGGATCGATGAAATTGTGAGTACTGCCTGAGTCAATGAGGATTGTGAGAGGGATCTTTTTGAAGTACCCTTTGACCTTCATGGTTTTGGGAGTGGTGACACCTCCTAGTGCATGCACTGAGATCTCAGGTTGAGTCTCTTGAACCACTGGTTCCTCTTCAGTGTCAGCTTCTTTGAGAACATCTTGAAATTCTAGAATATCAGGCTCGTTGTCTTTCTTGGGTGGTGACTCCACATATAGCAAGTAAAGTTTTTGTTGGATACACCTGTGACCCTTAACCCATTTGTCATCATATTTGTAACATAATCCTTTCTCTTTGCGAGCCCACATCTCTACCTCAATTATGTGCTTGATTGGTGTGGTTATGGTTGTCCGCTGATTCAATGTGTTCTTTGCTGGGAAAAAGGTGGGAGGTCGACACTGTGTGGAGAGTTTATCTTCTGCTAACTTAGCCAGACCTAAAGTGTCCATCATATTTTCAAGTCAAAACATTTTTACCTCCGAGCAGATCGGCTCTCTGAGGCCACTAACAAAGCAACTTTTGAAGAAGTCATCTGACAACCCTTCGGTGTGATTAGCGAGTTTTTCAAATTTAATCTGATATTCATGAACAGTACCTATTTGACGGTGTTTGGTGAGAGCTCCTATGAAATCCTTGAATGTTGAGGGACCAAACCTACCCAAAATTAAGGATGCAAAATTTGACCAATTGGGTTCATCATTTGTCTTGAGATACCAATGGTACCACTAAAGTGCTTCTTGTTCCAGATGAAAGGAAGCAATTGGGACTTTGTTTGCAGAATAAGTATTGTGGAGGTTGAAGAATTGTTCAGCTCGATATATCCATCTTGTAGGATCTATACCATTGAACCGTGGAAAGTCTAGCTTAGGTCCATGGGAGAAGTTGGAAGTAAAGGAGTGATGCTCTGAAGAAGACTCCTCTTTCTGTACTTTGTTGAGTAAGATGCTATTATGTTGATTCAAGCCACGCATCATATCGGTTAACTCTGTAACCTGAGATTTCAATGCGGTGATTTCTTCTTCCATTTTTTTTTTTTGTGATGCTATTTTTTTTTGTTTTGTTTTTTTTTGCGGCTTTTTTTTTTTTTTTGGCTGCTTCAAAAACGGATTGTCTGCAACTGTGTGGTTGGAAATATCATCAACTATGGATATGTTGTTGTTTGCTCTCTGAACCTGATAAGTTGGATATGGACCCCAAGTTTGTTTGGCTGCCTAAAGGATTTTTAAATTCTCTCTGGCCACCAAAGCTGTCTGATTGAGTACCACTCTCCAAAAAATTTTGGCTATGGGTTTACCCCTTAATGACAGCTTTTGGTTTACCTCACGGGTGGGATCTAGTCAATCAGGATGGGGTCATTACCCTTTTTGCTGGCAGTTCCTCTCAATGGGCCAGCTACTTTGGGGTTCCTGTGGTACTCCTCACAATGAGTTTTAGGTATTTTTCCCAAGCACTTCCCATAGTTAAGTGGATAGGTATTTACCCAATCCAAAATGATGGAACCTGCAATGAAAAAATTTCTTGCTAGAAATGGCGCAGTTCCTAGAAAGCCCTGCGTCAAAAAAAATTTGCTCTAAATCTACCCATAAAGCTAAGAAAGTGCTCTGATACTAGATGTGATGAACCTCCTATGAAAAATTACCTCCTACAATAGATTTAATCAAAATATGTGAAAATAAAATAACTCTTACCAATAATAGAAACACAAAAAGCTTATATTGATCACAGGCCACTTCGAGGGGGCAACCTCTTTTGAGCAAGCTCAATACAATGAATTCATGGATGCCTTCATTGGGCCTCAACACTTGCTTATATACTAACTCTATTCTAACAACTACTACTTCCCTTGTATGTGGGACAATTCAAATAAGCTCTAAGGGATGACTTACAAAGCATATGCGTCTATAGCAATTATTACACTAATACGGGTAAGTCACGGGTTCCTAACACTTAGTCTAAAGAGCTATGAAGTTTATTGGCTTGGCCCATGTGAGGTGACTCTCTAACTTCATAAATTACATGGCCTTAAGATAATTATAACATTTAGAGGTGGCTTCCCTAACCTTAGCTTCTATACTCATAGGAATGTGCACTATATTGAATTTCTCCTTAAATGGCTCAATTTGTTCCCACAATTCCTGCACTTCCTCCTTTAGCTCTAGGTGAGTTAACTCTATACCTTTATGAATGGTGACTACTACATCCTTGTGTGCCTGAGCCAGGTCTGAAAAGTTTTCTTCATATATGGGCTCTCTTGGCTACCTTTTATGCCTCCTAGTTAGGGACAACATCAAATTTCACTCTTAAAGAATGATGTTAGCACCTTGGTCATCCTCTAATTTTAATTTTTTCACTCTTTGGATGGGATCAATTGGGGGGTCAAATAAGGTAGACACAAAAGGGAGCTCATTGACCTTATAAGTTGGCATTTGACCACTAAAATCCATAGCCCAAGGTGGAATATTAAGAGGTGTTTTAGTAGTAGTGACAATAATTTCTTGTTCAACCTCCTCTTCTTCCCTCTTTCATTTCTTATTGGCCTTAGTTAAGACATCAGACAAGGAAGGCCATATTATCTTAGACTAGTCCACTCCTCCAACTTGAGGAAGTGGATGGACTAGAACAATGTGGGGTTTTGCCTTCCTCCCATACTTATGTTGGTTATTTTAGTTTATTTGATAGAAGTGGAAGTGGGGAGTGTAAGGGAGAGTTGTGTAGATTGGACATGTAGCTAGGGAGTGGTCAGAGTAGTCTGCACTTCTTAGATGCTTTCTTCCTTTTGTTAATTCTAATAGTAGAAGTAGTAATATGTACAAAGGGAATGGCTAAAGGAAATGGTTTAGTGGTGATAGTGGAGGGTCAATGGTGATTATATAAATGGAAGTAATGGAGGCAAAGATGGAAGGAAATAAGGGGGAAGATGTAGTAGAATGTGTGGGTGCTTCCATAGAAGAAATAAATGTTGAATCAATAATGGAAATCAAAGCCAAAAGAAAGATAACAAAGGCTTTAGGACCTTGAAGATGTATTTTAATGGAGTCTCTTTGAAGGCTTAGATATTTGGCCTCCTCCAATTTAGCCTCCTCTTCTAAATCATCTACCAAATATTTTATGATTACTTCATCTCTTCCTAATTATTTCAAGCTCAGAGGTAGAATGGGTATTCCTTGAGATGTTTTTATTATGAGGCTACCTGTAGAAGTCCTTGGATTCTTGATGTAAACCAAGGGGGTCCTTACCTTAATGGGAGAGTCATGGGAGGAGGATGTTGTTACCTATGTAGTAGCTACCCCAATAGATGAAATGGTAGACACATTGGGGTGGCCATAGGTACTTGAATGGTGTTATTAGTAGGCATCCCTTCCTCAACAAAGTCTAAACTAATGGGATCTCTTTCTCCTCCCCTTAATATACTTACCTAAGAGAGCTTAGGTTCCCTCTTAGCTATTTTCAACTTCAACTTTAATGAAAATCCCTAAGATGAGAAATATTTTTGCTCTCCAGACTACCCTTTATAAAATTTTGAATGTTTCCATCCCTTTAAAAGGGCTCTTTGACTATCCAATTCTGTATTATAAATACTAGGCTCTATTTAGATCATTCTTAGATGATCTTCCTATAGTCTAAAAATTTGTGCTTGCTCTAAGACTTCTTCATCTGATGCAACATTCAAGAAAAGGAAGTCATAGCAATAAGGTTGATGGTAGTAAGGGATGTTTAATCTGCAAATGTGTTGTTGGATATTTCTGTGGGGGTCCTAATCTCTCCATGGAATTATAGGGAAGCCATATCAGTTTTGCTTCATCATAACACACCAAGATGTTTCCTCATATCATATGTCATTCTACTAATTATAATAAGGATCCCAAAAAAGAAGGATTTCTTCTACCTAGCTAAATATTCCTCAGTGTTGTTCCACAACTGGAAAATAATCTCCTATTCTACTAGCTTATCAGGCACAAACTTAGGGAGACATAGGGGCTCCACCTTATTCCCCCAGACCATGATGACTATAAATTTTGGGTATAAAAAGTAATCACCCTTTCCACTCAAATTATTCAAACTATTATCCTTGACATGAGGCATGGGAGAGCCATGGATGGTTCACCACACCTATGGATATACATCTTTTCATATTCTAACCATGTACTTCTAATAAGCATATATGTGCATGAATTGATAATGGTCATAGATTTTGTTCTTTATGTAATCTATAGTCAGAGCCCATAGATTACCCAAATATTTTTAACATGTTCCCATTCCTACATCAACCAAATATGACATCATTAAAAAGTATCCCGTGGGGGTGGGATGCTTGTCTTTGTGTAAAATCTATTCTCTCAATCTTAAACTAATCACCTCCCCCAAGGCATAAGTAGCATTATGGGATAACATTATATACAATAAAGGAACCCAATATAAATTTATTAAATGGATGCTAGGCATCCCATATAGCTTCTTGAGTAAAGCCATACATATCCAAACTCTCATCTAAATTTGTCTATTGGGATGGCTCCCTTTGGCTTTATTCCTTGCCAGGGGATAGTCTAGCCTAGGAGTAACCATGAAGAGAGCACCTTTGTAATCAAGGTTTCCTATTTGAATTATACCCAATTATGCTTGTCATAGTATGTATCTAGGATGCTAAGAAATAGGTACTTTTGAAATTCATTCCTAGATATAGATGTGACCATTGTGTCACCATGGGAGTGCAAGAAGTAAACATCTTGTGATATCTTACCAACAAAGAATAAATCCCTAAGAAGGTCAATACATGGCATGAATTTGGGATTTGCTATGGTGAAGTGCAATATTTAACACTTTTAGGCTAATAGTTCTTGAAAAAATAACCTTTTTGATAGTAATATTTCATCATCTAGTGAAAATATATCAACTAAATCAATTACATCCCAAAGCTATGAATAATTATGATACTTATCCTCAAATACCCCTACGTCAAAGATGGTGTCTCTGAACTCTATGGAGTCCTTTATTGAGAATGTAAAAATAGGATTATTTCCTTGAAATTACTTTGATGAGGAAGCCATAGCTATGTGTTTGTGCCTATGTCTTGCTCAATGTGTTGCACACTATGTATACTTGTATATTAATGCAATCGACTTGGCTCTAGCTTGATTTTTATTTGTTGTATACTCTTTGAAGTAGAAACTAGGGATCTTTATCATTATTTGGAGATGAGGATACTTTGATCATAAAATATCTTGAAATAAAATGACATCTTCAATGGTTGCATATCATCTATATAAAATCCTACATTGAATACTAGTTTATGCGATATTAAATATGCAATGTTTAATTTTCAAATTCATTAGTCTAGGTTGGTGGGGATACTTAGTATATATCAAATAGTAAATATTTTATCTTTACTAAGTATGGAATTAATTTCAATAATATTCCTCATAACAAAGCACTTAAAAAGTATAACATCCAAAACGTGGATTTTCAGGTAAATGTTCACGGTTAATTCCTTCAGAGGAATTATTTCAAAAAAAATGTTTGTGGCTATTGTCCCAAAGGAACCTAGGAAAAATTCCCAAAGGAATTCTTTTAGAGGACTATTTCAGGGTTAAAGGGTATTTCCAAACTTTCTAAAGGGTAGTTTCAGTCTGAAGGTCTACTTCATAGGGCATTCTATACATGACAAAAGTCTTAAAGGGTCTACTTTGTAAATGTGAAGGGCATTTCTAAAATTCTTGAAGGGTAGTTTAGAGGGTTGAATGGCACCTTTTATCTCCAAAGGGAACTTATATACAACTAAGGGTCACTTTAAAGGTCTCAAAGGGTAATTTTGGCAAAACTTGATGTGTATGTGCCTTTAACTTGGAGAGTAGGTTCAAGAATTCTAAAAGGCATGTGCCCTTCAGAGGAATTCTTTCAGATATTTTATATTGAACAAAATTCCAAAAACAAAAGTCTAGAGGAAATATCTATATAAAAAAGGTCTCGAGATAGAAGTCCCAAAGGGTGGGTCAAAAAGGGCACTTAGATATTTCATAAAGGTTGAAAGGTCCTTTTCAAAAGATTCGGTAGGGTAGGTTCAACCAAAACTGAAGAGTAGGTGCCTTTCAAAGGAATTTTTTATGGATTATGTGTTGGAACAAAAGGTCCAAAATAATAAGTCTGAAGGGGATGGTTTAGGGAAAAGGTTCCTTTTAAAGGGTCCTAAAGGAATTATTTAGGGGAATTTATCTCAAATGAAATGTTTGAAGGAATTAGCAAAGGTACAAAATAAAATCTCTAAAGGAAAGAGTGAAGGGAAATCACAAGAAATACTGAAGAAATTTTGATGGGAAAAAAACTACAAAAATTCATTTGAAGGACACTCCCACAAATCCTAAGGGGTAGGCTCAGATAGAAAGGACACTTAGGAAAGCTTCGAAGGAAATTCCAAAATGCCAAAGGGTAGGCCACATAAATTTGAATGGTATGTGCCCTAAAAAAATGGGTAAGAAGAGGTAAATGGTATAGTTTGAAAAAGACTAAAGGTTACGTGGAAGGGTCTTGAAGGGGATGTGGAAGGAAATCAAAGGGTCTTCTTTGAGGCAAAATTTGCCTGAAGGGTCTACTTTATAAAGGCTGAAGGGCACTTCTAAAATTCCCAAAGGGTACTTCCATACACCTAAGGTTCATTCTAAAAGTTCTAAAGGATATGTCAAAAATGATCAAAGGGATAGTTCATTTGGAATTTATTTTATGGATTTGTATGTGGTCCAAAATATTTTTAAGGCCAAAGGTCTATCGGCTGAATTCTTTTAGAAGAATTTTTTTGGACAAGGAGCCTATAATAATTTTCTTGATAAGATGATGCTTTCAAAAGAATAACCTCAAAGAGAATAGGACCAAAAATTTCCAAAAATAATACATCTGAAAAGTAGATTTGCATAAAATCCAAATGAATTAGCATGAATAATTCATTTGCAGTGCATAAGTTAGTCTCATAAACACAATAAACATAATGCCAATATCACCCATAAGAAAAGTAAAAGTCCCAAATTTCCAAACTTCACCTAAAACATATGAAAATTATTCCTTATTAAGATCATATTTCAAAAAAAAATGT
The DNA here is from genome assembly GCA_037957365.1 of Torreya grandis. NCBI lineage: Eukaryota > Viridiplantae > Streptophyta > Pinopsida > Cupressales > Taxaceae > Torreya > Torreya grandis. The sequence goes on from JARHVA010000104.1 coordinate 5,062,061, forward strand.
GGGTCCCCATCTCTCCATCCAAAAAAAGGAGAGTGTTGGGTAAAATAAATGACAACTTACAGGGGGATACTCATAAGTATTCAAGAATCCAGAACTCTGGTTTGCAATCTGAAATCATTCATGAAATATGCCACAGAGAAAATACTTAAATCAAAAACATAAAAGAGAGTCCTAAGTTAATTCATACAACATACTTTCCTTCAAATTCTTTGTACTTGTGTGTGTTGAGTGTGTAATTCATTAGCCCTTACTATGATGAGTCATTTGAGGTTTTGATGAGGCTATAGGTTTCACTCCAATATCTATAAAACCACTAAAATAAAGGGATCTTAGGTATTGATCTACTGTTAGCCAGGCATCCATAGCCCTGATAAAAATACCTTGGGCTCATTCCCTTCTCCTTCCATTTCTTTCTTTAATCATGATGCATGGTAAATTAACCTTATTTCATCATGTGAGCCTTTTCCTTTAATTTTATTTAAACCTTATTTTTCTCTTTTGAACTCATTGATTATTTTCTCTTTTTTTTAGTTTTGATCAATAGAAAAGAGAGAGAAATAACCCTAGTGAGTTGGTATAATTAGGAAACAAAACATTACTAGGACGTCCCTACCAGCCAAACCTAGACCCAGAATTATCATTTCTAGCAAGTTTTATCTTGATAAGTGAATTTGATCTAATGAAACAAGAAAACTTTCTAAATTTGTATAAATATTATGAGAGTAGCTTCCATATGTCTGGAAAAATTATTTAATTATGACATCATCTAAGATGACCTAAGGTTGCCTACTTTCATTCTAAAGGACTCAAAACATATAAATATATCCAAAATGTATACTAATCTCCATATGTATTAATGTTTTAATTTTTCCCTTTTTCACAAGTCCCACATTCAGTTGTTTCAAATTAATTTTGGGAATAACTAAAGCAAGCACAATCCTAGTCACCAGAGGGAAAAAAACAAAAACAACTAATCTAGAAAGTAGGGAACTACTCTAGGAAGTAAAATACTGAAAGCAAGAAAGACTAATCTAAGAAAACTTTTGAAATCTATTCTAGAAAACATGGAAATATAATCTAGAAAGCATGAAATCTACTCTAGTCCTATGTCTAAGCTTATCTAAATCCTCTTAATCATTAATATCCAAGGATGGTTTAGCTTTTAAGTAATGTTTTAGGAACTATCCATTAACTGGATATGTAAGCTCATTGCCCTAGATGTCTTTCAGATGAAATGCATTATTGCCCATGATCTCTAAGATCTGATATGGTCTGATCCATAATGGGGTTAACTTATCATGTTTTCCTTTATTTTCATGGGCTTTATCCCATAGTAACACCACATCTAAAATCCTAAATGCTTTGATTTTTTTTCATTTATCAAACCACCTTTTAACTACATCCTCATTTTTTTTGAATGTCTGTAGAGCTTCCATTATTGAATCCTCCATCTCTATTATATCAAGGAGTCTTGACTCCACTTTGTCATTAGGCTCCATGTAGTCTTGTATGAACTGATAAGTGGGCAACTTTAAGGTGATAGGAAAACTGGTTTGCATCCATATACTAATAGGTAAGGTGAAGATTTTAAGGCTTTCTTGTATCTCATCCAGTCTACCCAAAGAACGTACTTAAGTAGATTATGATAGTATCTAAGCTTGTCCCTAGCTAAATTCTTGATTGCCTCAATCAAATTTTTATTCATTGACTCGACCAATCCATTCCCAATTTGATAAACTTCTTTGGAAATTCCATGATAGTCCTCAAGGAGGCCATTTTGTAGCCAGGATCACATCTAAAAAAATCATCAGAGCTGGTTACTATTGGCCCAATTTATTCAAAGATGCACATGTATGGGTGAGGAAGTGTTCAAAATATGCCATGTTTACAGGGAAATAGAAACCAACCGCTATGTTATTAAAGCCTATTTAAATTAAATAGCCTTTCATGTAGTGGGGATTAGACTTCATTAGCATGATTAATCCTCCATTCAGTGTTGGCCATAAGTGGGTCTTGATAGCCATAGACTATTTCACTAGGTGGGTGGAAGCAGTTCCCTTAAAAGTAGCAAATGAGAACTTTGTTCTTGATTTATATGAAAGCCTAGTCACCCATTTTGAAGCACCATCCACCATAATATTAGACAATGCTTTAGTATTTAAAAGCAAAAAGGTATATGAGTGGGATCTTGAGTAGGGTATTTATCTAACATCTTCATCTAATTATTATCCATAGGGTAATGGATTAGTCGAGTCTAATAATAAGAACTTGATTTAGATCATTAAGAAAATGATGGAAGATAATCAAAGATCTTGGCACACAAAACTAAAGACTGCCTTATGGGCTGATGGGGTCACCCCCAAGAAGGCCATTGGTAACTCCCCTTATCTCTTAGTCCATGGAAGAGAAGTAAGGCTACCCATTTCATTGGAGCTTCCAGCTTTGGAACTTGCATACCAACTAGAGCTTCTAGAAAGTCATGCAATGGAGGTCAGCATGAATGAACTAAGAGAGCTAGAGGAAATAAAGGATGATTTCATGCATGCCATGTGGCCTAACCAAAAATATATCAAGATAACCTTTGATAAAATAACTTCATCAAATACATTCCATCAAGGTGACATAGTCCTCAAATGGGATGAGGACCGTGCAAAACTAGGAAAACACTCTAAGTTTGGCAGTCTTTGGAGTGGACCATATGTCATCATAGGCTACAAAGAGAGAAACTCTTTTGAGCTTAATAAATTGAATGGAGAGAGCCTTTCCATCCCTATAAATGGGAGGTATCTCAAGTCCTACTACTAGTCCCATATCTCATTTCTTATACATAAGTAGATAGATTTGTTCTTTTCCTCCAAGTGCTTTTGTACATTGTTGTTGTTAGTCATTTTGTTCACAGTTTAGGTTGTTACTTCTTTTTTTATTACTTCATCATTTTTTCCCTCCCCACTACTCCAATAAATGTTTCTAGAAGTGAAGCAGAGTCTATTTACAAATAATAGCTTTTTCATTTTTTGAGAAGGCTTGATCACAGTCTGAGTTCTTTTGCATAGATGAGAATACAAGCCAATAGAGTCACCAGAATTGTTGGCCATTTTAACACACATGCCAAGCTACTACCTAGTTTGAATAAGATAAACAAGGTCCATTATTGAGTGGATAAATGGTTTAGATATAGGATCAACATTATAGTTAGTGGGAACCTAGGCAGGTGTTCATGATGATTTAATGATTTCAGGGATAGGTCCAGAAGAAGCCAACGTTTACACATCTTCAACCTTTTAACTAAGTATGGCATTTGGATTTCCTTTAGAGGAAGGGTTCCACCAAAAATTCCAAAGGAAAATTATAGGGGTTAATTCTTTTAGGAATTATTTCACCTCTTTTTTGGCTGTGTTATTTCTTTTAGGAAAATTATTCCCAAACAATTTTTTTGAAGGCACATTTCTTCTACAGGAAAAGTGTCCTGAAGAAAAAAGTACTAAGTATTGGAATTATTTCAGGAGGAATTATTTTGGGATTTTTGTTTTGGCCTTTTGTTCAAGTATCATAATTATTTCAAACATTTTGTCTAAAAAAATTTCCATGAAGGGTCATTTCTCCAAAGAGGTCCTTTTCATTTTTTTCAAAGGGCACTTTTGGAGCAAAAAGTGTCCTATGCACTTTTCCTAAAGGATCATTCTACAAAAAAGTGGACCTTTACAAAATCTCAAAGGATATCTTCTTCAGGAAAAGTGTCCTATACATTTTTCCCAAAGGGTACTTTCTTTTAGAAAATGGTCCACTTTCAAAATTTGAAGGACACTTTTCAAAGTTTCCAAAGGAACATTTCAAAGGGGAAAAGTATCCCAAATAATTTCCTTGAAGGGTTTTTTTCTCAGGGAAATGGTCCACTTCAAGGTTCTAAAGGGAATTTTATTGGCAAAGTGTCATATGCACTTTCTCTAAAAAAATATATTTCTACAATGAGGTGGACCAATTCAAAAGTCCTAAAGGATATGTTATAAGCAAATTGATCTGATTCAAAGGTTCTGAAGGGCACTTTTCTAGCAAAGTTTCCTTCTCAAAAGGTCCAAAGTTTTTTTTTGAAGGACCATTCCAAACTTCCAAAGGGCTATGTCAAAAAGGCAAAAGTAAATTTATAAGGACATAATTCCTTCGAGATAATTTTCTTGAAGGCAAATTTCTTTCAAAATTTTTATACCAAAGCAAAAGACTAAGGTAGAATTCTTTCAAACATTTTTTTCCAAAGAATTTTTCAGAGCAAAGTGTCATATGCACTTCTTCCAAAGTGTACTTTTCTTTCAAAAAGGGCACTTTTCAAAGTTGTGAAGGGCACTTTTCAGAGGGCAAAGGACCAAGACATGGATTCTTTTGGGAATTTTGCCCATAAGAATTATTCAAAGCAAGGATAAGGCAAATGAATTCCATTGGGAAAAGTGTTACACACAAAGCCTGAAGGAATTATCCAATGAAAGGTTCTAAAATAAATAGCCTGTGGAATGGTGATCCAAACAGGTGCATGAACGTCAAGTTCAAGCCCTAAAAAGTAATTGTTTGAATTCAAATGCCCCAAGGATTAATGTGGTGATGCCAAGTGTCAAGATCTTAGGATCCTAGATCAAATCCAATGATAAGAGAGCAAAAATAGGATACTAGGCCTAGATCAGATCAATGACATGCATTCAATCATGGATTTTATATTAATGGTGTATAGGTGGGTCAAAGAGTCAGCAAAGCTTAAGAGCAAAGGCATGATGGACAAATAACACAAGCACATGAGTTTAGATGAAAGATCAATGGATCATCTTCATTCACCTCAGGCAGATCCAATAGAGTAAGATGAGTCATAGGGTCAAGGATTTAAGTCAGTTTTTGGTGACTAATTAGAGTAAAAGAGAGCCCAAAATAATGTAGATAGAGGTCAAAGAGTTGATTTTTGACTAAGGCAAGCAAGCATGATGGAGTTGAGATTGAGCACATTTTAGTTGGGGCCAAGAGTGGATATTTTAGGATCAGATGGTGCCATTGGGGACCTGTAGAGTAAGACATATAAAACTCAATGGCTGTCACCAAAGCCAACCACAAGAAAGTGACCTTTCTCCCTACTTGGGCATGCATCAATAAACCAGTCATAAGTAGTTTTGCATTAGGACAAATGAAAACAACTTGATCCCACCATTGCAGCTACCATGGAGCATCATAGAGAAGATATTATAATGATGCAACAGACTAGGGTGACCTAGATTAATCAAATGGTCCAAGTGAGCATCTTTGTAGAGGCAGTTGTAACAACTTTTCAAATGGATTTGAATTCATTTTATTCCCTTTTGAATGCCAAAAATCCCTCTCTCTTGCTTCCCTTCTTCTATACATATAGCCTTCGAGTTATTATTTTGCATCCCTCAGGTTGGTATAACTAGACTCTACCAAAATTATATTCAACACCTCTTGGAGTAGTGAATAGAGTATTTTACAATAATTTTGCTAATCTATATTAAGTGTTATGTGTTTGTTTAATATGTAACTATGAATGTTATCTTCCTTTTGTATGTCCAAACTCAACCTAGGTGCTATAAATCTTCTTTGTGGGTCGTATAGTGTGTCTCATCATTGATCTCTCAAGGATATAGTGGATAGCTGAACTTAAGTGTCTTTAACTAGCCCTTATTTTCACTGCTCCCTAATTTGAGTGCATCAAACAGACCTCTATACAAAATACTGTCATAGAGAAGTCATAGTGAGCATTAAATTATTTTCATATTTCATTAGTGTGTTAAAGATTTCAAACCTAAGAGTGAGTTTGTTAAATTATTAGTGTATCATCACAACTTAGAATAAATTTTACTTTATGAAAATGTCTTGGCCCTTTTCATCCCAACCAGTCTTAGATTTAGAAATAAAGGTCTAAATCCTAAAAATTTGCGGAACTAGTCTTATAAAGAATCCTAGAGGTCTAGCCTAGATATAGGCAACCCACAGCCTTAAACCATTCCCATGTTAGTCTAGGTATGGGTCAGACTTAATAAAACCTGACCCCTATTAGGGTGTTATCTAGATAGCTAACAGTAATATGAGGTTGGATTTAGAATAGATCAAAATGTTTTTTGAATTAGTCGGAATGATTTTCCCTTCTCAACTTATTTTTAAATAATTATGAATATTCACTTGGATTGAATATAATAATTACAGTTAAATATAAGCATAATCATTGTTACAAATTCATTATTTTTTAGATTACCTTCATGCAATATCCAATTTTAAAGACAATGACATGATTTATGTTGGTTTGAATTCTTATAGGAGTTATGAATATAGTTATCAAAAAGAAAACTTATTCAAATTTTATTTTCAATATGACATAAGTGTTTCATTGTTGAAAAGGTTTAGGATGTGCTCAAAAGGTTTTATCTCATAGTCCTAACCTAATACCTTTATCCTAAGTCCTTTGTTATAATCTTCAAATCCTAGTAATTACTCAAATCTATGTTTTGAAACATAAGTCTCGAAGCATAAGGATGGCATGTTTATTGTGTCTCATTTGACATAGAAGATTTATATAATTTAGGTTAGCTTGTCAACCTAAGATTTGTTTCATGGGATGTTTTCGATGGCACAAGGTATTCTTTGGAATATTTATAAACCTCCATCATCACGTATATTTTTCAAAGACCTAATTTCTTATCTCAAGGGATTAGACATAAATTCAAAGACTTATGTGCATGATTTGTTTCAAATTTGAATCTTACATGACATAAGATGGCAGGTTGGCTTTTCATTGTCATGGTGAGTTGGTTTTGATTTGGCATTAGTTGATAGTTATTATTTATTTGGCATCGAGAAGTTATCTGAGTGGCCATATAGTATGGCACTAATTGGCATGAGTAATTAATGTGAAGATGTATTCATGATGTTTTGATATATTCCAAAGCTTTGGTGGTAAGGTGGAGTTAATATCGAGTAGACATGCCTTGAAAGGTGGAAGTTGGAATGAGGTTAGTGTGAAGAATTAGTAATGATTAAGTTTGGCTATGTTGATATCAAGATAGCAAGATCACCAAAGTACACTCTAGTTTTAAAGAGCTAATAGAATTTGAACATGTAACCTAATTGGTTACGGTAGAAGGTGGCAAAATAAGTTAGTCATTTTTCTTGATTTTGTTCATTTTGGAAAGCTTCTTGTGAAAGTGGAGCTCTGGTTAATTGGATTATTGAAGTTATAAAAGAGGAATTTTGAGGATTTTAGACAGAAAGGTTTCAAAGGTACATTTATAGGTATGATTCCTATAGTTTTGGATAAGTTTTGAAAAAATTCATGATGATTTTCAATGAAGTTTGTAGTTATATGAAGGAAATCATTCCTTAGTTGCATTAATAGAATAAGTCTTAGTCTGCATGGAAATTCATGGAAGCTCTAAGTTAATTTTGTTTCAGTTTCATGGTAAAATATGGGCATGAATATAATACAAATCAATTTGCATGTGCTTTAAATTTTAAAGAATTTAATGGTTTAATCTGTGCATGTATATTTGGTGAAAACTGGTTCTAGTTTCGATATATTTTGGTAGTTCACAAGTTGCATGTTGATTTATGGTTTCGAGTAGATATATGAAAATCTTTAGTTATTTTGATTGTCTGTGAAATTATAAAATGGTTATGGTGTTTTAATATGCCATTTTCAGTTCAAAATGGTTCAAAAACATGTACAGTCAAAAGCCTTCATTGTTTTCTTTTGGGTTCTGTAAGATATAACTTGTATACATACTTCATAGGACTTTGAATGGTTCTAAGGAAATAATTTCAAATTCTATCAAATTTTGATTCTTAAAGGGTTTTTCTATATATATATTTACATGTATGTGACTGCCCAATTTTTTATGAAAAGATTTACCCAGTTTTAAGTTTTGAGATTTGGTGGGCTCATTGTCTTTCGAGGTATATGGTGTTTCAAAGCCATATTTGTCCAATAAGGGTTTTATTGAATCGTCATCTCAATATTGAAGTTAAAGGTCTCAATTTTCCTCAACCTTGATTTTGAAAGTTATAGTCATACTCATTTTGGGTTTCATTTTTTTCTGAGGCTTCATTTTTCTTTTCAAATATATTTTGAGATTCTTTTAGAATAGTTAAATGGTATATTTGTAAGCATCTGTGATTGAAGAGTTTTTGTTGAGATCTTAGTTTTATAAGTTTCATTCATATTTTTGTGTATATTTGGTAGATTTGACTAATTTTTATGCATGCTTGTCAGTTCCAATTTCAAAAAAAAAGGTTTTCAGGCATAGAAATTGAGCTACATCAAGATTTTTATATCATGAAGTTTTGGTTGTTTTCTTGTGAAACCCAAACTTTGGTTTCAGTTGAGGCAGTTTCTGTTTGTTTGATAAGAAATTCATAAGTCAATTATGTAAAGAAAGATTTAATGGTTTAGTTGGCCATTATACAAAAAGATATCTAAAAAGTTATCAATGTATAAATATACGTATTGAATTCATGAATTCTATCTACTAAGTTTTCAATTATAGATTAGATAGAATGAGGTTTTTTTTAGATCTGCATCTCAGCATTGAAGTTTTTGGTTTTATCTTGAGAATGGACATTGAAGTTATAGTCCCCTGATGAACCTAGTTGCTTATCAATTGAAATTTATATGAATATTGTATTTTGGGAGCAAATAATCCTGGTTTCAGATATCATTTGGTGATTTCACTTTGAAATTTTTATGCTAAAGATTATATGTCTTCAATTTTGGAATGGTCAGTCTATAGTTGATTTGGTGGAGATAAAAATTTATGAAAGTTATCAGGAGTTTGTGAAATAAAATGATGATTATAAGTTTTGGGGACTCAATTGATTTAAAGATACAGTTAAGCATTAGAACTTTGTCTTTTTTTATGTATCAATGAGTATTTTAAGTAATGTCAGATACTTGGTACAATTAATTTGATTGAGATATGATTGTGCATTGAGATCAATTCTATTTTATTCTGGATAGACATATATTGATTTTTAGTCTTAAAATTTTATGTTTATTTTAGATTATTTCAAAATGTTTGAATAGGACCAGCCTGATTTAGCTAGGAGCAATGATGATAAGGGTTAGGGGTAGAATTATAGTAATGATGTAAATCAACCATATCCTAATAGAAACATTCCTAGAGGTGGTTTCCATGCAAGAAGATTTGGATCCAAATTCCATATATGTACTAAGATGTCTATACATTTTGATGCCTTAGATCCCAAATTTTGGAATGTCCTTAATAACCTACCTTTTAATCCAATAAATCATAGAGTAAATAGAGGTTTTTACGATCATAAGTTTAGACCTAGAACTCCATCACAAAGTAGTTCTTGTCATCTGGAAAATAATCCATGGTACCTACCCATTCAGTCTCCTAAAAGAGTGCAGCTAGCTATTGAACCTAATCCTACCAACCAAGTTACCCAGTTTGATGTTGAAGTGGTCTATGCTAAAAACTATGTTAATCTTACTCTTCCATCAGTTTCCAATGAACCTTCATCTTCTCATAGGGAGACTATTTTGGGAAGTAAGAGGATAGGTTTGGCATCTTCACATAGTGAACCCATCACATGATGCAAGAAGTTGAGCTTGGATAAATCTATTTTAGTTGGTAGAAAGAGAACACTTGAAATTCACCCTTTCACTTTGGAAAAGAGAACAAAAAGTCAAAATGATATAGATTCACCTGTTGAAGTCAGAAAGCTGAAATAAATCGAGTTGGAAATTGATGATGATACAAGTGAATCTGGAACAAAATTTGTGAAATTTCTTGCAATAGAGATGGAATATAATATTTGTCTTAATGCACAAGACAAACTAGTAATTGAAGTACTTTCAGATTTAGATGATTATTGGACCTCTAGGGGATAAACTTTGTTTTCAACTGAACTTTTACATGGTAGAACTTTACACTTTCAATTTGATACTTTAACTTCAAATTTTGTTATTTTTTATGATCATATTTTGGAACTATAACAGATTTAATTTTTGATATACATATATGCCTAAGTTACTTTTAGACATGTGTTATGGTTTAATATAAATGGGATTTTATTAATCTTTGACTTATCTATTTATGACTGATATATGTATTCTATTTTATTATTAATTAATGAGGGTCCCCACCCATTAAGATTAGTACCCAATCTATATTTAAAAGCTTAATCAATTAAGAATTTTAAAGCCTTAATTAAATATTTCCTTAACCAACAATTGTTTATAATTAATTGATTTTTAAATTCAATTAGTTAACATAAACTAATAAAATTTAGTTATAACTTATTTTTCAACTAAGTTTGGAGCATAAAAGGAGATCAATTATTCATTTGGAGATAGAAGAACAACAGGTATTAAAGACTTATACATTTTTTGAAGTCAATAATTCATCTCTCTTCTTTCTATGCAACTTCTCTAAGGTAGTACAACTTTTGTAGATGAACCCAATGGTACTTTATTTGATGATTGAGTAATTACTTGGGCAACACAAGTATATCCATTTTTTATCGTTATTTATGACCAACTAACTAAATATTACCAAGTTTAACATCTTTTGATAATTGTTATTTGCAGTCCTATACGTAGATTTCAAGTATTCAACTTGAATAATGATGAGCAATTCGTTATTTTGTGATATTTCACAGATCTATTTTGATTGTAAAATTGTCACTCAAGTTATTGTAAAGAAAGATGTTGCCTTTTATCAATAAAATCTATCTTTTCTGATAAGATAACTCTCCTTTGAGACTCGCACACTTTATTGTACTATATATTGACTCTAATTTTCACATAGTTTTATCTTTCAAATTTTTTTAATTTAGTTTCTATTTTTATTTCTTAGTTTAATTTCCTATTTCATTTCTAATTTAATTATTTAATTAGTTTCTTAAATTAATATTTTTTTTTCTTTTTAAGATTTAATAGTATAAATAGGTTGTTTCTTTAATTAGTTCTTTTTCATATTTTTGTTATAGTGTCAAGATTTTGTTAGTTGTTAGTCATAGATTAGATTTTAAGTTTATTTAGTTTTCATTTTTTAGTTTTATTTTTGTTTTAGAATTAGACTTGTTACTTGTTTATGTACTAGTTGATTCTTAGATAGTTGGATTAATTTGAGTCTAGATTTAATCTTATATTAGTGCTTGGTCTTTTTCTTATTTAAAGTTGTTTTTTAGTTTAGACTTAGTTGTTTTAAATAGTTTATTGTCCTTTTCTTAGATAAGTTATTTTACGTTCTCTTTTCTTTTAGTTAGTTTGTTAGTTGTTGTTTGTTGTGTTTCTTGAGTTTGCTTTGTTTGATCTTTACTCGATTGAATACTTATTTTATCTTATTTCAAATCTATTTCTTCATATTTTTGGTTTGTTTTTTGAGGTTAACTTCGAAAATATTACCACAAGAAGCAAGATATTACTTGAATATACATATATTTATTGAATCAGGTTTTTATTCTTTAAGAGATTATATAATTCATAAGTTTTCTCTATCGGATAGAATAGATTGTAGATTCTTATCTAAATTGATTCATGATTTGATAAAGTGCATTTTTTATTATTATAATAGAATATGTTACATTTGATGACTTATTGATTATTTCCCAAAATTTTAAAAAAAAAAAACTCATGTCTTTAGGATCATAATTGAACCTTTAAAACCCCACAATTAGATTGGTATGATTCCACCTTGACCTTCATGATAGGTGAAAGGGTTGATTCATTGACAGTAAAAATTCCATCGTCAATAGGTATAAATGTTTGTTTTTATCTTCTAATGTGCATTTCTTGCTTGTTTTCCACATAGATCAACCTAGGGATTATGTTTGAGATGCTAGTTCTTCAAGTTCATTTTGATTGTGTTTATTAATAGATCGACTAACCTCTCTTGGATTTATAATCTACAATAAGCACCCATACCAAATTGGCATTGATTATGAGCAAAAATACAATTTCTTAAATTACTTGAATTTATATTCCATCAAAGAGATGGAATTATTTATACATAAATATTACTATATTTAGGTCCTTATATTTAAGAAGCTAACTTCTAATCTATAGTGCATATTATTCTAATATTTACCACCCCAATAAACCCAACCTAAAAATCAACACAAGTGTTATAATAACTCAAATTACAAATATGTTTTTATTTTAACTATGATATAATTAATTTATTCTAACATTGCCCCTGTTAATTCATCATAGTATTAAGAGTACAAGAGGGATAATTTATAAATGCCTCAAACTTTTCATGTGCAAATAACTTGGTGAAGACATCTACACACTGATTTTAAGTGGGTAAAACTAGAGTTAAATGTTGTGTTGTATAAAATACTCGCATATGAAATAAATCTAAACCTTGACGTGTTTTATGTGATCATGAAAAACTAGATTGAAAACAAGTTAAAGAACACCCTGATTGTCATAATACACAATTTTTGGTTAGTCCTATGGTCCTCGCAATCCTACAAGTATGTAATGTAACCATATCATTTCATAAATAGATCTTGTTACTACAAGATATTATTCCTCAATAGAAGATTGAGAGACACAGTTTTGGTTCTATCTCCCCCATGAGATAGGGTCAAATACCAAAAATAAAATAAATTCAAATGTGGATTCCTTGTCATTAATTGAAACTGCATGATTTGTGTTTATGTATCATGTCAAGAAGAACTAATCATTCTTCTTGTATTCTAGGCCATATTCCATAATACTTCAAATGTATCTTAATATATGTTTTTGTGTTTTTTAGTGACTCAATTTGGTTTCCTACATGAACCATGAAAGATAGCTAATTTCATATCTAATGTAGTGAGATTACTTCTGGATATAACTGTGTGAAGATTTTTTGATTGACATTTCAGGTCACACTCAGTGAACCATCATCAAGATGTGAATATTCTCATTTGGATGATTTTTCATTGAGTGTGACTAAAAACATCAATCTAAAAATATTTACATAGTTGTATCTAGAAGCAATCTCACTACATTCAACATAGATTGTCAAAATGTTATTGCTATCATAACTAAGATCTTACCTAGTGTAAGTCAAAAAAATAAGACTCATAATCAACTGATGATAGAGTGTGGCATTAAATGGTGGTGATAGATCTAACTAAGATAGTTAAAACCTTGTCTCCATGGGTGTTGTAATAAGCTTAAAACCCATCATTTGGAATTTCTCGATCATAGTCTTGACATACTTCATTTTAGAAACAAAGATGTGATTTCCCTTTTCCATACCTCCAAACCAAGATAATAGTGCAATATCCTAAGATCAGTCATGTCAAACAATCTATTGAGATCATTCTTCTTTTATCAATCATCTTCATTGAGTTGCTCGTGATGACTAGATTGTTGACATATACTATGAGAATCACAACTTCACCCTTTCTCTTTGAAGTAGAGGTTTATATCATATGGACTCCTCTATAATCCATGTTGTAGGAGATGCTCATCAATATTATTGTACCAAGCTTGACGAGCATGTTTGAGACCATATAGAGACTTGATAAGTCTACACACATTTTGTTCTTGACCAAGTATGACAAAACCCTTTGGTTGGGTCATGTAGACTTCCTCTTGTATATTTTCATTTAAGAAGGCACTTTTCACATCCATCTGATGGAATTTCCATCCAAATTATGTGGCCATAACAAATACCATTCTGATAGTCTTTATCTTGGCTATGGAAGCAAAAGTCTCCTCATATTCAATGCCTTATTTCTGTGTATAACCCTTTGATACAAGTCTTTCCTTGTACTTATCAATGTTATCATTTTCTTTGTGCTTGGTCTTAAATACCCACTTAAAACTGATAGGTTTCTTCCAAATTGGAAGATCAATAAGTTTTCATGTATTATTATTCATTATTGATGAATACTTTGTATCCATGGATTTTTCCCAAGGCTTTGATTATTGGGCTTCACGAACCATTGGGGGCTAAAAATTTTCTACAATTGTCCTCATAAGGGCCAAATTCACCTCTTCACAAGCCTTGCTAAGATTACTCGATCCTATAGTGGAATTTTTTGGGACTCAATCCAATTTTGCATCTCAAATAATACTTGTATACCACTTGGGTATGCGTTGAACAATATTAGTGGGTGGTGGAGCTAGAGGGCCTAACTAAATATCATCATTATCCTCATCATCATTACCACTATTAACATTATAAATGTTTATATGTCTAATTCATATATCATGTACTTGTGTAGAGGGTGGTTTTTACAAACCCTTCTCATAAAATACCACATCCTTGCTAATGTATATATTCCTAGTTTTTGGATTCATGAGTTGGTAGGTTTTGACTCTTCATTGTAGCCAAGAAAAATGCATGCTAAGGATCTTTTATCTAGTTTTTTTAATTTTATTTTTAGGGGCATGTATATGTGTTTTATAACATAAAACATAAAGATGAGATATTGAAGGTTTATACCCTGACCATGATTATGTTGGAATTATACCATCAAGAGCTTTGGTGGGTACTTGATTTAGTAGGTAGATCATTGTATGAACTATTTATGCCTAGTACATATGAGATAAGTGTGAATCCTTAATAGTGTTATGTAACTTTTCCATTACAATGTGATTATGCCACTCTACAAGACCATTTTATTTTGGAGTATAAGGTGTAGTTAGTTGTCAATGAATGTCACGTGCCTTTATAAATTCATAAAATTGTTTATTGATCTATTCCCCCTTGATTTAAGTGGAGAACATGAATTCAACGACCATATTCTCATTCCATAGTGGCTTTGAACTCTCTGAAGACATAAAAATCCTAGTCCTTGGCCTTCAAACAATATACCCATATATTTGTGAGTAGTCATAAAAAATGTTGAAAATATTGGAATCCACTAACACTCAATCACATGTACCTACAAAAATTGGTGTGCACCAGATCCAATAGACCAATTACCTAAAATAAACTTGTGTTAAATGGAGATCTATTTATTTTCCATCTAAACAACTATAACATACATCAATATTATGCTTTAGTGATGGAATGCCTCTCACCATGTTATGTCTATTGAGTATAATCAAGTATCCAAAACTCAAGGGCTGACATCTTCCTTTCCACATACTAGCTACATCTATATCTATTAAAACTAGAGCTTGATTATCTTTCTGGATAACATCAAGTTAAAACATTTTACCTACACCAAAAGCTTTTAAAACAATTATTGAGCTTATAGACTTGTTTCTAATGAGACAAAATTGATTGCCATATTTATAATCAAATTTAACCTTAAAGTTGTGATTGACTAATTGACATACAAACCATAGATTTTTAGTTAGTCTTGGAACATACATGACTTATGTGATTTTATAAGCATGAATTTTTAGAGATAAATAAATAACACCATAACCTTGGACACTATATTATATATCATCGATGAGAGATACATTGCCATGATATGATGAAAGGTTTAAAGTGATAAACCAATCCTTCCATCTAGTTATGTGGATTATAACACTAGAATCCACGTACCAGACTGCATTTGGAAGAGTGATCTCCTCATTTGTTTATGTAGCAAAAACATTATCCTTGTTGGAAGGATCATTATCTTCTGTAATGTTCCCATGCTACTACTATGGGGAAAGCTTCTTATTCAAACTAAGTGTGAACTATGGATTATGATTTTGTCCCTATGGATATTGTTTAGGGGTGGTATTTTGGTTGTTAGATAAGCCTTGTGTAAATGCATTGTACCAACAATCCTTTAGTTCATGGTCTGCCTTTTCACATGTTAGAAGGATTTCTAGGAATGAGGTTTGTTGCCTTACTTGTTCTGCTAACTTTTTTACTTGGGAGATTATTTTGAAGGATTCATGGAAATTTTTTAATTTTGATGTGATGTAGGTGCATGTTCATCTAAGATTAATCATGTTGTGACATGTTAACCAACTTTTCAAATGTTGATTTCTTATTTGAGATATTTAAAGAAGTCACATATATCTTGTAGGCAAGGGGTAGTACTCTGAGGACAATGGGTACAAGTGAGACATCTAACATATTCTTGTTAGTATAGGTTTTTTTTTCATTATGTGGTTTTACTTATAGGATCTAATTAGCTTGTTTGGGATAATAGGTCATTAGGGAAAATGTACTTTAAGTCATTTTATAATTGTGAGTTCAGCTAATTACCTTTTGGGGTGACCTAATTCCTCACTATATAATGTACCTTTATATGTAATTTTTGGCTAATGAATGAATGTTCATCTATACAACTTTTTGTTGTGAAGATAAGCTTCTTCCTCCTATGAGTTTTCTTTAGATTTCACTAATTCATGTAGATTCAACCTCATGTTTTTGACCCTATCCAATACATCCTCGATTATGGCCCACTCTGAATTGGTATCAGTGCTATATTGGTAAATGAATACATCATTTTTATTGTGAGATCTTGCATTCTTGGTGGTTTAATATTTTTATTGATTTTAATTTTTAGGGTTTGGTGGGGTTTCTCATAAATCTATATATTTTGAGTCTCTAAGTGAAAATAGATAACACCATTGGATTTAGAAGGTGTCAAAACCCTAAGAACAACTGTAAACATAACCTAGTTTCATGACAATCCATTTTCAACCATTTTTTTAGGGTTTTAAGGTCATTTTTTGATCTATAGAAAATCCATACTTTTTAATGACTTTGAGGAAAAACCATTTTTAGGTTTTTTAGGGTTTGTCAATAAACCAAGTGGGTCTCTTTCATATTTTTGAGAAATTTCTCATAATCCACATTTTTGGTTATACTCCAATTCTGTGAGATTTTGACCCCTCACAAGCAATTGTGATAGTTATCAGATTTTTTTTGATAGAAAAACAAGCCTCATTAGACATTTCCACTTTGATAGACATTCGAGTGTTTTATACACACTTGTAAAATTTTGGCCCTTAAAAAAGCACATATTAGTTTTGAGCCTTGTAAAAACACATATTGGGTTTCAAGCCTTATAAAAACATCTGTCGAGTTCTAACCCTTACAAATGCACTTGTCAAGTTCTGACCCTTACATGAACACTTTTTGGGTTCTTATGCCTATTCAAACACATGTCATTTATTATGCCTACTCAAACACTTATCAATTTTTGATGCCTACTAAAATACATGTTAGGTTTTGATGCCTTCTCAAACACCTATCAAGTTCCAACACCTACTAAAACCCCTATCAAGTTCTAACACTTGCTTAGACACATATTGAGTTTCAACACCTGCCCAAGGACACTATAAGTTTTGAATCCTACTTAGACACACCTAAAATTCCACCACTTTCTCAAGCACCCTCTAGATTTTGTCACTTGTAAAAACACACTGCAATGCCCACCTATTTACATGCATCGTGATGCCTTAGAGATTGTCAAATTTAAAATAGTGAAGAGTGACATTATTCATTTCAAATGGAGGTATGTTTTTAGATGATGTCATTCCCACATCAATCACATCAATGAAAGTGAGATAAGGGAGAACACCTAAAATAATCCTTAGATCTTGGTCACATGGGAGTTAAACCTCTAGTTACTTCCAACCAAAAATCACTTTATGAAAAAATAACTATAAAAAAATTCAAAAAAAAATTGCACACCCAAAGTTTCTAAAAATTTTCAAAGTGGAGATTGACCTTACCATCCAAAACATTAAATGCATAACTTTCAGTCGGTTGCTCCTTTTGAGTTTTTTTTTAAGTATGACTTTTTTAGAACTTTACACATTGGTAATATTATTGTGCCTTGTAAATTTGAACCTATATATATTCAAAGGGCTTGTATATTCCTAATATATCAACACATGTAGTTTAACATAACTTTGTTTTTGCACATAGATTTGAACTATGTTTCGATTCTTACACCGTTCAACTATCATGAGTGGAAATTCAAAGTGCAAATCCTCTTGATGAGTAAAGGCTTACACTAAATCACAATGGGTACATAAAAAATATTACACCTAAGGTAAAGTGGTACAACAAAAGTGATGAAGCCTATATTCTTCTATACCTATCCATGTCTCCCAACCTGCTCTGTTATATTAAATCTACCACTACTCTTAATGAAGTCTAGACTGTATTGGAAAAACTCTTAAGAAACATGACATAATGAGAGGTCATGAGTTGGAAATGAGCTCATTAATTTTAGCCCTGGTAATTTTAATATTGTACAAGGTTTCTTTACAAAGTTTGAATCATTCAGATTACAATTGAAATTGTGTAGCATCAACAAAAAAGGATGATTAATTGATCCTTTCCATCCTTGACAAGTTGGGATCCAACTATTATGTCTTTGTTTCTACCTTCCACGCCACCAAGAGTGTCATTGGAGCTACATGGACCATGTCATCCTTAGATGACTTTGTTGTTGACTTGACTCAAGAGTAAGAGAAATTCATTCAAATGGGTATACTAAATTCATCTAAAACGCATGTCTTGATTGTTAGTCATGACAAACATAAGGCTTCTAGTATCAAGGAGAAAAAATAAAATAAGAAAGACCTAGAGAAAATAAAAGGTTAAAAATTTGATGCTAAATCCAAAGAATCAAAAAAGTCCTCCTCTTCAGAGGGGAAACCCAAGAAAGAGTGATTCACATGTGTCTATTGGAAGAAATCTGGGCATAATGAATCTAAATGCATGAAGAAGTAGATTGACCAACTGATAATAATGCTCAAGAAGCACAACATCAATGTCCCTGATTCTTCTAATTAGAGTTCATCAACATAGGACTCTTCTAAGGCCAAATAAAGTAAGAAGGTTAAAGATATGGGCAAAGCACTTATAGTAGTTATATCCCAACCTTCCACATGAGTTATTGATTTTGGTGCATCACACCACATGGGTTCATCACAAGACATGTTATCATCCTTGGAGCCTTTTTTTATGTCTTCCATATTATTGGGTGACAATACTTCCATAGAATTTAGTGGGAGTGGATTTGTTGAAGTGAATGATGGGAAATGTCATGATGTTTTATGTGTTCCATCTTTATCCACTAATCTCTTATCTATTTATCAAATC
Source organism: Torreya grandis (assembly GCA_037957365.1). Taxonomy (NCBI): domain Eukaryota; kingdom Viridiplantae; phylum Streptophyta; class Pinopsida; order Cupressales; family Taxaceae; genus Torreya; species Torreya grandis. The sequence goes on from JARHVA010000104.1 coordinate 5,081,086, forward strand.
ACTCACATGAATTTGAGTAAGATAGTTGAGTTCACACATTATTTTATGGTTATTAGGGAAGCAAACAATGACTCCATTATTGCATTTGGGAAAGTAGATCACCAGTCATGATTGTATACTTTCTCATACTTTTCTCTTGATCAACCCTCTATTGCACTGCTCACTCATCTATATGGAGTGAGTAAATTATAAAATGAGTGATCTAACCATCTCAACTATCGCTACCTAGAACAACTCAGTCATTAATACATGGTTATAAGGTTACCATGAGGCAAGTTTTTTGATGGAATTTGTTAGGTTTGCATACATGGTAAGCATCCTAATGAGAAGTATAATAAAGTCAAATCACAAAGATCTAAATAGATATTAGAGATTATCCATAGTGACATTATTGGCCCGTTTATAAAACCTTCATTCAATAGGACAAAGTGCATGCTTACTTTCATCAATGAATTTTTTATGGAATACTAGGGTGTATTTTCTTAAGTAGAAATTTAAGGTGTTTGTTCATTTTTAGGACTTCAAGGCATTTGTATAAATATAGTCAGGTAAAGCCATCAAGATTTTGGGCACTAGTAATGGTGGTGAGTATGTCAGTAATCATTTTGAGCAATTCTATACATCATAGGGGATTGAACTACATCGTATAATTCCATATACTCCTCAGTAAAATAGTGTTGCAAAGTGCAAGAACAAGTATTTGAAAGAAATGGCCAACTATATGCTCTACTCCAAGTCTCTTGTACCTTAGTATTAGGCTGAGGCCATCAACTGTGCTTGTTATATCTCGAACTAAGTTCCTCATAAAGCATTGAAGGGAGTCACTCCTTTTGACACTTAAAGTGGTAGATAACCCATAATGAAGCACTTTTGAGTGTTTAGATCTCCTATTATGGCCCACATTCCCAATAAGAAATATAAGGCAATAGAACCTCAAAGTCAGTCTTGCATCTTTATTGGACATCCTAAGGATGTTAAGAGATATAGGCTTTTTCATCCCACCATTCATGAGTTGTTTATTAAGAGGAGTGTTCACTTTTAAGAGGTCCTTAAGACTCCACACATGACACTCCTCCCTCTTCCTTGGATGCATTGGGATTTTATGACAATTTTGATGATTCAGATCTACCTAAATAACTTCTTGATGATCCATATTCTTCTTCTAATTCTGATGTTGAGAGTAGTGATGAGGATTCCCCTCCTCCTCTTAAAATATCTTTAGAGAATTAGGAATCTCCTCCTAACTCTCTAATAAATGGTCCTTTTAAGAATAGATAAACACTATAAAGTGTTGGTCAATGGGTTAGAGATCCATCAGACACCAAGTAAACCCATTCACAATTCCATAATGCCCCATATAATTTCTTGACATCTAATTCAAATCCTCAATAATTTTGTGAGGCATTGGGCACTCTTGAGTGGGATACTTTTATAGAAGAAGAGTTTGGATCCTTGTTGAGGAACAACACTCAGGATTTAGTCCTTGTTCCTAAGGGAAGAAAACTTTTTCAATGTAGGTGGATCTACCAAACAAAATTTAAATCAAATGGGTCTGTAGACAAGTTCAAAGCATGTTTAGTAGCAAAGGGTTTTTCTTAGGTACCTAGCATTAACTATACCAAGACATTTGCCTCAACTGCCAAAATGAATTCAATCTGACTCACTCTCACTATTATTGTAGCACATCATTGTGATATTCAGTAGATGAATGTGAAGAGTGCCTTTCTTCATGGTGACCTTAAAGAGGAAATATAAATGGAACAACCATAAGGACTTGTGTAAGATTCCTCCTTAGTTTTCAAACATCAAAATTCTATATATGGCCTTGAATAAGTTCATTGAGCTTGGTATGTCAAGATGGAATCCTTTCTTCTTTCAATTGGGTTCACCAGATGCCATTCTAATCTGAATGTCTATATTTTGTGCCAGGATGATTCACTATTGATTCTAGTTCTCTGTATGGATAACCTATTTATCATAATAAGTTCTTCATCCACCATCATAATAGTGAAAACTATTTTGTATGATAAGTTTTCGATGATTGACTTGGACTTGTTACATTACTTATTTGGGATTGAAATTTCTCAGTCTGACTTTGGGATCACTATTACACAATCTAAGTGTGATCTTGATTTAATTACATGATTTAACATGGTAGAATATAATCCAACTCTAACTAATTTTCTATTTGGTGTGTAGTTTGAAGCTAATTATCTATCTCCTTTGGTTGATGTTACCTCGTATCGATAACTTGTTGGTAATCACATATACCTTATGCACACTAGACCTGATATTTTAGATGTAGTGGGAATAGTCTTTAGATTCATGAAAGAACCACATAAGTTACATTAGAAAGTAACTAAGTAGATTCTTTATTACATTCAGCGTACTCATAGTTTTGGGATTCACTATGGAATGAACACTGACATAGACTTGTTTAGTTATATAGATTCATATTGGGTTGGCAATATTCTGAATCGTAAGTCTACTTCAAGATATAGTTTCTCCTTCAGTTTAGGTCTGATTAGTTGGTCAAGCAAGAAACATAATGCTATTTATTTATCTTCTATTGAGGTAGAATACAAAGGAGGTGTTAATGTTGCCACTATGGCTATTTGGATTCAGGAGATTCTTAGTGAGTTTGGTATCCAATTTCAATGACCAATAGTCATCTTCAGTGATAACCAAAACACAATCTAGATCTGTAGGAATTTAGTTCTCCATCAAAGTACCAAGCATATCAAGATTCACATTCATTTCATTCAAGATTTCATCCATAAGTAAGTCATTGATCTCCATTACATCTAGACAATGGAGCAAATTGTTGATATATTCATCGAACCCTTCATTGAGAGAAAGTATGTTTATTTACAGGAACTAATTGGGGTTTGAGTAGCTCCATCTTCCTCCTCCTTTGTGGGATCATCTCTATGTAATTGGGTACCTCATCAGGCCTCTATGTCGGGACCCAATCTTCTACCCAACAAAGTTATGCTTAGGGGAGTGTTAGTGTGGGCTTTTTTCCACTATGTGGTTTTACCTACACGGTATAATTAGCTTTTTTAAGTCAATTATACTTCATCATGTGAAATGTACTTTAAATCATTTTCTATTTGTGATTTGAGTTAATTACATTTTTGGGTGACCTAATTTCTCACTATATAATGTATCTTTCGATGTACTTTTTGGCTAATGAATGAATGCTCATTAATGTAACTTTTTTATTATGAAGACAAGCTTCTTCCTCTTATGATTTTTTCTTCAAATTTCACTACTCCATATAGATTCAACCTCGTGTACTCAACCCTATCTATTAGATCCTTGATTGTGTCCCACTTTGACAATTCTCACCCATTGCTTAGAATGAGGCCCTTAGTTCTATAACATAATGAAGAAAATATTCAACATTTTCTCTTGTATTCAACTTGAGATAATGAATCCAACTTTGTAGATGAAGAATGGTATTTTGGTTCTTGGCTTCATAGATGGTATTGAGTTTTGTACTAGGCATATTTTACTAAAGTAGCATCTCAAATATGGGGTTGGACCTCATCCAATACCTTGAACGTAATGATCAACTTCACCTTTTAGTTTGCTTTGTCACACTTTTGTTACTATTCAAAGTCTAAGGGATGTTGGGTGCGTGTGCCATCAACAACTGGACAAATTTTAAGTGGGTTCTCACCTTGGATTTCTGATGAGCATAGTTATCACCACAAATAATTTATGTATCAAGCAAAACAAATCTTTGACCATTTCTAACCATGATGAATGATAATGGAAAAATGAAAAAAATAATTAAATCATTTAATTTAACAAATTTTGAAAAAAAATGACTTTACACTTGTGTTTATCCTCTTATTTCATATTTTTAAACAAATTTTTAGGTTCTGGGTATGCACAAATTTTGATATTTTAAAGTTCCCTGATCCGTAATGGGCTTGTTTTATGTTTTAAAAATCATAGAAATAATTAAATATGAAATTTTATGAGAGGTGGAATAAAAATATTTTAGGGAGTGCTTTGAAAATCAATTTTACACAAGTGAAATTATTTTTATGGCTAACACCTACTAGTGTGCAAGATACATAATTAATTATTATTTCCAAGAACTATAGGCAAATGACAGAAACCATTAAATATGAAGTTTGATAGGCTTTCAGACCAAAATTCATTTTTTGTGTGTATTCTTACCCCCAACTAAAGAATGTGGTAAGTTTTCAAGTCTTGAATTCATATGATTTGCAAAATCTCAAATTAAATGGCTTCTTTAGTTCTTTTAAGGTAAAAATTAAAAGATTTATAAATTTTTTAATTTAATAAAGTTTTAAAAATATTCCAAAATTGCATATTCCCTAAATTTTTATAAAATTTACAAACTTAGGCTTAATAAAATAAAATATTTTTAAACTAATCAGATTCAATCTTTATACATGGTACCTCCACATCCCTAGGCGCTTCTCCAAACAAGAATGGCATCCCATTGAGAGTATAAATGAAACACTTGACCTCTTTTTACATGTTTCATTTTTGGGGTGTGATTTTATCATTTTTCTTACCCTTCTTGAAGATCACCATAAATCAGATCTTAAAGATGTGTTGTAATGTTATAGGTTGACTTTTTCTTGAGAATGGCATTAAACAGCTACATCGTTACACCTAAATCATCATGCTTCTACTGGGAATGTCATTCTCTTTATGGTTATATTTGAACTTTGCATATCTAAATTATTTCTGCCTTATTAGGCACTCTATGTCCAGGAATTGTGCTTTTGTTTTGCTTATAACAGATATTTAAAATAAAATTATTCTTTCAATGCCTTTCCTCTGATGGCTTGGACACTTTTGTTATTTGCAAGTGGAAGGTTTTTGGGTTGCCACCTCTAATTTTCTCTTTATCTTGGTTGATCCTTGCATTTTCCAATGCCACATAACAAAAAAATGATGCTTGGGCTACCAAAGAGAATGCACTGCTCCTCCATCTAAATTTTACTTTCTTGGCTTGATTGCTCCTCTATACTTTTCTTTTTTGATAGATGATCTATCTATAAACTAATGATTCTTTATAGAAAATAAATGGGAATTTAAATAGTTTATTTTTATGGAACTTGTATTGAAAAGAATGGAGTGCTTCAAGGCCCCTTCTTTATTCTTTCTTTCCTCTCCTCATCTTTGTAATAAATGCTCTATAGATCTCCATAGGAAATCTTACATTGATACTAAATATGAGAAAAAATAGATTTTCTTAAATTAATTGAATTTATGTTCTTTCTAAAAATTATATTTTGTGATTATGTAGCACCTCAGTGTTATATACTTGGCAAACTCATGACCCTAATTATTCCTCTTAGTTATATGCATGTCTTGCTTCTGAAAGCCTCGCATCTTATCTATCTTGTGCCCCTTGGCCTATCTCTTAGTCCAACTAGCCTTATATTGATGAAAAAAATGTCCCATCTTTTCCAAAATTCTTAAAATGTACTTATCTTATACCTCTATAAGTTTTGAGCCTATGTTTGCTCTCCTTTTCCCTAGACACTAATGTCTAGGTAAGATAGTAGCATCGATGTTCCTATCCTAGCTCGATAAAGTGTAAAGTGCATTAAAGTCATCCAATTTGCAAATGAAATTTATTAAAATGGTTTACCTAATTGCATTAATGTGAGTTATATGTAGATGCAGGATAATGGGGGACAAAACAGGGGGTATAAAGTGATAATTTGTTTCTTAAAATAATAGTACTTAAACTTGGAGAGAATGTTAGAGACACTTAAAAAAATAATTTGATAATGACATAAGAATATTAATTGTGTAATTTTGAATTTATTTTATAAATATATAATTTTTTTCAATATCCAGATGATAAAAGTGTGAGAAATAGATGTATTTATGACAATAAGTTGGTCATTTTAATGAAAAGATAAGGAGATTGCATATGTATGAACACACTTTTTTTGAGTAAAAAAATGAATTTTTGTATAAAACTTCATATATGGATAGGTTAAATGTCAAATATTGTTGAGAATATTTTTTATTAATTTTTTATTATATATATAATTTTTAAATAATTTTACAAGTCAAGACAGCTGGAAAATTGAAATTGCAAGTGAACAAACATGATTTTTTGACCTTAACTTCATGAAAATCATTTTTTTTAAAAGCATGGTTGACAACGTGTACATTATTGAGATATAAGTTTTATAAATGTTTGATTGATATTCAAAATGTTATGAGAGAATTTGTGACAATATGTATATAGTCCATAATGAGGTATGTTATATAGAAATTAAGTAATAATTATAAATAATATTCTAACATTAAAAATATATATATTCTAAAACTATGCTTTCCCCTCTAAAAACTCTTTTTGTTTTAAATAATAAAATACACATAATCAGAGGTGTCAATAAAGACAAAAAAAACTCTCAAATTTCTTAGAAATCAAATTGGTTAATTCATGACAGGGTTTGGACTAGGTTCAGGTCCTCTAGGCTTAAAAATGAGGCAATTTTGGAGGGAAAGTGGCAAATAAAATTTTATAAAATTATAAAGGGTGTACAACCTTTACAAAAGGCATACGCCCTATGTAAACCAACTTTTCACCTTATTAATTATTTTTGCCCATTTTTTCATAGATCAAAAAAGGCGTGCATGCTTTCAAAAGCATGCATGCCCTTTGTGATTCATGAATTTATCTTAGATTTCCCACAAAATTTTCTCATTTGGTTTTTTTACAAATTATAAGTCAATTTTTTCTTTTGCAATTATGTGGATTTGGTAAATTTTCCATTCACTTTATTTGAATCAATATAAATTCTTCAAGTTTAAATCTACAATTAGATTATTTTGGTAAAGATAAATAATGGGGTCAGGAAATCATCGTAAAAGACCAGTCAAAGATCTAAAAAGTGAGGAAATTGAAGAGAAGAGAGAAAAAGAAAGAAAAATATAAGCAGATATGAGAGCATCCATAAGAGCTTATAAGCAAGGTGAAGGTACTTCCTCCATACCAAGTAATATTTCAAATTAAAATAATATACCGAATTCTATAGAATTTAGTTTATATATGTCTTCAAATGAGATAAGAGAACCCAATCAATCTTTGTTGAATGACTAAATTCAAAATTTAGAGCATGTAAGTAATGAATTTATAATAAATGGTGAAACATATGGGCAAACATAATACAATAAAACATCCATTCATAATGAAGTTTTTGAGTATGATGATAATCAACATCAAGTAATAATCCCAAATCATGTGTCTCCTAATGAAAAGAAATTCAATTCACCTGTAAGATATAATGTAGATAGTCAACCCTCTACTACCCCTACTATGGTTAAAGTGGTAACACCACCTAATTTAATACAAAATATGGATCTTACATCCACATGTCCAAGGGTAATAAGACAAACACCAAGGTATTTGATTTAAATAGATGAGAAAATAATAGAACCTGTGGAAGGTAAAATGTCAAAAAGATCAATTCAACGTCATTCTCAACGTGTATGGGACTATGCATTTGAGAATAAAACCCATACAAAATGATGTCAAATATTTTTTAAATTAATGAAAATGCAAAAAATGTGCCTTGTGATGCATAATTTAGGACTAAGAACATTCAACATGGATAAAAGAAATAGTACAATAGTAAAGAATCTATTTAATGCATTTAAGGTGATATGCAATAAAAATCAGAAAAAGAGAGTAATGTGTCAATATGAACAATAATGAAATATATAGTGATTAAGTCAACATTTAAAGCTTAAATTCTTAGTGAAACAAGTAAATCTTTGAATTTAAATAGAAAAACTCTAATAAATGTAGTAAAAAGAAGAATAAGGTTTAATGACCCTTCACTCACAGATTGTTGGGCATTTAGTGGTAGACTCCCATGAATAGATAAGGTATTAGTTGAAGGAACAAGACATTTGATTGAATTTTTTTGGCACGACAACATAAGAGTCTCATCTAATGTAAAAGATGTTGTTAAAAGAAGAAAAGGCTCAAAAAACTATCAGCCGCATCCAAAACATTTCTTAGACATGATCTAAATAGAATTTTATAACATTTTTATCGAAAAAATTAATAGCTAATTGATAATTAGCCAAAGGTCATTTGAGATGTGCAAGTCTTTCTATGTTAAAATCAACCAAACACACACCACATGTTGTAGGGTACATGTTGAATTTGCTATGCAATTTGATATTTTTTTGTCACACTTTACATACTGATGAGATTTTGAAGGAATGTATGGTGTCTTCCCCACCTAAGACATCAAGAGAATTAATCCAAAGTCTTTTTTGTCAAAGACCTGAGGGACATTTTTTTTGCCAAACAATGTTTAGTTGGAACATGTGAAAGTTGTGGTGATTTAACAAATTTGATGAGTTATATACATGAATAAATTTCACATAAATTTGGAAAATAAGTAGTTGATAATAAGACGTATAAATTTGTAAAGTGTGTGTTAAAGTATGGAAAAGAGTCATCAAGATGTGAGTTGGTTATGACCAAAGTTTTTGTATTTTATTTCATTTTTAAATTCAAGAAGAATATCATCTACCAATATGCAAGATACACACAAATCAAAATGGCTAGATAATAAATTCAAGGTATACAAGAATAACTTCCTAATTGGTGCCATTATTTAAGTTATGGACTTTGTTGAGAACTACAGACTATAACCACAGAATGAGGTTTAATTCCAATACTATAATTCAATTCAAATTAGGATTTTTGTTCACATTACATTCAGACATGCACTTAATAGCACAAATGATAATAGAAAGATTTTGAGGGAGTACCAATTTTATATGAGCGATGATGGATTGCATTCTCCAAAGTTTAACCAAGGTTGTTTTGATATATTTTATATAAATATGAATGCAAGAGAAATCATGTTTGATACACACTACATTTGGTTAGATAATTGTGCAAGGTAGTCTAACAACTCTCAAAATATTTTACTGGTTAAACAAACTACATAAGAAGAATGGTGTTCAACATATTTGGAGCTTCTTTGAGGTTGGGCATGGAAAAGGAGAACATGATGGTACAAGTGCATGTGTAAAAAGAGAGTAGGGAAAGCACAAGGATGGTACTAATTTGATTGATGTTGTAAGTATTGTGACCTGGTGTAATGAAAATATTTATCATGGATCAAATAAACATTCTCATGTGCAAAGATTCTTTTGGTTAATGGAGGAAAAACACAAGGCAATTTTTTTATGAATATTGTAGTATAGTACCTAGATCGAGTGTATTCCACTCTATTCAAAGCTCGAATTCAAGTTCTTAGACTATTTATACTAGGGATATGGCAAGTTTTTGTTCCAAATGTATGGAATTTAATTAGAACAAATGTGAATCAAAATAATGGGTTGATGAATGGTATTGTAGACCCATATCACCTATAGATAGTAGCCATTCACTCCAACAATTGACAGATCATGAAATGACATCATTAGTTGACTTTGACCACATCTCAGATCTTGTATAATCAGGTATAATTTATTCTTTAATTAAATATACAACCTTAGTTAGATATTAGTGATATATTTATTTTTTCTAGATGTGCTTATAATTTGATTATAATTTAAATGCAAGTTATATTTTTATAGTAAATGCACTTGATGACAATGATGAGGGAACAAATTACTACTTGTGTCATTATATAGAGGCCAAAAAAAATTAATCACAAATGTTAAAGATGGAGAAGAGCTAATTTATCCCACAAGATCCTTAGTGCTTACAAGAACTTGGCTTCATAGGTACTATCATAAAAAAAAAAAGTTATTATTTGAGGACTTTGAAACACATAGGGTGGTGCTTCACTATTCAAATCTAGTTATTGCTACAAATATTCAAATGATCAAATATCATGAAAAGCTTCACAATAGAATTTTGTGAAAAGTACATGAATTTGACCATAAAGTGATTTTTGAAACACTTGAAAACAAAGCTGATCTTAAAGGTACATTATATTGAATTGGTAAGTTTATCTTGTATTTCAAATTAATATAGTTAAATTATTTGATTTAATGTATTTTAATTTTGAATTATTTTATCATTAAGTGTTTATTTATGTTTAAAGTTTTTACTAACAATTTTAATGTAGGTTAATGATACTAGACGGGCTTCTACCTTCATAGGGTTGGTTCCATGAGTAGAGAAGATTACCTTCTTGAAATAAATATAATTAAAAAAATAATTCATGTTAATGTTATCTACCTTAAGCAAACAGGTTTTCACCTTATCTCTATTTGTCCTTTCAAGAAAATAAGAAAATAGTCTTATCTACACCTTGATTATGGCTTGGAGATAGAGAAAATACTCCTAGACTTTCTTAGAGGATTAATTTTTGCACATGTATGAGTTGATGACTCATCTCTATCCATCATGGTTCTCCTACAATGCACAATAGAAGTTTGCTCAATTCGTACACTTAGGGACGAGGAAATTATCTTAAGGGATACATCTAATTAACTACAACCTTCACTCTCAAGGCATGAATGAGACCAAAAAATATCCATTCTAAATTTAAAAGACCTATCAAGATGTGTTTTCATAGATGATTCATCGATTGGGCTAATGATTTAGAATATATAGCCCCCACTAACTTTTGGCCCATTCTGAGAGATTTGGCTACAAGAGAAACCTCATTACCATGTCTTACCTAGATTGAGTTAAAGATAATACTCCTTATATTTCCTAGAGGACTCATCTATGCATTTTTAGGAGTTAATGGTTCATCTCTAACCCTTGCGGTTCTCTGGCAACCTATGACATAAGTTTGCTCAGTTTGTACACTCAGGGATGATGAGATTCTCTTAAGGGATACATCTGATCAATTGTAAACTTTCATCTTAAGGCATGACCAAAACTATAAAATATTCATTCTAACCTTAAAATTTTATCCAGACGTGTCCATGTAGATGGTTTGTCGATTGGGCAAAGGACTCATAAATATGACCCCCACTGACTAACTTTTGGCCTATTCAGAGAGATTTTACTACAAGAGAAACCTCATTGTTTTGTCTTGCCTAATTTGAATTAGAGAGAATAAAAATAGACTTTATTAAATGAATCATCTATCCACATGTAGGATTTTATGTTTCATATTTATCCCTCATGTTTTCCCTACAATATACAACGGAAGGTCACTCAGTTTGCACACTCAGGGACAAGGAGATTTTCTTAAGGGATGCGACTGATCAATTTCAACCTTCATTCCTAGGGCACAAAAAAGACTAGAGAATGGTAATTCTAGCCTTAAAATTCCTATCTATATGTGTCTTCATAGATGGTTCGTCAATTGGGCTAATGATTCATAATAGATGACCTTCACTAACCAACTTTTGGCTCGTTTTGAGATATTTGGCTATAAGAAAAACCTCATTTTCATGTCTCACCTAGATCAAGTTAAAGAGAATCCTCTTAAGGTTTTTTATAGCACATTTTTATGCACATTTAGGAGATAATTCCTCATCTCTAACCCTCACAATTATTTTTCAACGTGCAATGGAAGTTTACTCAGTTTGCACACTTAGGGACGAAGAGATTCTCTTAAGAGATGCATTTGATCAATTACAACCTTCACTCTTAGGGCATGACTAAGACTGGAAAATGATCATCCTAACCTTAAAATTTTCATATAAATGTGTATATATAGATGATTCATTGATTGGGCTAATGAGTTATAATATACGGGGCCCATTAATTAGCTTTTGGCCCATTCTAAGAGATTTTGCTACAAGAGAAACCTTGTTATTGCATCTCGTTTAGCTTAAGTTAGAGAGAATCCTATAGGATTTATTAGAGGACTCATTTTTGCATGTGTAAGAGCTGATAATTCATATTTATCCCTCATGGTTGTCATGCAATGTGCGATGGAAGTTCACTTAGTTTGCACACTCAAGGATGATGAGATTCTCTTAAGGGATGCATCTAATCTAATGCAACCTTTGATCCTGGGGCATGACCAAAATTAATTAATGATTTTTCTAGCCTTAAAATACTTATCTAAATGTGTTTATATAGATGGTTTATTAATCAGGGTAGTAAAATCAGAATATACAGGTCCTACTGACCAACTTTTGGCCCATTTTGAGAGATTTGGCTATGAGAGAAACCTCATTACCACATCTCACCCAAATTGATTTAAAGAGAATGCTCTTGATATTTCTTAAGGGACTCATCCATGCATGTGTTTGAGTTGATGGTTTATCTTTAGCCCTCATGGTTTTCTTGCAACACACAATGGAAGTTCACGTATTTTGCACACTCATGGACGGGGAGATTCTCTTATGAGATGCATCTAATAAACTACAATCTTAACTCTCATGGCATGACTAAGATCATACAATAGCCATCCTAGCCTTAAAACTAGCATCTAGATGTGTCTACATAGATGGTTCATTGATTGAGTTAATGAGTTAGAATATACATCCCCCACTAACCAACTTTTGGATCATTCTGAGAGATTTGACTGTGAGAGAAGCCTCATTACATCGCCACATCTCACCTAGCTTGAGTTAGAGAGAATACTCTTTTTATTTCTTAGAGGACTTGTCTGTTCATGTTTAAGAGTTTATGGTTCATCTCTAGCTCTCATGGTTATCTTTCAATACACAATGAAAGTTCACTTAGTTTGCACACTCAAGGATGAGGAGATTTTCTTAAGGGATGTGTCCAATCAATTTCAACCTTCACTCCCATGGTGTCATAAAGATCAAACAATAAATTTTCTAGCCTTAAAATTCCCATCCATATATGTCCACGTAGATGGTTTATTGATTAGGCTCATGATTCAGAATATACGGCCCCTACTGACCAATTTTTGGCCCATTCTGAGAGATTTGGCTATGAGAAAAACCTTGTTTTCACATCTCACCCAACTCGAATTAGAGAGAATATTCTAAGTAATATAACATGATAAAATAAAGGATAGTAAGTCTTTGTATGATCCTATAGCCTTAGAAGGATATCATGGTAAAAGATCTAGCATTTTGCTTGAGCTACAAACTTCTACAAGTGAGATACAGACTTCATCAGTCTTGCTATAGACATCATTAGGATTGTTACAGACTTCATCAGGCTTTCTAAGGACTTCATCAGGATTTCTACAAACTTCATTAGGCTTTCTAACTTCATCAAGTTTACTACAAAATTCATCAGGGTTGTTAAGGCCTTCATCAGGCTTACTATGGACTTTGACAGAATTGCTAATGACTCATTTGGAAATCATTTACAAGGCATTATAATGATTGTTTAATCTATTCTCAAATGATCAAGATCATTTCCAACTATCACAAGAACACTTTTTATTTATATTATTTTTATATAAAATTTTTTCATTTATAGATTATATCTAAATGTAGATTTGTCTAATTTAGAGATTTTCATTCCAATAAAATAGAGCTCTCCATATTTTGTGGTGATTGAGGCTATTTTGTAATATATTAGGTTCCTACAATAAATATATCTCTCCATATTTTGTAGAGATTGAGATAGACTAGAATATTTAGGTCTTTACTCTTAAATAAGGCATTGGTTGGAGCATGAGATTATAAATGCAACCTCCCACACCATTTAAGAAGAATCAATAGATTTCTCTCTCTATTATTCTAAATAATTCATTATGAAGTTTTTGGCATAAAGCTTGTGATTCTGAAGAAAATCCTCTTCTGAGGAATGAGTTGGCAACTCATTCCAAGGAATATGAATCAATGTCTTTGTGTTCACTTCTTTGTGATGTAATTAACCTTTTATTGTAAATTTTTGTCTTTTCCCTTTGTGTCATTTAATCATTCTTTTCTATATAGTTTGTTGTGAACTTGTAGGTGTCTTTTTAATTTATCATTCCTTTTCAATTTAGTAATTTTACTTTCTTACAAGTTTGATTTAATTTCATTCATGCATGATTTAATTTCTACAAGAGTGGTTTTTAATTTCTTCAAGTGTGGATTTTGGTAGAAGATACTCTTTGCTAGAGATCACTTCCTCCTATTGCATATTGCCTTCAGACACTAACCCTAGGTTGACATTATTTAATGAAGGGGATTGACAACCCTCATCCATGATAAGTTATTTATTACCAAAAACACACTATATATACCCTGATGGATGATGTTCCTGCATCACTAGACCTCCTAATAAACTATGATCAAGTACAACTTATCAAATTTACATCCATAAAATTGATCACAAGTCCACTTACATCACAATTGCAAATTGATATATAATTAAATGTAAATGAAACAAGTAAATAGTAAATATCGCATGTAAATGTAAAATATACATAATGATGAAGCACCAACTTAGAGAATAATGTTGATTTTTTAATCCCCATATGAATTAATAATGATCATTAACCAATAATATGTGTAAACACTAAATTATCAAAATAAAAAATATGCACAGGTAAAGGAATTCTATTATCAAATAGTATATATGTATATGCAAAGTTCTATGTCATAGTTCAACATAAATAATAAGACATATTTGAAGAAAAAATGTAGACCATAACATGTACATAGACAAAATGCACCATATAGGCATACAATGTGGACCATATCGACATACAAAATTGATTGTGCCTACAACTAGACCCCTAGTACAACAACTAGCTCACCTGTTCCTCATTGCCTCCAAATAAATTGTGCTTTGTTGGAATAGATGTAGATTAAGGGGTGTTTTATGCCTCAATATGAGGTAAGACTCTCCTCTCAACATGTGAACCATCCCTTATTAAATCCACAACCTCTAAAAATTATTGTGTCTATACAACATATGAAATATAAAAACTATTGCATTAACATTGTATATTGAAAATGATAATTTTTTCAAGAACAAAATTTTGCAAAATGATTCTACACTCACCATATTCCATCTAAATGGATGTTTAGGACTACAAAACCACATGTACACCCACGATAGAGAATCCTATGAAGCATACATATATCATTAAATCTAGATGTGCATACATTTATGTAAATATGACATATAATATCATTGCTTGAAGCTAAAAAAAATTTAACTACGTGTTCTCACCAGTCTTTGTCCTTGAATCATGACCTACTACAAAGATAGTGGATCCTCAGATGTAGCCACAACATTAGGAAAACCTTCTTGTCATCCATGAGGGGTACCCATAGCATCCCTCATCATCTATAAAACTAATAAATGAATAATGTGTGAATCTAATGAACATGATAAAAATCTATGACTATAATATGTATCTTAAAACATAGATTTTTATTCAAGGAATAATAAACATATGTGAAAAAATATGTAATTTAAAAGTTTTCAAACCTGCGTATAGGGTACACCCATGCTAATTACGGCCTCTATAATAGAGTCAAGGCCTGTTGAACTACTCAAGATATCACCAATCATCTATAAAATCAACAAATAATAAGTTCAATCAAATAAATTAGTCAATTAAGTAAACACATACTTAAAAATAAGATTAATATTATTTTACAAACATAAGCAAATTAAAATTAAAATTAAACTTGTGTATCAAATATAGATGGTGAAGTCGATAACTCCTGCATAATAGGCTGACATATCCTAGAGGAGTTGGTGAAGTTAATACATTTGGCATAATGTCTGGCATGCTAGTGTCATGTGATGTTGAAGCATCTATAGGTGGCATATCCTCGGCATGCTAGTCTCCTAAGCTCCTAAAACATCTACATGTGGCATATGCATTAGCATGTTAAGGTCCATAAATGTACACTATGTATGTCACACTTAAATAGGAGGTCCTACACACTTCCTCCCACATGATGTGTAATGATGCACATGAACTTTAACGTGAGTAGGAGGAGGGACACTAGCACCTATACCAACACCACCAAAACCATTATCTCCACTACCAATTCCATCAATACCACTACCACCAACACCACTATCACCACCTAAAGGTTGAGTAGAAGTCTTCAATGTATGCATACCATGCTCAATTATAACTTGTGTCAGACTCATAACCACCTCAAGGGTATCCGCCTATACGTTACAATGCAAAATTTTAGGAATAGAGACATGTGATATCGTCCTTTTGTTTCTCTGAGCTCGGTTATGATGGTTTTAGTCTCACCTGGTACTAGGTCTATCAAATAAAGACCCACCTCCCAGCCATCATCTCAAAATAGTTTGGAATTTATTACAGCATAAAATCATAATACAATTTTCTCAAAAAATATCATGAAACTTCATTATTGTTACATGGAGGCTCATCAAACACCATCCACCACCTATCCAAAAAGTTATTTTTCATCTCCTCATGAACACACCAATCAATACTAATATGTTTGCAATTCATCGACAGAGGTTGGTTGGTTCCAGGCTTAATAAATAAAGCACACACACATTCTTTTGTTATTTTTTTCTTAACATCTTTATATGAAAATTTGTCAAAATAAAATTGTTTCATGGCCTCTCTTCGATGCAACATTACATCAAGTTGTGAACTTACATTTATCTCTTCATTAAAAATAGTCTCCAATGTATTATCAAGTGAAATGTGTGCAATATCAACTCAAGAGTGATGTAAACCATTGATGACTATTTGTAATTATTGACATTTTAAATTATATTATTCATATAATTAAATTTCTTGTGCAAAATCAAATTGTTTGGGGTTTTGTCTAACATTTTCTTCACTAAATGGATCCATCGTTCAATTGTGTATCTAAATTTAAATAGAAATACAAGCTTTTTAAAGGCAATACAAGAGAATCTAATGCAAACCTAAACTCAAAACCCTACTTGCATAAATAAATAGAAATACAAATGGAGAAATTAAAATTTCAAAATCAACATACTTGAGGTAGTAACCCAAATGTCAAATCCCATTGGTGGGATGCAAATCCAAAGCACACACATAGATTTACAATAGAAATGGAAATGGGAAAAAGGTAAAAATGGTCGTGGGTTTGAGCTACAAAAAGAAAATGAAATTAAAAAATCATAAAGGTGTACACCCTTTGAGTAGGGTGTACGCCCTTGAGGCTCAAGCATAAGCCAGAACCTTGAAAATTTAAAACAAAGGTGTATGCCCTTTGTAAAAAAAAAATTAAATTTGGGGGAATGTCATACTTTTTATCCCCCAACTTTGTGTATTGACCCTTTTCTCCCAATAGGATTGGTATAAATACAATATCAACCATCATTCATTCAACAACTATAAAACCTAACAATCGAACCAAAGATAACTCAAGTTACCAAGATCTTTCCTATTGTGT
This sequence comes from Torreya grandis, assembly GCA_037957365.1. Classification (NCBI taxonomy): domain Eukaryota; kingdom Viridiplantae; phylum Streptophyta; class Pinopsida; order Cupressales; family Taxaceae; genus Torreya; species Torreya grandis. The sequence continues at coordinate 5,098,336 of JARHVA010000104.1, forward strand.
GTTATTCTGATAATAGTCAAAGCAACAACCCAATTACAAGTTTGAAGTACTAAAAGAGCAACCATAAGGTCATATTTTTCCAAGTTACAAGTTAGGTCATTGTTGTACTTACTTTACACACATTGCATGATTTCACACACAAGCCAACACATAAGGGAGAATTACATGGGTTTAAGGCCTTATTTTGGAGTATTGGCTATATAGGTAGTGCCCTTTGACAACGAGGTCATTACAGGTCAACTCGATACCATGTACCCACTAACCCATTTTTTCCCAAGGTCATAGATGCAAAGCTAGGGTTTTGTCATTTTACCATGAGAAACAATCCATAACCTAGATTTGAATGCACCAGGGCAAAGTTGAATCCAAACCTAGAAGCATCTAAGTGGTGGCATCATATTTTAGTGCATATTTTGTACAAGATACTAGTGTTAATGCAACTATCTCAGGCTGACACAAGTGTTTAGAGAGCTAGAGGTACTAAATCTAAAATTTGATCCAAAACTATCTTCCTACCTACTTCCCACCTATACCAGATCCAACACTATATTAGCATCAAAAATAGCTAAGTAATATATTTTATGCCATTTGTATATCTAGCATAGTTATACTTTCCATTAATAACCTACTTCAATTTTAAAAATTAAATATGTGGTATATTTGAGTTTTTAACACATTAATTGGTTTGTTGTATATATGATATTAATCCTTATGCCCTATCATTTTTATATCCTTAACCCTATCTACCTAAGTACGATAACCTCCTATCCAAATTAGGGTTAAACATTTGGTGAACTCGATCTTTGAACAATAATCCCTAGGCCAGCTAGAGTTTTTTATTTATTTTCTTATTGTCAATCCCTAATTGGTAAATATTTCAATCATGTTTTCCATGGACACATATGTAAATTATTTCATGGTCCAATAATTTATGGTTGCTATCATTTGCTATGTTACTTGTCTTGTCAAAATTGTTAAGCAAATTTGTGCACATAATGAGAGAGTGTTAAAGCAAAGACAAATGTTGATGTCTCTCCATAAGTCCTCTTGCAATACTCCCTGATTGGTAAATATTGCAATCATGTTTGCCATGGACACATCTGTAAATTATTTCATAGTCCACTACCTTATGGTTGTTATGGTTTGTTATGTTACTTATCTTGTCAAAACTATTAAGCAAACCCTTGCACATAATGAGAGAGTGTTAAAATAGAGACAACTTTTGATATCTCTCCATAAGTCCTCTTATAATGTTATAAAGTTGACATCTAGATGCTAATATGCATGCTCTTAGCCATTTATTCTATCCAATCCTTATTCGAGTGACAGTTACTATCCCACACCCATTATTCACCCATGACTTATATTGGATCTTATGGTCCATGCTATTACTACTCAAAGAGGTAAGGTTGTTCAGCCTACATAACAACTTGTTAATATACAACAGTGCCCCCTAAGCCTAAACTTATGATAAAATTTAAGGGTTTGACCTTGTTGACCAATTAAACAATACACATGCTAAAATTTCAATACTTGAGCTCTTAAAATAATTTGATGTTTACAAGGACATCCTATATGAGACATTACATGAAACTCAAGTTCCAAATGATATAAAGACTATTTATTTTGTAGATATCATGAAAATATCAATAACAATGCCAAACTTATCACCTTTGACCCAATTGACTTACCACCCTAAGATATTATTGATCAAGAGTTAATTTTATTCATATAAGTGACAATGCAAAATAAAGGCATCAAAAAGGTATTCATTGATAATGGATTTAATTTAAACATTTATAGTATCAATTTCTTAACCACCGTGGGCATTAACACCAATATGATTCAAAAGTCGATTATGCATATCCAAGGGTTTAATAATTAACATGGCCCTCTAGTTATTCAACTTATATTGGATGTGACATTAGGACCAAAAATTATTTCAAATAATTTTTAAGTAATGTCTCAATCATTACATCATAATGTGTTTTTGGGTGGATCTTGGATACATTCTATAAACACCATAAATCTGCACACCATGATTTCGAATGTCGAAACACCCCTAGATGACTTTAGGACCCCCTTGGGAAAAATTTAACCCTTCGACTCCTAGTCAAGCCTAACCATGGTCAGTTTGACTAACTGATTTAACCTACCTTTTTACCCATTCTTTGCCTTGGCCCTAAACCATCGACGATCAGGGTCCACCAAACCCAAAAGCCAACATGTAAATGCCCACCTTGCTTTTCTAAAAATAGCTTGTCTAAATCCATGTGCAAGCCATTACATGCATGAGTTAAAATTAGAAAGCCCAGTCAATGTCTTGTTGCACCTTTCCTTCCTTGCCTATAAGAAGAGAGGAGCAGGGAGGTGAAAACCATCTATAATTGTTATCAAGAACTTGTGCATATAGAGTTTCTTTTCTTGCAGGTCAATCATCATCAATGGTCCAGCCATCATGTCAAAGATCCAACTTGCCACTGCTACCCTACCAAAGTGTTGAGTATTGTTACTCTGTCAAAATCATGCCAAAATCCACCAATAGGCCAACCACCTCAATCAATCACCCGATCAACGTTTTACAAGATAAGTATTTATTTTTCAGCATTCATTTACTTTATTTACATTTCATAATTATCCCAACACTAACCCATCTATTGAAATCCAACTTTGTGACCTTATATAAATTAGCCATTTATTATTAACCTCCAACACACAATAATCATCGATGGTTATCTCAACCATCGACGACACTTTAACCGTCGACGGTCACCTCAATCATCAATGGTCATTGTGATAGGAAATAATAAGTTGTTTTCACCCTCTTACCCCCAACCAAATTCAATTTTCTATGTCCTTGCCTATTCATAGACCCCTGCCTCATTTTTTAAAGCACACTTGTTAGCACTAGTGTTGACTTGATTATTGTTATATTAGTCATTTTAGTCTATTTTTTTACCAAACATTTATTGTATTCAATTACAATACCTTTTGATTATTGATACAAGTACTTTATCTTATGTTTATAAACTTAGTTATTTAAAACATATGGATTGATAGCCCCCGAAGAAGCTCTTGCTTTCAAAATCTAGCTAGTGCAAGGCAATCCACCCAGCTATCTATCTAACCATTCATTTGCTTTAGTGTTATCTTATTTGCAAGTTATCCTCCCAAACCAAAGAGGATCTCTTCATAATTATTCAATTTAATGTTTGCACAATCAAATAGGTTTTTCAACCATACCCATATTTAGTTTCTTCTTCTTCCTTTCTCGTAACATAAACTGAAATTCATTAAAACATTTTGGCACACCTGATGGGACCCTTGTGTTTTTACTTAGGTTTCTTTTTTTTGCATATATATATTCTTCTCTCTATTTTGTACTCATAAACAAAATCAAAAGTTTCTTTTGGGCTTAAAATTAAGTGCATACATCGATTGCTTACAAGTTTAGCTCACATAGTTTAACTTAAGGCAAAGTAAATCTATCGTAGCATCACTTTTTATTCCACACACTAAACAAAATCACCTTCATCAATTAAATATCAAATGAACTTAAGATAAGGCCCAACTAGGATTTCATCAGCTAGTAGTCACCTTACCCTTTCCCAATAATCCTACTTGGAGGTCATTACCAAGGGGAGAACCAACTCAACTCTCTAATTGAGTATAATCAACACCCTTATTATTGCGGTGTGTGAAGTGAGGGGGTAGGCCCTAATACCAAGCCATGTATTGATTCCCAATATAGACTCTTTTAGAGAGCTTGAACAACCTAAAACCAACCATAGACTTCTTTTTTAGTACCCATTCTGCAAGCCAACATCAGTCACACAATTTCTTAAAAGCTTAAGGCATAAGCCAAAAGAGAGACTAAAAAAAGAACCTTTAGGACATAACATGTTTTTTAGAGTGTGATTTGATTTTCTTGATCATTTTTTATCTTCTATCTATTTGAGTGGTGAGATTGTTTATGTATTCTCTCCCCTTACCTTGGATGGTTCTAACTCACCAATAGCAAAAGAATGTAGCAGAGCAAAACCCATCACCAAACAAATTAACCTCTCCTACCTCCTCATCCAAGGACTAAATCTTTGAACCAGCAGACTCTCCTCACCCTTCAAGAAGTCCTCCCTTCCCTTGAGAGGTTCCCCAAGGAGATACAAACTTTGCCACCTTCCTAAATAACAACCCTATAGCCCTTCAACATTATCTTAACACCATGCATCACCATAAAAATGCTTTAGTTCCACCTATGAACCCACCTTATGGCATGCCTTCCCACCTCATGGGAAATACTTCTATTGCCATGATCACTACACAACCATTGACTACCCAAGCCTCCTCATCTACCAATAACACCTTTGATACTATTATGGAAAACCAACCTACCCAACCTACAAACACCCTTATACCTTCCACCCCCACCAACAACTCCTCCACCTTAGGAACAAGCCAACCTCTAACCACCTATATTCCCCTCACCATGGGAGTCCCTACCACTAGCATTGTCAACCTTCCATCAGCTACCCCTAATTCACTAACCACTACCCCACTTCAAAGTCTCATGCTACCTATACCTTTTACCTTACCACCAATCACCATAAAGGTCACTACCCTTCCTTTCATCACCAGCCTAACTACCACTCCTACCTAATAGGTGCCCATTGCATCGATCCTAGGTTACATCCCTAACCCACAAGGGCATGTACCTTTACTTATTACCCAACCACCTACATCTACCTACCCATACATATCTTCCACCCAACCACCAGTGTCTGCATACCAATATGTGGTGGCTTCCTAACCTCCTACTAGTTATCAATATGTTACCCAATCACCATAATAATATGCACCTTACAACCTTCTAAGTGCATAAACCCAAGCAGACCTAATGAAGATGATCATGGATAAGATGAATACCTTAGAGTCATCCATTTTTGGAGCTCACAACATCTTATCATATGATCATATCTATAATGAACCCATTCACCCATTTATCCCTATCAAACTGTATCCTCCCTAGTGGGAACCTCCCAAGTTCTCCAAAATTTAGAGTAAGGAAGATCCCCAACAACACTTTAAGGCATTTAAGCATGCATGTTACTTTATTGCTTATGATGGTGCCCTTATTTTTCATACCTTCCATATCCCTGTCTAGTCTAACATTAGACTGGTATAGTGCCATAACCAAACACTCTTTGTTCTCCTTCACCTAGCTAGTCCAAACCTTCTTGGATCACTTTTCGATAAATATCTCTAAGAAGGTTTCCATCACTGACCTCTACTATATCCAATAATTTGATGATGAATCTATTACCGATTTTGTAACCTGTTGGAGGATCCTAATCAATCAGCTTTCCTTCTCCTTACCCCAACCTAAACTGATAGAACTTTTTTCTTGGACATGTGCCAAACACATCTCTTATACACTGCATGTATAGAGTTTCAAGACTTTTGATGAAGCTTTTACCATGGTGTGTAATCTAAAAAATAGAGCCATCGACGAAGGAAAGCTAAAACTAAAAAACAAGAACTCTACCTACAAAACCAATGAGGGATCTTCCTTTAAAATGAGTAACCAAACCAACATTGAGACCAAAATCAAGGGAATTGTGAACATGGTTGTCCTTATATCTACTTCCTCACCATTTATCAACCAACCAAGTTCCTCTAGCTCCTCAAGGCAAAACATGAGAAATCAAAACTGGAACACTCGTAAACAATTTACTCTGCTTGCAAAATCTTATACTTCCATCTTGGAAAAGTTATTGAAGGCCAACATCATACAACTTATTCTTATTAAACCACCTCAACAATTTGATTCTTCTCATCCTACACCTAGTTGGTACAATGAGAATGATCTATGCACTTTTAATCGAGTAGTTGGGCATGATGTTAGTAGGTGTAATACCTTCAAGAACGTTGTCTAATCTCTCATTGACAAAGGGGAGCTTGTGTTGGATAACCCCAATGCACCTCAAAACCAAGCCTTTAACATTTTTAGGTAGCCTTTCCCTAATCATGCACCTACTAAAAATGAGATAAATAAGGTTGAGTGTTCTCATGATGCCCATGTTGCTAACATGGTTCTTAGCATGCTCATTATTGAAGAACCTATCACCCAATCTATTTATTCTTCACCCTCTATACTTATTAAGGTAGTGGAGTTTCCTTCTCTTTTGGAGACCCAAACCAAGGAAGCAACCCTTTCTCCTTTTCCACTTATTGAGGTGGTGGAAACATCAACCCCTCTTTCACCCGACATACCAGAACAAGCAACTATTTTATCATCTTCCACAAACACTGAACAACTTGCTTCCCCTTCAGAGATCATTCTTGAAAAGGAAGCCACCATGTTTGCACCTCCCATAGAGGAGTCACCCATCCAAACCTTATATCCTTTGATTGAGGAAAAGGATGAGGTTACCATCCCTCTGTCTCAACCTATGGGTTTATCTTTCAAGTCCACTATCTAGGTAATAAAACTAGCCTACAAACCATTCTCTAGGTTAGTGCAAAAATTGAAATTTGTCTCTAACCCTGACATAGATCGAGCCAACTTTTGGTAGCAATTGGGGATCCCTTATATTGCCAAATAAGAACCTCCAACCACACCATTAGCATACCAACCACCCCTTCTATTATCCACACTCCTATCTCACCAACCAAATAGATGAAAGCCTCTACCAACCCAACTATTCCTCAACCATCTAAAGTAACCAATTGTTTTATTCTTTTTAGAAAATTAGGTGTTTAATTCCTAAGTAAATAAAGGGTATGAGCAATATAAATTAGTAAATAGATATGCTTTAATTAACCTACTGATTGGTGTAAATAGATAATATTTTGTCTATTTCTAAATATAGCAGTATGTGAGATAAATTAAATATTTCGATTGATCTGGACTGAGACAAAGTCTAATACTAGAGGATCAGGACTAGAAAATAGGTGGGAATAGGTTCCTAAACTTCATTTCTAAGTTAGACAAGAGCACTGAAAGTGGATACCCTATTATTTGGTGTTATAGTCCTATTTTGGTGCTGTTGTCCTGAGGTTGAAAACTTTTTAGATTTTGTCTGGTAGGTCTATGTTACCCTATCTATGAAATTTTGAGGCCTAGAAGCCTTTGGAGCTCACTATGTGTCTAATTCAATCTTTGAAACCCTTAAAAGATCTTGGTGCTTGAACTTGAATTGAAACTTAGGGAATGAAGAGAAGGGGTTAGTGTGTAAAGGATATGTTGGATGTACTTCACACCCCATATGTGGGCACATTAACTACATACCAATACTCTAAAGAGTGATCAAGCTAATGTAGTTCTCCCATTGAAGTGTTCAATCTAAGAATGTGTGATGTATGCAACTAGATGTGAAACTAGATGTACTTTGGATGACCAGGGACTAGTATGAGTGTTTGAATAGGCTTGAAATGATCTTGGAAGGTTGTATATAGAGAATAGGGAAGAGTGATTGAGTGTACTTGCTTGTATTCTTGATTTTTTCTTTTAATTGAGTGTCAACCCCTATAAATAGACTTTAAATGGCCTTTTATAAGGTAATTAATGATGATGGGCTAAATGAACTTGTATTAGTCTGATAGGGAAAAAGATAAGGATTTGAGAAAATCTAATCATTTAAGGTAAAAATGAACTTGGACAACAACACTAAAAATAGGACACCCTAATTTTTGGTGCTCCTATCCAAGTTGGGTGTTATTGTCCTAAGTGGATGAGACCTAGGGGGATAGTTTTGGGCCTAAGGGGGTCATTGGGGTCTCAAAAATCTTAGTCTGGAAAGCTACAAATGATTGGGAATCAATAAAAGACTAATCAAGAAGGGTTGTGTGAGCAAGAAATAGGACCTATAGGTTGGGTGCTATTAGCCATGCCTAAGTCATCAAATTTGCATTTTATATGACTACATTTGACCCCCCTTTATTCTAGTGATCCAACAAAGTGAAATACTAGGATAAAGGAAAAATAGAAAGCATACCTGAACTTACCTATAAGGGAGAAGCTCATGAAGCTATGTGATGTTGGATGTGCATAAAGAGAGCATGTTGCAAAGTGTGAATCTAAAAATGAAAACATAAGTAGATTAGTTTTTACTAGATAAAATATATCTAAAATAATAATGTACAAAGTTGAGTAAGAGGAAAATAAAGGAATGAATACACCTCACTGGGTACGCAAACCAGTACAAAACCTATTATGATGTTAGATTGTGTTAAGTATATGTTGAATCAAGAGTAATATCATGAATGGAGCTGAGTTCTTAATTCCTCATAATGTGGCTCAAGAATGTAAAGGCTGGCCCTTTGGCTCCATCGTCACCAACTAAGTGAAGTTAACGAATCATGCGTGTGTTAATTGATGTCTAGACTATGTCTCTGATCCCTCTAAATAGGTGGCTCAAGAAAACAAAGGTTGGCCCTTTGGCTCCATCATTGCCCCATGAAGTGAAGCTATGAAGTGATACTGGTATAGAATAGATGTCATATGAGATGGCTCATGGAGCCCATGGATGTGGTATAAATCTTGACAATGTGGCATGGATAGCTAAATATGTGCTGAAAACTATGCCACTCTTGGCCATTACAAAAGATGGAGGTTAGGCTTGTATAAAAGCCACTCCAAACTGATGTACTAGGCTTATATAAAATCCAACTCAAGAACTCAGGTACTTGGAAAGTTAAACTTGTATGAAATTTCAACTTGAATGTGATGTCAACCACCTGTAGATAGAGTAAGGCATGCAACTACTGAGAACGCTTAGAATAAACTAAAACTCAGAAATAAAAGAAGATCAATGTGTCATGCACATTGCCCCCAATCACTAATGTCTGAAACATGGATTTTGATATGAAGTTATGCCAACTGCTTAATCTAAACTATAAATAAGAACCATCATGTTGTGCATGATAACCCCCTATACCTAAGAAAATTGTGCTGAAAGAATCTAACTGATCTAGAAGTGCAAAAACTATCCCTAAATGAAAATTTTTGCCTATTTCTGGAAACCCTGAGTGTTTTTCTACCTAGATAGGAGTGCCAAAATGTGGACACCCTTGTGTTTGATGTTACTATCCATTTTTGGTGCTATTGTCTAGTGTGAAAACTGACTGCTAACCTAAAATTATCACTATTTTTTGCTCTAATTTGATCTATTTGACGTCTAGATTCTATGCTGGGTGTTTTAAATGTTGTTGCTTTGACTGTTAGGAGGTTTGATCTTTGTGACAAAACCCTTATTTGATTACCCCTCTTTTGAGGGTAGGAATGATGAACCCGCAATGACTGTAATGACTACCTTCAGAAGAAAAGAGTATTGTAAGTGTGTTAAATTGTATAGATATAGGATATAGCATTTATATTTGACAAGATATCTTTAGATATAGTAATGCTTGTATTATGAGATTGTTAGATCAATAAGTTTATGCTTAAATAGATATATCAATGTGAAAGCATGTGCAAAGTACTAAGCTAGAAATGTTAGATATTAGTTGTTTGGTTGTCAGTTGTTAGTTGGAGGGATGGAGCATGATGTCCATCATGGCATCTAAGAAAGCAAGGTAAATGCATGATATGGATCATGGCATTACACTCAATAAGGAGCAACTAAGCAATCAAGAAGTAACCAAGAAGCGTAAAAGGATGGCTAAAGGGCCATGAAAATAAGGGACATGTACACATATCACTCAAACAAGGAGATAAGCATGGAAGGCATGTTCAAATGCCACATACACATACAAGTGAACAAAGTTAGCAAAAGGCCCACAGGCATATAAAAGAGTACAAACAAATAACATTGGTAAATGTCCTAAGTCACACACATAAATAGAAGTAAAATACATTAGCAAATGTCCTAAGGCATAAGTAGGACACAAGCTGGAAAGGGAAATGCAATCACACAAGCTACGCTAAGAAAGCACATTAAGCATGTAAGAATTGGAAAGATACAAGCACATCTAACCAATCAAAGTAAATGTGAGAGTATGTAAAATATGTTTAGTACAAAACTAGGTATATGCTAAGAGATATACAAGTGCTAGATACTAGTGAAATGTTGATATAGTATTCTATGTAAGCTATAAAGTAATGTACATCAGTAGGATAACTCAGAGTGTGTGGTGTAAGAATGACATAACTTGGATGGTGTAGTCATGTATAAGATGCCCCCAATGGGTGTGTATAACAATGTGTGTCTCAAATGTAGTAGGAATTCCCCCTCAATAGGTAGAATGAAGCAATCAAAGAGCTGGATGTCACTGCGCACACACTCAAAGAAGATCAACTGAAGCATGGTAATATAGAAAATCGATAGACAATAGCATGAAATAATGAATGTAAGTCCTAGAATGATAGTAGTAATGTAAAGCATGGATAATGCATACAATTGAAATGTTTTTGGTATTTTTGGTATTTTTGATATATTTGAATATTTTTGTGTTTTGAAGTTTTGTATTGTTTTTGTATTTTATTGATATAAGCTATGTATAAGAAATACTAGGAAGAAATGATACTAACCGATGAGTCTCAGATGAGACTCCCTATCATGGTGTCCTATATTGAACAACTGAATCATGCGTGATTGTGAGGCATAGGTGTATGTCTAAGATTGGGAAGTTGAAAGCTGTGTACATTATGCTTACTCTAAAATCTTTGAAGTGGAAGCCATATGTGAGGTTCTCCTATAACTTTGAGAAGTGGATGCAACTGTAGGTCTCTTAGGGACCCATCTAGAAGTAGAAGGGGATCTCTAAATAGGTGCTTTCTATGTAACTATATGAGACCTTAATGTAACTACTCTAGGTGTGAATGTTGTCACTAGAAGCTATCTAGAATCTTGAAACTATGAGGGTGTGTGAACCCTCTGCATTGGCGATGGATGTCGTAATTGTGGCTAGATCTAAAGTGAAAGCTATATTAAAACTAAAGGAGAAAATAAAACATGTGGAAGAACTGAAGCTGGTGACTGTAAGCTGGTAGATGGCTCTAAAGTGGGGAGTGGTGATACATAAGGAATTATACTAACTAGGATAACTTGATTAGCATGAATGAACTTCAAGCATCTATGAACTGTAGAAGGTACTACCCTGAGTTTTTGAATCCATGGACAACCAAGTAATATGTCAAAAACTCCTATGCTAGGAACCATAGTGAATGGTGTTGCCACATATGTAGGACCAACCTATAGTGGAAGTATTATCTCATCCAATGAACTCTGAATATGCCCACTAATAACTATGTCTATCAGGGTTATATCCTGCTTTGAATAACCTAAATGTTGAAGCAATGTGAAGGTGCACATTTTAAGACAATAACCATTGTCAATGAGTACACTGTGAATAGACTGATTATGAATATGTGTTATGATAAAAAGTGCATTATAACTTGTATTATCCTCCAAAATCTCCTGATCTAAAAAAGATATCGAAGGCCTGGTTGGAACTCTGGACTCATACACACCTATCATACCTTTCAAAGGATGTACCTCAACTGAAGGTGCCTGGTACGTAGCTGGTGGAGGATGTGTGTGGTATGTATGATGAACACCTGATGTGTCTTCTTTCTCTTATTTTGAATGCCATGAAAATGGATCTAAAAATATTTTCAAAGTTTTATCTTGTGTTGGCTTTGTCTTTAGAGGCTCAACTGAAGTGCCCAGATCAAGTAGATTATTGTCTATCAAGTCATGTATCTTATGTCATAAACTGATGTATCTATTAGTTGTGTGGCATGGTGCCCTATGAAAATTGCAAAATACATGTTGATCATATCCCTGTGGAAGAGGTTTTGCTAGATCTACTTCTTGGATAGGTGGGAGAGTGATGATGTTACATTTTCTAATAACTGCTATAAAACCCTGTCTAGAGAAACTGGTAGATTGGTAAATGAAAGATGAGGAGGTGTTGTTAAAACCACACACTGAGGGGCTCTAAAGTCACATTGACTATTGGTTGATTTTGATTCTTATTGTCATTGATTTTGACCTTATACGAGACTTTATTATTACTCTTGTTGGTTGTGTCTGAGATACTTGAATACTTAAGTTTGCCCATTGAAATTAGCTTGACTTATCTTCCCTTGAATGTATGACACAATTCGATGAAAGAAGAGAATATTTTGAACATAATAGATTCATAAAATGTTGGTAGAATGTTTTGTTTGAATATATCCTATAGCTCTTGATCAGTCGTGGGGATAGTTAGTTTATCCAAAATAGTCTTGTATCTAAGAACATAATATGTGAGGGGCTCATTTGACCTTTGTTTCTGCTATGCAATCTATGCATATGAAACCTTGTCACCAATATTGATACTAAAATGTGCGAGGAACATGTCTACTAAAGGATTGAAGGCTATAACCGATTGATTTAGTAGACTATAAAACCATTATAAAGCATAATCTTTTAGGCTCTATAGAAATAGCTTGGTTAGTAGTCAATCATTGGGTACATAATCCAAGCATGTTGCATGAAAAGCTTTCAAATGTGTCTCCAGATCACCCTCACCATCATAAAGAGTAAGCTTGGGTTGAACAAAACCTTGTGGCAAGTGTGTAGAAGCAATATGACATGCCAATGGTGTATGCAAAAGAACAAAAGAATCCAAAACTTGCGTAGGTATAATGGTACCTTTCTCAAGATGTTGTACCTTGGACTGAAGAGATTGTATCTCTTGCACAAGGGTTGCGATATCAAGAGATAGGGATGTTCTAGCTACAACTAGTGGCATAGAAGAAGTTTGGACTATGGTAGGGGTGGTTAAGACATAGTTACCTCCATAGTGTCATTAATAACTAGCTGCTCTATGGTTTAAGAAGATTGCCCATTAGTTACTTTATGTTGTTCTTCTTGTAGAATTCTAAGCATGTCATCTTGCATATCTGGGTGTTTGGTTAAGAGTTTTTGAAGTTCTCTTTTATCAGTTTCATCAGAATTGATATATTGAGCCATTGATAGGGTAGAAAACAATTTGAAATGTTTTTAGAAGTTTTGTAATGTGTTGTAATAGGCAATGTGCTAGAAAGGGAAAGTATTGAATATAATAAATGCAAAGTCCAAAAAAAATAGTGATTTGGAATTTGTGCAAAAAAGGATATTGAGCTGCCAAACATGTAAGGTGATACCTCAAAAAGTAAGTAGGTGCTAGTATATGCAACTAAGCATTTTTCAAAAATACTTGTGCAATATACTATGAGTATTTGATTTTTGAATTGATTTTTTGAGTTTGATATGCAACTAAATTTTAGGAAAATGATGTGAAAAGTACTAAAAATAACTAAGAATGTATTTGATTCAACTAGTGTTTTGAAATAATTTTTCAAAATTAGTGTAATAATTTGAAAAATTTAAACAAAATTTTTAGAATTTTACTTCAAAATTTTAGGAACAATTAGAAAATATTTCTAAAATTAGCAATATACTTTTTCTAGTGTGTTGAATGTGTTTGTATGCAAAAAGGACCTAGCATGTGCAAATTAGGGTTTAAAAAAAATATGTGATATTTTTTCAATGAATTGATAGATTTTTTATTTTTAAATTTAGGAAAAATCAAGAAATTATGGCAAAAAATTAGAAATAATTAGCCTTAGGGTTTCTAGGATTTTTGTGTGAAAGTTTGAAGTAAGTCAGGTTCACCAAATGTTTTATTCTTTTTAGGAAATTAGGTGTTTAATTCCTAAGTAAATAAAGGGACTGAGAAATATAAATTAGTAAATAGATATGTTTTAATTAACCTACTAATTGGTGTAAATAAATAATATTTTGTAATATAGTAGTATGTGAGAGAAATTAGAACTTAGCTTATTCTGGTTGATCTGGTCTAAGACAGAGTTTGATACTAGAGGAACAAGATTGGAAAATAGGCTGGAACAGGTTCCTGAACTTTGTTTCTAACTTAGATAGGAGTGTCGAAAGTGGACACCCTATTGTCTGATGCTATAGTCCTATTTTGATGTTGTTGTCCTAAGGTTGAAATCTTTTTGGGTTCTATCCAGCAGGTATGTGTTACCCTGTCTATGAAATTTTGAGGCCTAAAATCCTATAGAGGTCACTATGTGTTTGATTCAATATTTGAAACCCTTAATTGCTCCTAGTACTTGAACTTGAATTGAAACTTAGGGAAAGAAGAGAAGGGGTTAATGTGTAAAGGATATGTTGGACATACTTCACACCCTATGTGTGGGCACGCTACCTACATACCAATACTTTGAAGAGGAATCAAGCTAATGTAGTTCTCCAATTGAATTGTTCAATGCAATAATATGTGATGTATTCAACTAGATGTAAAACTAGATGTACTTTGGATGACCAGGGACAGGTATGAGTGCTTGAATAGGCTTGAAATGATCTTGGAAGGTTGTATGTAGAGAATAGGGAAGAGTGCTTGAGTGTACTTGCTTGTATTTTTGTTTCTTTCTTGTAAATGAGTGCCAACCCCTTTAAATGGACTTTAAATGGCCTTTTATAGGGTAATTAATGATAATGGGTTAAATGAACTTGTACTAGGCTGACAGGGAAAAAGATAAAGATTTGGGAAAACATGAACGTTTGAGGTAAAAATGAAATTGGACAACAATGTCGAAAATAGGAAGACAACAATGTCAGAAATAGGACACCTTGAGTTTTGATGCTTCTATCCAAGTTGGGTGTTATTGTCCTAAGAGGATGAGACCTAGGGGGATAGTTCTGGGCCTAAGAGGGTTGCCTGGGTCTCAGACAATTTAGTCTAAAAAGCTATGGATGACTGGGAATTAGTGAAAGACTAACTGAGAAGGGTTGTGTAAGCAAGAAAGAAGACCTATAGGTTAGGTGCTATTAGCCATGCCTAAGTCATCCAAATTTGCATTTTATATGACTAAACCAACCACCAAGCTACAAAGTCATCCTCTCCAACCAAACTAACCAAACCAGCCAAAAACCTTGGCACCTTCCTTACACAGAGCCTTGATCACCCATATGTGAAAGTGGAGTTTACCTTACCAAACCCAACAACCAACCACAAAACCAAGTTGACCAAGGAAGTGAAGTGAGCAAAAGGCCAAAGGGCCAAACTCCTACATCCCTCAACCTTGCCCTCTATCTTGGGGCCTCATCCTTCCACTCTAATTAAGAAGCTAATTATCCCAACCAAGACCTAATCACTATTATTAGTTAAACCAACACACTCGATTTTTGAGACTCCTATCTTCACCGTGCCATCAAACACCAAACTACTTATCTTAAAACCTCTTACTTTTAGCCTGTCAACCTCTGCTTCAACAAAACCCAAACCATTAGCTAAGAACACTACCTTACCCAAACCTTCTACCACCAAGCCCACTCTAAAAAAGAATTCCACCTTACCACCCAAGACCAAAACCTCTTCACCTTTAGTTGAATCCTACTTGAATATTTTCCAAAGGTTATTGCGAGCTTCTTTCTTGACCTTACCCCCTATCAAGTTGCTTGACCCTCTCGATTCAAAACCCATTTGGTATAATGACCACTGAGTGTGTTCTCATCATAGGACACCAAGCCATGATATGGAAAACTGAAAATCTCTCCAAACCATTATCCATTAGCTCTATGATGAGGATGATATGTTACTGGAAGAACCTCCCATGGGCCCATTACCAATCTAACAACCAACAACCATTGGCCAAAACCTACCTATTCCCCCACTCTCACCTTAGAGTGACAAGGAACCAAAAAACTCTCCTACCCTAATTCCTCCATCTATCCATACCATCCACATGGTCATGAGAGCACAACACAAGGATAAGGGGAAGGTCAGCATGTCCATCCCATGGATATACCCATCTTCAACCTCTCAACCAAACCCTACCCAAACATCTTCACTTTCATCCAAACCCAAGGTATCTATCTTAGGTACCTCCCAATACAACCCCTCCAAATCCATCAAGAGAGTGGTGCTCAAATAAATCCACCAAACCCTAATGAAGATAAGCTTATATGAGTTGATTACTACTACACCTCATCATCACCAAGCAATGATTGAGGCATTGCAATTGGTAGAGGTCCAACCTAAAGACCCTCAACCTCTAGCTGCCTTTATTGGTGCTCTCTAAATTTCAAACCTTGTCACCTTCAAGGATTCAAAAATACCTTTTATCCATCCTAATGACCCAAATCCCCCTTTCCTTATAACTGTTTACATCAACCAAACCTACATCAAATGGGTCATGATTGATGGGGGAACTAGTATTGATATCTTCTCCTCCCATGCCTATAACTAACTCAACCTATCAAACAATGTCATGTTCAAACCCTTGGCCATCCTTTGATCCTTTAACAACACCATGACCACTACTATCCTAGGAACTATTGTCCTTCACATACGTTTAGGACCCCACATGCTCCCTGAACTTTTTTATGTAGTGGAAGGCGAATTCCAATACAATGTTTTACTGGGATGACTTTGGATCCACTCTATGGGTTGTGTCCCCTCTACCCTTCATCATTGCATTAAATTCAAGCATGAAGGTCAGGTTGTCACTATACAAGCTAACCCAACTCCCTTTTCATCATGCAGCATGACTTACCAACCCAACGACGTAATCATACCTCTATCTAGCACATCCTCCTCAACCAAGGACAAGCCCTCAACTATGACATAGGAAGTCATACCTTCTTCTAGCAATGAGGCATCAACTAGCTCATCCATGTCCTCCGATCAAATCCCCACCTCAGACCACTTGGAATCCACATTCTAACATCTTTCACTGAGGGAATATCTCCTCCTCACCCTTAACGCTTTCCCTACTCCCCAAGAGTATGGGAAACTTGACTACCAACTTGTGTATGACCCTAATGTCAGAAGCATTGTTCCCTTTGGACCTCCCCACTATCAAACCCATTTCATCTATGGGGGACTCGACAAACCCCTTGGCACTTCTACTACCTCTCTTTCACCCTGACCATTTACCATTGATTTTTCTTACCTAAATAAACCTAGTTTCGCCAAGACATACCTCCATAGGTGTGCTTGGAAGGCATTTGGTCTTGGACGATATGAGCATGGCCCACATGAGTTGATTTTCATTAATATCATAAAGCCTCATGAGAAACATGGCCTCAGTTTCATTCTACCCACCAAGAATCAAACCAAACCACCTACCACTAATATTGTTGAGGAAGACACCCCTTCCTCACCAACCTCTCCTTCGCCTACATGTAAAGATGATGACATCATCCCACCTAACTTTTTTTTTCCTTAACATGATAAACCTTGGACCCCTAACTTATCAAAAGGAAGGAGCAACAATAACCATCCCTTTGACCCATCCTAAGATGATAGGAGATGACTCTCCTATCATTAACATTGTTCGATGCCAGGATGATGATTCCATTCTCACCTACCTTGGTGCCCCAGATTCTTCCATCCACAAATCCTTTCTTCTCGAGACATTGACCATGTTAAATTAATCCACCGTGGATATCAACTTGGGTACTTTAGATGACCCCTACATTGTCAAAATTGGCCAATTATTGAATGCTGAGGAACTTCAAGACTTCCCCTCCTTCCTTCAAGACTGTAGCATAGCATTTACTTGGTCTTATATCGACATGCCTAGAACTGACCCTACCATTACTACTCATAACATAGTCACCAACTATGATGCCAAGCTCATCAAATAAAAACTTTGATTCATGCACCTATGCATAGCCCTTCTCATAAAAGAAGAGCTTCAACCTCTTATATCTGTCAAATTCATTCAACCCATTGACTATCCCTAATGGGTCTTAAATGTCATACCTATCACTAAATCCATAGGGGGACTATGAATTTGTGTGGACTTTCATGACCTCAACCTCATTTTCTCTAAAGATTACTTTCCTCTACCCAACATCGACTAGCTAATTGATCTTACAGCCAATTATGAGATGTT
Organism: Torreya grandis; assembly: GCA_037957365.1. Lineage (NCBI taxonomy): Eukaryota > Viridiplantae > Streptophyta > Pinopsida > Cupressales > Taxaceae > Torreya > Torreya grandis. Next base: position 5,116,232 of record JARHVA010000104.1, read on the forward strand.
ATCTCTCATAGACATATTCTTAAGTTACAATCAGATCCTAATTACCCCCAAAGATCAGCATAAGACTACCTTTACCACCCCATGGAGAACCTTCTGCTATAGAGTCATGCCTTTCAGATTAAAGAACATTGGTGCAACCTAACAATGTGTCGTGACTTATATCTTTCATGACCTTATCCATAAGATTATAAAGGACTATGTGGATGACCTTCTCAAAAAATCTAAACTTCAAAAGGATCATTTAGTCATTCTGATCCAAAACTCAGAAGTTCTGGTTTGACAAAGATTGAAATAACACAGAAACAACACAATAACAATGAACTCTCTTGGAAGAGACGTCGTATTACTTACAACTCGTAATACAAATATCGGCTTATCTCTGAGAAGAGATGTCTTGCCAAAACATACGCTTATCTCTGAGAAGAGATGTCTTGCCAAAACATACGCTTACCTCTGAGAAGAGATGTCTGTCCTCCCCTTTCGGGTTATAATACATTTATACATATTCTTGAAGGCCACCTCAGGAGATTGTGTGGCTCGAGGAATTAATGGTGACGATTGAACAATACAACGGTTGAGGATATAATCGCTCGCAACATTAAAACAATACCATGCTCAAGGATATAATCACTCACATCATTAAATTAATACAATGCTCGAGGATATGATCGCTCGCGGACCAAAACAAAATGAAAACAATACAATAGTCGAGGCACTGACTGCCACCTTAACTGCCACCGAGGACAAAACGTAATGAAAATAATACAACAGTCAAGGAGTTGATTGCCACCTAACTGCCACCGAATGGTCACCTCGAATGGTTGCCTGGATTAAAATGGTTACCTAGATCATTCCTCCCTCCTTGAAAAGCAATGGTCTCCATTGCATCAAGATTCCCCGTTAGGTGGGGTAGCTGTGTCTTGATGTGATTCGCTGTGAGCCATTCACCTTGGTGGCTAAGCTGGCCTCTCCTGACCACTCGATACAGTAGAATAGAGCATCCTCTTGTTGTCTTCATCCAAGTATCCACAATCTAATCCTCTTCTACCAGAGCAAGACTCTGTGGATCAAGCTCATTAATGTCTAGTTGTTCTGCCACAACTGAAGTGTCCAATAGAGGTGGGTGATATGGTTTGGTTACGGCTTGCAGGCCCACACAGAAAGATTCGGCCTCTGTGATGGATTCCTGTGGCTTGACCACCATGAAAACAAATTTCTTGGCACTAAGCAGAGAGACAGATGTGGAAGGTGGTACTTCTGGTACCCTGTAGCACCGTGTTCCAAGAGTGAGAGTGATCCCTCTAGTTCTTGATTTGTATATACCATGTCGATCATACATGAATGGCTGACCAAAGAGTACATCACAAATATCTAGATTGACCACATCACATAAGACCTCATCTTGGAAAGGTTGTATTGCATATGAGAGAAGACATTGGTGGGTGACACGGAGGTCTCTCCCTGGGCTCAACCATCCAATACTATATGGTTTTGGGTGAGGCTTCATGGACAGATTTAGGCTTTTCACAACATTAGTAGAGATTAAATTCTTTTGACTTGTGCTATCAAGAATGAAATGCAGGGGCTTACCTTTTACCCATAACTTAGAGTGAAACAACCTTTCCTTGTCATCTAACATCTCGTCGTGTGTCTGTGATGAAGCTACAATGGCTTCAGGATCAGCATCTATAATTTCTTCCTCAACCTCTTCGACTGCAGGGTCTGTATGAGGTAGAGCAGTAGATGTTGAGGATGGTGACTCAGAAAGCAGTGACTTGATAGCTTGACATTCTTCTTTGGAGTGAGTTCCAGATTTGTGATAACCACACCACTTCTCAGTCTTTCCTTCCTTTTGCTTCCAATTTTGACCTTCTTTATCACTTTTCCATTTTACATACTGATTCTTTATATCCATTCTTCCATGCTTCTGCTCAATCTTTACTACGAACTTGTATGCCTCACCGATGGTTTCCAAATTGAGGAGCTCCATCTCCCCCCGGATGTACCATTGTAGTCCACCACAATATTTGAGAGTTTTATGTTTCTCACTGTCTTCAATGCCCATTCTTGCAGACAAAGAATGAAAAGCATCTGTGTAATCTTGCACAGATTGGTCCTTGCCTTGGCGGAGTTGTTGCCACTGTATGTACAGATCATCATACGCGTCGAGGGGATAGTATTCTTCTTTTATTGCTTCCATAAAATCATCCTAGGTGGGTTCTACCCTAAGGCCAATGATATCCGAATTGAACCTCTTTTTGTACACTTCCCACCAGTTTTTCATGGGCAATGATGATTTCAGAAGAGCAAAAGTGATCTTTTCTCCATCGGTGAACTTATTTACCAAGAAGTAGGACAACAGTTGGTCCAACCAATTTTCCACCACATCAGCATTGATTTTGCCTTCAAATGTGGGAATATCAAAATTTACCTGAACCTTAAAGGGTGTTGGGGCACTGAAAGGAAACTCCCTTGATGAGGAGCCTAGTTGTGTAGCCGTAGAGCCAGAATTTCCCATCGAAAGTGTTTGAAGAATTTGAGAAAATTATTGGAGCATCTGCGCTTGTTGCTATTGAAGGGCTTCATTCACCATTTCCTTGAAAGGATCAGATGTCTCAGTGTCATCCACCATTTGAGGTCGTTTGGGGTGCACAGGGGGAGCGTCTGGAAGCTCTGTCACTTCCCACCCAAGTTTCATATATCCTGACCTCATCCTTGGGAACATACACTTCTCAAGACAAACCGCTTTGATACCACTGATCCAAAACTCAGAAGTTCTGGTCTGACTAAGATTGCAATAGCACATAAACAACACAATAATAATGAACTCTCTTGGAAGAGACGTCGTATTACTTACGGGTCGCAATACAAATATTGGCTTATCTTTGAGAAGAGATGTCTTGTCAAAACATATGCTTATCTCTGAGAAGATATGTCTTGCCAAAACATACGTTTATCTCTGAGAAGAGATGTCTATCCTCCCCTTTCGGGTTACAATACATTTATACATATTCTTGAAGGCCACCTCAGGGGATTGCGTGGCTCGAGGAATTAATGGTGATGATTGAACAATACAACGCTCGAGGATATAATTGCTTGCAGCATAAACAATACCATGCTCAAGGATATAATCGCTCACAACATTGAATTAATACAATGCTCGAGGATATGATCGCTCGAGGACCAAAATAGAATGAAAACAATACAACAGTTGAGGCGCTGACTGCCACCTTAATTGCCATCGAGGACAAAACATAATGAAAACAATACAACAATCGAGGAGTTGATTACCACCTAACTGCCACCGAATGGTCACCTCGAATGGTTGCCTAGATTCGAATGGTTGCCTGGATCACATTCTCAAGATTATCTTTGAGCGACTTATCCATTACCACATTTACCTTAATCCCAAGAAGTGTATTTTTGGGGTCTTGTCAAGAAATCTTCTTGGTTTTATTATCTCCCTTTGGGGAATAGAGGTTGATCTAGCCAAGATCAAAGCAATCCTTTACATGTTTCCTCCAATTAACCTCAATCAACTCCACAGTTTGTAGGGGAAGCTCCAATCCATTCATCACTTGATCTCCCAGCTTTCAGACTAATGCCAACCCTTCCACCACCTTTTCAATAAGGATGTATATTTCAAGTGGAATAATGACTACCAAAAGGCCTTTGATTCACTCAAAAAGTACCTTTTGTCTCCACCTATCCTCACCCCTCCCAAGGATGACTAACCTTTATACCTTTATATTATGTGCCATTGACCACTCCCTGGGGGAAATGCTTGCTCATTAAGACAAAAAACACAAAGAGTAAGTCAACTAATACATCAGTTGCACGCTTGTAGAGTATGAGACTCGATATACCCATATCGAGAAGCTTTGCTTAGCTTTAATCTTCATGGCCACCAAACTTCACCATGACCTCCTTAAACACAAAATCTATGTCATAACCAATACTAACCCACTCAAGTACATGCACTCCAAACCATACCAAAACCAACACATGGCCAAATGGCTCATATTTCTAGCAGAGTTTGACCTTGAGTTCTTTCAACAGAAGTCCATTAAAGGGCAGCTTATTATCAATCAATTAGTTGAAGCACCATTAACAGACAATCAACCTCCTCCTCTTGAGTTCCTTGATGAGTCCATCATGACCCTCTCTCAGACAGACATCACCTATCAAGTCACCATGTTCTTTGACAGATCAAAATGTCAACATGGCGGGGGAGCTAGTATCATCCTTATTCCCTTTGATGATGAACCTCTTCATTTGTCCTTCAAGACTGATTTTGAATGTACCAATAATATGGTTGAGTATGAAGCCCTAGTAATAGGCCTTCAAACTGCCTTAGCCTTAGGAATCAAAATGATCAACATCTTTTATGACTTCCAACTTGTGGTCAATCAAATCAACAGCTCTTACCAATGTAATAATGATGTTTTGCAATAGTAAAAACAACTAGTTGATGAACTCTTAGCATCATTTGAACACTATTGTATCTAATAAACACCATAATCTACCAATAAGTTTGTTGATACCATGGCTTCCCTCACCTCTCAGATCCTATCTACACCTTTTGACTCTAAGCTATCTATTGTTATCCATAGACATACCCAACCTTCCTATGTCAAACCAGATTCTCCCACCATATTTAATATGGAAGAGACCCAACTTGACCTTTGGTATCAGTAGACCTTTGACTATCTCAACCTTGCCATCATTCTTTCTAGGATCTCCAAGAATGTTCGAAGAGTGTTTATTCAGAGTACCTCACATTATACCATTATAGGGGGAATCCTTTACAAACACGGCTTTGATGGCCTCCTCTTCCATTGCCTACATAGTCATGAAGCCTCTCATGCTATCAAAAATGCAAGATGGTATCTATAGGGGACACTTTAGTGGCCTCACTGTAGCTAAACACATCTTTCACCTCTGCTATTACTGACATACCCTTAGCCAAGATTATTGTGATTATGTGAAAACGTGTGTTAAGTGTCAACAACATGCCAATTTGTATCAGGCACCTAGCCATAGTCTTTATGTTTCTACCAACTTTTGGCCCTTCTCACAATGGGGTCTAGACCTTATTAGTGAAATTAACCCCCATTCTTCATAATAACACCATTTTACCATCACTGCGATCGAATATTTCACCAAATGAATAGAGGCTATTCCTCTAGTCTCGACCAAAGCAAAGAAGATTGTCAATTTGATCAACCATCACATCATCAGTCATTTCGATGTTCCTCACAAGATTATCACTGACAATGATAAATATTTTAAGAACAAACAAGTCCAAGGTCTATGTGATTCATTCGACATAAAGTTAAACTTTTCCTCGCCCTATCGCCCTCAAGTGAATAGACAGGCTGAGGCCTCTAACAAAACTCTTAACAACATGCTAACTAAAATGGTCAGTGCATCTGGTTGGGAATGGAATTCACACATCCCCTTCACCTTATGGGCATATCGTACTAGCATTAGAACCCATATGAGTGTTACCCCTTTCTCTCTTATGTTTGGAGTAGAGGTTGTCTTACATTTTAAATTCCAAATACCTTCTCTTCACATATCTTTATAAGATCTCATTTTTTAGGATGATTATCATTAACACCGCTTAGCCCAACTTGAGCTACTTGATGAACATCTCTTAGCAGCCCTTACCCATCTCCATGTCTATCAAGAGCACATCAAGCATGCCCATAACAAACACCCTAGAGTGTGACAATTCAACATCGAAGACCTCATCCTAAAGGAAAATCAACATGTCACCAATATAGAGAGAAGCAAGCGAGGCAAGTTTGCTTTTAATTGCCGTGAACCCTATATCATAACCCACAAGTATGGATCAGGAGCTTACCCATTATCCTATCTTGAGGGAAACCCATAACTTCAGCCCCTTAATGCTTCACATCTGCATCCGTTCTTTTGTTAAGAAGGATCAAGTTCACCTTTTGTTTTAACTTAAGCTCATCCCTTACATTCAACCACATTCATCTCCATATTTTAGGGGCAACTGATTAAAATTTAATCATGTGATTATCTGTCATAGTTAGATCCTAATCTTGAACAATGGGTACCACAGCTACCCATGGCATGATTCTCATGGTACTTTTTGCCCCTCTCCTAGGACGAATTCCCATTATCATTTTCACCTAAACTTTTTTACACCTACTCAACCTTCTTGTGCTTTTAGTTTTGCCCTTATAAAGATGAACCTTTAAGCCTATATAATCAAGTCTATGTCAAGCAAAAATTAAACAAGCAAAAAGTAAAATCCAAACCAATAGCAATCATGGGTCATTCCTAAGCATTTGCAGACTGCTCCCTTGAAGGGAAGTTGTTGAAAACATATTTAAAATTGTTTAACATAAGGGTACTTTTCCCTTGAAGGACAGCTATCAAAAGTATTAAATAAAGCATACAAACTTAGACTACTCCCTCGAAAGATGGCTGAGTAAAGCATTTGTCAAAAGCATAGAAATTTTTTAGAAGCTTCCTGCATCGATGAACTTGCCATATACAAAAACAAAGCAAAAGACCCATTATCAAAATCACAACAAAAGCAGACTAATTTTGAAAGTTGTAATTGGCTCTCACACATCAAAATACGGTGAAAGCCATAATCGGCTTTCACAAGTAGACTTCTCACATCTATCAGTATACACTTTGTATGACATAGACGTGTTTATATGGACTCTTTGGACACCTACAAAAGAGGCATGCTAGTCTCACAAGAAGGTTCTATTTTTATCCATCCTCTTTTATGCACTATAAATAAGGGAATATGAGCTTACTTGACATTATGTTATCTAAACACCCTTTTTAACCAACTAACAAACATTAATGCAAAGCATCCGAAGGGCTTATGTTCATTAAGCCAATCCAACTTCAGTTTTGTTTTAGTCCTTATTAAAGAGAAGCATCCTGCCCTCTTCTTATCCTATTGTGACTAGTTGATATTTTCATTACGACAATTCTCTTGATTATCTTCTTTGTTCTCCCATCTAGTGTTGTCAATTAACTTACCTCATGTGTTTTATCTTAAAACAAATTAACAACAATCATGTGCACATGTGTCATAAGTGAACACATAACCATAACAAGCACAATAAGTAGCATCCATGAGTAATAAAATAATCAACCATTTTCATCACATGTCTAAATCTAAATAATGAAGCATATACTCATTAAAATTTAGCATGTCATAAGCAAACAAGAAGCATACCCATAAATAAAAGTCATCTCATGCCTAGTTAGGTGAGTCTACATCAATGTCTAGCACCCATAACAAAAGCATAAATCCATAATCAATATAAACATCACATCATAAACATTAACATCAAAGCAAACCATAAACCATGAGCGTGAGCAATAAACAAAGATCACATATATAACTCATGAGTCAAATACCATCATAATGTGTACAAACATATATACATATCTTTCTCTTTCAAAATGTACATCTCATCGCATCGGCTTATAAGCCAAAATCAAAATGATATATAACATAATATAGTATGTCATAAACTATGGGCTATATATGCCCCAGGGGCACCACTATCTCCTAGAGCACCACTAGATCCTAGAGCCTACCCCTTGTAGTACCTGCTTATCCCCCAAATGTACCTATTTGTCCACTTATAAACACTGCCCACTAAGCTGGAGTTGCCACATTATTACCACCTACCAAACTCACTTTATACTCACCCCATTGAGGCTCCACTAGTAGTGAGTGAAGACTATAGCCTCATAGTATCATAACTCCTAAATGGTGGCTATGTACCTCTGCATATCAATGGTCCATGTTAGACCTATTACTGCCACTTCTGCTCCTCTACCTTGTCTTAGAGCATCTTGCTCTTGGGTGACCTAGGCTAGTGTAGCTCTAGCCTGGTCCCTTTCACCTATCATAGCGGCTAATTGACCCTATAATGTAGCAACATGACCTTGTAATGTAGCCACCTACCCCTGTAATGTTATGACCTATGCCCATGTAATGGCTAGCACCACTCTTGTTTGTCTATCAAGGCCAACCCCCTACACCTGTGCCCTCTAGCCCCCTCTCCCCGCTGGGTCCATGGCCATTGGCCTCCTACCACCATCACCATCACCAAAATCTACAACAACATATAAAGCCTAGTACCATGCCATGTACCCATCTAAAAAGTTGGCATCATTTATATATGGCCTAGCTAGAAGCTCTTCATGATTAAGCAGAGTTGGTACTAGATGTGGCTTAGGTAATAAAACCTTTGAGTCCTCATGCTTGTATTTGGGGAATGCGCCTGGAATACCCTGAACCAGGCTGAACTATCTACACACCATATTAAAGGGGACAAGCTCTACCTCCCCATCATGCCTGCCAGTATCTATTTATAACTTTATAGAGATAGGGTATGCCTCTTTTAGCTAGGCCATACTATAAACTAAACATAGGGTCTCCAGGTAATGTCTCCAATCACTAGTGTACCTAGTGCACCCATGACCAATCCACATCATGTGCACCTCCCACTACACCTAAAGCGACAAAGTCATCTCCTTACCACATGAATCTAATTAGGAACTCTATCTGCATGAATCTAATCCATGACAACCCCATTAGCCTTAGCACCCAGATGTGCTCATAGGCCCAACAATGTAGAACTAGATTGACACTGATGTCGTACCTTTTGTGGGCCTTGAATCCCCAAAGCTCCTTGTATATCTACACCAAGAGAATAGGTACCTGATCAAATACAGTCCTCCCTAGCAACAGCTTAACCAACACCCCTAGTTTCAAGTATGGGAACCTCCCATTGCTTGAGTTGAGAAGGGAAAAACACAAAATGACCATCATAAGCATAGTCATCAATATTCACTCACTCGATGCCCTCTCATATAACATGTTATAGTTAAATCTACCAGTGTATCATTTGACTTGATCATGGTCATTACCATATAGTAACTCCAGATGCTCTTCTTGCTCCTCTTGCTTTATGTGATAGATTGGATCACCTCGAAGAGGCAACCTAGCCATGTGATCCTATGCACATCTTTTGGTAAGATCATCATCTCGTTGATCAACAGTAAGAAGGTATTCATAGCCAGAGCCCATATCTCGATGAGAGCTATGATCATGGATGTATCTTGAGGCACTAACTGATAATGCCTCATCATTCCCAGCCCAACCTTCCCAATATGGGCCTAGTCAGTTGGGATCATTCCCTAGTTCATCTCCATGAATATGCATGACACTGGATCGCACATCTATATCTGTTCTTGAGCCTTCAAATATTCATTAACACACAACTTAGTTCCATATACTATTCACCAGCCTTACCTACCCTTAGCCTATTTGACCATCACCCTTCCTAGCATTTACCTCTATAATCTATACTCTTTTCCTACCCACTTTCTCTTTGTTGCCACCTATAAACATTTACCCAACTCACCTAACATCAACCATCTACAAATCCAACACTATCTCTTACCCAACCTAACCCAAGATACTCTTCTAGCATTCAAACAAAAATTTAGATGGTTCGACCGTTGGTGGTCATAGTGACTGTCGATGATTAGACATCCATAACTTCATGGATATTGACCATCGATGGTCAAACTTGATCATCAATGGTCACTATGGGTGTTTTGCGAGTGGAACACCCAAACCATCAACCTACCCACACTACCACAAAACTACCCAATCACCCACAAATTCCCTCACTTTACACTCAAACCCACCCCTACCTAACCTACCCCTAAAAAATTCACACATTTACTCACCCATTTTGCCAAAATCACACAAAACCCTATCTAGGGCACCAACCCTCAAACCTACCCAACCAAGCAATCAAATGCATACTTAACTACTATAGGTAAGCACACCTAAGCTATCAATTTTAAAGCATCTTGTACCTCATTTCATGACTGCCACTATGGAGTCAATTGTAGACCTGCCCATCCTCATCCATGTCCACACATGCCCTATATCTTGTCTTGGTACACCTTGGTCCACGTCAACTAATAGTCAACACCTCTCAAGCAATCACCATCAATAATTCCTTGGCCAATACACCAAACACTAAAGCTCCAAAGTCAAATAACGATAAAAATTAAAATGAGTAAAAAGTAATTCACTTTTTACTTTTGACCCACAACCTTTTAGGGTTTGCACCCTAACAGTTAATGATCACCCTTGAGCACCCTGACCATCGATGGTTAAGGGGTTCACCTTTTTGCTCTTACCTAGATCAAACCCCTTTTTTTTAGCAAAACCAAATCACAAAACCCACCCTTGGAGACTACCTTCTTCACCCACCCTAACCACCTCATCACCTCACCATTGGTCCATTTTGACCCAACTAGCATGCATTTTACGATGATATTTTTCCTGGTCCTTTGACTGTAGTGATAACATTACCATGTTGACCACTTTTTTTGAACTTACACCACCTCATGCATACCAAACCCATTTGTGTCTTTTTGAGAGCTAGTTAGGGGGCTCACCTTTTCACTCTTACCTAGATCAGACCCCTTTTTTTAGCAAAACCAAATTATAAAACCCACCCTTGGAGACTACCTTCTCTACCCACCCCAACTACCTCATCACCTCACCATTAGTCTATTTCAACCCAACTAGCATGCATTTTACAATGATCTTTTGCTTGGTCCTTTGACTGTAGCGATAACATTGCCATGTTGACCACTTTTTTTCAACTTGCACCACCTCGAGCATACCATACCCACTTGTGTCTTTTTGAGAACACTTCCTACCTCATATACCCACCAAAACATAGACATTTCCTAGGAGACTTGTGTTTATGAATGTTCTCAGCCACCACACCTAAATTTGGTTATGTAGTCTATTTGTCATGTGTCCTCCTAGTACCTAACCTTTATTTTTACTATGGCAAACTCATTAATGTATGATCTTGGATATCACATGTTTTATCATACTTTGTGCACACATTTGCATTTTAGTGCCCAAATTATCATTCACTTGTTTTAACATCAATTCACTCACTCATCAAACCTACACCCAATTTTGCTTCACCTCATCACTTCCCAATTTAAGGGGGAACACCTCCCATACTTGGGGCAACCAGACCTTCAATCAACAATCCATTTTTGTTTTGCAACTTATTGATTCAAAGTTACATAACAAAAAGGGGCAAAATATAGACACCAAAAATCTACACACCATGATTTCAAATGTTGAAACACCCCTGGACCACCTTAGGACCCCCTTGGGACCAATTTGACCCTTTAACTCTGAGCTAAACCTAACCATGGTTAGTTTGACCAAGAGACTTACACACACACACACACACACACAAAGTAGATGATCATCTTTTCCCACTCTTTACCTTGGCCCTCGACCATCGATGGTTAGGATGATCATTGACGGTCACCTTGATCATCGACAGTTAGGGTCCACCATCCTAAAAGCTAACATGCAAACACTCACATTGCTTTTCTAAAAATAGCTTGTCTAAATCCACATGTGAGCTATTGCATATGTGAGTTAAAATTAAAAATCCTAGTCAACATCTTGTTTCACCTTTCCTTCCTTGCTTATAAGAAGAGAGGAGCAAGGGGTGAAAACCATATGTAATTGTTATCAAGAATTTGTGCATCTAGAGTTTATTTTCTTATAGGTCAATCATCATTAACGATCTAACAATCCAACCATCATGTCAGAGAGCCAACTTGCCACCATTACCCCACCAAAGCATTGAGTATTGTTACTCTATCAAAATCATGCCAGAATTGACCAACAAGCCAACCACCTCAATCAATCACCTAATCAACCTTATGTAAGATAAGTATTTATTTTCCAACATTCATTTACTTTATTTGCATTTCATAATTAGTCTGACACCAACCCATCTCTCAAAATCCAACTTTGTGACCCCATCAATCAGCCATTTATTACCAACCTCCAACACATAGTAACCATTGACAGTCTGTCCAACCACCAACAGTTACCTTAACCACTGACGGTCACCTCAACCATTGATGGTCACTATCACATAAAATAATAGCAAGTTATTTTCACCCTCTTACCCCCAACCAAATCCAATTTTATGTGTTCCTACCTATTCATAGACCCCTGCCTGGTTTTCTAAAGTACACTTGACCCATTTAACACTAATGATGACTTATTTATTGTTATATTAGTCATTTTAGTCTATTTTCTTAACAAACATTTCTTATATTTTGTTTTAGTACCTTCTGATTATCGATGCAAGTACTTTATCTTATGTTTATAAACTTAATTATTTAAAACATGTGGATTGACAACCCTTGAGAAAGCTCTTGCTTCTGGGATCTAACTAGCACTAGGCAATCCACCCAGCTATCTATCTAACCAATCATTTGTTTTAGTGTTGTCTTATTTGTAGGTCATCCTCCCAAGCCAAAGAAGAGCTCATCACAATCATCTTATTCAATGCATGCATAATTAAACAAGTTTTCCAACCATACCCATATTTAATTTCTTCTTCTTCCTTTCTCGAAATATAAGTTGAAATTCATTGAAACACATTCAATAGAAGTTATCCCATCTACACTTCAAAAATGTGTAAAATTCATACATGATGGGCTTTATTAACAATGCCCACTGACGATGACCCTTTCAAATTTTGCAAAATTATACAATCTAAAGTTGAAGGCATTCCCACAGTGGTACCACCTAAACAATGCATTCTTGTTGAGCACATACACAATTATAAAATAGGTGAGTCAAGTATAATGGTTCTTCCATCTTCAAATACATATAAGGTACCACATATTGAGGTGCACATAGATGCACATCAAGAGTAAGAACCATTACCAGATCAACCATTAAAACCACAAGAGCCTCCTACATCTGAGCTTCCTTTTTGGTTAATATTAAGCAGAATGATGGGCATGTTTTTTATCACTGTGATAGTGATGATGATACCACTCATGATATGACATGAAAAAAAGTGCACCCTAAAATTTAATCCACTTGATCACCTTTCACATAACTTATTTTAACCCATAGGTTCTGACACATATATAATCAATCCACTTATAAAAGAAACAACACTGAATCCATATGAAGGGAAAACAACCATAGTAGATGAGCATGTAAATGCTTATTACTCAATTCACCCCTCTTGGTTGAAAGTGTTGAGTCAAATGTAACTATACCATGTGAACAGTGTGGAGTCTTCGCCATAAGCTTCACAACCTGCCAAAAGGCCAATTTTTTCTTATATTTCAAACGAGAACTATCTTTCAAAGTAACCAAAGCATGAAGAGCTAACTATTACTACTAATATTGATGGGGTATATTGCTACCATATCCAATTTGATATGAATAAGTGGGATACAACTTGTGGAACTAAATTCCTCATACACTTGGGACATACTACAAATGAATTCATATAATCTCCATTGATGCCAAAATCTTACGGATATATTTAGTTACCTATTGCTTGGGGTACATGTGTGGTGATTACAACCATATGGATACTAGACCACGACTCCCATTTGAAATTAAAACTTGGACAAAATTGGCTAGATGAATGGCAAGCCAAGTTGGATACTACAAATATGTGTGTGACATTTCTTGATATGGGCACAAAGATTTGTATACCACGTGATGGATATGATTATTTTCCCACACCATTAGCTTCAAAGAGGCCATTGGACAAGTATATTGAAGAAGAGGAAATCCATCATTATAAATAACAATCAAAAAATATTTTTACAAATGGTCCCACACATTACAATTATGACTACTTCTTCTATTAAAACTCTTCACAAATACCAAAAAGAAAAAAAAACATTAAAAAAAACTAAAAACATTTTTGGCACCTACATGTTCTATTAGCTCCTTAGAATCTATGTGTTAGTTTCATGTTTAGGAATAACACATAATTTAATCCTACATACACACACACATGCATACACATAAACATGATACACTTGTAGGTGTTGGGCCTTCCCTCTACTCACATCATTAGGATGTTGGGGACATCTATATTCTAAGATCTTGATACACATAGGTTATATGATTTGATGATCACTCTACACTACCATGTTTGAGATTACACATGCTTATTATCCATTAGTATACATTACATAAGGTACTTGATATGCTATGTAATTGACATTTTTTACTAACACATTCAATCCATGGGCCACTGTAACATGTTTACGCTAGTTGTTTGTACCTTCTCCTTTGCACAGTTCCTCGAGTGTTTTTGCCTTGCTTTTTTTTTGAGCATTTGAATATGCTCAATTATATGTGGCCCCTTTGCCTATGCTTACTTTTTTAGATATTTGAATATGTCATTACATTCTATGGACATTTGAATATGTCGTTCCTTGCTTTTGTGGACATTTGACTAGGTCATGTCCATTCGATTTTGCACCATTTGAACATGCCCCTTGTTTACAGTCTCCTTAGACCATTACCTTTTGATTTGCTTTTGAGTGCTCTTATGTGTGTGCTTATTTGCTTTTTGAGCTTGTAATATTAAAATCTAGACATTGCCATGATCTTTATCATGCATCTTAGGCCCACATGTGATCACTTTGGTTCTATGTGCTTTAATGTTACATTTACCTAGACACATTTCTTTCTATATGCTACATGGTTACATTCACATATTTACAGTTGTCTTACCCTTTGGAGGTGAGCTAACTACTAGGTACTATTTTTACCTCACCTCAAAGCGGGGGGGGGGGATATTAGTGGGGGTATGACATGGCTTTCACAGTTTCACAATTCTCAGATGCAATGGGAACCTGCTTTGGAAGAATATTCTCCACACTCACATAATATATGGCACTTAAATGATTTTACAAATTCAATGGGGGCATGTCATGATTACGTGGCTTCTACACATTCATAGTTTCATATTTAATGGGGGCATGCTTGGAAGGCACATTCTCCACATTCATTCAGTGTGGTACTTATAATTCATAGATTCAGTGGGGGCATGCTTTGGAAACATGTTCTCCACACCTACTCAATTTTCAATGTCTCCAGTTTACAGTGGGGGCATGTTTTGAAAAAATGTCCTCCACATTGGTACTTATATTAGTTTCAAAATTCTCCATATATAGTGGGGCATGCTTTTGAAGCATGTCCTCCACACTTACACAATTTTTTGAATTGGCCAAAACACACAATTATACGATTTTGATACACATTTGTGGTAGAATTATATACATGGAACCATTATTACACACAATTTTAGCATGAGACAAATCTAAGGTGTATATGTTTATACAACATGTGCCTAATATTTCAAAATCTAAATCAATTTTAGATTCCAAAACTATTACACGTATTAATACCCAACAAACTTTTACGAACTTTAGTGAGCTAATCTACTACAGTGGTTGGTTCACCTTTTGGTATGGTTGGGGTGATTAAATAACTCAATCTTGTCAAGATTTTATTTTGGACTTGATCATCTAAACTCACCAAGTCATGAATATCATTGGGTTGCATGGTTGAGCTAATCTCAACTGCCAGGTGACAACTCACTTTTGCTCCAAAGTTGGGGGTATGTGCCTTCCAATCTCTCTCTCTCTCTCTCTCTCTCTCTCTCTCTCTCTCTCTCTCTCTCTCTCTCTCTCTCTCTCTCTCTCTCTCTCTCTCTCTCTCCATCTCTCTCTCTATCTCCTTGGATATATGAAATTTAAATATTTATATATATTTATCGTAATCTCAGTTTCAAAGCTTTATAATGATACATATTTTGTAGAAACAACTTGCCAATAGGTAAGGGAGTTAAATTGACACACATGTGTACTCCTAAACCTTTCTCTTTAAATTTCAATCTATTTCAAGTACTTTTGACCCAAACTATATGCACTGATTATACATTATAACATGCTTTTGGTTGTAGGTCAGTCACCGATAAAACACTCAAACCCAACTCCAACAAAGCATTCAAATTTAACTCAAGTAAAGGCAAGGTGTGTATACACACCCAAGTACTTATTCCTTACTTTTAAACTAGTAATTTCATTACTATATTAAGGGAGGGACAAATGTAGATGATATTTGATGATTATGTAGCACCTCAGTCTTGTACACTTGGCAAACTCAAGACCTTGGTTGTTCCTCTAAGTTTTACACATGCCTTGCTTTCGCAAGCCTTACATCTACTTTATTTTATGCTCTTTGGCCTATGTCTTAGTTTGACCAACCTTATATTGAAGACACAGACATTCCATCTTTCCCAAAATGCTTAAATTATATTTATCTTATACCTCTACAATTTATGAGCCTATGTCTGCTCTCCTTCTCCCTAGACACTAATATATAGGTCAAAAGTAGTGTCAACGTTACTGTCCTAGCCTGATGTAGGTGTCTAGTGCTCTAAAATCATCTAATTTGCAAATGAAATATATTACAATGGTCGATTTAAGTGCTTTAATGTGATATATCTCTCGATAGGATTGGTATAAATATAATATCAACCCTCATTCATTCACCACCTATAAAATCTAGCAATCAGACCAAATAACACTCAAAAAGCACACAAGTCACCAAAAGCTTTCTTATTCTACCATATTCTGATAACAATCAAAAGAACAACCTAGCTACAACTCTCAATTACTAAAGGAACAACCATAAGGTCTTATTTTGCCAATTTACAATCTAGGTCATTGTTGTACTTGTGTTACACACATTGCATGATTCACACATAATCCAACACATAGGGGAGAACTATACGAGTCTGAGGCCCTCTTATAGAGTATTGGCTATATAGACAACACACTTTGACAGTGGGATCATTACGGGTCAGCTCAACACTGTGTACCCACTAACCCATTTTTTCTCAAGGTCACATTAAAGATACAAAGCTAGGGTATTACCATTTCACCAAGAGTGACAGTCCATGACCTAGATTTGAATGTACTAGAGTAAAGGTGAAGCCAAAATTGGAAGCATCCAAATGGTCACATCCTATATCAATGAATATTTTGTACAATACACTAACATCGAACTCATGCACTAGCATTGATGCAACTGTCCCAGGCTGACACAAGTGTCCAGAGAGCTAGAGGTACTAGATCTAGAATCTAATGACTGATCCAAAACTATCTTCCTACGTGCTTCTCGCCTATATCAGATCCAACTCTTTATTAGCATTAGAAACATCCAATTACTCTCTTTTATGTCATTTGTATATCTAATATAACTATACTTTTCATTAGTAGCCTACCTCAATTTTATAAATTCAACTTATGGTATATTTGAGTTTAGCACATTAATCGACTTGCTGTAGATTTGATATTCACCCTTGTGCCCTATTATTTTTATATCCTTGACACTATCTACCCAAGTAGGACAACCTCCTATCCAAATTAGGGTTAAACACTATCAAAGAGATTGAGTTATTTATATATACAACTTACTATATTTAATTCATTCTATTTAGGAAGTTAACTTCTAATCTACAATGCATATTATTATAGTGTTTACACCCCAACTAACCCAACCTAGAAATCAACATAGGTTTTATAATAACACTAATTACAGATATTTTTTATTTATACTATGATATAATTAATTATTCTAAAATTGATTTATGTGGGTCAGGGGGCCATGTGAGCAGGATTTGCGGTATTGAGCTTCAGTTTGCTAGAAAGTAAAAGGAGAGGTAGATGTCTACTATGGGTTAAAAGGCTTCATCATTATTGTCTTCACCTCTAAAGAAGCCTGAGATCGAGTATTCAAATAAGGACCCTTATTTTTTGGTAGATCGGGTCTATTCACGATGCCATGGAACCCTAGTTTTGACTTCATATAAGAAGATCTAAAGGTTGCTCTAATTTGGGCAAGGTTATTTAACCTCCCTGTTCATTTGTAGGTATACTCCATTCTTACTTAGATTGATAACTCCTTTGGAGAAATGATGTGTATTTTCATTTAGACTTATAACAAAAAATACATTACTTATGTTAAAATTTGTGTTAAAATGGATGTCAGTAAACCCCTTCCTTAAATGGTTTGGTTAAAATATCTAGGAGACATGCTTGAGCAAGCTAATGACTATGAAATTCGTCCCTTTCGGTGCTTGATATGCCATGCCCATGGACATTTGACGTGGGATTATCTCGCAAAAGTAATGGTTAAAAATAACATTGAAAAAAAATAATTTCAAGAAGTTGGCAAAGAAGGGAAAAAAGGCATTGAAAAAGAGGAATTTTAAGAAGTTTGCAACCCTAAATTTGACTTGAATGAAAAGGAGAAAGTTCAAGTTGCATTGCCTCCCAACCTTTTTACAGTTTTAGGTACCACATTAGATGACGAAGAGGTAATGGCTTCATCAAAATATTTGAAAGGCTCCAAAAAGGACGATGAAGATCTTAAGATAACCATTGCATCCAAGTCCATGAAAGAGCCTATTGAATCTAGTTCAAGAGAATTGCAAAGAAATGAGCAACAACTAGATCTTAAAAAGAGAAAAGCTCCAACTCAAGCTATAGGGTTATGAGGTAATCTTGGATAAAAGTTTCAATTTGGCCTTCTAATGTAAATAGTGAAATTTTTTAGTAAGAATAAATCTGTCTTACGTTCTTTGAAAAAATACTGATTTTTTTCAATCTTTGACCATGTTATAATTTTTTATTCTGTTGCAACATTTATGTTATACTATTTGAGTTAAGTATTCTATTAATATGGAGTATAGATTGTGAATACCAACCAACTACATTTTTATTATAATCATTTTTATAGATTATATTATTTATTAGTGAATAATATGATATATCAACATCGAATTATTTTTTTTTTCCCTTAATTTATATATGAAAAATTAATTTTGTAAACCATATACAATACTAGAGTTAAATTGAGGCCATTTAATCAAATCATTGAGAAATTTAAAAAAAAGTTAATAGAATTGTTAATTAAGAAATTTAGAAAGAAGTTCATAGAATTGTTAATAAATGTATATAAGATGTTAAAAAGGGATAAAAAGGAGAAAAAAATAAATATGACGCCCGACCTCACCGAAAGGGACCAAAACAAAAAAGAGCAATGAAACGTACAGGTAGTTGGGAAGCTTCTTGTGGAAGGCGTTTCCCATCCTTCTAATTCTCCTTTCAGCCCATTGTCAATAAAGCTTTAGGTTTTTACTGGAGTAATGGCGAATTTGGATTTGGATTAGGTTTTTACTGGAGTAATGGCGAATTTGGATTTGGACACAACTTCTATTCAGCTCATGGAAATAAGCGCAGCTCAATCTGCGTGCAGCGACCTCGATTACGCCTTTCAGCTGCAGTTACAGGAGGCCCTGGCTGTCTCTCTCACATCATCTCAATCCAGCAATTCCGATGCTCCTGTTTCCAATAACAAACAAGCTGCCCTTGGTGAAGAAGAAAATGAAATGAAATTGTTATTAAAAATGCAGGCGTTGGAATTCGAGAAATACCAGCAAGAACTCGCCGATCACCAGCAAGCCACCGCAGAAATGCGCTGCTTCTCACAAGAAATCCACAGAAGAAATCACGACGCCCAATTTGCGCGCAGTATTCAAGACATGGCGGAGGAGGAGTGGGAAGACGTTGGAAATGACTATGAGAAACCCTTCGACGCTGCGCAGGAGAGGCAGTTTAAGCTATATTTTAAAGGGCTGGTCAGTTGCGAGTGTGTAGGGGAAGAGCAATGGGAGGTTTTTTCAGGGGCGGGCATTGCTATTTATGATCCGGATGATAAGTTGGTTTTGCAGGTGGCGAAGCCGCTGGGGATTGGCTTGAGCAGGGCGTCTGCGGAATACATGGCTTTGACTGAAGGCCTCAAAACAGCCATGTCTTTGGGTATACGGAATGTCACTGCTTTTGGCGATTCTGTGCAAGTCCATAATCAAGTAAGTGTATTTGCATGGTCGACCCTTTTTTAAACACTTCGTGTATTTGTAAATTGATTTGGAAAACTGCCCATATGGGCTAATCATCCTTAGGCTTAGTTCCCAGGACGAGGGCCATTTTTTCCTTTAATTTCCCCTAGCACTTATACCCGGCCAAGTCCATCGGTGTACGCCACAGCCAGCAAGTTGGATGTGATATTTACCCCATTATAACCTTTTATCATGTCTCTCGCCATTGCATTTTTTTTTCTGTTATTAGAAACCCAACTTTATTCCCCTTGGCAGTGCTGTGCAAGCCACGACCACTCTCGGAATTTTAGGGTTAAGAAAAGGGTAAACGGACCTGGTGTTTCCATGGAGGGTTGCTACCAGATTTTTAATAGATTCTAGTAGTTTTTGGCTCAGAAAATGTTCCTTTCAAAGCTTGATGTTCTTTAGGACACTTTAGCACTAAGCTCAAGCCTGAGGAGTTTAGCCAATAGGTTGAGGAGGCAGAGTTTAATCTCTAGGATTGAAATTTTGATTCATCATTTTCCTTCCTCGAACGAATAGAATGTGGAGTTCATAATTATTGTGAGGGTACTACCAAAGACGAGATGCTATACTTGATTTTTCTCTAGCAAGTAAAACACTGCTGAAAAAGTTGTAGAAAGATTCTAACCACAAACATGTTAAGGGGTAATGGAAAGTTATAGTTCCCCTTCTCTACACCCACTTGTGCCTGAGTGTTTCTAATGGTGAAGATCATGGTGTTTCCATCTTGGAAGCACGGGTTAGATCTGGAGGGGGTAGGATATGTTCATTCCGTAGTCTAAGCATGGTCAAGTGTGCAGGGATTCCATATGTATGATGCATTGTGGACCTTAAAAGAAACTTTTCATTACTTTCCTTCTCAAAATCTATTGCCCGATAAATCATTGTTTGGGACTACCCAAGCTATGAAAATTGACATTGCCCAATAAATCTATTGCCCATTAAGATTTAATTCCTGTGCAGCAATGTTAAAATGTTTGTGCGGGACTACCCAAGCTATGAAAATCGGTGTGTTAGCCTCCTCCATGGAGGCACATCGTTAGGGGGTTTGACAAAATACTAGACTCCACCTGCTTTGGATATTTTTAAAAAGAGCAATTTACGAAAAATAGTACAAAATTGTCAGACTATTGGGCTTTTGCGGTTGTTGGGTCTCAGTGATTTCAAACAATTAGGTGTAATCTGTGAGTTAACAAGCATTTTTCTACAATGGCATATCCATATGATGAGCTTTTGTTCCACATTGACAGTCACCTTTTAATTAAATTTGTTTTGTTGTGTTGTGAATGATCCCCACTGATAACATCTGTGAGAAAGAACTTGTTTATGAGGTATTACCCACGCCAAAAGCTTTTTCAATCCAAAAGCGGGCTCTACGGTGCAATACTGCATGCAAGTTCTTGGGTTGAGGTGTTAGCATCCACTCTCTCTTGGACTAACATTACAGATGGTTTCGGTGTCATGCCTTGTGGGACCTCACTAGCTTGTGGTTTATATCTATGATATGTTTGTAATTTACATTATATTAACTACAGGAGCATGCCCCTATGATGGGATTTTGTTACACGCTAATGCTCTACTTCTGAAAACCAATGTGGTTCATATGCTGGAAGATCTCCTTGCAGCCAATCTTTCAACTAACTTGTGCTATTATATGTGGGTTATTATGTGAGCCCTGCCCCTCAAAAGACAATAATTAGAAATCAAACATAGCCATTGGAAGTTGCATCCTTGTGATGAGTTATTGTCATCTTGGAGCGAGTGTCCAATTTTAGCAAAATTTATTTGTTATAATTCTCAGGGTTAAATTGCTTATGGAACTGAGATGATTATCTTAAACATAGTATGCAGTCTCTGTTCAGAACTTACCATAGACCGAGTCTGCAACACAGATACAAGTTAGGGAGTACTAATCACATCTCCATGAGTTTTGATCTGATATGCAAACATGGCTATATTCGAATCAGTCTGCATGACTGCTTATCTTTACATCAATATTTGCTATGCCATTTTATAAATGGTTGCACGTGAAACTTTGGTTACCCATCAAATGGTAGGAGCATGCCCTGACTTGGATTTTTCAACACATCAGCTCAACCTGGACACGAATCAGATTTGGCACCAAGCCTTGGCAAATTGAAAACTAAAATACAAGAAAGTTCAATTTTTTTTTGGTTTTCATTCCACAAGAATTCAACTTTAAAGCTGTCCAAAATTAGCCATTTCATTCTCCCATATATTAATCACATAATTAATTGACTTATGCTGTAAATACTTGCGCACTGTTGAAAATTTCTAATGAATTTGTTGATAATACTAAGAATCTGATTTGTTGGCTCTAAGTTAATTGCCTGCTGAGGTGTTGACTTGCTGGAGTGAAATGAGCAAGACAAGATTTTTAACTGATTTACACACTTTTTTCTCGTGTCTTTACATCAGTGAAGTCTTGTGGGTTTATTTGGACTCAATTAGAGCTACTCAGGACTTGAACTTGCGATTTTTTGAAATTCCATGATCAGTCTTGCTATTACGATCAGGACCATTATATTGATGACCCTGTTTTTAAAATAAATTTAGTCATATATTAAATATTAAGTAGATCAAATTGGAGTAACACCTTTTCAAATCCGTAAAAGCTAAAATAGATTGTTAGACACTCAGAAAAAACAGAGAATTGCTTAGCTGATTCTGGCAAGAAACAGTCGGAAACTCATAAATAACTTATATTAAGCTTAACAAGTAGTGGAAAAGTAACTAGGTCAATGTTCCTTTGCATATATAAATTGGTATAACTTTGAAGAAATATAATGCCGTCTCTATCAATTTGAGTAGAGCCAATACTAACATGAAAAGTGAAAATTGAAAATGCTTGGCAGTAAATGACTTCAGTTGTAAGCCCAATTTTGTTGGAATTTGCAGCCACACTTGCCTGTCAAGCTAAATTTTGGCGTCAGTTTCCTTTTTCGTAGTGTCGTCCTCTAAACATCTTGATGGGTAAGGATGCTTATCAATTCCTATTAAGGCAGACTTCTAAATTTCCCCGAGAGTTCTCAACATTAAGCAGAAATTATTAGGAACAATGCGTATTTGTAATGTATATTTGGATTGAAAAGAGCTATATAATGTATATTTAGATTGAAAAGAACTATTTTCAGCCTTTAGTGTTCTTTGTAAATAAATGTTTGGCCAGAATGGTTGACACAAGCCTCAACTCTAACCATTTTGTGTTTTAACTTTTTTCACAACTCAAATGTTAATCGGAAAATATTGGGAACAATTCCCATTTGTAATGTATATTTGAATAGAAAAGATCTTTGTTCAGCCTTTAGTGTTCTCCATAAATAAATATTTTGGCAGAATATTTGACATAAAGAAACAAGTAAGAGTGGATAAGAAGAGGCTCGATGGGCATTGGGCACTTAGGGTGGAAAACTAGTCTGTTAACAAGATATATGTCTTCCTGGAGGACTGCATTCATAAAAGTTTCCAATCAGTTGGGTTATTTTACAAATGATATGATGTGATGAGCTTTGAATAACATGTGGTGAAATCAATCAACATGTGGAAGAGTTTGTCTTTGAATCACAAAAACTAAGACACGCTTGTTGACTACTTTGGACAGTGTACGGAGCAAGCCCATTTTAGAGGGGGATGATGTAATTAGATTGGTCAAAACATGTATTACCCTCTGGATCAAGAAGGGAATTATGTTGAGCCTTTAGGTGCTTTGAGGACATTTTGGTGCATTTGATATGTGTTCTTGCATCCCTCAAACACATTACATGTAGTGGATTTTCCTTGTACCCCTGGGGTGAAATTAAGTAAAGGGAATATTCTGGTATTTGGGGCAATTAGAAAATTTTGTATGTATTTGACTGATAAACTTATTTGATAAATTTATAGGGAATGTGTCTTGACCTTCTTTGTAATTTTTGTAGGTAGAAGAGTGTATGTGGGACAGTTTGAAAAATTTGTAAGAGATTGTTCATGAGACTTGGGTCTTGTTTCCTAAAATCAATTGTATGTTATGTCTATGTCAGGTTGATTTTGTTAAATAACACTTTGTAAGGGCCTAAGTTATGAAAGAGAAGTTGGTAGCTGTAGGCGAGAAGCTAAAAAACAAAGATGTTGTGGTTATGAAATTTTGAACGATGTTGTGGCTATTAGATTTTGAACAAGTTTTGTTGTAGCCAATAATACCAGTGTCTCATGTGAAGACTAGGGAGGATACTACTATTGGGAAAGCAATTCAGAAACATATGTATTGGGAAAATCATTTCGCAAGGTGCCTTTGCAGCCAAGGTTAAGGGCAATTAACCCAAAAGCTTCCATAACACTAATCCACTTACAAAAGCCCAATTCAACCAAGCAAAATTTTTGTATTTACAACATGCAAGCAAATACAAATTGTGGGAATTAAAATGGCAAGTAGTTTTATTGTGGGAAATGTGGGAATGACAAAATAGCTTGCATGAAGTGTTGATATGACAAGGCATGCCAAAAGAAGGGTGTTGGTAACTTTGTGGAAAGAAAATCTAACGATTAAAATGAATAGTCATTATTTTGTTACATCACTGATAACAATTGTTCTCTTAGAGGAATGGTGTCTATTTGAAGAATGAAACACAAAATATTGTACTTGGGGATGACACAAGGCTTGCAATCCACAAACCATTCCCATCAAGTTAACCAATATTCAAATTAGGGAGATTGACGAGGTACTATATTTATTCAGATTAAAGATGAATGTACTATTTGTTAGTCAAACCACCAAACAAAACGTCAAGGTTTAATGCTAATAAATGCAAGATTAATGATGAAAAATCCAATGTTGTCGTTAAAGGAATGTAGGAAGATTGTCAATGTTACTTCTTGGCATCTTCATTAGCAAAGGAGGACTCTTGAGTTAACTGTGGCATTATAGGTAGGGATATCTTGATTGCAATTTTCTGTTCCTTAGCAAATGGAATATGGTGCAAGGACCATTGACACTCAAGTTAGGCATCAACACTTGTGAAGGTTGCATGGTGGGAAGCAACACATAGAGCTTTGCAAAGAACATGACTTGTAGAGCTACAACACATTTTAAGTTGATACACAGTGGCTTATGTGGGCCTGGGAAAATACAGTCCAAGTGAGGCTTTGGGATGGACGACTTTTCTTGAAATTGGTTTGAGTCAAGTACAATATATCCATTTGTGCTGACTTCTTTTTTGGGAAGTTTGTTGTCTATGAGTTTGCATAGATGTTGTCAATTTTGGCTTTAATTTCATTTCTCTCTTCTTGTTTGTTTGACCAAGTGTAGCAACATGTTGGTGCAAAGATTTTTTTGGCCCCAAGAAATGTTTTCCCTTCTTGGGATTCTCTTACAGTCATTCTATGCTTGCTGCTTTGCATTTCCAAGGGTTGTTTTATGTCGCCCAATACAATTACCATCAATACCTTGCCTCTGGTTCCGCCCCTTTATGAATAATATAAGGCAATAGCCATGGTGCCACAACAAACATTGCACCCTCTTTACCTTCATCATTATTGGTAAAAATGAAGTCACCATTCCAACAATATTCATTAAAGTTTGTATTTGGAAGTTAATAATTTTGATTTCTTGGAGGAAGAGCTTATCAGAATGCAATTTAGAGATGACTACCAACACAATTGAATATGCCTCCTAACACTCGAGAATGTTAGAGCTTCAATTTCATGGGTGAATTTTATCAAGTCTCTGTGCAAGGAGTGAGGAAGAATTCGTAACATTGTCTCCATTTGGGGCCACAAAAGAATAAAAGGGATATGTTGAGTTTTACTAATCTTTTGATTCAGTGGGTCCTTGTTATGGTTTGTCTTGAGGCTTTTCCAGCGCCTTTCTCAAGTCTATTTTTGACACATGTGAGATGTCACTTGATTGGAGTGTGAGGGTTGTAAGATTTTTTTTCTACTTCCACTAGGCAACCTTTCCCTACCATAAAGGATCTGCGATTTTAGCCTGTTCGAGCCCTTGTTTGTCCTTTCTTTCTATCTTCAGTTTCCACCCTTCTGAGTCACCACCTATAATGCATTTGTTTTCTTCATGATTTATCCTATTTTTTGTTTTAGGTGAAATACCATTAACATTAAGGTAAATTGAATGCACAAGAGATATGTACCATTTAATGATGTGAAATAGTACTTTCAAATCTGCCCTATTGGCTAAAAACAATAAATTTGCTAATTTGGAAATTTGAAAACATGTAATGGACAATATGAAAAGTAAAAGAGTTGGAACAATCACATCTTGAAATTTTTTAGGTTTATGAGTGTGGATAGTAGCTGTTTAGGGCTATAGTTGATTGTGTGCCAAATATGAGCATTTGACTGTATAGGGACCAAATCAATGCTTGCGTTGTTTGTGCCTTGGGGTGGGATTGATGCTGACCTATTTTGACCACCATTCATGTTGTGTGCAACTTTTTGGGTTTTGTAACTCTCTGTGCTCCTTTGCCAATGAATGATGTACCTTCCTGTATCTTCACTTTGTAGAATTGATGGACAAAATTGTCTGATTTTGCTCTTCAATGTTCTTGACCTAGCTTGGCACAAGATGTTAGAAAAAAAGAAGGTAAGTAGTTGTGTTGGGCAACCAAAATGGTGTTGCGGCTACATATACCACATCCTAGAATCAAACTTCTCGTAATTCACGTGCAATATGAATGGAGGATTGATAGAAGAAGCTTTGCCTTCTCTCCTTAAGTGTGAGATGCAACTACATGCACATTCGCCTAGGCTAGTTTTGGTACAAGATGCAAGTCTTTGGGCAGAGATAAAACAATGCAGAGTGTGCCTAGAGTTGAAAATGAATGACCAACAATAGATTGGAAATTTGTATGGAGTCTCTTGAATTGGAATCTCTTGAATATTCTCTGTTCAATACTTACAATCCTCATAGATGATTTGTATATAGAATTTAAGACCTATTGGCGCACAAAAACTGACAAAGAAAACAACAAACAATTGAAAAACGGATTTAAACATTGAAAGGATGTGACCAACATGTAGAAGGGCCCAAAAAAGCAAAGGGGACAGGATCGACAACCTGTCATTTGCGTCTGAAAAGAAAGCACAAACACAAAAAGACAACGAGAGAGAAAATAGGCTTACGAGTACAAAACAAGCATGACAAAATGACAAACAAAAGAAAAGAGGACCATGGGATTGCACAAAGGAGGAGAAAGACAAACAAGTGTCAAAAGTCCCTAATTCAAGTTGATGACTGATGCAGGAGCATCTACATACATCTTCAGGCAAGACATGGTTACGTTGGGATATACATCTATTGTAAGGCGAGTGTGTTTATTTATAGAGTTTACATTTGTACGCAGACCCGAGCCTGGGGATCACGCCCTTCTATTTACAAGGCCGTTGGCTATTGAAGATTGATATGTGATTCTATATTTGAACAGAACCCAACTATATTTTTAATGCCTCTATTTAATAAGGCGCTTGGCCATGGAGGTTGAATGTATATAGTTGCAGGGTTTAGTCAAGGAGTTTACAGGTCTTTAAATCCATAGACACTTTGTTTGAGAATGATACACCTATTCTGTAAATCTGCTGGTCGAATCAGATAGCTGTACATTTGTAATCTCCAGAACAATCGTTGTTTGCAGTCTGATGACAGTGTATCATTGACAGCGCACCAATGACCCATATGCACAAAACAGTGCCAAAAATCATTGTAATAAGAAGGCTTAGACCAAAATTGGGTGTCTACATAATGCCTCTACTTTGATGTGTGTATGTGAGTGATGCATGTGTGTATCAAAGTAAAATGATACATAATTGATGTGCATACCTTGACCTACCATAGGGAGAGGACAAGGAATCTTTTTGTCATCTGTCCATCAACACCATTGCCATTTCACAAACTTTAGTATGCTTGTCAATAATGGCCACTTGCCAACAAGTAATGAATGCCATATATGCTCCTTGTGCTAAATTGAAAATATGAAATTGAACTTGAATTTAATTTGAAATTTGAAAATTGAAAAGAGCATAGGAATGAATACACATGCTCTGTATTGAACCAAATGCTTTTGTAATGTAATCCCCTCCCCCCCTTATTCCGCTTATTCCAATTGAAAACTTTTTTAACAAGTGCTAGACATAACCACGTCTCTAAGAGTTTTGTGAACCTCCCTCCTCTTGATCAAGGAAGTAGATTATATGTTGCTCCAAGTAGAGCTGCCCCAACTTTATAACGCTCCATGCAGAGCTGCCCCAACTTTATATTGCTCAACGTAGGGCTGCCCAAATTCTGCGTAGTAGCCTTCGCTTAATAGTGTTTGAAAATTGCTCCCATTTTGAAGTGAAGGATTGAATACCCTGTGCCTAGACTCACTCATCTCAAAAGAATAGAGTTACAAGCACATTGTCACTATGTAATAAGATTGTATATAGTTGATACCATTTTGAAAATTGCATAAACACATGTAACTAGCGTAAAATATTACATGTAAAGCCCCATAGTAGGTTAGATACAGAAAACTAGTCATGCCCCAATTGTTGTGTTGCATAAAATAGAAAAAATTAGGTGGAGCTCAATACCCAATATACTACTCTAGTGAGTATCAATGTTGTATTGCATAGGAGTGATAGCATCAAGTAAGGTTCAATGCAAAATATTCTACTCTAGTATCAATGTCATATTGCATAGGAATGATAGTATCAAGTAAGGTTCAATGCAAAATATACCACTCTAGTGAGTATCAATGTCATATTGCATAGGAATGATAACATCAAGGCAGGCTGAATGTACAATGTACAACTCGAGTGAGTAACAGTGTCCAAAAAGGTGTCCTCATGTAAGGCTCAATATATGTGACACATCCTCCAATGAGGATGTTGATGATGATGGTGGTGCGACAACATGCTCCATAATAGAATAATAGGAGAGATGGACCAGTCACCTTGTGAGAATCATGTAATATAGATAAATGCGTGATAAGGTCCTTAGGTGGATGCATCCTCCAATGAGGAGGATAGTGCATCTGGGACAAAGTGATCCCCCCAAAGGTAGATAAATGCTCAAGATAGCAAGATATATTGTGTGTAAATAACATGTATGTGTGCATGTGTGTAAGATAATATTATATTTGTATGAAGAAGCATTGTAAGCACAATAGTCAAGTGTGTTATAGGATCCATATAAAAGGAAGATATGTCAATATAAGGCTTATGGAGAGTAGATGTGCGTATCATGACCCCATAGGCAAATATAGGTATAGATTTGATCAATGAAGCTCATAGGCGAGGTCGGTATAATGATGGTGAGGATGTCTTCGTTTGTGCAAGATATGTCAAATGAATAACTCATAAGGACCATGTAGGTATGATGCCCTTGTTGGCAATGTGCAAGTTATGCCCACCAATGTGCAAGATATAATCATGTAGATAGGAAGTATGCCAATCATAATGTGCCAAGATGTAAACAGTGTGTAGGGTGTAAGTGTCCACTAGTGTAGTAATGCAAGGCACATAGGTATTGTAGCTTCATAAAGTGATATAGGGTCAATGCTGCTCAAGTATATGTAATGTGAAGGATGCCCCCATGGGTATGAGGGTTTGTGTACAAATGTATGCTAGTGTAATGCTCAATCTCAATGTAGTGTCATATGAAACACTGTCATGCTACACCCTAAGTGGCAAGATATAAATGATAGGCTCAATGGCGAGAAGGACAAATAATGTGTCCTAATAGATGCTCTGTATGCACAAGATGTAAAAAATATGTTCAAGGAGACATGGGGGTATGTTGTCCCTAATAGCAAAGCAAAATATGTCTCACGTAGGTGATGCGCCTATAAGAAGGCTAGGTATAGTAATGAATCATAGTCATGGTGGTAGAAACATGGGTGGTATGGTACCAAGGTGTAATATATATGCAAGTATCGATGACAAGTTATAAGATGTAAGCATCCATGTAACAAGTGTATGTTGATATCAATATAAACACGCCAAATTTAAATGATAGCAAGATATGTCTGATATATGTAAAGTAGCTCTATATAGAAAATGGTAAGCTAGAAAGATGTTGTTGTGTAAACCCATTGTATAAAGATGCTCCCATTTATGCCCATTAAACACGTATAACCTATATATCTAGCATCTCAACCACTCAAAATATACTATGAGAAGCACATGTGGAAAACATGTATATATAAACCTATAACATAGGTAGATAAACATGATATGTATCATATGACCAAGATAAAATAATATATTTTTTATATTTTATGAATGTTTTTGTATTTTTACAATTTTATAGTGAAAACACACAAGAAGATATGTACAATATGTTACAATAATGATGTATCAATGAAGCTCTAGATGTAGGTGAGCATGACTAGTGCATAAGCTAACCCAAAGCATAAAGTCATAGTCATGAATAGTCTGATTCGACACACCAAGTGTTGAATATAGCACACTATAAGTAAGTAGGAACCTAAACCATCAAATTAGATAGTCACCATGGAGAGAAGGCCAAAAAAATCCAATAGCTCTTCCAAAGAAGTGAGGGTCGCAATCCAAATATGTCATATGTAGTGATCTATGAATATGTAGTAACAATATCAAGTAGTAGATGATAAGGTATTAAGAGTCATAAACATGCGTCAAAAGCAAAATAAATAAGGGTGGTAGTATGAAATAAATAACTAACAAAATAAGTAAAGGTGTCGTAAATGTTGAAAGATGTATGTGATGAAGCCCACGTTATGATGCGCGAAGTACCAATCCATATGTTGGGGGCCATGAGGATCCCCCAAGTATGTATCATCTTGTATTAACTTGTCATTGTCACCTTCGAAGTCTTGAGTGCATTGGTATTTCTCATTGTTATCAGATATTGTTGATTGTGAAACATCCTTTGGAGGTTGGTTTTCTTTGTTAGCAATACCCTTTTCTAGGGAAGTTTGGTAGTCTAACGTAATCTTGTCTTGATGGATGAGTTCTTGAATTTTGTGCCTTAAAGCAACGCACCGATTTGTTGAATGGCTTCTAATAGCATGATAAGTACAAAATACTTTTGCATTGTAAGATTTATACTTGGATTGGCTTCACGAATAGGAGGTAGCTCAATTGAATTGTTGTCCAATGAACTCTTTAGTATGTCATATCAAATTTTGAAAACTTTTGGGTTGAATTGAGAATGGGAGGTAGCTCAAGCAAATTGTTGACCAATAAGCTCTTTAGAATGTCATTGATTTTTGAAAACTTCTTGGGTTGACTTAAGACCATTGTATGTGTTTTTTTTTAAACCCTAATATTAGATGTGTTCATGGTAGGCACATGGACATTAGAAATGTTGGAACCCCTAAGAGGTGAGGTATGGACCATCCTTTTCAGTTGGTAAGACAATTAAATGTCAAACAAAAGTTAAGGAGTGTCTAAAATCTTGCAAAAGAGCTAGTTTTTATTACAAGGGCTAAATCCACATATGGTTGACATCAAAAGTGCTTTTAGATTACATATTTGGATTCCTTTTGAAAAACCGTGCAAGTTTAAAAAAAAAAAGGCATGTCAATATGAGTCCATATGCAAATGTTATGGCCTCAAAAGTTGCAGGACATCCCAGAATGATTACCATTGCCGTAGATTTTGAAAAAAAACCTTGACATTGCTACACGTGTTAAAAAAGGTGTGGCATCGATACATTTTTCAGTTACAAGAAGTTGAAGGGATAGGGGAGACGTTGCATCTTTAGTTCTGACTCTTGGGCTTGTATTTTTGACCCTGAGGTATTGTTCTTGTGTATATATGACCTTGTAGAGTTCATGGGAGACATCGATCGACATCAAATTGAATTTAGACACTCAGAGTTGGGTGTATTCACCTATGTTGAGTGGATTCATACAAAGGTACGATAAATTGGTAGCAGTTAGGCATGGTGAATGTATGGGAATTCAGTTCGGTGCGTAGAAGGTAGTTAAAGATGTAGAGCAAAGTGTGGTGAAGACTACACACCTGGGATGGCTGAGTTTAGTAGTCTCTCTTGCTAAGGAAGAAAGTCATCCACCAAAGAGTGTAAAGATCATTGCAAGTGTAGTAGCCATTGAGAAGTTGGTGTCCTTGTAAGACCAAGAAGGTACAAGCTTGTAAATTGTAGTACATAGTGGAGATGAGGAAGCATGGCTTCATTCTTTTGGAGTTTTTTCACATTGAGTTTCTCCAGGGTAATGTCTTGTGTATCCATGTTCATAGCGTTTGATTTCATTGATTGCTTGTTTCCAATTTTTTGCAACTTGTTTAACATATCATACAGTTAAGGGAGCTCAAAAATCAACTAACATGCATAACACTTGTTTATAAAGCTTCATATTTGTTTTGCACTTCTATACAAGCACATTGAATTGCACTCATGTAAGAAGAGCAGCATGGGAAGAATGTGCAGGATTGTATGCAATGTAGGTAGCATGTTGGGATTGCATGTGAAGGGTTGCATAGTCATTTGTATGCTGTAGATGATAGTCATAAGAGTTGGAATACATCTTATTACAACATTTTGGGTGTTGTTCTATGGCATAGAACTTGGGAACAACACTTGTTGGAATAAATTCGTGTTTGGTGAGTTGTGCTATGGAATATCTATGCCGATTACATATTTTAGATGGTATCAGAACAGGTTTTCCCTTTTGTCTTGAAAGAGTTTGCAAACACATTTCTGCATTGTGTTATGTATTCTTTCATACTTGTTTATTGACAAGGAAGCATAGGTTTCTTGGATGCAAAAGTTCAACCATGGGCAAAACTTTGAAGAGAGAAAGGCTTCAAGAGCTTGAGGATACAAATTGGCAAATTCAAATGGAAAACTTTGAAGTAAGAAAGTTGTTGCTGCACTTTGAAGATGATAATCAAGAACTGCAAGATAGATTGATGAGCCATGGAGAATCTTTCGCGGGTATCGTTGACGAGTTGCAAGCCAAGGAAGAGATGTTGGGAAAGTTCCAAGATAATGGTGGAGTGAAGGAGAGAGAAGAGTATACCATGCAAAAGAGACCATCCTCTACCAAAGATGCACAAACCATGACTAAGGTATGCAAAGAAATCACTCCTCCATATTTTCTTTTTTCTTGTCAAGATCTAGATGCATCTTTTGGTAAGTTTGAGAAGCGTACTAAAGAATTTGGCTCTAAGTTGCTAACCAAGATGGTTTTTGATGGAAAGGACCTTGGCATCAATGGCCAAGGAATGACTAATCCCCTACAATATACAGGTTTAGGATATGTTAATGGAAAAAGAATAGTTGGAGAATGCTCCAAAATAGCTGAAGCAAGACAAGCTTACAAAGCTAGATAGCCCAAGTCACTAGCTCAACAAAAACAACCCATGCAAGGTAATGTCATCATATATATTGTCAAATCTAATGAGAAGTTTGATTCTCTAAAGGCTGGGTAGGTCTCTCATGAAGAGGAAGGTGGCATTGTGCCACCTCAAAGGGCCAAAGAAAAGTCCCCAAGGAGAGGACAACAGCGCCATGAAGGAGGAGATAGTACACTGCCACTCCATGACTATGTAAGTGAATGCACCCTGAATCCAAGAAGGGGATAGCCTTTCAAGAATGGGAAAATTGTCAAGGAAGAATGAAAAGCATCTCCCAAGAGAGGAGAACATCCCAAAGGAGGAGTTAACACATTACCACTTCATCATATTTGTGCAAAAGGGAACCCAAGAAGGAATGGAAAGCACAAGTCTTCCATTGTTTGCTTCAATTGTAAGAAGAGTGGCCATGTAGCACAAAATTGTTGGTATACATATCCATGTTCTTTTTGTGGAATGAATAGCTATTGTGTGGCCATGTGTTGGAAGAAGAAATCCAACAAGAAGCAACATATGTATTTCAAGAGGAAGGATGCAAGTTGTAAAGACCACTCTCCAAATCAGAATGTGGAGAAGGGCAAGAAGAACATTTTGTTCATGAAAATGGACAAGAATCATTCCACTCATTGCAACATGACTGGGCATTGTCATGAAAAATGTTGGGAGCCCTCATCCACAACTTCACCCAAAGAATTGCAAGGAGCATTTTAAGAAGGAAGATGTGTCTACAAGCAAGAGGGAAGTTGTTCAAGCACCTATAAGCCAAGAGGTATCAAATGAAGAAGCCTTCCTATCTAAGAAAGAATCCATCAAGGGGGAGCAACCCATAGAGGAGCCCCTGTCACCATTGCCAAGAGGTAAACATGGTAAGAGATCAACCCGTAGAAGGATAGATGCACAACTCAGTTTTTGATTTACATTCATTTGAAGAGCAATCTGAAATGGAAACCGTCAAGAGGGAGCAGCCTATAGGGGTCCTTATTACCATTGCAAATGGGTAATGGTAAGCATTCAATATTGGGTTTTTGGATAGAGTTTTGCATAGCTAAGATGTTGATTAACATGCATATATAAGCACCTATAGATTATGTTTTGGTTTCCATTGTTGAAAGAAGCAAGAAGGGTACTGTCCTCATTTGTATGAGCAAGTGTGGAGGTATTTCACTCATTAAGGGTGGATATGGAACAACCATTCGGTTTGATAAGCACATGTATCAGCAAACCATTGCATCAAAAAGGTTGTATCATTTTCTGCATTCTCATGTTCATGTGGATATGCAGATTCACATGTTTTCCTTACCTATTTGTTGTAGCATTTGGCAAGATGGGTAGAAGAGGCACTCTGTTGAGAGAGAGCTCCTAGCATAGGTTGAAGAACAATGGATCATAGAGGTGACAGCATGTTGGTTTTCTTTTCCTCTCCATGCAAATTTAGATTTACATTATGTAGCATGTCTAGTTGCTTATGAAAGTTTACAGCATGCATTTGAAAACTTGCACGATTGTAGCATGGAGGTATAGGCTGATTTTTTATAATCTGAATTATTGTAGCATGCCTTTGTTGTTTGTGGTATGCATATAATGAACCCATAAACAGCTGTAGCAAGTTGGTAGCATGCTTTTGAATTGTTGTATGCACATGGAGTAAGGTTGTAGTAGGTTCTCCAAACAAGTTTTTGGTATGGCAGCGGTTGGTGACATGTTGATGGGCATCTTGCAACATGCTCATGAGCCCAAGGTTCTTCCATGGAGGGAGAAGAAGAGGCATGCCATTAGGGCATTAATACATGATGAGAAATGCATCCATGGTGAGTAGCACTCCACATGAAGACTGCTGATTGTGATTGATGTATGTTTTGACATCTATGCATCTTCATTGAATATGTTTCATTCAATGTTACAAA
This sequence comes from Torreya grandis, assembly GCA_037957365.1. Lineage (NCBI taxonomy): Eukaryota > Viridiplantae > Streptophyta > Pinopsida > Cupressales > Taxaceae > Torreya > Torreya grandis. The sequence continues at coordinate 5,151,381 of JARHVA010000104.1, forward strand.
GTTTTGAGTTGTTGCAAGATATGGGCAACTTTGTAAATGGAATTGAATTTTTAATCCATGTATGTTGCATTTTTTGAATTATAAGACCCAAGATAAGGGCAATTTGTAAAAGTGGTGAATTGTTGTAAACCACTTACATAATGCAATATGTTTTCTTCACTAGTTGAAAGGATGTGGACATCAAGGAGGATGTTGTATAAGCATCTCCTAAGAGAGAGCTTCACTCTAGCCTACAAGCATGTGCATTGTAGAAAAGGGGCTCAGAAGATCAACCACGAGGAAGACCGAGACATCAAAGACTTCAAGGTCAGTTTGTTGAGATTGGAAGGACTCATGTATCACCCTGGTTTTGCAAGTTTTAGTTTGAGCAATCAGTCTCCGAGAGAGAGAAACAAAGTACAGTTCAAGAGGATGATAAAATTGGTATCCCATGTGAGGAGATAAAAGTTGAATCCTTATCTTTTTAGTCTAGAGATTTTGTGGGACCAAAAGCCGTCAAATTTGGGGAGCATGATCCGAATTTTGGATCAATAAGATCATCCTATTCATTTGGTAAGACAATCCACTGTCAAACATGGGTTAAGCAATGTCCAAAATCTTGTAAAAGATCTAGTTCCTCTTACAAGGGCTAAATTGGCTTATGGTTGGGCATCAAAAGTACATATTTGGATTCCTCTTGAAAAATCATGCAAGTTAAAAAAGACATCTCAATATGATTTCGTATGCAAAAGTTATGGCTCGCGGAAGTTGCAGGGCATTCTAGAATGATTATCTACGACAATGTCGCAGATTTTCAGGAAAACCCATGATGTAGAACTCGTGTCGTTGTTGTACAATGTCAAAAAAAGGTGCAGCGCCACTGCACTTCTCAATTACAAGAAGTTGAAGGGATAGGGGAGACGTTTTATTTTCAGTTCTGACTCTTAGGGTTTTATTTTCAAGTTAGAGGTATTGTTCTTGTGTATATATGAACCTGTAGAGTTCATGGAAGACATTGTAAAACAATTGAGACACTTAGAGTTGGGTGTATTCAACTATGTTGAGTGGATTCATACAAAGCTAAACCAAATTAACAATGGTTAGGCATAATGAACGTATGGGAGTTCAACCTAGTGTGTAGAAGGCAATTAGAGATGTAGAGTGGTTTGAAGACTCCACAGTTGGGATGGTTGAGTTTAGTAGTCTCTCTTGCTGAAGAAGAAAGTCATCCATCAAAGAGTGCAAAGATTGTTGCAAGTGTAGGAGCTATTGAGAAGTTGGTATCCTTGTAAGCCCAATAAGGTGCTTGTAAACTGCAGAGCATAGTGGAGATAAAGAAGTATGGTTTCACTTTTTTGGATTTTTTTCACATTTTCTCAAGGGTAATGTCTTCTGTATCTTTGTTTCATATTGTGTTTGATTTCATTTCCGTGTTTTCAATTTCTTGCAACTAGTCTATCATATCAAAAACTTGAGGGAGTGCAAGAATCAACTAACACAAGCATAACACTTGTTCACAAAGCTTCCTATTCGTTTTGCACTTCTATACAAGCACATTGAATTGCAGTCTTGTAAGAAGAGTAGCATGAGAAGAATGTGAAGGATTGTATGCAATGTAGGTAGCATGTAGGCATTACATGTGAAGGGTTGCTTAGTCATTTGTATGATGTAGGTGATAGTCATAAGATCTAGAGTACATCTTATTACAATATTTTGGATGTTGTTTTGTGGCATAAAACTTGGGGATAACACTTGTAATAAATTTGTGTTTGGTGAGTTGTGCCATGGAATATCCATGCCTTTTATGAATCTTTTTCCTTTCAAGATCACATGATTGGTAAATCAAAGAATGCATATGAGAACAAAATCTAAAGACGTAATCACGCATATCCTCCTTTTGACCTTGTTTAAGATGTCAAATGCTCTCATATGTTTGTCTAGGTGCATTGTTAGTAATGGATTTATCGAGGAAGGGCTCTTGTAAGTGTGTAGGGACCCACAAGAGAAAAGTAAAGAACCAATCTAAAGCCTCACCAACCAATGTGTTAGGAATCAAATCAAGTAAGATTAACCCACAATCTTTACGGATAAAAATATGGCATAAAGGTGCGCCAAAGGGTCCCCTTGGTCATCAAGTAATTGGAATTTTGGATCCAATAAGTAACGAGGAAGAGGCATGTCGAACACATCCTTTGCAATAGGATTGGAAGGCATAATATTATTCATGACCCTAGCCTTGGAAGTCTCTTGATGAAGTGAAAGATTACACCTTGTCTTTGAAAGTTGCCTAAAGTATGCATCTTTGTAACTATCTCATGTGTAGGAATGGTGGTACTCTCATTAGGTTCATTCAAATGTTGTCTTGCCATTATTAGTAGCCATATGAACACTATTGGTCATGGGTGTAGGAGTCATAACAGATTGTAAGAACACAAGTACAAATCCTTGGGTTGTTTACATGAGAAACATTTGCATTATCGATTTCTTTAGCCACATGTATCACCTCATCAACAAGATTAGGGTTTGCAATAAAATGTGTTCAAATAGTTTGCAACATACAATGATTAATTCTTTCATCATTTGAAACTTTGACATTTTGCAATTTGGCATCCATCAAAGACAAAGCACTTTCATCAATTTTGCTAATATAAACAATGGTTAATGCCAAGCAAAGCCTCACATAGAGAAAATGAAACCCTAAGGGTAGAACGGGAGAATAAAACCCTAAAATTAGAATATGATATGAATCCAAAACAACAAACCCTAAGGAGTAAGAGAGTATAAACCCTAAGGAGTAAGAGAGTATAAACCCTAGGTTGAATGTAAGAATGTCGGGTTCATCAATATGATTTACCTAATTTTTGTTTTAGGTGAAATACCATTAACAATAAGTAAATGGAATGTACAAGAGAGATCTACCATATAACAATGTAAAATATTACTTTCAAATCTGCTCTAGTGGCTAAAAATAGTAAGCATGCCAACGTAGAAATTTAATTGTAAGCATGCCAACGTGGAAATTTGAAAACAAGAAATGAACAATATGAAAAGTAAAAAGTAGGAACATTCACACCTTGATGAATAATGGATTTTTGAGTTTAGATATGAGCTGTGCAGGTCTATAGCTGATTGTGTGCCAAAACTGAGCTTCTGATTGTATAGGGACAGAGTCGGTGGTTGCATCGTTCATGCACTGGTCAGGGTTGAAGCTGAACTGTTTTGTTTGTTGTTCGTGTCTTGTGCAACTTTCTAGGTTATGTAAATTTGTTGCTTCATCAATGGATGGTGTACCTTCTTGTATCTTCACTTTATAAAATTGATGGACAAAATTGTCTAATTTTGCTCTTTAATTTTCTTAACCTAGCTTGCCACAAGATGTGAGAAAAAGAGAAGGTAAGAAGTAGTTGGGCCGGGTAACCAAATTGGTGTTGACTATGTATCCTGCATGTCAAAATCAGACTCCTCGTAGTTCATGTGTAGTGTGAATGGAGAATTGAGAGAAGAAGCTCCGCCTTCCCTCCCCAAGTGTGAGATGCGACTACATGCACATTCGCTTAGGTCAATTTAGGTACAAAATGCAAGTTCTTTAGTAGAGATAAATCAATGTGTGGTGTGTCTAGATTTAAAAATGAATGATTAACAATAAATTGGAAACTTTTGTGGAGTCTTTTGAATCAAAATCTCTTGGATTTTCTCTATATGATGCTTACAATGCACATAAATAATTTGTATATATAGGCTTGTCGTGGATTGAATTAAAGAGCTATTGGTGTGCAAAAGCCAACAAAGAGATGCAAACAACAGACAAATGGATCCAAACATCAAAAGGATGCCACCATGGGTAAGGGGCCCAAAAAAGCAAAGGGGACAAGATCGGCAGGGCCGTTCTTCTTGTGGGTAGGATCGGCGGACTGTTGTTCTTGTCCTAGAAGAAAGCATAATCACGGATAGATAGAGGAGAGAGAAAACAGGGTCATGGGCACAAAACAAACACGACAAAATGACAAAAGAAAAGAGAACTGTACCATTGGATCGCACAAAGAAGGAGAAAGACAAATAAGCACCAATAAGTTCCTAATTCAAGGTGAAGACCTATTTGCACAAAACAGTGCCAAAAACATTGTAATAAGAAGGGTTGTACCAAAATAGGGCACAAGCAGTGCATTGACCTATTTACACTCTTTAGCATTTTTACATATTGAATACATACCTTTTGTCACCAACAAGTAGTCCACTTAAGGTTTGAAGTGTACCCCTGTTACCACCAACAAATAATATGCTTAATGGCTAAACGATCTTCTTTACATGGACTTAAAATGCTTTGACAATATAGAAAGCTTCATCTGGAGAGGGGTACTTGTGCAAGGAGGCATAATTTGGGTTGAAGTTCTCACACCAAGGTTGTACATAAGGAGCAATCCTATCATCATTCACATTTGGTTATTGTTGATGCGGGTTTTATGCACACCACAGTCGTAACGAGGTAGCCTCTAACGTTTTAGGATCTCAATGGAGATAAACTCCACTACAGGGCACGAGTTGCAGATATGCGGTTTATTTCAACCTATTGATGGAATAGCTGGTAGGGTATGCAGGTTGTTGACAAGGTTTTTGGATGGAGGTGTGGTTCCTAAAGGATTGTAAATCTATGTGAATTGGATGGGCGGCTGGCTGCTGATCTAGAGTGGGCAGGTCTCAAAACAAGCTCAAAAAAGGAGGGAAGGGTAACACAAAAAGGAAAGCTTCTGTGGTTTTCAGGAATCACTTCCTTGGCTAGTTTCTAAAAGGACAAGTGCTCTTAGACCCTATGCCTGTTGCTAGCAGCGATTGTACACACATACTCAGACACGACTAAGAAGTCTAAGGAGATAAAGATGTAGGAAATTCACAAGCCTCAGACAAAGGTTGCTCTTTTTAAGGCAACTGTTGCACAACCTTAATTAGAGGATTATGGATCGGGCTAGTGAAGTATCTGAGGCAGTTGTTGCACACAAAAAAAAACTACATCCAAGAAAGCACTAATGCACAATTAGAATTATGAATCAATTTGAACCTGATTATCTTAACCAATATATTTATCAACCTTTCAGCAGCTATTGCACACCTACAAATTAGTATGTTAATCAAAATAATCAAGAATCCATTCGCAGCTTTTGCACACTAAAGATTATTGAAACATAAACCAAAGAAAGTAACAACTAATTACACAAATTTTGGAAAGAAAATACATGAACACATTCATTGACGATCCAAATTGATGCTGCTCCTGTATTAAAAAATTCTCTGACAAAAATCCAAGTTGGATTACAATTGTTTATATAGACTTGGGGAAGGGGTCGCCTCATCCTCCAAGTTCATGCAATGACATGTGATAGTTAGAACATGTAGTTCTAACTGTGGTCTAAAACCGTATAAGAGTCTATTTGCAGTTTAACAATTTAAATTAGCCTTTGCCAAAGCTATGCAACATGTGCATGTGTATAAAGACAATGACAATTTTTAACAATTATAGTTCGAACTGCATGCAATCTACAAATAGATGCACTGTTTACCAAAACTGTGCATGCCTCCTTTTATAGGTTGTGAGAACAACCTGTTGATCTTTCAGATTAGCCGCCTTCAAATGGAACTTTGACATATGCATGAAGGACCAAAATCGCTTTACCATTGTTTTAGAACTAGTGGCACTATTGTTATCCATCACTAATCTGGATCTTCACTTTTATATTTGCTGTTTAGATTAAGACGTGCGTGTTCATACTCAAGCTTAATTGTGAGACCAGATGTCTATTGATAGATATAGCTCAAGTGCCCAAAGACCTAAGTATTCTGTCCATAATGTCCTGCTAGCTTTCGAAATATGGCACGTGTCAACTCTTGATTGAGTCCAGGATCTTTGAAAAGTCTACTTAGGACTTGCACCGTCGATCCTTATGTACTAGTTTAACGCGGTTCGTTGGATTTTAGTGCTTTGACTCATTGCCTCCCATGAGCTTGACACTTGTTACGTTCTGTTTTGCTCTGCTTCATATTTGTGTCACTTGGCAGTTGCTCGAGGATTTTGAGTTCTATGTATTGGGTTGCCTACTTCTTGCAGATTGTTGGATCTGTGTATTGGGACCCACGATGGTGACACTTGTCACTCTCACTAAGCTTAGACTTTTCAACTTGCTCTCGTGTTCGATCAAATGGGCTCGAGCATACGTGTGTCGTAGGATTTTGATTTGAATCCAAACAGTTCATTTATGATATTAAATTTGACGTTCGCGCGATTGTCAAATAACGCCCTCTTGACTGTGAAATGATGCCTGCGCAACTGTCAAATTTAATTCCATAAATTAGTCTGTTGCAGAGGTTAAATTTGACGTTTGCGCTACTGTCAAATGATGTCCTCACGATCGTCAACTGATGTTCACGAGACTGTCAAATTTAGTCTCGTAAGTTTGACATGTTGCCAAGGTTAAATTTGATGTTCGTGCGACCGTCAAATGATGTCCTTGCGACCGTCAATTGACGTTTGCGCGACTGTCAAATTTAACCTCATAAATTTGACACATTGTCGAGGTTAAATTTTACATTTGCGCGATCGTCAAATGATGTCCTTGCGACCATCAATTAACGTCCGCACGACTGTCAAATTTAGTCTCGTCAACTTGACACATTTCATTTCTTCGGCATTCCATGCTCCTGCAAACATAAACGAAAAGAAGACTTAGCACAATACTTTGGGAAACATATAAAGAACCTTGTATGAATGTTTTTAGCCTAAGGTTTTAGTATTAATAAAATACGATTTGGGCTTGGGCTAAAATATTTAAATTAAGCTCAAAACATGATGAAATTCTCCCTAAGCAAAGGTGCCACTTGGCAGTATGGTATTGGTTTCGGGGCAATTGTTGTGGGAGAATTGTCGCTAGCTTATGTGCGGGGGAACCTAATTTTGTCGAAAAAAATGTTCGAGACACAAAATCCGAAGGAATTCCATCGGGGGGAATTGTTTCGGACAAAATGTCCGCTATAATTCTTTCAAAGGGTCAATTCTCTCGGACAAAATGTCCGAAGGAATTGCTTAAAGGGATGGTTTCCAAAGGGCATGATGTTTCAGACAAAATGTTCGAAGGAATTAGCTGAAGGACAAAAGCCCTGGGATAAAAGTCTTGAAGGTATTGGCCAAAGGGGAAAAAAGGCTTGAACAAAAGTCCCGAAGGGTAAGTGGCCACTTCAAAAACCCTGAAGGGTCATTTTCAAAATGTTCGAAGGGTAGGTTCAGAAAGTCCAAAGGGCATGTGTCCTTGGGGGAATTGTTTCGGGCCTTTTGTGTCGGACAAAATGTCGGAAACAAAAAGTCCGAAGGAAATAGCTTGAGGCAAAAAGACCCGAAAAATAGGCTTGTAGGGCAAAAAATGATTGAGACAAAAGTCCCGAAGGGCATGGTCAAAAGGGCCGAAGGGTCTACTTCGTGGCGAAAATGCCCGAAGGGTCTACTTCGTGGGGTACATTTCGATGGGAAAGGGCCCTCAGAAAAGTCCCGAAGGGTAACCACAAAAATCTCGAAGGGCACTTTCGAAAAGGCCGAAGGGTCATTTAGAAAGTCCAAAGGAAAATGTGTCGGAGGCAAAGGGTCATTTCAAAAGTCTTGAAGGAATTCCATCGGGGGAATTGTTTTGGACAAAATGTCCGAAGGAAAGGTTAAAGGTGTGGGACAAAAGTCCCGAAGGATAGGTACAAAGGGGTCGAAGGGCAATTCCAAAAGTCTCGAAGGAAATCTTTCGGGCGAAATGGCCGCAACAAAAAGGCCGAAGGACATGTTGCACAAACCCTAAAGGGTAGGTTGGCAAGGAGAAAGTGCATTTCAAAAGTACTGAAGGGCAATTTCAAAATGCCGAAGGGTACTTTCTATGTGGCAACAATCCGAAGGGTCTACTTCGTAGGGCATTTGTCCATGACAAAAGTCCCGAGGGATTTACTTCGTAAATGCCGAGGGGCAATCTCAGAAAGCTGAAGGGCAAGTTTACACAAAACCTGAAGGGTAGGTTCAAAGGGGGCAAAGGGCAATTCTGTCGGGAAAAGTGTATCGGCAAAATTGTCCGCAACAATAAGTCTGGTTTGGGGAAATTGTTTCGGGATTATTGTTGCATGGAAAATGCTGCAAGGAGCAAATTTGTCGGATAAAATGTCCGTAACAATAAACCCGAAGACCAATTCATGCGGAACAAAAGTTCCGGAGAGAAAAGCCCAAAAAACCATAAGTCTGAAAACATAAAGCCCGACAAAGACTCCCGAAGAAGTTTAGTCCATGAAAAACATAAGTCCGCAACAATTAGCTCGGAGCAACAAACCTGGTAGAACAAAAGATTTAGTCTATGAAAACACAATATCAATGCCATCTTGCCAAAGTATAAGAGGTCAAATGATGATCCTTTCCCAGAATCTGCATAAACATATAGAAGAAGGGGGCCCAAAATCAAGACAATTATCTGAAAAAAGTGGGTCCCCATTTCCTATGGAAAGAAGGGGGATGTTGGGTACAACAGTTACAAGATACACGTCATGCTGGTACTCTCTTTAAGGACAATGAAAATGTAACCTTTACCAAGCCCCTAAGAGGATTCCACCCTCCAGCCATCACTAATGAACTTGGTTATATTAATCGTTTCAATCAATGCTTCTCTTCAAACATCCTCATTTTTTTAACTTGAATTGGGATCAGCTTGGTTATATTATTTGTTTCAATCAATGCTACTCTTCAAACATCCTCATTTTTTAACTGGTCGGCTATCTCTCCAGTACAGATGGAGTTCAAACATCCTCAAATAACCGAGTCTTGCATGATCTACTTCTTTATGCAACACATTGGGAATGTTTTTATTGATTTTACAGGTTCTTGATTTCCTATGGAAGAATGCCACAGAACATTAGACACAACTCATGACATGTTCTTGTTAAAATAGAATTTGGTTTAATGCCATATTTCGTTCTCAGAACAGATTTTTGCCTATCTTGCAGGTTATAGGGTCCTGGAGTGTCAGACAGCGCAAGATTTCCAAATGTTTGCAAGACGTTCAGGATCAGCTTGGAAAATTGGGTAAAGTGTTCATGGTCCTCCTCACAAGATGTGACAATAAAATTGCATTGACATTAGCTCGAGTAGCTATTGACAGTCAGTTACGCAGGAGAGATCAATATTGCCATGAAGGGGAGCAATCAAGGAAGGAAAATTGCAGTATCTGCTTGGAGGATAATGATATGGGTCAGATGTATGAAGTCACAAGTTGCCACCACAGGTATTGTGTTTCTTGTATGGCTCAACATGTAGAGGTCAAGTTGCGACATGGCTATATACCTGAGTGCCCACATGATGGGTGTAATTCTAGGCTAACTGTAGATGGTTGTAAGAAATTTTTAACTTCTAAATGGATTGAGGTTCTGACAAAGCGTTTAGAGGAGGCAGCTATTCCAGAGTCGGACAAAGTATATTGTCCATATTCTGATTGCTCGGCATTGATGACAAAAACAACCATACGTATGTTCCCACAAGCATGCTCATCTTCACATCCTTTAATGCGCACAGAATGCGTGAAATGTCACAGACTTTTCTGTATGGAGTGTCGGGTTCCTTGGCACGCGAATATGTCATGTCAGGACTATCAAAGACGTGCTCCTCAATTGTATGGGGTAGATGCAAAGTTGCATTTGCTTGCAAAGGACAACATGTGGAGACGATGTACAAAATGCAGACACATGATTGAACTGGCTGAAGGTTGCAATCATATGACTTGCAGGTACTGTTCTTTTGAGTGCTGGTATTTCGTTCATTACTTTTTATGAATGAAATTTGTATTTTTATGAGTCAAATTTGTGATCTTTCTCTGTGGTTCATGTTCTTTTATATCAGTATTTTCAAAAACTTCACTGTAGTTTCATACAGAAACCACTCACCATGGTTTCCTTAGACCTATGATACCTCATCTACTTAAGCGACTAATTTATTTTAATCCCTACTAGGCTCCCCCCATGCAAGCATTTAAAAGTATATACACAAGTCTACTTTAAACTCATCTGACATCTGCCTTATAATATGTTTTGAAATTTTGCCTTACCTAGGGGTGTTTTATGGAGGGAGTATCCTATAGTTTCTCAGCAGCCTGCCATTGAGTAGATTTAGGTTTTGTTTGCAGTTTTATGGTTCCATGGACTTACAGCTTCTGCATTAGCAACAGAAATATGGCTGCATGAGACATTACCACTGAATGCTCAGCTGTCACATGGCAACGTAATTCCGAAGTTGTTGCATATCTTTGGTTCTCCTCTTTCACAGCTGCTGACAATTTAGCTTCTAAGCTATGCTCTAACAGGGACTGAAATATCACACCTGTCTCATAGTATTATAGTATATAGTAGTATAATTTGCAGATTGCTGAACCCACTGGACGGGGTTTGGATGATATAAAAATATATTGAGTGAGCTACAATTATAAATTGCAATGTGTATCCCCTTAATGCTGTTGCTTTCGATGGACACGACCTTTAATTGACTTGGATGTTCCAATTTGCTATTCTTCAATGCATGTTTGCTACTGAGACCAACATACGTGTTTGTTGCAGCTATGGGTTGCCATCAACATCTTTCATTCAAATTACACATTAATGTGTACATGTCCAAATTCATGCCTGACACTACTGAAAATCAATTTCGTATACTTGTGATTGCCGCATATACAAATTCAATGGTATATGATTGATTTAACATCTAGTTGCTGCTGTAAATTAAGATCTATGCTTAAAAAATAAAATCAACTTAGCATAGAATTTGAGTACTTGCTTAAGTGGTGGGAATAAAATCAGAATAAAAGAAATGAACAAGTGAGCTATCAAAGGACTTAAATATGACAAGAAGAGGAGCACAAGATGTACCCTGGACAAACCAAATGCTGGAAACTTCCAGTAACGTGGGCTGTACCTCCTCGTGCCAACTGAAATCAGCAAGATGATGAGCCACTTGCTCTCATGGAGCGACCATAAACACCGTGGGATTGATAAGGGTGAGGAGCCAATTGTTGAGCTTGGAACAATAGATATGATAGGACATGCTCATAAAAGTACCAATCTTAAAATAAAGTTGTGGTACTAAAAGTTGTTGTGGAAGCCTCATATTATAGTTCAATTTGTACTCAATAAAAGTGGGAAATAGTCAATCATAACTTGGCACACACGACTAATAACAATTGGATATGCCATTAACATGTTTAGGACTGTCTTCTGTTTTTAATGCATTTTAAATATGTTAGAAGTAGATCAATTCGAAATCTTTTTTCCCCTCCAATTGAACATGCCAAATGAAAATGCTATTTTGATGACATAAAAATATCATTGGTTAAACTTTTCCGAACAATATTTGGAGGTCATATGTTGTGCTTTTTAAGTCCTAGACATAGGGTGCACATCTATTGGTTCTTCTCCCTTGTATCACTTCTGCAATGCTCTCACAAGCTTGTCTGTCTCTGAGAATCACTCAAACAACTTCAGACTAAGCTGGATTGCAGACAACATTTCCAGAAGTAACTCAAGATGGGATTCTGAAGCCATTGCAAGAGCCCATTGTGCTTATTTATGCGTACATTGGGTTCATAAAATAAAAAAGAAGAATAAAAAAGTCATTCCATCTCAATGGAATAAGAATCACGTCTTTTTGATTTGGGCAGTCATTTGCATTCTTCTTGTTTTTGACAAGTTTCGCCCTGGGTGAATGTGTCACTTACCTGTGCTTTTTAAAATTGGCAAGTGCAAGGGGGTCCTCGAGGGTCATTGATTCTGTTGACATCTCTTGCTACACTTGTAGCTTCTCTTCCCTTGGAAATTAGGCAAAAGCTTTCAATTTCTTAACCTCTTGTAGGAACTCCTTGGGAAATCAATAACACTTTGATGTGCTCTCTTTCATAGGTAACAACTTGAATTTCTTCCCATTTTTTTGAGAATGTGAAGTCTTCTTTCTTCTATCATGAACTATGTACTTGTTAACTGCTAGGGTCTTACCCAGAGTACATGGCATTCACAGATTGCCATCACGTCACATACGATGTCATCAATGCATCTTGGTAATGTCCAATGTTGAAGTTTACATTGTTTTGAAACTTCTATTTGATGACGTTTTTGTAACCAAGAAACTTTGAACTGATCCAGTTGTGGTGAACCTTAATGTTCAATTTCAGTCTTTATAGACACCAAGTTATTCTTTATACCTCCAATGAAGGGCTGGCAAAATATTCCTCGAGTTGTGCATTTTGATCTAAAAACACTTTCTTTGCCACTAACCTTATTTATTTTCAAGTTTTAGTAGTATAAAATTCTGCGCAACATCAATTCTCTGCTTGTTTCTTTCTTGATAAAAGTTGCATCTTTTATTGGAACTTCCTTCTCATCTTGTGTTACATTGGCTTTTGGTTTTTATCCCTTTCCCCTATTTTGTAACACATGTAGATTCAGATGCTGTCCACGCTTAAAAGAAGTTCCTCCATATCCTCTACTGCGATCTATGGCACCATCTCATCCTTCTCTGTCGGAATAGGATTCAATTCTTTGATGTTGTTGAGAGGAACTAGCTTCTCCTCGCTTTCGTGGTGCTTGGTCCCTACTAGCAATCTGGTGACCTCCTCGTCTGCCTCTTTGGTTGGCAATTTACATATTCCTTTGCAAGTTTCCTATGCTCCCAAGACCAATTGATAGGCCTCCTCTATTGAGTGTAGCATCTGCATATATAATTCATCTGGTATGATGATATTCTCAAACCATTCATATATGTTGACACTCTCACTTTATATTCCAAATTCACCAACAAGAATGGTCCATTTAATATATCACACAGTTCTTTCTGTCTGAGATTTTTTAATTTCTTGACAATGTTTGTTGATAACCAGAGGGCATGAACTTTCCCCCGAGTTTCCAAACCATTCTATCCAAAGCATGTAATCTCAAATTTTCCTTTCCTCTTTCCATCTGCAAGTAATGTCACTACAGATATCTGTGACACTTAACTTGGTACATGCAATTCCATCAACATGCTGTCCTCTATACCATTCATTACACCCATATTATTGCAGTTTCTCGTCTTCCACAACTTGAATCTAATGACTATCCTCTATGCCATTCATTACACCCTTTTCAACTCAGTTTTAAACATGATTTGATACCAAGATGATGGTGTGTTTGAGGGTCAAATCAATCAACAATCAACCACTCAACATTTACAGTGAACAACTACACAAATACAAGAAGAAAAATCCTTGAAAAATTCACAAATAGAGAAACTTAAATATTCCAGCTTATTTGTAATGTCCCTTTTTTTGGCATAGTTTGTTTTTGGAGTCCTTAGCTTGGTTGTTCCCACAAAGCTAAGGAAGAAAAGGGAATATGGAGAGGGGCTAATCTATGAACAAAAAAGGTAAAAAATACGTGTTCTAATTTTGAATTGAGTTTGCAAAAAGGTACTTTTAATCTTATTTTAACTTAAGTTGGGGTCATGGGAGCCTAAACCCTCAATAAGGTGAGTTTTAAAAGATAAAGTGCTTATGTTTTGAAAGGATACAACCCTCCAACTTGGGTGCCACCCTTGGAGGTTGGTTATAAAAACAAAAAAGAAATCTTGTGAATGTTATGCTGAATATTAATTTGGAAATTTGGAACAAGTCAAGCTCGGTTACCACCTTTTGAGGACGAAAGCTTTCAAGAAATGTCAAGAGTTTGGAGACGAGAACTTCCATTCCTTCTACTTGGGCAATTCTATGCAAGAGTTGTACGTGAGCTTTAAAATTGCATGTGTACATATAAGTGGATCTACAAAGGTGTTTTTGGACACCACCTTTATTGTAGAAAGATTGCAAACTCTATTGGAAGCTGGTTTTAATAATTTTACAGGTTTTTGGAGAAAGACGAATCATCTTGAGAGCTTGTTCGTGGTATAGAAGATCATTCCAAGATGTGGTGACTTGCTTAGGGAGTTGGGCGAGCCACTTGGAGGGGTCGTTGGAGCCAAGGAGGGTTGCATAATATTTTATTGAATTTTTCAGCTAAAGCGACTTGATTGGAGGGCAAATCCTTTGAGGTGGATTTGGAGTGTTTGTAGAGTATAAAATATTTGCAAATATTCTATACTAATTTTTCAGCTTGGGCAACTAGCCTTAGGAGTCCTTTGGAGGCCTTTTTGAAGATTTTTGAGTAAAACAATCTGAATTATTTCCCATATTTTTCTGAGGTAGGGCGAACCAGTTGAGAAAGAAATTGAGCATTTTCTTTGGGTTTTTAGACTCCGTTTGACAAGGTACAAATTGTTATACTATTTTTGATTTTTGTGGCAATTTAATCATAAGGGTTTGAAAAAAATTGAAAGAGAAAGACTAGGGTTTCATTTTGAAAATTCTGCCATTATTTTCTAAGTGGGGCGATTCACTTTTGGAGGGTGTGTATGAGTTTAGGGTGTCTTATTTGACCCTAAATAAGAGGCCATTAATTATTCATAATATGTGAATTTTAGAATATTTTTCCAGCGGGTTCTGACATGAAACAAGTCTGAAATATGGAGTTATTACACAATAATTGTTTCTATATGTGGCAGCTTGGTTGTGGAAAAAAGTTATAATGTTTTAGGTCCTAACTTTGGCCAATTTTGACAACATATGCATGCTGGAATTTGTCTACAATTTATCTTCAGTTGTAGAGAGTTTGTTGGAGTGGATTTGGTGACAAAAAAGTGGATATTAAAATCAGCTTGGGGCGTTGGCGGTTTGGATGGATAAACACATCATTTCAGTGCTCTTTTATCTTTCCATGTGAGCCCTTGTGGACTATATCTCATAAGGTATTTTTATATTTGTTTTTAAACATTTAGAGGTGTGAGATTTTCAGTTTTGTTTGGGTTTGTTGGAAAACCCTCTTTTTCATCATTGTTCCAATTTGGGGACATCACAGTGGTATCAAGGCCATATCTTTGCTATTTTGTGGGGTGAAGGGTTGATACACAAGTGACAACAAAGAGGTTAAGTATTATTTGAGGAGTAGTAGGAGGGAAATAGGCTTCCACCAGTTGGTTCATTTGAGCAAGATCGAGCTATGGGTGACATGGAGCACCAGGAGACAGAGAGTGAGAGGAGAGACAGGTTGGCCGAGGAGAGGTTTGAGAAGTAGTCTCAAACTCAAGAGAGGATGACAGCAGTGATGGAGGGGTTTCTTTGTTCCCTCAGTGAGATGGGTTGCTTGAAGTCACTAAATGGAGATAACAGTGCCTCAAGGAGCAAGCCAGGGGCACATGCACCCCCTTCGTCGAATGGGGCATCCACACGTAGGCCCACACAACCAACATTTGTTCAAAGGGAGGAGCTCGCACCAGCGAGGGAGGGCTTACTCAACCCATGCGAGGAGTTAGAGAGAGATGGACAAATCTGCCACCTTATTTGCGATAGTTAGGGAGGCTATGACATATTCCAAGTTTTCAGCTTGGAAACGGGGATAGAGTGGGCCCAGGATTGGTCAGAGGCAGAGAGGCAGTTAGGGAGATCTCCAACATGCATTGGGGAAGTTCTCTCTACTTTTGATGGGTCATAGAGGAGCTCGGCTAGGGCATGGATTTAGAAGGTGGATTTTTTTTTTTTGCTTTGACCTATGGTAGAGGGAGAGGCCATTCAATTCACCACTTTGCATTTAGGAGCAGCCCACGATTGGTGGTATCATGGTTTGATCACACAGGGGCATCAACACATAATTGAGGCATAGGGCTTCAATGATGATCATGTCACAGAGTTTTAGAGACTTTCAGTCATGGTGATTGATATTTCAGATAGGAGATTGGTGGTACTATTCATTGATAGCTTGGTTAACTCCCCAAGGGGATTGATTGGTCAAGGCTTTTGATCCACCTTCACTGAGAGAGGCCATTCAGAAGGCCTATGATTTGGAGTCTTCTACTCCGAGGGGCAGTTTTTCATCTTTGGAACAGCCAAAGAGTACCCTTTTTCCACCTACTAGGCAGCAGAGGGGGCGGTTTGGGGCAGCCCAAGAGTAGTTTTGCAGGGCCATATAAGGCCAATCATGTGGGTCTTTTGATTAGACCAAACCAACCGGGTTTGGGGCAGCAAAAAGAGCTATGATGTAGTAGCTTTGATGTGAGGAATGAGCTAAGAAGGAAAGGTCTTTGCTTCAGTTGCAATGACCTTTGGGAGAAAGGCCACAATTGTCGTGGCAAGGGACAGGTTCATTACATCGAGGTGCTTTCCGATGAGGAAAATGAGGAGGAAGTTGGGACAACCAACTATGAGGGGAACACTTTGGAGATAAAAGGAGAGGAGTTGAGTGGCATCTTAGCATCACTTTCAGGGGCTCTTAGATATTATGCCTTTAGAGTTAAGGGTTCATTAAAGGGCACACCTATTACCATACTTATTGATAGTGGGGTAACTCACAATTTCATTGATAGAGGATTGGTAACATCATGTGGATTACATTCAATGGAGTTCAAGGGTTTTAGAGTTATAGTGGAGGATGGATTCACCATCCCATGCACAACCAAGATTCTAAAGCTTGGCCTCACTTTGGAAAAACATGTGGTTGAGGATGATTTTTATGTGGTGGACATTACATTATTATTAGCTTCGAAAATTTATAGAGCAACTGAGAGCCAAACCCCATAATTCGCTTCCAAATTATCCTTCTCAAGAATAAGATCTGGATCGTTGCTTTTTTGGCCCATTCTCTTTCATCCTTCTCTTCTTTGAATTCATCTTGGTCTTTATCCCTGATACCATTCAAAATGTTTTGGCTTCCAAGAAGGGTTAAAGTCACAGATAGAGAAAGAATCGTCTACTGGTTACAACATTGGCTTGTCTCTGTAGGCTTGACTCTTCATGTTCTCTTTCCATTGATGCATTGTATAATGACGTTTCAAGTTGTTTCTGGCACGTTGCTTGCTTTTAACGTGGCTCCTCTAATGATTTGCCTATGTGGAGGTGGTAAATAGTGTGCTAGTGGGATAGTGGAGCCCCTTGTTGGTCCATATTTTCTTGTACTTTGTCGTTAGGGCTAGTGTTGTGTCTATGGTTCAACACATGCTTGAATGAAATTTGAATGTAGCGGCATTCTTCCCTTGCCTTTTTTTTCACCTACGCAGCTTGCTGACATACTGTGATAAGAGAGCAATGTGTGCCCAGTGAGGTTTTGAAAGATGGTCAATAGCGGATTGCTTGTGCTCCTGCTATTGCCTTGATTTCCCATCCATTGACTCCATTTGTTGATTTGGTGGGCAGGAAGATATATGTGGTGGCTTTATATTCTAGTAGGATGATGAAGTGCTCATACTAATTTATCATCTGCTTGACCCTTCCGCTATTTATTGAGATAGGTGGAACAACAAGGGTAGCAAGATAGCATTAGCATCCTCGCTTTGCTTCTGTGTCCAACCTTCTCTACATTTTTTCTATTCTGCGGTTGGTGTTCCATCTTTTGCTGGTACACGTGGCAACAAGAAAAAGAGGTGATATAGCACAATAATTCTTGATTTGCAAATCCTCTACAATTACACAATTTTGTTGGTACGCCTTCCACTGGGACACATGGCAAGAATGAAGAGCAACAGGGTTGCAGAAACATCCCTGCTTTGCAATTCCTAAGCAATTTCACAATTTTGATGTTACACCCTCCACTGGGACACATGGCAACAATGAAGAGCAGTGGAATTGCACAAGCATCCTTGCTTTGCAATTCCTCTGGTGTTCCTCAACTTTGCCATTTTTCCATTATTCAAATTTATATTTCCTAGGTCCACTCTTGTATCCATGCCATATATAAGCTAGCTTAGTTGAGTGTTGACCAAATTTGACTTTTAGTCAAATTGAGTCAACCCCTACATATTGAAACTTTTTCTAAGGTTCCTATATGTCTAAAAGGGTCTCATGTGTGTCTAAACACCTCCCCCATCCCTGCTCTAGCCTTCTAAGCCTAGCTTCTTTGTACTTGTCTAGTCAACCAAAGTCAACTTTGGTCAAACATGGTCAAAGGCTCAAATTATCTTAAAAATGTCCTAATATGGTCATTTAAACGTTCTAAGGTGCTCCTAAGTCATAAATTTGCCCTTTGCTATGTTTTATATGCAAAAAATGCCTTTTAGTCATATTTTTGGCTTATTAAATGACCTGTACGGATGAGTTAAGGAAACATATTTGTCACCAAGCAAGATTTTAACGTGGAAGAGGTTAGAACATGTTAGGAATCAGTGAAAGGCAATCAAGAAGCAGTTTCATGCATGAAAATAGGGAGATCTCTTTGAAAATAGGCCATTAATGGCACTTGTACGAACTTGGGAAGTCCATCTTCAGCAAAAAACGTGGGCCTAGTGTCTCTTCAACTCCCTAAGGTCTCTTTCACGCCTGGTGTGCAGAGATTTCATCAGATAGATCAAGTTTTGCTTTTGCTCCTTTCTTGCCTTTGCAAGCCAAGAAGAGTTAATTTCAAATGCTTGGTACAGTCTATATAGGTGGAGTTAGGAGTGTTCTTGGGGGTTGAGAGGAGTCTTAGTCAGCTTCATTTTCATGGCAACAAGTTTCAGTTTCATGGCTTCTCTATGAACCATTGCTAAGAATCTAGGCAACTTTTTATGCTCTTGCATTCATGATGGGTCCCTGTTTGAGCTTGTTTCAGAATATTTTGTTTTGGTTTAACATTGTTGGTTGTTTCATATGTTTCTCAGAGCTTTTCCACAAGTATCTCCATCATCATCTTAGTATGAGTGTTATCAAATGCTTAAGAAAGCCTCTTCTAGGCTTTTTCGTGTTTGTTGATTACTCTCACTGCCTTATGACTCAGAATTTGCCCCTACAGGACCCTTGTTGACATCATAATGGCGTATGGAAAGGTGAATGTGCATTTCAACCTCTTGGTTTTGCTAGAAATGCTTTAAGAGGTCAGATGGAAGCATCAAAACCTAAGTTGCCGATACGGATACAAGTCTGGATATGGGGATACGACGATTTTTATTTTGGGGTTTGGATACGGCTGGACACGATTGTACAAAAATATATATATAAAATTAAAAATATAAAAATAGTCATATAAGCAAAATTAACCACATAATATGCATAGAGGAAACAAAATTACTTCAAATAAGTTATATAACCACAAAATATATACTCATAACTCAATGCAAAATATCATAATATTAAATAGTCGAACTTATATTAGTTTTATAAATTATAACAGGTACATGGTGCAAATGTTACAATGTATGGACAAAAATAGAGATAACAACGTTCTCATTGTTCACTATATAGTATATGCTTCTTCGCCTGCAATGTCTTCATCATCATGTGGTTCATTAGAACCACAAGCAGTAGCAGTGCCACTCCCCCT
Organism: Torreya grandis; assembly: GCA_037957365.1. Classification (NCBI taxonomy): domain Eukaryota; kingdom Viridiplantae; phylum Streptophyta; class Pinopsida; order Cupressales; family Taxaceae; genus Torreya; species Torreya grandis. Next base: position 5,170,746 of record JARHVA010000104.1, read on the forward strand.
AGCTTCACTGTGCAAGTCGTGTGAAGCATTGTCTAGCTTCATGTCAAATAAAGAAAGGTATGTAAGGGAGGCATCTAAATCAATAGTCTCTGGGTTCACATCCCACAACTTTGTTGGCCCTTGTATTGAGGTTGTTTATGTGAGAGAAGCCGTAAGTTGGAATGCACATAAACCAAATCCCCCATCTTTTTTGCAGCCAACTTGTTGCGTTTAACTGAGTGGATAAAGCCATAACTGCTCCAACTCCGCTCAGCTGAAGAGGAACTTGCAACCTATTGAAGCTACAAAGAGAATTAGAATTTATAAAAAATTAAAAATTAAAAGACTAAAAGTTAAAACTTAAAACAAAACATCGAAAAGGTCAAAAGAAAGGTAAGAGTAAAAAAATTAAAATCTTACTTGTGAAAGAATTTTTATTGCAAGTGGTTGAAGGTGGGTGGATGCTTGCCCATGAAGGTACCACCAAAAGTGAGCATCCATCTTGTACTTGTCACAGATAGCACCAAGGGAGTGACCCACCGAGGATATGAAATGCACCAACTCTTCTCTAACTTGGTCTTCTACCTCTGGATCGGAAAAAATTCTAGAGAATGCTGCCTTATATCCCTCGGCAACATCAACATCCCTATATGGTGTGACCCTCTTGGGCAAAGAAAGAATCTTTGCACTGTAGTATTTGGATGTCAAGGCAAAAGCAAGATGTAATGGGGTGGTCATTTTGTTCCACCTTTCAATGAGATGCAACTGCACTTCCTTGAAGAACTTCTCCGTGGGATCTTGCTCTTTGGCATTTATGATGGATTTAATGTTCTCAATCATTGAGTCAATTTCATCATAAATCTCACCCAAACATGGATGATCCATGTCCACATATCTCAACATGCTGACGATGGGCTCAGTAAAACTCAACAAATATTCCACACATTCCCACCATGCATCATCAAGAATCCACTCTTTCACTTTTGTGGCCCTCTCACTGTTTGTCTGCCTACATATGCCCCAAAGGTTGTTGATGACTATGCTACTCAATGCCTGACGCACCTTAACAAGTCGTCTCAAGACGATGGTGTGTGAGGCAAATCGAGTCTCAGCAACCTTATACAAAATTAAAACAAATTGAAATAATTAATAAATTAAAAAAATTGTTCAAAAATAAAAACACTACAGATTACAAACGTATAAGTTATGATATTAAATTAAATTAAGAGTTACCTTCAACAACTGTAATTTTGAGAAGGTCCTAAAGATGGCTTGGAACATGTGATGGTTGGTTATGAACATTTGGATCTCATTCGCCTCCTCATAGACTTTTTTGATCCAGTCAATTTTTGTCCCCAACTTTTGCAACATAAGGTTGAGAGAATGAACGGCACAAGGTGTCCAAAATATATGCCCATACCTTGCCTCAACCAACATGCCCGCAGCTCTGCAATTTTTAGCATTGTTCGTTACAACTTGAACAACGTTTTGAGGCCCCATTGCCTCAGTGGACTCTCAGGATGTTAGCAATGAATTGTGCATCCTTCACTTGCCCCTCACAATCAATGGCCTATTTGCCGTATCTTTCGATCCATCGGAAATGGACACCATTGTTTCGATCCATGAATCCTTGATGGGCTTCAATGCATCTTCAATGTGTTTTCTTTCTTTTGTCAATAAAGTGGTGCGCACCTTTTCATAACCTGGGGTGACAAACCCTTTAGGGGCAACATTGATAGATCTCATCATTTTCTGCCAGTATAGTGATCTAACAGTATTAAATGACAGCCCACATGCGTAAATACAACGCGCGATGCTTTGCTCCGCTATCTCCCTGGAGTCATTTTGGAATGCCCTCTCCAATGGGCTTGCATCTTTTGTTCTCTTGCGACCAAGAGGTGAATCCTCTTCCTCTTCGGTTGCAATGGGTGTAGCAAGAAAGGGTTGATGGGGTCACCACACTAGCACGAGCTGGATCAACAGGTGGTGATACTTTCTTTCTCAAAGGATGCTTCGATTTTTGCCCCACAACAGTGTCTGCCTCTTCTTGCTCTTTGATGTATGCAACGATCTTTGCCAATGGCAAGCCCTTTCCCGACCTTCCACCTATGCTTGGCCCACCACAAATTTTGATTCCAGTGCCAGAAATCACACACAAATGAGCTTTCACTCGACTATACGAGCTCTTGAATTTACCGTTACACTCTGAGCAAAACCAATGAAAACACCCTCCACCAGGCATTTGTTCTAATATTGTTACATACTTTCAAAGGGGCGTCTGTGGATCAAATTTGGGGGTTATCACTTGCCCCACCGAACTAGCACTTGCACCTTGAGACATTCTAATTTCTAACAAATCTGTATAAGCTTATAGCTCTAGTCCTGGTACAAAATAAAAAATTGCTATTAAAATTTAATAGTAAAAAGTTAAAACTAAAAAAAAACAATTACTATTAAAATTAAAAACATAATCAATTTGAATATTTGTGAAAATAATGGTTAATAAATATTAAAAAATAAAATTTAAATATTAACAACTTAAAATTAAAATACTAATAATTATAAATAAAACAAAGTAATTCATATATTAATATTTTGAATACCTTAAAGTTAAAATATTAAAAATATAAATATTATTATTAACTATATTAATATATATTATAAATTATAATTTGATATTAATATTTAAATTTAAAACATTTTACGATATAATATTATGACATGTTTTAAAATTTTAAATATAATATTAATATTTTGTAATTTAAACTTAGATATAATAATTTAAACTTAAAGTTTAAACTACTATTATTAAACTTAAAACTTAAAAGTTAAAACTAAAAGATTTAAAAAAAAAAAAAGAAAACATACTTGCACCCTGGAACGGCGAGCAACAGGGGGCGGCAGCAGCAAATGTAGACAGGAACAAACGCAAACAGGAGCGGCAGAAGGAACTAAAGTAGACAGGGGCGGCGGAATGAATTAAACCCAGCCGCGGAATGAACACAGGGAGAGTTGGCTACGCTTTTGACTACGGTTTTACCCTTTTAGGGTTACGCTTTTGACTAGGGTTTGACTTTAAAATTTTTTAAAGTGAAAAGAATTTTAAAATGATTTTTTATTTGTCGATCCGCAGGGGATACGGCTAGGGCACGTCTTGTCCCTTGCGGATCGTGCCCGCTCCGTACCGTATCCCTGCTTCCTGACATATTTGGAACCCTAGGCTGGGATATCTGGTAACGTACATCAAAACTCATATTTATGAGAGGTCTCCATATTGTTCATACTATAGCTCACTGTGGTGTACCAAACCACACCTCCACATACAGGTGGCCTAAACAGGGGTTTGAGATAACTATTTGAATGTGGAAGTGAGGACCTCACTTGGAATTCTTTCATGATTGAAATGATCCATGATAGACCCATCCAAGGTGTAATATGGCTAGTTGGAGTTGAAATATACTCTAAGGGGATGAAGACTGTATTTTGTTCTCTTTGTCCCTAAAAACACTAAACAGAGACCCAGGAGCTTTTTCAAGGTGACATATAACATGGTTGACAGGGTTGCAGACAATCTAGGTGAGTAAAGATGGTTACCCTGTCATAGAGCAGTTCCTCCACCAAGTTTGAGGTCAAGAGGATGAGAGGGGGGCAGTTAGTAAAGGGGGTAAACTTGCCATTTTATCACTGAAAACATTCAATGATATCTACAGGGGTTTGTTCTTTAAACAACTTTGCTTTCAAAATGGTAATTCTAACCCTTCTTTCATGATCAAGCATTCTTGATGGTGAAAGTTATCAAGTGAGCATAGTGATCATCAAGTAAAGATGATAAGATGTTTTTTCAACCCACTCCTCTCCTCAATTCTTACAAAGTGTCTCAGTTCACCTACAGCCAGGCAGGAAAAAGTTGGGCTTTTGATGTCTTGATGGTGTTCGAAGGGTATTCAAGGTATGAACCAGGTCAAATGTAAATCTTGTGACCCCAGGAGCTTTTGAGAGGATGCATACACACCATAGACAAGATTTCTCACAGCCACCAACACCTACAGGCAGGGTCAACAAGCATGTCTCAGTCAAGTGGGCAGTGAGCCAGTTCAGTGTGTAGTTGTGATGGTTAGGCACTTAGATTGTTTTTAGAAGGAGAAGCATGTTTGGTGGTCTTAAGGGATTCAGTAGGAGTCCTTTGGCATCATGAATAAGCTGTTTAAGGGCATAGACACCTACAGGCAGGCTCAAAAGGGGCAAAGTGTCTCAGTCAACTGAGACAAAGTAGACAGTGAGTTTTTTTGATGTTTTAGTGATGTTCTAGGGGCATTCATGTGAGTATAAGTGCAAGAGACACTTGGTGATCTCAAGGGGAGTCTAGGAGGATCCTCTAATATCAAAACTAAGCTCAATCACTAAAAGTAATCTACAGGCAGGAATTTAAACAAGGTTGTCTCAGCCACAGTCATGATTAGATCATGCTCAGTCTTGACTAGGCAAATGAGTTTAAGGTCAATACAAGGGCGAGATGATTCTCATGTTTCATGAAAGACAGTTGAACATGAAAGCTAAACTCATTTAAGGCTAAGAATGACACCTACAGGTAGGTGTCTCAGTCATAGGAAGAAGAAACACAGTGATGAGACCAAAGGATGTGAAGCATGGGAGTTAAAGTGGGTCTCAAATGGGCAAAGCTTTTTCACCATGATCATAAGGATCTCATGATGTCCTTGTCCTCACAGTAGTATATCAAGCAAACAAAGAGCCTCCAATTTCACAAAACACAATCAACATTCGATACCCCTGCACAGTCGGCCTATGCAAAGTCTGCTTGGGAAATTTGTAGTTTTGGGATGGTCAAATCATGTAGTCAGAGGCTAAAACTTGGCACAGAGTATCCTTGGGAGTTCAAGAAGTTCCTCCAATGGTTAATTTGTTAAGGCAAACAGGGGAAGTGCCCCCTGTTTTGTCTCAGACAGGGGGCACTTTTCCCTTGCATGAACCTTGCAAACTTGGATAATGAAGATGAATCATGGGCCAGAGGTCAAGGAGAGCCTCAAGGAGGATTTGGAGAGTTGTAACACACATAGCACAACATGGAAAAGCAAGCATCAGGGGGTGGAACCAGACAGGATGATCTGGACATCGAAAGTGACAGTCAACATCATGAAGGAAGGTAAAGCCTGTTGCTAGGTAGGGAAGTCATTTTCAACTCCAGCCCTGGGAAAGCATTCTAATGCTTTGGAGCACATTCATGGGGGTAATAATAGCGTGTTTAAACCATAGTTACCAGGTTCGGAAATCCGGATGCGTTCGGGAGGCCAAAAAAATGCGGAAATGCGGAATTCTTGAAAAGGTTCGGAAAAATCCGGTAAAATCCGGTTTGGAAAAAAAAAAAATATATATATATATATATGTAAAATATTTTAATCTAGTAAGGAATGAAACATTGAATATTTTTATTTTTTATATTTGTTTTTATATATATAAATTTATTTTAAATATTTTTAATTTTTTTTATATTTGTTTTTAAATATAAAATTTATTAAATATTTAAGTAAATGTATTATTAAATATTTGATATTATATTTATATTTATTTTTTTAATAGAATTTATTTTATTTTCTATTTATATTTGTTAAGGTCAAATTATTTTATATTTAAATCGTAATTTGTTTTTTATGATATTTGTTTTAATTTTTTTTCATTTTTTATCAAATTTAAATTTTATTATATATTTGTTATTTTTTTAAATGTTAATTTTATTAACATATATATTTGTTTATATAATAAATTATATTTAAATTACAATGTTATATTATTAATAAAATTTAAATATAATGTTAAAACTTAAAACTTAAATTATTTACGAAATATAAAATTAATTTTATAAATGTTAATTTTATTAATAAATATTACTTTATTAATTTTATAAATTTTAACAACATATAAAATTAATTTATAAATGTTAATTTTATTAATAAATATTACTAAATAAATATTAATAAATAAATATTACTAAATAAATAAATATTACGAAATAAATAAATAAATATTAATAAAAAACCCTACCTATTGCTGCGTCCGTCCGCCGTCGAGTCTCGGATGTGATCCGGGCGGTTGCCTGCGTCCAAGACTCCAAGCTCAAACAGTGGCTGACTGTGCCTTCCAAGCTCAAACGACCGCCCCTTTTTAGGGTTTTCGCGGCTAAACGACCGTCCCTTTTTAGGGTTTCTGCGTTCGTGCTTTTTAGGGTTTTGTGTTTTTTTAATGTTAAAAATTTTTAATAATAAAAAATAGTCCGAAGACTCCGAACCCGCATGTATTAATCCGCGAGCTGAAAAAATGCGGATTTTTCCGCATTTGGCCCAGATGCGGCCGAACCTGGTAACTATGGTTTAAACCATCTTGGAGGTATGGAAGGTCAATAAAAGGGTCTGAACCACAAAGTTGCAGGTAAGGCTTACTAGACCTAGAAGTAGCCCATCATCATTATTGGGACCAAACAGAGATTGAGACCATGTGAGACATGTTTATTGGATGATATGAGAGGTGCTTCAACCTTCACTTTGCAGAGAAGTCCACCAAGAAGCCATTTCTTGGCTTAAAGTGCACACAGGGCTATGCAGAATGCTAAAGGAGCTCGAGTGGCTATCCTAGAATGCTTAGAACTTTCATGAAACTTTGCATGGAGCCTCAGGGTGTTCAGAGATGTTAGAGGGGGTCCTCAAGAAGCCAGAAGTGGCATTGTTTTAGAACTCCAACGTTTGGTCTTTATGAACAAAGGCTAAGACCTAAAACTACTCGAAAACCCTCACAAACCCTCTCTAAAGATCCGATTGGAAAGATGAGACAAATGGAGTGTAAAGGCTAGGAAAATGACTTGACGCTACAGAGGACTCTCCAGAGACCTACCCCATGTGACTGAGCTGTACCCTACTTGTACGAAAGAGGTACAACAGGGCTTTTCTTGACAGATTTGTGTGTTTTGCAGGTATGGAGAAATTTCAAAAGATGCAACCACTTTTAGGAGAGAGATTGGGACTTGTTCTAAGTCCTCATTTCCATATATGGAACTATCTAAACTCCTAAGTGTGTCGGTTACCTTCTTCATCTTAGCCAGTCACAATGAACAAGCAATGAACGCTTAGTGAAAATGATGAATCTCCATTTGGGAAGCCTTTTAAGGCTTGATTCATGAATCTAATGACTTGGACACTCTTGACAGGCGTCATTCCTTGTGCACGGATTAGATTGCAAAATTGGAAGCATTTTGTGTGCCAAGTGTGAGAGGTGCATGAGAGAGAGCCATTTGTAACTGTTAGAGATGATTGCTCATGGACAAAAGGATATGAATGGTTTGAGACCATTCCAATGCATGTAGAGGCTTGCCAATAACCCCTCCCCTTCAGATCAATCATCAGACCTGACTCTACTCAGTAATGAGGCAGTCTAATGAGGGCAAATCATGAAGACAGTTTCTTATGCAAGCTAAAGAGTATCTACGTCACATATGGAGGAGTTAGACAAGTTTGAGGGACATCTGTCCTTATTTTCCTTGCATGACCTGTCTCATTCTTGATTCCATGCTATTGTAACTCATTCTCTTTGCTTGACAAGTGTCTTAGTGACTCTTGAGCTTCACCTTCTCTCTCTTCTCTCACAATTGCTATAAATACTAGCCTTTTTGGTTGTTGTATGGATCTCTCCACCTGAGTATGGCAAAGCCTTGCTCAATTTTTGCCTTGAACTAATAAAGAATGCTGTTTTTACCTCATTCGTGACTTCATCAAGTGCATATTATGGTTGTTGGTTTTGTACAAGTGTATTTTGCTTACCTTGACATGTTATCCTTTTCAGTGCCTTGTGTAGTTTGAAAGCTGTCTTTTGCAGGTCAGCAAGAATTGTCTAATGTGGATTGTAGGTATAGTGAGTAGCTTATTCATCGGTGTTTCTAGAAGACCTATTGTCTAAGTTCTCCTAGTCCAAGCTCTCTTCAAGACCCCATGCTTGAAACATTGATGTATAAGAGGAGTGTTTAATTGAATGAAGTGTATGTGTAGGCTTCCGTTTGGTTCCAAGTGCATTGTAAGTGGTGTGAGTAGACCATCTATTTGGTGTATCACCTCCCCTAGATTAGATTTGGTTTCAGTTATCTCTCTCCCTTTTCACCCCCCAAAGTTAGTAGTAGGTTCAATTCTAAGTGGTACATCAAGGGAACTAGCCCTAATCTAGAGACTCACCTCAAATTTTGGTCACCCACAACCCTGAGGTGTTTCCATTGTGCCACTTGAACAAGGAGAGTTGAAACATCTCTTTAAGGGGTGCAAATTCAAGTGACAACAGTTTTTGGCATGCTCGGTGGGACTAAATAGTCCATTCCTTGAGGAGTTTTGGTGTTCTTCTCAAGATATCAGCCTTTGGAGGCAATTCCACTAAGCACCAATGGTGAGTCCAAGCATAAATCTATTGGTTAAGCAGTCTAGGTACTCTAATTGAAGTTGTTTTCTTGTTCTATACACTTTTCATGAATGATTCATGGATAATTTTGATGTTGACTTTGTCTTAACACAAGTTGGTGAGACATATCTATCTTTGCTTATCCCCTATCAATATGAACAAGTCTTTGGTCAATCTTGTCAATCCCAATATGACCATAGTCAGCCCTGCTATGATTTGCATCAGTCTTGTAATCAGCCCTCCCAAGCTTAAGTTTCCCCTAGATCACCTAGTTCCTCTCCAAGTCAATCCATTGCAAGTTTCAAGAAGACTCTCATTGGCTATAAAGACTATATGCTAGACCTTGATACTAGAAATGGTTGTGGTCAAGTCATCCCTAGTGATTGTGTCAAGAGTGTGAGGGATGCTTTAGAGCTAGTCAAGAGAGAATGGATGCCCATTGATAAAGCTAATTGGCAAGGTCTTACGGATGAAATGCTTGATGTTTGTGGTCCGATTTTCCACATAGAAGAAAGGTTGAAAGCTCATGAACTAGCTCAGTCTTGGCACCACCAATACACCCCACATCAGCCTTCAAGTGTGTCAAATATGCCTATTCAAAATACTAATCCAATCATGTTTCAACATGCCCCAAGTCCTTTATACATTCCCCAAAGTTTCCCTTCTTGGAAGTCCATCCAAGAGAGCAGCCAAAGGAAGGACACCATTGTTGAGGAAGTTGATCCATCTCGCAACTTGATTGGAGAAGATTTTGAGAGAAGAAAGTTGATGTTGGAGGCCTATCTTGACAAGGAGATTGAGTTGGCAAATTTACATTTGACTCAATCCATCATGGCAGCAGAAAATGAGGTTCCTAAGCCTACTTTCCCAAGTTGGAGACAAGATGCTAAGCCCAAGGAAATCCCAAGTTTCCTAAGCCTATCATTAACCCCTCCAGAAGGATAACGAATGTCTAAGTGGAGAAGTTGGAAGTGAAAAGAAACTTGAACCTATTCAACTCCCTCCCACCCTTCCTCAAGAAGCCTTTTGCCCGTCATCTCAACTCCTTTTGATTTCCTTTCCCATTGAAGATCCTATCGCCCCCGCCCCCCCCAAGAGAAAGCTATTTCAAGAAAACCTTGCCAAAAGAGTTGAGGAGTTGGAACTCAAAATGCAGCTCTCATCTATCCAAGAGAAGCTTGAAGCCAATGAAGCTATTGAACCCATCTTTCCATCTCGTCTAGCTGATCCATTCTGCCATTCTAATGGTGAGGAATACGTTGCTCCTTGGAAGCCTTCTTGGGCTAAAATTCCTGGTTTTGAGATGCCTAGTATTGGCATGACTAAGAGGGAGAAGGAGATGGAGATTTCAGATTGGATAGATGATGAGGAAGAGTTGACTCCTTGTGAAGAAACCTCAGATTGTGATGATGGGGAAGAGGACCTTACTTGTAGTGAAGTAGAAGTCTTGGAAGAAGTTCTTTTGGATTCCAAAGAAGAAGAGGTTTCTTTTGTTGTTCCCTGTCATGATGCTGATCAAAAAGAGGGTGATGACTTGTGGTAGAGATTTGAAGACATTTGCATGAAGTTGAAAGCCTCAAGGGGCCTACAATTCCCTTAAAGCTGACTACAAGACATGGTAAGCAAGATGATATGTTTCAAGAAGAAGACATGTGGCACACATATATGCAAATGTTCAAAGAATATAAAGATAGTGAGAAGGCAAGACTCCTAAGAACACAAACCCAAGCTGTTGAGGAGCAAGTATGTGTTGAGAGGTATCATCATCAAGAGGCTCTAAACCATGATGGAGTAATCCGTGATGACTATGAATCTTTTGAAGAAGGTTTGAAGATTGATTCTAGAACCACATGTGAAGTTGCTCCTACAAACATCAAGAAGAAGTTTGAACAAGAAACACTCCTAGAATGCCATGATACAAGACTTTTTGAAGGGTTTGAAGAAGTTGTAACAATAGAAAAGAACAATGAAGCCTTTCAAGAGGACAAAGACATTCAGGAGGCTGTTCCATTCATGGGAATGCAATTCTGCCATGATGAGACAAAGGAGCAGCAGTATGAGGTATCTTTCCAAGGTCAAGAAGAGTTCATCTACCTTGAAGACTTGTTTGAGATGACTCCATCAAAGGACATGCCAAGCCAAGGAGCAAGAAAGAAGCATGCTTGGCACCCTCATTCATCTCATGAGGAAGGAGATTCAAGATACTTTCCTTTTGATCCAGGAAGGAAAGTATGTCTGGTTAGATGTACATAATTAGTTTGTTTTCTGCTGTGTCTTGTGTTCCCTAAGTGCTTAGTAGCACTAGAGTGCCTTTGCTTTGTGTGTTTGCTTGGTCTTGGTGTGTGTTTGTCCTTCCTTTGTGTGTTTTGAGGTCAATCAGCTATCTTGTTAGTCAGGTCAAGGTCTGATTCTATTGTTTTAGAGTGCATTTGATTCCCTTTACCCAATGGATGGGATAAGGCTACTGGTCCTTAACATAGGCAAGCATGTTACCCCTAGGAATTGCCAAAAGTGTTGATCAAATTTGACTTTTAGTCAAGCTGAGTCAACCCCTACATATTGAAACTTTTTCAAAGGTTCCTATATGTCTAAAAGGGTCTCACGTGTATGTAAACACCTCACCCATCCCTGCTCTAGCCTTGGTCTAAGCTTAGCTTCCTTGTACTTGTCTAGGCAACCAAAGTCAACTTTGGTCAAACATGGTCAAAGGCTCAAATTATTTTAAAAATGTCCTAATATGGTCATTTAAATGTTCTAAGGTGCTCTTCAGTCATAAATTTACCCTTTGCTATGTTTTATATGCAAAAAATGCATTTTAGTCATATTTTTGGCTTATTAAATGACTTGTACGGATGAGTTAAGGCAACATATTTGTCACCAAGCAAGATTCTAATGTGGAGGAGGTCAGAACATGTTAGGAATCAATCAGAGGCAGTCAAGAAGCAGTTTCATGCATGAAAATAGGGAGATCTCCTTGAAAATAGGCCATTAATGGCACTTGTACGGACTTGGGAAGTCCATCTTCAGGTAAAAACGTGGGTCTAGTGTCTTTTCAACTCCCAAAGGTCTCTTCCACCCCTGGTGTGCAGAGATTTCATCAGATAGACCAAGTTTTGCTTCTGCTCCTTTTTTTTTTGCCTTTGCAAGCCAAGAAGAGTCAATTTTAAATGCTTGGTACAGTCCATACAGGTGGAGTTGGGAGGAGTGCTCTTTGGGGTTGAGAGGAGTCTTAGTCAACTTCATTTTTATGGCAACAAGTTTCAGTTTCATGGCTCCTCCTTTATGAACCATTGCTAAGAATCCAGACAACTTTTTATGCTCTTGCATTCATGAGGGGTACTTGTTTGAACTTGTTTCAGAATATTTCGTTTTGGTTTGACATTGTTGGTTGTTTCATGTGTTTCTCAGAGCCTCTCCACAGGTTTCTCCATCATCAACTTAGTATGAGTGTTATCAAATGCTTAAGAAAGCCTCTTCTAGGCTTGTTCTTGTTTGTTGACTACTCTCACTGCCTTATGACTCAGAATTTGCCCCTACAGGACCCTTGCTGACGTCATAATGGTGTATGGAAAGGTGAATGTGCATTTCATCCTCTTGGTTTTGCTAGAAATGCATTAAGAGGTCAGATGGAAGCATTAAAACTTATATTTATGAGAGGTCTCCATATTGTTCATACTATAGCTCACTGTGGTGTACCAAACCTTCACCTACAGGTGGCCTAAACAGGGGTTTGAGATAACTATTTGATTGTGGAAGTGAGGTAGGACCTCACTTGGAATCCTTTCATGATTGAAATGATCCATGATAGACCCATCCAAGGTGTAATATAGCTAGTTGGAGTTGAAATACACTCTAAGGGGATGAAGACTGTATTTTGGTCTCTCTGTCCCTAAAAACACTAAACAGAGACACGGGGTTTTTCAAGGTGACATATAACATGGTTGCAGACAATCTAGGTGAGTAAAGATGGTTACCCTATCATAGAGCAGGACCTCCACCAAATTTGAGGTCAAGAGGATGAGAGGGGGGCAGTTAGTAAAGGGGGTAAACTTGCCATTTTATCACTGAAAACATTCAATGATATCTACAGGGGTTTGTTCCTTAAACAACTTTGCTTTACAAATGGTAATTCTAACCCTTCTTTCATGATCACGCATTTTTGATGGTGAAAGTTATCAAGTGAGCATAGTGATCATCAAGTAAAGATGATAAGATGTTTTTTCAACCCACACCTCTCCTCAATCCGTACAAAGTGTCTCAGTTCACCTACGGCTTTTGATGTCTTGCTGGTGTTTGAAGGGTATTCAAGGTATGAACTAGGTCAAATGCAAATCTTGTGACCCCAGGAGCTTTTGAGAGGATGCATACACACCATAGACAAGATTTCTCACAGACACCTCCACCTACAGGCAGGGTCACCAAGCATGTCTCAGTCAAGTGGGCAGTGAGCCAGTTCAGTGTGTAGTTGTGATGGTTAGGCACTTAGATTGTTTTTAGAAGGAGAAGCATGTTTGGTGGTCTTAAGGGATTTAGTAGGAGTCCTTTGGCATCATGAATAAACTTTTTAAGGGCATAGACACCTACAGACAGGGTCAAAAGGGGCAAAGTGCCTCAGTCAACTGAGACAAAGTAGACAGTGAGTTTTTTTGATGTTTTAGTGATGTTCTAGGGGCATTCATGTGAGTATAAGTGCAAGAGACACTTGGTGATCTCAAGGGGAGTCTAGGAGGATCCTCTAATATCAAAACTAAGCTCAATCACTAAAAGTAATCTACAGGCAGGTATTTAAACAAGGTTGTCTTAGGCACAGTCATGATTAGATCATGCTCAGTCTTGACTAGGCAAATGAGTTTAAGGTTAATACAAGGGCGAGATAATTTTCATGTTTCATGAAAGACAGTTGAACATGAAAGCTAAACTCATTTAAGGCTAAGAATGACACCTACAGGTAGGTGTCTCAGTCATAGGAAGAAGAAACACAGTGATGAGACTAAAGGATGTGAAGTGAGAACATGGGAGTTAAAGTGGGTTTCAAATGGGCAAAGCTTTTACACCATGATCATAAGGATCTCATGATGTCCTTGTCCTCACAGTAGTATATCAAGCAAACAAAGAGCCTCCAATTTCACAAAACACAATCAACATTCGATACCCTTGCACAGTCGGCCTTTGCAAAGTCTGCTTGGGAAATTTGTAGTTTTGGGATGGTCAAATCATGTAGTCAGAGGCTAAAACTTGGCACAGAGTATCCTTGGGAGTTCAAGAAGTTCCTCCAATGGTTAATTTGTTAAGGCAAACAGGGGAAGTGCCCCCTGTTTTGTCTCAGACAGGGGGCACTTTTCCCTTGCATGAACCTTGCAAACTTGGAAAATGAAGATGAATTATGGGCCACAGGTCAAGGAGAGCCTCAAGGAGGATTTGGAGAGTTGTAACACACATAGCACAACATAGAAAACCAAGCATCAGGGGGTGGAACCAGACAGGATGATCTGGACATCTAAAGTTACAGTCAACACCATGAAGGTAAACCGTGTTGCTAGGTAGGGAAGTCATTTTCAACTCCAGCCTTGGGAAAACATTGTAATGCTTTGGAGCACATTCATGGGGATAATAATAGTGTGTTTAAACCATCTTGGAGGTATGGAAGGTCAACAAAAGGGTCTGAATCACAAAGTTGTAGGTAAGGCTTACTAGACCTAGAAGTAGTCCATCGTCATTATTGGGACCAAACAGAGATTGAGACCATGTGAGACATGTTTATTGGAGGATACCAGAGGTGCTGCTGTCAACCTGAATCTGCGCCTTGGATCGAAGACGTGCATGAAATGGCTAGTTCTCTATCCGATTGAAACAATGGGATCTTCTCACGAGGGTGGGTGCCTCAATGGTGAGAAGAACCTCTGGAGAACGCTGGTTCCTGTAAGATGTATCAATGAGGATCTCTACTCTATGTTGCGGACTACCATGGAAAAGGGAGAAGGAAACTTTAAGGGGAAATCCTACCTAATAAAGGTGATACACCAAAAGATTGATCCACTCTACTTGGAACCATGAACACTGAACAAACAAGGGAAAATGAAGACCTTTGATTTCAATCGACCACTATGCATAAGTATTTTGTGAGAAGGTTCGATCCAATGACCAAAACATGAGGGAAAAAACGATGGAGAGAGGTCTGATACAAAACACTTTGCAGCCACCTAACATCCACTTACAGCTTCAGCAAAAGACATAAAGAACACTTAACATGACCTGCATAATATGGTAAGCTAGCAACTAGGTACGAATCAGAATTTGGGAAGGGAGCGAAATCTACCACATATGCAAATTGCTGAATGAATATACACTATGCCAACACGTGAAATTTGAAAGTACAGTCCTTCTATTGATCGAAGAGGTTACACAACTCACCAATGGCAGAGTCTGGGCTTGCCAAGAGAGGGATGATAAAATCTATAAGGCTAAAAGCCAACTTATAGAGAATTACAAAAACCAAAGATTGGCGTTGAAAAATTGAAGAGAAGGATCAACTTAGATTAACTCAAGGCTGACTTGGCCTTTCAATAAAAATATGTTTTCCCTTTGCCTTTGCATGGAGCTCCTTGCGCTAGAGGAAGTGGACTTGTCTTTGTTTATTGAAACGCCCACCTCTCTTTGCATGGAAATCTACGCCAATGTCAATTTTAGCTTCTTCGTGCGCTGTTGGAACGTTTGAAAGTATGAGATGATAATATCATGCATGAAATCCAACGCCAATGTCAATTTTAGAACTCTGACTTGATCCGTTGGAAGTCGAGTTGGAACGTTTGAAACGATGAGTTGACCGTCTGATAAGCTGAGTTGGACGAAGAGATCATTCTCCTTTGCATGGAAAACTCCAAGTAGATGCGGCGTTTAACAATTAGTCAACTCTAAATCTAGAACAGTCAACTCGACATCCGAATTTGGAACTCCGGTTGAGCTGTTGGAATGTTACGAGCTTGAGACGGACAAAAGTGCTTGCATGGAAAACTCCTTGCTGAGTGAGATAAATTCAGGTTGAATTTACTTTCTGGCTATTTATTTTCTATTTCTGTTTGTGTGCATGCATTGCTCTTGGGTTTATTCCCGTGGACTTATCTTTGGTCTTGGATTTTTCTTCGGATATTTTGTTAGTCCACTTTCCTGCGGACAGTTTGTTGGATATCTCCTTCGTCTTTTTTGTTTGCAACTTTTTCGAAGCTTTGGATTTCCTTCGGAATTTATGCCTTTGGCCTATCTCCTTCGGATCTTTTGTTCTTGGCTGCATTTGCCTCGGGTTTATTTCATTGGGCATGTCTTTGGACTTTCTTGTTATGCCTTTCCCATGGATTTGCCCGAAGGAATTGACCTTTGTTATTTCCATCTGGCTTTTGTCCATGCACTTTTCCACGGCAACTTTTTCGAAGGAGTCCTTCGGACTTATGGCTCCTCACCTTTCCTTCGGCTTATCTACTTCGGACCTTGCCTTTGGCTTTACCCTCCGAAGGATATCCTTCGGACAAATTGTCTGCTTGAATTGTCCTTATCTTTTCCCGTGGGCTTTTGTCTCTGTTTATCCTCCGAAGTATTCCTTCGGACAAAAAGTCCGAAGGAATTCCTTCGGACTTTTTCCCGAAGGATATATTCCTTTGTTATTTCCTTTGCTTTGTTGGTTTCAAACTTTGTTCTGTCGGGTTTTTTGTCTTTTGGCGGACCTCTCCGAATTTCTTCGGACTTTTTGTCCAAAGGAATTCCTTCGGACAAAAGTCCGAAGAAATTAGTTTTGTCTTCTTTGGCCATGGCTGAGAATGTCCTTCAGAAAGATTTCAAATGTCTCGACACCGACCAAGTGCCCTCTGCATCTTCTGTGCTTTCTCTGTGCCCTTCGGGAAAGTTGCAATGGTTCTGTCACTGACCAAGTGCCCTCCGCAAGGGCATCTATCCTTCATCTGTGCCCTTTTCGGAAAAATTTTAGGGCACCCGGGTTTTTTGCAGGTGTCCTTATTCCTTAGAAAATCAGACTTCTCTCTCGGATTTCTTTGGACTTTTCTCCGAAGGAATTCCTTCAGACAAAAAGTCCGAAGGAATTACTTCTTGAGCTTTTTTTTTTTTGCTTTTGGCAGGGCTTTTGGGAGGCTGCGGGTCTTTCCTTTGTAATTCTCCGAAGTATTCATTCGGACAAAAAGTCCGAAGGAATTACTTCCTTTGCTGTAGGCTCTTTCATTTGTAATACCCCTTTGTTGCAGGTTCTTTGGGTCACTGTAAATATGCATTTCTGCTTGATTAAACTTTGCAAAACCTTTTCCTTTTCATTATTGAGTACCCGAAACTGATTCACAAGACAAAATGGTACCCAAGACCGTCTTCCGAATAGTAAGGTTGACATTTTTTTGGCCTGTGGAAGAATTGTCAACTGGTGCTTCAACCTTCACTTTGCAGAGAAATCCACCAAGAAGCCATTTCTTGGCTTAAAGTGCACACAGGCTTATGCAGAATGCTAAAGGAGCTCGAGTGGCTATCCTAGAATGCTTAGAACTTTCATGAAACTTTGCATGGAGCCTCAGGGTGTTCAGAGATGTTAGAGAGGGTCCTCAAGAAGCCAGAAGTGGCATTGTTTCAGAACTCCAACATTTGGTCTTTATGAACAAAGGCTAAGACCTAAAACTACTCAAAAACCCTCACAAACCCTCTCTAAAGACCCGATTGGAAAGATGAGACAAATGGAGTGTAAAGGCTAGGAAAATGACTTGACGCTACAGAGGACTCTCCAGAGACCTACCCCATGTGACTGAGCTGTACCCTACTTGTACGGAAGAGGTACAACAGGGCTTTTCTTGACAGATTTGTGTGTTTTGCAGGTATGGAGAAATTTCAAAAGATGCAACCACTTTTAGGAGAGAGATTGGGACTTGTTCTAAGTCCTCATTTCCATATATGGAACTATCTAAACTCCTAAGTGTGTCGGCTAACTTCTTCATCTCAGCCAGTCACAATGAACAAGCAATGAACGCTTAGTGAAAATGATGAATCTCCATTTGGGAAGCCTTTTAAGGCTTGATTCATGAATCTAATGACTTGGACACTCTTGACAGGCGTCATTCCTTCTTGTGCACGGATTAGATTGCAAAATTGGAAGCATTTTGTGTGCCAAGTGTGAGAGGTGCATGAGAGAGAGCCATTTGTAACTGTTAGAGATGATTGCTCATGGACAAAAGGATATGAATGGTTTGAGACCATTCCAATGCATGTAGAGGCTTGCCAATAACCCCTCCCCTTCAGATCAATCATCAGACCTGACTCTACTCAGTAATGAGGCAGTCTAATGAGGGCAAATCATGAAGACAGTTTCTTATGCAAGCTAAAGAGTATCTACGCCACATATGGAGGAGTTAGACAAGTTTGAGGGACATCTGTCCTTATTTTCCTTGCATGACCTGTCTCATTCTTGATTCCATGCTATTGTAACTTATTCTCTTTGCTTGACAAGTGTCTTAGTGACTCTTGAGCTTCACCTTCTCTCTCTTCTCTCACAATTGCTATAAATACTAGCCTTTTTGGTTGTTGTATGGATCTCTCCACCTGAGTATGGCAAAGCCTTGCTCAATTTTTGCCTTGAACTAATAAAGAATGCTGTTTTTACCTCATTCGTGACTTCATCAAGTGCATATTATGGTTGTTGGTTTTGTACAAGTGTATTTTGCTTACCTTGACATGTTATCCTTTTCAGTGCCTTGTGTAGTTTGAAAGCTGTCTTTTGCAGGTCAGCAAGAATTGTCTAATGTGGATTGCAGGTATAGTGAGTAGCTTATTCATTAGTGTTTCTATAAGATCTATTGTTTAAGTTCTCCTAGTCCAAGCTTTTTTCAAGACCCCATGCTTGAAACATTGATGTATAAGAGGAGTGTTTAATTGAATGAAGTGTATGTGTAGGCTTCCATTTGGTTCCAAGTGCATTGTAAGTGGTGTGAGTAGACCATCTATTTGGTGTATCACCTCCCCTAGATTAGATTTGTTTTCAGTTATCTCTCTCCTTTTTCACCTCCCAAAGTTAGTAGTAGGTTCAATCCTAAGTGGTACATCAAGGGAACTAGCCCTAATGTAGAGACTCACCTCAAATTTGGGTCACCCACAGCCCTGAGGTGTTTCCATTGTGCCACTTGAACAAGGAGAGTTGAAACATCTCCTTAAGGGGTGCTAGTTCAAGTGACAACACTAATCACTACTCAACATAAGTTCCGTGAGACTATATAAATTAATCTTCCCTTCATCCCTATTTGGATAAAATTTATTCTCATAGAGTTTGGATGAGTACTTTTAATTTTGCCATAGATGGTTTGACTGATATTTGGTTTGAAGTTGAACTTACGAAAAAATTGTATCGAATGTGTTTGATTCCTAGCATTCAAGATGCATGTTAGGTTTTATCCAGTGTTCACTTTGATTTGCCATCTTGATGGTTTATATGGTTGTGAACCGTCGCTACCTTTATAATTGGTTTCTAAGTACATGTCTCCTTCCTATTTTATTTATATTTGTTTCACATATCTCTCTAATAAAACAACAGTAGATGCTATGATGCATAATCATGCTCGATAGCTGATATCTGGATTCAATATACTTACATTGTAAAAATGGGACTGTCTGAAGGTTGCTTGATGGATTTGAGGCATCACAAAGTTTCTCAGCTGATCTCATGTTCCCAGCAAGGAATCCTTTGCAAATTTTCACATTTATCTCCGGAGGCAAATGGTGGTAGTTGCTGCTAACTACCTTGTTAGGCCACCTTGAGTTTAAGGGATCTATGAAATTCATTCTTCTGTAATTCTGTACAACCATTTTGAATATGATTTATACTACTAGTCTGATATTTATTAACAGTACTGAATGCGTTTCATGAATACTAAATGGTATTAAATATTTCTGAGTATTATGCTAACTCTATAAATTTGGGTTGGAAAATACAATTGGCTGTACTAGGTGCATGCATGAGCAAGAAAACACATTTAAAGAATGGTATTTCAATACTTTTCTTTCACCCCCACCTCTCGTCAACACAGAGACAACATCTGGGTGTCCCTTTTTTGACAAACATGTGAATATTTTCTTTGATTGCATGCATTAATTAGTTCAAATGAAAACTTATTTCTAAATTTTAACACTAACTTCAAGTAAGTTGTGTAAGTAATCCTTGTTTGCTTTGTGCATGATTGGACGGCTAAGGAGTCTGAACAATTTGTACCTGCGGTTCTTATTTTCCATGAATCATTTTTGAAAATATTTGATGAGTTTCTTCAGTTTTTGGTCAATTGGATTTAATGATATTTTGTTTTAGATTATGTTGTTTCGTGCCTTTTTGAATATAAATAAAGTTTAATACTAAGTTTATGTGGAATTTCAGGTGTGGCTTTGAATTTTGTTATGTTTGTGGGGCTGAATGGAAGAACAAGAAACAAACATGCAAGTGTGACTTGTGGGACGAGCACAATATTATTCGTGAACCGCTTACAGACGACGATGACTACTATGATTCGGAAGAAGAATATGAAACCGACGATGAAGATTATGAATATGATCATCTTTATCAGCATGTGCACCGGGTCCGGCCATTTTGACCGGTAACTTTATTTTTGTGGTTTGCAAGGGATTGTGCTAGCTTAGTTGTTCTGGAAGGGATCATTTTATTGCAGTTGTTTTGAAAGGGATGATACTCCTGAACTTTAACTACTAGGTTTAAACTAAAAGCTCAGTAGTTCTATTTGTTGAGCTGATTGTCTTAAAATGATATTTGCAGTTAATAGATCGTTAGCATGGTTCATCAATGGAATTCTATTTTTTTGGGTGTCCCTGATTTCAAAACATTCTCTAGGATTAAATTCTCGAAGGAGGCATGCAGTTCTGTTTGTTACGTATTGTCAAAGAGCTTTTGATGGATGTGTGACGAATTCAGTGTTGTTTAGGGTATGCCATGCAATAAAGGAACACATTACTAAAGCTATTAAATCAACTAGGAGAGCATGAATTGCATTATTGACTGATTTTGTTTCTGTTTTGTTTTTTATGGGACATGACGTTTAAGTAGTTTTGGAGCTAGAATTTGCAATATGAATGCAAATTTAATACATGTGGAAATATAGCCGGGGATGGTAATTGTACGTTACTGTTATTTGCAAGAATACAAAAAGAAAAAAAAATTACATTAGAGATTAGTAATTTAGCTATGCTGGCATAATGTTGGGTTGTATAATGGGAGGGAAATATGTGCAATGATATATTCTATCCCTCTTAAGCAAACGAAAAATAGAATGAAAAGGAAAAAGGAAAAAAGTACTGTTAGCCGATTCAATTCAGTGGGATACATCTGGAGTACTTAACACAGTTTCCTCCTCCATACAAGCTACAGCCATTTCGCCTGTCCATCCTCAATAGAGGAAAATGGCCTGTCTGTAAAGCTGTGTCAGCTGATTGTTAGGGTATGCATCCTATTAACTATTAAAGTTGGGGAATAAAATGATTAATCATTATTTAAAGTCGTGGGAAGTGATAGATAATACGTATAGGAAGCCTAGTGGATGGTTATCCAAACATCAGAGTACTATAAATATTATTCAATTATTAGAAAGTTACAAGGTTAAGTTATAAAGCACTATAAATATTATTCAATTAGGAGAAAGTCACAAGGATAGGATATAAAACATATAAATGCTATTCAATAAGTAGAAAGTTACAACGCTAAGCTATAAAACATATAAATATTATTCAATAAGTAGAGAGTTACAAAGTAAAGGTTCCAACTGCTGTTTAGAACGTTGTTGTGTATGGCATGTTCAAGTGGTAAAGAGGGTTCTATATGATGATAACAAATTTTAATGTTCTTTAGATCAGATTGGCACGTAGGACTTATCAAAGTATATAATGAATGCAATTTGCAAATATCGTTATTGCAAAGTGTGATCTTGAAGTTCCATCGATGCATATCTTAAACTATTTTCAGGGCCTTCTCAACTGAAGTGCTTTGGAAGAAAGTAATGAATCATTATCTTGGAGTGTATGTCATGGTCTTAAGGTTCAATTCATATTCCAAAAAGGGGGTTTCTAACAAAAATAAATAAATGTAACATTTCAAAAGTGCCCCTCCTAACATTTGACACAATCTTGACTTATTAGCTATTTTCCTGTAAATTATTGTAAAATGTATTTTTTAAATCAAAATCCTTGTACGTATACATATGATTCTTATATTCATTTTAAAGATTGTTATGTTCCTTTTAAGATAGTGTTAATACATAGTTACCTAGAGTGTATCTAAGGAATCCTTGGGAGTAACATGTAGATAACAAATGATCCATATTGTGTGGATATTCCAGTGTGAACTCATGAAGAGAGATCCTGTACTTAAATCGTAACAACTTTATTATTATTGCTATTTGTGTCAACTATACTCTCAAACAATGATTAATGGTGCTTCGAACATAATTGGAAAATGTAAAGAAAATTTAAATCATATAGCAAAATAAGCAAATTGAAAAGCACATTGTAAAAAATACGAAGTTGCAAAGAGAGAAATTTATTTTGGAGAAACTCAATTTGAGAGAACTTGAGAAGAGAGAGGTGAATCCTCCTCTTGCCATTATCTCTTCTTTGATCATAGGGATATTGCTTACATGAGGCCTATATGAAAACCTTCTTTAGAGTAAAATAATGTTCAAACCCACAACCCAAGTTGCGACTTGCTTACACGCTTATAGGCACAACTCCAACTCCTAGCTTTCAACAATCAAGAAGAAACTGCGATGGAGAGTTCACATTCATCGAGTAAATGAACTATCACACATTGACTCACTTTTGCAATCAATGACAATAATTCTCACAATGAATGAATGAATACATCTATCTTGCCCATTTCCCTTTACAATACCACAAAGATGTATTTATAATGCATCAAGAGAGAGAAACTTGAGAACGAAGTTGAAATTAAGAATAGGAAGAGGAAACACTTGCAATTGTTACTCTAGTATTTTGGCAACTATGTAATTTCGCCTACATTAATTGGTGGTTTCATCGCCTTCAATGAAACTCTTATCTTTTGACAACAAGAACTTACTGAAATCTTTTCATGTAGGATGTCCGGATAATTCCAAACTAGACTATGTCCCTATAGACCCCTTTGTAGTTAACTAATCAACTTTCTTGATTGCAACTATGTAGGAAACAATTGTTTAGAAAGTGTTACAATGATACATGTGGTGTATTTACATCTTTTGAAAATATTGGATTAATTTGTTGATATCGTTGACAATTACTTATCCATTTTTTGAATCATACCTCCCTAATCAAGGGTTTTTGGTCCCCAAAAGCTAGGAACTCATGTTGTGAGGAAATTGCTTCCTCACTTTTTAACCTCTTTTGCACTTGGAGGTGTGTTTGTCGAAGTTTCTTAGCTATGTGAACTTTTGAGTCCATTTTTTCACGTCTTTTGTGTGGCTCATTGTTTTCCCTTAATGATTGCCAATGGAGACTCATGTCAGCGAGCGGACACTCTGATTCTTCATGCTCTTTGTTAGTAGGCATGCTATGGGAAACTACTCCATTGTCTTGCTTATCTTTCAAAAGCATAAAAGCCAACTTCCTTCTGGCATTAAGCAAACATTTACCTTGAGTTGAGTTTACCATGAAGATATTAGATTTGCCTTTATAAGAATCAATGATGAAGCCTTCCCCATCCTTTACCAAATGGTATTGAGTAACTTCTCATGAAAACATCTCTAACATACATATAGGGGTTGCCAAAGACTATACAACAATCATTAAGAGGCACAATATCCCCCACAACTTCATCTTTGATATGTTCATTAATTACAAACTCGACTTTGCATGGTTTGGAAACATCTATCTCTACTCCTTATTGACCCAATCTTAGAGCATAATGATCAGGTTGATTATATATTTCCAACCCAAGGTTTTCTACCAAATTTTTGCTAATCGAATTTGCTTGAGAGCAAGAATAAAAAAGAGAATCTACTTTCATCCTCTTAATTTGATCTTTGATATGGAAAAATTTAGAAGGTCACCTTTACCTTTGAGCATCTTTGTTGCCTAGATATACCTTCTTGTGAAGGGAGGTAAAACACAATCTTTCATCCACATTAGAGCTACATCCAACCTCCTTTCCTTGAAGTGAGGTCATAACCACTTTCTTTCTCTTGTTTTTAAATGGATGCATTTTTCGAGGCAGCTTCCAACAAGTCTCATTTGTATGACCTATATCATCATAGTGCCCACAATACCATGTACAATCCTTGTTAGTAACAATAGAAGTAGCATTGAACTCACATTTCTTCTCCAAACCATTTGAAGAGGGAGAGGAACTTTTGTGTTCATCCACCTCAAGATAAAGGTCTTGGAGACAAGGCTCGTCTATGCCCTTTGGGTTGGCAAGCAAAACATGCCTCAAGTGACCATGCAATGCTCCAACATACTTCATGAGGAGGTCACAATCAAATGTCTCTTTTCCCATTCAGAACACCTTCTTGTGAAACTCACTTGTATAGCCCTACACATTGTCTTTCTTGCCACCTTAAAAATTTCCAATCAATAGACCTTTCCTTTTCAAAACAAATATGATAAAATTGTCTTTTTATCACTATTTTAAATTCATCCCATTTAATAATTGGTTGTAGCTTTTTAACAACCAAACAATGAATATAACTTTCAAATCAGGGTAAAACATGATTAGCTAACACCACACAACCCTGATTCCTAGCTTCCAACAACCCCGATTCCTAGCTCCTAACAATCTAGAAGAAACTACTATGGAGACTTCACATTGACCGAGTGACTAAACCATCCCATACTGACTCACTTCGGCAATCAATGACTGAATAATCCCCATAATGAGTGATTGAATACGTCTTTCCAGTCCACCTCCCTTTACAATACCCCAAAGGCAAACTTATAACTCTCAAAGAGAGAAACTCAAGGACATTGAAACACTCAAGAATAGGTAGAGGAAACATTTGCAATTGTTACTCTCCCTGTGTTTTGGTCATGGACATCTTCTGCTTGATGTAAGGCAAAATTGTCGTGATTGTGTCATAACTGCAACCTACATTAACTGGTGGTTTTGTCACCTTCAACAAAACTCTGTCTTTCTACAATAGGGACCTACATGTATCTTCTCATCTAGGATGTCTTGATCATCCCAACCTTGATTATGTGCTTGTAGACCCCTATGTACTTCACTGATCAAGATTCTTGATTGCAACTATGCGGGAAACACCTACTTAGGAAGTGATATAATGATACAAGTGGAATATTTACATCTTTTGAGAATAGTGAATTAGTTCCCTGATATTGCTAACAACTAATGATCCATTTTTTGGATCAACAAAAACAACCCTTGTTCAAGTGTGGGCAAAACATTAATATATTGTTAAGGAAATTTAATGTGAAGTTCAAATATAGCTAATAATAATGGATCGATGTGTAACCCATCAATAAATTGGAGGATTTATTGATATTAATGTGGATGGGGATTCAATGCTTTGATGTCTTAGTGGTTTTGAGGCCAAATGTTTTTTCAGTGTGGTTGATATTTTTTTCTCACTTTTGTTTCTTTCAACACAATGCCTTGTTGAACGTTGCTATTTTTTAATTTTTTTGTGTGTTGTATCTACTCTTGTTTCTCGTCTTGAATTACATCTTCTAATGCATCTCTATTGCCACTTTTTCCATCGTTTAGTACCCATGTTAACCCCAAGTAAACATCACCATAACATCTAATTTGACATTGACATTGCATTATAATTTTCCATTATGTATTACATTTAGATGCAAATCACATATTTCAACTATGCTAGTATCTAAATTGTGTTTTTTTTTGGTATCCTGATAGAGTTGAATGACAACCTTATCAGGGATATTGTTAGTTTGTAGGAAGATCTATGTCAATATTGTGGTAGAAGCAATCATTCCAAAATATTGTTTCTTCAAGTATAACTACAAGTATTGTGGAAAAGGTAATCACCTCTCATAAGAGTGTTGGTATAGGTTCAACCCATGTTACTATTGCAACAAGAAAACCCATTCATCAAAAGATTGCTTCTTCAAGGATCATTGCAAGCAATATTGTAATGAAATTACTTAGATAAATAAAATTCATAACAATGGATGAAAATATAAATATTAAGAGCAAATAAACAATAAAATATCACAATAATAAGAGTCGAATTGAGCATATACACTGAATATTAATAACAGAGCAAAATATTGGAAATATACGACTAAGCCACTTTGAGGGGGCAACTTCCACAACCTTGTAATAAGAACAACATTATGAATATAATAATTTAATATTAACCACTACCTCCTATATATATTATAATAAGCCCATGGATATTCCATAGGCCAACACTTCTACCAATATGAAGATATACAAATTATCATATGACTAAGTAAAAGGTTATACTAGCTAAAAGTTAGCCACACATATCTCAATACACTAGCGGTTAAGGGCATAACATGCTCCTTCCCTTTAGAGCAACTTTGTTCTCAATGTTGAAAATATATGTGTGCTTCTGTATGAACACTTCATTTTCCCATGTTGGATATGCATTACACAAATTCTTCCACTTGATCAGATACTATGTAATCAACCTTGTTTGCAACAAGCTCTAGAGGATTTCCTTAGGTTATAAAATGATTATTCTCTCCTCATCAAGCTCTGGTAACTATTTGGGTTGAAACTATATGTCGAACGACCTTCTTCAAGCATGAAACATGAAATACTTGATGCATTTTCATTGAATGAGGTAACTTCAGTTTGTATGCTACATTATTGATCTTCTGCAAGCCTTGATAGGGCCCATAATGCTTAAGGTAAAACTTCTTGTCATTGTTCTATTGTTTCAAAGACATTTGCTTATATGGTTGTAATTGCTCAAAAACCCCACCTCTTACTTCAAAATGTCTTTGTATGTGGTGCTAGTCAACTTGCTACTGCGTTTGGTTATGTGCCATTGTGAAGTTATCTCTGAGATTAGAGAGTAATCCCTGCTGGTGTTGAATGTGGTCTTTAACTACCTAAACCTCTAGTTGAATCCTCATGGACGAGGTGATGGATGGCAAAAAAATGATTTTTTTGGGATCAAGTATGGAAAGACATATTATGCCACCATTTTGCTAGTGGTAATCGTTGAACCCATCTCTCCTGTATATCTAAAGCAAACATCCAAGATAACCCTCCAAACATTTGTTGACCAACTTAGTTTGTCCATCAGATCGGGGATGATATGACAAGCTATCAGTCATATGAGTACCCAAGCAAGAAAATAAATAAGTCCAAAATATACAAGTAAATATAGGATCACAGTCACTTATTATGATATTTGGGGTCCCATGTAACTTATAAATTATATCCATGAAAACTTATGCAACTACACTTGTTGCA
Source organism: Torreya grandis (assembly GCA_037957365.1). Taxonomy (NCBI): domain Eukaryota; kingdom Viridiplantae; phylum Streptophyta; class Pinopsida; order Cupressales; family Taxaceae; genus Torreya; species Torreya grandis. The sequence goes on from JARHVA010000104.1 coordinate 5,197,615, forward strand.
AACAAATGTAACAAGGCACAAAAATGGGCATATTTGGTGAGTCCATCCACAACCACCATGTCAACATTTTTCCCTTGAAAGTTGGGCAACCTTGTCATGAAATCTATGGACACCGCCTCCCACCTACAACTAGGAATAAATAATGGTTATAGAAGACCCATAATCCTAGACACACCATACATTTTTCCACAAAATTCTGGACTTCCCCTTTAAGTCCTTCCTAAAATAATTTCTATTTGATTCTATGACAAGTCTTCAAGAAGCTTGAGTTCCCACCAATTGGTGAAGCATGTAGCTCTGCAAGAAAATTTTACTTAAGGATTGAGTTGTTGCATAGGTATAAACAATCCTTATACCATAAAGTGTCCCTTTTCTATACATTTTTTTTGACATCCTTAGATATTTTTGGAGCTTCTGAATGAGAGAGTGTGTATGTGTGTCATTCACCCATTCCAATTTTTCCTCCTACACCCAATCTATCTGTGACATGGATATGACACATAATAGTGCTTATGTGGACTCATACTTTATGGATAGTGCACCACCCACTACATTTTCCTTTCATTTTTTGTAAATGATCTGAAAGTCATATAGCAACATCTTTGTGATCTATTTTTGTTGTTCTTTTGATGATAACCTCTGTTCTAAAAATTATTTGAAACTATGATGATCTGTCTTCACCTTAAAGTATCTTCCCATAAAATAAAGTCTCCATTGTTTGACTGGGTGAAGGATAGCCATCATTCACTTCTCATAAATGGGATTTAACAAATTCTTACCTTTGAGTTGACGACTCTCAAAAGTAATAGGTTGAATTTCTTGCATGAGTACTACACCCATGTTGAACCTTGAATCATCACACTCAATAATAAAAGTTTTGGAAAAATATGGGGTAGCTAGAACTGGAGTGGTGCACATGGCCTCCTTCAATGTCTAAAATTCCTTGGTAGCTGTCTCATTCCATTGGAATGAGCATTTAAATAAAGATGTGAGTGGTGTTTCTATGCTTTCGTATTTTTTAACGTATCGACGATAGTTACCTGAGAGACTTAAGAATCCTCTAAGGTGTTTGAGGGTTTTAGGCACTTTCCATTTGACCATGGCCTTGATATTGTGAGGATCCACATCTAAGCCTTAATGGGAAACAATGTGACCCAATCGCTCCACCTTTTCGAATCCAAAAGCCCACTTGGAATGCTTGGTGTACAACAAATGTTGTGCCAGAATATCCAAACCTTGATTCACATGTTGTAAATGTTCTGCCCATGTTTTGCTATATACTAAGATGTCATCGAAAACCACCAAGATAAATTTTCACAAAAATGGCCGAAAGACAAAGTTCATCGAACTCTAAAATGTAGATGTATTTGTTAGGCCAAAGGGCATCACCATAAATTCACATTAACTCTCATGGGTTATGAATGTTGTCTTATGTATACCCTTATCTTTGATTATGATATGATGATAACCTAAGAGAATATCAAGTTTTGTAAAGTATACAACACCATATAATTCATATAGAAAGTCATCAATTATAGGAATTGGAAACTTATCTTTGATAGTATACTTGTTGAATTCACTATAGTTTGGACATATGTGTTAGGTGCCATCCTTATTACACACCATCACCACTAGAGAGGAATAATCATTCCGATTATGTTGGATAGTTCCTACTTTGAGAATTTCCTATACCATCTTCTCAATATTACTCTTCTATACACATGGATACATATAAGGTCAAGGGTTGTGTGGTTGGATCCTTGGTACTAGTTAAATGGCATGATCATGATCTATTTTAGGTGGTAGTCCTTTCAATATATTTACAAAATCACCTAGTTCCCCTCTACAATTTCCTGAAGATATAGTTGTGCAAGAACCTTTTTTGGTAGTGCTTCTAATGAAAACATTTGTGCCACAAACCCATTCGCTCCCTTTTAAGAATATTTTGCATCTGATGAGAGCTATAAAGCCTTGGGGACTTTGTACGTATCCCACATTGCTCAAATGTCCTTTCTTTTGAATAAAAATGCATGAACAACTCATAGAAATCAAACCTAATTATTCCCAAGGTTGTTAGCCATTGGACTCATTAACACAATGTTTGCGCTAACCATGGGAATGGTGAATATAAGGAAATCTAGCGGGAACTCTCCCATGGCAAGTTTACTAGTATGACTCTGTACAAATGATTATACCACCATTTGCAATGATGACGTAGAATTTTGGAGTTGGATAAACAAAACAATTCAAGCTAGTAGCCCACTTATTGTTGATGAAGTTGTGGGTACTTCCTGAGTTGATCAATACTATCACCTTCAATTTTTTTTAGCAAATCCACTACCTTGGGGGTTTGTGAGGTGCTAATACTTGAAAGTGAATGTCAATAAATAGTTGATTGAGTATCTGCTATCTCCTCATTTGGGTCAACAAAAACCTTTTAATTACATTTCATCATGTTCTTCATTAGCACCTTCAATGTAGAATAACTAATTTTCAACACATTTATGCCTGATACTATATTTGCTATCATAGTTGAAACATATTTTTACCCCTTTCCTCTTTAATTTGTTGAGTCAATCTAATAGGTTGAGGGAGTGATTGTTCTATAGTGCTCTGATCTTGGATGCTTATGAATCCCTACCTTCTATTGGATAATGCTATTTCCTTTGCCTTGCGGGCCATGATAATTAAATCAAATATAGTAAGCAAATTAAAAATGCGTACCTCTTGTTGATGTGATCCTTAAGTACCCTAGAAAACAACTAGTTCATGTTCTCATGAGTGATCATGTCCACACAAAAGGATAAATATGGGTATTACTGAATATAATCCATCACTGATCCTATTTGATGCAAATTTTCTAACTTGTTGAAATAATTCTCTGTGACATGGTTACAATAGCGTGTCTGCAATTTCTCAGTAAAAACTAACTACGTAATTCTAATAATCTTCTTATTTTTAGTCCACAACCATTGATAGAAAATGAATTTATCAAGTTTAAAATATAAGGATGCTATTATGGTCTTCTATTCACATGGGATATAATGTACATCAAAACAATTCTCCATTTTGTTGATCTAGGCGACTCAATATTGTCCATTGAACTTACACATGTCCACTTTGGGAAACATGTTACGAGCACTCCAATTAGAAGCCACCCAAGGGTGGGGCATGCTCTTTATTTGGATTTGGAAATCACTATGTGGAAGATATACCCTATTTGGGATGTGCATTGGTGAACTGAGTCCGGCTTTGCAGAGTCTGTTGTGAGGCAAATAATTGATTGAATCTGTACTTGATCTAATCCAGTTCCTGATTGATTTTATCAAGATCTCATTTATTAGTCATTTCAGATTGTATGTTTTGCACTCCATAATTAATTTGGATCACTTTGTGATCTATCGTAGAAAACTCTAGAATGAAATATCCATCAATTTTAGACTCCATCTCTTCTTTGTTGGGTATATTTATTGGAGTGTCAGAACCCTTGCATCCACCCCCTAATGTGCATACCAACCACGCAAATCTTTTACGGTTTACGGCTAACAAAAAGGTTACTATAGAATTATACTTTTATGATTGTCTTGCCAAGATGAATCCAATGACTGGTATATTTTACAAGGGTAATTTTTTTTTGGAAAATACAAACAACCATAAAAATAGGGTTGATATAAATAAATGTTGTTGTGATCGCCTTGTCTAAATGATTCCAATGAATATTATTTTTCACCAAGGTGCAAAAAAATTCCAAATTTTTTTTGGGTAAAAAAAATTAAAACAATACTATGTCAATGAAAATATTAAATTTATTCTAGATCAAAAGTTTTTTATATCGATCCTTCAACAACATTGATCTTGACCCCCAAAAATGTAGTAAAAAAAATCTTTCTCTAAGCAAAGCTCTGATACAACTCGTAATGAAATTATTTAGATAGATAAATAAAATTCACAATAATGGATGGAAATAAAAATATCAATGGTAGAGCAATAAAAGGATAACACAATAATAAGAGTAGAATAGAGCAAATCAACATCAAAGATTGACAATAGAGCAAAATACTATAAATATATGATCAAGCCATTTTAAAGAGAAAAACTCCATAACATTGGAATAAGAACATAGTTCCTAATATGATGATCTAATATTAACCACTACCTCCTATATATATACTATACTAAGGCTATGGATACTCCATACGCTGACACTACTACCACTATGAAGATACACAAATTAATATGATTAAGTAAAAAGTTATTATAGCCACAAGTTGACCACACATATTCCAATACATGCTAGCAGTTAGGGGCATATCAAGCATTGTGGAAAAGGTGATCACCTCTCAGAAGAATGTTTGTCTATTTTCAATCCATGTAACTATTGTGGCTAGAACACTCATTTCATCAAAAGATTGCTTCTTTAAAGATCATTTCAAGCATTTTGCAATAGGTGATCACCTCATTAAAGAGTGTTGGTATAGGTTCCAATGTGATAATTGTTGCAAGAAAAGTCACTCATCTTATTCATGTTGGTTGGAGGAGGAGTGCAATTATTGAAAGAGGCACAATCTTTAGTCTAATGATTACTGGTTTAAACTTGATGATGAGATGGCGCATTCAGAGTGAATGTCTCAAAAATGAGAGGTTATAAGATTAATCATAATAAATTGAAGCTTTTGTTATGAGGACATGAAGAAGTATTAATATTTATTTGGTTTGTTATCATCTTTTTTTAACTAAGAGGGTTGTTGCATTAATGTTGGCATTTGTTTTTTTATTTAACATATCTATATATTGGTGTGGTGATTTTTCTTTTGGTTAGTGAGCCATGATTATATAATAGGAAATTATAGTTATTTATAAAACACCTATATGGAAACACTATTTTACCAAATTGTTGATTAGTGTATCTAAACAAGATAGAACATTTGAATATTTTGATTGTCTAAGATATTTATAAATTAAACAAATACAAATGTTAAAAACAAAGGTTCAATTACACTTTAATATTTATGGAAAAAACTAAGAGGACTAGCGTACTTATCTTGTTAGCATTCTATTCAGGTCTGACACTATGTGCATATGGCAGGAATGATGAAAACTAGATTGAAATCGCTCAACTCCAGAAATTGACTATGAGAACCAACATAGACATATTCAACAATAAATAGATGCTTGTGTCAACCATAGATGTTTAATATTTGATAGATTTGTCTTTGTAACATGTATTTGATTCTTTTGTCATAGATTATTGCGCTTGATTGTAAACTATTGTTCAATGAAATATCATAGGCTCATTACTGTGTTAAAATTCAGAAACCTGTCTCCTTCACTTTAAAATCTTAGCTCTAATTTCAACACTGGGTTTACCTGAAAAGGGAATGGAAAATATGGGTTAAGATGACTCCACCACCCCCCATTGAGTCCTTGAGCACTGCCTACATTTCCAATACTCTAAATATGGCTCAAACCACACATAACTCTCCTAGTTAGGCGTATGTGTGTAATAGTGCTCATTTTAGTGTTGATGAAACATGTAATCTAGCTTTCAAAACTTGAAAATAGAAAAAATTGACTTGGATTAAGTGCTTAAGACTTGGCTAGGGCTTGCCCCTTGGAGGGTTTTTTGATTTGGAAGATTTAGGGTTGTTCCTCTCAATGTTTTGTGTATAAATGTCTTCTTAGTAGGTGATAAATATATACTTTCTAGATAGGAATATGCTTAAACCTATTGTGTATAAATAGATGATTCTTTGGATAACTTTGCATGTGATTGACATGCAAAACATATAGGCCAACCTATATGAAGGATTTGAAATTGGAAAATGATTGTTGAAAGGCATGCAAAAAAATACAACACATGTGGACGACTAGACAATCTAGAGCCATATGAGTATGATCACGGGTGTCAAAAAAACATGAATAATTATATGATGATCAGGAGATAATTTGATTAAGATAATAATAAGATTAGGAAACTTCTGTAGATGACTAATATCAAATCATGAAATATGAGCCCATAGAAGGAAAGTGGATAGGAGAGAAAGGTGGGCAATAGCCATACATGCATGCACAAGTCATATAAGGTAAACATAGGTCAAGGCTGACATTATCAAGTATATAATACTAGATTTCAGTGTTTAAAAATGCCCTCCTTTTATTATAGTATTGAAAATGCTAGAGTAAAAGGATAAATAGATTACATACCTTAATGTCTAACCACACTTTTTCTTTGGGAGAAGGCTCCAAGTGTCTAGCTTGCTCCATGCAAACCTACAATAAAACATGCAAAAATTGATGTCCATATATGATATAAAATTTGAAGTAAAATAAATTAAATAAACATTTGAAAATTGAAGAACAAAGAAGGAATACACTTGTGATCAGGCGAGCCATTCTGCCCTTTGAACCATTGGAGATTGGGGTGATCATGCCCAAGTGGAGAATTTCATGGAGTAATTATTTCCAAATGTGAGTGCCATTGTTAAAATTATGGGTTGGGAAGATAAATTCCCCCAACCCTCATGAAGGAGTAGTGCTAGGCCATTGAGCGATGCATAACCTCAATCACACTACTCATTTAGCTAATCTTGAACCTCAATATGGAAAGGTGGAACCACATAATAGGCTCATGTAAATTTGAATAGATTGAATCAACTGCCACATACAAATTTTAGATTCAGAATGCTATCTTTAGTGCTTGCATTACCTAAAAATATAAAATTGCATGCACGAACAACATCCATGTCCCATAATATGATAAACTATCCCAATATAATGTAGGATACCATAAATTTATATTTCACTCTACCCTAAATTTGATAAATATGATAATCTGTCACTCATGTACCTGTAAAATGTCTACATTTGGTTTGCATATGCCCCCTAATCCATCTCAATATATAAATTTATGTCCCATAATTTAAACCAAACTTATAATCTATAACCAATATGATCCCTCTAAATAACATAAAATGTCCCAAAATATGATTTAATTATGTTTTTAGGCTTTAATATCTATGACAAACCTACTAATATGCCCACTTTTAAGGCGAGGCATGTAGCCTGCAAATTACTTATCTTAAAAGAAAAGAGTTAAACACACCATGTTATATATAAAGATGTCAATATTTAAAGCACGTGCTAACATGTATATAATATTTCATAATAGTATGATTAGATCATCAAGACATATAATAAACATGTATCTCAAATCATGTAAGTGTCATGTCAAGATAGATATATAAATCAAATATGTATTAATAATCATCACTAATATACACACTAAATACTAACCTACATATAAATGTGCATGATATAAATCATGGCACTGTGCACAAGTAGAAAGGTGTGTGATATGTATCATGATGCCATAAACTTAATAGACAATCCTAAAAGTTTCCACACATAAGCACACAATATCATGGCCATGACACACATAATAAAAACACAAGTAATAACACTCAATGTCATGTAGAAGAAGAGGCACCATTAGTACACTCAATGAACACACACAGACAGAAAAGGCAAGAACCTCACACAAAGAGAAGTGAATGCTACACTATGAACATTAATGTTACTCAAGGAAAGATCTGCATATAGTGAACAATCATAACCAGACAATGAATAATCAATGCTAGATAATGAGCAAACAAAGTCACACAATTCAAGAGCCACATATAGCAAAAATCATAGAATGATACTCTCAATCATGCCATGTTACACAATAAGGCATGAGCCATTCAAAGCACAATCAATGATTAGCCTATATTAAATGAAATAACAATAATGAAACATAAAATAAATCAAGATAGTCTACATCATCAGTCCATGTCAATGTCAAATCATAACAAAGTAGCATATCCACAAAATTTGGCATTGCAGAGAATATAAACAATGGAAAGGCATATTTAAGCAACCATTGTAGCTCCACATGATAAATGGAAATGTCATAGAAATATATAACTTGTAACAATGTGACCTATAGAATGAGATTCCCTCAAAATTGACATGACCCCTTGATGTAGGAATGTCCCACATGTATACATCCATATATATTGTATAACCTATATGCCATGCATTTCACTCATATATATCATAAAATGAATGTGCATACAAAAAATGATATATAGTATACCAAATGTGTGGTAAATAACATAAATCAATGTAATAACTATAAAACATTTATGTTCAAGTCTTGATTTTTAATTTTTGAAATGTTTTGATTTATTTTCCTATTAACCAACAATCCCATCAACAAAATGCTTTCATGTAGGTTTTGTAATAAATGTGGCAATGGTTACTTGTCGTGAGTGAGTAGTCCTATATGTATCTATATTTGAATCAAAGAAGTGATCTCGTGTTGTAATATATCCATTATCATCATCATGAATCATATGATTGTTTTTATGATGAGTAATCCTAGTAACCATAATATATTATAGAGTCATCTATATAATATAAACACGTGCTTATGTTGATTGTGGAACACATAAAACTATCGATAATAATAGCTTAGGATGTGGAGTGGATAATGGTTTCTATGAGACTTGAATAAGCCTATGATGCAATGGGCATTGAAACACTAGCTATCTAGGAAAGTCAATCACCTTTTTATCAACTGCCTTCATAGAATGAACATGAATAAGTTGTATAATTGAATGTGGTGTAGGTGAATGTGGAAGAGGAAACACTTTTGGTTGAATAAGATACTCATATGAAATTCCTAGAATTGTAACCACCCTAATTCCATTTATGTAACTCACACATCTATCCAATGAAGATGGTACTACATAGAATTTATGTATTTAAGGATGTCCTAACAACATGTCGAATACCCCTATACTCAGTAGGGACTAATAATAAGGTAAAAAGTATAGTAGGACCTACCTTAAGAATTAGAAAGATACTCCCAAAAGGATTTTGTCTCTTTCCATCCAATCCTCTTAATATCTTGGTTGTATCCATCAAATATTTTGTCTATATCCAAAATTAGTAAGGAGTGTCATGGTGCAAGTTTTTTTAACTTGGATCATTATCTACCTTAAAACTTTGTATAGGTTACGAATCAATGTATGCACATACAAACAATGATGTATAACTAGAGTCATCATCCACAATCTCACTATCATAAAATTTAATTTTAGTTAATTATACAAATATGCTTATAAGTGTACCAATAATACCATCAAATGGATACTTATATGGTGGCATAAGAGGATATGCATTGTAAATTATACGCACCTCACATGGCTAGAAATGGGATTGATTTTTTTTTTCCAAATTTGCATGTCCATTAGGATGCATATTGAATCATTCATAGGTGTACTAATATCATTTAGCTCAATAATGTTTTCATCAATGAGATCTTGAATCTTATGTCTTAGCAAAAAAAATCTATTTGTAAAATGTCTCACATATTTATGGTAATCACAATATGCATTGTTGTCGTATCTTTTAGGTGGAGGCCTATTCATATCAACCTATTTTGGGGAGGGGGGAATATAAGATTGCACTCAAGTAACTTCTATAATATCTTATGAGGAGGTTCAAGGAATTGTGAAAATCGATTCCTTTATGGAGTGGATAGAACAAGTCGATTAATAGGATGTGATACTACATTAAATGTTAACTTTGCCTCATTTTTAATATCATTAGTTTTGTCCTTTAACTTGGTTTGCTTTAAAAATTTACACTTGAAGCAGGTGGAGGATTAACCACATACTTTAGCTTATTCATAAATATGAGCTTAATTTCTCAATCCTTAATTGTATTGAAATCTCTTAAACATAATAGACTCATATAGATGGGAAAGCAAACTTTGATTTAATATATATTGTATCTCATTTTCAACCATAGGATTTTTAATTTTAGAAATCATGGTCTTGTAGTAAATCACATAGTCATTGATTGATTCATTGGATCTTTGATTAAGCTCTAAAATTTGGGTATATGATAATTTATTACTGATATTGATTAAAAAATGTGTTAGAAACTGATTACACAAAGGATTAAATACATGAGATGATCAAAATGGAAGGTCTTTAAACTAATGTAAAGCATAGTCCTTAAGGTTTTGTTGGCAATTTGGCTTATCAAGGCCAAATGCCAACCCCTACAATTGAAAACTTTTCATGGCCATCGTAGTGTTCTTAATTGTCAAGTGAAGAAAGAGTTTGTTTCAGTTTCATGTCAATGGTATCAAGTGTCATTATGATGTTTCGACAGAGAATTCAAGTGGTCTTGTGATCTAAAAGTGCTCTGATAAAGATGGTGAAGTGGGTAGTTGCTAACTTTTTTATAGTAGTTTTACATTTTTTCTTTAATTTAATTAACTTACTAAAAACTTAATGAAATGTAGGGTTTATAAAAAATACCTAGAGATAAAATAGGTTTGCGCACTGCTTGAATCCAATGAAATGAAATTATTTTTGGTTTAGAAGAATAACTTGCACACAAGGAGAAAACTTGGAAAAAATGGATTAATAGACAGATAGGTGAGCTGCCTGGTTAGAAACCAACCTTGGAAAGCTATAAAATTCCTCAAGTGGATGTCAGATCACTATTTTCAAAATTAAATGGATAAATAGATATGGAAATTACAAAAGATAAAGATGTGATGATAATAATGATTATGAATTAATATACATTTAAACTATCAATGTAAGCAAAGTATTCATCCCAATAAGCTGTAACAAAATTTACATCCTCTTGTATAACATCAAGTTGGTCAAAAGTGGTTTCAAATGAGATAGAGTAAACAAAGGCAAAAAGTGATACCTCAAAGGCTATATCACTCTGGTTAGGAAAAAAGGGTTGAGATATAATGGACAAATCAGTAATATTAATGATGTCATGCACAATTCTGGGCAGAGTCATCTACACATTAATGCTATGTTTAAAAAGAAGAAAATCAGGATGATTGAAGACAAATTTCTTAGGATTAAAAGGGTTGGGTTTAAAATCAAATCATAGTGGATCGATGCCGATCTTATAGAATTGCTGCTGATTCAGATGAATCAACATCGATTTTGTTCAAACTGCACTTAATTAAAAATAAAGACTTATAAGGTGATAGAGGATAATGATAGGAGAAATGGAGAGATATAACGTATTCTAAGATGGGATAAGCAAGAAGACACATGAGTATAAACAAGAAATGAAATAAATATAATAAATACTTACCTTGAATCGAAGTGAAGGTAGAATGTATTTCTTCCTATAGGTGCAAGTGATCCTTCAAGTTCATGATGGTGGATGTGGATTGGGTATGGAATTTTTTTGATAGAGTAATGCTAAGGTTCTCCTTAAATCTCTTGAAAAATTCAAGCAACATTCCAAGGATCAAAATTCATGGTACCTGAGTCAAAGGTTTGACTGAGTATAAATAGATCAACATCGATTGGGATACTTGACACCGATCATGGGAGAATCGACAATGATTCACCCTTTTTATCAAGGAGTGGTTTTATCTGCATTTAGTTTGTTCCAACTATGGGTAATATTGGGATTATATGCATGAGGTTGTTAAGGATGGGGTTATATGTGGGTAGGTTGGTTAAACGGTTAAGATTCCATGGGTTGTAAATAGATTTAGGTGGTTAGGGAGGTAAAATGCTAATTTACACAAATAAATTATTGGGTGGCTAACAATAAATAAATTAAACTTTAGGATATGGATATTTAAGATAATAAAATAAATAATAAGGGCCTTATGACATGAAATAAATTGTGCATGATATACAAAATTATAGTGTCTACATTTGCCCCTTTGTATGGAGCAATATGTAATACGTGCCACAAGACAAAAGTCGAGATAGGTCCAATGCCCCAAGTTTATGTGAGGAGGTAAACCCCCTCAAACCAGGAGCCAGTGTAGGATGAGTAACATGTGATGGGTATGAAAAATAGAGTAATGGATGGGATGGATATATAATAAATGAGAGCTAAGAGTACAGATGCATAACATGAAGTATACATTTTGCACTTAACAGGGTGTGAGCTAATACAAGTAGAGATGCCTCAAGGCAAATCCTACAATAAAAATCCACAACTATGAACAAGTGGGTTTAAACAAAGGCTACACAAGAGAACAAGTGATAGGGTTTGGCTGACCAAAGCATCCAGTGTGATATATGGTGTGCATGCTACCTATAAATATCTATTCTCAAGAGAATATGCACTTAGGACCAATAAAGGGGAGATGGCCAAAGAAAGTGTATGCCTTGCATAGGCTATGGGACTAACAGGGGGTCTATATCCACAAATCTAAAATGCTATAGGACAAAAAATAGGGTAGGTATGGCAAGGTACCAAGGTGAGGCTATAGAGTAAGACTGGATGCATTGAAAATAGTAAGTAGTGGAAAATAGGCAGATCGATGCTGAATTTGAGAAAATCAACACCAATCCACTAAATCAATGCCAATTCAGAACAAATTAGCATAGATCTAAAGCTGGGTATTTAAGCAAATGTGACGTAGAGAGAGCTCATTTGCTATTGATGCGTAATAAATGATGAGTGAAAATTGGATGATGATTATGATGTGAGGTGCAATGGAGGTGGGTGACGACATTCAGAGGTAATGATAACAGTCTCAAGTTGAGGTAGGCCCTATTGTTTTTTTAATTTTCTTTATTTTTATTTTATGTTTTTAGCTTTTGCAGATTAAGGTAAGGTGCTAATACTAGGGTAGTGTAGTGACACAGAGTCAGCATCGATTCTCATGAATCGGTGATGATTCGGGGGAAAATGATGTCGATTTAAAAAACATTATTGGTCGATAATGGATCGACGATGATTTGATAAAAAAGTGAAATACTAAATTAAGGTGTCTAGAGTTAGTCTAAGTAGAAGTTTAAGAAAATTTAAGGTTTATAGAGGATTATGATAACATGCACAAACACTACTGCATATGTGGGATCAAGTACCACCTTTATTGGAATAATTATGGGACCAATTGAGGGATGATGATTGGGCACACATGGAGGCTATAGGCTTAGGAGGAGTGCATTTCTACCATCACATTCATTGAGATGTGAGCCTATTGGTTGCATTGCTAGAGTGATGAGATATGACCACAAGGACATTTTGGCTACCGATAGGGGAGATGATGATCACTGAGGAGTATATCTATAGGATATTACAAATTCTAGTGCAAGGAACTATGATTATGCTAGTGGATAAGTGGGTCATGCAATAGTATTAACATGGCTATATGGTGGAGATGCAAGAGACATCACCTTTGTAGTAAGAGGATTTGTGTTCAAGCTGCTATATGAGGCTGATATAGAGGGGAGGGGACTACTAATGATGATGATGTTAGCCATCACATGCTACACTCTCCCAGATTCAAGAGGAAGCAAGTTCCCATGAATCCTTATAGGTGTTGTCACAGATATCTTGGAGCATCAGATAGTGTTTTCTTGGGCCTCAAGTTTACTGGCACATGTATATCAGGAACTATTGGGGTGGAGGACCCAAAGGAGATATGGGCTAGATGTGATCATTGTTTTGTAGTGCTGGGCCTATGAGAACATCAGGGTGGTACATCCTATTGGTACCCCATGGATACAGTGGTACGATACTGACTATAGTATTTCCTTATTTCAATGGAAGGCATATTTAGTATGAGATTATACATATGGTATGACCTAGGACTTGAAGTACTATCAAGGGGTCTTCAAGGGGTTACAGGATGGAAATTTCATCTAGAGGCCCTACATCATATTTATTGTATGGCTTGGGATAGAGGTTGAAATAGAAAACATCTAGAGGGAGAGGTGGCTTACAGGGAGGCAAATAGACTATGTGGAGTGTTTTAATTTTGGGAGGGTGAGGAGATAGTTGGGTTGATATAGGATATACCATGGGCCTCGTATATGTATAGGTAGGATGAGACATATCTTGTACTCTCAGAGCTAGATATGATAGATATTCTAACATGAGTTGAGGAAGAGGTAATAGATCCAACATAGATGATGCAGGGTGTACCCCAACATTCTTAGTGTGGTGGGCATAATAGTTGGATGCTAGATAGGAGAGGCTGGTGCAACCTTGATAGGAAGGAGTAGATGAGGAGATGTGGGATGCAGAGGAGGAGGGAGGAGGAGAGGAGGATATTGGAGAGGAGGGAGAGAGGGGAGAGGATGGAGGAGATGAACATTGAAAGGATTATTGCAGAGTGAGATACACTGAGAGCTTAGTGTATTTAATTATAGGATCATGTACCCACAATGCAGGGACACTCACCATTGTGCAAAGAGAGTGAGATGGTCTTCAAACCAAATTAGATGCACTAAAAGTGAAGTATGACACCCTACGACTGAGCCATGATCTAGTAGTTGAGGCCTGAGACTGATACCACAGAGAGAGAGATAGATTACAATGAGGGGATGGAGGATATTTAGGGTAGATGGTTGTAGGGGTGGCTGGGCTGAACACAAGGTAGGCAAGTACTATGACCATAGATAGGTACCAAGAGCTAGTAGTCGATATGTAATATTATGAGTAGATTATACCATACATGCATATGGATATTCCACTCTATGCCACTCATTTGACCACACAGGGTAGATCCTCTAGATGAACTCATATAGGTTTAATCATCACAAGGAGTGTATCCCACATGAAGGATCAGAGGAGAGATAGAGATAGAGGAGGATATGGGGGAGGGGATGAGAGTGGAGGTGGTGGTGGAGATCTAGGGAGCATCCATTTGAGCCAGCTCCAGTTCACAGAGTAGCTTATTGCTATATTTATTATATTGGTAAGAGAGCCCATACTTTGTATATTTGAGATTTATGATGTACATTTTGAGAATTTATATATAGATACATGATTTGGAATATGAGTTGTGATGTTTATATTTTGCGTTATCAAGTTATTAATTATGTTATTATGGATGCTTGTATTTAGATCATGTGTTTATGGATTTAGCTAATTAGATGATGCGATAGATTATGGTTTTTACATGTTATGGGTTTTTATGAAAATGTTTAGGGATTATGATTATTATAGATGTGGATTAGATTATGGATTACAAGTTTTATTTTATGTGATTATGTGTTTGGATTAGATTATGGATCATGGATGTTAAATATTATGGATTTACATTCAAATGTTTTATGGAACATTATTATGCTATTATGGATGTGGATTAAACCACTTTATTAGATTATGGATTATGGATTTATCTTAAAATGTTTATGGATCATGATTATTATAGATGTAGATTAGATTATGGATTACAAATTTTATGTAATGTGATTATGGGTTTAGATTAGATTATGGTTATGGATTAATAGATTAAATTATTCTATACTTTGATTATGATATATGTGACAATTCTATTTTAAGGTAATTAATTAGTAAAAATTTGATTTACTTAGGATAAAGAGAAACAAAGAGATTTATTGCTCGTTACTGGCTTATACCATAACCCAAGAAACCTCTTGAAATAAATGCATGTGCACCCCTAACTGATTGTTAATAAATACCCTAACAACCTTAGTTTGACTATGTTCAGGATCTATTGGTTTGAGATGGGGTTTTTTTATGGATTTGCTTCAAGATTTTGATAAAAAGTAAATCCTTTCAAGAAGAAGATGCTTTCACCTTGTATATCCAAAACTAAGGTTGACCCTAGGATTTTTTTGTGCCAATCCATGTAGACTGATCAATGCAGGAAGTCCACTAATTTAAAAAACGCTGATCAATGCAAGAAGCTTCCTTAGGATATTTAATGTATGATAGCCATCCTTCAAGGGAGTGGTCTATATTTTGAGAGATTATTTTTGAAACAACTATCCTTCGAGAGAGTAGTCTGCACTTTATATATATATTGTAGATTTTATAGCTTTCCTTCGAGGGATCAGTCTATTATTTTTGCCTATTTTTTAGATATTTTTATTTTAATTCCAATGTTATTTATTTCTTTATGGATTGGCTTAAGGCATTCTAGAATAGTTCTCAAAATCTTTGTTACACAAGATGATACTCTTATTCTTAAATGAACTAGTGATAGGGAGGGATTTTAGGAAATAATGTTGTGGAAGTCCTTCCCATCATAAACGGGGCTTTTCCAATTAAATCATGCTATGAATAGAGCCAAGGTATTCATATTTAAGGTTAAAATAAACAATGTTCCCAGATAACCACATGACTCTATATATCATTATTTGGTATTTGTAAAAAAGAAAGGGATATGATTTCAGCTAATCAAACCAAAAGAAAAGAAACTAGATTGACCAAGGTGATTAAGAATTATTAACAATGGAAAAGATGTAAATACAATGCATTAAGAGGTTCTCGTTCTGATTTTTCATCAAGAGAGGCCAAATGATATGCCCCAGATCTGTATTTATGGGTGATAATATATGGTCTGAGCTAAATTGGAGCAAATTTTTCTCGTTTGCTCTTTTGCATATTAGTGACATGCTGATTTTATTTTAAGAAAAGGTTACCAACATTAAATTCATGTTCTTTTAGATGTTTATTATAGGTGCATTTCATTCATTCCTAATATACATGGAGGTGATCAAGGGCAACTGATTGATGCTCATCTAAGAGCTCAAGCTGAGCCAATCGTTTCTGATGGAAATCATCCTCAAAAATGATATCTTTAAAGGAGATGCAAAGGTAAGGAATATGAAACTCAAGAGGAAGTACAACTTTAGTACTATAAACTAGAGAGAAAGGAAAAACACCTGTAGGGGTTCAAATACTAGTTTGATAATCCCATAAGGTAAAGGGAACATGAAGATGTCAGTTCTTTCCTACTTCATTAATGGCTTTAGTTAGGATTTTGACAAGAGTTTTATTGGATGCCTCGGCCTGTCCATTAGCTTGAGGGTAATAAGGTGAGGATAAACTTAGCTTAATGTTAAAAGAGTCACAAATCTCTTGAACCTTTTTGTTTTTAAAATATTTTCCATTATTTGCGATGATCTTATGAGGAACACCAAAGCAAAAAATAATATGTTGATTAATGAATTCCATAATTTTGTATGCTTTGGTTGAGATAAGAGGAATAACCTCCACCCACTTAGTGAAATATTTAGTGGAAGTAATGATAAATCCATGGCACTAGGAGGATTTAAGATTGATATATACTCATAAGTTGAGCCCCCACTAGGAAAATGGCTAGAAATCCAGTGCTACATGTAATGTTTAACTAGGAACATGTGATAGGTTGACATGATGATAGTACTTTATGCATTTATTAACATACTCACAATAATCCTGATTTAAATTAGGCCAATAATAGCCTAATCATAATATTCTCTTAGCAATGGTGTGGCCACTAAAATGTCCACCACATGACCCATCATGAACTTCTTTGATAACAAGGGTAGTTTCATGATTTTGGAGACAATGAAGAAGGATACCATCAAAATCACAATTATAGAGAACACCCTTAGTATGAAAAAATGCATGATGCAATGATGGAAATCTTGTTTTCCATTTCTAGATAGATCTGGAGGAATAATCCCCCTTGATAGATACTCAAATATCTGCACGTACCAAAGATGTAATGGATTTTCCTCTACACTTTGGATGGAAAGAAGATAAGTTTTAGTAAAATAAGGTTTATTAACCTTGTGTATAAGGACAAATAACTTAGACTCTTGATAATAAGATGGGATAAACATGGCCAAAGAAGCCATAGTATTCAAAAACTTGTTAGTTGACTGACGAGTGGCTCGGATAACATAATGCTCGAAAGTAGCTAGTAATTGATCAACCAAGATCTTATAATTTTGAAGGGAATTATTTTTAAATTGATATATGCCCTTTATCTGATTGACCATAAAATGATAATCACCATAGATATTAAGTTTTTTAATACCTAAAGCTAAAGCAGTTTGGAGACCTATAATCAATGCCTCATATTTTTCCATATTATTGGTGCAGTCAAAATCAGGCTTAAGAGATAAAGGTATAGGTGTCCCCTATAGAGGGATTAGGATTATTCCAAATCCCAAACCATAATCTCACTTGGATCCATAAAATAATAGAGTCATTTGATGTTGTGGATCTACTTGCGACATGGAGGCTATGGATTCATCTGGGAATTCATAATTAATTGGGTGATTGTTAGTAAGAGGTGCCTCAACAAGATGATCAATAATGATTTGACCTTTCAATAAATTTTGATGGATAAACTCAAGATTAAATTCCACCAAAATCATGAGCCATTTGGCCATTCACTAATTTTGATAAGGATTTTAATGCATAAACTTTAGGGGATCGGTGTTCGTGATCACATAAGTTTTGTGATTGAGTAGATATTGGCAAAGCTTAGAATCTAAAAATACCAAAGCTAGGTATAAATTATCTATGTGTGAATAACATGTCTCATATTCAATAATTATGCAACTTATATAATAAACTGCCTACTCTTTATGTTACTCATCACAATGGGCAAGCATGGCTTCTAGGGCATGATTTATAGCTAAAATATATAAGAAGAAAGGTTGCCCTTCTTTGGGAGGAATAAGAACTAGTGATGAGAGAAGGTATCTTTTTAGAGCATCAAAGGTCTCCTAATAGCCAACATCCCAATCAAAGCAAGTATCTTTCCTTAGGAGATGATGGAATGGTTGTCATCGATTGGATAACTGGGAGAGAAAATGATGAATGGACTAAAATTTTATTTAAAAACTATGGAGTTGCTTAAGATTATATAGGGGCAGAATTTATAAAATGGATTTGATCTTAGCAGGGTCAACTTCTATCCCTCGAATAGAGATGATAAATCCTAAGAGCTTCCCTGTCAAAACTCAAAAAATGCATTTCTTGGAATTGAGATGAACGTGAAACTAGATCAAGTGATTAAAGATTACTTTAAGCATCAAAATATGGTCTTTTTTTAGTTTCAACTTTCCAAGAAGACCATCTAAATAATCTTTAATGATTTTATGGATTATATAATGAAAGATATAAGTCATGGCTATTTGATAGGTGGCCCTGGCATTATTTAGGCTGAAAGACATAACCTGGTAGTAGAAGGTCCACTAGGGAATAATAAATGAAGTCTTATATTGATCTTATGGTGTAATAAGGATTTGATTGTATCTAGAGAAACCATCCATAAGTGAAAATATTTCATGACCGGCTATTAAGTCCACTAATTGGTCAATATTAGAGAGAGGGAAATCATCCTTAGGACAAATGAGATTAAGGTCTCTAAATTTAGTACAAAGGCACAAACCCCCTTTGGGATTCATGATAGGTATGATATTAAATGCTCATTGAGGGTAATCGATAGGCTGGATAAAGTTGATAGATAAGATATGATACAACTCTTCCTTGACTAAAAGTGCAATGTGAGGGTGCATATTTCAAAGCTTTTACTTTATAGGCTTGAGTTGAGGGAATGTGACAATGTTATGGATGACAATAACAGGTCGATACCAGACATGTCACTATAAGACCAAGCAAATGCTTCACTATGATCTATAAAAAATGTAGCAAAATATTGATGCTCCTAAAAATATAAAGATTTGTTGACCTTAATAATTTGTGGAGTTTCATGAGATTCTATGTTAATGTTAATGGTAGCCTCATTTAATAGAATAGAGGTTTCAGATGGAATAAATTTATGTAGATGGGAGTTCTTCATGCCTAGATGAGTTAAGATCAACTCATCATTTTGGCACTGAACAATAGGGATGGTGTGAAAATCTTTCCCTATCATGTTTGGGTAGGATAGCGGAATGGTTTTGACCTCCCCATCATGAAAATAGATGAGAGGTTCTATAGTGATGGCATTGACTAAAAAAAACTTTGGGGGAATGGATACAACGCCATCTTTTAGAGAAGCAGGGTTAGATGGTGAGGAAGGCATGTCCTCTTCAAGAATAGGTAGAAGAGTAACTTCTGGGATAGTTTTGGGTTTTTTGTTAAAACTAAGGTCATGATTTTCATGGGGTTTCCTAAAATCTCCTAATGTGACCTCATGTAGGCCTTATTCGTAGCATCCTATACTAAAACCCTTTCAATCACACCATTGTAGGTATGTTTTTGAAAAGTGGGGTTTATCTAGGAATGAGAAGTTTGAGGTGAATGGTTTGGCATGGGTTTTGTTAGCAAAACCTGAAAAAGGCTGATTAATCCCCCCATAGGTCAAATGAGTGTGGAGGAGAGGTTGATCGAAGGGAATGATCTCTCATAATTAGGATAATATGTAGGATGTTTATCTAGATGCCCATATTCTTGAAGAGTGGGGAGAGTGTTAGTAATTGATACTCTCCAACCAATAGTTGATAAAACATGAAATCAATGAAATCCTTGCCAATAATTTTTTTCACAGGTATCATTGTACTAGATGATGCTTTATTAGAGTATGATGGGATTGTGTTTTGTAATGAAATTAAGACATCATTTGGTTGGAAAGTAAGGTTAAAAGTTTTAAATGGATGGGGATTGACTGGGACATTATGGATCTTATCATCATGTTTGAATTCAATACATCAGTGCAATGTGGATGGGATGCAACACATGGCACATATATAAGGACTTCATAATCGGATGTTGTATTAAAACTCTCCTATTACATAAAATAACTCGACTAGAGTATGTACGCCTACTTGGATGGGAAGGACAATTGTTCCTAATGTAGGGGCTATAATATCATTGAATGCTTGTAAAATGGTTGAAGATTGGGATACAATAGTTTCAATTAATTTTAGTTGCTTAAATGCATGAGAGGAGATAATATTTATACTGGCCCATTATCAATCATTACTTGTTTGATTCAAGTCTGATCAATTTGGGCAATGATAAATAGTGGGGGATCCTGATCATCAGGCTGTGATGGTGATATTTTTGAGTCATGGAATGTTATGGATAACGTCTTTTGAAGTGATGCAATAAAATATGATATAGGTTGGGGTTCATCAACTTATATCTTGGTGGCTTGCAGGGCTTTTATCATAGCCTCATGATGTTGTGGAGAGTTTTGGACAAGTTCATATAAAGACGTGTTGATCGGGCGCTGATAAATCTTATTTAAAATGGATATCTATATTAATTATGAAGCATTATTATTTTTTGCTTTTCCTAAAATAGAAATTTTAGGTTTTGGGATGGGCATTGCAGGACTATTTATAGTAGGACCTTTTGCAATAGTCACTTTGGCTTTATCATAATTTTGGGTCTTATGACTATGGGTATGGGATTGTGTAGCTATGTGAATCACATCTATATAAAACAAAGGTATATTTGTCATGCTTTTAGACTTGTTGAAATCTAGAGGGATGATATTGAGCTCTATCAGAGATTTTATCTTTAAAGTTTGTTTTGATAATGTTGGTAATATACTAGTTCTTGAGGTGGATGTGTCCCTAGTAGTTTGATTATGGGGATAGTCATGATCTAACTATTCTATTAAAAGATCATCATCTTCTAATAAGTTTTAGACTATAACTTTTAGCACATTATAACTTTTAGTATCTTTTCTTTCTATTCGATGATACATGCATTTCTTCTTTTTGTGATACCACACTGGTCTCTGAATATGGGGGTTATCAAGTTTTATGGGTGGTAGAGTGATAAGAAAAGTTTGAAGAAGTTGATCGAGGATATTAGAGTAAGACCCATTCAATGGATCTTGACTAGGTTTTTTTTATTTTTTGAGGCATTGGCAGGGATGTAGCATTTGACTTTGAACTTTGATATTTTGAACTGGTTGTTTAAATATTCCCTATAGAAATTACTTTATGATTAGGATAAGAGCTTACACCTAAGCCTTATGGATAGTAGGGGTTTAAAGGGTTATGTATTGGCATTAACATAGTGGGAAGATCTCTTTGTGATGGTACATGCTTGTTAAAAGAGGATTCTATGATAGTGGATTTTAGTTTTGCCGAAGGATGGGGTCCTAATATATATGCTTTTGTTTGAATAGGTGGTAGAGGTGCATTCCCTTTTTGAATCTGATCGGGGGTAATGTGGATATCCTCTTTAGGGAGTTCAATCCTAATGGGATGATGTTGCAAGGACTTTCCTCATGATTCAATAAGTTTTTTGTTTCCGATACCTATAGCCTTCCCCTTAATTTCTCTAAGATTTAGCTCTTCTCGAGTAATGAGGGGAATTGATCTTAAGTTTGTTTGGGGTAACATAATTGTGTCCTCAAGGGGGAGTAAACTAGTGGGGATGGGTATGCTATATGTAGGTATTAAGATGACACAAGGAGTGGTATGCGTATCTTATGGGATGTATAAATAGGCATCCTCCTTGACATCTCTCTCCTTTATTTATGGTTGATCATTTTGAATGTTTTTCATTAATGTTTCCTCAAATGGATCCCAAATAATGAGGTCCAAAAAGCTTGAGTGAGTTTTTGATATAACTATAATTAATTCATATGGTTTGAAGGCATATCCTATAAGGAGATCAGGGATAAAAGCATTACCAACCTAATTATGTAGAAGTTTATCATGGATTTTATTGATCACATGAGTCTCATGGTTTGAGGTGGATCTTGAATTATCTTGTACAGAATTAGATGTGAAAGTGTGGTTAGGGAATATTTGCCTAAAGATGTCTATGGAATGATTAGGGGGAGAGTTAGGGATATCTAATTGTAAATCCCCTTGATCAATCAGGTTCTATACTATACCTTTGAAATAACGACACCTATTCATGTCATGACCTATTACACGGTGGTAGATACAAAAGTCATTTTACTTGAACCAACTAGGCTTAGGGCAAGTTATCAAGAGGTCTCATTGGAGGAAGTTTAATGATATATGCCTTTAAGATATTATCTAAGATAGAAGCATAAGATTCTCTTAAGGGTGTGTACTGTCATGGAGGAAAACATGTTAATGGTTTTTAGGATTGTGCCTGAGAGGTAGATGGTTTAGACTAGCTTTTTATTTGTGGGGGTGCTATTTTAAGACTATGAAATTAGTGGCACATTTGGTTTTGTTATTTTTAGTCACTTTAGAGGGATTAGGTTTGAAGTTTTTACTATGTAATTTCACTTTCCCTTATATTAAAACTTGAATTTCTAGTTTATGGGCCATCAAAAAGGCCTTGTCAAAGGTTTTGAAGGTTTGTACCTGTAAAGTTGATAAGATATGTTTAGCACATGATCTCACAAATAGTTTGATTAGTTTGGATTATAGAAGGGAAAATGTGAGTTGGTTTTTCAGAGTCCTCCATCTAGCCACAAAATCAATGACAAATTCATCATTGAATTATGTAATTGCATAAAGGTCGGTGATGGTCACTTTTCTTGAGATGTTGATAGAAAAGTGCTATAAAAAGATTTAGGCTAGCTGCCCAAAAGAGAATAGGGAATACTGAGGGATCAAACTATACTAGTCTAAGGCTGGTCCAACTAGTGACATGGGAAAGGTTCTAAGAAGAAGAGCATCATTATGAACTAGAAGATAATAAGTGTGTCTAAATGCTGGAATGTGTTGTTAAGGATCCTCTTTATTTTGAAACTTCATAAGTTTTTGAAGCTCCTATTATGAAGGATATGGTCTAATGGGGACAATTGGGTTAATATGTTTGTTACAGATTTGCTCATAAGTGAGCATATTTTTCTATTTGGAGGTAGAGGCTTCTAGATTCACCATCCTATTCATAAGGATACCCATAAGGTCTGGTTGGATATTATATTGAGGAATACCACCCAAGACATTCTATTGCAAATGTTGATAGGTAGGAAATGGAGTGGAAAAGGGCTATGATAAAGGGTAACCAACTAAGGTTGTCATAATTGATTGAGATGCTGCCACATATTGTGGGGATTTTAAGGGTATATACATGGACCCAAGAGCTTGCGAGGGAGATAAGTATTGGGTGGTCAATGGGATATATTGTTGAGGAGGTTGACTTACAGGAGATTTTTGTAAATCTTGAGTTTGGGGATTTAAACATATGCTAGTTTGGATGGGTGGGAGAGTTATTGGGATTGAGATAACTACATTTTGAGGTGCCATGGTAAGAGGTGCAGTAGACATAGGTTGAGGTACGGTGATATTCTGAGCTTGGGTACTAGTTGGAGATAGACCACTAGATGTTACTGGAGGTAAATTATTTAAAGGTTATGTAGTGTTAGTATCAAAACTTGTTAGGGGAAGATTATTATGGGAGGACACCATAGCTATAGCAAACCCTTCATTTTCCTGTAGAATCATGACAAAAGCATTTCCAAAAAATTATATATGAGGGAAAATTGGAATGCATATAGCTCAGGTGTTAAGGTAATGGTTAAGCATGATTAGATTACTATTAAATATGGTGGCAAATTTATGACCCCCCTGATATAGAACTAAAGAATAAGCTCCCCCATGGACTCAGGGGAGGTAAGATGACTCAAGGAGTTCTCCATGGATGAGGATGAAGCTAGGGGTTTGGTTTGATTTAGCAACTACTATCATGTCAAAACCATGTAACAATGAAGCAAAATCAAGAAAAGAAAACAAAAAGCACACAATAGATTTTTTATTATCTTGTTTTTAGTGGAAAATAAAGGCACACACGCTACAAAATGCACCTATTTTTTTTTTTACCTTTTTAGGAAATTAACTTTAAAGTGTGATAAAAAAAATGTTAATGAAGGTACTAAGAAATAGCAATCTGGTGATGGTTTCAAGTTTGTTTAGGCTCAAAATATCTTTGTAATGGAATCGATACATGGCTTGGTATTAGGGCCTACCCCCTCACTTCACACACTATAGCCTAAGATTTTTAGGTGCTTTACCAATATATATCAAATAACCATAGTTTATACTTAGTCAATGTATTGAGTTGGTTCTCCCTTTGGTTGTGAAATCTAAGTAGGATAGCTAAGATGAATGTTATCATCATGTGATGAAATCCCACTTGGTTCCCTTATATCAATGTTTGATGAATTTATTATGTAAGTGGTTTTGTATGTGTGTGTAAAGAAGTGATTTCTATGATATTTTAACCACCTAGATTACTCTATATAAATTACCCAAGCAAGCAAGGAATGGATGAAATTATTTTTAAACTTTAAAAAGGAAATTAAAAATAATTTTGGACTTTTCTTTTGCATGAAGACAACAATCAAGAGAAAAAGAAATGAATAAATAAATTCACAATGAATTATAATAATAAACATGAGACCTTAGGGGTCCCACCGGGTCTGTCAAAATGTTATAGTAATTTTTTATTTAATTTAATTAACTTACTAAAAACTTAATAAAATATAGGGTTTATGAAGAATACATAGAGATATAAAGATAGTTGTGCACCATTTAAATCTAATGAATGATGGAACTTATTTTTGGCTTTGGAAGAATAACCTACACACAAGGAGACAACTTGGAGAAAATAAATTAACAGATAGATACATGAGTTTCTTGGTTAGGAACCAGCCTCGAGAAGCTATTAACTTCCTTAAGTGGATTTCAGCTCACTATTTTCATAATTAAGTAGATAAATGGATATAAAAATTACAAAAGATAAAGATTTCATAACAATAATGAATATGAATTAATCTTCATTTAAATTATCAATGTAAGTAAAGTATTCATCCCAATAAGTTGTAGCAACATTCACATCCTCTTATATAACATCAAGTTGGTCAAAAGTATCTTCAACCGAGAGAGAGTTATGATCTAAGAATTTGACTGAAGAGAGGATGGTTAGTATGGTGTTAGTTTCAAAATAAAAATAAAATAAAATAAACACACTAATAGCATAATATCTCTAGGCCTAGACACTAGAAAGAGCTTAGTTAACAAAAAAAATGACAAACACAACTAAAAAGCAAGGGATCAAATACAAGAGTTCCTTCACCTTCATTAGATGCTCCAAATGCTTTTGTAGTGGTGGCTTATTCGGCTTGTGCTCATGAAGTCCTTAGCAATGGACACTTGGCTACCTCCATATATCCTTGGCACCTTTGGCTTATGGCTTGGCTTGGCTTGGAATCAATTTGGCATGGTAACACTAGTTGCATGAAGCTTTTGAAACCAATCTTGCATTATAACTTTACATAAATTAAGCTTAAAAATGATGTTATGAGGCCTCCTATTATAAATTTTTGGATTTGATCAGAATCAACCTCAACCATCCATCTCAAGATTGAGATGTGTGGTTGAGGATTAATTTAATTTTTAGAATTGAGTTTGTAATTATCCTCATCATGACATTAGAAGAAGGGGGAATTAAGAGGTATGGAGGGAATCATGGAAGGCATTGATGAGGCATGGAGGGCATGAATCTTGATATTTATGGCATTATGGCCTAGGGATGTCTTCCCAAAAAATGAAGTCACCTGATGATGTGTATATTCAATATTTATTTATAAAAATAAGTATTCAATAAGTTTATATATAATTTTTGATTAGGCCTTTATTTGGGTTAAATAGCTCTTAAGCATGATTAAGCACTTTGTGCACAAATTACTCAGATTGATCAGAATACCTTGTTATTGGTCCAAAATTTGATTAGATTGGAATTAGAAGGCACTGTTAGATGCATTAAAACCATATTTCCATTTAGGAAGTTACCAATAGTAAATAACAAAGGCATGCATCTTGTACATAAAATTTGATAGGAAAGAATAGTCTAGAGCACGTGGGTGCAAAATAGGCATTTTGAATCAAAATGAACTGATCAAAGTTAGCTAGCCCATAAATTATATTGCCCCATTTTAGGACACCCTGGCCAAAATCAACACTTAAATATGTCAGTTTCACATCATTTACCATGTTTTAGTGTTTTAAGGCTAAATTATGCATTTTGGGTGAAAATTGGCCAAAAGCCTAATTAGAAGTTATCGGTGACTTGTTTTAGGTGTCTATAGTTTACCCCTATTTGGGAAGGTGTTACAAGATATAAGCACAATAACATCTTCTCAAAGAATGAAAAGGCCTTGTATGCCTACAACTGTAATGATGATAAACTAACTGTATGATGCCCCCTCGAGGGAACCATTGGCACAAGCAGGTCGGCAAATGGTCCCTTAAAAATAAAGAAACGAAATGAGGGGACCAAAGAAAGGAAAGATGATGGGGTGAAAACACAATGATACTAAAAAAATAGTCAAAATAATTGAGAATGCAAGTGGGATGGTGCACAATGGTTTGCCTAAAGGTGGTTATAAGCATTGTGCCCTAATAGTGGCAATGTGGTATGATAATATAATAATTTTCCCAAAGATGATTATAATCATTGAGAAGATGGAGCTGCCCCAGTTAGAATAGATAAATACGACAATATGTCTCTATATAGGTAGAAAAAGTAAAGTGGTGATAACATAATTATTTGCTCAAATGCAGTTATAATCATTGAGAAATGCAGGTGAGACGGTGTGCATTGATTTGCCCATAGACAGTTATAATCATTATTCCATGATTATGGCAAACACGATAAACTTGGACAAGGATGATGATAATTTAACACATAAGGTAATGATGAATTGGAACAACCTACTAGTAGGGAGATGCTAATCCAAACTAATAAATGTTGAAATTCTTTTATGGTCAATTACTCTGGGATATGATTGGGAGTGGAATCAAGATGTTAGTGCTGAAGAGATGCCACCATTGCTGAATAGACTTCTTGAAGCTGAGGTTTATTGTAGCACATGATGGTAGGATTTACGATAGAACACCATAAAAAATTGGCTAAAATATGTATAAGGACTGATTCCCACAATCTAGTATTCAATATAAAATAATGCACCAATGATAGAAACTATGATGACAATGTAAACATATGAATATGGATGGATTTGAGTATAAGTGTGGACAAGAAACCACCCAATGATCACATATAAAATAAATCAAGGCAATAGTGCTAAAAATAAACAAATAGATAAATAAACAAACAAAATAAGCAGAAATAAACAAACAAACAATGTAATAGAAATCTTACGAACATTGCCCCTAGAAAATAGGTAACTTAACAAATAAACAAAAATGGAGGAATAGAAGAAAAGGAAGGGGGTAGTCGAATTGTCTCCATATGCATGATGAAAGTGGATGCTACTTACATAGTTTTATGGATGGAATATCCAATAAAAAAATTTAGGTCAAATGTAGTTCTCCTAGGGAATGGGAAGAATGTGATAACTGAAGAAAACAAACATAATGGATGTGATAGAAGAATAAAAATGGTCTTGAAAAATGGCAAGTGCATGAGAGAAAAAGGCCAAGAAGGATGGATAAGCTAAATGATAAGTGATTTGCTTGTAACTCAGTAAGGGTTCTTAGAATCCTTAAGGCAAAGAAGTGGTCAATATTTTTATTCTTTTCTAACAATTTTCAAATGTTTTTTAGAATTATTTTGGAGTATCTCAACTGAATTGAGAATGAAGAGACACTAAATGGTTTAAGCTGACAAAATAATGAGAGTGTTCAAACCTAGGTTGCTCACAAAATGATGAGAGCGTGGCTGAGGTTGCTCGTAAAATAGTGAGAGCATGGCTTAGGTTGATCACAAAACAATGAGAGCATGGCTTAGGGGTGACTAAGCTGACCTCAATAGGTATTGAGCACTGACTACATAGTCATAGAGTAGGACCTTAAGTCATTATAGTTTTACCATTTTAGTGGATAAATTTGACTAGTGTAGTAGCCAATTCAAATAAAACAAGTACAGTTGGTAAAAAGACACAGTATGACATAAGAAGTGACAAGGTGGTACATCAAGGCTTAGTATTACCCCTAGTTTGCCCATAGGTAGTTATAACTAGGACATAATGGCATAGACCAATGGTACTAATTTTTCCAAAGGTGGTTATAATTAGTAGCAAGACTAGTGGTAAGAAAGGACTAACAAATGAAAGATGCAACTATCAAAACTTCTATCACACTATCCCAAGATATGCTCCCTGTTTGAAATAATTGAACTATCTAATGAACTAATCAGATACTTTGATACTGAATTTGCATAATGAATGACAAAAACCAAGGTCAAATGGGCTAGGCTTTAGAACACACTAGGTCGATAGGTTAGAAATGGAAAGTAGATATATGAAAGAGGATGAATAAGGGAGGTATGTATACAAAGAAAAATAGTGATAAAATGTTATAAATGAAATGGTCCTTAAAGAAAATACACCTTAGCATTCAAGCATAGTACCATTTGAGATGAATAATATTTATTGGCTCTATAAGTTCATCACTGTCTGGTATGAAAACCCTGTATGTTCCTGATCCATAATTTGTAGTGATGATGAAAGGCCCTATCTAGTTTGGTTTGAATTTATTTTTATGTTTCTTCTTCGTCATGGTATTCTTTTGGTTTTCTTAAGAACAAGATCACCAAGTTCAAATGTTCTATACTCAACACACTGATTATAGTGGCCTTTAAGTTAGTTCTGATATGTTTGAAGATTGTTGAATGAAGCTGTGCATTTCTCATCAAGTAGGTCTAGCTCTTATAGGTGAGCTACTCGATAGTCATGATCATCAAAGACATGCTTGGAAGAGATGCATAGTGAAGGCAATTCAACCTCAATGGGAAGGATGGCTTCAATACCATAAACAAGTGAGTATGGAGTGGCTCCTATGGAGGTACAATGATTGGTACGGTATGCCCAAAGGGCAGAGAATATCTAGAGGTACCAGTCATGACCAACATCATTAATAGTGTTTTTGAAAATATTGACAATGGTTTTGTTAGATGCCTCAGCCTGGCCATTACCTTGAGGGTAATATGCTATAGATAAATATTGGGTGATGTTGTATTCAGTACATAACTGGTCTACATATTTGTTCTTGAATGATATTTCATTATCAGATATAATGTCAGAGGGAATACCATAGCGGTAGATGAGGTGGTTGAAGATGAATTTGGAAATTTACTTTCCAATCACGTGAGGGGTACAAATTTAACCTACTTCGTGAAATATTTGGTGGTGGTAAGGATATGTTTATGGTTTTCAAATGAAGTAGGGTTAATCTTCCTAATGAGGGGCCATGGTGTCAACATCGGTTTTAGATTTTTTACTGGGGCATGAATCAGATTAGCATATCGTTGACATTTGTCACACTTTTTTACATATGTAGTGGCATCTACATTCATTATGGGCCAATAATAACCAATACACAAGAGATTTTTGGATAGGACTGCCCCATTAGAATGGGCTCCACATATTCTTTTGTAAACTTCTATTAATGCTAATGTAGACTCTACCAAGTATAAACAATGAAACAAAGTTTCATCAAAACTATGATGATAAAGAGTGGATCAAAGAAGAGTATAACGAGTAGAATGATGAATGAAGGCTTTGGTTTGTTTTTGAGAGAGGTTAGATGGTAGAATTTGGTCATGAAGGTAGTTGTAAAGGTCTGAGTACCAAATAGAAGTAGGACCAATAATATCAAAAAATCATGACGATGATTGATGGTTCATGAGATGGTGTTGATAAATTCTCAATGAGGAATTGATACTCTTTAACTTTATCTATTTGTCAAATTAGATAACCAATAGTATCCATGGCATATGTAGTTTTGTTACTAGCCTTAGGTATATGCTCAAATTAAATGTTGGAAATTTATTGTTTAAGAGTGTCAACCATGTCTTTATATGGAACCAACTTGTTATCTTTGGTCTAAAAATGATTTGTAACCTAATTGATGATTAATTGAGAATTAACATAAACTTGGAGATGAGATATATTCCACTGCACTGCTTTTCAAAGTCCTATAACAAGTACTTCATACTCAGCCATGTTGTTTGTACAAGAAAAGATGATTCTAAAAGATTTAGGAATTAGATCCCCTTGTGGTGTAATAAGCAATAAGCCTACCCTTGATCTATGCATAGTAAATGAACAATCAAAATACAACTTTCAGGGTTGCTCTTCAAAGGGTGTGTCTCTGATGGTCATGAGGGATTTATCAAAAAATTGAAATGTGAGTGGCTAGGTGTATGTGAGAGGTGTTTCAAAAAATTGATCTACAAGAACTTGTTCTTTGATTGCTTTTTGATTGACATACTCTATGTCAAACTCACTGAGAAGCATAATCTATTTAGCTATTCTACCTTACAAATCTATTTTAGATAGTAGATACTTGAGCAGATCTACTTTTAAAATGACCATGGTTTTATTATTCAACATGTAATGATGCAATTTTTGAGCTACAAAAACCATGGCTAGACAAGATTTTTCAACAAGTGCATAGTTATGTTCATATGTAACCAAGGTATGACTTAGGTAGTATACAACATGCTACTTTCCTTTGTCATCATGTTGAGCCAAGAGTGCCCACAGAGCATGGTCAGTAGCAAATAGGTATAACAAGATTGGCTTTCCTAGCATAGTAGGTAATAAAACAAGGGGATTGTCAAGATAATCTTTGAGCTATTGAAAAGCTACTTGGCATTGATCATCCCAGTATAATATAACTCTTTTCTTTAAAAGGTGTGTAAATGGATGACACTTGTCTGTGAACTAAGATATGATGCATTAGATTGACTGGATCTTACCCTACAAACTATGGAGTTTCTTTAAATTAGTTGGTGATGACATCTTGGTTATAACATGGACTTTAGTCAGATCGACTTCAATACCTCTACGAGACATGATGAAGCTAAGTAGTTTTCTTGAAGTTACACTAAATACACATTTATTTAGATTTAATCTAAATTTGTATTGTCATAGTCTTTCAAATATATTATGCAACACTACTAGATGGTTGGCCCTGGTCTTAGATTTTCTTAATATGTCATCAACATAGTCTTCAACAATATCATGCATCATATCATGGAATATGACAATCATGGCCCTTTGATATATAGCTCCAACATTCTTAAGGCTAAATGACATCACTTGATAACAAGTTGTTCCCCATAAAGTGGTGAATGTTATTTTATGCTAATCTTTTGGTGCTATTATGATCTGATTGTATCCTAAAAATCCATCCATAAGTGAAAGCATTTAATAATATATCATATAATAAATGATCATGCCAATATTAGGAAAGGGAAAATCATCTTTAGGATAAGCTTTGTTGATGTCTCAAAAATTAGTACAAATTTTGATCCCTTCAGGCTTTTTAATAATAGGTACAAAATTAGAGATCCATTCAGAGTAGTTAATGGATCAGATACATCCTGCTTCTAAAAGTTTTTCCAACTCTTTCTTTACCAATATAATAATGTGAAGATGCATCTTATGTAGCTTTTATTTTATCATTTTAGCATCAAGATTAACCACAAAGTGGTGTAGAACTAAGGTAAGGTCTAAACCTGGCATGTTAGAATAGGCCCATGCAAAAATATCCACAAACTCTCTCAACAGAGTTGCAAATATGTCATGTTCCTCCTTAGTGAGAGATACTCCTAATTTTATTCATTTTAGGTCTGATGGAGTCTCTATATTTACCTTCATTGTATCTTCAACTAGAAGGGTCAAACCATCTTCTAGGATAGTAGGCAGTGACTTGAACTATTAGACTATGTTAGGGTCCTCTGTTAGGACTTGATCTTCAAATTCTCTTAGGCATGATAAATCTGAGTCCCCTAATAAGAGATTTAGCCATATGACAAAAATAGTAAAAAATTCTTGAAGTATTTGATAAAATACTTGTTTTTGCTTAAAGTGAACTCAAATCCATAAGTAAGTTCGTCATTAGTGGTCCCCTGATCTAAATTTGAAGAAGAATGAACACCCCCATCTAATGGTGTCTGAGACAAGTTTTCACCACTAGACTAACCTTCATTTTTAATTTTTCCCTAGTCAGAAAGTGCCTCAAAGAGGTTTGCACTTTGGGACCTCAATGTTTTAATTATTTCTTTTTGGCTAAGGGTGTTCACTCACTCTCCAAAATAGGCTACAAAATCCAATATGATTGAGAATTTTGATTTGTGATCTCCTAATGGAACATTGTCTCTAAGGCCTAAGAAATCACAAAATGCCTCATCATTTTGGAACTCATCAATAAATAGATTGGATTCCTTTTGGTCCCAATATATCAGTTGAGGATAATATAATAGAAAAGGATTATGATGAATGGCTTGGTTAAGGGTACCAATGGCATTGTTATCAAACATGCTAGTTTCAACTAGGTTATCAAAGGTAAGGCTATGATCAAACTTTGCTTCACTATCGACATCATCATCACTAGTTGTTGATGATGGAGTTTGAATAAGATATGTGGGGTCACGTCTAGGTGGTTTAAATCCAAGTACATAAAGTCTTTCATACTTAGTCATAAAAATTGAGTCGATGGTTCCTTGCTAATTTGGTTTGAGGCCTCTTCCATCATAATTGTGACGTTCCATGATTCTATTGGGAATAATATACTTTGTATTTTTATAAAAATCAGCTTAGTCATCATTGTATAACCATGATTCATCCCCTTCAAGAGGGTTAGGTCCTAGGCCAGATGCTGGTACAAATATCCTTATCTTTGTTCTTTCATTGCTAATGCATATCTGGGATGACCTTAGGTTGCCCAAATGTTTTCAGATTCTGAGGAAGATTGACAATATGAAATGTATCATGGGTCACATATTCTCCTGATCCATTATCTAAAATGGTGAAATTATTAGAAGCTTTAGGAGGTGGCATGTGAAAAAAAAAATCCAAGGTATTAGGATCTATATAATTATCTGGTGAAGGATCAATAATTATAGCCTTTCCTTTATCCTGCTTAGAACTTAGATTCATGCTATACTGATAATTATAGCTTTGAAACTAGGCCTCAAGATGTTTGTAGTGTTTATATAGGTGTAAATCTCCAAGAATATTCACCTCCATCCCTGAGTGGAAAAACTTGATACATTGATACAATGTTGATGAGACTGCATGAATCTCATGTAACTAAGCCCTGCCTAGAAGTATGTTGTATGATAACTCAAGATCTAGCACATGGCAAAGTGTATCATGGGTTAAAGTCCTAACGATAACTGACAAAATAATGGTGCCTTGGGATTATCTTTCTTGATTATCATAGGTTTTGATAGTTATTATTTCTGGCTAAAGATCTGTCATTATGTACCCAAGAAGCTTGATGAGCTTGAGAGACACTATGTTGAGGCTAGATCTATTATCTATAAGGACACGTTTCACTTTATATCATCTTATATAAACTTTTATGTATAATGGATTGTTATGAAGTGGACCAAGGGAAGACATGTCACTTTGTTTGAATGTGACTTGTTGGGCTGGAGCTACGTGTCCAACTAAAGCTTGAAATTTATCAAGGGATATGTTACTAACAACAATGGATTGGGTCAAAAACTCATTCAAGATGTTCTTATGGATTATTGACATTCACAACAAATATAAGATAGAAATTTATGCTGGTGTCTTTTGTAATTATTCTACAATATCAAACTTCTTGTCTTGGTCAGTAGTGAATGGTTTATTTTAAGGTTGAATAGTTGGTTGGATGATAAGCAAAGTGGTGGATGGTTATGGCCCTGGGATAGTAATATTTGACCTCTGAGTTGTGATTGGGAAATTGGGGATAAATACTAGACCATTATTACTAACTGATGTTGGAAATAGCATGGGATCATATAAGATAAGTCTTGGTTACTGGTGCAATTGCATGTGGTCACATGGTAAAAATGAGTTGTCACTATAAGATCTAAAAGAGGAAGTCCTAGTTTACTAGTTTGCCTATATGTACTCCCAAGTCAAAGAAGGATTATCCATGTAATTTGGTTAAATACTATTATTTAGCAATGGTCTAGGTTGATTAGTGCTTGGCCTAAGATTAATAGAGATGATATTAACGCTACCTCTTGTATTATGACCTATAACCTTATTGTAGTCATGTGCAACTACATGGTAGATTTGTTGGTTGTTACCATTTTGACCTTCATTTTATCCCTTGTTATATCATTATGGATTTTGCTACTAATTTTATTGATTTTTTTGATTTAGCCTTTGATTTTGATACTGTTGATTTTGTTGCTGCACTAGCCGTTGTTGTTACTGATTATTTTACTATTGCTGATTGTTATGTCAGGAAAAGGGGTTTTGATAAATCACAAGAGTTTGATTAGAAGTGAAAGCACCATTATCTTATGTTATTTCTCTATTCTCTAACATATTCTCAATTAAATGCTTAATTTGGACATATCTTCGTAGATTATGTCTGGTGACCCGATGATAGTCACAAAATTCATTTTTACAATACCGATCAAGTTAAGGAATGCCTTGTGGATAATGCTTTGGTATAGGACAACTAATTAGATTAGTGGAAGTAATATTTCAAAATATAAATTTAATAAGTTCTCTTAGGTCACTAAATACACGACATGTAGGCACGATTCTCCTAGGAGGAGGAGTTTGCAATGGTAAGGGCTGCTGTATTTATTGTGTAGGTTTTATTTGTTGTGATTATATCATTGGTTGGAGAGGTTATTGGATAGGAGTAAGATGAAAAGGCGGTATGAATGAGGTTTTCATAGTTTTCACATGATGAGATTTAGTTACTCCATTTCCCACAACATTCTTATTGTAGTTGAATTGCTTTGGTCTTACTTAATTATTGGCCTATGTTGGTTGTGGTGCTTACATTTGATTGGGGTGTTGGTCATTTCCCTAATTGGTACCTTGATTTTGATTAGTTGAATTAAGCTTTATGACTCTCTTATTGATGAGCACCCTCTCGGTCGACAAACCTTTATCAATGATATCTTTGAACGTATGCACATATTGCATTTCTAGATGATAGACTATCTCACTATGCAAATTTTTGATAAACATAGTGAATAATTGTTTATCTAGTAAACTATTGGTGAAATGAATTGTAAGGGCTCTCCATCACTGTAAATAATTCACAAAACTCTCCCTGGCTTTCTAATTTGCTTGTGTCAGGGTCACTAATGAAATCTCATGCTTGAGATTATAAGAAAAATGCTGTACAAATTTATCAGAAAGATCATCAAAGTCTTTTACTAAATTCTTGGGAAAATTCAAAAACCACTTCAAGGCTTTTCCAGCCAAGCTCCTTGGAAACAAAAATAAAAGGTATATGTTGCTATATGCCATTGGTTGACATGCGATAAAAAATTCAGTCAAATGAGCCTTAGGATCACCTTTCCATTTGTATTTATCAAATTTTAGTGCTTCATATCCTAGAGGAAATGGTATCTACAAATACTCCATGTTAAATGGATAGGAACATACGTCATCCAATTTGAACTTTTTAGTTTGCTTCCCCACCCGAATAGAAATAATTGCATCCTTCATTTGTTACAATTCTTGGGAGAGGAAACTGGAAGGGATATTGGTTTGAAGAAGAATGTTGGTTTGGGTAAATGGTTGATAGGTCACAAGTGGGACACTTTGACCAAGGTATGATGAAGACACCTATTGGGACATATTGGCTTGGTTGGGGAATGGATCAAGAATATGCATATGTGGATTATGATGTGCTAGAAATTGCACATTTAGTTACATAATATTCTAGTTTAGGTTGGGGATAAAGGTTTGACTTAGAGGATTTTGTGGTTAGGATGGAGGGATATAACTATACTATACATGATGTGGTTGAAAAAACACATGCTACTAACTAATCAAACCTTGTTGTTAGGTGGGAATTTGTGGACCAAGACCTTGTCTCAATATTTGTGGCACATTTTGAACTAATGGTTATCTAGTAGGTACCTGAGAAACATAAAGACCTCTTTGTTGCACAAATACCTATGAAGAAGTGAAAGTAGGTTGTAGATTTGACATCTATCATTGACCAATATTTGCACGTTACTGACTAGTCATTTCTTGGTTTTGAATTGGCATATTAGTCTATGACTGAAGAGGTATGTTTATCATTACCTAGCAAGATAAAATATTTGTTTCCCCTGATTGAGGTGGTAATGTATTCATCTTTTATTATGTTGATACACTAGATTGTGTCTGTTGTTGTAGAATACTAATCACTACCTATTGAGGGGGAGTAGGATTCATCACATTCTATCATTGAGGTGTGATATTGGCTATTGTTTGATTACCTAACCCTGTAGGTTGTATAATTGAGGAAGCAGTTGGTTGAGGCTGGGGTGCAGAAACTCCTATCCTTTGGTATGATGACCTACTCATGGGATTTACTATAGGCACATGTTGTTGGCTAGTTATTTATGTATTAATACCACTTTGATCAGGACTGGATGTTGTTTACACATTATCTACTACATTTGGCTCAATATTCAGTGTAGAGGCTGAAGACACTTCTTCAATAATGGGCATATGCATCAAGTTATCTATTGAAGTGGTTTGTATGAATGGGTCAAAACTTATTTTCTTGTCCAGTTAACTCTATCAACACTCTTGTTTAAGGAACTAGGTTAATGAGAGGCTTACTTACCATGTTCATTTAATTGAAATCATGTGCTAGATTTAGATATGTTTGATATGTTATCTACATTTGGTTAAAGTTCTCTTCCATGATGTTTTTGTTTTGATCAGATATATTAAGATCTTGGTATGTTGTTTGGACTAGAGCCATGGGATTGCTAGAAGAATCCTGTTGATTATAAATGATATTGTGAGGCACTCTTACTAGACTTGGTAAATTTTCATGGAAGAATTCTGTTAGAAACTTAGCCCCTACTTCTATGGCTCTAACTAAAATTTCATCTTTGTTCTCTAAAAAATGTTGCTCAAACAAAAATAGATCATACATGGAATTCGTATTAGTAGAATATGACTATTGAAGTACTATCTCATCTACTACAGGTATTATAGCTAATTATTGCACGGTTTGTTCTTGGTCCTATTCTATATAAGGTGGTGTGTTAACCATATAGTTAGCTAATGGATCTTGGCTTTGTTCCCCTAATTAAGTATTATAATAAGGATAAGAATCCATCTCATAAGCAATGTTATCTGCATAGGGGTCTTACACCATTTCTTCCTATGCAACTACATTACTAATCCCAAGATTATACATGAGTCTACTATGAGTGTAGGAATACATGTTGGGATCCATAGTCAATGATTTATGATAAAAGGTCAAAGAGTTATACTAACTCTAAAAAAGATAGATTATAAAACAAATGATGCCTTCAACGTGGTCTAGATTGTTAAAAAGAACAAAAGGTTTATGCAAAGATTTTTGAGAAAATAATCTAGCATAAAATATCTAAGATTTCACTATTCACACAAAGGTAAGCAAGTAAATGGACCAAAAAATTAAAATACCAAACTTTAAGGTCGAAGTGTTTCAAATCAATCTAATCTAGGAATTTAAAAGTTGCTAGGTCTTTTGGCCAAATGTGGCATCAAAAGCTAGGCTCAAACAAGGCATGTGTTAGGACTCTTGGTCAAACAACATCAAAATCTAGACTTTGAAAATAGATGAAAGTTTTAATCTAACAAATTTGAAACACTTATAACAAACACTAGGCATTTGATTCTTGGACATGAACTTGGTCAACTAGGTATATGGTATGAAACAAAAAACACTTTAACTATAGTTTATTTTCTCACAAAAAATGGTATAAAACTTGGTTTTATTGACAAACAAGGTAGACAAAGGTGATTAGTATAACTATTTTAAATAAAAGATCACAAAAGTACACTTGAATTGATCTAAAAATGTAGCAATAAATTTGAAACTCTATACAAAAAGGTCTATGAAATAATATTCAAAATGTTTTGGCCATCATAACGACACTATACGACCAAAAAATGTGTGATAAAAAGGTTTTCTTCAAAAATGTTCTAAGGCAAAGATGTTTTCTTATAATTTTGGCAGCATAGCAATACCTTTTTTGACTCAAAATGTTGTGGTGCATAGACTTAAAGTGCAAGTGTTTAGCACAAAATGGCTTAAGTCTATCAAGTGATGATAATGATTATGAGTCTTAAATAGCCTTAAACCTAAATTGGAAATTAAACTTAAGTTACCTCAAGTTTAGTATAAATGGTGAATCCACTTAACACATCAACCCTATGAACTTGTAAAGGTGTAATTTCAAATTTAAATTATAAGTGAAGGATTTAAACAACTTTTGTAAAGGTCTAGACTCAATTGGGCAGCATAACTGTGCTAAAGTAGATGATATGAATCTCAAGATTTTTATGAAATTTGAACAAGGCAAATGGATGATCTCACACAGGCAGCATAACATATTTTTGTTCAAAAAAAATTTGGACTATGTGTTTGGTTTGGATTGTTTGTTTACACCAAGTTTTTGACTCCACACAAGACTTTAAACTAGGATAAGATCAAATAATTAATCTCCCTTAGATCCTAAACTGACAAGGTTGCTTGGTATTATTGGAATCCATCAATATACATCATGTGAGAGGATTTTAAGTGTTCATCCAAAAGTAAATGTATATTATATAGTAGGGTTTTTACACCCCCCTTCTCTCAAATGACATTACTATGACATGGACCTTGAGGCACACCTTGCACCGACAATAATTCCATGGCAATTGGGGATTTGTCTAAGATCTAACAAGTTTCTAAATGATCTAGGGGAATTTATTGCATAATGATTTTCATGCCAAACAATGCAAAAGAAAAGCATGGATTTTGGGTTCGTTAACTTGGCTTATTTCAAAAATATCTAGTCCTTTTTTCAACTACTACATCCTATTGTTCACTTAGTGTAGTGCGATTTCCAAAGTGCCACTATGTCCCATGTGCAACTCCAAAAGAGCCAAATGAAGTCAATGTTGGGAGGTGATACCCTGGGTCAAAGCTTCCCAAAGAACTTGTAGGAGGTGATGAAGTCCCCCTCGCAGGCCAAGATAATAAAATAAATAAAGCATGAAAGTAGAAAGACTTTAAGGTCATTTTCAAGGTCACCCAAACTTTGATGAGTATTTGGAGAGTGCTTTAGATGACTTTCTTTCTAGGCCTTAGACTAGGCTATTTACAACAGGAATGACACTTTTGATTTTAAGGGTTCTCTATAAGGGAAAAATGAAACATACACACAAAATTCTTATTTTTGCCAAACAAAATCTAATTAAACAACTATTGTAAGCAAAAATTGATAAGTGTGTTCAATTCTAAACCCAAATGAAATGTTTGGTGGTGTTTATTTGACCCCTTGGTCTTAGTTGCAAACTTTGAAAATATTCACCAAAAACATCTACAAATTCTTTGTTAAATACTAAAAAAAAGTTTCTAATCAAATTTAAAGCATAAAAAGGTGATTTAAACATGTTTTGAACAAATATCAAGCTTGGTCCTACAACAAAATTGTTAGTATGTCTTTTAGCTTTAAAGCCCTTTTGAGTTTGAAATAACAATCTTTGAAAAAGGAGGTCTTGGGTCTATGTTTTTGAAACAAACACAATGATCAACATCAGTTATTACCACCAACATCGGTTACTCTAGATAATCAAAATCTAACCGATCTTGGTTTTGCTGACTGACATTGATTAAGCTAGTAACTGATGTTGGTATTTCTACTGACATCGATTACTGTGTAAAAACTGTGGCAACTAAAAATGACAAAATAAAGTTAGAAAATCAATTTACAAGAGTTTTAAGAGCTTAAATAAAATTTTTAGAGTTTCAAAAGGATCTCTTTCATGTGTGGGATGCATCTAGTCCCATCGGGCGTGCCATTATGTGATCTAGAGATTTGATTCAAGAGAGGATGGTTAGTATGGTGTTAGTTCCAAAATGCAAAAAAAAAAACACGCTAATAACATAACATCTCTAGGCCTAGACATTAGGGAGAGATTAGTTAATAAAATTAAATGATAAACACAACTAAAAATCAAGGGATCAAATACAAGAGGTCTTTAACCTTCCTTAGATGCTCCAAATGCCTTTGTAGTGGTGGCTTGCTTGACTTGTGCTCATAAAGTCCTTAGCAATGAAAGCTTGGCTACCTCCATCTCTCCTTGGCACCTTTGGCTTATGGCTTCACTTGGCTTGGAATAAATTTGACATGGTAACACTAGCTGCATGAAGCTTTTGGAACCAATCTTACATTATAACTTTGCACAAATTAAGCTTAGAAATGATGTTATGAAGCCTCTTATTTATAGATTTTTGGATTTGATCAGAATCAACCTCAACCATCCATTTCAAGATTGAGATATGTGGTTGAGGATTAATTTAATTTTTGGAATTAAGTTTATAATTATCATCATCATGACATTGGAATAAGAAAAAATTAATAGGTATGGATGGCATCATGGAAGACATTGATGAGACATGGAGGGTATGAAGCTTGATATTTGTGCATTTATGGCCTAGGGATGTCTTCCCAAGAAATGAGGTCACCTAATGATGTAGATATTCAATATTCATTTTCAAAAATAAGTATTCAATAAATTTCTATAGAATTTTTTATTAGGATTTGATTTGGGTTAATTAGCTCTTAATCATGATAAAGCACTTTATGCATAAATTACTCAGATTGATCAGAATGCCTTGTTATTAGTCCAAATTTCAATTTGATTGAAATTAAAAGGAATTTTTAGATGTGTTAGAACCATATTCCCATTTACGAAGTTACCAATAGCAAATAACAAAGGCATGCATCTTGTGTAAAATATTTGATAGGAAAGAGTAGTTTAGAGCACGTGGGTGCAAAATTGGCATTTTAACTTGAAGTGAATTGATCAAAATTAGTTGGACCATAAATTATATTTCCCCATTTAGGGATAACCTGGCTAAAATTGGTACCTAAATATGTTAGTTTGACATCATTTAACACGTTTTAGTGTTTTTAGGCCAAATTGTGCATTTTGAATGGAAATTGGCCAAAAATTTGATTAAAAGTTATCGATGGCCAGTTTTAAGTGTCTACAAGAGTAAACAATGACACAAAGTGATAATTCAAAGGCTATATCACTCTGGTCAATGAAAAAGGGTTGAGATACAATGGGCAAATTAGTAATATTAATGATGTCATGCATAATTCTAGGCAGAGTTATCTACACATTAATGACATAATTAAAAAGATAAAAAATTAAAATGATTGAAGATAAATTTATTAGAATTAAAAGGCTCAAGTTTAAAAACAAAGTGGAGTTGATTGATGCTGATCCTATATAATCATTACTAATTTAGATGAATTAGCATCAATTTTGTTCAAACTACACTTAATTAAAAATAAAGAATTACAGGGTGAAAAAGGATAATGATAGGAAAAATAGATAGATGTAATGTATTCTAAGAGTGGGATAAGCAAGAAGACACAAGATTATAAAAAAGAAATTAAATAAATAGAACAAACACTTACCTTGAAATAGAGTGTAGGCAAAATGTTTCTTGTCATAGGTACAAGTGATCCTTTAGGTTCGTGATGGAGGATGTGGATTGGGTGTGGTAGAATTTTGGCAGAGTAATGTTAAGGTTCTCCTCAAATCTCCTAGAAAATAACAACATTATAAGAATAAAAATTTGTGGTCCCTAAGCCATAGGGTTGGCTGAGTATAAATAGATCAATGCCAATCGAAAGAATCGATGTTGATCATGGGAGAATTGAAAATGATTCACCCTTTTTAGTAGGGAGTGGTTTTATCCACGTT
Source organism: Torreya grandis (assembly GCA_037957365.1). Classification (NCBI taxonomy): domain Eukaryota; kingdom Viridiplantae; phylum Streptophyta; class Pinopsida; order Cupressales; family Taxaceae; genus Torreya; species Torreya grandis. Next base: position 5,240,030 of record JARHVA010000104.1, read on the forward strand.
TAGTTTATTCCAACTATGGATTATTTTGAGATTATATGCATGGGGTTGTTAAGGATGAGGTTATACGTGGGTACATTAGGTAAAGGGTTAGGATTCCATGTGTTGTAAATATATTTAGGTGGTTAGGGAGGTAAAATGGTAATTTGTAAAAAATAATTACCGGGTAACTAATGGTAAATAAATTAAACTTTAGGATAGGGATATTTAGGATAATAAAATAAATAATAAGGGCCTTATGACACAGAATAAATCATATATGACATATGAAATTGTAGTGTCTATAGACTTATCATGATATTCTCTAGCATATTTGGTATATGGAAGGTATAAAATAAACTATAATTTTTGAAGGTGTGTTGAAGATACATAAAGGCCTCATTCAAACCATTTAAGATATATAAGGTACTTTTCATCATTTTCAATGGTAATTCTCCTTGTGAAGCTATGTATGTTGACTAAAAGTGAAGGTTTTGGCTTTAAAATGATAAAATTATACCTTAAAAGGACATTAAATCATTCATAATACTTTGAAACACCTTAAAATTCATGTAATTGCCTTAATTCAAAAGTCTTATGACTTGAAAATATCATTTCATGCTAGTCTAAGCGTAGAAAAGGCCTCCAAAAGCTCCCACATGCCAAATTTTGCCCCATAAATAAGTCAAAAGATTTAATTCTTATTATGACATGATATTTGACTCATGGTATTCCTCTTATTACCATAAATTGGTGGTTCAAATATTTAGTTATGAATAAAATGCAAAAGAAAGGCCATTTTCCATGTATTTTAATGCAAGAGTACGAACTTATATGGAATTTTACATAAAATAGAGATAAAGAGGTTGAATTTAAAGTTATAATAGGTGTTCCATAATAAATTCAAGGAAAAAAACATCATACAGGCCCAAAACCACTTCTCTTCATTCACCTTGCTTCTTTCCACATCAAAAGCTCCCTTCAGGTTTGTAGATGGTATGACATGAGAGAGAAAATCAAGGTCTAGAATATTAGGCAAAGGAAGGGGTCTGAGAGATATTATAGATATGGTAATTGGTCCTTAGTTTATCTCTCTCTCTCCATTAACCATCCTTAACAATCTAAGGCACTCATTATACCTTCTTCATCCAAGCAAGCAACTAATTTTCTGAGTTTTCTACTCATCTTGGCATCATGACAAAAAAAATAAAGTTTGTGGAGTTTTTTAGGAACATGAACCACCTTTTAATGGAAATATTCAACTTATTTTCATACATGTGAGGTCAAATGTACCTCAAGAAGATAAATCAATGCAAATTTGTAGTCTTTAGGTAGTTTGGAGAAGTTGTATGGTTCAAAAGTTGATTCATGGATTTCATGATTCTTCATGACATGGTTTGTAGGTCTCCTTCATTTTATTTTTCTCCTCATTAAATATTATCAAAGATTCCTCAAATATACATGGAAATAAATCCATCAATTTTATCTTAATATATTCATGGAGTCTCAATTTAGCAAAGGTTAAGGAACTTTGCATATGTTAAGGTTATTAGCAAATTCCTAGGTTTCCTTTTACAATAGTATTAGTCTATATTCCTATGCTCCCTTCATGGTCTTTAGGACTGCATAGAGGTTAGATTAATGTCTCTTTTCACCTCCATCATGCTTCATCCCCAAACATAGTCTTCTCACTACCATTTATCACTATTGTAAAGCTCTATCTCCATCTCCATTCTCTTTCCCATCATCCAATCACACATCACCACCTTTCATCCACTTCCATCTCATGTATACACTATAATAAGGGATTAAAGGTGTTTGGAAACCATCATGGATATGAAATTAGGTATGTAATCTTAAAACCCTGCTAAGAATGTCCACCTACATCCAATAAAAAGCACAATCAAGAACTTAACATAGAAGGTTATAAGAAAGGAAAGAAAGAGGATATCTCCTTGAAGGTTTTTTGTTCAAACTATCTCTTCAAGTTACCATGAATGAATATAAGGCTCATAAAATCTATTTTTTGACCTTTAAAAGGTCCAATTCCACTTTTATCTGTACAAGGGAACCGTACACAGTCATTTATAGTCATGATAAAGAAAGAGATGAGAAAAATTATGTAGATAAGGAGAAGTTTGATGTATTTGAAGAGAAATATGAAATAAATAGGATTTCAAGAGACTGTGAGAGCATTCAAGTGAACTTGGAGGTCTGTTGGTATCAAATTTAAGACCTAAAACTTTGTCACAGTCTATACAAAGTCCTTATTTTGATACACAACCAAGTTTATGATGGAGAAAGGCCTATTTTCAAGAAGGTAGAGTAATGAGTGTGAATAACACAAAGTGATAAAGAGATGTGCATCAAACTTGGATCATAGGAAAACTCATGGTATGGAGAATTCATAATAGGTCATGTTCTCATGAGAATGAACACCTATAGTAGATTTGAATCCCTCTTGAAGTATGCCAATCCAAGATCAAGATCAAGTCTGTAAGGATGGTTGTCATGTCTTTAGGATCCAATGGGGTTTATTCCCATGTTGAGAGTCACTTAATAAGGTTAAAGTGATCATACTCAGGTCTAATTATTGAAAAAGGATGTTTCATTTTTTATAATAGTCAACATCACCTAGAGCCTTCTGAAAAGAATAAACCTATCTCCAAGTTACCAAGAAGATTGAAACAACATAGTCTATGATAGAGTTTCATGGTTAAATGAAGGATTCATAGGGAAAATGAACATATAAATAAGTTTAAGGTATGGAAATTCAATATCCAAGAAATATCTATAGTCAAATTCAACTTTTAAATGAGTATGTACAACCATACTGTGGTTAATTTCATTAACCTATCCACATACATTGAAGGTGCAGTTCAAGACCAAATTCATTCAAGAAGGAAGTATGTGAGGTCATATATTTATTTAAATGGTAAATTTACATCATAAAACCTTCATCAAGATCATAATATCAACTAAAAGTACTGCCAACTCATTAAGCTACAATACACAAGCCTGTGTATGGATTAGGACTGTGTAAGAGCCTAAGAACATTGTTTGAAGAGTAAATATGCTAGAGAAAGGGATGAGAGGAGGTTTAAAGTGACTTGGGATATTTTTAAAGTACCAAGTGATGGTGAAATATATATTAATCACCTCAATTTCCTCAATCACCAACTATAGTAATATGATAGAGACAGTCACAATGAGGTTTCTCGAAAAGATATAGTATGAAAATAGCTTGCATAGGTTCTTAGTCCAAGAGGTGAAAAAAGAAGAGATAAAAAATATTGTAAAAAAGATTTTAATTACCTATTAAAAGACTATTTATCATCCTAAAACACAAATATAAGGTCAAAGGAGTAAAACTCAATCATAAGCATATTGAAAACATAAACAACTTAAGCTAGTCTTAAGAAAAATGTATCTATAAGACTCTAGAGTCAATATTTAACTATGAAAATTCGTAGAGGTGGTGATTATGAATAATTTTAAGTTTACATAATATTTTTTAGGTCATAATAAGAGTGGAATCATCCATTGTTTTATTACAGTCACCTTCCTATCTGTTGATAGTCAACATGGAACTAGGTAGACTTCTTGGAGGGCTATAAGGTTTAGCAGAGGGTTTGAGCTTAATGAGAGAGTTTTTAAGGAAATTTAAGGTGATTTTTAGTAGTAAAATACATGATGAGACTGACCACATTCATATTTTAATTCAAATCATGCCCTTGAGGGCTAGAACAAGTAAATAGGAATAAAACCCTTGATAACCCTACCATCATATTTAACTAATTCATGGGATTTATTTCACATTGATGAGAATTAGGATAGTGTGGATATTAATTTAAGACCTTGAAGGAGGTTTTGGATTGGAGAGAATACAAAACACTTGTCTTATTTGACTCTTGAACCTTCTTTTTCTACACACAGTCTAGGACAACCAATCGAGTTACAACTTCACCACATAGACATCTTTGCACATATCTTGCATGGGAGATTTAACTTGTCATGAGTATTTAGGGTGTAAATTTACTCCATATCTATGGAAATATTTTTTCCATTAGGGGTCCATAATATGTGACCTATCGTTAAGAAGTTTAGACCCCTAAAACCCTTACAAAACCTTAAAACCTACTCGATGGAAGAAAGAAGCCTAAATATGTATTCAAATGATGTGTTTGCACCATGAATTGATATTTTTAGTCTTATAAACTCTCATGATCACCTAAATAGCCTATTGGTTGGCATGTATAGGACTATTACTATACAAACCAAGCTAAATAAGTCTATTTTGAGCCTATAAGCAAGAAAATGAAGGTAATTACACATTAAATGAGTTAGAGAATCAAGATGAGGTCATAAAATTCTTAAATAACATTGATAAAATCATCTACATGGGTATTTTTGGTCACTTCCATAGGCAAATAAGTTTGTAGGTCAAAACAAGAAGCTATGTGCATGCATGTTGAAGGTGGATGGCTTGATCAAGCCAATTCCATTATTCAAAAATATCCTATTCAAGTTATTAATGTTGTACACATTATAAAAGAGTCTTTAAATTCATCATAAAGTCAAAAAATTGAAGAACTATACATACACCTATCCTTGTATGTTGACATCACTAGACAAGGCCATCAAGAAGGGGTAACAAGAGACAAATCAAGGTCATGAGGGCACTCCAAATATTCATGAGAATCACCATCAGGTCTTGAGAGATATGTATGACAAATTTGAGCCACAAGAAAAGCATTATCAGTGATAATTTTGGCCTTAGAATACCAAACATGCTCAGAAAGCCTATTTTCCACTATGAGAGGTGACTTCACATGCTTACCATGGTACAGATATTTTCCATGGGAAGATAAATAATTTGAGAGAGTTAGAGGGCCTAATACACTAATATTTTTTAGAATTGGTTCAAGCATTCAAGGCCCAATATTTATGAATCATCATTAAGAAACCTAAACACTTTAAAACCCTTGGAAAACCCTGCTATAGACCTATTTGTGAGGAATTGAAGAAGAATACATCAAAAATAATTGAAATCACATAACTACCACTTGAATCATAAATTACACTCTGAGACATTCATGTCCATGGTAATTTATTATATGGATGGTGTACAAACATGGTAGAAAATAGGATTTTGAGAGAAAAAAGTGTAGGAGAGGTACAAGGTAGTTTAAGAAAGTTCAAATCATTGGAGAGTCAATATTGACACTTTTTATTCCATCCCAAGTCATAAGATGATTATGAATATGCTTTCAAGTTCCCTTGGGAGCTCATTCAAATCAACCAGTCTACAAGATTGAAGGACAAGGTGACATGTCACCTAGTTTGACCAAGTTTCAGATGTTTCTTGCTTAAGGAGATCTATTTCATGATATGGGAGGTTGTTCAAGGTCTCAATGTCAATATTTTTTTAGGTTTTTAAAGTTTCATGAAATTTTTAATGGCCATCAATTACAAATAGTTAGGCTACTAGGCCTAATTGGACTAATAGACCTACTTGATTAATCAAATGAAAATAAAGATGGCGTAGAAGCTATTGAGAAGGTTAAATTAAGTTATAATCAAGTTGATAAGAGGAAATCCATGACATGTAACTGACACTTGATGTCAATCACATGTATAGTTTGTCCTCAAGAGGAAATTGAATGCACAAATGGTATTTAACTACCAATCACATGGATGACTCATCTTGAGTGTCAAATCATGAGTTAACTCACCCATAAGTGGCATCATGGAGGAATTATCTAACCAAGCTATGGTGTAACATGCTTTAAGAGGAGTTAAAATTAGTTAACTACATATTTAACTACCTCATTCCAATACCAAATAGCTCATGTAGGAACATCAATCAAGAGGATACTTCTTGAAGATTATTTATAGCTATTGATAACTAAAATGATGTTGGAGTTGTATTTAATTTGATGTCTTGTCTTGTCCTCAATGCCATGTTTATATTTATCACCTCTTTTTATATATATTCATGACTTATGGCTTATTTTTTGGATCTCTAAGGCTGGTATACAAAAAACTATGCTAAAATTGTACCTTGCACATGGAGTTAATAAATAAAAGCTTGTTACAAACTTATTCATGGTTATTAGTGTGTTATTTTGATTGTTGATTTGTAGATAAATGTGATATTTATCTCATTTTTTAGGTCCTATTATTCACCTAATGCTATGTTTTCATCCTCTAAAAGTCACCTAAAGTGTTAAAGAATAGAAATTGTGTTGAAGAGTATTAGTATGCAGTGTCTTTACAGACCTTCATTCCTCTACCTTCACTTTGTAGACCTTCTGTCAAACCTTCACCTGAAACATTTACGTTTAGGATTTTTTTAAGAAATTATTATTGACAGGATATTCCCTTTTGATTCACAAAGTGTGTCCAAGTTCAAGTTTTACAAAGGATCATTCATCATTTAGGTGCATCACCATTAATAACATATGATTCCCTTTTATTAATATTTCTTACTGTCTTCACCCAAAAGCAATTTAGTTTTAGGAAAAAATTTAAAATAGATATATCAGAGGAGATAGCCTCATAATATATAGGTTTGGTGGTCTAGTTAAAGGTATCCCACAATCTTAGATTAATCTAATGTTAGTCTAGGCTTGAAAGAGATTTAAGTAGTCTACTTCACCAGGGTACAACTTAGACTGTTAATAGTTCTGGCATGCTTGGTAGGACTATTTATTCATAGGATTTGGAGAATACATCTACATATTCAATTAGATTATCAAGCTTGAAAGGTGTTAGAGGTATATTTATAGACATTTCATGATAAGAGTGGTTACAATATCTTCCTCAAAAGGGAAAGATACTGAATTCACTAAGTTGTGTTTCTAATTAGCTAAGAAAAAGAAGGCTTCTTAGTCTAATCCAAATCATACACTCCTATTTTTCCTATTGTTACCCAAAGATCTTATTTTCTTCAAACAAATATTTTTCAACCAAATATTGTTGTAAATCCCATACCCCAAATGGCTATTCCTAGAAGACATGCTTTTGTACCTTCTAATGATGGCAACCCCCTGAATATCAATCAATTTGATCATAATTTTTGCTACTTTAAATATCTTTCCTTATTCTAGAGGAGAAAATATAGTTACCCCTATTAATCATATTGAATATATAACCAATATTTGTTCAGTGCATAATGTAACTCAGGAAAATGTGGCTATGAGGCTGTTGGTAACTTATTCCAAAGGTAAGGCACTCCAATGGTACAAAGGTTTGACAATTGCATCCATTAACACCTATAATGAGTTTGAAGAAATATTATGTAAGCACTTTGAAGATAAAGAGTGGTCATATTTCCTTGGTGAAGCAACTGACTATAACCAAGAGAAGCCCTCAGGAGTTCATGGTGGACTTCAACTATAAGTTTCAAAAAACTTGGAATAGGGTTCTTTTAATTATGAAACCCACTTATAACTATGCATTCTTATATTATTTGAAATCTCTCAACTCAGATGTGATGATAATGATACAATCCATGGTAATAATTACCTTTTTAGAGGCTTATGAAGTAGCCATGAGGGCTAAGAATTGCCTAATACAAGCAGGTAGATTATCTCTTAGACCACCTATGCCTTTATTTCTAGAGATTTATAATCTTGTGCCTACCATTGTTCCATTACTATATTAAAATAATATTCATCAAATATATGGTAATTAGGTGGATATATTGGGTAAGATAAAGAGTGCACTCAAGGATTAGAATAATAAGTTGGTGGATTTGAAAAAGAAGCGAGTTCCACCTTACAGGCCTTACCAAGCTCCTAATCAATCTTATCAGTATAATATGCCTCCTTCTTAGCCCAGTCAACAAGGTTAAGGACAAAATATAGAATCAAGGCCATACAATACTTATAATCTCAATGCTACTAGTAGTTACAAATCTTCAGTTTGAACTCAGAGCAACTATGCTCAATAAGGCCAATGGAATAATCAATGGGAACAATCAAACAACATTGCAATGGCTCCAATTAGTGAGGGTATTTAATAATATTTTATGCAACAAGGTTTAGCTCTTCTACCACATGATAATCAACCACCTTCACAACACAAGGAAGATTCTCTTCCATATGGAGACATGACTTTTTTCACTCAAGTTGAGGTATCGAATCAATAAGGAGTAAGTAGTAGCAAACCACTTTCTGAAACTACTTTTGTTAATTTCCAAGAAGGTGAAAATTCTTTTGATCAGATGGTAAAAAATCAAGGTAAAAATATATCTTATGTGGAAAACTTAGTTGTAAATAATATAAGGTCCAAAAGAAGGGAAATTAGTGATGGTTTGGGTCCTAAAAAGGAAACTCCTCTTCCTTGTCAACCACCTCAAAATACCACTACTAAAGATGCATCTCAAAATTCATCAGCAAATCAACAAGTACAAGATGATAAGGGGTAGAACCAAAAAGGCGCTTTCATTTCATAATTCACACAACATATAGGTAGTAATTATACTCTTAAATTGTAGCTCAAGGTAGCCACTTATCCTCTTAGCATTATTGATCAGATGAAGAAGGATTCTATCTCTATTTCTATGTGAGACACATTACTCATTCTAAGGCAAAAATATCTCCTGTAAGAAGAGCTCTCAAAGCTTCACATTTCATATAAACAACTGAAAAGAGTAAGTTTTATTCTCACAAGTTCCAATCAACCTCTTTATCCTCAAGCACCAAAGGTGATTAAGCCACCTCCCTTCTATCTTTCAATTATCATAGGTGATTAGCTTGTTCATAATTGCATGATTGACAGTGGCGTTAGTACCTCTGTCATGCCTAACTCTATAGATGATAAGTTGGGATTTTAGTATGAGCCTCATGATAAAAGAGTTTTGAAGTTGGATGGGTCTCCTACTAAAACTGTGGGTGCTCTTAGTGATCTAAAGTTCATACTTTCTTCTTGTCCTAATTTTACTATTTCACAAAATGTGGTAATAGTTGATCCACCTCCCTACTTTGTCTTATGCTTATCAAGGGATTTCACTACTAAAATAGGGGAATATATTTATTTTTATTGGTCCTATATGGTTTTTAGAATCAGGTATGGAATAAAGGTCATCATAAGGTCTAAGCCTATATCCAAATTCCATTTATAACCTTATATGCCTAAATTGTCAAATGTTAATCGCACTATCTCAAAAGAAGATGAACACTTCACTGATTAAGAACATTCAAAATCACCTAATCCTTGATTAGTGGGAAATTGATAATCATGGTTATGATGATTATAAAATCATTGAATAATTAGGTTTGGGCATAAACTGCATGAATGAAAAATGTGACATAATGCCTAGTCTCACTAGCACAATGTAGAATCAAAAAGTGTGTAATTTGTTATTTGATGGATTCAGATCAAAGAATGGAAGTGGGGCATGTGTTATGATTGTTTATCCTATAAATAAAATGTATTATTCTTCTATAATATTTCAATTTAGTTGTACCTCTAATATTATAGAATATGAGGCTCTTATTCATGGTCTACATAGGATAAAGAAAAGGGGTATTAATCTTTTACAGGTTAAAGGTGATAGCGAATTAGTAGTACATCGAGTAAGATTCTAAGTGTAGCCAAGAATTCACTTCTAAATGCCTATAAACATGGGATTTGGGACCTTATGTAAGACTTCTAGGTATTTGACACTTATTCCATTCCTATAAGAGCCAATCAACATGCAGAAAGGCTAGTTGCCATTGGAGTACAATATTACATTGTTGATGAGCTCAAAGACACTAAAGAGCAGTCCCAAATAAAGGTTGTTTGTAGGCCCTTAGTTCCTAATAATGAGGTAATTTGGAAAGTTTTTGATAGTGATAAACATATTACTTGTTTCTTACATGAGGCAAAATTTTGCCTAAAAAATCATGATAAATTGCAATGCCAATATGAGCATCAGATTGTCCAATTAAGATAAAATAAGTTACTTAAGGTTTCAATAACTTTGAAAAGCATATTTAATGAAGATTATCAGTTGAGAAAAGATAAGGTAGCATCTCTACTAGAAAAGAAAATTATGAGAAAATTACCATAGCTGAAGACAAGCTACTCAAGTTGAGAAAAGTGAATAATAAGAATGAGATAGAATATTTAATAGCATTATGTAAGGAGTTTATGGATGTTTTAGTATGGAAATATCATAATTTTAAGGGGTTTGATCCTAGATTAGCACAACATATTATATATCTAGAAGAAGATGCCAAACATGTGAGACAAAAACAAAGTCCAATCAAACCCAAGGTTGAGACCCTTATGAGGAATGAACTAACAAATATGATTTAATCCAATATAATATTTTCAATAAAACACTCTACATGGGTGGAAAATCTTGTACCTATAAGGAAAAATAATGGGAAAATAATATTGTGTGTAGATTTCAGAGATCACTACCCTCTTCCCTCTATGGATCAAATTTTATAAAGAGTTTTAGGTTCACAAAGTTTTTATCTACTTGATGGATACTCAGGTTATAATTAGATTTTGGTAAAGGATCAAGATCAATACAAAACTACCTTCATAACTAAGTGGGGTACCTATGCATATAAAAAAATACCTTTTGGACTCTGTAATGCTGGAGATACTTTCCAAAGGGAAATAGATGTGGATTTGTAAGGGATCATAAGTGAAATGGTACTTGTTTATATTGATGTTATTAATGTATTTTATAAATATCCTAAATATCATTTAACATATTTGAGATTGGTATTTGATTGGTGTAGACAATTTGGGGTTTCTTTGAATCCCAAAAAGTGTATCTTTACAGTACATAAGGGAAAGCTTCTTGTACATGTTGTATCCAAGGATGAAATTTATACTTATCCTAAAATAATATAGGTGATCCTTGATTTCTCCTTACCCAAACACAAGAATGGATTTCAAAGCTTCTTTGGAAAGATCAATTTCACTAGGAGGTTCATACCTAGATTTTCGGAATTGGTAAGGCCACTAACTCATATGCTCAAGAAACATCAAGAGTTCACATGGAGAAAAGAAGGTAAGAGAAGTTTTTAGGCCATAAAACAAGCCATTATCCAAGCTCTTAATTTACTAAATATTGATTTTACTAAGGATTTATTCATGTATGCCTTCTCCACATGTAACAAATTTCTGCCTTGCTCATGTAACAAAACAATAAAGGATTGGAGAAACCTATTTATTTTTTCAATCAAGCATTGGAAGGGTATGATAAGTATACATTTATTTAGAAACATGTAATTTATATCATAATAAGATTTAATACATTCAAACATTTGGTCTACAATCATAATATTTTTTTGATGGTATCTCATCCTATTGTGAAGGATTTTATCCTTAATAGAGACCTAAGTGAAAAGAGGGCTGGTTAGGTGAAAAATGTATGGAATATGAAATTGAAGTGAATGTTACAAATATGGTTATAGGTATAGGAATTTGTGAACACATTTTAGTAAATGTCATATAAGAAAAATAAGTGATTCTGGTAGTTCAAGACACTCAACATGTAGCTACAACTATCTCTCCTTTCAATTAGACATGAGACATATCATGATTACTCCAAAAATGAGAGTTTACTATAGGATTATATGGAAAAAATAGGAGATATTTCAATATTAAATATATCCCTTACATATTTATTGATGGATTAATCTTTAATAAGGACATTAGAGGTTTATTTTTGAGATGTGTTGAAACTAGTCAAATAGATAAATTATTAGAGCAATTTTATGGTGAAACTTTAGTTGACCAATATATAGCCAAGAATACATAATAAAATATCATAATATATAGTTATTTTTGACATACTTTGTTCAAAGATTCAAATGTATGTTTTATAAGATGTTATAAGGGTGCATTGTTTACTAGGAAACATACTAGCTACCATGCTTTTGAAACCTATTCAAGTTGAGCAACCCTTCATGAAATGGGGATTATATTTCATTATCATGATTCATATTATATTAAGTGATGGAAATAAGTGGGTTTTGACAGCCAAAAAATACTTTACCAGGTGGGTGGAGGTAGTTCCACTCAAAGAAGCAAATGCGATCTCAGTTTTATAGTTCTATGACAATCTAGTGACTCATTTTGGAGTCCCTTCAACCATCATAATAGAGAATGATTTGGATTTTAGTAGTGAAAAGATATGTGAATGGGATTTTGATCATGGTATTTATATAAAATTTATATCAAGTTAATATCCTCAAGGTAATAGACTAACAAAGTCCACCAATAAGAATTTGATTAAGATCATCAAAAGAATAATGGAAGATAATCATAGAGGATGGCATACCAAGTTGAAGACTATCTTATGGGAAGATAAAATTATACCTAAGAAGGATATTGGTAACTCTCCTCAACTTCTAGTTTATTTTAGAGAAGCAAGGTTACCCATTTCATTAGAACTTCTAGCCTTGGATCTTGCACATCAGTTGAAGCTCATGGAAAATGATGCAATGAAGGTAAAAATGAATGAATTGAGAGAGTTGAAGGAAACAAGAGACAATGTTATGCATACCATGTGGTACAAACAAGAATAGGTCAAAAGTTTTTTTGACAAGAGAGATTCATCCAAGACCTTTTAGCAAAGTGACATTGTGCTCAAGTGGGATGAAGACCATGATAAACTAGGTAAAAATTTCAAATTTGATACCCTTTGGAGTGGCCCATATGTTATTAATGGTTATAAGGAAATTAATGATTTCCAATTATCCAATATGAGTGGTGAAGAGATCCCTCTTCCTATTAATGGGATGATTATTAGTATTGTTATTAGGAAAGTCATCTTTTTGTACATAGTCATAGTTTCATTCCTCTAAGTACACATGCTGCACATGTTTGTTAGTTGTTATTTTGATTCAGTTGTTAGTTATTTCCTATTTGTGTCTTGTATTTTTTGTGTCAAGTCTATAATTTTTGATAGTTTTAGAGTGTATTCCAAAGTTTTATATAACAAAGAGATTCTAAATTTTCTCAAGCAACAGGCTAGTCAACTCCTATGAGTCATCAAAAATGTTGGTAATTTGGCCTATCAAGGCCAAATGCCAACCTTGTAATTGAAAATTTTTCATGGAAATCATAGTGTTATTAAGTTTTAATTGAAGAGAGAGTTTGTATCAGTGTCATGCTAATGGTGTCAAGTGTCATTATGATGTTGTAATAGAGAATTCAATTAGTCTTGTGATCTGAAGGTGCTCTGATGAAGATGGTGAAGAGGGCAGTTGATGAATTATCATGAAATTCTCTAGCATATTTGGTGTATGAAAGGTATTAAACAAACTATAAGTTTTTAAGGTGTGTTGAAGATACATAAAAGCCTCATTCAAACCTTTTAAGAGCTATAAGGTACTTTTCATCATTTTCAATGGTAGTTGTCATTGTGAAGCTATGTATGTTGACCAAAAGTGAAGGTTTTGGGTTTAAAATGATAAAATTATACCTTTAAAGGCCATTATATCATTAATAATACTTTGAAACACCTTAAAATTCATGTAATTGCCTTCATTCAAAAGTTTTATGCCTTGAAAATATCATTTCATTCAAGTCTAAGCGTAGAAAAGGCCTCCAAGAGCTCTCATATGCCAATTTTAGCCCCATAAATAAGTCAAAATATTTAATTACTATAATAAAATTTTGTTTGACTCATGTTATTTATCTTATTACCCTAAATTTGTGGTTCAAAGCTTGAGTTCTAAAGAAAATACAAAAGAAAGACCATTTTCCATGTATTTTCATGCACGAGTATGGACTTGTACGGCCTTTTATGTACAACAAAGCTCAAGAGGTTGAAGGTAAAGTTATAATATATATTATAGAATAAATTCAAGGAAAAAATACATCATATGGGCCAAAAATAAGTTTTCTTCATTCACCTTGCTTCTTTGCACATCAAAAGAGCCCTTTAGGTTTGCAGATGGTATGAGCATGAGAGAGAAAATCAAGGTCTAGAATTTTGGGTAGAGGAAGGGGTCTGAGAGATATTCCAGATATGGAAATTATTTATAAGTATCTTTATACTTCATTATCCATCCTTAAAAAGATAGGGATCTCACTATGCCTTCTTCATCTAAGCAAGCAACTGGTTTTTTGAGTTTTCTTCTCATCTGGACATCATGACGAAAAAAATCAAGTTTGTGGAATTTTTAAAGAATGTGAGCCATAATTAAATGGAATTATTCAACTTATTTTCACACATATTAGGTCATATTTACCTCAATAAGATAAATTAATGAAAATTTTTAGTCTATAGGTAGTTTGGAGAAGTTGTACAATTCAGAGGTCGATTCATGGATTTCATGATTATTCATGACATGGTTTGTAGGTCTCCTTCATGTTATTGTGTTCCTAATTCAAGATTATTAAATATTACTCAAATATCCATGCAAAGGAAGAAATAAATGTGCTCTCAATATCTTCATGAAGTCTTAGTTTATCAAAGGTTAAGGAAAACTAACATATGTTAAGGTTATTATCAAATTCCTAGGTTTCCATTTACAACAATATATGCTTCTCAAAAGCCTCAAAATTGGTATGCTGATTAGTATATATGCATATGATCACTTAGTTATCTTTAATAATTCATATAGGTTTTATTTATGTCACTTTTAACCTCCATCATGCTTCATCCCCAAACACAGTCTTCTCACTACCATCTATCACTATTATAAAGCTCCATCTCCATCTCCATCTCCATTCTCTTTCCCATAATCCAATCACACATCACCACCTTCTATACAATTCCATCTCATGTATACACTATCATAAAGGATTCAAGGTGTTTATTAACCATCATGGATATGAAATTAGGTATGCAATCTTAAAACCCTACTAAGAATCTCCACCTACATCCAATAAAAATCACAGTCAAGAACTTAACATTTAAGGTTCCAAGAAAGGAAAGAAAGAGGATATCTCCTTGAAGGTTTTTTTTTTAAATATATATTAAAGTTACTATTAATGAATAATAGGCTCATCAACCCTATTTTTTGACCTTTTAAAGGTCCAATTCCACCTTTATCCATACAAGGGAACCCTACATAGTCATCTATAGTCATGATAAAGAAAGAGATGAGATAAACATGTAGACAAGGAGAAGTTTGAGGTATTTGAAGAGAAATATTAAATAAATAGGATTTAAAGAGATTGTGAGAGCATTAGAGTGACCTTGGAGGTCTATTGGTATCAAATTTAAGACCTAAAACTCTGTCATAGTCTGTACAATGGCCTGATTTTAATGCACAATCATGTTTATGATAGAGAAAGGCCTATTTTCAAGAAGGTAGAGTAATGAGTGTGAAGAAAAAAAATGAGAAAGAGATGTGCATAAAAATTTTCTCAAAGGCAAACTCATGGTATGGATAATTCTTAATAGGTCATGTTCTCATGAGAATGATCACCTATAACAGGGTTGAATCCCTCTTGAAGTATGGCAATTTAAGATCAAGATCAAGAATGTAAGGAGGGTTGTCATGTATTTAGGATCCAATGGGGTTTTTGAACATGTTATAAGTCTCTTAATAAGGTGAGAGTGATCATACTTAGGTCCAAGTATTAAAAAAGGATTTCTTAATCTGTACACGATTCAACATTAGCTACAATGTTCTCAAAAGGATAAACCTATCTCCAAGTTGTAAAGAGGATTGAAACAACACAGTCAATGATAGATTTCCATGGTAAAATGAAGGATTATTAAGGACAATGAAGATATGAATAAGGTTTGGGTATGAACATTCAATGTACAAGTAAGATCTACAGTCAAATTCAACCTTGAAATATGTACTTATAACCATACTATGGTCAATTGCATTAACCTATCCACATACCTTGAAGGTGAAGTTCAAGACAAAATTCATTCAAGAAAGAATTATGTGAGGTCATATATTTATTAAAATTTAAAATTTACATCATCAAACCTTAATCAAGATCATAATCTCCACTAAAATTACTGCCAATTCATGAAGCTATAGTACACAGGCTTGTGTACGGATTAAGACTGTGTAAGAGCCTAAAAACATTATTTGAAGAGTAAATATGATAGAGAAATGGATGAGAGGATGTTTCAAGTGACTTGGAAGATATTAAAAGTACCAGGTGATGGTGAAATATATCTTAGTCACCTCAATTTTCCCAATCACCACCTACAACAGTATGATAGAGACAGTCACAATGAGGTTTCTTGTAAAGATATAGTATGAGGATAACTTGCATAGGTTCTTGGTCTAAAAGGTGACTAAATAAGATATAAAACCTAGTTTAAAAGGGGTTTTAATGGCCTATAAAATAATATTTATCATCCTCAAACACAAATACAAGGTCAAAGGAGGAAAACTCAGTCATAGACATATTGAAAACACAAGCAACTTAAGCTAGTCTTAAGAAAAATGTATCTACAGGCCTCTAGAGGAAAGAGATAACTATGATAATTGGTATAGGTGGTGATTATGAAATTTTTTAAGTGTCCATAATATTTTTAAGGTAAAAATAGGAGCGAAAGCATCCAATATTTTGTTGCAGTCACCTACATGTTTGTTAACAGTCAACATGGAGCTAGGTAGAATTCTTGGAGGGCTATAAGGTTTGGCAAAGGGTTTAAGATTCATGAGAGAGTTTTAAATAAAATTTAATGTTATTTTTATTCATCACATACATTTTTATAATGGTCACATTCATATTTTCATGCAAATCATGCCCTTGAGGGCTAGAATAAGTAGACAAACCTAAAACCCTTAAGAATCATGCAACCATATTCAACTCATTCATGGGATTTATTTCACATTAATGAGAATTAGGATAGTATTGAGAGTAATTTAAGACATTTAAGGGGGTGTTGGAGTGGATATAATAATTTTTTTTTCTTGTTTGACTCTTGAACCTTCTTTCTACACACACAGTCCAAGATAACTAGTTGAGGAACAACTTTACCACATAGACATCTCTACACATATTTTGCATTGGAGATTTATCTTGTCATGGTTTTTGAAAGGGTAAATGTAATAAATATATATGGAAATATTTTTTCCATCAGGGGTTTGTACACTATGAACTATTGTTAGGAAGTTTAGACCCCTAAAATCCTTACAAAACCTTGAAACCTACTTGATGGAAGAAATAAGCCTAAATATACATTAAAATTATGGGTTTGGGACATGAAATGATTCTGAGAGTCTTATCAGCTTTCATGATCACCTCCATAGCCTATTTGTTGGCACATGTAAGACTCTTACTAAATGGACTAGGCTAAAGAAGTCCGTTTTGAGCATATAAGCAAGAAAATGAAGGGTAATTGCACTTTCAATGAGTTAAAGAAGTAATGAGGTCCTAAAATTAATAAATAAAATTTATACAATCATCTACAGGGGTATTTTTGGTCACTTCCATAGGTAGATATGTCTGCAGGTCAAAATAAGAAACTATGTTAAGAAACTTCCCAACTTTTCAGAGAGAAAATAGTGCAAAAGGAGAGGTAAAACATAGTTTAAGAAAGTTAAAATCATTGGAGAGTGAAGATAAATATTTTTTTTCCTTCCCAAGTTATCATATGATCATAAATATAACTACAAGTGACCTTGTGAGCTCATTCAAATCATCTAGTCTACAGGATTGAAGGACAAGGTGACCTAGTCACCTAGTTTGACCAAGTTTCATATGTTTCTTGCTAAAGGAGATATATTTAATATGGGAAGTTTTTAAAGGTTTCAAAATCACTAATTTTTTAGGTTTTAAAGTTTCATGCAAGTTATAATGGCCATCAATTACAAATAGTTAGGCTATTAAGCCTAATTGGCCTATTAGACCTACTTGGTCAATCAAATGAAGATAAAGATAGAGTAGAAGCTATTGAAAATGTTAATTTAAGTTATAATAAAGTTGATAATAGGAAATACATGCAAAATAATTTATAATTGATGTCAATCACATGCATAGTTGGTCCTTAAGTGGCAATTCCATGCACCACTGGTCTTTAACTACCAATCACATGCATGACTCATCTTGAATGCCAAATCATGAGTTAACTCACCCATAAGTGGAATAATGTAAGATTTATCTACCCAATGTAGGGAATATAATGATTCAAGAGGAGCTTAAATTAGTTAACTACACATTCAACTATATCATTCCAATTCCAAATAGCTCATGCAGGAACATCAATCAAGAGGAGACTTCTTGAAGACTATTTGTAGTTATTGATAACTAAAATGACACTGGAGTTGTATTGAAATTGATATATTGTATTTTAATATATGCCATGTTTCTCTTTCACACCTCATTTTATATATATTTAGACCTTATGTATTATTATTTGGATCCCTTAGGCTGGTATACAAAAAACTATGACAAAATTATAACTTGCACCTAGAGTCAATAAAGAAAAGTTTGTTGTAGACTCATTCATGGTTGTTAATGTGTTATTTTTATTGCTTATTTTTAGATAAGTGTGGTATTTATCTTATTTTATAGGTCATCTCATTCATCTATTACTATGTTTTCATCCTCTGCAGGTCTCCTAAAGTGTTAAAGAATAGAAATTGTGTTGAAGAGTGTTAGTATGCAGTGTCTTTATAGACCTTCTTTACTCTACCTTCAATTTATTGATATTATATTAGACCTTCATATGAAACACTCATTTTTAGGATTATTTTAAGAAATTATTATTGACAAGTTGTTCCTTTTTTATTCAAAAGTGTGCCCAAGTTCAAAGTTTACAGAGGATCATTCTTCATTTAGGTGCATCACCATCAATAGCATAGGATTTCCATTTTAGTAATATCTCTTACTCTTTTTATCCCAAAATAAATTTAGTTTTAGGAAAATGATTAAAAATAGATATATCAGAGGAGCTAGCCTCATAATCTAGAGATTTGGTCTAGTTAAAGGTATCCCATAACTTTAGATCAATCCAATGTTAGTCCAGGTTTGAAGGAGATTCAAGCAATCTACTTTAGCAGGGTGTAACTCGAGTTGCTAATAGGTTTCACATAAATAACATAGTAAAAAATTTGTCATTGGAGCATAGCCAAAACATGCCACATGAAAGGCTATTAGGTGATTATCTAGATCACCTTTACCATCATATAATGGAAACTTAAGAAATAAGAACTCTATAAGAATTGGATAATCTGAAATCATTGGGGATAGTGGATTATGAAGTAATTCATGAGAATTAGTTGAATGAATCACTTTAAAATAACTTGAATCTAACTAAAACACCTTATATTATAGATATATAATAATTTGAATGAGCGATTATGTATTAGGTATGTATGAATCAAATGAGTATTGATTATAAGAGGTACATAAGGATGTTATGTAGGGATAAAAACTAAAATCTAAGGAAAACCTTATGTTCCCCCACACCATGGATTGACATCACACGTGTAACCTTAGATGTAGATATATGAATTATATTAGTGGTCTAAACACCTATTATATATTCAATATCTCTAAAAGGTTGATGGATATCATATAAGGGATCATATTATTCTTTAGATGTGATAACCTTACCAATTTATGCATTATTAACCTCTAGGATGACCTTCAAGAATTTATCCATGTTGAGATGTGGTTGTCAATTTTGATTTCAAAAATTATTCAATACTTTAATTTTTTTATGATATACCCAATTAAGGTCATCAAGATGGATTCTATGTTGGTATTCATTTTTATCTTGATTATCATTTTCTAGATTGGTAATTTTTATCATTTACAATACAATCATCTAGTTAGATATGGTCATTTGTATCAAAATGATAAGAATAATGAATGTGTATTTCACTCAATTTAACCTTTTTAGTTTGACTCCAAGGACTTTGATTATGCTAAATTTATACACCACTTAACCTAGCACTTTGCCTTAGAGAGACAAAGGATCTTGCCTTTCTAGATGGCATAGAATAAGGTCACTAAAATATGAAGGAGGATAGGGTCAAGATAAAAAATATTTATTTACTTAATGTATGGGGATATCATAAATCTAATCTGAAACACTAAGATAAAAATATAAAAACCCTAAGAAATAAATATGTAACCCAATGGAAAACCTAGTGTTTTACATGCTGAATATGATAATCAAGTTCACTAATATGGGTCTGGCAATATGTTTTACATGTTGATGACATGAAAAGTTACCCAAAGATGCATATTTTTATATGTAATAGGTTTAAGCTTAATCATATCTATCAAGTATCTATTTGTCACCTACCAAGAAGACATATATACATATACACATTGAGAAAAATAACCCTAAACTTTCTAAATAAAAATTTACTTAAAGGAGTCGACCTTAGCTAAGTATGAATTACCTAGACCAATTCAAGTTTTCTCATTTTAAAGTGTTGAAATATAGATTACAAGTTGCATCCATACTAAAGTAGCACTATTTTAAACATACACCTAACAAGAAGAATTGTGTGCGGTTTGAGCCCTCTTCAAAGTATAGGTAACGTAGGTAACACTCATCTACTCAACACATGTGGTTAGGGTAAGTTCAACCCATATTTTCCATTCCTCTTTTTAGGTAAACCTAGTGTTAAAATTAGAGCTACGTTTAAAAGTGAATGAAACACATTTCTAGACTTTCACATAATAGTGAGCTTCTGATATTGCATAAAATAATAGATTACAAGCAAGAGTAATGATTTGTGACAAAATAGTTAGACATAAGTTATAGGGATTTTTTTCTCATAGATCAAATGCATACAATTGATGTAGGCATCTAAATACTAATGTATTTATTCAATCAAGTCTAGATAGTTGTTTTCAAAAGTTGAGTAATTCTAGATCCAGTTTCAGTCATTTCTTCCACCTACACACATTCTTAGACCTAAAAAGCTAGTAATAAGCTAAGTAACCTCGCCTTATTTCACTTTTATATAAATAATAAATTTTAATTGAACATCTACCTACAAAATTTATATTTGCATAATTTAGACATATCTTAGATAATCTAAATATTCACACACAACCTCAATTATTAGATTCTAACAATCTAGAAGAAACTACTACAGAGACTTCACATTGAATAAGTTAATGAACCATCCCATTGTTAATCCATTATATAATCAATGACTAAATAATTCCCATAATGAGTGATTACATACACATTTCTATCCCTTTATAATACCCCAAGGCGTACTTATAACTAGTAAAGAGAGATAAACTCAATGACATTGAAACACTCAAGAATAGGTAGAGGAAATGTTTTAAATTTTTAATCTACTTATGTTTTTGACATAAATAAAACATTTGATTAATGTACCAAAAAATTTCCAATGTGGTGTCATAATTTCCACCTACATTAACTGGTGGTTTCATCACCTTCAATGAAACTTTATCTTTCTGCAATAGGGACCTATTGGAGTATTCTCATGTAGAATGTATTGATCATCCCAACCCTAAATCTATGCCTATAAACCCCTATGTACTTAACTATACAAACTTATTGATTATAAATATGCATGAAACAACTACTTAAGAAGTGATATAATGATATAAGTGGAATATTTACATTTTTTGAGAACAGTGGATTAGTTCCCTAATATTGCTAACAACTAATGATACATTTTTTGGATTAAAAAAATCAACCATCGTTCAAGTGTGGGTAAGTAATTAGTATATTTTTAATTAAATTTAATGTGAATTTTAAATATAACTATGAAAAATGGATCGATATGTGTAACAAACCAATAAATTGGAGGCTTTATTAATGTTAATGTGGATGGGGATTCAATGATTTTATGTCTTAGTGGTTTTGAGGCCAAATATTTCTTCATTATGGTTTATATTTTTTCACTTTTGTTTCTTTCAACACAATGTCTTGTTAAAAATTATATTTTTTAATTTTTTGTATGTTGTATCTACTCTTGTTTCTCTTGTCTTGATTATCATCTTCTAATGCATCTATTTACCACTTTTTTCATCATTTACCACCAATGTTACCGCCAAGTTTACATCACCATAACATACAATTTGAAATTGATGTTGAATTATAGTTTTCCATGATGTATTACATTTAGATGCAAATCACATATTTCAACTATGTTAGTGTCTAAATTGTGTGTTTGTTGGTATGTTGATAGAGTTTAATGATGACCTTATCAGGGATATTATTAGTTTGTTAGAATATATGTCTATAGTGTGGTATAAAAATGATTCAAAAATAATATTTCTTAAATTATAACTACAAGTATTATGGAAAAGGTAATCATCTCTTAGTAGAGTGTTGGTATAGGTTCAACCCATGTAACTATTGTAATAACAACACTCATTCATCAAAAGATTGCTTCTTCAAGGATCATTGGAAGAAATATTGTAATGAAATTACTTAGATAGATAAATAAAATTCACAACAATGGATGAAAATATAAATATTAAGAGCAAAGCAACAATAAAATATCATAATAATAAGAGTAGAATAGAGTAGATCCACCAAAAATACTGGATATATATATATATATGACTAAGCTACCTTGAGGGACACATATCTGAATACACTAGTAGTTAAGTGAATAACATGCCCCTTCCCTTCAGATCAATGTTGTCCTCAATGTTGAAAATACATGTGTGATTTTGTAGGAACACTTCATTCTCCCAAGTTTCATCTTCATTATGTAGATTATTCCACTTGAAAAAATAATATGTACTCACCCTCATATACAACATATTTGAGCATATTTAGAGAATTTAATCATGTTCCAAAATGATTACTCTCTCCTCATCAAGATCTAGTAACTCTATCTTGATTGAAACTCGACATCGAACTACCTTAATCAAACATGAAACATGAAATTCTAGATACATTTTCACTGAATGAGGTAACTATAGTTTGTATGCTACATTATCAATCTTATACAAGCCTTAATAGGGCCCATAATTCTTAGGGGAAATATTGTTATAATTATTATATTATTTCAAATACATTTTCTTATATAGTTGTAATTACACAAAAACCTAATCTCTTACTTCAAAATGTCTTTCTATATAGTTTTGGTCAGCTTTTTACTTCATTCAATTTGTGCCATTGCCAAGTTCTCTGTGAGACTGGAGAATAATTCTTGTTGGTGTTAAATTTTGTCTTTAACTACCCAAACCCTTAGTTTAACCCTCATGGATGAGGTGATAGAGGGTGGTTGGTTCCCATACAATGCAAAAAATTATTATTATTTAGATGAAGTATGGAAAGATGTGTTATGTGACCATTTTGATAGTGGTAATCATTGAATCCATCTCTCTTGTATATCTAAAACAAAACATCCAAGATAATCCTCAAAACATTTTCTTACCAACTCAGTTTGTTCATCAGATTGGGAATGATATGATGAGCTATGATCCATCTAAGTACCTAAGCAAAAAAATAAATAAGTCCCAAAATTATAGGTAAATATAGAATCATGGTCACTTAATATGATATTTAGGGTCCCATGTAGCTTATAAACTATATCCATAAAAGATGATGCCACTATACTTGTTGTAAAAAATGTAAGAAGGCAAAAATAATGGGCATATTTGGATAGTCTATCCACAAAAACCGTGTTAACATTTTTCTCTTCAAATTTGGGAAACCCTGTGATGAAATATATGGACACCACCTCTCACTTACAACTAGGATAAATAGTGGTTATAGAAGACCCATAATCCTATACACACCATAATTTTTTCCATAGAATTATGGAATTCACCTTTAAGTCCATAAAATAATTTTTGTTTGATTCTATGATGTCTTTAAGAATCTTGAGTTCCTATCGACTGGTGAAGCATGTAGCTCTGCAAGAACATTTTAATTAAGGATTGAGTTGTTTCATAGGTATAACTAATACTTATACCATAGAGTGTCCCTTTTTTTTATATAAAAATGTTTGATATCCTTAAATTTTTTTGGAGCTTCTAAATGAGAGTTTATGTATGTGTGTCATTCAACCATTCCAAATTTTCTTCCTCCACCCAATCTATATGTAATATGGATATGGAACATAATAGTGCATATGTGGGCTCATCCTTTCTAGATAATGTACCAAACACTAGATTTTAATTTCCTTTGTTGTAAATTATCTCAAAGTCATATCTCAACATATTTATGACCCATTTTTGTTGTTCTTTTGATGATAACCTATATTCTAAATTTTTTTGAAACTATGATGATCTATCTCCACCTTAAAGTATCTTCCAAAAAATGAGGTCTTCATTGTTTTAATGGGTGATCAATAACCATCATTTAATTCTTATAAATGGATTTGGGAAATTCTTACCCTTCAGTTGATGAATCTCAAAAATAATAGGTCAAATTTAATGTATGCATAATATACCCATGTCTAACCTTGAATCATCATACTCAATAATACAAGTTTTGGAAAAAATTTGGGGTAGCTAGAACTATAGTGGTGCACATGGCCTCCTTCAATGTCTCAAATGACTTGGTGGATATCTCATTCCATTGGAAGGAGTATTTAAATAAATATGTGAGTGGTGTTTCTATACTTTCATATTTTTTTATGTATCAATGATTGTAACCTATGATATCAAAGAATCCTCATAGGTGTTTAAGGGTTTTAGGAACTTTTAGTTAAACCATGGCTTTGATATTGTGAGGATACACATTTATACCTTCATGTGAAATAATGTGACCC
Source organism: Torreya grandis (assembly GCA_037957365.1). Lineage (NCBI taxonomy): Eukaryota > Viridiplantae > Streptophyta > Pinopsida > Cupressales > Taxaceae > Torreya > Torreya grandis. The sequence continues at coordinate 5,264,629 of JARHVA010000104.1, forward strand.
AAATGCTCTACCTTGTCGACTCCAAAAGCACACTTGGAATGCTAAGTATACAATTTATGTTTTGATAGATTATACAAACCCTAATTCACATGCTATAAATTTTTTATCCATGTTTCACTATATATTAAGATGTCATCGATAACCACTAAGATATTTTTTTATAAAAATGGCTGAAAGACAAAGTTCATCAAACTCTAAAATGTAGATGTTGTATTTGTGAGGCCAAAGGGTATTACCATAAATTCACATTGACTCTCATGGGTTATGAAATTTGTCTTATGTATATCCTTATATTTGATTATGATATGATGATTACCTAAGAGAATATAAAGTTTTTAAAAGTATACAACACCATGTAACTCATATATAAAGTAATTAATTATAAGAATTTGAAACTTATCTTTGATGGTGTACTTGTTGAATTCATTATAGTTTAGAAACATGTGTAAAGTTTCATCCTTATTACACACCATCACCAATAGAGAGGAATGATCACTCTAATCATGCTGGATAATTCATACCTTGATATTTTCCTATACCATATTCTCAATCTCACTCTTCTATACACATGGATACATATAAGTTCAGACGTCAAGTGATCAGATCCTTGGTACTAGTTAAATGGCATGACCATAATCCATTTTAGGTGGTATTCCTTTTGACATATTTAAAAAAATCACTAAGTTCCCCTCTATAATTTATTGAAAATCTGGTTGTGTAGGAATCTTTATTGGTAGTGCTTCTAATGAAAATATTTGTGCCACAAACCCATTGACTCCTTTTTTAAGAATATTTACATTTGATGAGAGTTATAAAACCTTGGGGAATTTATATGTATCCCACACTATTAAAATGTCTTTCTTTTGAATGAAAATGCATGAAAATATCATATAAATCAAACCCAATCTTTCCCAAGGTAGCGAGCCATTGGACTCATAACACAATGTCCTCGCTTCCCATGGAAATGGGGAATGTAGGGAAATCTAGTAGGTAGTCTCCCATGTTAATTTTAATACTATGAAATTATTTATAAAAATTACTATACAACCATCTGCAATCATGACCTAAAATTTTGGAGATCGATAAACAAAATAATTCAATCTAATAGCCCACCTGTTGTTGATGAAATTGTGGGTAGTTCTTGATTCAATCATTACTATCACCTTTTATTTTTTTAGTAAATCTAATACCTTGAGGGTTTGTGAGGTGATAATAATTGAAAGTGCATGGAAATAAAGATTTGGTTGAGTATCTAATGTCTCCTCATTTGGGTCAATAAAAACCTTTTAATTACACTTCATCATGTTCTTCTTTATTAGCACCTTAATGTAGAACAAATTATTTTCAACACATTTATGCCCACTACTATATTTTCTATCATAGTTAAAACACATTTTTTTCCATTTTAACTTTAATTTGTTGAGGATTCAATTTAATAGGTTGAGGTATTGATGGTTCTATAGTGATCCGATCTTGGATGCTTATGAATCCCTATATTCTATTGGATAATGCTCTTTCCTTTTCCTTCCAGGCCATGATAATAGACATAAATATAATAAGTAGATTAAACATGCATACCTTTTATTGATGTGATCCTTAAGTCCCCCAGATAATATTTCATTCATATTCTCATCTATGATCATGTCCACATAAAATATAGATTTAGGATTCACTAAATATAATCCATAACTAAGCCTATTTGGTGTAGTTTTGTTAACTTACTACAATAATTCTCTGTCACATGGTTGCGATAGTGCATCTATAATTTCTCTATAAAAAATAATTAGGTAATGATAATAATAATGTTATTTTTATCACACAACCATTGACAAAAAATTAATTTATTAGGTTTCAAATATAAGGATTCTATTATGATCTTCTATCCACATGGGATCTAATGTACATCAAATAATTCTCCATTTTATTGAGATAGGTGACTCAATATTTTCCATAGAAATTACACATGTCCATTTTGGGAAACATGTTATGAGCACCCAAATTAGAACCACCTAAGGGTGGAGGATGCTCTTAATTTGGTTTTGGAAAGTGTTTTGTGGAAGATATACCCTATTTGGGATGTACATTAGTGAACTGAGGCTGGATTTTTAGATTCTATTGTGAGGAAAATAGTTAATCAAATCACTACTAGATCTAATCTAGTTAGTGATTGATTTTATCAAGATCTCATTTATTATCCATTTCAGATTATATATTTTGACTCTATAATTAATTTGGCTTACTTTGTGATCTATCGTGGAAAGATCTAAAATGAAAGACTATCAACTTTAAAATCCATCTCTTATTTGTTATGCATTTTTATTAGAGTGTTAGAACCCTTGCCTCCACCCCTAATGTGTAGATCGAACATGCAAAATTTTTATGATTTAGGGCTAACAAGAAGGTTACTATAGAATTATAGTTTTGTGATTATCTCACCAAGATGAATCCAATAACTAGTTTATTTTAAAAGGGTACAATTTTTTAAGAAAAGCCAAAAAAAAATAAGATTGATAGAAATAAATATTTTTGTGATTATGTTGTGTAGATGATTCCAATGACTGCTATTTTTCACCAAGGTGTGAAAAAATTCTAGATTTTTTTGGGTAAGAAAAATTAAAACAATATTACATCAATGAAAATATTAAATTTCTTCAAGATCAAAGGTTTTTTTCCCCAATCCTTCAACAACATTGATCTCAACCCTAAAAGTGCAGTGAAAAAATATTTTTCAAACTAAAGCTATGATACCACTTGTAATGAAATTACTTAGATAAATAAAATTCACAATAATGGATGTAAATAAAAATATCGATCGTAGATCAACACAAGGATACCATAATAATAAGAGTAAAATATAACAAATTGAATCCAAAGATTGATAGTAGAGAAAAATACTAGAAACATATGATCAATCCAATTTTAGTAGGAAACATCCATAATATTAGAATAAAAACATAGTTACTAATATGATGATGTAATACTAAATTATATATCTTTTATATTTACTACACTAAGGCTATGGATACTCCATACGCTGACACTACTACTGATACAAAGATGTAAAAAAAATTATGATTAAGTAAAAGGTTATACTAGCCACAAGTTAACCATACACATTCCTATACATGCTAGTGGTTAGGGGCATAACAAGCATTGTGAAAAAGGTAATCACCTCTAAGAATAATGTTTGTCTAGGTTAAATCCATGTAACTATTGTATCTAGAACACTCATTTCATAAAAATATTTATTCTTCAAGGATCATTGTAAGCGTTGTGTAATAGATGATCACCTCACTAAAGATTTTTGGTATAGGTTCCATTGTGATAATTTTTGTAGGAGAAGTCACTCACCTTATTCATGTTGGGTGGAGAAGTGTAAATATTTAAAGAGGCATAATCATCATTATAATGATTATTGGTTTAAACTTGATGATGAGATGGGGCATTTAGAGTGAATGTCTCAAATATGAAAGGTTATAAGATTTATCATAATAAATTAAAGTTATTTATTGTGAGGACATGATGAAGTATTAATATTTATTTGGTTTGTTATCATATTTTTTTAATTTAGAGGGACATTGTTGCATTAATGTTGGCATTTTTTTAAAAAATTAACATAGATCTATATATTAGTGTGGTAATTTCTCTTTAGATTACTGAGCCATGGTTATATAATAGGAAATTATAGTTATTTATAAATCACATAAATGTACACACTATTTTACCATATTTTTGATTACTGTATCTAAACCAGATAGAAATTTTGAATATTTTTATTGTCTAAGATATGTGCAAACTAAAAAAATCTAAATGTTAAAAATAATTATTCAATTAGATTTTAATATTTACTTAAAAATTAATAAGACCAGGGTATTTAGTTTGTTCATGTTTTGTTCAGGTCTGACACTATGTGCACATGGAAAAAAGGATGAAAATTAGTTTTGGAGTCATTGAACTCCAAAAATAAACTATCTGAACATGAATAGACATATTGAACAATAACTAGATGCTTGTGTCAACTGTAAGTGTCTAATATTTGATGAAATTGTCCTTGTAATATCTATGATTATTTCATCATATATTATTGTGATTTATTATAAACCATTATAAAATATAATATTAGAATCTCATTCCAAACATTGTTGTGTGTAAATATAGAAACCTATCTCCTTTAATTTGAAATACTAGCTCTGATTTCAACACTAGATTTACTTGAAAAGGGAATGAAAAAGATGGGTTGAGCTAACTCCAACCACCCCCCATTGTGTGGCTGAGTCCTACCTACATTTCCAATAATCTAAATAGGGATCAAACCACACATATCTCTCCTAGTTAGGTGTATGTGTGTAATAGTGCTCATTTAGTATGGATAAGACATGTAATAGAGATTTCAACACTTGAAAATGGAAAGTATTGACTTGGATTAAGTGATTTAGACTTAGTTAGGGATTTCCCCTTGGAGGGATTTTTTATTTGAAAGTTTTAGTGTTGTTCCTCTTAATGTGTTGTGTATAAATGTCCTCTTGGTAGGTGATAAATATATGATTTTCTATATAACTTTTCATACCACTGACATGTGAAATGTACAGGCCAACCCATAGGAAGGATTTGAAATTGAAAAATGAATATTATAAGACATGTAAAAAAATATAACATAGGTAGATTACTATCACAATATTGAGCCATCTGAGTATGACTACAAGTGTTTGGAAAACATGAACAATTATATGATGACCAGGGGATAATTTGATTAGTATAATAAGAAGATTAGGAAACTCCTATAGGTGATCAATATCAAGTTAGGAAGGATGATCCCATAAAAGGAAAATAGACAAGAGAGAAAGGTGAGAAAGAGCCATGTGTGTACGCATAAGTTATGTAAGGTAAAGATAGGTCAAGACCGATAATAACAAGTGTATACTACCAGATTTATGTGTTGAAAAATTCCCTCTTTTTAGTCTAGTATTGAAAATGCTAGAGTAAAAGGATAAAGATATTATGTACCTTAATGTGTAACCACACTTTATATTTGGGAGAAAGCTCCAAGTGTCTAGCTTACTCCATGCAAACCTAAAATAAAAACATACAATAATCGATGTCCATATATGATATAAAATATGGAACAATTGATGTCGTAATCATCCAACTATGTTATATTTTTTTACACGCCTTTTAACAGTCATTTTCCAATTTCAAATCCTTCTTATGGGTCAACCTATACATTTCACATGTTAATGGTATGTAAATTTATCTAGAGAATCATCTATTTATCACCTACCAAGAGGACATTTATACACAACACATTAAGAGGAACAACACTAAACCTTCAAAATCAAAAATCCCTCCAAGGGGAAATCCCTAGCTAAGTCTAAAACACTTAATCAAGTCAATACTTTCCATTTTCAAGTGTTGAAAGCTAGATTACATATCATTTTTTTATACACATTATATTTTTAACTTTTATTAATTACCGACACTTTATATCTTGTAATAACTTGTCAAGTCTCAATATCTTTGAGTGCATACCTTAAAGGGTGCACCAAGAAATGGGTGGGTAGAACATTGGTGCTTCATAATATTGTCATTCCTTTTGCCTCTTTCCATCCACACTCTAGCCTCTTGAAACCATTGAACCCAAGCTTATTCTTCGTAGTTCTACCTATTCCTATCACTTTCTATGTTTTATCCTTTATTTCTTACTTTAGCACCCTCTTGACCTGTCAGTTGTGTTAGGTCGACCAAGTCTATCTAGCATAATTTAGGGATTTTTTCTCTCTTTTGGTTTGTTAGCCTCTTGGCCGACCTAACGTAGTCTTAGAGAGTTAACCCCAAAAACATGCTAGGTCCATTAGGTTGACCTAGCATAAACAACATTATTGAATGTTTTTAGGGCAAGTTACTACTATATATACAAGATCATTCCTTACCATTTTGAATAAGAGTGAATAATCAAACGAATAAGTATGAATGAAAATTTGCCTATTGACCATTCTACTTGGGGAATAAACCTTTAGGGTTAAATACTTTTTTTGAAGCTCTGATCTCATCTTGTGGATAAGTATTTTGGATGCTTGGATAGGTTGTGTAGCCTATATCTAATTTATCTTAGTTTTCCTTACATACCACGATAATATCTTATGAAGCACCTTGGCCAAGGGGGAGATTGAGGCTTGACAGGTACATGCTCAAAGATAAGTATTCCTAACTTTATTCCTCCTTTGTAAGAGTAGATAAATAGAGCATTTGTATTCTTCTCTTCCATATATTAGGATTTTGTATACATTAATGTTAGTAAATATCTTTTATACATGTTTAGTTTAGTTATTTATTTGTTTTGTTTCTAACCCCCACTTTGTGCCATAAGCTTTGGTGTGCACTAGATTAGATTTACTTTTCTTGTTATTAGATTAGTGAAATATTAAATCATATGACTCTTTTGGGGTTGTTATGTGATTGTGTTAGACTATAGGATTTAGAACCCTATTTCACATGGTGTGTTGTGACAAGTGATCCCCTAATTGGGTATAACAGATCTTCACAATTGTCATGATCTCATTTAAAAATTGTATGCCCCCAAATTTAAAGTGTAGGTATGATCTATCCTATCTGATCCAAGATTGATTTATGGATATGATGCATTTTTGATTGCATACATTATGATGAACCTGACGCGAATCAAAATCTTGCAGGATTTCTTTCACTTATTTCATTTTTATTTTGTCATTATTTTTATCATATATTTACTATGTTCGATCAACCCTATTGACCCAATTATTTATCTCTATGCGTAGGTTTGTAGGAACATGTAATTGGATCGACTAGTTTGACTCAGTACAAGTTTCAAAACTTGAAAAATCATGTTTAGATAACTAGATCAACCATATCGACCCAGTGCATTTTTTTTCAAGTTTTTAAACTTCCTGTCCATCTTACTAGGTTGACCTAGTGCATTTTCAAAATTTTTTTAGTAGGTTCCTGTATTACTTGGTCGACCAGCTCGACCCAATTTATAGCTTTTTGATATTTTTTTCCAAGGTCTAAGATCTAAAATCTTTTCCTTTTCATATTTTAACCATTTATGTGATTTTTTACTTCTCTATATATTTCTATTTTTGTACTTTCATTTCACAATTTGTAGTCTTTAAAAATACCTCCACACAGTCAACTAGGTCAACCTATGGACCTAGTTCTATGTTTTGTGTGTTCTAAAATGACTAAGATGATCTGACCGACCTAGTTCACTTTCAGACTTTGCTTCCATAGTACAAGTTTAACCCTATTGACCCTATTCTATATGATTGTCCATATAGTTTTTCAACTATACCTTATTTCAAAGTTGGAATTAACCATATATGTTAATCACATATTTATTTTAGTTGTTTGTATGCTTAGAATAACTCACATAGTCTAATTAGAGGATTTTCAATTAATCACTTAGTTGTACTATTTCTATTATTTTGCACACATGACCAAACTACATAAACATCAATACGCATTTAAAAATTTAACTACCTAGGCCAACCTACTTAGATTTCATCACCAAGGGGGAAGCCTACTTGATGTTCTAGTCAAGTATAAAGCATGGTTATTGGTATATTTTAGATAAGCACCCATTACCTTTATTATTGAAGTGTGTGAAGTGAGGGGGTAGGCCCTAATAACAAGCTTGTATCATTGCCACTATAATCCCTTTGATCCTAAACTTACCTGAAACTATCCTTAAATTACTATCTAGTACCTTACTTATAGCCAATCTCCCTTTACACTTAAAATCAATCTTAATAATTTAATCAATATTTTAGGTTGACCAAGTAACTAGCTTTACTTTCAAGTTATTTGCTTTCTCTTTAATTAATTCTATGTGAAATTTTTTGCATTAGCCAATGTTAGTGCAAGATTTTTATTTGTGTACATCAATTGACTATTTATTCCCCTTTCAGTGCTTACTACTTTCTTACATTAATTACAATTATCTTGCTTTAGTTCATAGCTTGTTATCAACTTTCTTTTCTTCCCTATTTACTGTGCTAGGTGGACCCTATCGATGTAGTGTAGTTTTAACCCTTGTACACTATGCTAGGTCAATTTGGTCGACCTAATACTATTTATAACACCTTTACCTTTTTTTTCTAGTCATTGTTCACTGAACTAGGTTGATACTATAGAATTAGTATAGTTTTAAAATCCCTATTTTGTACTAGGTCGACCAGGTTAACCTAGTAGTATTTTTCTTCACTTTCTAATTCTTTACTTTCTCATCTTACTTCTCTTTATTTCATAATGGAATTTATATTTTATGATAACATTAAAGTTTAGTCAACACACATGATGGAATTCACCAATCCTAATAGGGTCTCCCATAGACAAAGTAGGGCTCCCTTCATGAATGCTAGTAATGTTCATATTATAACTTGCATGATGGACTGTGGGACCCCTCCTTATATCTCTTTGTAGAAAAACCCTCCTCTTCTCTTAGAGGATCAGCTTGAGTTGGAGTATACTATAGAGATGCTCTTCATTATCACTAAATTTTCTCAACATATAGGGAAAGATCCTTCTACCATCTATAACCTCATGATTAGCTGTTAAGTTGAAGAACCTTATTTTCCTACTCTCACTTTCTCAACTAGATTTGGGGGTACCAATTTATTTTCTTCTCAACCTCTTCCTTCAATCTTGACTCCTTATGCCATGACATCTTCTGCTTTGACTTATTCTACCTCCATTCCTAGTATCTCAACTAACATGGTAAGTTCTACATCTAGTGGGCCTCTCATAAGATCCATTATCCTTACTCCTTCCACTAGTTCATCATTTTCTACCCAAGGAACTCATGCTTCTTTCTCTCAAATATTTACTAGTTCATCTTTTGCTTTATAAGTAAATTTTGCCACTAGTGCTTCCAATTATCATAGATCTTATCAAGCTCATATTAACATTAATAGTGGTACCCAAGCCACTAACACCAACTTAAACACCAATACTACCTCTTCTAATACTAATCAAACTCATTAATTATTGTTGCAAACTCTCAATCAAATGAACACTTTCCAATCTCATAATATAAATCAAATGACGTGAATGCAAAACCAACTTCGTAATCTTCAATCCAATCCTCAACCAATGGCTTGGGGCATACATAACCAAAGTGTTCCTCCTCCTCTTCAAGATTCTCAAGGTAATATCATTATTCAACCTCCATTAGTCAATAAAGTCATCAATCATTTACAAAATGAAATGCTTACCACTTAAATTACTAACATTGACATTGGAGGTATAACACCTATAATTTATTACAATGGATCAGTCGATCCTACTCTTCACCTCAAGAAATTTGAAGATCTTTACAAATATTGGGTCAAATTCAATACCTTTTCCACTACCAAACTCTTAGCGAAAACCCTCATGGGTGATGCCTTGGATTGGTACAATCAACTTAGAACACATTATATCACTAGTTTGGAAGACTTAGTAAACGCTTTAGTTAAAGAATTTCAAATTAGTGATCTTTCAGAGAACACTTTGGCCCATTTCATCAATTACAAATAAAATGAAAATGAAACAACCAAAGCCTTTTTTAAGTGATGAAAGACTTTATCAAATAAATGTGAACATAACATGGTAGATGATAATCTCTTTCATCTCTTTACAAATGCCTTATTTCTTAAATTATAATATTGAGTCTATACCCTTTCTCCAAATACCTTGGAGGAAGCTATCGATCAAGCCAAAAGACAAGATTTCCTCATGTATCAATTTGAGCTACCCCAATCTTTTGTGGGCCCTCACCTATAGTAAAGAACAAAAATTTTAATATTACCAATGATGGTGTTATTGATTCATATGATACCATTCACAATGTTCAAGCTATCATTCCTACCCCTTCTTCAGAACCAACTCCTTCTCAATAATACACTAATCCTTATTTCTCAACAAACAACATTAATGTCCATAAACCTTTATCCTTGGCCAAATTGATTCAATGTCTACCTAGGCCTTTTCTTCGATATCTTGACCTTACTCGACCTATGAAATCATGGTATGATCATAATAAGTTTTATTGGTTTCATGCTAGCTGGGTTCACTCTCACGAGACTTGTAGACAATTCTATAATTTAGACATGGATTTTCTTCTTGGCCCAAATTTTAATCATGATTTCATTATCAGTAAGCATCAACAAGTCTATGAGGTTGATTTCAAAGACTATACATCACATGATAAAACTCAAGTCTTAAATCAAGCAAACTCTCATTTATCTATCTATAAAGACCCCTTCCCTAATCATCAACCAATCCAAGAAAGCTAAGACAAGCCCACTTCTTCCAAAAATAACATAAAAATTCTTGTAGAACCAAATTCCAAATAAAATGTGGTTATAATGACTAATATGTGAAGAGTGGTGGATTTTATTAATTCACAACCTATCTACACTCCTTCCCATAAGACATATCATGTTATCTAGGATTCTTCTTCAACTCATTTAACTGAGTTGGGGCAAGAAGATCTTATTTCTTTTGATGATATGATTTATGATTCTCATTTGGATGACACATCTCATACTATTTCTACTTCTCTCCCATCATCTTCCACTACTAATGATAATCTACTTTCTACTAACACTTCTTCCAAATTTAAAGATCAATATAAACCAACTACTTCTTCATCATTAAATGATTTACAACCTTCTTCTCAACCTTCTCATTATTATCGACATGAATTTTAATTTTCATTGGATCCACCTTCCAAAGATCTTCTTAGTCATCACACACCTATATGTAACAATATCCTTATGGGTTATGATGAGTGAGATCCCATTATGAAAGTTACTAATCTTCCATCCCAAATCCCTTTTCTTGAACTTATGAGGACACATCCACGTCATAAAAACTTCCTCATAAAACTCTTATTCAAGATGAATATCCGTCATCCTCCTCTACTAGGATGGGAGGATAATTTATCTAGATTTGAGGATAGTATCTTAAAACAATGTGAAGAAATGTCCATTAATGCTGATGAAACTATAAACACTTCTATTTATTTATGATTTCCTATCACATCTATGATTCTGGATGAAATTATACTTTTTGTAGATGATCCTCCATTATTTATTATCATCTAAATAGGTGATATCCAAGTTAAGTTAGACTTGATCAATGAGGGTTCTAGCACCTATGTCACTTCTCTTGATTTCATTAAGACCCTATTCTAAATGTAATCTCAAATCTACATGCAACACATGCCAAGGATATTATATAAGGAAAATGCCTCCTTTAGGGTGTGTGTGGCTTCCCATTAACATCCCACCTATCATCATTCATGTGAAGGTGATGATCTTTAACTTTTCCCTTTCATAAACATCTTAATTGGTAGGTTGTAGACTCATCGTATGTGAGCTGTCACATATTCTACTTGCCACTGCATTTTTTTTTTAATAATGGAACCATTTATAGGATTTAAGGAGACACTGACCCTTAGAATTTCAAATAATTTCAAGATGATTCTTACTCTTGATCCTTTGCCTAGTGTTCCATTTTGTGAGTCAGAACATCTTACCTTTCCTGTCAACTCAACTAGAGGTTACAATGGGCATCTTGAGCTTATTGGTAACATTATTGCCAACCTTTTAGACTTTGATGATGATGAGCCTAATGAGATTAACTTAAAGATAAAAATTCTAATATCTCACCTCATCTCATCTCACAACTTCTTGCTTCCTTGTAACCTCATTCTTATAAGTCTCCTTATGATGACATTCTTGTAGTCTTAACCAAGACTAGGCACTTTATTCACCAAGCTTTCTCTGATGACAAAGTCATCCCAACCTGTGTCATCAATCTTCATACTCTAGATTATGATGATGGATATTATTTAGATGATCCTATTTTAGGCAGCCTTGTCTAGGCCCATGATGCCAATTTTTTTTGCTACCACTCTTAATTACTTGAGTCTTCTCATGTATCTCATCATTATATTTCATTTATAGTTTTTGATTCTTGCATTTTTCCTCTTTATCATAGGGTAGAGATGGTATTGATACTTCTAATTTTTGAGGAGCTACTTAGGACCATGCTCTTAGATCATGTTATGATTGGACCTTGTCATTTTGCCACACCTAGGGTAGTCCTCCTTAGACCTTCTACAAATCTTGCCCCTCCTTTAGTAGGGTCAACTATAGTTAAGCTTGTTCCTTTTTCCACTCTGGTTAAGCCTGTTTCCTCTCCTTTTGTTGTTGAGCCTCTTCCTACTTCTCATCATAGTGCTCCTTATATTGAGCCTATTTACACTCCTTCCCCATCATCACCCTCCATTGATGATGGTTTTCTTCCACTGCCTAAGATGGATCCTTTGCCTAACAAATGGGCTGATGAGTCCTCTTCATAAACTTCTACTCATATTTCACCTTCTTCTATGAGTTTTCCTAAAACCACTCATAAGCGTATCTATTGCTTCCATGTGATAACTAATCACTCTTATACCCATTGGTATAAGTTACAACAATACCTTGATACCTTGCATCCTTCTTCCCCATTATCAAACAAAGCCATACCTCTCTCAAATATACTTCCTAAATATTTACCTAAGTATGATGAGGTATATTATCTATGGCACCTATGTGGTACACATCATACCGATTATTGCCACATTCTCCAAAAAAATATTAAAGATCGTCTTGTGACCATCACTTGACCTTTTACCATTCCTCCCATAGGTCATTCCTATAAGAAATCTCCTCCTTATTCGAACATGGCTCCACCTTTAGTGGTTCCATCACCTTCTGTTGTCCCTTTACCACCTTCTATTTCTCCATCTATGATTCATTCACCTGTGGACCTTCCTTCACCTATGGATCCTTCTCCACCCATGAATCCTTCACTCGTAGATCCTTCTCTACCTTTGATTCCTTCTTCTCCTGTAGATCCTATTTTCACACATTCTCTTGACCAGTCTTTGCCTAACTATCCTCCTTAGCATGATCCTTTGAGCATTATTTCTTTTTCAATAAAGGAGATAAAAAAAGAAGTATTTTCCTAGTATTCACTAAAGATTTATGAGACCTTAGTAGTAGTTATATTATAACTTCATAGAGACTTATTCAATGTATTGGATAATATGTGTGGATAGATTTACCAGTATTCATGAGCACATGCATGGTGCTTCCTCATTTATAGTTGGATTGGATGTTTGCTCCAATCTTATTTCTATCTTGATTATATCATTTGACATTGTGTTAAAATTATTTCTTATCTTATATCATGTTTCTCCTTCTTGTTGTACTATAGTTAGCTTATGTTATAATTTTACATTTTGTACATACTTGTCTTTTTCCTTATCATTACTTTCTTTTCCTTTAGAGTTTTTATCAAAACTCTTCCCTTGTGTCTTCATGATTGTTTGATTTTATATCTTTATTTTTCATATATTGTTGTCATGGTGACTTGGTTATATCTACCCTCTTCCCTTTGATTACTATATCCTATTACCATGTGATTAGTTTGCAAGAAATATTTTTCATTACTATTTACTTTCACCAGGTCCTCCTTTGGAGCTCCTTTTTCCTTCTTTATTTTTATACAAACTAAGCATATACATAATTGAGACTTGAGATCACATACTCAGTTCATTGTCAAGCCTAATTGTTCTAGTTAGTTTTTTGTCTTGGGTTACTTAGCTTCCTTTAGCCTTAACCTATAACTCATTCGTGTGTATCACTATCTCTCTCATGATTGGTCATTCCAAATATGTATGGAGGAGTAATCTTAAAAATCCTTCAAAAGAAAGTTAAAATCCAAATCATTTAAATAAAAGGCAATGATATCAAAATACAAAAATATTGAGTAGTTTTAAAAGTATAATCACATTTAAAGACATGATTTAAATCACATATCCTTCTTCTAGTTGAATCTCAAACTCCATAGTTGGCCTCATGGTAAAGCTGAGGTCTTTTAGGGTGTAGTAGGCCAATAGATTAGAAGAGGAGAATAAAAAATATTTTAGTGCTACCTACTTTCTCATGTATGTACCCAATCTTTGAGTAGACTGACAACTCTATAAGGGGTCCAAAGGAGCAGGGAACATGTTGTGGGAAGGTAGGTCCATTTTAATTTTTCTTGTACCAATCTACTATCATGAGTTGATATTAGTAGCACACCTATTTGCCTACAAAGCTTCATATCTATAGCAAGTGGGGTACTTTTGTACATAGATGACCACTAGTCCCATAGTGTCTTCTCATGTCCTTAGTATGCCTCTTACCTCTTAAGGTCTTGTCTTAAGATGCCCAAGTCTTATTTTTTACACTCCCTTTTTCATTCCTTTTCCTTCATATATCCTCTTAAGAAATATTATTTTTCTTACTGATCACTCTCGATGGCATTTCATTTATGATTTGCTTTGTAAGACCATATATAGGGCCCAACCATCCTAAAAAATTACCACCTTTTCCATCTTATGACCCACATATTTGATTTACCATTACTTTTTCCTTCTGCTTACCAATCTTGATTTGGTACCCCTTGGGTTTTTATTTTATGAGTTACAGTGTAAGACTGTGGATAGGACCCAAACTTCCTCATAAAATTTTATAATAAACAAGTCACCATCCATAATTACATGTGTCAAATATGAGATAACATTCGATAGATTATGAGGTTACACATCATTGACATACTTCCCATCTTGATATATAGTACGTTGTATGCTTACTTCATTTTTATTTCACCTTTTATTTTCTTATTTTTCAAGTACATGTAAGATTAAAACCATTTCTTAAATTTATCATACTTCCCAACTTGAATTAGTATGATAAATTTAAGACCAAGTTTTTGAAAATTTTGTTTTTCTTTTATACTTCCCATCCTAAAATAGTATAATTGGTTTACTTAATTTTGATTTGTTTTTATTACCATTTGTACCCTTTTACATACCTTCCATTTTATTACATTATTTGTCATACTTCCCAATGTGATATTTAGTATGATTTTACTTGTTTTAATTTGGTGAAAAAATATTTTACATTGGTTTAAAAACAAATCCCCTTTTACCATCTTGTTTGTCATTTTTCTTGGATTTTTATACTTAGTCATTTTTTGTTATTACACATTTCATGTCATGTTCACCAGAATGTATGCAATTAGAAATTCATCATGTCTATAAATCAATCCTAGATCAGATGAAATAAATCACACCTACAATTCTGATTGGTGGAGCATACAATTATTAAGCGGGAACATGACCAATGTTAGACCTGATTAGGGGATCACTTGTCATAACACACCATGTGAGATAGGGTTCCAAATACTATAGTCTAACATAGTCACATAATAACCCTAAATGAGTCCTATGATTTAATATTTCACTAATCTAATAACAAGAAAAGTAAATCTAATCTAGTGTGCACCAAAGATTGTGGCACAAAGTGGAGGTTAGAAATAAAACAAATAAACAACTAAACTAAAGATGTATGGAAGGCATATACTCACGTCAATGTATACAAAATATTAATATATGAAAGATAAAAATATAAATTCTCTATCTCTCTACTCTTACAAAGGAGGAATAAAGTTAGGTATACTTACCTTTGAAGATGAACCCATCAAGCCTCAATCTCCCCCTTGGTCAAGGTGCTTTGCAAGAGATTATCGTGGTATGTAAGGATAATTGAGATAAATCATCTCTAGGCTACATAATGTATCCAAGCATCCAAAATAATTATCCACAAGATGAGATCGAAGTTCCAAATAAAGTATTGAACCCTAAAGCTTTATTCTCCAAGTAGAATGGTCAATACACAAATGTTCATTCACACTTATTTACTAGATTATTTACTCTTCTTAAAAATGGTAAGGAATGACCTTGTATATATAATAACAACTTACCCTTAAAAAATTGAGGAATGTCGACTGTGCTAGGTCAACCTGGTCGACCTAACATGTTTTTGGGGTTAACTCTCTAGGACTATGCTAGGTTAGCCAAGAGGCCAACAAACCAAAAGAGAGAAAAATCCCCTAAACTATGCTAGGTCGAGCTAGTCGACCTAGCACAACTGACAAGTCAAAAGGGTGATAAGGTAATAAATGAAGGGTAAAACATAGCAAGTGATAGGAATAGGTAGACTAAGAATAATAAGCTTGGGTTCAATGGTTTTAGGAGGCTAGAGTGTGGATGGAAACAGGCAAAAAGAATTAAAATCTGATGGTCTACCCACCCCTTTATCGATCTACCCCTTAAGGTATGCACTCAAAGAGATTATTACTCGATAGGTTCTTGTAAGATACAAAGTATCAATAATTAATAAAAGTTAAAAATATTATGTGTATATAGATAAGACATGTAATATAGATTTCAACACTTGAAAATGAAAAGTATTGACTTGGATTAAGTGCTTAAGACTTAGCTAGGGCTTTCCCCTTGGAGGGATTTTTGATTTGGAAGGTTTAGTGTTATTCTTCTTAATGTGTTATGTATAAATTTCCTCTTGGTAGGTGATAAATTAATGATTCTCTAGATAACTTTGCATACCATTGACATGTGAAATGTACAGGCTGATCTATAGGAAGGATTTGAAATTATAAAATGACTATAATAAGGCATGCTAAAAAATATAACATAGGTGGATGACTATGACAATCTTGAGCCATCTGAGTATGACTATGGGTGTTTGGAAAGCATGAATAATTATATGATGACCAGGGGATAATTTGATTAGTATAATAAGAATATTAGTAAACTCCTATAGGTGATCAATATCAAGTTAGGAAGGATGATCCCATAGAAGGAAAATGGACAAGAGATAAAGATGAGCAAGATCCATATGCGTATGCATAATTCATGTAAGGTAAAGATAGGTCAAGACTAGGAATATCAATTGTATACTACCATATTTACGTGTTTAAAAATTCCCTTCTTTTATTCTAGTATTGAAAATTCTAGAGTAAAAGAATAAAGATATTATGTACCTTAATGTGTAACCACACTTTATATTTGAGAGAAATCTCCAAGTGTGTAGCTTGTTCCATTCAAACCTAAAATAAAAACATGCAATAATCCATATCTGTATATGATATAAAATCTAAGTTAAAATACATTAATGAAACATTTGACAATTGAAGAGCAAGAAAAAATATGCCCATAAGTGGGCAAGCCATGCTTCTATTTGAAGCATTAGAGATTGGGGTGATCATGATTGAGTGGATAATGTCATGGTGTAATTAATCCCAAAGGTGAGTGCCATTATTAAAATTATGGGTTGGGAAGATAAACTTCCCCAACCCTTATAAAGGAGTAGTGCTAGACCATTGAGCGATGTATAACCTCAATCACATGACTCATTTAAATAATGTTGAACCTCAATATGGAAAGGTAGAACTCTATAATAGGCTCATATAAATTTTAATGGATTGAAACAACTACTATAGACAAATTTTAGATCTAGAATGCTATTTTTAGTGCCCTCAGTACTAACTTAAAAATATAAAAGTGCATGCATGACCAACATCCATGTCCCTTAATCCAATCAACTATCCTAATATAATGTAGGATACCATTAATCCATATGTCACTCTACCCTAAATGTGATAAATATGATAATATGTCACTCATGTACTTGTAAAACATCTATATATTAATTACATATTCCCCCTAATCTATCTCAATCTATAAAATTTTGTCCCATAATCTAAACCAAACTAATAATTTAGCCATTATGAACCTTCTAAATAATGTAACCTATCCCAAAATCTTATTTAATTATGTATGTAGGCTCAAATATCTATTACAAACCTAATAATATGCTCCACTTTTAAGGTGAGGCATGTAGCCTATAAAATTACTCATCTTGAAAGAAAAGAGTTAAACACACCATGTTATATATAAACATGTAATCATTTAAAACACGTGCTAACATGTGGATAATATTTCATCATAGTATGATTAGATCGTTAAGACATATAATAAAAGTGTATCATAAATCATGCAAGTGTCATGTAAATATAGGTATTGAAATTAAACATGCATTAATAATCATCACTGATATAAGCACTAAATACTAACCCACATAGAAATGTGAATGATATAAATCATGGCACTACACATAAGTAGAAAGGTGTGTGATATGTATCGTGACACCGAAAACTCAATAGACAATCCTAAAATTTTCCATAGATAAACACATCATGTCATGTCCATGACACACATAATAAAAACATAAGTAATGACACTTAATGTCATGCAAAAGAAGAGGCATCCATAGTACACTCAATGAACACACAATTCAAAAAAGGAAAGATCCACACATAATGAACAATGAATGCTACACTATGAACATCAATGTTAATCAAGGAAAGAGATACATATAATGAAAAATCAAAGTCATACAATGAGCAATCAATGATAGACAATGTGCAAATAAAGTCACACAATGTAAGAGCCACATAAATCAAGAATCATATAATGATACACTCAATCAAGCCATGTTACACAATAAGGCATGATCCATTCAAAACACAATCAATGATTAGCCTATATGAAATGAAATAACAACAATGAAGCATAAAATAAGATAAGGTAGTCTACATCATCAATCCATGTCAATGTCAAAGCATAAAAAAGTAGCATATCCAAAAAATTTAGCACTATAGAGAATATAAACAAAGTCAAGACATATTTAAGTAACGAATGTAGATCCAAATGATAAATGGAAATGTCATAGAAAGATATAACTTGTAACATTGTGACCTATTGAATGAGATTCCTCTAACATTAGCATGACCCCTTGATGTAAGAATATCTAGTGTCTATACATCCATGTATCTTTAATAACCTATATGCCATGCATTTCAATCATATATATCATAAAATGAATGTGTGAATGAAAAATGATATTTATTTTATCCAAAGTGTGATAAATAACATAAATAATTGCAATAATTATCAAAAATGTTATGCTTAGATATCAATTTTTGGATTTTGAAATATTTTGATTTATATTCCTTGTTGCTTTCACAACATGCCCCATTTTTAGTCTAAAAATGGGGACCTTATTTTTCTTGACTAATATGAATGTTTCCACTGTAGACACTAAAAATCTACACATGATGGTTCTGAATATCACAATTCTCCTAGACCACCTCAGGACCTCCTTGGGCTCAACCTTGACCTCTTGACCACAAACAAAAACAAACCCACTTAAATCTAGTCAGATTGACCTACTAGCTAAGCCCACCTTTTTAACTCAACTTGACCTTGACCCTTGACCACCAACAGTTACCCTAACCATTGACATACACCCTGACTATTGATGATCAAGTTCCACCATCTGAACCACTTAACTTTCACGTCACTCTAACTTGAATTTTTATAATTAGATTATCTAATTCATGTGTGAGTTAATGCATTTGTGAGTTATATTTAGACACAAGTTTAACCTCTTATTAATGTATTGTTTCACCTCTCCTTCCTTCCTATAATAAGAGAGGAATAAGAGGTAAAAAAAGGATCCAAAATTAATCAATCATCTATAACTATCAAGAGATTTTGTATCTAGGGTTTAATTTATAGGTGTTATTTTAGTGAGGTTCTAGAATAAATCAATCATCCACAACTATTAAGAGATTTTGTATCCAGTGTTTCTTTTGTAGGTATTCTTCTAATGATCCAACAATCAAACCATCATGATAGGGAGTCAAAGTGCTACTACCCATCATACAATAGCCAAGTATCATTCCTCTATTGAAATTGCTTCAAACTCCACCACCTCAACCATTCACCTAATCAACCAATGGAAAGATAAGTATCTAATTTTAATTATTTAATCACTTTGTTTGTACTTCACAATCAACCCAACCCAAGCTAATCTATTATAAACCTTTTCTACAACCCCAACCAAATAGCCTTTTATCACCTAGATCCAACCCATAATAACTACTGATGGTTACCCTAATCACCAATAGTTTTTCCCAACTACTGATGGTTACCCTAACTGTCGATGATCACCTTAGCCATTGATGATCACCTTAACCACTGACGGTCACTGTGGCACAAAAGAATAGTAAGCTATTTTCAGCCACTTATCCTCAGCCAAATCCAACTTTCTTTGTCTTTATCTATTCATAGATCCCCAACCTATTTTATAATTTAAACCTGACCTATTTAACATTAGTATTGACCTAATTATTGTTGTAATTAGTTAATTTATTTATCAAGCATTTCTTGTATTTAATTTCAACATCTTTTATAATTTATGCAAGTACTTTATCTTTTTATTTCTGAACTTAATTATTTAAAAACATGGATTGACAACCTCATAAAGAGCTCATGCTTTTTAGATCTAGCTAGCACTAAGAAATTCACCCAATTATCTATCTTACCAACCATTTAATTTAGTGCTTTATTATCTGTAGGTCATTCCTCTCAAGCTAAAAAAGAGCTCTCTATAATCATTTGATTCAATGTGTGCATAACTAAATAGGTTTTTCTACCATACCTGTATCTAGTCTATTTTTTATTCCTTGAAATATAATCTAAAATTCTTTGAAATGTTTTGGCACACCTGATGGGACACTTGAGTCTTTTGTTGGGTTCATAGTTTGATCTAGGTACTTTCTTTCTTCTTATCTCTATGCTCATAATTGAAATCAAAATTTTATTTTGGGGTTAAAATTAACTGCATACATTAATTACTTACACATTTAGCTCACTAAATTAAATTAAAACAAATTAATTTTATCGTATCATCACTTTTATCACAAAAATAAACCAAAACACCTACATCAATAAAACATCAAAACAATTTGACATAAGGCCTAAATAGGATTTCATCACCTAGTGATCACCTTACCCTTTCTCAATGATCCTACTTGGAGGTTATTACCAAGGGGAGAACTAACTCAGCTCTCTAATTGTGTATAAACTCTAAAAATTAGTATATACTAGATAAGCACCTAATACCCTTATCGTTGTGGTGTGTGAAGTGAGGGAGTAGGCCTCAATACCAAGCCACGTATTGATTTTCAATATAGATCCTTCTGAGAGCCTGAAAAACCTAAAACCATCCATAGATTTTTTTTATAGTACCTGTTCTATCAACCTAAGTGGAGTCACATAATTTATTACAAAGCTTAAGGCATAATCCAAAAGAGATATTAAAAAAAACTTTAGGACTTAACATGCTTTTTAGTGTGTGTTTGATTTCCTTGCTCATTTCTTGTCTTCTCTCTATTTGAGTGGTGAGATTGTTTTTGCATTCTATCTCACTTATCTTGCATGGTCATAACTCATGAAAAACAAAAGAAATTAGCAAAATAAAACCCATCACCAAACCAATCAACCTCTTCTACCTCCTCATCCATGGAGTACATCTCTAAATTAGAAGACTCTCCTTATCCTTTGGGAAGTATTTCTTTCCCTCAGGTAGTTCCCCAAGGAGATACATACTTCACCACCTTTTTAAACAATAATTATGTGGCCCTATAGTATTATCTAAACACTATGCCTCACCATACCCTTGATTCGGTCCCACCTATGGACCCACCTTATGGCATGGATTCCCACCTTATGGGTAACACTTTTATTTAGACAATCACCACCTAACCATTAAATACCCAAGCATATTCATTGACCAATAATCCCTTTAATACTATTGTGGAAAACCAACCTATCCAACCTACAAACACCCTTACAGCTTCCACCCCTACCAATAACCTCTCTACCTTAGGAGAATCCAACCATTAACCACCTATACTCCACTCACCATAGGAGTGCCTACTACTGGCATTGATAACCTTCTTTTAGCTAACTCCAATATATTAGTCACTAATCCACTTTAAAATCTTGTGGTGTCTATACCTTCTACCTTACCACCAATCATTACAAAGGTCACCACCTTTCCTTTGGTTACCAACCTAACCAAAGATCCTACCCAACCTAACTTAACCTCTCAATAGGTGCCCATCACAACAAACTTGGGTTACATCCCTAACTCATAAGGGCATGTATCTCTACCCACTACCCAATGACCTACATCCACCTACCCCTACATGGCATCCACCCAACCACCTATGTCTACATATCAATATGTGGCATCTCCTCAACCTCCTACTAATTATCAATATGTCACCCACCCATAAAAACAATATATACCTTACAACCTTTCAGGTGCATAACCCCAAATGGATCTAATGAAAATGCTCATAGATAAAATGACTACCTTAGATTCATCCATATTTGGTGCTCACAACATTTTATCATATGACCAAATTTGAAATGAACCTATTCACATATCTATCCCTATCAGACGATAACCTCCTCAGTGGGAGCTTCCTAAGTTTTATAAATTTCAAAGTAAGGAGGGCCTCCAATAACACCTTAAGGCATTTAGGCATGCATTTTATTTGATTTCCTACAATTATGCTCTCATTCTTCATACCTTCACCATGTCCCTATCTAGTCTAGCACTAGATTGGTATAGTTCCATCATAAAACACTCTCTCTTCTCCTTTACCCAACCAACCTAAACTTTCTTAGATCACATTTTAATAAACATCTCCAAGAAATTTTCCATCATTGACCTTTACTCTATCTAAAAATTTGATGATGAATCTATTGATGATTTTTTATCTTGTTGGAGAAGCCTAATCAATCAAATTTCCTTTCTTTTACCCCAACCTAAACTAATAGATCTTTTTGCTTAGGTATGTACCAAGAAAATATATTCTACATTGTGTGTTTAGAGATTTATAACCTTTTACAAAGCTTTTAATATGACACATAAACTATAAAATAGATCCATCGATGAAGGAAAGTTAAAGTTGAAAAACAAAAACTCTACCTTCAAATCCAATGATGCCTCTTCCTCTAAACCAAGCAACCAAACCAACACCAGTGATAAAAGCAAGGGAGATGAAAATTTAGTTGTCCTTAAGACCACTCCTCCACCATATATCAATAAACCTTCTAACTCCTCAGATTAAAACATGAGGAACCAAAATTGAAACAATTAAAAGCAATTTACTTTGCTTGGAAAATCCCATGATTTAGTCCTGTAGAAATTGCTAAAATCTAATATTATATAACTTTATCCCATAAAACCCCCTCAATAATTTTATTTTTCTTGTTCTACACCTATATAGTACAACAATAATGACCTATTTGATTTTTATCAAGTAGTCAGGCATGACGTTAGTAGGTGTAATACCTTCAAAAACATTGTCTAAACCCTCATTGACAAGGAGGAACTTATGTTAGACAAACCCAACGCACCTCTAAACTAATCCCTTGATATTTTTAGAATTTTTTTTCCCAATCATGTACCTACAAAAAATGAGAACAAAGTTGAGTCTTCTCATGATGTCCATACTATCAATATGGTTCTTGACATGCTCATTGCTGAAGAACCTACCACCCAATCTACCTATTCTTTTCCCTCTCCACTTATTGAGGTAGTGGAGTCACCTTCTCTTCCTTTGGAGACCCAAAATAGGTAAATAACATCTTCCCCTACTCCACTTATTGTGGTATTGGAGTCCTCAATCCCTCCTTAAATTAACATATTAGGGCAAATAACCATCACCACTTTACCTTCTCCCTCAATTACTGAATAGTTCACACCTCCTTTAGAGATCATTCCCAAGGAAGAAATCACAATATATAAATTTACCATAGAGGAACCACCCATCCAAAGCTTTCATCCTTTTATTAAGGAAAAGGATGAGGTTACCATTCCCCTTCCTCAACCTATGGGTTTATCTTTTGAACCCACTGCCTAGGGAACAAGACCAGTCTATAAACCTTTCTCTAGATTAGTTTAGAGATTATAATTTGTCTCCAAAATTGACATAAATCAAGCCACCTTTTATAAAACGTTAGGGCTCCCTTACATAAACAAAAAATAACCTCCAACCACATCTTTGATAGACTAACCCATCACTTTTATTATCCAACCCACTATTAAACCAATCAAAACCTCTACCAGCCCAACCATCCCCCAACCATCCAAAATAACCAAACCCAAAATAACCAAATCATCCTCTACCAATTATACCAAACCCCCCAAAATCCTTGGTGTCTTCCCTATGTAGATCCTTAATCACCCATTATTGAAACTAGAGCTAACCTCAATAGACCTAGGTACCAAACACCAAACCAAATTAACAAAAGAGGTAAAGCCACCAAAAGGATAGAAAGTCAAAGTTTTGCCTCCCTCAACCTTTACCTCTATTTTGGGGCCTCACCCATCTACTTTTATTAGGAAGCCAACTATATTAACCAAAACCCAACCACTGCTCTTGGTTACACCATCACTCTTACTTTTTAACACACCCATCTACACTGAGCCATCAATAACCAAACTAGATACCTTGACATATTATAAATCTAACTTATCAACTTCCTTACCTAAACCAAAATCATCAATTAAGAAAACCACCTTACCCAAGACCCCTACCACCAAGCCTATTTCTAAAAAGACTTCCATCTTACCAACTAAGGCCAAAACCTCTAAACCCTCTCCACCTTTAGCTAAGTCTTACTCAACTATTTTTGAAAGATTAATACAATCTTCTTACTTGGCCTTACCTCCTACCAGACCATTTGACTCTCTTCATTGAAAACCAATTTGGTATAATGACCACCAAGTATTCTCCTATTATAGGACACATGGGCATGACATATAGAACTACAAAACTCTCCAAACCATAATCCATTAGCTCTATGATGAGGATGATGTATTGAAAGATGAACCTTCCAAAAACATACCACCAATCCAAAAAATAACAACCATTACCCAATGATTATCTACTCCCCCACCCTCACCTTAGAGTGATGGGGAACCAAACCAATCTCCTACCCCAACTCTTCCCTCTATCCATACTATCCATGTGGTCACCCAATAACACACTCAATAAAAGGATAATGGGAAGGATAAAGTATCCATCCCATGGACATACCCATCTTCCACCTCCCAACCAAGTCAAATTCAATAACCTTCACCTTTAGCTAAAGCCAAGGTATTTATCTTGGGTACCTCTCAATCCAACCCTTTCAAATCAATCAAGAGAGTGGTTCTCAAATAACTTCACCAAATCTTGACAAATATGAGCCTATACGAATTGATTTCTAACTCACCTCATCATTACCAAGAAATGATACATGTATTACAATTAATAGAGGTCCAACCTAAAGACCCTCAACCTCTAGCAACCATTATTGACACTCTTCAAATTTCTAATCTTTTCACCTTCAAGGATTTGAAATTCCTTCTATTTACCCTGATGACCTAGATGTCCCTCTTTTTGTCACTACCTAAATCAGCCAAACCCACATCAAATGGGCCATGATTGATGGAGGATCCATTATTAATATCATATCCTCCTATGCCTATGATAAACTTAAACTACCAAACAATGTCATGTGTAAAACCTTAACCATCCTTCAATCCTTCAACAACACCATAAACACTTCTTTTGGAACTATTGTTCTTCACATTCACTTAGGACCTCACACACTCCCAAAAATCTTCTATGTAGTGGAAGGCAAATTCCAATATAATTTTATGATGGGATGACCTTGAATTTGCACCATGGGTTATGTACCATCTACCCTTCATCATTGTATCAAATTTAATCACGAAGGTCAAGTTGTCACTATATAAGCTGACCAAAGTCCCTTTTCATCATGCACCATGACTCATCAACCCAATGAGGTCCTCCTACCTCCATCTAGTACATCCTCATCAACCAAATACAAACCCCCAACCATAAAAGATAGAGCCATATCTTATTCTATGAATGAAGCATCTAATATCTCATTGATCCTCTTAGATCAAATACCCAACATAAACCATTTGGAATCAACATTCCAATGTTTTTCACTTAGGGAATATCACCTCTTGACCCTTGATGCCTTCCCCACTCCCCATGAGTATGGGAAACTGAACAACCAACCCAGGTATGACCTTAATATTAGAGCCATTATTCCCTTTAGACCCTCAAAATTTCAAATCCATTTCATCCATAGGAGACTTTATAAACCCCTTGGTGATTTCATCACCTTATTTTCACCTCGACCATTTAAATCTAGATTATCCTATCTAGATAAACCAAAATTTTCCCAAACATACCTCCACAAGTGTGCTTGGAAGGGATTTGGTCTTGGTGATATGAGCATGATCCACATAAGTTGATTTCAATTGAGACCAAAAAAACTCATGAGATACATGGCCTCGACTTCATTCTACCCATTAATAAAACCAAACCACCTACCATCAACACTATTGAGAAAGACATCCCTTCCTCACCAGCTCCTTCACCATCCAAACTAGAGGATTTTGACATCATCCCCCATAACATTTTTTATCAACATGATCCACCTCAGACCCTTGAATTATCAAAAATATGGGGCAACTGTAACCATCCCTATGACCCATCTTGAGATGATAGGAGATGAATCTCCTACCATTAATGTCATTCAGCGTCACGATGATGATTCTATTCTCACCTATCTTGGTGCACCAAATTATTCCATCCATAAATCTGTACCTCTTGATACTTCAACCATGTTGAATGAATCTACCATAAATATCAACTTGGATACCCTAAAGAACCCTTGCATTTTAAAAATCATCCAATTGCTAAATTCTAAAGAACTTTAGGATTTACCTTCCTTTAGGATTACAACATAACATTCACTTGGTCTTATATAAACATGCCTGGAATTGACCCCTCCATCACTACCCACAACATAGTCACCAACCATGATGACAAACCCATCAAGTAAAAAGTTTGATGAATGCACCCTTGCATAACCCTTCTCATTAAAGAAAAGCTTCAATATCTGTTATCCATCAATTTCATTCAACCCATTAACTATCCCCAATGGGTCTCAAATGTCTTACCTATCACCAAAGCCATAGAGGGACTATGCATTTGTATTGACTTTGGTGACCTTAACCTTGCTTACCCAAAAGATGACTTCCTTCTACCAAGCATTTACCAACTAGTTGATCTTACAACCGACCATGTGAAGTTATCTTATGGATGGATTCTTGAGTTATAATTAGATCCTAATCACCCTCAAAAATCAACACAAAACCACTTTTATCACCCCATAGAGAACCTTCTGCTATAGGGTCATGCCTTTTGGACTAAAGAATGCTGGTGTAACCTACAAATGTGATATAACCTACATATTCCATGACCTTATCCATAAAATCATCAAAGATTATGTAGATGACCTTTGGAAATCCAAATATCATAAGGATCACTTGGCCATTCTCAATATTATCTTTTAAGCACCTCATCCATTACCATGTCTACCTTAACCCTAAGAAATACATTTTTGGGGTCTTGTCAAGAAAGCTCCTTGGATTTATCATCTCCCTTTAGGGAATTGAAGTCAATCCAACCAAAATAAAAGCAATTCTTGACATGCCTCCTCCCACCCACCTTAAGTAAATTTATAGTTTGTAGGGGAAGCTCCAATCCATTCATCATTTTATCTCTCAGCTCTCAGACCGATGCCAACACTTCCATCACCTCCTGAAGAAGGATGTCTATTTAAAGTGGAATGACTACTATCAAAAGGCCTTTGATTCACTTAAAAGGTACCTTCTGTCTCCACCTATCCTCACTCCCCACAAGGATGATGAACCTTTCTACCTTTATATCTCTACCATCAACCACTCCCTAGGGGCAATGATTGCTCATTGAGATAAACAACATAAAGAGAAAGCTATCTACTACATTAGCTACACACTTGTAGAGTAAAAGACTTGATAAACCCATACTAATAAAATTTTCTTATATTTAGTCTTTGTGGCCACCAAACTTCACCACTACCTTCTTAACCATAAAACCTATCATAAAAAATATTGACCCACTCAAGTATATGCACTTCAAGCCATACCAAAAATAACATATGAACAAGTGGCTCATGCTTATGGATGAGTTAGACCTTGATTTTATTTAGTAGAAGTCAATTAAATATAAAGTCATTACCAACCAATTGGATGATGCACTATTAATAGACAACTAACCTCCTCCTTTTAAGTTTCCAGATGAGTCCATCATGACCCTTTCTTAGGTAGACTTCACCTCTCAAGTAACCATGTTCTTTAACAGATCCAAGTTTCAATGTGGTGGGAAAGTTGGCATCATTCTTATCCCCCTTCATGGAAAACCTCTTAATTTATCCTTCAAACTAGATTTCAAATGTACTAAGAATATGGTTGAGTACGTAGCCCTAAAAATAGGCCTTTAAACTACATTAACCTTGGGAGTCAAAATGATTAACATATTTGGCAACTCTTAACTAGTGGTCAATCAAATAAATGACTTTTATTAATATAAGAATGATGTTTTACAATAGAATAAACAACTAATTGATGAACTCTTAACATCATTTAAACATTACCATAGCCAAACCACCCCGTGATCTACCAATAAGTTTGCTGACACCATGGTTTCCCTTGCCTCTCAAATCCCATCTACACCTTCTGACTCTAAACTATTTATCATCATCTATAGACTTACCCAACCTTGTTATGTAAAACTATATTCTCTCACCATATTTAATGTGAAGGAGACCCAACCTGACCTCTGGTATTAGCAGACCTTCAACTATCTTAACCTTACCATCATTCCTTTAGGTCTTTCTAAGAATGATTAAAGAGTGTTTATCTAGAGTACCTCATATTATACCATTATGGAGGGAATTATTTATAAATGTGGCTTTGATGGTCTCCTTTTCCACTACCTACATAGTTACAAAGCCTCTCATGCTATCAAGGAAATGCATGATGGGATCTATGGGGGACACTTTAGTGGCCTCACCATGGCTAAACACATCCTTTATATTGGCTATTACTAACCGACCCTTAACTAATACTGATATGATTATGTGAAAAAGTGTGTTGAGTGTCAATAACATGCCAATTTGCATCATGCATCTAGCTATGATCTTCATGTATCCATGGATTTATAGCCTTTTTCATAATGGGGTTTGAACCTCATTGGTGGAATCAACCCCCATTATTTATAGCAACATCATTCTATCATCTCTAAGACTGAGTAATTTACCAAATGGGTAGAGGCTATTCTTTTTGTTTTGACCAAAGTGAAAAATATTATTGACTTCATCAATCATCACATCATCTCTCATTTCAATGTTCCTCACAAAATTAACATCGATAATGACAAATATTTTAAAAACAAAAAAGTCTAAGGTCTTTGTGATGCATTTGACATCAATTTCAATTTTTCTTCACCCTATCATCCAAAAGCTAATGTATAGGCATAAGCCTCTAAAAAAATTCTCAATAACATGATAACTAAAATCATCAATGCATCTGGTCAAGATTGGGATTTGAACATCCCTTTTGCCTTAGAGGCATATCACACTATCATCTGAACCCCTATGGTTGCTACCCCATTCTCTCTTGTGTGTGGAGTGGAGGCTATCTTACCTTCAATGTCCAAATTCCTTCACTTCACATATCCCTACAAGAAATCATCTCCAAAGACAATTATCATCAACACTATTTAACCCAACTTGAGCTACTTGATGAGCATCATTTAGCTGCCCTTACCCATCTTTATGTCAATCAAGAGTGAATCAAACAAGCTTATAAAAAACACCTTAAAGTATGAGAATTCAATATCAGAGACCTTGTCTTAAAGGAAAATAAATATGTCACAAAGAAAAACAAGCGGGGTAAATTTGCTTTCAATTAGCTTGGACCTTATATCATAACCCATAATTATATATAAGGAGATTACCAATTATCCTCTCTTGAGGGAAACCCTAAACCTGAGCCCCTCAATGCTTCATATCTGCATCCTTTATTTTTTTAAAAAGGATCAAATCCAGCTTTTATCTAACTTAAGCTCATTCTTTGCTTACAAACCACATTCATCTCTGTATTTTAAGGTCAACTAATTAAAACTGAATCATGTGATTATCTATCACAATCATGGCCTAATCTTGAACAAAGGGTACCACAGCTCTACCCATGGCATGATTCTCATGGTACTTTCTACCCCTTTCCTAGGATGGATTCTCATGATCTTTATCACCTACACTTCTTTACACCTAATAAACCTTATTGTGCTTTTAGTTTTCCTTTCATAAAGGTCAACCTTTAAGCCTATATAAGAAAGTCTATGTCAAGAAAAAAATAAAAAAATCAAAGTCATAACCAGAAACATTCATGAGTCATCCCTAGCATTCACAAACTGATCCCTTGAAATACAATTACAAAAAACATATCAAAATTACTAAATATAAGGTAAACTACTCCCTTGAAGGACAACTATAAAAATCCTTGAATAAATAAAACAAACTTAGACCACTCCTTTAAAGGATGGTTGAGTAAAGCATTTGTCAAAAGCATAGTAATTTATTGGAAGCTTCTTACATCGATCAACTTACCCTAAACAATAACAAAGCAAAAGACCCATTATCAAAATCAAAACAAAATCAAACTAATCTTGAAATCCATAGTCGGCTCTCACAAGAAATATAATTTGGAAGCCAAAATCAACTTTCATAAGTAGACTTTCTGCATCGATCAGTTTACACCTTACATGACATGGACTTGTTTATACTGACTCTTTGATGACCTACGTAAGAGACAACTAGTCTCCAAAGAAATTTCCATTTCCATCTCCTTGTTTACACTAAGAGTAAGGGATTTTTGAGGTCACTTGACATTATGTGATCATGACAACATCTTAACCAAATAATGAATGCTAATGTAAAGCATTCAAAGGGCTTATGTTCCTTAAGCCAATCCAACTTTATTTTTTGTTTTAGTCCTTGCTAAAGAAGAAACATTGTGCCCTTTTTGAATCCTCTCATAACTAGTTGATATATTCATTTAGACATTTGTCTCTTAGTTATCTTCCCTTTCTTAAATCTAATGTTCTTATTCAACTTACTTTATGTGTTTTAACTTAAGCACAAAGACCATGAGCATAACCGTATCACATCATATCAACATATATCATGAACAAAAATAGACATAATTAACATAAACCATAATCATCACTATCATCTTCATAATCAACATCATCGCATCCATGAACAATAAAATAATAAACCATTTTTACCACATGTCTAAATCTAAATAAGGAAGCATGTACTCATTAAATTTTAGCATGAACAAACATCATCATAACCATAAATGTCATAAGCATCATCATCAACATAAATAAAAATACATCACATGCCTAGCTAGATGAGTCCATATCCATATCATAACCATAATCCATAACATCATCAATGATCAACATGAACATGATAACCATGAATCATAATCAATAAACTATGAACATATAGATAAATCATGAGTCTATAATCATAAATAACCACATAATCATCATGTATACAAAAATATACATGTATCTCTCTCAAAATGTACATTTCACCACATCGACTCATAGGCTAGTATCAAAATGATATACAACAAAAATTAGTGTCTCATAATTATATCATAACTATGAACTTAGGGAATCACTGCCTCTAAGATCACCACTACCTCTTGGTGCCATCCTCCCAAAATACCTACCTATCAACCTATAAATTTAACCCACTGACCTAGTGTCACCATGATAGTACCACCTTCCAAACTAGCTCTATACTCACCCCATCAAGGCTCATTGGGACAATGTCTGAAGACTATGGCCTCATAATAATGGAGCTCCTCTACTGTGGTTATGTATTTATGCATGGTAATGGTCCCTTATGGTCCTATGGATGATATGGATCATCCTCCAGCCTATCTCAAGGAGTCTCTCTCTTGGGTAACTAAGGCTAGTGTAGCTCTAGCTTGGTCCCTCTCACTTGTAACTATAGCCACCTAACCTTGTGCCACTACCAACTAAACCTATAAAGCTACCACCCTGTGCTATATCTAATGCCACTTATGCCTAATCTATCTATGTAGTGACTATATATACATCTATGGAAACCCTTTATACCTATGATCGATGACCTCTACTAGTTGGGTTGACATCCATAAGCTACCTATCACCATCATCACCACCAAAATTGCTACCACATATAGTGCCTGGTACCATACAGGGTAACCATCTACAAAACTTGTAACATCTATCTCTATCCACATATGCAACTCCTCATAATCAAGAAATATCTACACTAGTTGTGGATCTCAGAGTAAAGCTATACATCCTCCTACCTATACCTTGAGAATGGGAGTAAAATCCCCTATACTAGGCCAAACTATCACTACACTCTATCAAGTAGGATGAACTCTATCTCACCATCCCTCCTATCAAAGATCCACCTTTATCTCTATAAGGATAATGTATGTCTCCTGTATCTATCCTAGTCTAAAAACCTAATTTATGGTCTCCAAATCATGTCACCAATCACCAAGGCATCTAGTGTACCCTTGAACCAATCAACATCATGAACCCCTCCATGTGGTCTTTAAAGGGAAAAATCATCTCTCCACCATATGAAGCTGACTCTGAACTCTATTTGTGCATACCCCTCCCAAAATAGCCCCAATGGCCTTAGCACTTAGATGTTTTTTTAAGCCCAACAATGTAAAATAAATCCTATGCTAATACCGTACCTCTTATGAGCTCTAAAACCCCATAACTCCTTGTATATCTAGATTAGAAGCATAGGCATCCAACTAAACACTGTGTAACCTAGTAACATCTCAACCAATGCCCCCAATAGTAGATATAGAAATATCCCACTACTCAAATTAGGTACAAAAAATCATGATACCACCATCGTCATCATAGCCATCAACCTCTTATCATCTCTAGCCCTTTGATATAATGGAGTATAACTAAAACCTCCAATATGCCACCTAAAAAAGTTAGTCATCTCTATACAATAATTCCATGTAGTTATCTCTCTCCTCCCTCTCAAAGTGATAAATTAGGTCACCCCATATGGGTAATCAAGTAATCTTGTGAACATCCTTTGGTAAGATCAACATCTCACTAGTAGGTAGAAGGAAGGTGTTAGTGGCCAGATCTCATCTCTCGATGAGGGCCACTGTCATTGCTACATCCTGTGACATATGCTGGTAGTATAACATCATTCTAAGCCTCACCTCCTCCATGTGTGACTAATTTACTATGATCATCCCTTGATGAATCTATGAAAATATACGAATAACTCGATCCTACATCTAGATCCACTCCCATGCCTACAAGGTTTGATAATAACAAACTTAGTTCATTACCATGCTTTACCTACAAACTATAACTTTTCACCTCCTTCACCCTACTTAATAACACCTATTTACCTATATGAACTCTATCACCCTCTTTAAACCTACCCTTATCTTGTAATGCTACCCTTGACCTCGTCCATTAGTAGAGCCTTAGACTACTACCTAAATTATACCCTTGACATCCCATTAACTAGAATTTTAACAAATCTGAGATTACCTATACCCTAAATCAAAAAGACACTACCCATCAATTGTTAACATCACCAACTACCCTTAGCATTCCAATACTATCACACTCTAACTAAAAACTTTCCTTAGCTTTTTGTCAAAATACTTAGCCATTTGGTCAAATACTAATGGTCACTATGATCACTGACAGTTAGGCCACCATTTGGTTGATGGTCATCGACCATCGATGGTTGGGTATGACCACTGATAATGATTGTGTTTGACCATAAATAGATCATTCTAAACCTAACCTACCCCAAAGCATACCCAGATAACAAACTCAATATACAGAAACTTACCTAATCCTACCCCCACCCTACTTGACCTACCTACCCTTCTAATTTTGACATCTACCCACAAATTTAACTTAAAATAAAACAAACCCTAAAGTTAGGTCAAACCAAATCTTCCCCGAAGTGATAAAAAAGCAACCAAATCCAAACCAAATGCATTTGTAAACTCAAATTCAATTTAATCTACTAGTTTGAATGAAACCCCTACCTCATTCTTTGACCATCATTGAGGAGGAATCTTGTGACCCACTGCCTGACCATGTACACATCCACCCTATATCCTCAATTCAATAGTTGGTTAACTCACCCAAATCTCCAACTTAGCTTACCAATTACTCACATGCCATCAAATATTTCTCACACAAAATGCCAAGAATCAAAACACTCACTATTAAAAGACAAAAATTCACAATGAGAAAATACACCTCACGATCTCACTTTTGATCTCCATCCTTTTAGGGTTTTGTATTTGACTACTGATGGTCAAGGTGACTATTAATGGTTGAATTCAAGATGCATGACCATTGACAATCAAGATATTGGGATTTGTTTTCCCTTACCATAAACCATTTTTTTACCCAAAATTTTAGAGTAAAACCAAACCAAACACCCACTCGTGGAGATTGCCTTCTCTACCCACCTCAGTAACCACCATGTCACCTCATTGCTGGCCATTTTGTCACAAACTAGTGTGCTCTTTTTGATGACCCTCACCTTGGTACTTTTGATTACAATGAAAATAATTTCCATGTTGAACTTTTTTGAACTTACGTTACCTTGCATATACCTGACTAACTTGTGTTTTCTTGGGAACGCTTCTTACCTTAGATACCTGTGACTACACCAAACTAATTTGTGTTTTTCCCAAGAACACTTCCTACCTTAGATACCCACAAAAACACATGCCTTGTCTAAGATAATTTTATTTATGAGTATTCCCAACTACCATGCCTAAATATGATCATGCGGTCCACTTGTCACTTCTCCTTCTAGCACCGACCTTAATTTATACTATGACAACCTATTCAATGCATGATCATAGCTATCATACTTTTATCATATTTTATACACATGTTTATGATTCAATGCTCTACCTATCCCACACCTTTTATCATCACCTTCACCACTCTTCAAACCTACACCTATTTATCTTTTACCTCATTGATTCATGGTTTGAGGGGGAACACCTTCTCCCACTCTTGGAGCAACTAAACCTTCGACCTACAATCCATTTTTGTTTTACAAATTATTGATACAAATTGCATAAGAAAAAGGGAAAAAATGTAGACACTAGAAATACACACATAATGGTTCTGAATATCATAATTCCCTTGGACCACCTTGGGACCCCCTTAGGCCTAACTTTGACGTATCGATCACAAACCAAACCTAATCACCTAACTCTAGTAAAATTGACCTATTGGCTAAACCCACATTTTTAACTCAACTCAACCTTAACCCTCAACCATCGATGGTCACCCTAACTATTGATGGTCAATTTCTACCATCTGAACCACTTAACTTTCACATCACTCTAACTTGATTTTCTATAATTACATTATCTAATTCATTTGTGAGCCAATGTATGCATGAGTTATAATTAGATAACAAGTTGAACCTCTTGTTAATGTATTATTTCACCTCTCCTTCCTTCCTATAAGAAGAGAGGAGTAGGATGTAAA
Source organism: Torreya grandis (assembly GCA_037957365.1). Taxonomy (NCBI): domain Eukaryota; kingdom Viridiplantae; phylum Streptophyta; class Pinopsida; order Cupressales; family Taxaceae; genus Torreya; species Torreya grandis. The sequence goes on from JARHVA010000104.1 coordinate 5,300,038, forward strand.
AAATGATCTAGAATCAATCAATCATCCACAACTATCAAGAGCTTTTATATCACAGGTCAATCATTCACAACTATTAAGAGATTTTTTATCTAGAGTTTCTATTTCAGGTGTTCTTCTAGTGATCCAACAATCCAACCATCATCATAGAGAGCTGAAGTGCTATTACCCATCAACCAATAGCCAAGTATCATTACTTTTGTATAATTTATTTAGACTCCACCACCTCAACCATTCACCCAATCATTTGATGACAAGTTAAGTATCTATTTTTAATTATTTAATCACTTTATTTATAATTCACAATCAACCCAACCCAAGCCAATCTCTTAGAAACCCATTTTATAAACCTACCCAAACAACCTTTTATTACCTAGACCTAACCCATGGTACTATTGATAGTCACCCTAACTACTGATATTCTATCCCAACTACTGATGGTCACCTTAACCATTGATGTTCACCCTAACCATCGATGGTCACCTCAACCACCGATGGTTACCTCAATCCTTGATGGTCACCTTAACAATCGATGGTCACTATGGAATAAAATAATAAGAAGATATTTTCACCCACTTACCCTCAACCAAATCCAGCTTTATTTGTCTTTGTCTATTCACAGAGCCCCAACCTATTTTTTGAACCACACCTGACCTATTTAGCATTAATATTGACCCACTTATTGCTATAATTATTCAATTTATTTTTCAATCATTTCTTGTACTTAATTTTAGCATATTCTATGATTTATGCAAGTTATTTATCTTTTAATTTCTGAATTTAATTGTTTAAAAGTGTAGATTGATAGACTCCTAGGGAGCTCATGCTTCTTGGATATAGCTAGTGCTAGACAATTCACCCAACTATTTATCTAACCAACTATTTGCTTTAGTGTCTTCTTATCTATAGGTCATTCCTCCCAAGCTAAAGAGGATCTCTCTATAATAATATAATTCAACACATGCACATATAAACAAGTTTTTTTTACCATACTTGGATCTAATTTTTTTCTTCTTCTTTCCTTCAAATATAAGCTGATTTTTTTTGAAAAAACCACATTTGGTCTAAAAGACCTTTCATGTTTGAGAGTTTGCTTGGGAATGGGGATTTTGAATATTTTTGAATGGATAAATCTTGAATTAATAACTTTTATATTGAAAACTTAGGCTATTAAATCAATTTCTAGGTGCTTGGTCTTGATTTATTTTATCATTTGAATAGCCCATATATATAGACTTTTAGGGTGGAATTGATTTGTAGTAATCCTAAGCTCAACTTGGTCAAGCCCTTATCTATTGAGCTTGAGTTCCTTGAGACAAAGTCATCCAAATTACCTGAGTTGAGCTCTACCAATATCTAAATCTATCAAATCGAGTTGAGTAAGCTCAAAATGTGCTAAGTCCAAGCTAATTGAGTCGAATTGACCATGTATTCAAAATTTAATCTTGATGCTTTATCCATTTTTATTTATTCCAAATATAGGCCTTGATAATTTTGATTTCCCCCAAACCTTTCCATATGTCTCTATTAGATCATTTCAAAATTTTGAGCCAAGTCCAAAAATTTTCTAAGTCCAAAAGTTTCCAAGACTTTTTAATGCCCCTAGGCTCCGAGATCATATCACATGGCATGATATCGATAACCCAAACTGATAAAGAGTTAATCAAAAGGATTAATAATTTCATATCCCTAAGGACTTAAGAGATTTCCATGTGGAAATTTATCATAAGCTCGAGCCCATGGATACTTAGACAATATTCTAAAGGCTCTGATCCCTTGAGGTCTTAAGGGAGTTCAAATCAATAAAATATTCAAGCAATGGGATAATATTTCAATGTCCATGAGGGCCCTAAGAATTTTCCATGTGGTGAATTTTTGGGAGCTTGGGACCACAAAGACTAAACCTATTTAAGTATTTATCCCAAAGGCCCAACTCGCCATGGTGATGCCACATGGTATCATTTTATGCCCTTGACCAAATTCCTAACCTAATAAGGGGATGCCACATGGCACCTTGATGACATTAACATTACCTTGAGATTAAGTTTATTGGGCATATTCCCATTACTAAGATGTAAAACTTGAACCTATAGACCAATAATAACATGCCATGTGGCACTTAGTGGGCTTAAAATTAATGGTCATCTTGATAAAAAAACTATAGAAGGCTCAATATAAAATAATGATGGATCTATATATTCTTTATATATATGGAAAGGCCTATGTTTGAGTCAAAATTTGATTAATGTAAATTCCTTTATCTAAATAGAAAAATATTTCATTTGTTACTCGTATTTGGTATAAATTGGTTATATTCATGATTTAATCATTTTAAGTGCTTTTGCCTTATCATTTATTCCTAAGATTTATGTTTAACCATTATTTTTGATCTTGTAGGTCTCATATTTTAATCTAAGCTATTGATTTAAATGCATGTCCTCATCAAGGAATTTAAACCTTAAACTAATGCGTAATGAAAAAAAGATAAGCCTAGATTATTACAACATAAAAGATCATTTATGAATCATGAAGCATAAGGCAAAGAGGGGTAAATATAGGTTTGTATTTGTAAGGAAGAAGATATAAAATACTACTACAAATCAATGATAAAGTGATAGATGGTAATTTTTATATGGGATGATGGATCCCAAAGAAATCTATGGGTGATCAAATAATGATGGCATGGCCTCTAACTACAAATCATGGGCATGCCTCTGAATCTGTTAGAAAATCAATATCCTCAACTACATGTCCTCAATCAACAATGAATATTTGTAACTTCCCATTATTAATCAACAAGAAATATTTTTATATTCAGATTGTTGTGTATTAAAATGGTCATTTATTATGCATTTTATAGTGGTTATGCTCCTTTTTGTTTGTAAAAACATCTCCATAGACTCTCACACCATCCTTTAGTTGGAGTTGTGCTAAGTCTAGCTTAGTTAAGGATTGTTTTATATGAGATTTGTTCAATTAGACACTACAACTTCATCTATATGGTAACAAGGCTTTTTATTTCATTTTTCTCTTTCTTTTATCAATGAGTTAGCTTAGGACTAATAGCAATCCAATTATAATGTTAAACCATGATGGCTGAATATTGTCCATCACTATTTAAGCATTGTTGAATAGATTAGTGGTGAACTAATATATTTTCATAGTGTATATAACTTAAGCCATCATCTAGAGTTAGTTTCATCAAATCACTTTGAATTAGAATGGTCACAATAAACCAAATAGATTACCTTATGTACCAAGACCTGGTAACCAAGACCTTGGGGAGGTTTGTTCACACAAATCTCCTTTCACAAGAGACATGACCTAACAATATTTGCCTAAGTTAGGAAGTCAAAATACCTATCAACATTACTATTAACCAATAATCCCATAAATGGAATGCTTTTATGTAGGTCTTGTATCAAATGTGCAATCTTTACTTGTCATGAGTGAGTAGTCCTATATGTATATATATCTAAATTCAATAGGTGATATTGTGTTCTAATATATCCATCATCATCATCATCATGAATCATAGGATTATTTGTATGATGAGTAACCCTAGTAACCATAATATATTATATAGTCCTTTATATAGTATAAACATGTGATTATGCTCACTATGAAACACATAAAACTATTGGTAATAATATCTTAGAATGTGATGGAGTGGATAATGGTTTCCACAAGTCTTGAATAAACCTATGATGTAATGGGAATTGAAGCACTATATGTATATTAAATTCAATCACCTTTATCTAAATTACCTGCATGGAATGAACATGAATAGGTTGTATAACTAACTATGGTAGTGGTGGTGGAGGAGGAAACACTTTTGGTTAAATTAGATACTCATATGGAATTCCCATAACTATAACCACCCTAATTCTATATATATAATTCACACATATATCCAATGAAGATGGTACTACACATATTTAATGTATCCAAAGATGTCCTAACAACATGTCAAATACCCACATACTAAATAGGATATAAAATAAGTAAAAACTATAGAAAAACCTACTTTAAGAGGTAGAAAAATACTCCCAAAATGTTTTTATCTCTATCCATCCAATCCTTTTACTATATTTGTTGTATCCATCAACTATTTTTATGTATAAATAGAAATAGTAAAGAGTGTCATGGTACAAGTGTTTTCACTTGAACCATTATCTACAATAAAATTATGTATAGGTTATGAATCAATGTATGCACATACAAACAATGATGTATAACTAGAATCATCATCCAAAATATCACTATCATCAAAAATAATTTTAGGTCATACAAATATGCTTGTAAGTGTACCAATAATACCATTGAATAGATGCTCATATGTTGGCATTGGAGGATGTGCATTTTAGGTTATATGCACCTCACATGTCTCAGAAAGGGATTGGTTTTTTTGAAATTTTCATGTCCACTAGGATGTGGTATTGAATCATCATAGGTGTACTAATATCATTAAGCTCATTAATGTTACCATTAATCAGATCTTGAACATATTACTAAAAAACATCTATTTGTAAAATGTCCAACATATTGATGGTAATTACAATAGGCATTGTCTTTGTATCCTTTAAATGGAGGCCTATTAATATCAACCTATTTTGGGTAGGGGGATATAAGGTTACACTCAAGTAACTTCTACAATAACTTATGAGGAGGTTCAAGGAATAGTGAAAATTGATTCCTTTATGGAGTAGATAGAATAAGCTAATTAGTAGGATATGATACTACATTAGTTATCACCTTTGCCTATTTTTTAGTATCATTTGTTTTGTCCTTAAACTTGGTTTTCTTTGAAAATTTACACTTGAAGTATTTGGAGGATTAACCACATACTTTAGCTTATTCATATATATGAACTTAACTTCTTGCTTCTTAATTGTATGCCATAAGTTATAAATGATTAGAATATATTAAAAATAATAGACTCATTTAGACAGGAAATCAAATTTTTATTGAATTAATATTGGAACTCATTTTAAACCATAGGATTTGTCATTTTAGAAATCATGGTCTTGTAGAAAATCATATAGTCACTGATTGATTCATTGGATCCTTGATTAAGCTTTGAAATATGGGCATAGGAAAATTTATCACTGATATTGATTAAAAAATGTATTATAATTAATCGTACAAAGGATTAAATGCATGAGATGATTGGAATGGAAGGTCATAAAAGCAACATAAAACATAGTCCTTAAAGTTTCACACAAATAACATAGTCAACAACTTTTTATTAGAGGTATAAACAAAACATGTTGCGTGAAAGGATCTTAGGTATTTCTCTCGATCACCTTTAACATCATATAATGTAATTTTAGGAGCTAATAAATTTTAGGTAATGGATAATTTGAAATCATTGGGACTAATGGATTATGAAGAAATTGATGAGAATTAGTTGAATGAATCACTCTAGAATAAATTGACTCTAATTGAAACATGTTAGAACTGTAGATATATAGTAGTCTTCATGAGGGATTGTGGTAGGTATGGATGATAATATCAAATAATTAGTGATTATAAGAGGTAAATAAGACTGCTATGTAAGGATAGACACTAAAATATAAGGAAAACTTTATGTTCCCTTGCATCATGGGTTGGCATCACATGTAACCTTAGATGTAAATATAAGAATGATAGTAGTGGTATGAACACCTATTGTAGATTAAATACCTCTAAAAGGTTGATGGATATCATTGAGGAGATCATATTATTCCTCAGATGTGATAACCTTACCAATTTATGCATTGTTAACCTCTAGGATGACCTTTAAGTCTTTATCGAAGTTGAGAGGTTGTCAATAATATTTTGAAAAGTAGTCAATTCTTCAATTTTTTTATGATCTACCCCATTAAGGTCATTAGGATGGATTATATATTGTTATCCATTTTCATTTTGATTATCATCTTCTAGATTGGGAATTTTATCATTTAAAATATGATCATCTACTTCAATATTTTATTTTGTATCAAAATGGGAATAATAAGGAATGTTTATTTCACTCATTTTATCCTTTTTAGATTGAATGAAAGGACTTTAATTATGCTTAATTTTTATACCACTTAGCCTAGTACTTTGACTTCGAGGGACAAAAGAGATAGCATTTATAGATGGCATAGATAAGGTCATGAAAATATGTAGGAGGTTAGGGTCAAGATGAAAAATATTTATTAACTTAATATATGGGGAACTCAAAAATTAGATCTGAAACCCTAAGGCAAAAATATGAAAACCCTAAGAAATAAAAATGAAATTTTATGGAAAACCTAGGGTTTTACATGATAAATATGTGAACCAAATTCACCAATATGTATTACCTTATTTTTTATTAGTGTATCTAAACAAAATAGAACTTTTGAATATTTGAATTGTCTAAGATATCTCTAAATTAAGCAAATCTGAATGTTGTAGGTAGATGTTCACTTACACTTTATTATTTATACAAAAAACTAAGAAGACTAAGGTAATTAAGTTATTAATATTTATTTAGGTATGAGAATGTGTGAAGGTGGAAGAAATGATTGAAACTAGATTTAAAATTACTCATCTCTATAAAAAATACTTTCTAGACTTGCTTGGATAAATCTGTCAGTAGTTGGATGCCTACATCAGCTATAGGCATTTGATCTATGTCAAAAATATTCCTATAACTTGTGTATGAATATTTCATTACAAATCACTACTTTTACTTGTAATCCATTTTTATATGCAATATCAAAATCTCACTATTTTGTACAAGTTAATAAATGTGTTTCATTCACCTTGAAATATAGTTCCTCTTTCAACACTAGGTTTACTTTAAAAAAAAATGGAAAATATGGGTTGAGCTTACCCTAACCACCCCTTTTGAGTGGCTAAGAACTTACTACATTTACAATAATTTTAAGAAGGATCAAAACACACAAAATCATTTTGAATAGGTATATGTGTGAAATAGTGCTACTTTAGTATGGATGCAACCTGTAATCTAGCTTTCAACACTTTATAGTAAGAAAAATTAACTTGGCTTAGGTGCTTCAAACTTGGCTGAGGCCTACTCCTTTGAAGAATTTTTGATTTTAAATGTTTAGTATTTTTGATTTTAATGTGTAGATGTATAAATGTCCTCTCAGTAGGTGATAAATAGATACTCAATAGATATGATTATTCTTAAACATATTACATATAAATCGTTAAATTTTTGGGTAACTTATCATGCCATTAACATGAAAAACATACAAGTTGACCCATATGGAGGATTTAAATATGGAAAATAACCATTGTAAGGTGTGAATATATATTCTAAACACATGGATTACTTTAACAATAAGATATATTTGAGTACAATCGGAGGCATGTGGAAAATAAAAACAATGATATGATAATCAAGAGACAATATAGTTAGGATAATAAGAATATTAAGCAAAAAATAAGTAGTTATGCAGGTGACTAATAGAAAATTTAGAATGCTAGGCCCATAGATGAAATTACATAGGAGAGAAGGGTTTGTAAGATCCATATGTGTATGTGAAATAGGTAAATATACATCAAAATAGAAATTTTCAAGTGTCTAATACTAGATTAATGTGTCTACACACAAAATATGATATTAATTTTAATGTCCTTTATACTAATTTAACTTGTTATAACTATAAAATCAAATTTACTTTTTAAAAGGATTATTTATATAAGTATCTATATGCACTCAAAAAGTAAACCTCGTGTTAAAATATACATAACAATACATATGTAATGGATCTAGATGTGCAATTAATAACATAGTACACAAAGAATATGACACAATATATAATGTGGAAAAATTCATATGGAGGTAAAAAACCATAATGTTTATTTATTCATTAATTATAAACTTCACTCAATACGTAAGCCTTTTTACTCTCACTTCTCTCTCAAAATTTTCTTCATAAAACTCTTTGGAATTATATTTGTCATATATTAAATATCATGATGTCTCGATGATAAATTCATCATAATCATGTGTAAATTACCAAAGGGTTAAATTTTTTTTTATATAGGGGTAATGGACCATTGTAACCAATAGGTCTAAATTCTCCTCAAGGAATCTAATAGTGGTAGTAAATATATTTAATTTATTTACACGAGATTACCTCATGTTAATAAATAAAATATATTTATTTTAATTATTTGACCATTGTAAAATGTTAAGGGTACTTATCACTACTACTTAAGCATTAATATTCTAACACTCCCCCTTAATGTTAAGTGGGGATATATTCTATAGTCATCTTAATAAAGGAATTATACTCTATGAATAAACTATAATGATTTTATGAGGCATGTATAATTTGAAGGATTTAAAAACCTTCATCATACTAATATCACATTTTAAAATAAAAAGAATTATAATCCACAAACTACTTAGAGTAAGTTTAGTCTAACATGATCATGAGACTAATGTCACAGTTTCTCATAAATAGTCAACCAAGCATTTTAGAGCCTTTTATAACATAAGGACCTCAATTACAATATATGATTTTAAGTATTGGGTACATTGTAAATTCATATATAGTGAATTTTACCAAAATCACATACTATAATTTATTACAATACTTTATAATGAGAAGCATAAAGAAAAAGGAGGAAACACATGCCCATTAGAAAATGACATTGTTATGCACACTCCCCCTCAATGGAAACTCTGAGAGGCCCAACATTATACAAAATTGACAAAACTTGGTAGCACTAAGTGGTTTTGTGAATATATTTACCACTTATTCATCTATAGGATAAAATTGTATATCAATATCACTATTACAGACTTTTTCTTAGATAAAATTCATATGAAATTTAATCCACTTAGTTTATTAGTACTGCACTAGATTTTTTTCTAAAACTATAGAACTTTTATTATTACAAATAAATGTAGTACTATGAGAAACATCCAAATAAAGTTCTTATAACCACCTTCACAACCACATGGATTATTTAAAAACTTCTATGTGATAACTTCTATAACACATTAAAAATATATCTAAAGAAAGATTTATGATATCAAAGCATGGTTAACATCACAATAACCAAATACATCAAGATAAATGATGACATATGTTTATCTATGGTAAAATACATTTTAAATAATTAAGTAATGTTTTTGGGCAAATCGATTCACTACTTTAATTACTAAGTTAGTGACACTCATAAATAATTTTATGCAATTCATTATTAGATATCTCTATTAGTAACAAGATGGGCATGCCCAATTATCATGTGATTCACATACAAAAATTTAAGTTATTTAAACATTAAATATCTTATTAGAAAGAACTTTTTTTTTAATTTGAATATGATAAAATTTGTAATGTTAATATGCTTTTTTGCATTTTCCATTGATCTATAAAAATATTAATAGAATATTGGGATATGTAACCTCTCGTATATCAAATATGGACAATTTTAACATGATATGTAATCATCCAATCAAACAAATATGAGACTGAAATAAATAATTTGACATGTATGGACTTATGCTTTTTAAATTGAATGATGAGGAGCCAATTAATAATATAAACTTCATTTATAATTTTCATTTCATAACATATATTTTTATCAAATGAAGCATATGAGTTAACAAGAAATTACCTATCAATGTTCTTAATGTCTTATGAGCTAAAAGTACTGATGCGTGTCAAAAACATCATGTCTCTACACATGTATGATCTTAGTTCAAAGGGGTGGATCTTAATTAGGCTAATCTATAATTATAATTATAGAAGGGGGCATAATTGTTATAACAAGTCTTTGGTAGGCTTCCAAAACCACACTTGATTCTTTCAAATCTATATAACTTCCTTCTACTCACTTTGGCTCTGCATACACTAATTTGATGGGAGGTGATAGGGATAGATTAGAACCCACCTCTTGCAAAGATGTTCACAACTAGAAAAAAGTTTGGAAAAAGCTAAAACATGGGGGTATCATGGAGTTCATAGAGTAAGTCACAGAGAACAATGTATAGGTTGCGCACAACTTCATTATGGCTTAGAATAAACAAAAATTGACCATTCATGGCATCAAATTTAATGTTATAGAGTAATTCATCAATGAAGCGACTGGTATTTCATGTGAAGTCACTAAGGTGTTCAAGGAATAATAAAAAAAGTAAGAACTATTACAACATTTTTTAGGACAAATGACTTCATGTAGATAGATAAGAAAGGATTTCCATGGACTAATCTCCCATGCTAATGGCCTGACATTTGTCTTCAAGTCATGCATTACATGATACTTGAAGGTAAATACACTCTTATATTTTTCCACCAATTTTTACAATTAAATCATTTAATTAGATACAAAATTAGTCTACCTTTCTTTCAGATAAAGTAATTCAAAATCACTATTCTCCTACATCAAGTGAATGGCTCTAATCCCATCCTCTACCAAGGTTTGATTCTCCTACTAGTCAATCATGGCCAAGCCCTCCATGGTCAAGAGGTTCCCCCTGTGGGATCCTACTCTAGGGATGACTCCTTGGTGGAGGATCCCACCATGGGATTCCACCAGACCTTTTTTCACTCCCCTTAGGATAGCCTATCCAAGTCCCTTTCTGATGACCTCCCTCTTAATCTATTTATCCCTAAACCTAAACCTATCTCTCTCAATGTGGGCATCCCAATGGATTCTAATTAAAAAGGAAAAGCCATTCTGATCAATGAAATAGAAAGGAATAAATCGTAGTTGGAAAACTTTAACTTCAAGGTTTAACAAGTAGGGATGGATCTCACCCAAATCATTAATACCTAGAACTCTTTATATAGACAAGTCAAAAATACGGTTCAAGCCTTTGTTCAGTCTACCCAAATTACCTTGGCCCCTACCATTCAATTGCCTAAAGCTTTAAGATCCCCTCATCTGAGTTTTCCCAAGGGGGTTCCTCCTAAGAAATTTTTCCTATAAGTTAACAGATAAAAACATCCCTGTATGCTCTTCCTTGATGAAGTTACTAAAGGCCCCAAGAACTATACTTAGGCAAAGGTTTCTAAGGTAAAACAGATCATCCTGATAAATATTTCTAAAGATGTTGAAGACCCACTAGAGGGACTTTCCTCCTAAGTTTCTTTTTAGTTTCTTATTTTTTTGGTTCTCAATTTAATCCTATAATTTCTTACTTTGTATTACACTTTAGTGGTTCCAAGATCCTTGTAAAACCTAGTTTTTACCTTATCAAATTAAAAAATATGAAATTACCTCACTTATTGAATGAAAGCATATTAACAATTAAAACACAACAAATTCTTTATTATTGATCACAATATTCTTATAAAATGCAATAACTAAACATGAACATCTTGTTAAATGATTCACAATGTCATGTATATAATGCATTTAAATATTTCCCTCACATTTAACTAATGCCTTTAAATCATTAACATCTTTAAATGTAATTTGAGTAGTTTTTCCCTTTACAAACTACATAATTTTTTTGAAAATAACATAACCCTTATTTATATGCATAACTTTCTTTAAGATAACTCATTTGAATTGAAAATAATCATAAATGTAATCATTTTAAAAATAATATAATGTACATATATTTTCTTTGATTTCTTATCTAAGACCAATATATCTATTACAATATAATTATAATTAACATTTTGAAAGAATCAATCTAAATAGTATTACTAACAAACACCATTGTAGTTGAGACACTTTTAATTTAGTTAGTATATTTAAAGTAAGAACATATAAATAAAAATTATTATATATAATTTATAATGGTACTATAACATCACTATGAATAAATTATAAAGGATGAGAGGAGTTAACATCATGATTCTTATGAAAGGGTTTAATGTGTTGCTTACCATGCAAATAATCCTCACAAGTTTCATGTTGAAAAGAAATAAAAAGAAGATAAACCAAAATATCATGTCGAAACATATAATATAAACTTTTAAAATTAACATGACCTAATCTTTGATGCCATAATTAAGATTTATTTCTACTATGTGATGAAAGACAACATCCAAAGGAAGTAATTTTTTTTTTGTATAACCATTATGTTAAATCCTTCAATCATTTTTAAAATGAGAACATGATACTAAATTTTTAATAAGTTTAGGAACATAGAACACATAATTTATATCAATATTTTTAAATTTAGCTTTTCCTTGTTTCTTAGTTTCTAGAAATAAAATACTACATAAATAAATAATTTTAGATATATCACTAGTGTTAGATAAAATACTTGATAAATAAGTCATGACAGATGCATCACTATCTAAAAACCATTCATTTTCAGTAGAATCAAACAAGGTAGGTTATCAAATAATAATGTTAGTATTATGATACTCATTGTTATTATGATTCTAGTTTTTATTTTTATGTTGATTCTAATTAGAAACTTTATTCCCTTTGTTATTTTTAGAGATTTTATTTTTGTAAAAATATTCCATTTTATATACAAATTTACCACATAGATTTTAATTTTCATTAAATTTGACTTTATGATTCTTATTACCATATTTATTATTCCTATTTTTGATATTGGCAAAATTAGGGTTAGATTAATGATTTCTATTATTTTAAAGAATATGAATAAATCTGAGAAGTTCCTGAGTGACATTCTCTTTAGAATAAAAATTTAACATTACTTGTTATTCTTGAATAAAAAATGCTGAAAAGGTAGTGAGACAAGGGATATATTTATCTATTTGGTATTTAGAATTAAGAGTTGAAATAAAATTAAATTTTTTTTTATGAATATTTAATTGAATAATAAATAACAACTTATCTTGAATAATATTTCAATTATAACCATATAATTAAAATTTAATGTTTTTAATTTTTTAAGAAAATTAACAACTTTTTCATCACCTTTTCTAGCTGTAGATTAGATTTAAGAATTAGTTTAATTATCTTAGAGAGATGAGTCCTCTCGTGCATAGACTTAAGGAGTTTTTAGACGTCACTGGGAGACTCTTGATTATCGATATGGAGTAGGAATTCATCCTTAATACTCCTTATAATAATTGACATAACTTATTATGATTTATATTGAAATGTATTGGTAAGTTCAGTCATGACATTTCTCTTTGACGAAGATTTTTTAGTCTCGATAATAATATTCCATAGTTTAAGATCTATAAATTCAATTTTAATACATATTTTATAAATGTTATAGTTATATGCATTTAATATTTTAGATTTGTCTAGCATAAAATTAGGAGAAGCCAAAACTTCCCTTTAAAGATGACACTCTGAAACTATAATTTAAAAAAAAAAAAAAAAAAAAAAAAAGTGTTTTTATACTTTATTTGATAACAAAGTAAATTTATAGTGAATGCAAGCAATACTTGTTCAATTTTAAGTGAAATAATTTGAAAAATATGCAAAATATTGAAACAAAATTAAGTGTCATAAGTGTTGTACAAAATAACTATATAAACATATTTTTTAAATTTTGATGCAAAAAATATATTAAGTTTGGTCTAAAACTAATTTGATTAAAAAAAAATGTGTTAGTGTGTTTTGAACACTAGATCTCAACTTTTACAAGTTATTTGAAAAATAACAACTACCAACTCCCTCTTTACAATTTATAAGAGTTTACATGCAATATATTATTTTTACATTATATTTAATTGAATTTTATTTTAAAAAATAAAAAATAAATAGGAATTCTGTGCATTAAAAAAATCATTTCATATATTTTTTACTTTCTAGTAAAAGGAAAAATAGAAAGTGGGGCCACACTTTTGATTTGCATGGATTTTAATTTTTAATAAATTAAATATTTATTAAATATATTGTAAAAAACTATTACCAACCTTATGAAGCACTTTTATCAATGAAATGACACATAAGAGGAAGCTGGGCATTGTATAGGTGTTTGAAGAAACCCCCACAAGGCTTGGAATTTTCCAAACACTCCTTTATAGGTCTAAAGAAGATAATAAAGCTCTCAAAATCAAAGTTATATGTCAAAATTCATTATTTATGAATTTTTTTGCTATTCTAGGCCATATATGGATGTCATAGGAAGCCAAGATCTTCAAAAAAATGTTTTAAAATTCAACATGTTCTTCAAAAGTGTTTACATGCCAAAAAATTAAGAGATTTGATCCTTTAAATAGAGAGCCAAGAATCATAGTCAAATACAATGAATTTTATAAGTTTTTTAGCCTTTTAAAATGATATAAGGGGCTTATAAACAAGTATAAAATAATATTTAGCTTTTTATTTATTGAAACATGTGTTAATTTGCTCAGATTTACAATCATCAAGCTCCAAAACAACATAAAATTAAAAAAAATGGTTTAAAGAAAATATTTTAAATAAATTCCATAGTCATACTATATGTTATACAGGTTGAGTTTTGTGTTAAAAAACTTGATTGAAAACTTTCAAGGATGTCTCCAATGCTATTGCCAATTAATCAACACATCACCTATGCTCTGAAATCATGTTAAAATAAATATAACAATACATATGTAATGAATTTAGATGTGAAATTTATATCAAAGTACACACATAATATGACATAATATATAATGTGGAAAACCTCATATAGAGGTAAAAAACTATAATGTTAATTTATTAATTTATGAGAAACTTCACTCAATACATAAACCTTATTCCTCTATCTTCTCTCTCAGAATGCTCTTCACAAAACTCTTTGTAATGAAAATTTGCATATATTAAATGTCATGATGTCTCAATGATCAATTCATCACAATCATATGTAAATTACCAATGGGATAAAACCCTTTTTATATTATGGTGGTGGACCATTATAACCAATGGGTCCAACTTCTCCTCAAGAAACCCAATAACAATAATAAATATATTTAATTTATTTACTTAAGATTACCTTGTGTTAATAAATAAAATATATTTATTTAACCATTATAAAATGTAAGGGTGTTTATTAGTGTTTAACCCTAAAATCTAGAGGAGAGAATCTAGGGTTAAAGGGGTAGAGATATCCTAAGGCACAAGGATGGTAGACTATCTCAATAGCAGGCCAAATAATTTGTAAACTCAGATGAACAGATACTAAATTTATTATTTTGAGATATGATAAAAATAGAAAGTATAGATATGTTAGATATTGCAATGATAATGAAAAAATATACATAGTTGGTTTTAATGTTAATACATACTTATATTTGGAATAAGAAAGAATGCAACTAGAAGTGGATTTTGGATTAGTCATTAGATTCTAGATTAAGCACTTCTATGAATTTAAAAACTTGCATCAACTTCAGCCAGTTATGTTGACACTTCTATATAACCTAGATATATTTGTCTTATATGGAATACCTATTGGATATAGATGTGACTACCTATAATATTTTAGGTTTTTATTACCTTCGCTATGGTGTGCTTAGATTTGGTTCATGGACTATCTTTCCCTATCAAATATAAAAACTCTAATTCTTCATCTTCATAGTAGCTATGGGAAAATGGGTTAGTGGATACATGATGTTGGGATAACCTCAAATAATTCTCTATTAGTGGGTGTTACCTAAAATAGCCACTACTCTAAAGAGGGCCTCAAACTCATAGTTATCCCTTACATGTTGGCTTGTGTGTATAAGGATGCAATATGTGACATGAAAGTACATAGAGTGACCTAGATTGTAACTTAGAAAATGTGGTTTATGGGATACTCTTTCAGTAATTTAGACTTATAGATGTGCTATCCTTATGAATAATATGGAAATATTAAAAAATAGGGAAGTCTTTCTCATTTAAATGCTTGATTTAATGCTTTTTGTAAGTTTCCTTATGCAAACTAATAAATTATTAAGTGAGGAATGAATGAGGCTTGATCCTATATTTATGCCAATTCTTTTAAAAAATATCTCATAATAAATCACTTAGGTCAACCATAGGTATACATTTCATTTATAAACTGTATGACTTTAAGGCATTAGACATGTGTTTGGATAAAACACTTGCGTCGATGTAGGTGTCTGACTAAGATGCAAGTGTTTAGACAAATATAAAATAAGCATAGGTCCAAAACTTGTAGAAATAAAAGATAAGAAGGTTTATAAAATTCTAAGCATGATATAAGGTTTGAGTTATCGAAATAAAATTGGTCAGACTAAGAGATAAAAAATAAGTATAAATAGATAGTGTATATGAGCCTTTCGATAAGAAAAAAGTTTAGAAGTTGAAGGTACATCCATGATATTTATTTTTATAAGTATACAAGATTTAAGTGCCCTATAATTTAGAAAAAATGTCTACATTTACCCCCTTTAATGTAGTAATGAAATTGCTAGTTTAAAGGAAAAAGAATGTGTACCTAGGTATGTATAACATACCTTGTCTTTGTGTGAGTCCAACTTGAGTGATTTGTTGGTGACTAACCTATACATTGATGGAACCACCTTGAATTTTATCCATTTAATTTAAAAAATATGTAACATTATGAATCATTGAAATTGATATTAGGATAAATATAAATCTAAAAAGTTCATAAATATAGAAATATTGAATTAGAAAACTTACCCCAACCTTGGATCTAAATGTGAGTTACCACCTGATAGTTGAGATTAAATCAATCATGTAACCCAATCATACTTATAACCTAGTGAGTGTGAGTGAACCAAGTCAAATCACATGATAAATATGGTGAGGTTGGATGATTTAATCAAGTCTAACCTATAAAATTGGCAAGATTGAGTGATTTAATCACTTCAATCATACAAAAAATAAAACTAAATACTATAGTAGATTGGCTCAATATAGTCAATAACAATACAACTTGGTGATCTAAAGTCCATATAAGTGTTTGAAATCTAAAATTTGATTTGATTTTAAAAATCTATGTGCTCTTTTACATAGCATATGCACCTTATATATGTCTCATGCTTAAGTATGATTATAGTAATGGTACCAATCTATAAAACTCTACCAAAACTATTTATATGAATCATATAAATATGAATTTTAGCCAATTTATGAATTGTGTAAGTGTAGAGGATATGTTCTCATATCATGCCCCCACTATAATATAAAATTGAAAACTAGTGTATGTGTGGAGGTTTTTTTCCAAAACACACCACCATTATATATTTGAATCTGGTGAATTATGAAAAATGTGAAATCCATGCCTCTATGTCACTTTCCCACTAATATTACCCCCTTTTAGGTGAGTGGAAGTAGAAACAAGTAGTCATCTTTTCTCAAAAAGATAAGATAACTGTATAATTAGTGTATGAACCATGTAACATATAAAATAAACATGTCTAGGTATATATATCATTGAAACATGAGGAATATCATGACATAAAGTTCTAATATGCATGATATGAATCATGGAAACATCTATATATTAACAATAAAATATCAAAAAAAAAATCAAGCACACACACAAGAACACTCAAAATAAAATCAAAAGACAATTGTCCAAAGAGACCTCAAATAAGGGGCATGTTCAAATGTCATAAAATTAAATGGACATGCCTTAGTTAAATGTATAAAAATTAAGAAATGAAATATTAAAATGTTGATATATAACAAATCATGACATATGCAAATGTCATCATATGAAAAGCATAGGCATGGATGCTAGAATCAATGGAGCATATTCAAATGCTTGAGCAAGTAATACAATGCAAGTCAATAGAAAGCAATGAACACACTCAAGAAAGTGTAAAAAGGAAAGCATGGATAATAATCAACCAACATAAACATAACATACTAGCCCATGGATCATATGTGTTATCAAAAAATGTTAAGTATATAACATATCAATCACAATTTAAAAGATATAATCATGGATAAAGGCATGTGTAAGTACATAAGCTTAAACATGATAATGAAAAATGATCATAGAATGATATAACCTAGGTGTATTATGATCAAATAAATAGATGGCTCTAATGTCCATATGACATGAGTAGAGGGAAGGTCCAACATCTGAAGGTGCATATATAATGTATTTATGTATGCGGTAATTACACTCAAAAGATATGTGAAACATGTGTATATATGAATAAGTTATATGCTATCTACCAACATATAACCATTAACATATATGCCAATAAGCTAATATAACATGTATATTCTATAAATATTTTTGGAATTATTAATTATTTTGAATTTTCTATTATTTTTATAATATGTCAAAGAAATAAAAATCCTATGATCTCATCCAATGGATGATCATAGGTATCTCCCCATTGGGAACCTAGTGCAATAAACTAATGGTATTACTAAGGAACATGTATAGGTGTAATATCTATCATCATAGAATCTATAATTATTTGTATAATAAGAATATATGGCCATGAAGAAATAATAGAAAGAACGGGGGTTCATGGAACTTATCATTGAGTGCTCTGTGGTTTTGCTAGAATAATAATAGGAACATGTTTAGGTACTCTGGATATCCAAATATGATGTGTAGTAGATGAGGATTCTATAAAACCCACTATGGATCTTTGGTGTAATGATATCTCAAGTACTAGCCACCTAGAAAAGGGGACTACCTATTGATTATCTTTTTATAGAGGATTACCCTTATTAGGTTTGATAAATAACTTATTGGGTATAATTTTTTCTTATTCAAGTGGACATTTATCTATAATTATAAAAACTATAATTACCTAATTGACATGAATGTATTTAACACATCCATGCACTACATAATGTATTGATCAAAGTGTATGTATCCAAGGTCATCCTAACAACATATCAAAGACACCTATGGAAGGTATAACTAATAAGGTAGTAACCACATGTATGAGACCTACCTATAAAGGTAAGTCAATATCACCAAGAATCCACTATGAGGTCCCATCAAATGTTATAATTGATTTGGTCAAAGGATGTAAATCATTATTTGTATAACCAAAATGTGTAAGTAATGCCATGGTACAAATATATTCACTTAAACATTATCAATCATAATAATGTGTATAGGTTGGTGATCAAGGTATGCTTGAATAAATAAAGAATGAATAATTAAGTCATCAACCCTAATCTCATTATCATTGAAAGTAATAGAGGGTCGATGAACCATAGGTGTACACAACATATAAGTAAAAATAATCCAAATGGGTAACTATAATTTTATGGTGGAGGATGTGAATTATATGCCATTTTCACCTTTAAAGTATTGTTATAATGTTCTTGCAAAGGATTGATAAATATTTTTTAATTCTGGTGATCACTAAGTTATGAATCTAATTCTTTTGGAGGGTCATCAAATGTAATATTTTGGTCATTAATGAGTTCTTGTATTTTATGCTTTAAGGTAAAACATGTATTCATATAATGTTTGAGGCATTGGTGATAGTCATAATAAGTATTGACATCATACCCTTTGGATAGAGATATGAGGTGACACTCTACAAACTACAAGAGTAATGAATTAGAACACTTAAGTAAGCATGTAATTTGTTTCTATGGTATATTGGATAAGATAATATGATTAGGTTGTTATGACACTATATTAACCATGGTAGTTATTTATTTTTTAGGTTCAAGAGGTTTTGAATTGTAGCTTGATTTGATAGTAAGCTTGGTATTAGATGTAGATATAGTCAATGTGTTTTCTACATACTTAAGTTTTTTCAATGAGATAAGTTTCATTTCATGATCATGAAAAATATGTCATAAGTCATCGAAAGATTTGATTTTTTTAAAATAATGGACTCATGTAAATGAGAAACAAAACTTTGATTAAATATGTATTCAAGTTATTTTATCTTCCATAAGATTGGTCATTTTAGCTAACATTATCTTATATCATAAGACATATTCATTAATTGGTTCCTTATTTAATTTTTTCAATTTGGACACAAGAAACCTTTTCAGTGATATTGATAGAAAACTGTGATAAAAATTAGTCTACAATAGGTTTGAATGCATTTACTGATTAGATTGGTAAATCATGGAACCACCTTAAAGCATTGTATTTTAAAATCCTTGAAAATAATTTTATCAAAAATTTATCATTGGAGGTATAATCAAAGCATGACACATAATTAAATTTAATATGTTATTCAGGATCACCCTTACCATCATAAAATGTACACCTATATATTAAAAAACTAGTTAGAAAAGGTACAAATATATTTATTCTATAATAAGATTATGCAACACCTCTTGTGAATCAATAACATAAGGTGATTTCATAGAATTTATTTCAATATTTGTAACCTTAATTTGTAAAAGTTTTATATTTTGGACAGGAGCTTACACCTCTTGGTATTTAAGCTTGGATATTTGAGTATCACCAAAAGAGGTGTACCCATGGGTTGGGTAGATATAGGTATTGAAAATGAGAATTGGGTTGAATTATTAATGATTTCAATATAAGATATGACAATATTAGTTTCAAGGAACAAAGGTTAGAATACATATCTTGTGCCTCCATTAGATGTTGGTGGATTGATTAGAATGGAATAAATTGTAGTACCTTATAAGGATTCACCATAACTAGGTGAGGAAGCCTCAACCTTATCATGTTTACTAATTTCATCTCTTGTAATATAAAAAAATACATATATTAACCCCTTTTTATTTAAATGAGTCACTAATGCTTATTTATATTCCTTTTGAAATCAACATTTTTTGTTAATATTTTATATTACTTAGAAATGAAAGAGGTTAGAATTTGAAAGAACAAATTGAAACCCTAGTTGATTGAAAACCTAAGGCATTAAAAAAAATATATTCACATAGGTCAGGTTCACCAAATGTTTAACCCTAAAATCTAGATTGGGGAATCTAGGGTTAAAGGGGTAGAGATAGCCTATGACACAATGATGGTTGGTTATCTCTATAACATTCAAATTAATTTTCAAAATTAGATAAACATATACTAAATTTATTATGCTAATACATGATAAAAATATAAAGTAAAATTATATTAGATATTGTAATAATACTAAAAACAAGATACTTAGCTAGTTCTAATGCTAATGTATATCTAGATATAGAATAAAAAATAATAAGATTGGAATTCGATTATGGATCAATTTTTATATTCTAGATTAAATACTTATGTGACCTCATACACTTGCATCAACCTTAAATGGTAGAATTGAAACTTATATCTAAACTGGATCTAGGTATTTTATACAAAATACCTACTAGATCTAGATGTGACCATCTAAAATATTCTAGGTTATGTGTCACCTTTATTATGGTGTGTTTAGATATATCTCATGGATTTTTTCTCCTTGTCACATAAAAAAACTCTAATTATTCATATTCATAGTATATATGAAAAATGTTAGTACCCAAAATTACACTAGAGCAATTGGGACCTTGTCTATATCAAATTTTATGTCCTTAGCTAGATTTCTATCTCCATGTATTCCTTTGGAAGGTCAAGGTCATGTACACAATTTTCTAAGTCCTTTGTCTTGTCTTTTCTTAGTGAAGGTGTTATTTCCTTTAGACTTTTTGGGCCTTTTTCATGAACACAATGTTTGATAGAAATAGGTCTTTGAGATTTTTGTCTTAGACAAAAATTTCAAAGACTTATTTTCGTCAGACATTTTATCCACTACAAAAGTTCTAAAAGAATTTCATATCTTGTCTTTTCGGTCTTAAGTGTTTTTAGGTCATTTGTTTCAAACTTTTTATCCATGGTAAAGAGTTTGAAGGGAACTCACCCTTCAGGAAGTTTGCCCACATAAAAATCTTGAAGGAATTGTAGGGTCATTTTCCCTTGCAAAATTTCTAAAATATCATTTCATCTGGGCGTTTTTCCTTTTCAAAATTATCAAAAGGTACTTTTTAGAAGTCCCAAAGGGTCATTTTGCCTTTACAAAATGTCTGAAGGATTATTTCATTTGGGAATTTTTCCCTTGAAAAATTCCCAAAGGGTAAGTTTGAAGGGTGAAGGACACTTGAAAAAGCCCCAAAGGATATTTTCAAGACTTTCAGAGGGTCATTTTGCCTTTGTAAAATTTTTGAAGGATTATTTCCTTTGGGCATTTGCCCTTGCAAAATTTATGAAGGGTGTTTACAAAATGTTCAAAGGATAATTATGAATCTGAAGGACACTTAAACAAATCTTGAAGGACCATTTAGAAAGTTTTAAGGGCATTTTTGTAGGGAAAGTTCCCTTAAATTTTTTTTTGAAGGATATTTTCAAAAGTTTGAAAGGTATTTTTTGCAAAATTGCTGCAGAGCAGAGGTCCATTTCCTTTAGACATTTTGCCCAAGCAAAAAGTTTGAAGGATAAGTTTGGATGGTGAAGGACATTTTCAAAAATTCTAAAGGGAAATTTTATCAAGGAAATGGTCTAGTGCAAAGCTTTTGAAGGATATGTCTCTTAGGGAAATGGTCCACTTCAAAGTTTTTAAAGGGTATTTTTCTTTCAAAAAGTGCACTTTTTGAAATACCAAAGGGTTAATTTATTGGGCATATGTCCTTTATATTTTATCTGAGGGATGTTTTTACATCAAGGTGGACCAAGTTAAATTTTTAAAGGGCACTTTTCCAAGTTTTGAAGCACAATTTTCAGAGGAAAAAGAACCAAACATGAATTATTTTAAACATTTTGTCTGCAAGAATTGCTCAAGATAAGGCAAACAAATTCCTTTGGGAAAAAGGTTCCACACAAAGCCCAAAGGAATTATCAAATTTTTTTTTGAAGGAATTACATTTCTTTGGGAGAAGTGCTAAAGTAAATTCTTTTGAGGGAATTATTTTAGAAAAATTGTCTGAAACAATTATTCTGATGAAGGTGAAAATCTAAAGGCTCAATTCTCATGGGAAAAGTGTGAAGTCAAATCCTTCAGGGAAATTATCTCAGACATATTGTACAAAATAATTGTCTCGATATAGTACCCAAAAGAATTTTTGTGGGATAATTATGCTAAATAAAATATCAAAGTAGAAGTGCCAGAGCAAATAGGAATGCCAAAGATAAAGATTCAGACAAAATTGTCGCAAAATAAAGTCTCTAAAAAAATATTTTCAAATTATAAGTGATGATCTCACAGGAATTTTTTGATAGGTGCACAAACATAAACTTTAAGCTATGAGGACTAGCCATTGGGATTCAAATGTTCAAAATATGGTCATAGAAGCATCAATTTTAGACCTCGTGAAGTAGTCACTTATTTTCAAATGAGGTAGATCTAATAACATGTGATTATTCAAAGTAGAATGATTTGATGATGCATAATCAAGGTTGAATAGTCAAAGGGACTCAAGAAGCCCATGAGGTTACCAAGTGGCACACCCTCAAGGCCAAGGAAGAGGCATTATCTAATCACACTCTACCCTTTAGATCATGATCTGATGGAGCATGTTTACTTGCCCAACTAGATTTAATGGAGTGAAGCCAAGATTGAAAAGTCAGAGATCCAATGGGAAAATGTAAGAAAGATAGGTGGTGCAACTACCTTCCAAAAGGTTATAGCTTGAGCATATCCTTATAAGATCAATGGCTTGTGCTTCAACAAGATCAGGTGATCTAATGACATAAAATTGCTGATGACTATTTAGTAGAGCTCAAAGAGCCCATGAGGGTGACAAATGGCACAAACATGGGGATCAGAAGGATTTTTCACCCTTCCTCATGTCAAGAAGGAATGTATAGAAATTCCTTGAGGGCCCAAATGCCCAAATTTGAAAAAATTAATAAAAAGGGTGAAATAAAGGTATATTTGTATTTTCATTTGCTTTGTTTTGTCCCAGTTCCTCCATGGAAGGATATTATAGGGTTTTAAGATCTAGGTGGGCCATTCCAATGAAAGATTACTCAAACAACCATGGATCTAGAATATTCTAAGGAAATCATTGCAAGATCAGGTTATTCCATGGTGTGCATAAGAGGAAGAACAACTATTCAAGTGGTTTTAGCTATGATAATGAGTGGCCAAAGGGCATCTTTAGGTGGTTATGTAAAATAAAAATGGTTTGTTTGGCTCCTCAAATAATAGTCTTCTTAAAAATCATGTAAGGGGAATTTCTAGCCAAAAAGCCAAGGAGTTTATTCTAGGTGGTTACATGTCCTCATCATTATTTGTGAAGGTAGTGTTGATGCTTCCAATTGCTCCACAGAGTGTTCCTTAGTGTTGATGAAAACTTATCATTTTAGAATTACTAGAATCCAAGGCATGAGTTTTAGTTTGTGATAAGTAGTGTGTCTATGATGGAATAGTCAGAAAAGTATGAGAGCTGCCAACAATTTTTTTTTGATGTGGTGGTTGGGAGCCATCAGGGTCTAAGTATTGTAGTCTTGTAGTCTTCCTAGTCAAGATTTCTAACTCTAAGCTAACATAAGTGAATATTTAAAAATGATCTTTGAACTAAAGTGAGCATTGATAAAAAAGTAGTAAAAGGTAGGGTAAGGCAGAGAAGAAATGTGATTACAAGTATTAGTATCAAACATAATGAAAAAGTTATATTCAATTTGATCATACATTTAACCAATTAGTGATGTAAACATATCATAAGCCCAAGATTCACCAAAAATTAGGCAAGATTCATAGGAAAATATAAAGATCATGAGTAAAATTCAAGATTACTTAAAGATTTTACTATGTTAATCTAAATTTCATAAGAACATTCAAATATAAAGCAAATAAAACAAAGTAAACTTAGAATCCTTTAACTAGTCTAGCACATCACAAACTAGAAACCTCATGAACATGAAATGTAGCTCATCTATCCAAGAACCAGTCAAATCTAAGACATCCACTTAAAATTGAGACAAAGTAGAAATAATATAACACAACACCAGACAATCTTTACAGAATTCCAATTGTATTAATTGCTCTAGTATAAAATTGCTCAAAATCCCTCCCTTTACAAATGGTAACACTTATCTATTTATAGAAGACATAGGTAGTGTACCACTCATATTTATTTCAAAATTTTACAAGAGGTAAGAATAGATATCCTTTTACAAATAACTCTATAGTACATATGGTCATTAGGCTCATATTAGATCAAAAGACAAATATATGCTAACAAACTAGCATATATAGTTTACAAAAGAAAAATCTTAACTTTTCTCTTGGGATGGTGGGCCCCCTTGATCACTTAGGCTAAATTAAGTCTTTCACATTGGTGTATTTTTATTTGATTAACATAAAATCCACTATGGGCTTCATTAGATTCTCTTCTTCTTGTTCAACTAATGTATCATATTCTTTGTCACTTCTGATGGTGACCTCTTGTAAGAACCTTGCTTCTACTATCTGATCTCCTATGGTGAGGATGAAATTAAGGAATTTGGAATTATATTTATTATATTGGCCTTGGTTTTCATCCTTGATGCCTTAGATGAAGGCTTGGACTCCCTGCCAGAATTCCATGTCATGCATTAGGCTAGTGGCAGTAGGTTGAGAAGGGGTCACCAACAAGGTTCTTAGAAACTTCTCAATTTTGTTCACCATGTCCTTATCTTACTCTATAAAGTCATTAGATTTTTTATAACATGAAATTAATTCTTGTATTTTATCCATTAGGATCCATTTAATGGCATTCAATTTCTTCTCTTTAATGATCTTGAAATCCAGGGGCTACTTGGTGATGTTTACTTTGATCAACTCTATCACCTAGTCTTTGGTTTCTTGCCATTATTGTATCAATGTTTGTGACTTATTGGATTGAAGTTACAAGGTATTAATCCTAAGTTTTATGGCCTTTAATCATTTAAAGGCATCTATGAGGTACTTATTTAACATCTTTAGTAGGTCCTTTGGAATTGATAGTGAGACTTTGGCCTCCAAGTCTTTCTTCTCTTTCTCCAAGTTTAGGATTCTTTACTTCATCCCTTAAATTCCCACCATAGCCATTACTGAATGGGCTTCCAATATACTTGCAATATCTTCTTGATGAATGGGGTGCTCCCCTGCTACCTAGCCTTAGACTAGAGTTAGTCTTGTAAATGGTTCTACTCATTGAAAAGTGACTTCTTCAGTTCCAATAGTTACTTTCTTGATAGTAACCTTCTCTAGTGTAGCTATATCAAGGTGAAATTGTACCTTGGGATTTGCTTATGAAATATTTGAATCTTCTAGTGTTTTGAGACCAGACCCTCTTGATTGCCCTGATTCTTTTATTTTCTTTTTGCTATCCTTAGCAACCTCAATCATTATCTTCTCTTCTTGCTCCTTCATGAGCTCTAAAATCTAGTGTTGGACTTCATCATTAAATTAAACATTGGTAGTGCTAGTCAAAGCCCATGAATGCATTTAATAGGTTATCTTTTGGAACTTATCATAAATGAACTAGTTAGGGATGATAGGTCCATATATGGGAAATTCATCACTAAACAAGTTTACCTCACTTGTTGGGTGAATCCACTTGGGTTTCTTTAGGACTCTAGGAACCAAAGCCATATCCATCTCCCTCTTTCTTTTGGTCATGAGGATAAAATATAAGGAATATCCTTTGCCTTTGTCTATCTCTTCAACTTGAGGACCTTTAATTAGTGCCACCTCAGTTGTGGTTCTTTCATCTTCATCTCCTTCCTTGTCTGACTCGTATGTATCTACAAGTTCCTTAAAGAACTCTTCCACTATTTCATAAGGTTCCAAGGAAACCATTAAAAGGTATTCTATAGGGGAAGGGGGTCTTTAAGGTAGAGCTAAGGTAGAGGGTCCCTCTCCTAGCGTATGTTCCATCTTTTGTTCACTAGGTCCTTTAATTTTTGGCACTTGCTATTGAGGTGGACCTTGAGGCACTTATGGTGGACTCAAAGTGGAAGGTAAGAAGTGTTATTGCAAGGGATTAATTTTCCATATTTCTCCTGATGGTTTTTCTTCCCTCCATAACCTATGTTTTAATTTAAATCCATGCCCTTTAAACCTAGCCAACACTTCCTCAAAGTTGGATGCCTTTGTGTATAAGTGGTCATATGTCCCAATTGATGTTCATAAGGTACCTTATGTAGTTTTTTGAATTATAGATGGTAAAACACATTTCCCTTTGGATCCCATGTCTTAAGGTCATCTAATTGGAAGTAAAATGTCTCTCTATTCCTTGCTAAGATCTCTAGTTTCTTCCATCCATGAATCATTATCTTCCCAATCAGATATTGGAAGAGATGTAGGATTACCTTCTTCTTCTTCTTTCTACATACATGGTATATACAATGAAGGAGTTGATGAGCTATCTCTTACTCAGCCAACTTGATTGGGACATGCACTGGTAGCGTATAGGGTTGAGTTTGGAAACCTTTAATTCTAATGATTGTACAATCAGGAAAGAGACATGTCACCAATGTTTTAAAAATTTCCTAATTAGGGGGTGAAACTTGGGAATTAAAATTACAATAATTATCCCAACTAGAGTGGGATATATGCAATCACAAATGAATTGTATGTGGTCTCTATACTTGAATATGCACAATTTGGAGTAATGGTGAGAAATGGTAGTATTGCTATGAGGGGACCAATTCCTAATGGCAAGGAAGTAGGTTGAGGCCATGAAGGCATATAATAAGTAATACATCATTGTGAATAGTTAGCTTGTCTTCTTTTTAATCCCATTGAATTGTCTCCCTAGATGGATACTTATCATTTCTATAATAGGTGGAGTCAGCTTCTATTATATCATGAAATAGATATAAGAGACCCACCTGTGGTCAACATAGGATGTGATTTTTTCTCCAAAATCCCTATTCAACAAAGTCATGATGATTCTAATCCCTTCCCTGAATTGTATAATTAGGATTTCACCATCATGGTTTCTCATTACGTGAGTTCCTCTATCTAGCCATGGTCTTAAGATATTATCTAAGTCATTCTTAGTGGTCCATTCCTTGATTTTAGGGAGGTATATGTGAGTCTTGGGAAGCTTATAGTATATTTTAAAATCTATTTGAGCTATATAAGAAAACCTCTTGGATGTACCCTCCTTTATTATCTAGTTTCCATCTACTCTACAATCAATGAACATAGGAGCTAGGATATTGATACAATAGAGTACCTCTAGTTTGGTAGCTATGAGGTGAAGTCCAAACATCTGGATTACCATAAAATCTTCATGTCTCCATTTGGTGGTTGTAATTTATTTCTCTTTGGGAACCAATGGTTGTAGAAGGTCAATTACAAAGAAGATTTTTGACCAATTCTTCATATCATTATTCAAGGCTCCTACATCCAGTTTAGTGTCTTTGTAACATCTTTATTCAATATCAATTGATAAGTAAACCTCTATCTCATCTTGCCATTATTGTCTTTTAGTGGCCATGTTCCTCCAATTGGTTAATTTCCCTTAGACTATGTGATCTCATTGAGTGATTTTAGCTCTTCTCAAGGTGATTTTTATCTCTTTTGAATGTAATTATGATTCAATTGGGAAAGAATTAGGGATTTATGTTAGAAAACTAGGGTTTTTTCATAGATTTAATGGTAAAGGTGGAAATTTCATAAATTCACTGATGTTACTCCCACGAAAGTCCTTTCAAAAGATAGCTGTTAGTCTTTGAAAGTTTTCTTCATTTTGCACCATTAGATTGGATATACGAATGGACATGATCTATTGATCTCAATCCATGAAGTCTTTTCTAATTGGTCACCTTTGTTATGATTTATCCTCATTGAAAAGTCTTTGGCCATTTCGCATCATTGGATCAAATCCTATGATGAAGCGTGGACTGTTAGATCTATAAAGATGCACACAAGTTAACAAGCTTTGACCTTAATAAAACTTAGGTTAAAAGTCTTCTACTAATTTTCATGTTAAAAAAACAAAGGGGCATTTTAAAGGGTTGATAAATACATCCCTTCACTAGGCTAAAAGTTTAGACTATCTTAAATTTGACATCCTCATGAACGTTAAAAACTATTCTCATAAACATTGAATGACAGGCATAAAGCTATCAAATTTAAGCTCATCTAATATACTTAGAGGGATTAAGATTAAGCCTTGTAGTCATGTTGTGTTGAAAAACACATTATCATTTAAGCTAAAAGCATGCTCCTTGGGTAATATGTCTAAGTATTTAGGCTACATGATCCCTTAAGTCCATTTTGATTGGCTACTTAAACTTTGATTAGGTTGAATGCCTTCAGCCATTTTGCACCATCAGATCAAATTCTATGATGAAGCGTAGACCATTAAATTTATGAAGATGCACATGACTTAATGATATTCAAGATTTGATATGACTTAGGTTAAAAGTATGTTTCCTAAGTCTATTTATGTTAAAAAACACAAAGGGTTCCTCTAAGGGTTAAGAAATACATCCCTTTACTAGCCCTCAAGGTTATACTATGTTAAAAAGTCTTCAGTGATTTTGCACTGTCAGATTGGATCTATGAGTGAGTGTAGGCCATTGATTAAAATACATGTACTCATCAATTATTGGTCCCTACAAAGAGCAAATATTAGGGTTAGGTATAAAACAAGGAACCTAGAAAGACTTCACATAGTTGCCCTTAAACATTTTTCAAAGGGTCACTTTCTCAGGAATGTGTCTTAACCAATTCTCCCAAAGGGTAGGTTTCAAAAAAGTCTAAGGGTTGATTTGTTTTGGATAAATCATCTACAAGAAATAGTGCCTAAAATAATTTCTCCGAAGGGCACTTTCTGCTAAAGTAGACCGGGACAAATTTACCAGGGTTAGGTATAAAACAAGGAACCTAGAAAGACTTCACATAGTTGCCCTTAAACATTTTTCAAAGGGTCACTTTCTCAGGAATGTGTCTTAACCAATTCTCCCAAAGGGTAGGTTTCAAAAAAGTCTAAGGGTTGATTTGTTTTGGATAAATCATCTACAAGAAATAGTGCCTAAAATAATTTCTCCGAAGGGCACTTTCTGCTAAAGTAGACCGGGACAAATTTACCAAAGGGACACTTCAAGAAACTCTAAAGGGTACTTTCTGCTAAAGTGGACTGAGACAACTTTCTTGAAGGGATACTTCAAGAAACTTTGAAGGCTCACTTCAAGAAAGTGCCTCAAAGTTAAGATTTCAAAGGGTATTTTGGGGTTTAGGTGGGATCATTTTCTTGCATTTGATCTATACTGTCTAATTAGATATGTGAGATAGTGAGAGCCATTAGATATATAAAGATGCATGAAGTTTAAACAAGTAATAAGTCATTAGGCTTTGAGACTTGAGTAATTGATAAAGAAGACACTAAAGTAGGAGGGGTTAAGAAACCTAAACAAGTAATAAGTCAACCAAAGAAAACCTGACTAAGTAATGAACTAATGAAAAACTGATTAAATCTAGATTCTTATAAACTTTTCATAAATTGAGTTGTTTGGGAAACCTGAACAAGTCTTCCCTCCAAGTTTTGAATTCAAAAGTTAGGGTTTTATATAGGGGAAACCTAGTATTCTTTATGTAACTTGAAATTCAATCAAAGACAAACCATTAGCAAAGTTAGTCCAAAAACATAATCATTATCATTAAGCATGTATAAAGCATATCCCTTTCAAGTGGATGATCTTCAAATTCTAAAAAAATTAACCTTTTCAAGTAATCTTTCAAGCTTTAGATGTTTTTAAACATTTATAAGGGTCCCCCATTTGTAAAATGAATAAAGTGGGGGGGGGGTATGTTGATCCAAAAGGTAGTTTCAACAATGATTTGTCTTAGAAATCGATGAATATCTCAGGTATAATGAAAGGCATTTTCTAGCTGGGAGCATCTCGATGGGATTGGAAAAATTTGTTATGTAGTTTTTGAAAATTGAAACCCATGGTCGCATATTTGGGAAGGATTAAAAATATATAAATAGAAGGCTTATCTTATATTTAGAGGTTGTTGGTTGTTGTTATCTTTTCATGTTGATATAGGTCATTTTAAGCATCTATTTCCTCTAAGTCCAAGTTCTATAAGAATTTTTATGGGATCAAGTGCTATATGTAGACTCTATCTCCATTACTAAGGTGGTTGTATTTATACAGTTATTAGAAAAATTTAAGAGCATGCTTATGTCTCCCTTGTCAAAAGAATAGTCTCACCATGCCTATCCCCATGGTAGCATTCTAAAGTGTTGATGTATTTAATATTTATTTTCAAGCTTGTGAAAAATATTTGTGGCTCTTTACTAAATTCTACTAATGAAATGCAATGATATGATTTTGCAAGTTCTGTTGATTGGATATCTAGGTCTATGCATCTAGTTTATAAATTCCTTTCTATATTTATATTTGGAAATGATTTTTTGAATACCTTTTAAGGATTCCTTGGGTTCATGAATTTGGTTGGAAAAGGTATTTGGGATTCTAGCTTCAGTGTATGTCCTAGTCTCTTAGGGATCATTTGATGTTTGTCATTGTCTTACATTTGAAATGTTTTATGTGTCTTTACTAAAGAAAAATTTCATGAAATAATATTAGATACTCTATTGTTTATAATCCACCAACACACCACCCTCTATTCTATAATCAACTATAAAATATCCTACCTTGCATTTGACACACCCTTTGCATACTATAAGTGTTACTTGCCTTTAAAATACATAAGATCTTGCATATTTAAAATGTGTTTGTATTTTGTGCTCTAAATTCTAGTACTACAGTTTTCATTTAACCCCTATTGTTGAAAATTTTATAAGAATGAAGATTACAGTCATCCTTTCATTTGTCTTTAATAGCTTGTGTATGGCATAAATAATTTTTGTATTTCATGTGATAACCCTTCATGGGTGAATTGTGAAAACTTGGTTATGCTTTGGTCATATTTCCCCCTTATGCCAAGAATCTCCATGGAGATTATATCATAAAATTCCTCCATGTGAGAAAGCTACCCCATAGGTTCTCTCACCTTGGTTTAGGTAGAGTCTAAAGTAATAGGGAGTTAACCATACCCTCTGTAGGTGCCTCTTAATCATTTTTTATAGTCTAGTCCATTCTTGATGCAAAACCCTCCCCTAACTACACTGACATTCTAGCAGGTTTCTCATCATTGCTTACCATTTCTTTTAAGTGTGTGAGGCTAGGTTATAGAGGTGTATAACTGGGAACCAACAAAAAAAATGGGTTAGTTGGCACATGATGTAAATTTAACCTAAAATGACTCTCTATCAATGGGTGTTACCTACATAGTCACTAATATGAAGAGGGCATTAGACTCATGTAGTTATCCTCTATGTGTTGGTTTGTGTTTATAAGGATGTAATATGTGATAAACATGTACATAGAGTGACCTATCTTTTAACTTTACAAATATGGCTCATGGGATGATCCTTCAACACTTAAGACCTATAGATGTGCTATCCCTATGAATGATATGGAAATACGATAAAATATGGAAGCTTTTATTACTTGAATGCTTGATTGAATGATTTTGATAAGTTGCCTTATGAGAGGTAAGAAGTTTCTAAGTGAGGAATGAATGAGGTTGATCTTGTATTTATACCAATCCCTTTGGAGAATATCTCACAATAAAGTACTTAGGCCAACCATATATATACATTTAATTTTTAGATTAGTTGACTTTAGGGTACTAGATGCTTCCATCAAGATAGGAGACTTGTGTCTATGTAGGCATCTAATTGGGACACAAGTGTCAGAGAGATTGGAAAAAAATAACTTGTCTAAAGCTTGTAAAAAAAAGATAAGTAGGTTTATAACATTCTAAGCATGATAAAAGGTCTGATTTATCAAAATATAATTGGTCAGACTAAGGGATAAGTAATATGTACAAAGAGATAGTGTATGCAAGACTTTCAATAGTGGAAGGGCCTAGAAGCTAAAGTTAGATCAATGATATGTATTTTACTAGGTGTACAAGATAAAGGTACTATATAATTAAAAAAGAGTGTCTAAAATGAGCACCACTTAAGCATTAATGTTCTAACACCTTGTTGATGCTATATGCCACTGACGTCCGGTGATAATGGACATTTTTTGATTTGTAAACATAATGTTGCATTTTATAAATTTTTACCTTGTGTTACCACTTATTTGCCTATTGGTTGTTATTTTTCCACATTTTTTTGTTTTCTACCCAAAAAAATTCATTTTAATTGAAAATTTTCTAGAAGGTGCATTTTACCTAATCATTAATGTTTGTACCCTTTATCTTCACTTTTGACCCCTATTTTGACTTTTGTTGTTTTTTAATTTTTTTAAATTTCTATTGTTTTTTGTTGGACACATCAATTTTGCCTCAAATTCACAAGATGATGTGTTTTACCCTTTTCTATATGTTACTACCATTCACCCTTTGATTTGGGTTTTGACATGTTTCTCCGTTTGTCAAATTTTAAACCCCTTTTAATAAAATTTTATTTTGACTCATCTGTAGCCTTTATGAACCTCACCAATTGGATTAACAAACCCAAGAACCTATACATTGAGTATTTATTTACCCTGATAAGACTCCAAATGCTCTTTAAATCTATTAAACATAGGAAAAAACCATGTTTTGAGCACAAATGGATACACTCCAATGAAGTGGAAGTTACATGTAATTCCAAAGTTAAAGGGTTCAATTATATCTAGTTGTGAGATCATAATTGGTGGTTAGATAGTCTTATGGAAATATTTTTACATTTTTTATGACACCCAAATTAAAACTAAGGTTTTCATGTGATTTCTAGATCAAAATTGGTGATCAAGCTATAGCTAAGTGGTGGTTAGAGTTAAATCATACATAATTTAGGTTATGAGTTATGTGAACCATTTTAGGGTGTGGTTGTTCCCATTCACAATTATGTGTGAGTTTCTTCTAACTATTTTTCATTGATATTTATACCCCACATTCACCTTCTTTATTCTCTAATTAGCCATTTGATGAATCCTTCATTTTGTCTTGAATTTTATTTGGTCTTTGAGTATTTACATATGCATAAGATATCAAGGATTTGATAATGGTGGTGTATGGATTTGAAATTTTATTTTGATTGATGATTTTAAGTCTCTTTTTCTCCTCATCCTCCCTTCCTTTTTATCTTACTTCACAACCTTTAAACATGTTTGGGACTGATAGAGCACCTCAATGGGACCCGAATATCAATGATACCCTCCAGCATGAATCATAAGGACATAAAAAGTAAAATCATGTTTAGTTTTGTTAAATTTACCTTATTCATGTTCAATTGAATCTCACATTTAAATTTGGGTAAAATAATGAACCATTATCACACATTTTGAATCACATTACAATAATGAAATATGCTTGTTTGTAACAAACATACACTTAAATGAGATTAACTTCCTTATTTATTATCCACAAGTAGTTTGATTATGCGAATGTAAATATTTAATCATCAAGAGGGGGATCCAATTTGGTTAATAGGATATGTCTTAACAATTTATTCCTTCATATATATTATATATCTTGTTTGTTTGATTGTAGATTTTACATTTAAAGTTGGCTTATTTTATTTTATTTTCACCTTAATTAATCACATAAAAATCTATACAGTTTAATGGTGCTTCATATGCATTTCATTTTTTATACATATTTATTTTTGGTTCACAATTAATTTATCTTTAACTTGAAATAATAAGTCAATATTTAACTCTTATGTTTTGAATTCTTCGTCAAATTTCATTGCAAGCTAAATTGGGTTGAACTAAAAAGTGAACATGGAATTATCATTCAAAATCTTCTTGCAGTGTCTAATTTGCATACACATGCAACCTTACCCAATTTAACATTTTATTTGTATCATGCTTATGTCATATATTTTACTATAATCATTACAAAATCACCAAAACAATCAATGATACTTACATTTAATTAAAGATACTATTTCATTACTTGTGTATCTTTTTTGATTGAAGTGAATATGGAATTGGTTCTTTTAGTTTTGAGGGGGAAGATAACTGCTATACCCATGGTTAATCTCAAAATTCAATCCTAATTTTTATATATTAACATAAATTAATATTATTTTGTTTGATGGCTTGTAGATCATACAATAAAATACACACATATGAAATGATTGACATGCAAATCCAAATTACCAAAAATTGATGGTTGGGAATTTCCCAGGAAGACATAAATTTTATAATTCCATACTCACTTTTAATAATGGTATTGATTTCTTAAATAATTTCATTGTACAATAATAATTACCATGTCCTAATTTACTCCATACATTATTGGTGTGGAAAATTAAGAGCCCAAACCATTCAATGGTACCACATTCATTAAATTATCTAGTGATATGACCATATTTATGTTTTTGGACATAAAATACAATCCAAAAAATATGAGCTCTTACTAAAATGCTAGTTTAAAATTAAACTTAATGCCAATATGACCACATTTAATCTTTTTAGACTTAAAATGCAAATTCAAAGTCAAGAGTGGTAATATTAGATGTAAGGGGAAGTTTTTTTGTAAACCATAAAAAATTATAATGATTAAAATAAACATATGTGCTCTCTAATGTTTATTTATTTGCTAATGTTGAAGGCATAGTCACCATAAAACATTAAAGCAAGCACAATAATAACCATAAAATATGATGATTTTTTTATTGAAAGCATGCATTTTTTAAATTAATTAAATAAACAAAAATAATTACATGCTCGATCAAAAAAGGTGTGTGGAAAGGGATCACACCTCAAAACCAAAGTTTACTGCTGACCTTAAAGAAAGTAAAATAATTTATGGACTATAAATAAAATAATATAAATTTCCTATAAAATATATTGGATTTATTAATATTGGGACTTAAAAATAAATAAAAAAATGTTTTAAAATCAAAACACACATGGGTTATATTAACACTAGAGATATAACTTGATTCTATTTTTTGAAATGTTTAAATAGATAAAGATAAATTTATATAAATACTTGTAGCCAAGACTCTACCATTAAAAATGAAAAATTTCATTTTCATTGGTTAAAAATTACTTATTAATAATTTTTTTATAAAATGTATTAGAGGCCATTTTATGACTTGAAATTACCTCTAATTTATTTTGGGCTTACCTGTCAACACCAAGTGTGGTTATCACAAGTACCAAATTTCTTATTTTATCCTTTTAATTTAGAATTTTCAATACTATATTAAAGGGAGGCATTTGTTGACACTTAAATTTAGTATCAGACACTTTGGAAACACTATTTTTGAAAATTTTTTACATACATGGACATTGCACATACATTTGAATCTTGTGCACATTTTCCCTCTATTCATCTACCCACATGTTGTCTTTTCTAACTCTATTTTATAGATACACCTATTCAAGATTCGTTAGTCTATATAATAACATTATAAAATCCCAAATAAACCTTATTAATATCTCAAATAACTTATTTTTACTCCTAGGATAACATCAACAATGGCTAAAGAGTTGTGGTTACTATGGATGTCTACCTCTACTAACAACATCTAGGAACACTCATTAACTATTTTTCAAATTGACAAGTTTCCATTAGGATGGCCTAGACACATTTCATGGGTCAATATAGTGGGAAATAATTAAAAGTTAGATATAAATATAAATAAATCATAAATTTATCACACACTTGGTCATAATTAGGTAACATAAAAATCATATTGAGAATCATGTAAAATATTGAGAAATACATTTGCACACTCTTGAGACACTATCATAAAGGCATAGATATTTGAAAAACCCTCAAAGGAGTAACCCTATATCTACAAATAGATACACATTAAATTCAAATTTTCATGGTGATAAGTGTCAAAATCCAAACATTGGATTGCATTATAGATTGATCATGATGTCACATAGACACATAAATATGATAACTATGTGTTGTTTGACAACTCTTCAGAGTATTTCAATGTAGTAAAATCTTAGTCACTCAATGGGAAGTTGTTGGTTTTGTCATATAAATTACTAACCCCTTTTTCAAGGGTCATCCTATGGTCAAAATCACAACTAAGGTTTAAATAGAAGGAAAAGGAAAGTAGAGGTCAATACAAAGGATTGAAGTTGAGTGCACACACAAGAGGCATATACATGTGAAATCATAGGGGTCTGAGGATTTATATAATTATATAAAATATATGGATAATAGAAATAGATCCAAGATGCTATTTTATATTATGAGGATCATAATTTTTAGGTAGCATCCAAGAAAGATTTGAGCCATTATTTTTCTATTTGAGAAATGACAGAGCATACACACAATATTTTTAGAATTAGTAAAAACTATTATGAGTGATAGAATATTAAAAAACTATCTCTACCTTTTTTGATTTGTCAATTTAAAATCATCTAGGTTAAATATTAATATATTCTATTTTCAATTTAAATTTGTATGTTTTTTAAATTAAGGGTAATAGTGGGTTTTTGAAAGGGCCCAAACCCTTATTATAATAAGATATAAAGATGTGAAAATGAGGATAAAAATAACAAATAAAATATAGGGCTAATTAATAATGCAAATAAAGGACAACTATCAAAAAACTAGCTAAGGTGCCTAACCTACTACAAAGGATAAAAAATAGAAAAAGGAAAAAATATTACACTTTATATTTCTTATGTTTTTTTCCTAATGGGAAATAACTCCTCTTTGAAAGAGATGCAATATTATAAAAAATATTTTTTCAATTTAGGATCCTATGTATCTTTTAGTTTCAAGAATTTTTGGTTATTTTACTAAACTTTTCAATCTTCAAGTTGTTCATAATATACTAAAAAGGATTATTGTAGATAACTAACTAATACCTTATTTAGAGGGACCCTTAGGTAAACCTCCATAAAAATAAGGGTCTTATAATGATTTGACTATAAATATGGTAAAATTTATTCTTATTTTGCACTAGTTATTCAACAAAAACACTAGGAATATTATTAATGTTTATCCACTCTTTGTTGATGTTATCTTTTGACTCTCTACTAATGTGGCCATTCGAGTAATTACTCTTCAAGTGAGTTGTTTGATAACATAAATTATATGTTGATGTTCTCATAATCAATTAGTTGAGTCCAAATTCCCTCACTTGTTTGAAGCGTTAAAATTTGTGGACATGATACTGTAACATTCATCAACACTAGTATTATATATTTTTTCATGTTGGATTTTTATTTTAGATTCTATTCTAGTTTCTCATCCATAAACAAGTATTAACCAATGATATCCAATTTTTTTTTGAATATTATTTCTCCTCATAACTCTATATGGAAATCATAGAGATTGACCCACAAGGGAAGATTTCTATGTTTTCATTATGGGGATTAAAACATGTTGTACATGGTTTCACAAATAATCCCATTTTACCCATGAAACAATTATGTCTATGTTACAAAATAAAGTTTATAACTTTTGAGAAAGAAAAAGTGACTATAGTGAAGTTAATAGGTGAGAAAGTAATTTATAAATTAGTATACCATGTCTTTTTTATTTCATTTATTACTTCCTCCGCATTAGGTCTTCTTCCTTTGAATTTTCATATGATTTTTTGGTCCTCATAATCATTATTCCCTAAATGCTGTAATTTAATCCTCCAAAGTAATTAGTTCATCCTCAATCCTAATTGTCATTATATTTTCCCTATTTTCTAATGACTCTTCATGGATAGTGTGTTATATAATGACCATAGATAAGCTAACCTATAACTAATAAATTTAATTCACCACCTTAAGATCATCATTTGTCAACTTCAGTTCTCCATTTTATTGTCTTAAGGCTCAGGAGTCACCAAATTTAGATGCCTCATTTGTTTATATGTGTTCTCAAACATTCACCCTAAGTTTACCACTTTGTTTCATTAAGGCCCAAGTAATTCCAAACTCTAACATTATCTCCCCATATGTATCTCTAATTTCACCAAACCATCATCTTGGTTTTCCCATTCATTCACTCTAATTTCTCCATTCCCACCCATTTCCAAATTCAAAATTTCATTCTCTGATCATGAGCTTCACTTTTATCTCTTGTTTCTCCATCCAACCTTGCGTAAATTAGAGGTCAATTTATTTAAAATTTTTATGTTATTTATATATTTTAAACAATTTAAATTAATCCCTAGTTTTACTTTATTTAGATAATCTAAATCTAAAATAAGTAAAACAATAGTGTCCTAATATAATAAGTATAAAATTAATAGGCACATGGTTGTAGGAATATTTTTATGAGTAAGATATGGATATAAACTCTAATAATGTGTGTAAAATGACCCTAATGGACATGTATAAATAGTATAAATGAATATCATAATATAGGAAAGGATATGATTCCCCATCTAGAAAATTAAGGTAGAGAAACAAGATATGCCCCAATGTATCAATAAAACCATACAATGGATATATATAACAATTAAACACACATGATATTATTAGTATGTTTGATAGATTCATGTTATATATCATGAAAACATAGGAAAAAATATTTGTATATCATAATAAGTAGCATGCATGATATGGATCATGGAACCAAACATACAAAATAACATAGTATAGGAAATTCCATAAACTATAGTCATGTAATCACATATAGAGTGTAAAGAAATCAAGTAAAATATATGAACCAAAAGTAATTAATGACATGATATGATGACTAGAAGTTCCTTCATGCACAACACTAGATAATACATTAATAGTCAACATGTATAAGAACACATATATAATCAATATATAAATCATAAAGAATGCTAGAGAACACATAATGTATCCATGTAATATTAAATATGTAGGTTAGAACATATGTATACTCACTATAAGTATATATATATGATAAATGAAAAGTGGAAAGTATACCACTTGAGACTTAATATAAATAGATTCCCATCATATAAGGCATGCCACCAATGTGAAAACATATGTAATTGCATATAATATATAAGTGAATGATCATATGTAACCTAATTATCATGTATCTCATGCACTCAAATAATACCATGAGAAAAACGTGGGTAACATTTACCCCTAATCTTTCTCAATCTATGGCTATGGAAGGGCTATGTGAGCTGAAGACCAACCTTTCTATCTTTGGAAATAATAAGAGGAAAGTTATCCCTTGGGATGTTTCTATGAATACAAATTTGAGCAATAAAAAGAATAAAAAAATAGTGGGTGAAGAGCATCTAAATTTGGCTATGGATAAACAACACTTGGAGGCCCAGGCACAAGGGGATGTGGATGTGGATGAACCTCAAATTTTCACTACTATAAAGCCAAATATAAAGATGTTGACTAGACTATCAGGGGGTAAAACCCTTTGGTGAAAATTGCTGATTATCCCTCTACATCAGATCTAGGGGAGGAAGTGGGTATTTTAAAAGTAATGCCCCGTTCAGACCAACATATTGATAAGGAGGGGACTAGTCATTTTGAGGAGCTAAATAACTCCTTATTTGAATCAGTTAAGGAGGATTTTAAGGACACTTGTAACAATGGTATTCAGATTAACAAGGAGTTGGAAGAAGTAAAAAATGGTTTTCACTCACTCTAGAATAAAATGAAAGTGTTAACAACCATCTACTTGAAAGTTATACATCGAGTTGCTTCTTTGATGATTCTATAGGATGCTCCAGATGAAGATAAGGATATTGAAGGAAAAGTTTCCAATAAGGAGTATCCCCTTAGTTTCATTAAAGATGACTAGAAATACTTTATTAACAAGTGGTGCTTATGCTATGGTTGTCTTCTAATTTGTTTCTAGTTTGTTATTTGGCTATCATCTGTTTGCTATTTATCTAATATTGGTGGCCTTTGGCCTATTCTATTACCCCTTGGGTTTTTTGTACTTGGGTTCTACAACCTTTTTTTAGACTTATCTTATCAAAAACATTTATATGTAAACATATATCATATGAATATATGCATGATATGTATCCATAACAAAGATAAATGATTTTTTTTAATGTTTTCTAATGTTATTTCATTTTTATTTTTATTTAGAATAAAGAGATCACACAAAGAAGAGGATAAGGGGCACAAGTAATAAAAAGCATTGAGATCTTAATGAAGAAATAAAAATAAGCCACAAGGTGTAGTCAAGAGAACACAATCGAGCATGCCAAGTGGTGAAAATATAGAATAAATAAGAAGATATGGATTCTAAACAACATAAAAATTCCCTTAGAACTCAGTGCATGTTATAAATTAAGGTATTGATATATATGATCTCATTATCAAAAACTATATGCAAGTGGTTGGAGTGGGATCAACACTCAAGGGGAAAAGGTCATGAAATCAAAACAATGAACAAAAACTAAGGGATATAATAATGTCATTACAAACCTAGGTAAGA
Organism: Torreya grandis; assembly: GCA_037957365.1. Lineage (NCBI taxonomy): Eukaryota > Viridiplantae > Streptophyta > Pinopsida > Cupressales > Taxaceae > Torreya > Torreya grandis. Next base: position 5,341,095 of record JARHVA010000104.1, read on the forward strand.
TATATATGTTTTTCCCTAATTTGGATTAATGGTTGAGTCTAATATAATTAATGTAGAACCTTGAAATGTAATTCATATCAATAGATATACATTCAATAATACATCTAAATGTAGAAAACTGAGATTGATTCTTTTTTTTTGATAAGGGCATGTGTTAAATATAAAAAGTAATAAAGAGATCATGAAACTTATAATTTTTGGTTGACTATCTGATTATGACTATATTATGAAAGTGAATATCAAAGATAAGTAAGCTTTTGGTTCATTAAGTTCCATAAATAATCTAATTTTTACATTGAGTTAGTTCCATAGAATCATGTCAGTATCATCAATAAATAATAACATGTTAGTCAATACTGACCTATGAAAAGGTAGGGCATACTGATGGTAAAATCACTTGTGAATATATTTTCTTACTATGTATTTGTGATCCTAAAACTTGATGACATGTGTATATCCATAAATAAATCTCATTTTCCTTAAAACCCTAGATTTATTTTGAGGTATAGGACCCTGTAAAAATGGGGAACATGTAATGGGTTGAGTTGACCCAAATCACAACCACATAATGATTAACCTCTACCTATGTATCCAATAATCCAATGAAGGATATACAACCACATGTAGTTCTCCCACCTAATTTGATTGTGTAATTATGCTCCTTTGCTATGTGTATGAAACTAATGATTATTTTTAGTACTTGAAAATGATTGAATTGAAGTAGATTTTGAGTGATTTAATATTGGATTATGATTAACCCTAGTAATAGGTATATAAATTGAAAAGAATATGGTAGATTTTCTTAGTGTGAAATGATGTATAGATGTATACTAGATAAGTCATTTTTAAATGAGACCTTGATTTATTTATATATATATCCAATTGAATAATTCCTCATGCCATAAAATCACTAGGATTATGGGTTGACCCTAAGGATGGGTTTGAGCTTACAAAAAAGTCATTGCTAAGACTAGGTTAAAATCAACTGGTGATAATAATCATAATTGGTAGAATTTACCTATGTATAGATGGACTGAACTAAGAGATTGGAGATGTCTTTACAAGATATTTATCTAGTTTAAAAAATATAATGTGGTTATTATAGGTATATAACATCAAAATATAAGGGTTGACTCACAAGATAACATACAAATGTGAGAGGATGGTGAATTAGGAGTTTTTTTGAGTGATCAAATCATGTGGTAAATGTGTGTCAAGCTTGTCATTATCAAGTATCAAAGACCATATGTTATTATCTACAAATACCCCTTTTTATTTTAATAATTTAATTTATATATTAAAAATATAAAATGTACTTAGGTGTGTAAAACACACTTTTCCTTTGGGGAGATGGCTCCAAATGTACAACTTTGCTCCATGCAAACTTGTAATGAGAATGAAATATTCAATGTACATATGTTAAATCTAAAATATTAAATTGAAAATTTGAAATACCAAAGGTTAGATTACACCTATGTGTGTGTGAAAACCATATTTCCCTTCCAACTTATTGGAGATGATGTTTCCGTATTGAAGCATTGGATATTTGGGGTAATTATGATAAAAAAAATGTAAATATGCAAGATCATGTTATTTTAAGGAAACATTACCTAACCCTCATGAATGTGGATAAAATTACACAATGTATTAATCTGAATAACTATGCAAGAAAAAGAGAGAGAACTATATGGCTATGTTCAACTCAAAAAAATGAATATGTAGGTAAATGAAAGAATTGATCAGGCAAGGTTCACTCAAATAAAGTGAATCAACAACTATATGTGGATTAAATATTTAATTACAATGTTTAACTAAATTTAGAACAAGGTTGATCTATGTAAAACAAATTCATGATCTAAAGGGAATGAACAATGTTCATGTACATATGTTTTATTATGTATTTTCACTCAATGTAGAATGGAATGCATGATTGACAGATAATGGACCATATCCATGCCTCCATCATGATCACAAATATGAGAAGTATGAAATGAAATAACACGCATTTTTTTATAAACTGTAACTAAATTGTCATGTATATGTGCATGAATTAGTATCATGCCCCCTAAATTTGTACTAGCTAATATAGAATAATATGCATCTATATGTTGAATTTGAAAACTTATATCTCAAATATATATGTATGTAAAAAACTATAATTATGTTATAATTTTTTGTGTATATATTTATGTATATGCACCCAAATGTGTATGAATATGAGCTTAAATATTTATAAAGTGAATACATATGCATGACATACACCCTTATATTATGTATCAATGTGCCAATGTATATCATGTAGCCAAACCAATATGATATTTGAATCATCTAAATCTCTAAATTTTTTTCTATACTCTAATTTTTTTCTCATGTAGTCTTATGTCTCTATGACAATCCCAATGTAATTCCATCCTTTTAAAATGAGGGATGCATCTTGTAAGTCACTCGTCTCAAAATAGGAGTGAGTTTTATCCTATCATGTATAGCACTAGCATAATGTAATATCATTTGATCACATGGATAATATGTCATCACAGTAATGTATATATCAATCAAGGCATGCATGTAACATATTGCATGCATAGAATGTAAGTGTCATGTATAGATAAATATATCGATGAAACATGAAGAATAAGGATCTTTGAATAATATTACATAGTAAAATTGCATGATATAGATAATGACACCATTGAATATCAACAAGGTCAACAAGAAAAGTTTTAGTGTCACACATAGGCCAAGGGCCACATACAAGGGACATAAAATGTCATAAAAAAGGTTAATATCCACATACAAACAAACATAAAATTGTCACAAATAAGGGACATCAAGGATGTCACATCAAATAAGGATAAGGTCCACACATAATAATTAAACACAAAGTATCATCTCATGTAAAAGAGTAACAACATCAATGGAACATATAACATGGAACTAGTATACACCATGCATATATATATATATATATATATATATATATATATATATATATATATATATATATATATATATATGTCACATCATAGTATAAGGCATATCATGTATAATATGTAATAAATGAGTAATTAGTAAGGCATGCGTAAGAAATATAGGTCACTCAACATGATACCAAGGTCATAGAAATATATAACCTATAATAGTGAAACTTTTGGAACTTTAAGCCCCTAGTATCATCATAGCCATTGTGTAGATGAAAAACCAACATATATATGTCCATGTGTAACCTTTATGTCCTAAATAACACTCATATATCATGAATTGAATGTGTGTATGTAAATAATATGCCATATAAAAAACATGTCATAAATAACATATGTAAACATATTAAACTATAAATCATGTCATGCTCAAGTTATAATGTTGGGATTTTTTAATATTTAAAAGTTTTTGTAATTTTGAAATACTTTAAATTTGAAAAAAAAATAGCCAATGATCCACTCAATGGGAGGGTCATGGGAAGTGATTATGTTGGGTTACAGAGGGATACTCTATCATGTTTTTGAGGTATATACTATGGATGTATTTAAATATGATAGGGAATCATGTGGTGTAACATGTATATCATGCTTAATGTTCATAGAACTTAGGGTATGATGAATGGATCTAGAAGGCTGAGCACTTTGTGGCATTTGATGTGTAGTAGAATGGTGTCTCACTACATATGTTCACTATGAAACATGTTGAAATACATGTGGTGCTAACTAAATATGTTTTTTGGAATTTGGTGGTCTCTATGGTATCTAATTAAATCTATAATATAATTGATGTTGAATAGTTGGTTGTATATATGGATCATGTATATATGTAATAATCGACTCTATATGTTGATCCTAAGTAGGTGTATCAACATTCTCTAAATGATGATCATGAATATGTGTATCAAACCTCTATAAATAATTATATTGAATATTTTTAATGACCCTCTTTGAATAATGATCTTGAATATGAGTATAAATAAATCATAGTGGTGATGGGGGTGGAGGAGGAGATATCAATGACTATGTAATTGTAACCAATTTATTTCAATGTATGTAATTTAGGAATTAGGGTACCATAGAGGGAAATACATGAATTATCTACCTCCATATCCATCCTAACATCATGCTGAATACCCCATTATTCTATAAAAATAGGAATCACATGGCTATTATAGTTGATTCTACCTAACAAGGTTATACTATACATCACAAGGTATTATGTCTTTGTCCATAAAATTATTTAACTACTTTTGTTATTTCCTATAAATAACATCATGTGTAACTAAGATATTGGATAATTTCTATCATGAAAACATTATCACTTGAACCATTATTAATCATGTCACTATGAATAGGTTTTTAAGGTCCTATTTTGCATAGTGCTCATCTTTGGGAAATATGACTCTAGAACTATGACTCATATGATCTGATTATTGAATTATGTTGTTAAGTCACATCCAAGTGAGTTGTGAAATATTTAAGAAGGATTTTAATGTGTTGGGAACCATGGGAAAGATCTATTATCAATCATGTTTTGATTTCTCACTTATGAAAGTATGATGTTATGCTTATGTTTCTTTATGAAAATTGATTATGTCTATGTGATATATTGACTTAAATAATGTTTAAATTATTTATATTAAGTTGATAAATTAGAAATTAATTATATATTGAAGCACATGAAATTATATATGTGAATGTGATATTATATGAATATTTGACTATAGATAATTGATTGAAATTGACTTATTTGATTAAAATCCTTAGCTTCAACTATTAGGTTAGAGGAATTTGATGTGTGAATCGAGTGTGAAGGAATAGGAAAAGGGGAAAATAAAGGAAAGAGACTATGATAAAAATGGTTTTATCACTAATAAATACCTTAAACTTTCCTATACCCTTGCTAAATTAATTATATGTCTAGTCTATCACCCTTGCTGACTTAGCTTATGTTCTAGGTGGCTAGCCTTTAATCTTGGTGGTGAAAATTATTATCACTTGGTCATAATATCTTGTATCTAATGTCTAAATTATCTAGTGGTAAAATGAGAGATATTCCATTAAATTATTTAACTAAAATCCAATGGGGATCGAGGTGAGATGACCCTAGAAACAACCTTTAAAGTTTGCAAGAGCCACCATTCACCTTAATTGAACATAGAAAATAATGTCCCTTAATGAGACATGGGATGGCATGTGGATTTTGGTTAGATAATCCTAAAAAATCTATACATATAATTCAATCTTCTCTTATTGGGGACTTTTTAATAATTCAAAAGGAATTAAACTTAGTACAGGAGAAGGAAAAGTAGCAAATATGATCAACTAGTTAGGAAAGCTAAGCCTAGACATCTGGATGATAGTGCCCAAGTATTCTAGAGGTTGATAGGTGGGATTTATAGTAAATTATTTTATCTACTATTCATTTATAATGAAATAATTGTATTCTCTATTTGATGTTTTCTTCTAGGAGAATAAGACCACTTAGTTTATTATGCCTATATTATTATTTATCCATGGCTGAGCATTGGATACCATGTTGTGCTTGTCCTTTGAGGATTTTGGAGAGGATTGTGCATCCTAATTTGTATGAAGTGTTTTTATCTTATTACTATTTTGATATGATATTATGACACTATGTGATGGTGGTTTGGGAGAAACATTTTCATGATGGTAGTGCATCAAAGTCCTCTTGTGTAGAGTAAAATGGAAGGTTATTTGATCCTACCATGAATGTCATGATGGAAGATGTTGAATTCATATTATGTAGGGCCTAATTAAAAGTTGTTAAAATCTCCCATGACCAATGGAAGGAAGAAATAGAGTGAGGAAATCCTCTTACTATTTCATGACTTGTTGTAGACCCTATTATGTTTTCAAAAATTAGCTACATATACTATATTATTGAATGCTTTGATTCATTTTAATAATAATTTTAATACTTATTTGTTGTTATTGAGATGGAAATATCTTTGGGAAGAACTTGGAATATGACTGTAGGTGTTGCATGGTCTTCACTTGTGTTAAATACCCTTACTTAAATACCCATCATTGCCTTTGACAAGTGATATAAACATGCTCAAATTTAGGAGTCTCGAGCTTGGGGGTGTCTAGAGAAGTATTTTTATGATGAAAAAAGGTTGGGTAGTGAGCCTTCCTTCTTATGGCCAATAAATGCTTGGCAGTGATTGTGAAGCACCATTGAAGACTACTAGGTTTTTTTATTTGGATTAGAGTAAGAGATGTATATTTACCTTATGATAATAGGACCATGAATTTGTTGTATTTTTAATGCTGAAGCAACTATCCTACTTATAATATTATTTTTAAGGATAAAGTTTGGATAATATTCCAACTATGGAATAAAATACCTATTTTCTATATACTAAAATTTTAATGTTAAACTGAGTTATATCTACATAAATACTTGGGTTATAGGACCTTTGAAAGGATAAAATATGTATGAAATATCCTTTAGCCTTTTGGGCTCTTTTAATTAAATATAGATGGATTTCTTTCTTTAAATCTTGGTCTTGAGTGGCCTATTTATAAGCATTATGTCTTCCTTTGTAATAAAAAAGTATTGTGATTCAATGGATTGAGCTTGTGCAAATATGAGTGAAACTCAATAAATATCCATGAGTTTAATTAATTAATATTATAGCTAGACTATTTAAATCTTAAGGGTGATGTTATTTGGGATAAAAATGGATGCATTATGAAAAGTCCCTTTGGCCTTAATGGTTGAGTAAACTACCTACTATAAACCTTCCCTAAAATAATCCATTTAAAATTAAATAATAATTTAAATATAAACTTATCTTTACCATTATAATTGTATCAAAAAAGGCATGAAGCCTCTAGGTTGGACTGAGGTCACCCTTATTAAGGCTTAATGAGTTAAGAAGGTCTTGTAGACCAATCCCCTTGATATTGAGGTTTATACTTGTTAATAAATATTTGGTTATTCCATCTATTTTATTTAATGGATGGGCCTAAGGGTCATTAAATAATAAAAGGAATAACTTAACTTGGTCATTGAACCTTTGGTCTCTACAATACCCTTAAATCTTAAATAACTTTTCTTGAAACAAAATATGCTTGAAGATTTAGGTTATTGACTAAACCAATGGGAATATTGGTTTAGTGTTGAGGCCATTATTTATATGATGCATTTTTATTTTATCAACATGTCTTTTGAGTAAGAAAGACTATCTGAATTAAGCAATTGGAAATAACCTATGCAAGCATTTTTATGGCCTTATCTAAGTCCTAACTATCTACGTTATTTTTGATATTTACATCAACTCAAGCCTTAGTAGATTTATGACTTGACTACACCTAGTTATAGCCTTGTCTCATACACAACCATTTGGAAAACTTCTTTCCATAGTTTTTTTACCTTTGTCTCATCCTTAGCCATCCATTGAGCTCTTTGCATAACATTATACCAAAATCAAATTCTTTCTAATGACTTAGTGATCTATATAATTATACCTTCATCTCTTTTAAACTAGTCTTTGCACAACCTTTTTTCCTTAGCCAAATTAGTGCCTCGATCATTTGTTTTATTTTTGGCTTAGTAATTCAAAATTTTTGTACTTAATTTCTTGACTTGGACGAGTGGATTAAAGGAAGCCACATGTCACTTTCTTATGAACTTGAGAGTGACATCAGTGCGGTATGATGTAGACTAGTGATGGGCTAAAAGGCTTGTGGGATGTCACCACATGGAATCATCATGGTGACCCATGGTACCAAGGATGACTACACATGGAACTTTTCCTTTGAGCAAGTAGAGGAGTGGCATGTTACTATGTGGAATCATCCTAGTGACCCATGATCTTAGAGAGGTCTATACCAAGAGCTTGCCTCTAAGCTATTGGAGGAGTGAGATGCTTCCATGTGGCATCATATCATATTCTTGTGACCTAGAGATGTTCATAATTTAACAATACTGAAGACCTACATCTTTATCTTGGACCTTTGTGCCTTACAATTCAAATTAGATTTTACCTTAGATTTTTATGAATTTTACTTGAGTCAGCTAGATGATTCCATATGACATCATCTTGGTAGCTTATAAGGTTAGGACATTTGGATAAATCCCCTACACCTCTATAGTTTTGAAGCCCTAATATGTTGCCATGTGGTAAGATCTTGGAGCTCAAAATATTGGAAGACTTGATTTATGGTAGTATTGGGCCAATGCTACCAAAGTCCTTGGAGCTCATAATGCTACCATGTGATTTCATCTTGGAGCTCATATAAGTAAAAGAGCATAGGTTTAGAAGTAGACCCAAGGCCTGATATTGTGATACATGGCATGATTATAGCCCTTAATAATTTAGACTCAAGTTGAACCAAAGATACCACATGGAGTTGATAGAATCAATGAGGGCTTGGGTTAATTTTGATGGCTATCTCAATGTCAACTATGTAAGAAGTGGTTGGGTAAGTGTTGTGAATAAATTATGTGAACAAAGCTAAATGTATTTTAATGGTCTTTTTCTATGTGATACTACATGATAGTTATAGGACTTGACTTGGGTGAATTCAGTTTTTGGTTTAAATGTGTTTTTACTATGTTGTGTCTATTATTTTTAATAAAAAATAAGCATGAAATTTTGGTATTAGAGCATGGTTATAACACTGGGAGATCTAGATTATTTGATTTATCATTTGGGCTTTCTAGTTTTCACATGTATTCTATTATTCTACTTGTTGGTATGTAGAATGAGAGGAGGACATCAAGCACATTATGAGGTGGATCCCCTTGGTGAGCATGAGCTTCCTAATCAACAAGGACTGGATGATATTAGACCACAACTCCTCTTAGCCATGAAATAGATGTCGGATGACTTGAAATAAAGATTGGCTATGGTTTAATATGAGGTAGAAATACACTCTCCATGACTTTATTGAGATGATGAAGAATTAGTAGAAAGAGAAAGGTGTAGGACTCCTCCTCATCACCATTATAGAGGTAATATAGATGAAGTGCATCACCATGGTGATCATTGTGAGAGGAGAAATATGGACCCTCCTCCTAGACCTATTCCTGGTAACTTAGTGAAATATTTTATCAGATTGTACCTTCCTACTTTTAATGGTACTCAAAAAGGATTTATAAGAAAATATTGGTTAAAAAACATGATGGGGTACTTCACTCTATATGAATGTGATTATAATGGGAAGGCCCATATAGGCACTCACCTACTTCCCTCACTTGGGAATTGTCTGAGGATCATTTTAGAGAATGTGACCTTTCACCCCATTATGTGCAAAAGAAGGTGGATGGGTTCCATGATCTTAGACAAGGTAGTGGCATGGTGGCATAATATGAGTGCCATTTTATAAGTTTTATTAGATACATGTAGGGTTACACAAATGAGATGATCTAGATAAATAGGTTCATTAGAGGCTTGAAGCTAGAGCTAGTTGGTGCAGTGCACATTTTAGCCCTCACAACCCTAAAATGGTAGTAGAGAAGGCATATTTAGATGAAGAGTCTCATGGGAAGACTTAGGATGATTGAGACAATTTTCAAGGAAAATTGAAATTTTAATGTGACTCAAGGTCATAAGGTGCAAAACCTACACCTAGGGAAGGTTAGAAAGCAACTCAATCCAAATTTAGAACTCCTCAAAAACCTCAATAAGAGAGTAATTGTTTTAAACACAATCAAAATAGGAACCATTTAGAGAAGGAACACCAAAGATATGGTGAGGCTAGAACCCTAAACTATTAGTAGTTTGGGACTATGCAGGATCCTCACTTTGAGTAGGAGAGATCATCAGGGTCAACTAATTATTTTAGACCTAGAATAATTAGAGTCCCCTCAAGGTGAGACCAACAAAAAGTTTCTTAGTTCACATGCATATATTGTGATCATTTTTCATGAAATTGTCCTCTTAGAATATTTAATACTAGAAGGTAGAAGGCTTTGGTGTATGAGTAGATAGTGGGTGATATGGGTCTAAGACATAAAATATATCCAGTGGTAGATGACCACTAAGCTGAGTACCAAGCCATGGTCATAGAGACCATATGTATGATAGAAGGAATTTCAATTTCAATTTTTTTGATTCAAGAGATTCAAACTCCTTTATTTCACCTTCCATCATGGACCATTGTGGGTTATTATATGTCAAATGGTTAGAGAGTTGGGTAGTAGAGTTACCCTCAGGGGCCAAGATATCCATTAGCTCCTTGGTGAATAGTTGCATTTTAGACTTGGGTGTATTTTCCACTATCGTAGACTTATGCATAATTCTTTTGGGCACCTACGATTTTGTATTGGGAATGGATTGGCTTTTGGATCATAAAGCCAAGATGAATTATCATGATAAGTGTCAGGATACAAAACACCAGAAGCATACAGTTGATTACCAAACCAAGCAACTTAATATGCAGAAATTAACCAGAATCACAAGTAACTAGAATTCAGAATAACACATGATATGAGAGACAATACACAACTTGTATTAATACTTATACGGAAAAGAATACAATAAAGAAGATGCCACTTCTTCTCCACCACCTCTTCAGAGGCTTCCCACACCTCAAGTGAACAATAATTCTCTCCTCTAAGCTCTCTCTCTCTCAGGTCCCAACACACAACTCAAATACAAAGTTGGTGTTCACCTCCCGTGCTCCACGCACACCAAAAGTGCTCCACGCACTCCAAAAGTACTCAAGGTACTTCAAGTAGATCTCCCATGAACCTGTAATAACCTGCACCTCAACATACCATACTTATGGAAGGAACTCCCTTGCCTTCCTCTTTGCTCTATCTGAGTACACACCTATACTCCAAGTAGATCCTACCTGATTCTGCTCCCTATTGTGTTGCTGTCCTATCTGATCTTGCACACCTGCAAATCAACCTGGTTCTGCACACCTATGAACCTTGACCTTGCACACACATACACCTGCAGATCAAAAATCTTACTTACCATGTAGATCTCCTATATAGGCCATGCATACCTGCTGACCAAGATCCTACACCCCTGAAGAATCTTGCTGACTCTCCAAAACTAGCACCCACCTTGGTACTGCTGTGGAACTAGGAGGAACACCCTTGCTCACCTCACACACAGAAGGAGCTAACTTTGCTCAACTCAAACTAGAACAACTTTCCAATACAACCATGAGTCTATTATATAGATCTCATCCAAACAATAATTAGACATCTAATTACAATAATTAGATCCATAGCTCTCAGTCTAAAAATAGCTCTAATCATGCAAACACTTGGTTCATTAGCTAACTACCCATAATAAACTCGCAATCGAACCACATAGGTGACCGATGTCGGTCCCTGTCTGCCTGGAGGTGACCGACGTCGATCGATCCCTGACTGACATTAGTTGCTTCTCTTCACTATCCTACCGACGTCGGCTGATCAGACTGACGCTGGTTGCTCTGACGCTTAGCAACCTTCAACAACCCCTCCAATGGCCTTCTCCATGTCTGCATCAGTGAAGCTTTTAGCTCCACAACCTAACAATCTCCCACTTGGAGATAAACAGCTACACTGTACTTATACCTGTACTCCGTCTAATCTATTTCCTGGTTTATATCCCTCTTCAAGCTCAATCCTGAAGACAACCCACCACACATACTGTGATGTACCTCTAGTCATCCAAGTACCCTACCACATCCAAACCTACAAACACATGTAGTGAAGTCCTGACCCTGCATAACATGAATCCCTGCTGGTGGTCCCTCTCAAATACCTGAGAACCCACTTCCCCGAATTGGCTCCTAACTCTCTGACAGCTCCCACTGCATGGGAATACTCAGGTCTATACCAGACCTCATGTGATTTTGGACACTGTACCTATCCAACCCTTAGTGTGCTCTGGCTCTGCATCCTATGCCTCGCCAACACTTGATTCACATCAGCTCCCACTGGAGACAAAATCAACCTGTGATCTCCATGTCTCCCATGTCAAAGAATTCCACTGCTCCAAAATCCTCATGACATGCCACTGAACTAACCTTACCCTTAGCTCAGCAAAACCCTGTATGTACAATCCTGCTAAAAAAACATACCATCCACATACAGCAATAGAATGATGTCGCGACTCATCATCCACCTGGTAAGACAAACCACAATAGTTGCCCTGACATTGACTGAAGCCATGCTTCATCCTCCACCTGTCAAAACCTGTACCACTGTCCTGCAGCTCCTCAAAACCATATAACCTGGTCTTCCATCTCACATATCCATTCTCTCTATTCTTCAACTAAGGAATCCATTCATCCCTGTGCTTTCATACCTGCTGACAACCTTACCAAAACTCCCGTTTGGTTCTGCATCATATCCCTGCCATGCTCCCACCTATTTCCTGGATCCTTCCTGCTCTACAATCAGCAACGAGTATAAAGAAGAGGAACAATGAATTTGAGGGCCTACTTACATCTTCAGTCCTTCGTATGGGTGTTTGAGACTCCTTGACAATGTGCTGTCCACCCAAAATCCATTACAGTGACTGACCTCGGTCACTCCATAGTCTACATCCGACTGACATCGATTCCCATGCATCTGTCCCTGACTACCGACCCTATCGACATCGATGTCCCTGCTACCGATGTTGGTCCTTATGACTGACATCGGTCTTACCTACTGCCAACGTCAGTTTTCCTACCGACGCTGGTACCTATGTTTCTTGTGAGTGATGACTTTTTACCCGCAAGCTCCTTTGAATCAATCCCCATATCCAAACTACCCTGCTCAAAAGTATCCAGCCCCATCCACTGGTTTTTGTCTGCCATCTCCTCCAAGAACACCAAGGCTTTCCAATTCTTAAGCCTTTCAAATATATATGTCTTTCGATTAAGAACATGCATCTCCTTCTTGCTCATGTGACCAAGCCTATGAAGCCACGTCTCTACAAAAGAAGAAGAATCAGTAATATAAACAAGTAGATAAAGAGTACCTATTTTATTACCACCAGCTAATTCAAGTGCATCTACTGTGAGAGTTCTTGTGCATCTCTCATCACCCAATCTTTCTAAAGAAATTAGCCATATCTCCAAACCTGGGACCTGCATGACCTTCATCAACACATGTGTGTTGGCCACCTACAATTTCAGCTTCACTTCCCCTTTGCCAATTCTTTGGCAAGGCTCACCAGCTCCTCTACCTAGGGCTGCATGGAAAGAGGCAACCAAATCTTTTATCCAAGATTCAACTTTATCCAAGAAACCTCCCAGAGCATCCTGTGCCACATAACCTGCAACATCTACTTCTTCAGTTCCTTCATGTTGATCTGCTACCAACCAACAATAATCTTTTACCTGCTCTTTCTTTCCATGGGACTGTAAGTGACCATCTATGCTTTTCAACTCCTCCATTCTTAGCCTAATTTCATCTGCCATTGCTCTACTCCCACTCAATCAGAAACCCCTGAGAGTGACCTGTAACCAAACACAAAACCTGCTCCCTGCAACCTTAGCTCTGATACCACTTGTTGGTGGTATCAAGCTATGAGCCAACAACCTTGCTCTGATACCACTTGTCAGGATACAAAACACCGGAAGCATACAGTTGATTACCAAACCAAGCAACTTAATATGCAAAAATTAACCAGAATCACAAGTAACTAGAATTCAGAATAACACATGATATGAGAGACAATACACAACTTGTATTAATACTTATACAGAAAAGAATACAATAAAGAAGATGCCACTTCTTCTCCACCACCTCTTTAGAGGCTTCCCACACCTCAAGTGAACAGTAATTCTCTCCTCTAAGCTCTCTCTCTCAGGTCCCAACACACAACTCAAATACATAGTTGATGTTCACCTCCCGTGCTCCATGCACACCACAAGTGCTCCACGCACTCCACAAGTACTCAAGGTAATTCAAGTAGATCTCCCATGAACCTACAATAACCTGCACCTCAACAGACCATACTTATGGAAGGAACTCCCTTGCCTTCCTCTTTGCTCTATCTGAGTACACACCTGTACTCCAAGTAGATCCTGCCTGATTCTGCTCCTTGTTGTGTTGCTGTCCTATCTGATCTTGCACACCTGCAAATCAACCTAGTTCTGCACACCTATGAACCTTGACCTTGCACACACATACACCTGTAGATCAATGATCTTACTTACCATGTAGATCTCCTATATAGGCCATGCATACCTGCTGACCAAGATCCTACACCCCTGAATAATCTTGCTGACTCTCCAAAACCAACACCCACCTTGGTACTGCTATGGAACTAGGAGGAACACCCTTGCTCACCTCACACACAGAAGGAGCTAACTTTGCTCAACTCAAACTAGAACAACTTTCCAATACAACCATGAGTCTATTATATAGATCTCATCCAAACAATAATTAGACATATAATTACAATAATTAAATCCGTAGCTCTCAGTCTAAAAATAGCTCTAATCATGCAAACACTTGGTTCATTAGCTAACTAACCATAATAAACTCGCAGTCAAACCACACAGGCAACCGACATCGGTCCCTGTCTGCCTGGAGGTGACCAACGTCGGCCGATCCCTGACCGAAGTCAGTTGCTTCTCTTCACTATCCTGCCGACGTCGGCTGATCAGACCGACGCCAGTTGCTCTGACACTCAACAACCTTCAACAATCCCTCCAATGGCCTTCTCCATGTCTGCATCAGTGAAGCTTTTAGCTCCACAACCTAACAATAAGGTAATTGAGTGTGAGGATGACCTTAGAATTCCTATGGTAGTATCAGGAGTTAAGAGACCTATTTCCCTTCACATGATCACTATGATGTAGCTTAAGATAAACATAAGGAAAGGTTGTTAGATGTTTACCATCATAATAAGTGATAGGTTAGATGAGTCAAAAAAGGATTCTCTAGATGAACATCATATTATATGGGAATTTCTTGATGTGTTTCCTAATGAATTATCAGGCATACCTCCTCAGTGAAAGATTGATTTTAAGATAGACCTAGTGCCTGGGGATGAGCCCATTTCAAAGGCACCTTATCAAATGACTACACCCAAGTTATGTGAACTCAAGATGCAACTTGAAAAACTCCCTGAGAATGGATTGATTCATCTTAGTGTGTCTCCTTAGGCATCACCGGTCATCTTTGTGAAGAATTATGGATCCCTTTGATTGTGTATGAATTACCATCAATTAAATAAGGTAACAATTAAAAATTATTATCCCTTGCCTAGGATTGATGATTTGTTTGAACATATATGGGGAGATAAGGTGTTCTCCTAGATTGATTTGAAATATGGATACCACTAGTTATGTATCATAGATATTGATATTCACAAGACTACATTCAGATGCTTTATGGGTATTATAAATTCATAATTGTACCTTTTGGGTTGATGAATGCTCTAGTAGTGTTCTTGAGTATTATGAATGTTGCATTTTTCACCTATTTGGATTGATTAATATTAGTATTTTTGGATGAAATTATAATTTCTTCATAGTATGAAGAGGAGCATGAGGACCATTTGAGGTAGGTCCTATACGTTTTAAGAGAAAACCAATTATTTGACAACTTAGAAAAGTGCACATTTGCATAGTCTGAGGTACAATACTTTGGACATATTATGTATAGAGAAGGAATCTCCATGGATCCTTCCAAGATTTGAGCCACTTTGGAATATCCAAAACCCACAAATGTTTTAGAGCTACATAGTTTCATGGTTTTGGAAGGTTACTATAGATGCTTTGTTGATAATTTCTATCACATTGTGAATCCTATCACTTCAAAATAAAGTGAATAAGTTTGATTAGACAAAAAAGTGTGAAGAATATTTTAAATTATTGAAAGATTGAATCACTACTACACCAATTTTAGTGGTACCTAATCCTACAAGAGAATTCCTTGTTTAGATGGATGTATCAAAGGAAGGATTAAGAGCTATTGTCATGTAGGAAGGTAGAGTGCTAACATATGATTATAAAAAAATCAAAGCTTATGAGTTAGGATATCCTATGAATGATATGAAATTTATAGAAATTATTCATCCTTATCTAAGGTGGTGATACTTATTGCTTGGTCATCATTTTTTTTCTAAAGATTGATTACTTAAGCCTACAACATCTATTTGATCAACATAACCTCAATGCATGTCAAAGGTGTTGGATAGAACTACTATGTGAATATGATTGAAAGATATTGTACATTAAAAGAAAAGAGAATGTAGTTGCTAATGACTTAAGTAGAAGGTGCCATGAGTTGACAATAATGAATTTGTGAACTAACTTGAAAAGTTAAGTTTTGAGGTAGATTCTATAAGATCACCTCTATAAATAAGTGAGATAGCTGATGGATTTTTTTATGAATCTAAAATGTAAGTTCAAAGGCAATTATCTTGATCTAGATGGCCTACTACACCATAAAGGGCATGCCTATATTCCTTCAACTAATGGCTTGCATGAGCTAATTCTATCTGAGTCTCATAAAAATCCTTAGCAAACACACCTTGGAGTTAAAAATATGCATGTTGAGTTGAGGAAATTATATCATTGGTTTGGTTTGACATGTGATATTACTAATTTTGTATCTCATTGTCTAGAGTGATAGAAGATTAAGGCTAAGCATCAACATCCACCAAGATTGTTATATCCTCATGAGGTTATATAATGGTAATGAGATACCATATCCATGGATTTTATAGAAGGATTGCCTACCTCATTATATAATCATGATGCAATCATGGTCACTATGGATAGTTTGACCAAAGTTTCTCACTTTTATCCCACAAAAGCCACTTATAACACCAATTCAGTGGCAAAGGTATTTTTGAATGATGTTAGATTACATGGATTCCTCATGAGATTATTTTAGATTGAGATCCAATTTTTACCTCTCACTTTTATACTTTTTTACAGAAGGCATTGGGCACTCAACTCAATTTTAGTACTTCTTATCACCCCAAAATTGATGGTTAGATTGAGAGAGTCAATCAAGTCTTGGAAGAGATGTTGTGAATGTATGTTATGGACCAACAATCCCTTTGGGAAGATTATCTGTATCTTGTTGAATTTGGTTATAACAATAACAATCATAATTTAATTAGAATGGCACCTTTCAAAGATTTGTATGGTCAATCCTATCGAACCCCACTAAGTTGGGACTGACTTGAATATAGAGTCGTGATTGGCCCTACCATGTTGGAAGACATGGAGTGGTAAGTGGTTAAGATTAGACAACATCTGGAGACTGTCATATATCAAAAATAAGAAGTATGCAGTGTAAAGAGAATTGATTGAAATTTTAATGTTTGTGATAAGGTTTTATTAAGGGTGAGACATAATAAGAGCCCCATCTATTATGGAAAATGGTCAAAGTTGGCACCTTTTTTATTGGACCATTTGGGATTTTAGAAATAGTTGGCCCAATAGCTTATAGACTGGCATTGCTACCTAGCCTATCTCATGTTAAATATGTAATCTATGTTCCTATTTTACATCATTATGTTGTTGACATTGATCATATATTATATTAGATGGCTTTGTAGGTCGATACTGATGGGTCTATGACTTTAGATCCCATTAGGATCTTAACACGTAAGACATTGGTACTTTGAGGTAGAGACTTGGATCAAGTCAAAGTCTAGTGGGACAAATATAATGAATCTACATCAACTTAAAAAGATGCTATACTTTGAGGATTTGGTATCCTCACCTCTTTCAGTGACTTTCATGTAGAATTATATTTAAGGGGAGGGGGATGTAAGGCCCCATTTTGCATAGTATTCACTATTAGGAAAGAGGACTATGGGACTATGAGTAATATGATCTAATTATCAAATTATGTTGTTAAATCATGTCCAACTGAGACATTCAAGGATTTAAGAAGGCTTTTCATGTGTTGGGAACCATTGGAAAGACCTATTATCAATCATGTTTTGATTATTCACTTATGAAAGTATGATATTATGCTTATGTTTCCTTATGAAAATTGATTATGTCTATGTGATATATTGACTTAAATCATGTTTAAATTATTTATCCTAGGTTGATAAATTGTCAATTAATTGTATATTAAATCACATCAAATTATCTATGTGAATGATATTAAATGAATATTTGACTATGGATAATTGACTGAAATTAACTTGTTTGATTAAATTCCTTATCTTCAACTATTAGGTTAGAGAAATATGATGTGTTCATCAAGTATGAATGAATAGGAAAGGGGATAATTAAGGAAAGATACTAATTAAACATGGGTTTATCACTAATTAGTACCTTAAACTTTCTTAGACCCTTGAAAAATTAATCAGATGCCTAGTCTATAACCCTTGTTGACTTAGCTTATGTTTTAGGCATATATCCTTTAATCTTGGTGGGTGAAACTTGTTGTCACTTGACTGTAATATCTTGCAGGAAACATTTAAATTGTTTAGTGGCCAAGTGATAAATCTTCCCTTAAATGCCTTGACTTAAATCTAGTGGGGATCAAGGTGAGATAACCCTAGAAGCAACCTCATAAGTCTGTAAGAGCTACCATGCACCTTAAATGAACATGGAAAAGAATGTCCCTTAATGAGGCATGGGTTAATAAGTGGTTGGTGGTCAAATCATCCTAAGATATATATATATATATATATATATATATATATATATATATATATATATATATATATATATATATATATATATAAGTTTATCTCCTCTTATTGGGGAATTTTTGACATTTCAAAAGGAATTAAACTTAGTATAGGATAAGGATAAGTAGCATATAGGATTAGCTAGTTACGAGAGCCAAGCCTAGATGTTTGGAGGATAGCACCTAGGTGGTATAGAGGTCGATAGGTGGTATTTTTAGTAACTTATGTTTTATTATGTTTGTTTAGAATGAAATTATTATATTCTCTATTTGATGTTTACTTCTAGGGGAATAAGACCATTTGTTTTATTTTACATGTTTTATTATTTATCCATGGCTGAACATTGGCCGTCATGTTGTGCTTGTCCTTTGAATATTTTAGAGAGGATTGTGCTTCTTAAATTGTATGAAGTGTTTTGATCTTATGCATGTTTTGATATGTTGTTATGAAATTATGTGATGGTGTTCTTAGAGAAACATTTTCATGATGGTAGTGTATTAAAGTCCTTTTATGAAAGGTATAATGGAAGGCTATTTGATCCTCCCATGAGTGTCATGATGGCAATGGTTGAATTCCTCTTATGCAGGGCATAATGGAAAGTTTTTCAACTCTCTCATGACCATTAGAAGGAATAAATAGAGTGAGGGAATATTTTTGCTATTTAATGACTTGTTATAGACCTTATTATGTTTTAAGAAATTGCTTGCATATACTATATTGTTAAATGTTTTGCTTCATTTGAATGATCATTGGAATGCTTTTTTTAATTATTAATATGACAATCTCTTTGGAAATTATTAGGAATGGGACTATAGGTGTTTCATGGTATTCCATTATGTTAAATAACATTACTTAAATACTAATACTTACCTTTTCCAAATGCTATAAACATGCTTAGAGCCGGGAGTATTGAGCTTAGGGGTGTCTAGAGTAGTATCTTGATGATGAAAAAGGGTTGGGTAGTGAGCTTTCTTTATTATGGCCAACATATTCTTGGGAGTGGTTGTAGAGCATTGTTGAAGACTACTAGGTTTTTTGCTTTAGATTAGAGCAAGAGATGTATATTTCACTTATTTTAATAGGATCATAAATCTATTTTTTTTATTAATGCTGTAGTAGCCAACTTGTTTGTAATATTCTTATTAAGGATAAATTTTGGATAATATTCCAACTATGGAATAAAATATCAATTTTTTATGTACAAAAAATTTAGTGTTAAACTAAGTTGTATCTACATGAATAATTGGGTTTTATTAACTTTGAAAGGATCTTATATGTATGAAATATCCTTTAGCCTTTTGGCCTCTTTCAATTAAATACAAATTAATACCTTGACTATTTGCTTTATTTTTGCCTTAGTAATTCAAAATTGCCTTATTCAATTTCTTGACTTGGATGAGTGGATCGAAGGAAGCCATGTGTCACTTTCCCACAAACTTAGGAGTGACATCAGTATGATTGGACATATGGTTTATATCAAGATAGTGGGCTCATAAGATTCTACCACATGGAATCATCTTGGAGACCCATGGTCCTAGGGATGAACTTATATGAAACTTTGCCTTTAAGAAAGTGAAAGATTAGGATGTTTCCATGTGGATCATCTCGATGACATAAAATCCTAAAGAGGGAAATACCAAGAGCTTGCATCCATGATAGAAGAGGAGTGGGAAGCTACCACATGATATTATCCCAACATCTTGTGACCTAGAGATGTTCATGCTTTGACAAGACTGAAGATCTACATATTTCTCTTAGGCCTTTGTGCCTTAAACTTTGAATTAAATTTTTCCTTAACCAATTTTCATGTTTTACTCGAGTCACCAAGATGATGCTATGTGACATCATCCTAACATCCCATAAGGCTAGGTCATTGGGCTAAAACCCCTATGCTTCTAAAACTTTTAGGGCCTGAGATGTTGCCACATGGTAGCATCTTGGAGCCTATAAGACTTGCTTTGGGTAAGGATTGGGCCAATGTCACCAAAAGCCTAAGATTTTATGATGATTCCATGTGGTAGCATCCCAGATCTCATAGAAGTCAAGGAGTGTAGGTTGAGTTGTACACATGAGGGCTTAAGATTATGACACATTTCATGCTCACGCCCTTGGTAATTTAGACTCAGGTTAACCTGAAGCTTCCATGTGGAGAGGAGAGAATAAACAAGGGTCTGGGTCAATTTTGATGACTATATCAATGTCAAATATATAAGAAGTGGTTGGGAAAGTGTTGTGAATCAATTTTATGAGTAATGTCAGATGAATTTTAATGGTCTTCTTCTATGTGATACTACATGATAGTTGTAGGATTTAGCTTATGTGACTTTGGTTGGTGGTTTAAATGTGTTTTTAGTGTGTTGTGTCTATTGTTTTTTAAAAAAAATGGGAAGGGAAAAATTGTTCCTAAATGTAGGCTCATATGAACACTATATGAAAATATGAATCTTTATTAATTATCTCATTGTCATCAAATGTAATCATGAGTGATAAGGTGGAGTGTTTCTAAGTGTACCAATGATGGTATCTAATGGATGATCATATTTAATCGATGGATTATTCATGTTTTATGCATAATGTACCTATAAAGTGTCGTTAGTATCTATTGACTCATGTTTAGGAAAATAATCACTAAATATCTTCAAAATTTGTTTTCTATTATGTTGTGGTTGATATTCCTCTATAACAGTTCCTAAATAGATAATGCTATCATCTATGATATCTTGTGTCTTATCTTGAAAGAAATATTTTTTAAATGCCTAAAAATTTGATGATACTCACAATATACGTTATCATCATATTTCTTTAGTTTAGGTTTTCTTGGATTGAGATCTTATGGAGGAAGGAGTGTGATAACATTACACTCAAATAAATTCTTTATTAGCACATGATAAGGTGATGGTAATCATGAAAACTTCTTCTTTGGTGGATATGTTAATCGTAATTGGTTTTTAGTTTGTGACACTTTATTAACTATAGTCTTAACCTCATTCTTGATGTCACTTGTTTTGACCTTATAATTAAGTTTGGTTTGAAAATTTATTTTTCATGTAGTTTTACGAGTTGATGTATAATTAATTTTGTTCAAATTAATTAACTTGACTTTTTCCATCCCTCATTATATGTCATAACTCATAAATGAATTGAAACTATTAAATATAATTGATTCACGAAGTGGTGATAGAAAAAATTATTTGAATATATATTTGAATTCATTTTCATTCATAACATTGGTCATCTTGGCTATCATGGTTTTGTACCAAATCACATAGTCACTGATTAGTTCATTGAATCCTTACTTTAGCTTAGAATTTTTTGCATATGATAACTTCTCATCAATGTTGATGGAATATTTCACTAGAAATTGGTTGGCCAAGGGATTTAATTCTCTTATAGATTGAATATGGATATTATAAAACCATCTTAATGTATAGTATTTAAGAATTATTGGAAATAACTTGGTCAATAGTTTTTTTTATATGCATAGTCCAAGCATGTTGAATGGAATGATATAAGGTGTTACTCAGGATCACCTTTACCTATATATAATGTGAGATTGGGAGATATAAATACTATTGGTAAAGGGTAGGCTTCTATCTTAAAAGATAATGGGTTATGGATCAAGGCATGTAAATCCATGGCATGGAAAGCTCTAAATGTTCCTTGATCTAATTGTAATACCTTGGTATGGAGAGTTGTAAATTTTTTTTCAAGGGAATGTGCATTAGGAAATGTTGAAAATTTAATGTGTAGCCGTCATGGGATGAGTGAAGGTTTCTTGCATAGGGATAGGCATTAACATATGCTAAATCCCTCATGTTTCCCCTATACTTTGGGTAGATTTTACATAGGTCTTTGAAGCTATAGGCATGAATACCTCATGTAGAATTACTATATTAAAGGATTGGATAATAATGGTAAAGGGTTATTTTTGAGTTACTTAAGATGTATAAATCTTGATATGGTGTGTGGCCTTAGATGGTAGGATCAATTAGACAACTATCCACGTCTTGTGGATATTGATAGAGTCCTTCACAAAATTTGAATGAGACTTTAACTTGGTCATCTAACCCATTAAGTTAATTTGGATAAATTTTATTTAGGCCATCAAAAGTATCTTGATCATTATGTTTATTTTTATTATCTTGTTTCAATGGAGTCATATCAACATTATCATTTTTTTACACATATTCATGAATAATTACATCATCAAAAGAATAACACTAATTATATCCATTTTGGATGAAATATTAAGAATATGATTGTGATATATATAGGTCCACTTATTAAAAAAAATTATCTTTAAAAGTACAATGGAAATAGATTTTTTAGATGGCATAAGATGGGATCATGAAAGAATGCAAAAGGCTAGGGTCAAAGGTGAAAATATTAATTGTCTTCTGTATGGGGAAAATAAAAAATTAGATATATAACCCTAAGAAAAAAATTGAAACCCTATAAGGATGAAACCTTAAGGGAAGACCTAGGGTTTTTCATGGTTTGATATGTGTATGGGTTCACCAATATGTTTTACCCTAATCTGGATTAATGGGTGAGATTAATTACAGTAAGATAGAACCTTGAAATGATTAAAAAAATCAAGTTTTGAATGAAAAACATTTGAGCCTAATAATATTAGGTAAGTGCAATAAAAATGGAGGATTTGTGTTAAATAAAAATGAATAATATCTAGGTGTGTTTGGCCTCTAATGACGATGAAGAAGAGCATTCATAAAATGAGAATCACCCCCCTTTAGAGAACCTAAAATGGTAACTAGGAAGTCACACATTGAACATAAGCAACCCCATTTTTGTTTTCTTAGAGGCCTCCAAATCTAGAGTAGATTACTTGCATGAGAAATATATGGGCCTTTTCACATAGAAATTCATTCAAATTTTCCTTATCACAGAGGCTCAAATTGTTTCATTGGAAGATGTTGTTAGACTGAAGTTGGGTGAATCCAGGGAATTGATCAAGCTCAAAACTAGGTTTGCAAGGTAGAATGGGATGTCGATGGAATGAATATATAAGGCATGTAGATAATCATTATTAAGAGTGAAGAAATGGTGGTGGTGGAGTTTTGGCTAAGGGAGGCTGATCCTCTTATGAGTGAGCAGAGATATCTACTAGTTATCCCACCTATTGAAAGGATTGTCAAGCATTTTATTAGGGGTATGATATGTTATCAAGGTAAGTGATATGTATGTCACTTGTTACCAATATATGCATATTATCAAGAAACTTTAGGCTCCAATGTTCAACAATCAACTTAGTACCAAGGGAATAATGAATACTATGGAAGCCAAAAATTTTAGGATCCCCATTAATGTGTCAAACAAAAATCAAGGGAGGCAAAGGAAGATTCAAGAAATGTGTGGCCAATTTTATCAAAATGCCTTAGAGACCATCATTTGAAAAAAGTGAGCTATCCAAACCTTCAATTCTTGAGGATGATTGTAAAGTGTTTGAAAAAATGATCAAATAGAAAAATCCAAAAACTAATCAACTAGGGTACCAATTAATGGTGAAATATCTTTAAGAAATAACAAAATGTTTTTGGGTGAAAGGGACAGAGGTTATGATAGATTTAAAGTAGAGACTAGAAGCCTCTTTAGCTATTCCATTTGAGTTTCAATGTTTTTTATATTAGGGCAAGGAACTATAATTTTTTTTACCATTATCTTGATATAACCTAGGACAAGACTCGATCATCTCCATGGCTTACAAATTGTCAGGAGTTACGGATGGATTAAAAAAATTATCTAACCCCAAACCTACATCCTTCAAATATGTGGACATAAATGATGCTTCTAATCCAAGTTTGGTAAAATGTTTTCCTCCTTTTCTAGCCTATGTTTTTGATCAAGTGAAGGAGGTTCCTTATATAGAGATTTCAAATGGGGAAGTGGATGATTATTTTTATTCTTTAACTGAGGATGTAGTTATCTATATATTTAATGGTCTATGGCCTTCTTCAACCAATATATATCAATGGATTTATGAGACATGGTCAAATCAATGTGAAATTTATTTTTTCTCTAAAGGTTTTTTTTATTTTTCACTTTTATAATTAACAAGATTATCATAAATGTCTTTCAAAAGGCCCTTGGTTTTAGGGAAATGCAGGCTTGTTTATCACTCTCTAATTTTTATATTTTGACCCTATCACTCTTTTAGTAACTAAGATGCTAGTATGGGTTCATCTCCCTAATCTACCTCTACATTTTTGTTATTATTATAAGGAAATAGATGATGCTTTTGGATGATTTTTAAAGAATGATCATGAGAAAGCTACTGCAAGATTGTGCACTTATGCTAGAATTTGTGTAGAGATTGATTTAAGCAAAGGGGTATCAAGAAAAGTCATTTTAAAATATGGTAAAGTTTAGAATGTTCAAGTTCTATATTATGAGAACACTGCTTTTAGATGCCACAACTGCAAAGTATTAGGTCATATTCATGCATCTTGTCCTTAGGGGCATTCACAAGTGGTGAAAAAAGGGGGAAAATTGAAAATCAAACAAATAGAGTGTGTCATATCTATCAATAGTGGTTAAAGGCTATTTTGAAGATTTAAAAACTCAAGAAAATACAAATTTGGGAGATAGAGAGGAGAAAAAGTTGCTTCTACTAAAGCAACTGTGCCCAATGAAAGGGTAATAAAAATTGTTCAAAATTCTCCATTGAATAAGTTAGTAGGGGGAGTGAAGAGAGGACTAAGTTTGAAAACTTATACTGAGACAAGGAATTATCTAAAAATAAAAATTTAGAATCTCATAATGCAAACAAATAATTAGTTGTGGTGAATCCCAAGCAAAGAATGTGGTAGGAGGTAAAAAAAGAAAAAAGGTAAAAAAGGCAAGGCAACTAATATCTTGGATTACTTTACCATAAACCGATGGCATTATTTTTACTACTAGTTTAAGGTTGGTAGATAGGTATGTTATTTGGTTACTTCTATCTTTATGGCTATTTGATATAATTGGTTCTTCTTGGCCATGGCATTTTAGCTTGGCTTGTTATGTAATCTCTTTATTAATATAGGGTAAAGGTCCCATAAAAACTAGTAATAATCCAAAAAATATAGAACCTTGAAATGTAGTTCATATAAATAGATATGAAATTCAAACCTACATATAAATGTAAAATATTGAGATTTATTCTTCCAAATTTATAAGGGGATAGACAGACACACACACACACACACACACACACAGACACACACACACACACACACACACACAGACACACAGACAGACACAGACACAGACACACACACACACACACACACACACACACACACACACACACACACACACACACACACACACACACACACACACACACACACACACACACACACACACACACACACACACACACACACACACACACACACACACACACACACACACACACACACACACACACAATTTAATATATCATGATACTTAACTTTTATTGTTGATTTTATGACTATGATTATATTCTAAAATTTAAAATCATAGACAAGCAAGCATATGGTTTATTTGGCTCTAGAATTGATTTGTTGGCTATGGTAACTTAATTTCATATGATTGGATTAGTATAATTTATTGATACTAACCTTTTGGTTGGTATTGACCTATGTGGAAGTAGGGAGTAGTGACTATACAATCACCTACAAATATATTTATTTTTTCTATGTTTACAATTCTAAAACATGATAATGCACATAGATCTAGAAATCAACCTCCTTTGCCTTAAAACCCTAGATATACTTGTGAGGGATATAAAACTTAAAAAATGAGAGAAATATAATGGGATGAGATGAATCTAATAACCCTTAATTAATTATTTATCATTATTTATGTATCCAATACTCCAAGGAGGGAAATTAAGCCACACATAATTCTCGCACCTAGTATGATTATGAAATTGTGCTCATTTGTTATGTGTATGCACTAATTATTAGATTTATTACTTGAAAATGATAGATTTGAATTGAATTTTGACTGATTCAAACTTGTATTGTGACTGATCATAGTGATAAATATACAAATAAATAAGAATAAAATAGTTTTGATTAGTGTATAATAGTGTATAGATGTATATTAGATAGGTGCGAAGTCCCTTTTAAATGAGACCTTGAATTGTTTATATATGAATACAATTTAATAATTTTTCATGCCATTTAAATTATCAGATTATGGGATGAATCTAAATATGTGTTTGATTTTATAAAATATCCATTGTTAAGATCAGGTTAATTTCAACTAGTGCAAGTTGTTATTGACTAGTGATAGTGATCGTAATTGGTAAAATTTAATTGTGTATAGGTGGATTGAACTGAGAGTTTAGATATGTATATGAAGATATTTAGTAGGTTTAAAATAAGAAATGAGGTTCCTATAGGTGTATAAAAATAAAATTGAAGGGATAAATCATAAGATAACACGTAAGTGTGAGAGAATGGGAAATTAAGATCTTGTTTGAGTGCTTAATTCATGCATGGTAAATATGTGTCAAGTTTATCATTATCAATTAAAAAATATTAGATTTTAGTATCTAAAATATGTCAAATATATAATCATGATAATACAAGGCATAGTTTCAATGGAGGAAGGCCTAATAAATAGAATAAATAGGAAAAATAATTATGTACAATAGGATGTATTAATGAAACACAAGGGATAGACTAGCATGGATAATACATGATACATTTTATCCATATACAAAGGTATTTATATGATAATGGGGATTCAAATGCATCACTATAAGTATAAAAAAAATCATATGGTGTAGGATTGATCATGTAATCATGAGTTTTATGGTAACATTAATCATCAACACTAAGCTAGTCATTACAACAATTGGATATATAAGCCACCTTAATATTTTTGGAAATAAGTGTATGTATTAGTTTAAATATTTATTTATATAGTTGAATTAATTTTAGGTGTTTAGGTTGGAATATTTTAAAAAGGATGCAATAATTTTATCTTATGATGTGGATGAGTAGGTAATGCATCTCTTGGTGGTGCACTATAAGAGTTTTATCTCTACGAACAATAACTCAAGAAATAAAAGTTGTATAGGTAATAGTTATAGGACCCATAATTCTAGTTATTAGATTTTTAGCAGATACCACATGAGGTTGAATGGTTTTCCTTTTAGGAAGCACTTTATGTATTATATCACATTGTTTCTGATATTAGATGAGTGACTAATAATGTGTGCCTTTAATAGTATATAGTTTGTTATAATGCAAAAAAATTAAGACAATTATATAGTGTGGAAGGTATTTATCTCATTTAATTTATCTATGAGAACCCAAGTAATAAATAATTTATCCCACCATCTAAAAATACATAGAACAATACTAATAGGGTCTTATGACCTATGATGACTAGTAATGTGATACCACAAATAGGTCTCTATGTACGACCATTAAAACTCTTAAGAACCATGGTTTTATAAGTCATTCTTATTGAGTAAACCATATACAAGATATAAATCACACATTAATTTTATTTTGAGTTGAACCATTGTCTATCATGATTCCATGTGTAATCATAGAATGTAAATCAACAAAATCATTTATATATAATGGACCATTATTAATATCATCATTTGAAATCTCACGATCATATAATTTAATAGATGAGACTTGATTTCATGAAATAGAAACCATGGCAATAATACCAATAATATAGATATTTTGAAATCATTTATTTATGTGTATATGTATTCATGTGAACATTATATTGTTTCCTAGTATCATTATTTAGAATTGGATTTTTTAGAATTTATAAATTTTTATTTGGTGTAGTAAAAATAATATTAAATGTTCTTTTATATCCTTCCACTTCAATAACATTACTATTAATTATATATTGTATCTTATGTCTCAATTAATAACATTGATTGGTGGTATGTCTTTAATATATATGGCACTCACAAAATGCATCTACATTGTAGTGTATAGGCAAAGGTTGAGATGTATCTAACTCAAGTTGCAGAGGCAAAGACATGGTGTTGCATTCAAGAAACAATATAAGGGCTTGGTGATTATTCTCAAGTAACCTTGTAAATTTCATACTTGTTAAGAAGGTGGAATAGCTAGCATGTTAGGTATCTATGAAATTTATTTTACATTTTTAACCTCATTAAAATATTGAAAAGTTTAAGCATCATTAGCTTCAGCTTTGAATGATAATTTACCTTGATATTTTGGAGATAGTAGAGGTATGGGAATTAGACCCATGTTTGAGCATTAAAGCCTCTGAAATTTTAATCTTGAAGTTGCAAACCATATTTAAAATCTCATAAAAATATTGGTAAGTTTTAAACATGAATTTTTATTTGTGGTTGAAACAAACATTTGGATAAAATACTTTGTAACTTGATATTAGGTATTTAGTGAGCTATTTTTGTAAGCATATTTTTGAATTGAAGCACATAATCACTAACATTCTAATTAGGTCATTATTTAAGTTTTTTTTAATATAAAATATGACATTTTCTCTAATTTTAATATAAAATTGAGCTAAAAATATATCATCCAAATCATTAAATTAATGCATAGAGCCCACAAGTAGGGTATAGAACCAATCCAAGGCATAATCATTTAGAAATATATGAAAGAGGTTGGTCATAAAGAGATCATCATGTAAAAAAAAATCACACAAAATATAAGTATTTAATGTGATGTAAAGGATAACCCTTACCATTGTATAATTCAAATTTAGGCACTTTAAAACTAGTGGAAAAAGGGTGAGCCATGACCTCATGAACCAAAGGGTTGTGTAATATATCTTGAAAAGTGACCACATAGATAAATATTTGAGATCCTTGAACAAGTTGCCTAATATTTGATTGTATATCTTGAAGATATTTTAAATGTATGCATCCTTAGATGTTATAACATGTGTATGAGCCAACATATTCTTAACATTGGGGGGAATAGAGACTTTATGTTTTAACCAAGACTAAGACCAAAAGGTAAAACGTTATAAGTTAGTTAATATGGTACATTAGTTTTAAGAGAGATAAAAAATATATTAGGTTGTTTAATAATAGGTATGTTAACATGAGGAGGAGAAATTTTAGGTGGAGGCACATAAGTATGAACAAGAACACTAAGATAACTGACATCATAACCTTGTGTAGTAGGATATCCTCCAATAAGAATATTAGAAACATTCAAAGGATCTATGGTAAAATTTAATTTATTAGGTGTATAATACTTAGACATAAATTTATATTATAATTATTTTAACTTAAGAAATATAGGATCTAAACATGTAGATTTTTTTTGAATTATGATCCTAAAGTAAGCAATTCTATTAACTCTCTTATGATCCACATCATCAACATCAATTGAAATATAGAAATCATTGCCATCATAATTGTGTACATAATATTTAGGTTCATAATTCATATTTTCATTATAAAAAAAATTAGGAGGAACATTACTAATAACTACCATTTTTGAATTCAAATAAACACAAGTACTAAGAAAAAGAAGCTAAATTAAATCAATAGTATAACTACTCAATGTAACCATTTTACTAGTAGGGTTTTTATATATAACATTATTAATTGGAATAATATGTAAGAAAGAAAAACATTAAGGATTATAGGGATAATGATAAAGTATTGACAAATATGTTTAAATCTAAAAAAATAAGATTTGACAGGTGGAAATAAAATTGTAGAAGGTAAAGGGAATCAGGTTCACTAATTTTTTTAATATATTTATTATTAAAAGGTGATTATAATATGAAAAAATAAATAAAACTGAGGTATAAATAATACATATAAAAATATAATAAATAAAAATAATTATATCTACCTTAACTCTGAGTTATAGACTAATCATACAATTGATGGATCGATAAACAATAGTAATGGAAGAGAGGGAAAGAAGAATAAAACAAACACACATGGTAACTATACTTAAAATTTTAGACTATAAATATTCTTCTATATATGACTAGACTAAAAACCTAGAATATAAGGTCAATGTGGAAAAAATACAAAATCGACAAACTACCTATTGTGACTACGTTGAAAGCATATAATGGTTGATTCTAACCTTTGAGCTAAGATTATAACCCTTTATATTTTTTATCTTCTCTAAATTTCCAAGTCACTTTGAAAATAGATGATTATTTAGATCCTAACTTCAATTTATTGAATTGATGGGCATAATTGTTTGATTTGCTTCTCATTTATATTTGACACAATTCTCCATAATGTCATCAGAGGAACAAAATGTGAAAATTATTTGGCCTAGGAAATGCATTTAGGTGTTATAACTACATATCACATAGTCTTATAATTAGGTTTCTATGTAGTTCTAGTTCCTTTGAGTGAATCCCAAACTAATGAAAAAATGACTTCAACTCTTCTCCCTAAATAATAAAATGAAGCTACATGATTTACTATGAATTTATTTTGGTAAAATATGTGATGTAAATATTGTTTCCCAATTAAAACCCCTTTATCTAGACCATTTTTTATGATTTATATTATCCCTTTACCATAATTTCACTCAAAGCAATAAAGAGACATAAAGCGGGGAGAACACTCACTAATACTAAGCTTAGTATTCTCACTTTAGGCTATGTCAAACCTAGGGTTCCTTCCATTGAAATCATGTGATGATATATCAAAAAAACTAAGATTAATACATAAATATTTAAATAATAAATGTAACTCTTTAGAATATTCCACACCAAGCTGCAATTATTTTTCAAGCTTAAGTTTCCTTATAGAAAATGGTCCTTTGAGCTAAAGATTTAAAATAATGCTTTAAACGTAAAATATATTTATTAGTTTTATTATAATTATATAAATTTAATTAAAATAGTATGAACCCCACTAATTTAAATAAAAATCTCATATAAAAGAGCATGCACATTAAAAATTGAAAGCTAGCTAAAAAAATAGAAAAGATATGGGTAGTATAAATTATTAATTTTTTTTAATGCAAATGGAGAGAAAAAGTTAGATAATTAAAAACCTTCAAGTAGAATACAAATTTTATTAAAATATTATAATAAAAATAAAATTTAATTTCTTACAAGAAGTAAAGGAATCATGGACAGGAGTATTTGAAAATATTTATTGAACTAACAAATCTATAGAGATGGATATAATTAGATAAAGTAAGGAGAAAATGATAGATTTTGAATTAAAATCTCCTCTAATTTCTAAATAGGTAGCTAAACATTCAATCCTTTTCCCTCTTCTTCTTTTTATATATATATTGTATGAGCTCATTTGAGAAAGAGTTGATTTCCTAGAGTTGCCAAGTCCATGTATTCCAAGATTTTAAATCTAAGCCTCTATTGTCTTGATATGCAATATTGATTTGAGCCTTATTATTGAAATATAATTTATTTTATACACAATTTATATAATTTATGAAAGCTTCGATGGTTATTTTTATTAAACCCTATGGCTCTTATTTTTTTGCTTCAACTCCATACCCATACTTGATTTATATTTTTATTTTTGCACTATACTTATTTATTTTGTGTTCAATTACTTTCTTGAATAGTGATAGTTTTGTGTTTCTAAAGAGAAGGAATCAACTCATTTCCTTCTAGTGTTTCACCATTTTTATATTCATGTATATTTATAACTCTTTTCCCCTACAGAAAAAATTTTCATGCACAAAGCTTATGTATAATAAGACTAGATTAATAAATAGAACTATTTGGATTTAGATATTCTCTAAAAAAAGTAATCCCACACTGAGTAGTGATCCCATTTTTTGTGTTTGAAATATGGGTTGCAACAATCAAATATTTCAATGCATAAAACTTAACCTTAAGTGCTCATATATCACCTTATTTATCACTAACATAATGAACACACATTTTATTAATATATTATTAGATAATGATTACATAAATAAAATACAAAAATAACACATAATCCATCATAAATAGGTTAAGGAGTTTATCCATTAGAAAAAATGGATACTATCATATGTTCCAAAAAACTCAAATAGAAATACTAAATATCTTTGTAACATATTACAACATATTTATATAAAACTAAAAATTGAGAATTAATTTATAATGTGATATAAATCCTAATACTGATGCCTTCTTGTTCCATTGGGCATGACCTTATTATATACAATTACTCTCATAAATATCATTAAGATCAATCCATTAAAAAATTGCTTAGATTGTCAAAGAATCCATGAAAACATAAAAACAAAAATGTTACTTACACATAAAGTTTAATTGATCATTTAAAGCATTCATTCAAGAGGTTATAAACTAAAATTTAGAAGAAAATTTAAACTATAAAGCATTATATGGGCATTATCCTTAATCAAACCATTGCAAATATTAATGGTTCTTTATAATAACATAATACGCCATTACACATGAAAATATTAATACTATATGCGTTTTCATACTTCCTATGGGACTTAAGACTTACATAATCTTTAATTACTTCTATCCATGTGATTAATAACCTATTACATAGGACCAAACTATTTAGATATGGGACATGTGACAAGTAATAAGATTCTAATGGGAAAATGCACTATGAATAAATGTGTACCTAGACCAAATGGAAAAATACATTATAATTGGTAGTGTTGACCAAATTTTAATCTCAAGTCAAAATTGGTCACCCCATCCAGGTTGAAACCTCATAGGCTTGTCAAAAACTTGTCATGGTATTGTCATGATTTTAAATGGTCTTAAATAGTTCCATATGGTCATATTTGTCCTTGTCTAGCATTGTCCAAGGTTTGATCTTATGTTCACTTGTCTAGTCCTATGGGTCAATTACAAGGTATTGATATTTAAAAACATGGTCAAAGGTTTATTATGGTTTAAGGTCATTATAAAAGGTTATCGGGGTGTAATTAATATCATAATATCATGCACTAACCTTTTTTTGACTCTCATATGTAAAAAATACATTTTGATCACCTTTTGGATCATGTGGAAGAGTTGGACATACCATTCCAAGAATAAAACATTTAGAGAAGATTAAAAACATACCTAATTTTTGAATTAGGTTATAAAATGTTCAATAATAGTTAGAGACTAACATCATCTATAGTTCAATGCCTAAACTAAATAAAATGACACTTTACAAGCAATCGTATGAACTTAAAAAATTATATTTTAATTGGAAATGGTTTATAAGTGTACCTTGGGATCCTTAAAATCATTTTAAAATTTTGGAACAAGTTTTAGGTAGATTTAATACTTCAAGCACTTTTTCTCCTCCATCACTACCTTTACAAGTTTAGGAAGGCAAAATTGAGCTGAATGGTACGACCAAGAGAGAAAGTGTTAGGAGATGAAAATTTGGCAATTATTAGAGGTCATAATAAGATTTAAATCAATTAAATTATTTTACATATTGATTTAATCTTCTTTATTAACAATAACCAAGAGTGATAGAAGGTCACTATGTCCTATACATCTGAGAGGGGTCTGTTCTTGCACATATTTATTCAATTCAAAAATTTATGGAGGAGAATGGGTTTTAGGGATGAATATAGAGGTTAGGGATCTCATTTTAAATGGTTTTTTAATTATATAACTCATCTCTATGAAGTGTATTCACTTGGAGTAAAAGTGTCTTAATGTATAAGGTGCTCAATCGCTCTTGTTGTAAGTGTTCTATTTTATCTTCATGGTGGTCACATTCAAATTTTTTTAATTATTAATAACTCATGTAATATACCTCAATTTCATTAATTTAATGTTATTTTATTTGAGAATGTGTCTCTTTTCCATGGTATTCAAGTGTTTTCTATTTGGGGACATGGTCTATGTTATGCAATCTATTACATGTTTAATTACAAAAGTTGACTCAAACACTAATGATATATCATAGCATAAGGTATTAATATTAAATTTTTACATCAAAAGAGCATAAAATTTATGAGAAACAATTGTCCTTAGCTCATAAACATTGCACTTAAGCTGACTGCATACAATTTATACAAACCAGTTAGATAGGTGAGTTAAAGGTGGCATGATACTTAGACTATAATCTGTATGACCCAATGAAGGAATGAAAAGGAGGTGTAGTGGTTTGATAGGTTTGAAGAAGTTAAATAAATCAAATAAGTGGATCTTTATATCCCTAAAACAAGAAAATGAAACCTACATGCCCTAAGCCTGCAGGTTCTCATTTTGGATCAAATCAACATCAAACCACTATAAAATCAAAGTGACAAGGTCAACCTAACTTCATTTCAAATAGGGAGAGCTAAAAACCATTGAAGTAAACTAAATAAAACTTGAAAATCTTAGGATTGAGTTGATAGTCCTATAATTCCATGTATAGGATTGTGTATGGAGAAGATAAAGACAATAAGCTTGAAAATGCCATGAAGTAGCAAACAAAACCTATATATAGTGATAATGAATACTCCTTTTGTTTGGATACCTTAAATAATTATGATAAGTGAAAGGACTAAGTTCAAGGCTATATTCTCAAACCTATTCCTTGATGAGCCCCATAATTTTTTTCTTCTTATCCCTATATATTGTACTCATCCTGCTTGTTAACCATGCTTTTGAACACTTTCTTATAAGTTTCCTTCTGCATATATCCATAATATTGAAAATAGCATTATGTTTCTATACTCTTTTAATAGTTAGAAATATATATTTAAATTAAATATATGATAGTTATCTATTGATTTAGGACACTTTTTTATATAATGTGTTTTATGGATATTTTGGAGAAATAGGTATATAACATAGAACATCCTGCCATAATAGAATCACATCACATAGACTATCCTGTAGCCACTGCATGACCATAACCATGAATGAATAAATTTTGATTCCTCTTTTAACTGACTCATAGAAATAATTGTAACCTTCATGGAGCCCAATAAGGAAGTGGATGAAGAATGAAATATTTTTATTTATCCTATAAAAAATTGCATAATTCACATGAATTATGTCTTTAGTAAAAGGAGCCAATTTCAGTTATCCTAAATCAAATGTTTTTTTAGATTAGAATATATTTTGTTTTATATAAAAAATTTTCCTCTATAGTATATATATATATATATATATATATATATTAGTAGTAGTAGAGGTGAGATATAGTAGATGTTGATTAGAGATTATCAAAAATATATTTTGTCAAGCAACTGTCATTGTAATTTATTGCAATAATTCATTGTGCATTTTTGATTAATATGAACAAGAATTTATGAGTTTAATTAAGTGTGATGAGAGGAAAGATTGAAGTTGGATTCAGAAGAAGGAAGGGCCCCTTTTGAAATTCTTCAACAATAATCCAACCCATTTAATTAGCTAAGCATGTTATTTGATTTCTTTATGCATTATGTGTTTCATTTCTAAATTATGTGATTTACATTTTTTGCTTAGATTTGTTTAAGGAATATTTAAATTCATAAGCATTTATTTCATGTTTTATTTTTAGAATTTCATTTACTGCATGACTTCAACATCTTAGATAACAATTATTAGAAGGTCAAATTATAAGATTGAGTGTGCACATACAGTGAAATCATCCTATCAAGTGTACATCTTCAGGTTGATATTTAAATGAAGTAGAAGCTATAGGTCCATGGTAACTCTCCTTATTCATTTTTATCAAGAGAAGTATATCTGATTGTGAATCAACTACTAGTCATTTTTTACACCATTATCGGGGAAGGGTGTCACACACTTGTAATATTCAATATTGATAGAAATTATTTCTAGATGTTTATTGTTTTTATTTCTAAAGCTTTCTATTATTTAAATTAAATATTTTCTACTTTCATAGTTTAAATTTACCTTTTTTCAAGTAGGATAGTGGAAATTTTCAAAAACCCCCATATTACTAACCCTGTGTAGGCAAAGTGGGCAAAAAGCAATAAAAAAGTGGTTGACATATGCAAATCAAAGGGGACTATATACAAAGATTTTTTCCTAAATAATCAAAAATTGCTACAAGATTTAAAATTTATCCTAAAAGAATTGAGGAACATAAAGGAATTCTTGAAGATCACTCACAATTGTCAATAGAAGAGGTAGGGAAGGAATAATTTTTGGTTGGAATGGTAGCACAAGTTAGAGACCTTGAGGAGGTTCATATCCCTAGAAGAGACCTACATGTACCACCTTTGAGAATTTTCACCTTATCACCTCATATTCAATAATATAAAATTTGATTCCCTCTGTCGCCCAAATTTTTTGCTAAGGATGCATTTAAGGCTATTGTTACTCCTAGAAGAAACACCAAGCCAATATAATCTTCTAATTTAGAGAAACTCTTTGTCGAGACACTAGATAAATATTTTAAAACCTCCACACCATCCCCATTATATATAAATCTATACATTCCTGAGGAAAAAGATAAAGTCTCCATCTTTTACACCCCAAAAAATAAAAGAATTGATGGGAATTGTAAATGGTGGGTAGCAACAAACTTCTTGTCTATCAACACAAAGAGTATTCATGGGGATCACTAGGAAGAAAATACGACAATGAGTCTACTAATTTTGAATTTCCTATCCTTGATCCTAATGGAAATGCACCCATGAAGAATATCTCTCACTCTACCCTCCCTACTTTTAGAGGAAAAGCATATGAGGATCTAGACACATTTCATTTTGAGTTTGACATCTTATGCCATAGCTATGATTATAATCAAGATGCTCAGAAACTCAAATTATTTCTAGAAAAACTCAAAGATAAAACACTTAGATGGTTCATGGGACTTGGAAAGGATGACATTTCTACTTGGGAAGAAATGAAGGAGAAGTTTTTGATGAAATACCAAGGCTATTGTAGGGGCAAAAACTACAAGAGAGATGACATATTATAAATGACACAAAATGATGATGAGTCATTAGAAGAATATATGGAAATATTTTTATTTAGATTGAAAAAATCCAAGTAGACTACAATGGACAAGGAATCGATCAAGCTGATATTCTTGAAAGGAATTAAAGATGATTGTCTAGAGGTACTAGATCTATTATCTAGTGGTGATGTTTTTATACTACCATTTGATGAACTAACAATTATATTTGCAAACTACTATAGATCAACCATGAATAAAAATAGTGGAAGAACCCTTCCTACAAAATATATAATATGAATATCTAAAGGTGAAGTTAACAACCTACTCTAGGACATGAAATAGGACATTATCAGCCACCCAACTACTCAGCTTGATACATTATATACACAAGGAAGCAAAAAGAAATTGATAAATCCTTAGCTGCCTATTGCCCTAAATGTAGAAAGAAGAAGGCAAATTATACATGCCATTTTATGAAATCTCAGGTATCCAACATAACTGAGGAGAATCTTGAAATGGTGGAACTACATGCTATAAGAGAAGATGAGAATCAAGTGTTTTTCATGGCTCAATGAAAACCATGGGTACAAAGACTAAGTATGCCATCAAACTCTATGTTTACAAATTATCAATTCTTAAATAATTCTTAATATGGTTCTTGGATGAATATACCCAATAAAAAATGAACCCAAATAAATTGACAACTACCCTATAATTAGTTATGGATGTAATAAAATGGACAACAACCTCAACTAAGATAACTCCAAAACTAGCAATGGTTCTATCCCTCTAATCAATGGTAATAACAATGGATAGGTAATCAAGACTTTCCCTAGTAAATGCAATAACCATAACAACAAGACATAATGACAAACATTAAACAACTTGTTCAAACCATTTAATTACCCACTTAGCCCATCCCCAATCTTGCCAATAAGTTGGTTTAACCAACACAATCTACTGAAATAATTCAATATCTAACATACACCTTAGATATTAATCAAGATCAAATTAACTCAAGTCATGTTCTTCCACAAAACAGCACACCAATAATCATAGAAAATTTTGAACCAACTCAGCTCTATACTAATTCATAGCCACCCATAGCTAATCCTAAGCCAAGTCCATCATAAAATAAAAAAAAGCTGATAATTCTCATTTTTCAAAGAGATTGAACATCTCACACCCTAAATCAGAGCCTAAATTTTATGTCTTAGGAAAACTAAAAAATGTGTGCATAAAAATCCCTCTCTTTCAAGAAATTAAAGATTTCATTATCTATAATAAAGTTGTTAGAGAGATATATTTGAAAACTAGGAAGAAAGAATAAGGATCCTAAAATAGTCTAAGTCATTGGCCAACTAGCAAATATTATGTTGGTAAACATAGTTCTCCCAAAATATTTTGATCTGGGAAATTCTGTAGTTAATGTTAGCATCCATGACGAACCCATCTCCAATACTTTAATTGATTTAGGTGAAACCATCAATGTGATGACTATGGAAACCATGCAACATTTGAAACTTACCACTCTCCGTCCAACACCCACCATCCTCTAGATGGCTAATAGATCAACTATTAAGTCTGAGGGGATTAATGAGGACCTTATTATCACTATGGACTCCTGGTAATATCTAATAGACTTTATTGTCATATAACCAAAGATCAATTTGGGGGATTATCCTCTCATATTTGGCTGCCCATGATTGGCCACTGCTGATGCTTTTACTGGCTATATGTCAGGAAAAATACTAATTTCCAATAGAAATGACACCAAGAAATTGGTTTTATATCTACTAACTTAGTCTTCCTAGAATGATGGACCAACCCCTTGGATTGATGAATTTGAAGAATTTGTCTCCTTGGAGACTCTTTGCATAATTAACCAGAGTCCAAATTTCTAGGCATAATAAGAAGACACTATCCTTACTGGTATCCTGCAAAACACCTATTACTAGGATCCTATAGCCACCAACCTATTGGAATGTACACCATACCCTCTTTAGAATACCTTTCTTGAGAATGATCTTTTTGAAACTACAAAATACATTTGGACATTCCATCAATTACTTCCCTATCAATGTATCTATGCTCCTTTAATCATTAACATAGAAACCATGCTTTCTTTAACAAAACAAGTAGACATTCTACCAAAAAACTTCTCAAAATCAACACCTCTTTAACACCCTATCAAGAAAGTCAATTACTTACAATGTTGAGAAAGCACATAACAACATTTGCCTGAGATTACCATGACATGATAGGAATATCCCTAAATTTATGCATGCATCACATCTACATTAAAAAAGAATGCAAACCTATTCACCAACTCCAATGATGAATGAATCCTATAGTTAAAGATATTGTCAAAACTGAGCTATAAAAAAATCTTAGATGCAAGATTTATTTATCCTATTTTGGATAATTATTGGGTCTCTCCTTTGGTCATTATCCCTAAGAAAGGGGAAAAATAACGTGTTTACATTGATTTCCAGGAATTAAATGCTACTACCAGGAAGTATCACTTTTCCCTACAATTTATTGATCAAGTGTTGGATACATTAGTAGGGAAAAAGTAATTTTACTTCCTAGATGGATATAGTAGTTATAATAAAATATGAGTTTCTCCACAAGACCAAGAAAAAACCACATTTAATATCCCTTGGGGAACTTATGCCTATGCCATCTTGCCATTTGGTCTTTTTAATGCCCTAACTAATTTTCAAAGGGCTATTTTGAGTATATTTTTTGATTTCTCCCATAATTGTGTTGAAATATACATGGATGATTTCACTATCTGTGGGTAGACATTCAAAGAAATTCTCACCAACCTAGAGAATATTCTTTAATGTTTCCAGGACCAGCAATTATCTTTGAGAAATGAAAAGTTTCACATGATTATGACTAAAGGGATTGTGTTGGGGCATCACATATACCCTATTGGAATTCAAGTTAACCCAATAAAGATAAGTATCATTAAGTATCTACACAAAACAAAGAAGAATAAATATATTAAAAACTTTTTAGGACATGCTGGTTACTATAGATGATTCATCAAATATTTTAGTAAAATTGCCACCCCATTATTTGGATTACTTACTAAGGATGCTAAATTTACATGGATCAATGATTGTCAAACTACCTTTTAGTAACTCAAAGGCATTCTCATAACAACTCCTATTATGAGAGGGATTGATTGGAAGAAGCCTTTTCACATCCACACAGATGCATCTGAGACCATTTCAGGAGCTATCCTTGGCCAAAAAGATGAATCCTTGAGTTATGAAATCTATTTTATCAATAAGAATATTCAAGGGAATAAAATCAACTACACTATAATAGAGAAGGGATTTCTTTCCATTGTCAATGCCATCAACAAATTTCAACACTACATTATAGGTTACCAAGTATTCATCCACATAGATCATGTAATAATCAGGTACTTAATGAATAAACCTAATGTAACAGGTAGGATAATTCATTGGTTGATTTTACTGTAGGAATTTGATATTACCATTGTGGATAGACTAGGTAAGGATAATGTACTATCAAATTTTTTTTATCTTGGTTTCAAAATGATGAGCATAATCTGATTGTTGATGATTCTTTTTTTGATGAACATTTATTTTCTATAGCAATTCAATTTCTTTGGTTCATAGATATTACTAACTATCTTGTTATAGGATCACTACCACAACATTTCTCACCTAGAGAAAAATAACACTTAATCCAAAAGAGTAGACATTATTCCTAGATTGTAGGATATCTCTTTATCACTGGACCAGATTCAACTATGAAAAGATGTATTCAAGAAGATGAAGCTTATGACATTCTTAGAGCCTACCATGATGAACCCTGTGGGGGTCATTTTACTACCAAACATACTACCATGAAAGTACTCACAATCTAAAATTATTGACTTTCTTTTCATAAAGATGCCATGATGTATACCTATAGATGTGATCAATGCTAGTGTATGAAAAAACTCACTCTGATGAAATGCCATTACAACCACAATTGGTTCTGAAACCCTTTGATAAATGGGGACTAGATTTTGTAGGTCCCATTGATCCTAAATCCAACAACAAAGAATACATACTAGTGTGCAATGATCATGTCATAAAATGGAAAGAGGTTAAAGCCTTAACCCATGCCTAAGATGAAAAAA
Organism: Torreya grandis; assembly: GCA_037957365.1. Classification (NCBI taxonomy): domain Eukaryota; kingdom Viridiplantae; phylum Streptophyta; class Pinopsida; order Cupressales; family Taxaceae; genus Torreya; species Torreya grandis. The sequence goes on from JARHVA010000104.1 coordinate 5,382,642, forward strand.
TAACTGAGTTATTTTATGAATAAATCTTCACCTGCTATGGAGTACCAAGAAAAATAGTCATAGACCAAAGCCCATAGTTTACATCAGACCTCACATTTGCCTTGGTAAAAGAATATGAAATTAGACACAAAAAGTCTACCCCTTACCATCTTCAATTAAATGGTTAGGTAGAAGTAACAAACATAAAATTGGAAAATATCTTCACTAAGGCTATCATCTTGCATATAAAATATTAGTCAACTCATAGTTTAGAAGTAGTCTAGGCTTATAGAATCACTTGGAAAACCATTATTAATTTCACTCCATATGAACAAGTTTATGGTAAAAATCTTATTCTACTCATTAAGTTTGAACATAAAACATTAAGGACAACACTTGATTTGGGCTTAGATCTTTCCTAAGCTCAACAAGACATGATCATATATCTAAATGCACTTGATGAACTAAGAAATGAAGCACTTCATCACATTGATTTAGTGCAAAGACAATGTGTGAGTTGGCATGATAAGAACATCAAGACTAAGAATTTCCAACCTTGTGATTGGGCACTCCTTTTTAACTCTAAATACACAGATCATAAGGAAATCTACAGTCTATATGGCTTGAGCCCTATGATATTGAATAAGTTTTTGATAATGGAGATGTAAAGCTCATGACCATTAACTCTATTTGGTTCTAACTACTTGTTAAAGGCCATAGGCTTAAGCTATATAAGAAACTATTTTCCAAAAAAATTCTCACTCGCCAACTTCTCAAAGAATAACATCCATCTCTTATTCATGAAGTAAATAAACCTATTATTGTAGTTAAAAGGTATTTATATTAAACCTTATATAATATTTTCCAAGAGTAATAAAACTTCCTATAGCCAAGAACAAGTCATTCATAATGGCTTAGTTCAGGTTGAATAAAATCCTACCTCCTGGATTCTTATGATTTCAGTTGAGTTTGGACCAAAAAATCTAAAAAAATAATAAAAATTTTTATCAATGAAAACATTCAAATGTTGCTGATAGATGTTGTCTCAGAAAACTAGGTCACTAGATGATCAAGATTCATTACATGTTTTTTGAGAAAAGACATTACTGCAATAATTTTTTTTGTTCTCATTTGTTTTTGCTTGCAAATTTATTCCCTAGGAGTAGAAATACATTTGTATTCTTGATATAGGATGAAAAACATGTCACTATAAGTGAAAAACTTGTTGTAGGATATAAATTGTCATTATAGGTGAAAAACTTGCTGTTGTAGGATAAAACTTGCTATTATAGGATAAAACTTGTTGCTATAGGAAAAAATTATCACTACAAGTGAAAAACTTCTTGTTACAGGATAAAACTTACTGTTATAGGATAAAATTTGCTACTACATGATATAACTTACTTCTATAGGAAACATTTATTGCTACATGATGTATTCTTACCTCCATCCTACATTCCATCCTAAATAAATATTTATACTCCCAATCAAATGACAACACATGCTAGACCATCTTTTTAAATCATCATTTACATATTAATAAAAGGTATTCCTATAAGTAACAAGGTAATTATTCTATATTTATTTCATGTCATACATTTTAATTATTATTAATATGATGGTAAATAATGCTATTAATGTGCTACCATATCTTCTCCTTATCAAACCAAGTCACCATATCATCTTCCTTCATTGATTGATGTGGCCTTTGACACATTACTACCACCACTCTTTTTTATTTCCATGAGATGTTTGTGCATGTCAGCTTTATCCCAAGAGGACAAGTGATAGTTTAAGTTGGGGGGAATATTTTCCATAATTCATATGGATTATTTTGATCCAAAAGACAAAAATTGTAAAAATTACACCAAAGACACAAAACCCTTGCTGCAAGAACACATACCTATAACTCAAATTTCATCTCACAATATGGGAAGGGACTTGCTAAAACATGAACCACTTGATATCACCCATTTAACCAATAGCTCAAACATCTTGGCCTTATTATAGAATGTAGGATGGGCATAATATTTTGAGAAGATATAGGCCCTAGATGAAGGAATTATATAAGAATTTGTTGGTACATTGCATAATAACTTGGAAACAGTAAAGGGAATGGAAATAAAGTTGATAGAAAATGTCATTAGTAGATTAAAGGGACTACCACAAATAGGGTAGGCATGGCAAGAAAAATTTGATGTAAAAATAGAGAGGCAAAAATTTATTAGAGGAAATGAAAGCCTAGAAACTTCAAAGCAGAGTACTACATGGTTATAGCTATCGATACGATGGACTAAAGCTAATGAGTTTATCTCCATATATTTCATTTATGAAGGGATATTTTCCATGTTGCATGGCATACACTTCAAGTTCATGAATAATTTATGGTATGCTATAGATATAAACATCCCCAACTTTTTACTCCACATGATCACAAAAATGTTATAGGTATTTCAAAAAGGTAATTCTAAAGCTCTTTCCCATCATTGTCTAATTTAGTTGATTATTCAAGACATTTGCAGAGAACTACACCCAACATCAGTTGGAAAGAATTTATACAAGTACCAAGAAATTTAAAAAGTGATAGATAAGGAAATGAAATAGAAGAAGAATTAGAGGTTGAAAAATAGAGACAAAAAAAGCCTTTCCTACAACTCCATAAGAACCTATAACAAAAACCCTTCATACAGCTCCATAAGAACCTATAGAAGGAGACCTTCCTACAACAAAATAAGAACCTACAGAAGAATAAATTCCTAAAAAAATATAAGAACCTGCATCAAGGATTGAAGAAAGGACTTCCATAAGTAAGAAATTTAGAGGGAAAAGGAAGAAACTCATTCTCTAGCCTGATTCAGAGGAGTCTGAGGAGGAACTTCCACCTTCGCTTAAAAAGGCCAAGGTAACCTCTACTCGTAGATCCCATAGATTGAGAAAAAAAAAAAAGAACTAAACCTTCTTCTATTATTGAAATTAATGAATAATCTAGAGAAGAACAAACTGCTAGTAGTGATGAATCTCTAGAAGTTGAAACAAATAAGGGAGAATGTTCTCTAGAATATAATCAGGAAATAGAACAAGTAGAGCATAGTTTTGAAGAGTTTCAAGAGGAACCAATGTAGAAAGAATCATACAAATTAGAGCAACCTAATGTACAAATGGATTTTTTCACTCTAAAGCAATCCCTACAAGAAATTGAAGGGATAAGAAAGAAGATACAAGATTAGTTTGGAGGAGGACTAGATGCACTTGTTGTAACAACTTCTCACTACCAAATACCATCCTAAAGCCATTATTTCATAACCTTTTATAGAGGTAAATCAATAAGAGGAGCATCCAACCACAAAATAAGTTAGGTATCATTCTTCATTTGTAATATCTTCTAAATTAATGAATTGGATAGATAGTTAGTCTAAAATTCTAAGGGAATTGAAAAAATAAAATAAGAAATTGAAAGAAGAGAATAAGTTGAAGGAAGAGAGAATATCCAAACTGAAGTAGACAATTGAGGATATGGTTGGTCTTACCCAAGAGCTCCTTGACTATAGGTGTCCTGCAAGAGTTTATTCAGTATACCTTGAAAAGTAATGGCATAATTTCAAATTTATGAGAATTTATTGTGATATACATCATGAATTCATTGATCCCCTTTCCTTCTTTTCTATCTATAAAGAAAGTTCACAAAAAGAACAATCACAATTATGCGAGTTCTACCTTCATAATTATGTTATTCTTTATGATAGGGAGTGGAACCCTAATCTATATGTTGGATATGTTAAACTAAATGCATTTTAATCATATTTATTGAATGAGCAGAGAAGAGGAAGAAAAGTAGATGGATATAGGAAAAAGGAGAATGAAAGCTAGATGCTTATCATGAGAGAATCAATGACACTCAATGTTGTATTGGCTGAATGAGATAATATCATGTTGAAGAAAGAAGTCAGAGCATGGTTTATGAAGAATTATGATGAAACCTAAGATTTTTATTTAGGATTGAGAAATTTTGCTAGTCCTACTACCAAAGAATCCCATAATGAATGATGGAATGAGCTCTCTTACACTAAAAAATAGAGAGCCATATTCCCCTTTTAATTAAAATGCAATATTTAATAAGATCATAAAATATATTTTGCTTGCAGGAGAAATGGGATCCCAATTATTGAACCTAAAGTTCCAGTCACCTCTGTTATAGTATATTATTTTATATTGGTAGGGTAAAACCCCAATGGATGAAGCTAAGGAAGTTAAAATATGGCAACTATTTGAACAAAGGCATGGATTCTATGCCCACCTCACCAATGGTGTCATAGATCCCATAGATTTTAGAGTTCTCTATGAAATGGGAATGAATAAGTTTTTTGCTTGAGGTTAAACAAGATCTTAAGTTGGGGGGTGTGATGAACTCCATAAATGTTATGTTCTTATCCCCATCTATTTGTTAACCATACATTTGAACACTTTCTTATAAGTTTCTTTCTATATATAACGATAATATTTTGAATATATTATGTTTATATACTCTTTTAATAGTTATAATTATGTATTGAAATTAAATATATTATGGTTATCTATTTATTTAGGACACTTTTTTCTATAATGTGTTTTAAGTATGTTTTGGAGAAATAGGTATATAACACAGAACATCCTACAACAATATAATCACATCACACAAACTATCCTGTAGCCACTGCATGACCACAACCATGAATGAATAGATTTTTATTCCTCTTTCAATCTACTTGAATAAATAACTATAACCTCCATGGAACCCATTAAGGAAGTGGTTGAAAAATGAAAAAAATTGTTTGTCCTACAACAAAGTCACAAATTTCACATGAAAGATATATTTAGCAAAAAGAGCCAATTTCAATTACCCTAAATCAAATATTTTCTTAGCTTATAATATATTGTTTTGTATCAAGCAATCTCTTTTGTGGTATATATATATATATATATATATGTAGTAGTAGTAGTAGAGTTGAGATATAGTTTATGTTGATTAGAGATTATTAAAAGTATATTTTGTCAAACAACTATCATGTAACAATTCATTACTATATTTTTTATTAATATGAGCAATAATTTATGAGTTCAATTAAGTGTTGTGAGAGGAAGGATTAGATCTAGAGTCGAAAGAAGGAAGGGCCCCCTTTGGAAGTCTACAACAACAATCCAACCCATTTAATTAGCTAAGCATGTTATTTGATTTCTTTATGCATTATGTTTCATTTTTGAATTGTGTGATTTACATTATTTATTAGATTTGTTTAAGAAAGATTTCAATGCATAAGCATTTATTTCATAGTATTTTTCTTATGTTTTATTTCTAACATTTCATTTACTACATGACTTCAACATCTTAGATAATAATTAGCATAAGGTCAAATTAGAATATCGAGTGTGCACATACAGTGACATCATCCTATCAAGTCTATGTCCTTGGGTTGATATTTGAATAAATTAGAAGGTACACGTCCATGGTAACTCTTCTTGTATATCTGATTATGAATTGATTTCTAGTTAGTCCTAATGGGCACCTACAACCATGCCTTGTAAGGCATGAGCTAAAAGTGCATACAATGAAGGAGATGAGGTGTTTGAAGGAGATCTGAGCCTATTTTATATTATCAAATCAAATAAAAGAATCATTGATATGGATATTTGTGTGGGAGTGAGGTCGTAAACCAAAATATAGTCTTGATCCTCTAATGGGCACGTACATGTTACTCCAAGAATAGGCTAGTCTTGAGCCTAAAAGCAAGGGTAGATGCATATGTAATAGGATCTAAGGCCTACCTTAGATAAATTAATAAGATCATAAATCTATATAAAAATAAAAGGAAACATGATAAAATTTGTCAAAATTTGAGTTTTAAATATCCATACATAGTCAAGAGGTAAACTACAGGTCTGGCTATGCTTTATGAGCTTTTACTTGATTTGAAGGTGAGTAAGGACTTGTTGATGCCTAAATATGTATCACAGGTGCTCAGAGTATTCAAAAACATTTTACATTTTAGAATTAAAATAATTCATCACATGAGTTATAGGTTGTGATAATTTTGTTATTTATTGATGGAATAGAGGCAAAACACGTAGACTGTTTCACAATATTTATAATATTTGGTGGTTGGGAGCCACTATGGACAAATAGTTCATCTATGCAAAATATGAAATATGCTATGATAATAAATATGAATTATGAGAAATAAACTAATCTAATATGGATATTTATAATGAAAATTAAGTTAGAGTGATTTAGTTAAAAAAGGAGAAAAAAGAAAGGTAGGGTAGAGAAGAGATGTTGATCTTTATTTCAAATATTATGACAAACTCATAATATCATCTAAGCATGCACTTAACCAATGTATGAAATGAAGTAGCATAAGCTCAAATCCTATCAAACATCAAGCAAACATCTAAGGATGGTATGAAATAATGAAAATAAGAACTAACTTCACTTTAAATATTTACCCCTACAAGTAAACAATATTAACCCAAATGCAAGAAGAGTAAGAAAAAAATGAACTTAAGAACTATTAATTAACCTAGCATTGACATAAGTTAATAGCTCTATATTCAAATGTACACACCAAAAATTTATAATAACTATTCAAATCTGAAAATCAAAACAAACAAGTGAGAGAGAAGCTACGATAAAAAAAACAAGCAAATTTAGACAATATTTACAGAATTCTTTGCTTATATTAATTGCTCAAAAGTTACAATTAGCTTTTGGATCTAAGAACCCATACTTTTATAATTGATAATTATCCTTTTATAGGATGTAGGGAAGCATGTTGATCAATCATATCCAATTATGAAGGTAAAAGTGTTAGGATAATTATCTTTTCCATAAATTTTCTAGAGTACACTAGACTTTCCCCAATGGAATGACCTACAGGTAATGCATCTTACAAGTTGCACATGCTTTTACAAATAAAATATTCCATGTCAAAAATATACAAGCTCGATTATAAAAGAATATTCCTATCTTAACTAACTTGGAGACCCTTGTGCTATTGTATAATTTTACTTCCTCTGTAGGATATTCATTCTACAATGTTATTCATTGATAAGATGGAGATTAATAATGGGTCTCATGAACAACTCTTTTTCTTGATATTATAGGCTCTTGAGATCCTTATTGACCCTTTATAAAGCTTGTTTGATGCCCCTACCATTTTTTATCTTTTATTATGATGATAAGAGTAGGCCCATGACCTTATTATTATCATCCCCTATTTTTCTTTGACCTTGATTCCTTACTTCTTACATGAATTGAGTAGTTTTGTACTTGAAATCCTCATTAATTATTAGACTCAAGGGACTAAGTATGGTAGGATATTTGATAAAGCTATCTAATATATGAAGCATTTTATCTTTTTGTTGATTGAGGTCCTTAGAAATGTTCTCCATCTAATTGGACCAGCTGCTCAAGGCCTTGATCTTATCAATTAATATATCCATAGCTATATTAAGGTGGGATAGGATGACTATCCTAAATTTAGGGATTTTATTTTTAGTCAAATCCTTTACTTGGTAGATTAAATCCTACCATTGGTCAACTTGGCCTATAGCCTTAGTGCTTTGTTTGCTTATTACCTCCTGCTTGGTTCTGATTGACTTTAAAGATTTGAATAAATCAACCATGGTATCCTTAAAATGTCTAAATATATCTTCTTAGATTGATAAGATGGCTTGTTATTTCAAATTTTTGTTCTATGATAAGATGCCTTTGATCATTATTGTCAACTGATCTGTTTGAGCTTCAACCATTTGAAGAATATTTTCCTCAAATACTAGGTCTTTTCCAAGTTTTTTTCCCCCAACTGGAGTCAATCCAACAAAATGTTCCACTTTTTAGAAAGTGAACTCTTCTCCACCAACCATGGCTTTCTTCTTAGTTACCCTATACAAACTAGAAGTGGTTGGGTCAAATTTGATACCAACTAAATATTCTATCATCTTGGGAGATGGGGTCTATATCTATGCTCCACTTGATTCTCTTGGAGTAGCCATTCTTTTCTCTTCCTCCTTCTACAATGTAACTATCCATGGCTTGACTTCCTCATGCACTAGAATATTTATTGCTTGCATCAATTCCCAAGGATGGTACATGGTAGGTACCTTTTAAAATTTTCCATAGATGAACCATTTAGGAAGAGATGGACCCTAAATCAAGTTTTCCTCCTTGAAGAGATTAAATTCACTAAAAGGATGAGTGAAGGTCACCTTAGGATTCTTAGCCTTCACTAAAACAATGGCTAATTCAACTTTTATTTTTTGGGTGTCTATAGGAACTAGTTCCAACACTTCCTTCCTCTTTTCTTCTTTGGCTGCCTCCATTCTTTCCTCCTCAAACTCATAGGCTAATGATAGTAATTTTAGAGCATATTTAATTATTTCACTAGGGTCTAGTTCTACCATATGAGCCTACTCCACTAGTGATACTTACTCCTTTGCTTGAGTTTAATAATATTCAATTTCATTAGGCCTTCTCTCCTTTAGACTTTGCTTAAGTTGTGCTTCTAGTCTATATTTTGTCTATATTTGGGCTGGTGGAGGTCTAGAAGGTGCACCACTTAGTAAATGGTACTACCTTGGCCTCAATTTCCATTTGTCATCATCCCTTTTTTGCTCCCTCTACATTTGAGACTCTATTTTGATGTTGTGTTTTTTCAAACTAAAGGTGACCTTGGAGAATGAAGAGGCCTTAGTATATATGGTGTCAAAATCACCAGGTTGATGATCATATAGTACATTTATTTCCTTGGCCTTCAAGTGTTCTTTAACCCTTCCCTATGGATATCATTGTCTTAGATCATCCATTTGGATATTTAAGGAGGTCTTATGTTTGGAATTAGCCTCAATGTTGTCCCATTGTGCAAAAACAATCCTTACAATGATTAAGGGAAGGCTATGAAACAATCCTTTCCTCTTAGTTTTGCATAAACCATCTATTCCATTGCACATTTGGTAAACCACCTCTTGCTCAACAAACTTGATTAGCACATGGATTGGTAATCTAAGAGGGGTGCATTGGGTTCCTTTGATCTTGATGATTGTGTAATCTAAATATAACTAAATGTCTCCCATGGCCTCAATAAACTTATTGGTCAAGGGGCTGACTCTTGGCATTAGATTCCTAGTTATGGCCTCTATTAGGGCTGGATAAACACAATCAAATATGAATTAGATGTGGTCCCTATATTTGAATATGTGTAATTTTGAATAATATTGAAAGATTGTCTATGCCCCATTAGGTGACCATTATCTTAAGTTGGGGATATTTGTGATAACAAGCAAGACATCTAGGAGGTATGACATCATGTAGAATTAGTTCCTAGTTTTCTTATTGACTACAAATATCTACCTACTTAAACAAGTGCTAAACACTTCACCAAGGGGAGGGGTGAGATGTTTCTCAACCATAAAATAGACTAAGGGCACCCAAATCTTATCAGCATATGTGGTGGTTAGATTTCCACATAACCTATTCATCAAATTCATGACCATTCTGATCCCAGGTTTGAATTAACCAATGAGAATGCTGCCATTGAAATCTAAAAACACCTAATTTATAGAATATAACCATAGGGAAAGGATTTTATTTTAAGTCATTTTCCTTGGCCCAATTTTTGATTGTGGTTTGGTCTATTTTTGGCTTAGGCAGTGTGTAAGAGTTTTTAAATGCTAAGGTAATAGTTTTTCAATGCTATGGTAGAGATATAAGCTATATTTTTGTGAGTATGCTCATTGATTAACATGCCCTTATCAATTTTACCATCTCTAAAAATAGGAAAAGAGAAAGTATATATAATGCAATACCTTTGGTTTTACTGTAACATAGTGGAGACCCATCATTTGAATGGAAACTATTTCATAGTAGAGCCTTCTTGCTAACACATTCTTTTGCTCTTCTCTTATGATGGGCTGTTAGTTCTCAATGGTCTAGAACAAGATCAAATAATTGTTTTCCCTAGTATTTAAAGCTATGACATCAAATTATGTGTCCTTTTAAACTCTTCCTTCTACATCCAAGGTCAAATAAAGTTCTAGTCTTTTGTGAAGACACGTTTTTGGGTCACCATGGATGTAAGTTCCTCTAAATTACTTACTAGTGGTTTGTAATTAAATTTTAGATCAAATTATCCTTTCTCAATGATAATCTAATCTTCTTGGCTCAATTATGATGATCACAAAGTCAAAATAGGGATTTAAAATGTGCTAGGTTTTTTTTGAATGTTCTTTAAAGTAATTTAATGATGGTAGTTGTTTGAAATTATGTGAGCTTCATGACTTAGATTATGCTTAGATCTTTGCATTTATACCTTTGAATTTCTAGGTCCCCAACATATCTAACTTGGCACATCAAGCTTATGTGGATCTAAAGTGGCTTCATTATGGAATCCTACTCATTAATACTCAAAAAGTGACCAATGTCTTTTGAAAATTCTTGCTTGATCTTGCACCGTTGGATCATCCCTACATGGATAAATGTGGGCCATTGATCTTGATCCAAGAACTTGAACACCATTAGATACTCAATATATTCTTCATAGTTGTGACACTTTTAATTTTTGAATTTGCCTTGACCTTTCAACATTTGCTACACACCATTGATCTTGATTGAATAGATCAATCATTCTCCATTGATATTAATCTGTCTAATTGTACCCCCTACTCTATAGACTATTGATTTGAGTGTGTATGTTACATCATAGACCATTGATCTTTGAAATATGATTGATATTTTATTTATGGCCCATAAGTATGCCATGTGTTGTCTCTAAATTCATCATTGACTTTTCAACGTTTACTATGCACCATCTGATCATCTTTATTCAAGTAAATGTGGACCATTGGATCTTGATATGCATGGTCAAACATCATTGGCTTCTCATTTTTTTTTGGTTATGAGTGTGACACTTGTCACCTTCTTACTTATCCTAAGGCGGATCAATCTTACTCAAGCAAACATGTGTAATTGATCCTTGAAAGATACTCAATATTTAATTTGTGAACTATGAGCTTGAATTTTCAAAATCGATCTGATGATATTAGATCTTCCCCATTTGATTGAATGCATTCTATAGATTGAGATCTAGGCAATCAAACATGATTGGTTCTTATAGATAATAGGAAATATTAAAGTTAGAACTTGGGAATAATATAAAACTTAAGCTAAAGTATTAAACCAATGCTTTTATTTGTATTAATAAGCACTAATAAAGCTTTAGGCTAAATTATTAAGCTAAGTTTAAAACATATTAAAGGGGATCGCATGAAAATAAAAATACCTAGCATAAGGTCTTAACCTAAGGTTTTTATTGTATTAATAAATATGATAAACCTTAGGGTAAGGCTTTAGGCTAACCTTTATAACAAAGGGACCATGTGTTAGTTAGACCAGACCAATGATAAAATAGACGAAGGGGTTACATGACATAGAGGGACCAAACATAAGATTTTTAGACTAAGGTTTGGTCATGTTGAAAAACATGACTAAGCCTTAGGATAAAAAATAAACAAAGTCCATGGCATAATTGAAGTATTCCCATGTAAATGGTTCCCACTAAACTTGAATTTGATTCAAAAGGAACCTAGGTTTAAAACATTAGACTAGGGTTTTAACATGACTAAAAATAATTAATCTTTGATAGATCAAAGGTTAACAAAAGATCAATTTAATATTGAAGCATAAAAACCTAAGCTTGTTCAGTCCCAAATGAGATCCCATTGAACCTATAATATAGAAACACAAGAAACAATTTTTAGAAACATTGGAAGGGGTGAAACCATGATCATCTAACATGTCCATTAATCCAAATGAGAGTTATGAATAATGTACAAACATAATAGATATATTCTGATCAAGTGAATTTTCAATTTTAAGGTACAAATTTACATAATTTGATATAAGGGTCCCCATTTTTTAAAAATGGGGGTTTTTTGATCTCAACAAATGACAACTTCTGGGGGAAACATAACAATATGTTAAAATTCAAAGAATCTGGTTTAGACTAATAATTAAGCTACTTATTCCATTTGATTAAGAACCATTATTGTGATCACTTCATGGTTAGTAAATTTTTTTCAAATGTAGAATTAGGATTAAACATTAAGACATAGCCATGATATGTGTGCTTTGATTCCACTTACTGATTGCCATAAGATTTGGAGAACAACTTCTAGGTTCATGACTTTAATCATTAACATTGACTTTCAACATGTTTGGATGATTATTAGGAGCCATGATTTAGCTCAGAGAAGGCTTGAGCATTGCTCTACTACCATCTAAGCATGCATAGACCCAATAGAGATGACTTTGGCTCCACTCTAGGTCTTATTCCACTAAAAACCAGGCATCCATAGCCTTGGTGGAGATTACCAAAATCACCTTTGCTTAAAATTCCCTTAATTTTTTTGCATTGAGCTCTTATTTTGTATTTTCTAGGTCATTTTAAATTTATAGCAAAGGTTAGGAACTAGGTTAGCCAGGTTTAGGGATTTGGTCAAATGTTTGATCTTTAGACAGTCATCTTTAGTTGCAAAATTTATCCCAAGCAATAATGTTTTTTAAGTGCAAACATAATTGTGTCCCAATAGCTTAAGATTTCACCCTACATGTGTAATATTTATTAAAACCAAGCTTAGATTAGAATAATGCTTAAAAATCTTAATGAACAATTATCCTAACCATCAGTCTTTAGTAGTTTCTCCAAATTATGACATTAAGCTCATATTTCAACAATCCATGATTAACCAATGCTGAGAGAACATACCTGTATTTTTGATATGTGAGGTTTATTTGAGCAATAATATGAATCTAAATGCAGTTGAGGGATGTCCCAAAAGGACTTATTATAAGAAATGAACAAATTAGAGAAAACAAACACACCAAATAGAAAGAAAAAAAAAACATAAAGCAAAGAAAAATCAAATAAATATATACAAATAACGGATGAGAAAGAAAGTAATAGGAAAGAAACCAAACTAATCCATACACTAAATTCATAAAGAACTTACCTCTAGAGTCAAATGGAAAGTTATTTATCCTTTCATATAACCTTGAAGCATGATTTATTCCATTTAATGACCTCTTCTTCTGGATAGGAGAGCTTGTATGTTAATGTTTTCTATGTGATGTATCTTGATCCCTCCATTCTCTAATACCTAGATTGAAGATATAGATTTAAAACCCAATCATATTCTTCCCAAATACATCTATCTTACATCAAGAGTGATAAGTCTCCTTCATTCATAGAATAATAGTGACTTATATCATCCCCATTCAATAATGATAGCTTAGCTACTATTCTTAGACTGATGTATTCATCAAGTTTAGTTTGAGGTGGAGATGGACTACCAATATTTGCACAAAAACTTTATAAACTATCACAAAAGGATAATTCATCATGATCAATTGAAAGGGCATGAAATTCATTTATAACTCTATCATTTGAATCAAGTCAATCATATACTTTCAACCTTTTGATGGGTTTATATGGAAATTCTTGATTTGCTACACTTGCTTCATCTTCATCCTCTGTGAATAATGGAGTATTCTATCCAATCAAGTCCCACCTCATCTTCCTTTGGGATCTCTAGAATGACATTATTATCTTATAATACCTCAATTTATTTCAAAAAATCTTGTTATAAGTGTTTCCACTATTCAATTTATTTAGGGATAACCCCAATTTTAACAATGACCTCATATGAATTATCTTCAAAACTATCTTCTGAAGAGAGGCCAGTTTGTATCTGATCTTGTTCATGGGGCTGCTCATATTGAATGGTTATTCTTTCTTTTAGAGCCTCTTTAGGTTCATTTTATTCTTTGGATGGAAAATCCAAAGCCTATACCATGATGGATTTATATGTCCTTACAAATCTAGATGTCCATGCAACATTGTATTGATTAAACACAGGTTCAAATGTGTCCTTTTCCTTTTGATATGCTTCAAAGACATTACAATGATTAGCTAGACCTATATCACAAAGTTTCATTTCATGTACATCTTTAGATGAAATATTATCATGAAACCTATTTTTAGGCCTATTAAACCTTTGAGAAGCATAGTTTTTGTTGGAATTTTCCATAGAAGTACACACTTGTTTCTAAAACTGAAGGAAATCAATTCTTAAATTTTGAACCATCTTCAAGATAAAATCATTCTTAGTCTTGGGTGCCTCATAATTATGAACTTGAGTATTGGTAATGGTATAAGGCATCAAAGTTATCTAGTCTTTGGGATGGGATCTATTTAAAGAGTTGTTTAAGAACCCTAAGTTTTGGCTAGGATGTGCATGGCTCAAAAGCAATTGATTCAAGACAAGAAGTTGATTAAAGGCAGACATATTGGCATTGGGAATGACTTACAAAATAATAAAATTATATTGACATTAGGAATAGAGTATGCCAATTATCCTTGGGGTTGCATATAGTCATTAATGATCATAACCTCTACATAAGCTAAAGCTAATGTATTCATGGGCCTAAATCTCTATTTATAAACATAGAAGTCATGGGATCTAAAGCATCCTTGTAAATATCTAAGGATAAAGCCTCATAAGGTATATAAGGAGCTATGTTTCTACTAAACATATTCTATAACCTAGAATTAAGGGCTCTTATAGACTCATTTTGATCCTTTTTAACTATGGTAAATTGCTAGTCTAGAACGCAAGAACTAATGATTTTACCGAATTGATCAATTAAAACATTGTTAAAATCAACCTAACTAGTAATGTAATCTTCAGGAAGATTTATAAACCATTCATATGCAGCATATTTAAAATTAAAAGGAAATAGTCTACATGCTACAACTTCATAAACTACATTTAGCAATCTTAAAGTATCTTTGAAATATTTAACATGTTATTCAGTTATTTTAACATTATTGGGATTGAATGAAGGCAAATACCTTTCATGATTTCTTGGTAAGTCATGTACCTAGCTAAGACATTCATAGAAGGTCCACCTAACCATGCCATACCTTGATGAGGATCTCACTTGTGGTGGTTTCATCTTATAAATTTTTGAACCCTATTTGAAATATGATGTGTAAGTCTTATCTTCACAAAGAATAGTGATCAAACTTGCACATTAAGAAAATTTTGTAAAAATATGTATAAAGGATGACAAAAGACATCAATCTTTAACTAAATTAACTCGAAGATATGTCCAAACACATTAGCATGAATGATATTTATATGTTTAAGTTTTAATAAATTCAAATTTACAAAGAATTTGTCCATATCTGAGCAAAACCACTATTAATAACCTGAAACACATTAGATTCATAGATCTTAAGCCATCTTTACCACAATTATACATGGATATTCAAAGAACATTAATCTTTGTCAAATATGAAGCATAAATATTGTTATAAGACCATAAAGATAAATGATATTTAAACAATTGAGCAAATAATGACACAATTGTGCAAAGATTACACTAATCTTTGAACACAATTCACAAAAATGGGCAAAGTGTTAAGAATAAAAACTTTAAACCAAATTTATTATGACCATAAATCAGATCTAAATTATGCAATAACATACATCATTGAAATATTTCTCAAACCATAGATGTTATGAAAGCATAAATGGAGAGAACAAAAATTAAACACACTTAACAAAGATCTACCGTGGTTCACCCAATGTGGGCTAAATCCACCAAGAAAGTCCTTAAATAAAATTATAATCTAAAAATAAGATTATAATGAATTCTCAGAGAGATAGAAAATCTCCTATAGAAAATGCTGCACTTTCACCTACACCTACACAATACTATATTTTACAAGCTACTATACCACACCCTATAATAAATACCTACACTTTGTAAAAACATATGCACTTTGACTCTGATCCTCAAAGCCACACCTTGCAAATAAACCATCAACCTCTAAAGGCCAAACCACACCTGTATATATAGAAAATGAGGGAAAATCCACAAAAAATGAGAAACTCACCATGCTTATCCAATATAAGCATCATCCACTAAAAGACACCTCAGTTCCACCTCATCAAGCTCATCCAAAAGCCAATCCAAAGAGGAACATGCCAAGTTTATCTCTCCACCTTTAAAGGCATATTTTCCAAAAACATGTGATCACAACCAAATCCTTGAAACAAGGAAGGCATCCCATTTTCTAATGAATAAACAACTCCCTCAGATCAAGGAATTCAACATAGAAAATAGGCATCTAACAACTAACTCCATAAAACATGCAAATATAGAAATTAGATAAAATAAGGAATATTCCACTCACATGAGGAGTAAAGTTCCATAAAAGGTAGAGTAGGGAAAATTGCACTTCCCACATTTTTAGAGATCTCTATGCCCCACAAATATAATCCTAAGGTCATGTGATATCCCCAAAGGGCTCCACACTCAACACAAAGATACTACAAATTTACAAAGATTTAGTGAGGCCCTCTTTATAGCACTAACAAATGTCCTCCTGTTGATGCCTGTATATATATTACAGGCACCTAAACTATTCAAAAACACTTTTTATTTTATAATTCCAAGAATTTAGTGCATGATTTGTAGGTTGCAATAATCCTATTATCTATTTATGGAATAGAGGCAAAGCAAGTGGACTATTTCACACTATTTATAATATTTGGTGGTTGGGATCCACCATGGCCAAATAGTTGATCTATGCAAAATATGAAGTATGTTATGCTAAGAACTATGAATTATGATCAAGAACTAATCTAAAGACTAATCTAAGATGGATATTTACAATGAAAATTAAGTTAGAGTGATTTGGTTATAAAATGAGTAAAAATAAAGGTAGAGTAGAGAAGAGATGTTATTGATCTTTATTCCAAATAAAATGACAAAGTCACAATATCATCCAAGCATACATTTAAACAATGTATGACATGAATTATCATAAGCTCAAATCCTATCAGACATCAGGTAAACATCTAAGGATGGTGTAAAATAATAAAAATAAGAACCAAGTTTACTTTAAAGATTTAGCTCTGCAAGCAAACAACATTAGCCCAAATGCAATAAGAGTAAGAAAATGAAATGAACTCAAGAAATTTCAATTAACCTAACATTGGCACAAGTTAAAAACTCTGTATTCAAATGTACACATTAGGAACTCATAATAATGATTTAAATCTAAAAATTAGAGCAAACAAGTGAGAGAGAATCTAGGATAACAAAATACACAAATAAATTTGGATAATCTTTGTAGAATTCCTTGCTTTTATTAATTGCTCAAAAATTACAATTAGCTTTTGGCTCTAAGAACTCCCCCTTTTAAAAGTGAAAATGCTCCTTTTATAGGATGCAAGGAAACATGTCAGTCAGTCATATCTAATTACAAAGGTATAAGTGTTAGGACAACTATCCTTTCCACAAATGTTTTAGAATACACTAGACTTTCCCCAATGGATTGACCTATAGGTAATGCATCTTACAAGCTGCATATGCCTTTACAAATAGAATATTCCATGTAAAAAATATACAAGCTTGATTATAAAAGAATATTCCTATCTTAACTAACTTGGATACCCTTGTGTTTTTGCAATCTTTTGCTTCCCCTGCAAAATCTTCATTCTATAATGCTTTTCATTGATAACCTAGAGATTAATAATGGGTCTCATGAACAACTCTTTTTCTTGATCTTCTATGCTCTTGACATCCTTCTCAGACCTTTTTAAAGCTTGTTTGATGCCCCTAACATTTCTTATCTTTTCTTTTGATGATAAGAGTAGGCCCATGACCTTATTATCAACCCCTCTTTTATCTTGTCCTTGATTCCTTACTTTTTACATGAATTGAGTAGTTTTGTACTTGAAATCCTCATTAGTTATTAGACCCAAAGGACTAAGTATGGTAGGCTCTTTGATCAAGCTATCCAATATGTGTAACATTTTATCTTCTTGCTGATTGAGGTCCTTATAAATGTCCTCCATCTGATTAGACTAGCTACTCAGGGCCTTATTCTTATCAATTAATATGTCCATAGCCATATTAAGGTGGGATAGGTTGACTGTCCTAAATTCATGGATTTGATTTTTAGTCAAGACCTTGATCAAATCCTTTAATTGGTATCTCAAAGCTTATCATTGGCCAACTTATCCTATAGCCTTAGTGATTTGTTTATTTATTGCATCCATCTTAGTTCTGACTAACTTTAAAGAATTGAATAAATTAGCCATGGTGTCCTTAAACTATCTGAATCTATCTTATTAGATCAACAAGATGGCTTATTATTTCAAATTATTATTCTACTATAATATGCCCTTGATTATTATTTTTAATTAATCTATTTGAGCCTAATCCATTTAAAGAAAATTTTCCTCAAATATTAGGTCTTTACCAAGTTTTTGTCCCCCAACTGGAGTCAATCCAACAAAAGGTTCCACTTTTTGGAAAGTGAACTCTTCTCCATCAACCATGGATTTATTCTTAGTTACCCTCTAAAAACTAAAAGTGGTTGGGTTAATGTTGATACCAACTAAATATTCTATCACGTTAGGAGCTAGGGTCTATATCTGTGCTCCACTTGATTCTCTTGGAGTAGCCATTCTCTTCTCTTCCTCCTAAAATACAACTATCCATGGATTGAATTCCTCATGCACTGGGATATTGATTGCTTGCATCAATGCCAAAGGATGGTGCATGGTAAATATCTTTTGAAATTTTCCATAGATGAACCATTTAGAAATGGTTGGACCCTGAATCAAGTTTTCCTCATTGAAGAGATTAACTTCACTCAAAGAATGAGTGAAGGTCACCTTAAGCTTCTTATCCTTCACTAGAATAATGGCTAATTCAACTTTTATTTTAGGGGTGTCTATAGGAACTAGGTCCAATAATTCCTTCCCATTTTCTTCTTTAGGTACCTCCATTCCTTCATCCTTAGACTCATATGATAATGATTGAAATTTTAGAGCATCTTTAATTGTTTCACTAGGGTCTAGTGCTATCATATGAACCTAATCCACTGATGATCCTTGATCCTCTACTTGAATTAAATAAGATGCAATTTCATCAAGCCTTTTCTCCTTTGGCCTTTGCCCAAGTTTTGCCTCAGGTCTAGATTCTATCTATAACTAGGTTGGTGGAGGTCTAGAAGGTACACCACTCAACAAATGGTACTACCTCAACCCCAATTGACATTTGTCATGATCCCCTTTTTCCTCCCTCTACATTCTAGACTATGGTTTGAAGTTGTTCTTTTTCAACCTAAAGGTGACCTTGGAGAATGAAGAATCCTTAGTATATATGGGGTCAAAATCACTAGGTTGATGATCATAGGGTGAATTTATTCCCTTGGCCTTCAAGTGTTCTTTAACCCTTCCCTATGGATCCCACTACCTTAGATCATCCATTTGGAGATTTAAGGAGGTTATATGTTTGTAAGGAGCCTCAATGTTGTCCCATTATGTAAATACAATCCTTCCAAAGGTTAAGGGAAGGCTATGAAGTAGTCCCTTCCTCTTGGTTTTGTACAAACTATCTATTCCATTTCAAATTTAGTAAGCCACCTCCTACTCAGCTAACTTGATTAGTACATAGACTGGTAATCTAAGAGGGATGCATTAAGTTCCTTTAATCTTGATGATTATGCAATTTGGATACAACCAGATGTCTCTCATGGCCTTAATTGACTTCTTGGTCAAGGGGCTGACTCTTGGCATTGGATTCCCAGTTATGGCATCAGTTAGGGATGGATAAACATAATCACATATGAATGAGATGTGGTCCCTATTTGAATATGTGTAACTTTTAAGAGTATTTTGAGACTATTTGTGTCCCATCAGGGGACCATTCTCATAGGTTGGGGATATTTTTGGTAGTAAAAAGGGATTATAAGAGGTAGAAATCATGTAGAATTGGTTCCTAGTTTTCTTCTTGACTGCAAAGATTTGCCTACATTAACAAGTTCTAACCACTTCACCAAGGGGAGGAAAAGCTATTTCTCAACCATAAAATAGACTAAGGGCACCCAAATATTGTCCACATATGAGGTGGTTGGGTTTGCACGTAGCCTATTCACCAAAGTCATGACCATTCTTATCTCAAGTCTGAATTGACCAATGAGAATGTTTTCATTGAAATTTGAAAACACATGATTTATAGAATATAACCATAGGGCAAGGATGGTCTTCAAGTCATTTTCTATGGCCCAATTGTTGATTGTGGTTTGGTCTATTTGGGGCTTAGGAAATTTTTAATAGTTTTTAAATGCTATGGTAGATATATAAGCTATATGTATATTAGTATGATAATTGATTAACATGCCCTTATCAATTTTACCATCTCTAAAAATATGAGAGAGAATGTCTATACAATGCAGTACCTCAAGTTTTACTACAACATAGTGGAGGCCCATCATTTGAATGGAAATTATGTTGTAGTAGATCCTTCTTGCTAACACATTCTTCTCCTCTTATCTCATGATGGGATATTGGTTCTCAATGGTTTAGAACAAGATAGACCAATTGTTGTCCCTAATATTTAAAGCTATGCCATCAAATTATGTGTCCTTAAAAACTCTTCCTTTGGTATTTGAGGTCAAATAGAGTTCTATGTCTTCTCTAGAGACAAATTTCTGGGATATCATTGTTGCAAGTTCCTCTAAATTACTTAGAAATTGTCTATAATTCAATTTTGGATCAAATTATACTTCATCAAACAACAATCCAATCTTCTTGGCTCAATTATGATGATCATAGGGTCAAACTAGGGCTTCTAAATGTGCTAGGGTTTTTCTAAATGTTCCTTACAGTGCTTTAGTGGTGGAAATTATTTAAAATTCAATGAGATTCATGACTTAGATTGTGCTTAGATATTTACATTTATACCTTTACATTTCTCTAGTCATCAAAATATTTAACTTGGCACATCAAGCTTATGTGGATCTGAGGTGGCATCACCATGGCATCCTGCTCATTTATACTAAAAAAGTGACCATTATCTTTTGAAAATCCCTACTTGATCTCACACCATTGGATCATCCCTACATGGATCAATGTGGACCATTGATCTTGATCCAAAATTTTGAATTCTATTGGATTTTCACTACATTCTTCACATTTGTGATACTTGTCATTTCTACATTTGCCTTGACCTTTCAATGTTTACTATGCACCATTGATCTCGATTGCATAGATCAATCATGCTCCATTGATCTTGATCTATCAAATTATACCCCATACTCTATAGAAAATTGATCTCAATTTATACACTACATCATAGACCATTGATTTTTGAAAGATGCTCAATCTTTATTTCATGGCCTGTAGGTATGCCACATGTTTTCTCCATGTTCATTCTTGACTTTTTAACATTTTCTATGCACTATCTTTTCATATTCATTCAAAAAAATGTAAACCATTAGATCTTGATATACATGGTTAAACATCATTAGTTGTTCATTATTCTTTGGCTATGAGTGTGACACTTGTCACTTTATCGCTTATCCTAGGGCTCCGTTGAAGTCTTGACTTGATATACATCATTGGATCAATCTTGCTTGAGCAAACACATGGTATTGATCCTCAAAATATGATCGAGTTTTAATTTATGAACTGTGAGCTTAAATTTTCAACATTGATATTGCACCATTAGATCTTCCACATCTAATCAAATGCATTTTTATATTGAGATCCAGGCAGTTGAACATGATTATTTCCTATGAATAATAAGAAATATTAAATTTAGAACTTGGGAATAATAAAAAAATTAAGCTAAAGTCTCAAACCAAAGTTTTTATTTGTATTAATAAATATGAATAAAGATTTGGCTTAAGTCTTAAGCTAAGTTTAAAACATATTAAAGGGGACCTCACAAAAATAAAAGACCTAGCATAAAGTTTTAACCTAAGGTTTTTATTTTATTAATAAATATGATAAACCTTGGGGTAAGGCTTTAGGCTAAGCTTTATAATAAAGGGACCATACATTAGTTATACCATGACAGTGATAAAATAGACCAAGGGCTTATAAGACATAGAGGGACCAAGCATAAGATTTTTATACTAAGGTTTGGTCATGTTGAAAAACATGACTAAGCCTTAGGATAAAAATTAAACTAAGTCTATGGCATAATTGAAGTGTTCCCATGTAAACGGTTTTTGCCAAACTTGAATTTGATTAAGAAAGAACCTAGGTTTAAAACATTAGACTAGGGTTTTATCATGAATAAAAAATTAATTGTTAATAGATTAAAGGCTAACAAAATATCAATTTAACATTGAAGCATAAATCCCTAAGCATGTTTAGTCCCAAATGAGATTCCTTTGAACTTACGATACAAAACACAAGAAACAATTTTTAGAAACATTGAAAGGGGTGAAACCATGATAATATAAAAACATGTAAATTAATCCAAATGAGAGTTATGAAAAATGTGAAAACATGTTATATATATTATTATCAAGTGAATTTTCCATTTTAAAGATTAAATTTGCACAATTTGACACAAGGGTCCCCATTTTTTAAAAATGGGGGTAGCTTGACCTTAACAAGACTATGAGCAGGTCTAAGATAAATAAATTAAATTATGGAATGGTATATAGTGTAATAAATAATTAATTTTAACCCTTGAAATTAATGGTAAGTGTATACACAATTCAAGACTCAATATAGACCTATTAAGCATAGCCTACACACAAGTCTGCTTGCTTGGATGAGTAAACATGAAAAGGAGAAAGCCTAAAGGATCAAAGAATTTAAAAAGTGGTTTAAAAATGAAAATATATACCATATAACCCTCATAATATATTATATATGTATGAAATTTTGATGATTCTTATTCTAGGGTAAATGAGCCTCAAATACACACAAGTAGATCCTAAGCCAATCATGAGAGAGATTGATATTTTGAGGCCTTTATAGGTATGATAAAACTTTTAGAATGGATAAAAGTAATAATAATTAGTGGAACAAGATATACATGGTCACTTAAAATCCATACAAGCAGTAAATATACCCATTGTTTCATCTCAAACTTTACTCACTCCATTGACAAGGGGTAGTCAAGAGGCCAAGGGGTTTGTTTGGACCTAAAACACAAAAAAAACATGTAAAAACACATGGAGGACCCTTGAGGTGATAAAAATAAATATATAAGGTCTAAATATACTTTTATGTGGTGTCAAACCTCCATATTCAATCTAAATGCCCTTGAGGGCTAGCAAGGAGGTGATAGGCCTTAAACCCCAAATCCCTTGACCAGTGCATCAAATGCATATAGTGGGATAATGATAATTTTTGAAGAATTTAAAATAATGGGTAAGATTATTTTATAGGTTTTTTAACCTCTCCCATAAATTTAATTGAGTCTTAATTCCTAAAACCTAAATTGGACCTCTCTCAAGTTTAGGAAAGCTAAGACTGCCACCTGAGGAACAGCTTCACACACTCACACCATCTCTAAAAATTTACATGGGAATATAAGATATTTTGAATAGGTGGGGGGGGGGTAATTAAATAATTTTTTACAAGTGTAATGAGGTCAATTGGTGGTTTTTGATTTATGAATGATCGTTAAGACCCCAAATAGGTCTTAAACCCTCCTAAAACTCTGATAATGACTAGTCAAGGAAAATGGACCTATAATGCACATATAATGAAATATTTTGATCATAAAAACTATTTTATGTTGTTTATTAATCCAATTATGTTCCCCAAATGTACTTCCATAGTTTTAGTTGTATGGACTATAATAAATGCCTTATTTTTCATGATTTTTGATGTTTTTAGGTGTTTACAGAAAAATATAACTTCCCAATAATTTTATGAGGTAATTTTGGATGTTTATTAACTATTAAAACCCAAAAAATTTCACAAAATATCTTGGAGGTGGTCAAACAAGGATTATTTTCCAAGGCAGTCTCAAATAGGCCTAAAATGAGGCTAGGTGGTAAGGCCATTTCATGGTTTGCATGCTTCCAAAGGGTCTCAGGACCCAAAAATTTACATGGAGGTTTATTATATACTATATAAATTTAATTAAATTATTTTTTATGATTTCAAACATATGGGATACGTTTGGAGCAATAAAATAGGGTTATAGGTAAGGAGGCCTAATTAAAGAGAGATAAAGGTAGAAAAATGGATTTTCACTCAAAATATAAATATTTAATTTGACATGGATATATAAGGACATAATGGGTCATATAATATTCCATTATTTTTTAATTATTATCTATACATTGTCATGCATAAGGAGGTTCATAGGTTTTTAGGGCTATAAGGAAAATAGGCCCAATGAGGGCTTGAGGAACAAAATGAGCTCTTATAAGTTATTATAGGAACACAAATGGTTTATTTAAGGTATAATAACATATTTTAAGACAATATATGGATATAGATGGATTTTAAGAAGATGAACTTGAGTTT
This sequence comes from Torreya grandis, assembly GCA_037957365.1. Taxonomy (NCBI): domain Eukaryota; kingdom Viridiplantae; phylum Streptophyta; class Pinopsida; order Cupressales; family Taxaceae; genus Torreya; species Torreya grandis. Next base: position 5,407,014 of record JARHVA010000104.1, read on the forward strand.
TAGGCCACTTGGACCAAGCTAGGCATGGGAAATGAAAAGTTTCAAGACACTTATGCACATGAATGATGGAATGTAAGATTAGAGGATTTTATTAAGGTATATAAAATGTTTAATGAGTTTTATAGGATCATTTCATGTTTAATTTATTATTTTAAGGTCCATTTTTCACTCTTCTTATGCAAGGAAGGGTAGTTTTCAAGAAACTAGTCAAGGTGTCAAGCCTTGTTCTAACTCCTATGCCACATGGAGGATTAGAACATATTCAAGAGTGAGACACATGGCCTTAGTGGACTATATAATAAACCCATTTATTTTTTTAACTCATAAAGACACTTGTCAATCCTCTTATACTACCCCCCTCTCTCTTCACACTTTTCTATATAAGTAGCCACTTTTAGATTTATATACAATCCACATCTGGTATGGTAAATCCCTTCTAGTTTGAGTATTGATTTTGTTTTTTAATAAAATATTTAAATATATTTTTTAGTTCTCAAATTATTTTATAAGTGTGTGAAGTAGTTTATAGTTTAATGACAAGTGATTATCATCTATTCTTGTGTTCACCTTACTCTTCCATGTTTTGTGAATGTAATCTGCTCTCTAACATGTCATATGAAGTTTAGTTAGTGATATTTTATGTATTTAAGTGTGAGGAATATTAGTAGTGTCTATAATCTAATATATTATTCATTCACCTTGAGAAAGGCATTGTATTTATCTTCATGTTGAATATTTATGTTAGAGAAACTTTAGATGTTGAGATCAGTTTTGTGAATCACCATTCATAGTGTTGTAAGTTCATGGTAGTATTTTGGAGTTTAAATTGGTGTATCACCTCATTAGGATAGTTTTATTTCATGTTTCTCTCTCTTTTCATTCAAAAAATTTAGTAGCATATGTTATGAGCTCAATAGATATATCAAGGAAGCTAGCCCTTCAATCTAGAGGTTTACCCCTACTATAGAAAACCTACAAGTCTATGGATAATCCCATTATTTCAATCAATTTGAGTAGTATTTAAATACCTCTCCAAGGGTGCAAAATAAATTTACAACAATTATAACATTCCCAATGGGACAAGTCTTAAGCACTTATTATCAAGGTGAATTCTGGTCTTAACAATATCATAATTACATAAGTGTTTCCTACTCAACATTTGGTAATTCCATTGAAGGTATAAAATCTGATTATAGACCATTTTTTAATTATTTTCATGCTTCATGATATTTACTAGGTCAACTAATAGTAGTGGTAAGTATTCTACAAATACACTCTCTCAACTTGAGCTTCCTCTTGAAGTGCAATACCTTGACCCTTTCTTGACACTTGAAAATCCTGAAGAAGAGCCTAAATATCAAGAAGACTTAAAAAATTTAAGAAGAGAAAGAGAGTGAAGAAGATTTTAAAGGTAACATGGCTAGGCAACATGAGTTCCCAGATTTCAATACTAAAAATCCCATAAACCTTGCTACCTATGATGATATCCCTCCCAATGTCACTAAGAGTATCCCTAATTTTAATGGGGAAGGTCATATCACCTCAAGTGAGCATATTAAAGACATATCTAACTTCTGTAATTTCCATAACATCATAGAGATTAACATAGCAATCAAATTGCTTACCATGTCTCTTAGGGAAAAATCCCTTGATTGGTATAGAACCTTGTCAAAAGGATGCATTAATACATGGGAAAAATTTAGAGATTTTTTGACTCAAATATTTTAGATTAAGAGTGATCATAAATCATTGATCCATTAGATAAATGTCATTCAAATAGGGCCTAAGGAATCCATGCATGATTTCAATGAAATGTTCCAAAGGTCATGGAATAAGCTTCCACCTCCTATGATACCCTTGCAAGTTTTATTTTCTTTACATACCTTATATATATTGGGATTGATATAGCTATCATGTTCCAATCCATGGGAGGGTACACCTTGATAAATTCCTATGATGTGACTATTAAAGATGATAATGGATTGATCCAAGCTAGTAAACTCATTATATATGTCTTAATGCCTATCTTGTCTAACATGCCTACTACTCTTCCAAGAATTGCTCCATTTACAAATCCAAATATCAAATATAAAGCTACTCCAAATAAATCAAATGATTCCATTGACTGGTAAGCAAAGTATAAGGCCTTAGAATATTCAACTAGGAAATCCAATCAACATGTTGGAGCTTACCAAAAATATTAATATTACCCTCCATAAGAAAATATATTTCAACCTCATCATAATGGTCAAAGGAGGGGACAAGGTCAACCTAATTTCCATGAATTACCTAATACCTACAATCCAAATTATGCTCCCACCATAAGAGCCATGGTTCCAGTCCATAACAAATTATTTCAAGCAGAAGAATGGTAACCTCAAGGATAGAACATAAATGCTAATGAGGGTGAAGGTCAATATTTAGTATCTCAAGGAGGGAATAAACCTTAATTGACAACAAAATATGATATCTCCATGCAATCATAACAAAATAGAGAGTGTAGTAATCAAGGAACAAGATTTTTGAACTTGTAAATGGAGGAAAGATTTGTCCTAAATTAGAGCATCTCAGTTGTAGCCAACATAAGGTTAAATATGAGAGCTTTGGGAGATGTTAAAGATGTGGATATAACCCCCCTTCAAAGAAATAAAGTATATGTGTAAATATGACAGCCTCTACAAGTCCTGCACCTCTTCAAAATTAGAACTTGGGAAATGTGGTCAAACCTTCATTGCCTTGAGTTCAAGGTACCACATTTAATCCAAGGATGGAAAAAAGGGTTTGTGTCTCTATTTTTAATATCATTAAATATTTTAAGAACACAAAAATAAGCATATCCCTTTGGAAAGTAATCCATCTGTTTGATAAAAAAGGGTTACTTTAAGAGCAGCTATCCCAACTTCATATTTCCCCTCAACTAGCCAATCATATTGGTGTATCACTAACAAATTCACCTACTCATATTTTTTAACCTTAAACAAAGTTTGAAAATACCCCACATTTCTATATTAACCTTATTGTGGGATACAAGTTAGTCCATAATTTCATTATGGATAGTGGGGCAAGCACTTTAATTATGCCTAAACTAGTTGCAGACAACTTAGGATTAAAGTATGAAATGTATATCAAAATAGTGTTACAACTTGATAGAATGAAACCCAAGTAAGTAGGGATAATAAAATTCTTTAAATTATTCTTTCATGACTTCCCAAGTTTTCCAATTCTACAAAACATAGTGGTCATAGATCTACATGCACACTTTGCCATTTTCCTATCAAGAGACTTCATTGCCAAGATAGAAGGGTATGTTTTTGCTGGTTGGTATTTTTTGGATTTTATAATGAGGTATGGAGATAAATTAACAATAATAACACAACCATTGGCAAATTTTCACATTGAAACATATGTGGAAACTAGTTTTAATTTGAATTTCACTATCCATGAGCAAGAGGAACACGCCATAGATGATGGAGCATATTCCAAAATTTAAGGTATTTATAATATCTTCCTTGAGGAATATGGTGATAAAACCTATGAGTATGATCCCTATGATTTAATTTAATAGATAGGTCTTAGAAATCATTCATGATGATCCTAATGATCATCCTGAGGTAAGTCTTCATGTTTCCTTTACACAAGCTACAATGGGTAACTATTTTCTTCACATAGATGATGAGGATGAGTTTTAAAGTGTAATAGTACATGGTAATGAATATTATGTAATCTTTACCACCCAAGATAAATAAGTCCATGAGTGTGACAATCATGAAGAAGATGATGATCTATGACAATAATTCTATGCCATAGTTTAAGAATTTGAACTCGTAAGATAACCCCCCTTCTTAAATAACATGAAATTGATAGTAAAGCCATTAGTGGACCTAATGAGAATAAATAAGAATACAAAATCACTATTAAGTAGGATGTAGTATTGAAGGAATGTAATTAGACAAAGACATAAGTTTTTGTGATTGAAGAGTAGCCTAAGCCTCAATCTAACATTGAGTAACTTTCATACATGTTTGATCAACAAGAATATAAGCACGAAGGCTCTAGACATCAAGTAAATACTAGTCTAGATGAAGGTGAAGTTGAGAAAGCTCTCATGACTCTTGAGAAGCATGTTGATAAGCATTAAATGATCATGAAGGAGATCAAGTAGGCTGCAATATAAAGTAGGCCTCAAGGAGAGCTAGAAGGACCATTCAAAGGAGTTTTGAGTGGTCCACTTATTACTAACATAGGTCCCATGAGTGGTAAGTATTTTTATCACTTTCACAAGAAAAATTTATTTGAAAAAAATCCATCAAATGGTGATTTATTATCATGGAGCAGTTGTGACTCAAGAAACATTCTGTTTGACCTTGGTTGAAGCAAGAATAAGTGTTTCATCACCTCAAACATGTTTTGAGGTATGTACATATTAGGTTAGGTGTGTTTTTTGAGTCTTTTATGTGTGGTATTACCTAATGCTTGGGTATAGTGTGTTTGATTATTTTTATGTGTTTGGAGTGAGTTTAAAGTCTTTATAGGACATGTTAGTTTTATATTATAGAATAAGAGTGACTCTATTGCCTAATGGAAGGACAAGGCTATTGGTCCATTAGCATTGTAGGCATGCTACCCCTATGAATCACCAAGAATGTTGACCAAATTTTGACCTCAATTCAAAATTGGTCACCCCTCTAGATTTAAATCTCATAAGGTTGTAAAAAACTTGTCATGGTTTTAAATGCTCTTAAATAGTTCCATATAGTAATATTTTTCCTTATCTAACATTGTCCAAGATTTGGTCTTATGTTCACTTGTCTATTCTTATGGGTCAATTAAAAGGGCTTGATGTTGTGAAACATGGTCAAAGGTTTAATATGGTCTAAGGTCATTATAAAATGTTATTGAGGTGTCATTAATATCATAATATCATACACTAACCTTTTGTTTGACTCTCATATGCAAAAATCACATTTTGATCACCTTTTGGCTCATATGGAAGAGTTGGAAGTACCATTAAAATAATAAAATATTTAAAGAATATTCCTAACATACCTGATGTCAGAATTAGCTCTAGAATGTTTAGGGATAGTCAGATATTGACATCTATAGTTTAATGCCTAAACTAAGCAAAATGATACTTTACAAGCACTTGTATGGAATTTTAAGATCATATTTTAGTTTTAAATAGTTTATAATCATCCCTTGGGATGATTTAATTTATTTTATAGATTTGGAACAAGTTTTAGGTTTAAATAACACTTCAAGCACTCTTTATCCTCTGTCATTGCCTTTAAAGGCTCAAAAAGGCAAAATTGAACTGAATGGTATGACCAGGAGAGAGAGAGTTAGGATCTAAAATTTGGAAATTGTTATGGGTCCTATTAAGATTGAAATTAGTGTCATTAATTTACATATTGATTAATATTCTTTGTGAATAATCACTAAGAGTGACAACAGGTCACTATGTCCTATACATTTAAGAGGGGTCTGTTCTTTCCCTTATTTCTTCAATTCAAAAATCAATGGATAAGAATGGTTTTGAGGGATGATTTTAGAGGTTATATAGATCCTTAAAATGGTGGTTTCATTAGATAACTCATCTCCATGAAGTGTAATCCCTTGGATGAAAAGTGTCTTAATGTACAAGGTGTTCAATCACTCTTGCTACAAGTGTTCTATTTTTTCCTCATGGTGGTCACTTTCAAAAGTTTCTATTACTTCATCACACATGAAATATTCCTAAATTTCATGGAGTTCATTTGATTTTATATAAAATGTGTCTCTTTTCCATGTTCTTCAAATGTTTTCTCTTTAGGGACATGGTATGTGTTATGCACTCCACTACATGTTTGATTGCCAAATTTGACTCAAAAATTAATGACATATCATAATATAAGGTATTAATATTTAATTACACCATTAAAAGAGCATAAAACTTGTGAGAAACCATAGTCCTCAGCTTATAAACATTGCACTTAAGTTCATTACATACAGTCTGTATAGATTAGTTAGATAGGTAAGTTGAAGGTGGAATGATTCTTGGCCTATAAGCTCTATGAACCATTGAAGGAATGATAAGGAGGTGTAGTGTTTTGACATGTTTTAGAAATTTCAAGAACTCAAAGATGTGTCTCTTTGTATCCCTAAAATAAGCAAATGATACCTATAGGCCCTAAGCCTATAGGTCCTCATTTTTAATTGAATCAACATCAAACTAACACAAAAGCAAAGTGATAAGGTTAACCTAACTTCATTATAGATAGGGAGAGAAACAAACCATTTAATTAAAATAAACAAAACTTGCAAAGCATGGGAATGAGTTGACAGTCCTAGAAGACCACATACATGATTATGTATGAAGAAAACAAAGATAATAAGGTTGAAAATGCCATGAATTAGCAAACAAACCCTATAGATAGTGATAATGATACTCCTTTGGTTTGGATACCTTCAAGCATTATGGTAAGTGGAAGGACTAAGTTTAAGGCTGTATGGTCAAAGATAGTCCTAATGGGCATCTACAACCATGCCTTGTAAGGTGTGAGCTAAAAGTTCATACAGATAAGGAGAAAAGGTGTTTAAAAGATATTTTAACCTATTTTGGATTTTTAAATGAAATCCAAGAATCATTGATAAGGCTATTAGTGTGGGAGTGAGGTCCTAAAATAAAATACAATCTTTATCCTCTAAAGAGCACCTACAAGTTACTCCATGAAAAAGCTAGTCTCAAGCCTAAAAGGAAGGCCAGAAGCATATGTAAGATGTTCTAAGGTCTACCTCAGATAGAATAAGAAGATAATAAATCCATCTAAAAACCAAAGGAAACATGATGTCATTGGTCAAACTCTAAGTTCCAAATATTCATACACAATCAAGAGGTAAACTATAGGTCTACCTGCTCTTTATGAGATTTTACTTGATTTGAAAGTGAGTGAGGTCTATGAATAGGTATAAGATAAATAAAGTCCATTTGGGAATGGTATATAATGAAATAAAGACCTCATTTTAACCCTTATAATGGATGTCAAAGGTATACATAGTTCAAGACTTAGTCTAGACCTAATGAGCATAGCCCACACACAAGGCTACTTGATTGGCTATGTAAACATGAAAAGGAGAAATCTTGTGGGAGAAAATCCATTCAAAAATGGTTTAAAAATGACAAAAATATCCCATATATCATTTATAATATATATTAGAGGTATGAAATGTTGATGAGTCATATTTTAGGGTAAATAAGCCTAAGATACACACAGATAGATCCTACAGCCAATCATGAGAGAGATTGATGTTTTGAGGCCTCTATAGGTATGATAAAAATTTGAGAATGGATATATTGGATGTTAATTAGTGTAAAATGATATACATGGTCACTTGAAATCCATACAAGTAGTAAATATACCCATTATTTTATCTCAGACCTTGCTCTCTCCATTGGTAAGGGGTAGTCATGAAACCAAGGGGTTTGTTTGGACCTAAAACAAAAAATAAACATGTAAAACCACATGGATGGCCATAATGTGATAAAAATACATATAAAATGTCTAAATATACTTTTATGTGGAAACCTCAATCTTCAATCCAAATGCCCTTGAAGGTTAGTAAGGAGGTAATAGGCCTTAAACCCCAAACCCCCTAACCAATGCACTAGATGCATACAGTGGGGTAATGATAATTGAAAAAGAATGTATAATATTTGGGAAGATTTTTTATAGGTTTTTTAACATCTCCTAGTAATGGAATTGAGTTTTAAGGCCCAAAACCCAAATTGGACCTCTCTCAAGTTTAGGAAAGCTAAGACTGCCATCTAAGGAGTAACTTCATATAATAAATCCATATATAAAACTTTGAATGGGAATATGAGACATTTATAATATGTGGGGGTTCAGTAAATAAGGTTTTACAAGTGGAATGAGGTTAATTGGTGGCTTGTGCTTTAAGAATGATTGTTAAAACCTCAAACATGTCTTAAACCCTCCTAAAACCCTAATAGTGACCAGTCAAGCAAAATTGACATATAATGACATATTTTTATCCTTAAAACTCTTTTATGTTATTTATATCTCCAATTATGTTATTTAAATTTAATTCTTCCATACTTGAAGTTGTATGAACTACAATAGATACCTTATTTTTCATGATTTTTGGTGTTTTTTAGGTGTTTAGAGAAAATGCAAAATTCATAAATATTGGATGAGGTCATTTGTTATTTTTCATAACTATTAATTTCCAAAAATTTTCACAAGATATTCTGGAGGTGGTCAAACAAGACTTGTTTTCCAAGGCAATCTCAAACATGCCTAAAATGAGACTAGGTGGTAAGGTCATTTCATGGTTTACATGCTTCCATAGGGTCTCAAGACCTCAAAATTGACATTAATGTTTGTGATATCCTATTAAAAATTAATCACATGATTTTGGGTATTTAAAATGTGTGAGATAATTCTAGAGCAAGAAAATAGGGTTCTAGGCAAGGAGGCCTAATTGAGGTCTAATTGAAGAGAGAGAAAGGTAGAAAAAATAGACTTCCACTCATAATATGAAGATAAAATTTAACATGGAGATTTAAAGACATAATAGGTCATATAAAATTCCATTTTTTTCATTAAACTCTGTATATTGTTATACATAAGGATATTTATATGTTTTTAGGGCTATAAGGAAAATAGGCCTAGTGAGGGCTTGTGGAGCAAAATGAGTTCTTGGAAGTTGTTATAGGAACCAAAATGGGGTTTTTAATGCATGATAACATATTTTAAGACCATACATGGAGATAATGTGCCTTGAAGAATATGAACTTGAGTTTTAGGCCACTTAGACCAAGCTAGGCGTGGGAAATAAAGAGTTTCAAGACACCTATACACATGAATGATGGAATATTAGATCATAGGAGTTTATTAAGGATGAAAGGTGTATAATGATTTTTATATGATTATTTCACTATGAATTAATTAATTTAAGGTCTATTTTTCACTCTTCTTATGCAAGGAAGGGTAGTTTTTAAGAAGCTAGTCAAGGTGTCAAGCATAGTTCTAACTCCTACACCACATGGAGGGTTATAGCATATTAAAGAGTGAGATACATGGACTTGGAAGTATATTTGGACTTTATCATAAATTAATTTATTATTTTAACTCATGAAAACACTTTTCAATCCTCTTTTACTATGCCCCCCCTCTCTCTCTCTTTTCACACTTCTCTATATAAATAACCACTTTTGGATTTGTAAACAATCCACATATAGTATGGTGAAGACCTGATAGTTTGATTACTGATTTTGCCTTTGAATAAAATATTTCAATCTGGTTTTAAGTTCTCAACTTCTTGTATAAGTGTGTGAAGTAGTGTATAATTGAATGATAAGTGATAATCATCTATCCTTGTGTTCACCTTACTCTTTCATGTTTTGTGAAAGTAGTATGCTCTATAATAGGTCACATGAAGTTTAGTTAGTGTTCTTATATGTATTTAAGTGTGAGGAAGAGTAATAATGTCTATAATTATACCTCTTATTTATTCACCTAGAGAAATACATTGCATCTTTCCTTCATGTTGAAATACTTATGTTAGATAAACCTTGGATGTTGAGATCAGTTTTGTGAATCACCCTTCATAGTGCAAGTTTATGGTAGTATTGTGGAGTTTAACTTGGTTAATCACCTCATTAGGCTAGTTTTATTTCATTTTTATCTCTCTTTTCATCCCAATAAGTTAGTATCATAGGTGATGAGCTCAAATAGATATATTAAGGGAGTTAGCCCTTCAATCTAGAGGTTTACCACTCCTATAGACAACCCAAAGGTCTAGGAGTAATACCATTGTTTCATTCAATTATATTAGGCTTGAACTACCTATACAAAGGTGTAAAATTGAGTGACAAAAGGTAGGTCCCTTCCTTTTATAGCTTATGAATATGTGCAAAGGTCTTATTTTGATGTTTTTGTTAACTATCCAATTCACTATCTTTTAAATATACCATTATACCTTGACATTCACTTGAAACATATTTATTACAAAATACCACACAATGTGGACTTAAAAAATATCCCATACACATACTTATTATACTAGGACACTAGTGTGCAAAATTTTCAAGGATATACCTAAAATTGCACTACCATATTTAAAAATGTACAACATAATGAATACTCAACACAAATTTTTACATGTGTTAATATAAACACACTTATAATAATGATAAAGAAATACACATATGCAAACATCATTTTTATACACATATTATTTTTCCTTTCTTATGCTTTCTCAACTATTTCATTATTTTAAGAAAATCAATGATTATCTTGCTCCATTCTTGATCACTTGGGGGATTTAATTTATTATTTATGTTGATCTCATTTGTAATATTTTCCCATTGTTTTTATTTTAACCCATGAATGTCTTTTATGAATTTATCAACTTTCATCTTCATTTCAACAATTTCTTTATAGGCAGTGTCAAAATCTTGCAAAGAAGGAAAATCACTATTTTTGATGTCACTATTGAATATATTGATCAAGACAATTACATCCTTTCTGAATCTACCTTATTTTAAAAAATTTTAGATATAAAGTATAGGTTGGGCAGTCCTATTTTAATAATACCAATTATAATATCTAGTTTGTTTCTCACCTTGATGATTATTTGCTTAATTTGGGGATCCAACTTATACAATGCACTATGGCTATTTGACATATTATATATGGCATTTTTTAATTTTTTAGTAGATGAACATCCTTTATATTTAATTTAAATCTTTCTAGCATTAAGTTTATTTACTATCTCCATTCTTTAAAACTAAGATACTCTAAAAATGTCAATTTTGACCAAGATGCCATCACATTGAGTTTTGATATTCCTATCATTTTCAATGGATTCTCATAGAGTGTCTACTAGAATATCTATTTTATTCATCATTGGATTCATGAAGTCAATAATTTTTGTTTTGAAGTGAGATTTCCATTATTTTTTTCAGTGTCAAAAGTGTTGTTTTCTTTTTTGAATTAATTTTTAGCCTTAACGACCTTCTTTAATTCATCCCTTAGTTCCTGAATCTCACTTTCCAATTGTTCTACTTCATAAAGCACTGAAGTTTTTTATTCTTTTTCATGGGCTATAGGACTGATATTTACTTCTTCATGAAAATTTCTTTTAATTTGAGTGGATGGGAGTGTCATTGGTTATATCTTAATTTTTCCTTCTTACTCATTATTATTTCTAGTTTTTAACTTATTTTAGATTTAGCAATCTAAACAAGTATAAAATTATTTAAATTAATATTTCATAAGATATATCATTTACATACAAATATAAATTCCAATAAATAATTAATTACACTTATTAAACATATAAATTACTAAGGAATAGGTTACTTAGCTGAACTACTATTTTATTTGACTCACTATCTGTTCACAGTCATTTAAAATAGTCTAAAACGGTTCTATGATCACTCAGATTAGGATTTTGACCATAATAATATTCCAAGACACTATTGATGAACACCTAAACACCTAAAACAACTAGACATGTCCCTTGTCTACCAAAACTATCCATGTGTAATTTTCTATTTTGTTCTACCATAGATCATTGTACCTACTTGTTGTTTAACCCTAAAATGGATATAGATTAAGATTATCTAGATGTTAAAGGGGTATATATAAATTAAATGGCACAAAAGTGATAATAAAATCTATATCAAGTCAATTAGATGCTAAACTTAGATATAAGCATACACTAAATTTATTATTCTAAGATAGTCTAAATATGGAAAGTACAACTATGTTAGATAGAGAAATGACAAAGAAGTGAAATAATTAGCTTGTTATGATGCTAATATATATATATATATATATATATATATATATATATATATATATATATATATATATATATATATATATATATATATATATATATATATATAGAACAAGATGAAAATATGTTGGAAGGAGATTCTAGAATAATCATCAGATTCTATGTTTGATGCTTTTGACTCTCTAGATAGTAACATCAGCCTGGGATGGTTATGTCGACACTACTATCTGGAATCTATGCTAGTGTCATGTATGAAATATCCACTAAAACATGATATGACCACATGGATTATTTTGGGTTTTTATTTACCTTCACTTTGGTGCATTAAAATATGGGTCATGAAATAGCATTCCTTGTGAAATGGAAAAACCCTAGTTTTCCATCTTTAATATGACCTTGACAAAAAATAGGTTAATGGAAACATGGTATTGAGATGACTAAAATAACCCCAAAGTCAAAGGGCACTACCTACATAGCCAATACTCTATAATAGGGCCATAGACTCATGTATTTATCCCATATGTTTTGTCTTGTATTTGAGTCATTTAATGTGTACAAATCAAGTACAATAGTGACCTAACTTGTAACTTGGCAAATCAGGTTCTTAGACTAATCCTTTAGTACTTTAGACATGTAGATGTGTTATAACTATAACTGGTATGTAAACAGGGAAAATTTATTCATTTTAATGATTGATAGAGTGATTTTGATAATTCACCTTTGTATCTTTGGTCTTTTGATAGATTTTCATAGGCAAGGAATGAATGAGGGTTGATATTCTATTTATATTGAACCATTTGGAGTTATAAATCACATTAAATCACTTAGGCTAACCATTAGGATATATTTCATTTGAAAATTAGATGAATTTAGGGTATTAGACACTTGTATTGGGATAAAATAATAACATCAATGCTACTATCTATCACAAACATTAGTGTCCAAAGAACAAGAAATTAGGTACAAGTTCTAAACTTGTAGAGATGGAAGATAAGTACATTTTAAGCATTTTGGGCAAGATGGAAGACCTAGGTCATCAACATTAGATTGGCTAAAATAAGAGTTATAGGCCAAGGGATAAAAATATAAAGTAGATATGAGAGTTTAAAAAGTGGGAAAAGGTGAATAACTGAGAGGAATAACTAAGGTATGAGTTTTACAAGTGTACAAGACTGAGGTGTGATTTAATCACAAAATATCATCTAAATTTTATTACCATTTAATATATTAATGAAATTGGTAGTTTAAAGGAAAGGAATGCATACTTGGGTGTGTATGTAATGTGTTCTAAACTTGAGTGCTTTACTAGTGACTGAACTAAAACTAAGAACATGTTATATTATAAAATTAGTGCATATAATATGGGTTGAAAGTAATTAAAATATATTGAAATTTAAAGATCAAGGTTTACGATTACACATGTGTGTCGATGTAACTACCTTGCCTATTAGCAAGTTATTTTAAAAAATACATATCTTTAAAAGGATTTAAAATTAAGATTAGAATAAATGTAGATAAAATTTTAAAGTGCATATATCCAAGGAGATAGAGAGATATTAGAAGTCACATTCCCCCATTTTTAGATAAAAATTGAGTTTACACCTAACAGTTAAGATTACCTCAACCATACAACCCAATGATAATATAACCTAGTGAGTCTAGATGATCAAGTCCAACTTGAAAACTTAGAAATATTTATTTATTTGATCACCTCAACCATACCAAAAGGTGAACCAACTAATGTAGTATATTGTCTCAATAAAGTCCATAAAATTCCATGGGGTATAAATACTAAAAGGTCTATGATATGGTAATATTCCATAAAAGAGTTTTGGAATATCAAATTGATTTGGATTTTTAAATATTAGGTACATGTTGCATAACATATGCACCATAGATATGTCTCATGCTAAAACTATGTTTAACAATAGTACCAATGTATAGAATTTTGTAATAACTATGAATCTAAATCATATAATTATGTGTTTTAGCCAATTCAAAAATTTGTTTAAGTGTGAAAAACATGATTCATGGCCCCAATATATATGGATAAATATGAAAAATGATATAATTACTAATGTGGAGTTTATGTTTCTAAAACATTCCCCCACTATAAACTAGATATGCTAAATACTGAATAAGTGTGGAGAACATAATTCTAAAGCATACCCCTATTGAATCTAAAAATTGTGAATGTCTGGAAGACATGCCCATATGACTTGCCCCTACTGAATCTAAAAAATGATATAAGTACCACATAATAAATGAGTGTGGATAACATGATTCCAAATCATGCTCCCACTGAATCTAGAAACTGATATAAGTATCATATAGTGAATGAGTGTGGAGAACATGATTTCAAAGCATGCCCCCACTAAATCTAAAAATTGTGCCAATTATGGAGATCATGTCTCTATGACATGCCCTGACTAATATTATCCCCTTTGAGTAGAGGGAAATATAATAAATGGTAGTTACCTCACCTCAAAATGATAAGATAATTGTATAATCTGTGAATATAACCATATAACATATAGAAGGGAACATTTTAAGGTAAATGTATCATTGAAATGTATAGAACCAATATGATACATGAAGGACTAAGATGCATGATAAAGATCATGACAATGTCTAGATAATAATATTACAAGATCAACAAGAAAATCAAGCACACACATAAGAGCACTCAAAATCAAGTCAAAAGGTAATGGTCCAAGGAGACCAAAAATAAGGGGCATGTTTAAATGCCATGAAATTGAAAGGACATGACTTAGTAAAATGTCTATAAAATCAATAATGACATATTAAAATATACATACAACAAATAATGACATATGAAAATGTCAAAGAAATCATACACAGACATGGGGGCCACAAGTAAAATAACATATTCAAATGTTGAACAAGTAAGATAAGACACTCAAAGAAGTACATAATGTAAAGTATAAGAAACCAACATAAACATGTCATAGTAGCCCATGGATCCAATGTGTTAGTAAAATATGTCAGGTGTATAACATATCAAGTACCCTATGTAAGATATAATCATGGATAATAGGCATGTGTAAGTACATATGTAAGGTCAAACATGATAATGTAGAATGATCATCAAATCATATAGCCTATGTGTATCAATATCAAAGAAGTATATGCCCCCAATGTCTATATGCCATGAGTCTATAGAAATCCCAACATCTAAAATTAGAATGTATCATGTATCTGTGTATGCCTGTATCACACTCAAATATAAGTATGAAAAACATGTGTATGAAGGAGTAATTGAGTATATCTTCCATCAATATATATCTAACACATGGATGTCAATGAGACAATAATACATGTAAGAGCCAAAAGTGTTTTTGGATTTTTGAATGTTTTTGTTTTTATGGTATTTTTTAAATTTTTGAATAGGAAATATCATCCTATGGTTTCATCTAATGGATGGCCATATATGACTCCCTAATATGAATCTTATAACCTTAATTTGGATATATTACATTATTTACATCATAATTGGATAGGTTGAAAAGGTACATAACATGTTCTTCCTCACATTTTGCATGTGTATTTAATTTAACTTTTAAGGGAGTTATGGAATGTAAAACCATAGGTTGTTAAAGTGATATAATAATAAATTAGGGAATTAAAATAAAAATATCAATAACCTCTAATTTTTACAATAATTGATGTATCTGATTATTCTATAAATTGAAAATGAGTTAAAAGAGATGTACTTATCTAGAAACTTATTGAGACAAACAAGTGATAGGCTAAAAACTGGTATAGGAACTATGCAAGGTGTCATGAATAATAATCAAGAGTTAGAAACCCTCCTAGATAATAACATAGTCCTATGGATAGTAACACACTACATAGTGTCCTCTATTCAATGCCAATTATACTTTTGTTAGCAAGGATAATGAACTTCTAAGAGGACCTTCACCTGATTCTGAAAAGTCTATGTTTATGTGAATGAATGCTAGTTTACTATCTATAACTTATTTTAAATGATTCCAATACAAAACCCCATGCCTTCATGTTTATTAGGGTATTTAAGGATCATGAGTATAAAAAGAGCGGTGTTATTAGGGTAGGATAGATGTGACCTTAACACCTCATGTACTAAGTGTTGCCTACATTCCAATACCTTAAAATGGGATCAAACCTAATGTAGTTCTCCCAATCTAAGTGCTAATGCAAGTGCAAGTGAATGCTAGTATGATTACTGGTTTGAATGATTTGATTGTGACTTGAGACTAGAAATATGAATAATTTTAGCTCTATGTTGATGTAGATGGGTGTATATAGAAGTAGGGTATAATAGGGATCAATGACTCAGATTTGCATAATTGTTTCTAAGTTTGTTTATGATTATTTGCATTTGGTTTCCATCTAGTGGATAAGTGAATTAAAGTGGTCTATATATAACATTATGGTGCTTATAAAAATGTGAAATAGGTCTAGGTTGACCCTAAGTTTGCTTTGAGGAATGCAAATATATCCATTTGGGAATAAGAAATATGGGGACATTAGTGCTTCCCTTTGTCCATAACATAATGCGCTATAGTCCAAAGGACTACACTAATGTCTAGGTGGTAGGAACATGCAAAAATGAGACTTGGGTGCTTAGGGGATAGATTAGTGTTATTTTTTGTATATCTAGGAATGGGTTGGACTCACACAAAAGTTGGAAAATGATTAAGAGAGGCCCTAAGATATACCTAGGGCTAAGATAAAGACATGGTGGTCTCAAGTGAAACTCATTACACCAAAATCATTTTAGATGACTACATTCCCCCCCCCCCCCCCCTCCCCCCCCCCACAATTTATTCTAGAAATATATCAAAGTGAAATGTTTATGGTAAATGAACAGAAATGTACTTGAACTTACCTAAGAGATGAAGCCCATGAATCTGGGTCTGAGTTTATGAAGCATTCTCCATTACATGTCCTACAAATAAAACATGAGTGAATTAGTCCTTACTTGAGAAACATCAAAAACATAGACAAAAATAAGTAAAGAGATGAGAGAAATAGGAAAGGAATGAATACACCTCATTGGGCATGTGATCTAATGTTAAAACTTGGTGATATCCTATGTGTGCATATAGATGGTGATCTAATGAGGAATAACTTGGACTGAGCTAATGGCTTGATCAATTTGCATATGTGGGTGGCTCAAGAACTCAAGCTAGCCTTGAATTCATCATTTCCCACCCCTACTTGATGGATCATAATATGTTAATAACCTAGATTGGACTAATATTTAATCCAAACCTCCTATATAGGTGGCTCAAGAACTCAAATAGGAAATGAATCCATCATTTCCTACCCATGTGTAATAGATGCATCTAAAACTAAAATTGTGCAATTTAATTGAAGCAATGTGATGTAAATAAAACTATGTAGGATGTCTCTAGGACCACTTGGAAACTTTAAAATGTAAAATGGATCAGGGATCACTAGATAATATAGCTTAGGGGCCACTCAAGAATGCCAACTATTGTATATGGAATAAGGCACCAATATGGGGTAATCCTAGTGCACATGGTGTCTGGAGTAAAAATGTGGAGAATGACATGGAAATACCATTCCATCCAAGAGTACTAATGTCAAACTCAACATATGGGAATAATGTACCATGCACATACCTCTAACTTTGATATCTATGTATATAGATTCTGGATTGAGTCATAATAATATATGTTTGAGTATCTAAAACTAAAATGGGAGTGATCATGCCATGCATGATGCCCCCAATATGAGCAAAACCATTTAATTTTATGTATAAATAAGCACAAAGTGAGCATATATGATAATATGTGAATGAGATTAAACAAATATAAAATGTAATTACTATACTTTTCTGATAATTTTGGATTTTTTTGTTTCTGGGGCTAGTGGATAGTAATGTGGTCCCCTAGTCAATAACACATTGTACTAGTGTCTCTTATGCCATGCTATTGACCAAATGTGTTATTTTTTGTGTAAAACTGAGACTGATCGATATATGAATACTTTTCACTATGTTTTCTTGAATCTAAGACATGTATTTTGTGTTTACATGCTTAAAGTTATGTTTTGAGTGCATTAGGATGTCTTTATCTTTGTGACAAACCCCTTTGAATTTCCCCTCTTTTGAGGGAGTTATTAAACCTTTTTAATAACTATCCTCAAAATAAAATCTATGCATCATGTGTGTTAGACTAGAAACATATGATATCTACGTGATAAACCAATATTATGTGTATACATGACATCAAAATGTAAAATAGTCCAAGTATAAGTTTGTAATGTATGATGTGTGTTAGATGTAACATTCACAAGGTTGTCAAGATTATATATATATATATATATATATATATATATATATATATATATAAGAATTTAATAATGTATATGAATAATAAGTCTATATATAATTGGGGAATTCAATGCTATGAGTGACCTCATGCATCTCCCCTTCCTGTTTGTGTGCCTTGATGGACATCATGCCCCATCCCCCTACGTAGTTTACACAAATTATATATAGACTTATTATTCATATACATTATTAAATTCTTATATATATATATATATATATATATATATATATATATATATAAGAATTTAATAATGTATATGAATAATAAGTCTATATATAATTTGTGTAAACTACGTAGGGGGATGGGGCATGATGTCCATCAAGGCACACAAAGAGGAAGGGGAGATGCATGAGGTCACTCATAGAATTGAAAATTTAGTGTGAAATAAAAAATCAAGAGAAAAGAATCATGGAGATGAAACATACATGAAAACATGCATACAAACACATGAGGCATACAAACTAGGCCAAGGGACCAAAATACAAGGGACATGGGCACATGTCACTAATTATGAGAAAGAGAAAACATACAAGGACATGTTAAAATGTCCACCTAAAAAAAGAGCAAGCAAGGTTGGCTTAGAACCACATCAAAGAACATGTTCAAATGTCCACATACATGATCAAGATGAAACACACAAGTACATGGGAACATGTCTAAAGCATACACATAATGAAAAGAATTAGATTAGAGGCATAGAACAATGGCGTATTCAAATTCCCATGAATAGATGTATAATCATATAGACACACTCAAATCTAAACTAGGAAAGATAAAAATGAAAGTATGCATGAACATATGGTACAAATTCATATAAGAGTAAAAATGTAGATTAGTTGATTCTATAGTAGTAGTATTCAATAAAAAATTGAGTAGTATAAGATGATCAATATCAAGATATAAACAATGTGAAATGTGTGATGTGGAGTATAGAAAGATATAACTTGGTAAATCAGAAGCTGTGTAGTATGATTCCCCCAATGGGTGAATGTATCAATGTTGAATTTATGTATCTATGTATATGCCCCCAATGGGTAGATAGTAGAAAATTTGGACCTGTGTAGAGGACATGAGTCCTGTAATGACTTGAGTCTTATAATGCTATGAAAACACTCAAAGATAAAAAGTGAAGCATGTATGTAATAAAACTAAATATACTAGTATAAATAACATATGTAGTACCTATAAAATAGAATTAATGTAAACATGAAAATGCATGCAGTCTAATTTATTTATTTTCTAAGAAATATTTGAATGTTATTGTATTTTTGAGCATATTATATTATTTTTGTCTTTTTTGAGTATAATATATTTAAAAGCAAAATGGAAATGAAAATATATATAAGGAATAAGGTAAGAGAAATTATGTATAAGTAATGTGTAAGTAAATGAGATTATATACATATGAAATGTAGTGCCTCTATAGACTTAAGAGCACATCTATAGGATGTGGATAGTCAAATGGAAAATTTGGTGGGAGGTCATCAAATATAAGACATTGAATCTTCCCAAACTAAAATAAATCATCATCATCATCATGATCATCATACCATTATATCAGTATAAATATAGCCTTATCCTTAGCATTAGTTCAAATTCTATGCATCTAAATAATATGCTAATATACTATGTAATAAGTCTCCCATGTAGTCCTAGGGTAGACCATATTAGACTGTGGGGTATCTATATGAAATATATGATTCTCATCTATGCCATCATGTATAATGAGAACTGTGTGTCCCTCATAACTAAAATTTAAGCATCTATTTATCTAATCAACCATGGCATCCATTGATTATAATTATGTACTACCAAGTGTAACCTATATATGAGTTCCTATGTTTATGATGAAGAGTAGTGTTTTAACCACATGTGGTCTACATGAAATTGGTAGTGTGATATGTATTAAGGAGTATCAATAATGTATCTCAGTCTGCTAATGTCCTATGTGTTGTAATAATGCTAATAAATAAATGTTAGGTTTAAAATCCTCATCTATAACAACATGAGGGATGTATTGGTCCTTAATGAAGGCCCAAATAGTCAAGGGATCATTCTATGAATGCTTGTGTGAGTGAAGATTCTATCATGGTGCCTATAATAGTGAAGGTAAAGGCTATGTAATCTAGATAGTGCCCTAAGTCTTGAATTTATTCAATTTCTATTATAATGCTAAGCATGTATTTGTATGATGTCTGGTAATTGTATGAAAATGATAAAAGGGTCTATCATCATGCTGTGACAATATACTAACGTATATGTGTTAAATTATGGGTAGTTCCATCAATCCTATATCAAGTAATATATTTAAAATATGGTGTGGTCTATCCTGTGTAATGCCTACCTAAATCCAAATAACTTGGTCAATATTTGTAGATGTTATTATATGTACAGAGTGTATATAATAATCTATTTCTAACTACAAGTGAGCATTCAAGACTGTATCTATGGAGATATGAATTGGTGGTGATGGTTGTGTAAGTAAAGGTATAAGTGCCTTGGAATCATCTCTATACTCTCTAGGTCCTATTGGTGTGAAGCTCAATCCACATAAGTAATCATCAATATACATGGGTTCTATATTATCCTCTATTATGGTACCAAAATTTGTATCTGAGTTTATTATGTATACTTCCTCTGAGTTAACAAGTAATGGTAAATGTACTATGTTAATCTCATCATATGTCATGGCTAGGGATAATTATGTTTTAGGAGGATCATTATCCATCATGGGTGAAGATAATGGTGCTATAAGAGGATATGGAATTGGTTTGGGAATTGTAGTGCTAGATTCCCTGATCTCATATATATGCATCTATTCTATAGGAATGATATGAGGTAAGGACTCTATGATAACATGAAGTGTCCCATATAAATATATACTTGGGGTAATAGGCTCAGTGACTCTATAATATTTGAATGGTTGGTTATTAGATAGACAAGTTTATAAATATCCCTCATATAAAAACTTGACACATCTATGCAAGGTAGAGGGTATAGTATCCATGACATGTATCCAAGGTCTCTTAAGTAATAAATTGCAATGAAAATGATTAAGCATATCTTAAAACTATGTGGATATGGTTTTTAGCCCAACCATGATATCTAATGTAATATAACCCAATTCCTATCTGGGAATGTCATAAAAACCTCAAATGTTTTTATATGTCTTCTGAATGGATGCTATATCATCCACCATATTCTATAAAAATGTGAGGTTTCATATGTTAAGACCTAAAACACTATCAATTATAACTCATTTAATATTGGTGGTTTTGATTTGTGCATGAATCAAGAGTGGTAGATTCTAATTGATAACTATCTACTAGGGAAAATCCTCATTTCCAAAAGATATAACATCCTTAGTGTCCTTGATAGTGTTCATGACATATGTAAAATAAGTTGGGTCTATATCTTGAGGAAAATATGTATGATTAAGTGTTTAAAAAAGAATATATTTGAAGATGGTTTCTTTTTGAAGTAATTCTAATATAGAAATTTTAGCTAGTGTATTTATCATCTACAATATCATAGGTTATGCTCTAATCCCTAGGTCCCATTTTATTATTTAAGGAATGAGGTGGGATGGTGTGATTATGATGTTATTAGATAGGCTAAGGAGGCATATAATTATGTCTAGTAATGACTTGAATTAAAAAATATAATATTTTTTGAGGGTGAGTAGTATAGGTAAGATGGGAGTGATAGTAGTTAACTAGTCTAGGTGGAGGAGGAACAAAATGAGACCTTTGAGCTTGCTATAATTGAGTAGTAACCAAAGGTAGCTCAAAATTGGTCATGCAACAATGCTCTCTATAGAAAAGGAGCTCAAGAGGAGGTGTACTAATATGTGAATTAAGATGAATTCTAAAGTGATCCATGAGAGGAGTGACATACATGTGCATCATTTTGTAAATGATAAGTAATAAGCATGCAAGATAAATGACCAAAATTTATACCAAAAATTAGAAAATTGATTCCATAATAATAATCATGATGAAAGGCTAAAAATTTAAACTAAGAAAATTCTAGAAGTAAAAAGGGAAACCCTAATGGTACACTAGTGTTCTTAGGTAATATGTTTGAAGTAAGTTAGGTTAACCAAATGATTTAACTTTCAAGGGAGTTATGGAATGTAAAACCATAGGTTGTTAAAGTGCTGAAATAATACATCAAAAAATAAATATATAAATATAAACAACCTCTGATTTGTACAATAATTGATTTATCTGAATATTCTATAAATAGAAAATGAATTATAAGAGGTGTACTTAGCTAGAAATTAATTGAGACAGACAAGTGACATGTTAAAAATTAGTATAAGAATTGTTTAAGGTGTCATGAAAAAATAAATATGAGTTATAAACCCTCCTAGATAATAACACAATCATCTAAACAATAGTACACCATACTAGTGTCCTTTATGTCATTCTAGTGTCCTTTTGGTAGAAAGGATAGTGATATTATGGGAGGATTTTCACTTGATTTTGAGAAATTTTTGCATGTGTGAATGAATGTTGGCTCACTATCTATGACATGTTATTATTAATTATAATTTGAAACACTAGGCCTCCATGTTTGTTAAGGTATGTAAGGATCATAAGTAGAAAAAGAGTAGCATTAGTAGGGTAGGATAGATGACCTTAGCACCCCATGTGTTGAGTGTTTCATACATACCAATACCTTGAAAGGGGATCAAGCCTAATGTAGTTCTCCCAATCTAAGTATTGGTGCAAGTATGAGTTCTAGTTTGAATGATTTTAGTGTGATTTAATATTAGAAATATGAGTAATTTGAGCTTTGGGGTTGTATATATGGGTGTATGAAGAATTAGGGTAGAATAGGGATCAATGATATTGATTTACACAACTATTTATGGGTTTATTTATGATTATTTGCATCTAATTTTCATCTAGTGGATACGTGAATGAAAGTGGTATATATATAACATTCTTGTGTGTTAGGAACCCATGACCTACCGTTCTCTTTGAATTATTAATGTATTAGTCTCTATGGATGCATATTATTTGTAAGTTGTCCCTTTAGTATATTTGAATTATCCCACATGCATGGGAAGTATTAATTGATAGAATAGAATTAGTATTTAAATAAGTAGCATATTTTAATTATACCACATGCATGAGAAGTATTAATTAATAGAATATAATTAGTATTTAAGGAAATATTGAGGCCTAATGAAGGCATTCATGAACATTATTGTTATGAGCTTGATCAAAGGAGGTTACCCCCTTAAAGTGGCTTGTGATCAATATAACATATTTTAATTATTATGAGTTGATTTCTAAAATTTATTTTATTATTTTATTATTTTCTATAGTTCATAAATCTATGCATAAGGTTCTTCAAATCTAGTATTAAATCACTTTCCTTAGCCTACAAGTAGATTTTGGAGAATATTTTTTCTTATAGCAATGGCTTTCCAAGAGCTACACTATTTTAAAAACTATTTTTCATTGTATCTATTTTTACATATTCATTTTTATGTTTAAATTAGGGTAAAATACCCATCTACATAACTATGGGAAGTACGTGGGCATATAACCCTAAAACTCATTGTGATGAGTACCATAAGAACCCCAAAGTAGTTGGCCCATTGAGAGGACCTACCAACAAAAAGGGCAATGGCCCCATCTTGATTGACTAGTTCCCACCCATGAGGTAAACCAAGAGTTGTCATTTAGGGGTAAATCCATGTCCATAAATTTTTGGAGAACGGTACTTGTTTAGACAACATTGGTGGATGAGAGATTTCTTAAAACCTTTAGGTAATTGAACAAACTTGGGGCCCATATCTAACACATCAGTTTCTATAGATTATCAGTAGAAGTAACTAAAGTTAAGAATTTTGGAAACTAAAAACTTGCTAATAGAATTTGGATAGAAAAAATAGTTTCACATTCTCATTACAAGTAACTACAATTGAGCACAGTGGAAACTACAAACCTATCGACATACTTTTGACTAAAAAACTAGTTTCAGATTATCATTAGAAGTAACTATAGTTGAGCATAGTGGTAAATGTAAACCTATCAATAGAAATTTTGATAGGAGTAACCAAAAAAAACTAGTTTCAGGTTATTAGTATAAGTAACCACAATTGAGCACAATGGTAATTATAAACCTGTCATCAAATTTTTGACATGAGTAACCAAGAAAAACCAATTTTAGAACAATAATTTTTTTATATCTCTCCATATATATCTCTATTGATCTTTAAAATTTACCAAGACACCTATAATTTCATTCTTTACCTTTTATTCCTTGAGTTCCCATCTCCCATTTCCATTTTTACTAGCCACAAATCTCATTTTTTGATTTTTTCATGTTTTTCCATAACTTCTTCATTTTTTATCCTCTTGTCTCAAAATTTTTTCACAATGTTCCTTTCCATTTTCTTATCCTTTGTACCTCTTGGATTTTTTTTCCAATTTATCCATTTTAATTCTAGAATTTCCCTTTCCCTCATCAATCATACCTAGACAATGGAAAAAAATCATAAACATACCTTTACCCCTTCCACTTTAGTCCAAATTCAAAAAAAGTATCTTACTAACTGTGTCTTAAAACTTGTTTTTCTATCCATTTTAAATATATTAAAAAATCACTGGTTATGGTAGTCACCCATATAAACACAATATTCATGGAGGAAGAACTCACCACATTAAAAACACAGGTTATTGAGTTAACCAATTGGATGCATAAACTGAATCAATAGAATGGCCTTCTCAAAAAGTTGTAAGAGTATTCTTTAGAGAATAGTTTCTCTTATCCTCACACATCACTTGGGCCTAAGTTAGAATTTTTATGGTTCAATGGTACAAATCCTACTAGATGGATATATTGAGAAAAATAATTCTCTAACCTTCACAATACTTATTCAATCAACAATGTCCCAATTAATTCCTTTCACTTGGAACAAGAAGCACTTCAATGGTACCATTGGTATCTCAAATCTAATGATGAACCTGATTGGAAAAAATTTGCATCCTAACTTCTAGGTAGGTTTGGTCATTTGGCATTCGAGGACTTTATAGGAGCTCTCACCAAACTCTACCAAATAGGCATTGTTCATGATTATCATATTAAATTTGAGAAAATGGCTAATCACACTGAAGGGTTATCAGATGAATCATTTAAGAGTTATTTTATTAGTGGCCTCAAATATCTAATCCACATAGAGGTGAAATTTTTTCAGCTCACTAACTTTATGTTTGCCTTAGGTCTGGCTAAGTTAGAAAAATATAAACTTTTAGTGTAACATCGACTTCCCACTTTTCCACCTATAAAGAACACAAAAAACTAGTGGTCAACCACAACCATATTGGTCAAGTGCCTTATTATGGCAAATATTTCATCTCATAAGGAGAAAGGATTATGTTCCAATTGTGATTACAAATGGGTTAAGGGTCACTAGTGCATCACACATAATCTTTACTTACAAGATGTGGAATAATTTCTAGAGCAAGATAATGAGCTTAATATCCAATAATTCTAATATTATTAAGCATAACAAAGCCCCTCTAATGACTACATGGCTTAGGAAACCCAACCTGAGATCTCTCTCCATGAACTCATAGGTGTGACCACCCCTCAAACCATGAAGGTCAAGGGGTTGTTTAAAAATATTCCTCTCACAATCCTTGTTGACTCTAGCATCATGCATAATTTCATTGATCCCCACATTGCTAAGCATGTATAGTACTTTATACAACCTTGATCTAGATTTAAAGTCATGATTACTAATGGGGAAAATTTCCCTATTAAGTGAAGTATCATAATATGTGTATCATGATAGAATATTACACTCTTCACTCAAATATGTTTTCCTTACCCTAAGGGGGATGTGATGTTGTCCTAGGGGCACAGTGGCTCTACACATTGGGACCTATTCTATGGGACTTCTCTAAGCTTTGGAAGCAATTCACTGATAATGGATAGAAGCACACCTTAAATGGGTTATTTCATAAATCTTATGACATCATTAGTTCCCATCACATGGAAATTATTCTAAAGAAAGGCTCACATATAAGCTTATAAAGAAATGCTCATATGGGGTTATTATCCAGATGCACTCCATCGAACTCCAACTCCCCACTTCTACTAACTACCCTACTAATTTGTAATCCATCCTTGACAATAATACAACCATATTTATAAACCAAGTGGGTTTTCCCCCTTCACATTTTGAAGATCATCTCATCCCACTCATTTTAGGAAGCATCCCACCCAACATTTGGCCATACTGATATCCGCATCTATAAAAAACTAAGATTGAATAGCAAGTATAAAAACTCCTCAAGTCTAGATTTATTCACCCAAGCACCAACCCATACTCCTCCCCAGTGATTTTTGTCCACAAAAAATGGGTTATGGCACCTTTGCATTGACTTCTATACCCTTAACTACCTCACTATCAAAGATAAGTTTGTAATTCTAATTATCGATGAGCTTTTTGATGAGCTCCATGGGTTAAAAAAATTCTCCAAATTAGGTCTTCATTCTGGCTATCATTAAATCCACATGCATGCTGATAACATTCTAAATATATTTTTATGCACTCATGAGGATCACTATGAATTATTGGTCATGCCATTTGGACTTATAAATGCCACTTCAACATTTTAGGCCCTAATGAATAAAATCTTTTAGCCTTTCCTTTGTTAATTTAATTTGGTTTTCTTTGATGATATTTTGATCTACAACCACACATGGGATGAACATCTCCAACATCTTGATAGGTAATTACAACTTCTATAAAATAATCAATTTTTGTGTCAATAAGTCAAATTGATACTTTGATCAAGAAAAAGTCGAATATATAGGGCACATTGTTTCAGCTAATGGGGCCCACATGGATCTAGATAAAATCAATGCCATATAACATTGGCTTCAACCAATGATCCTCAAGAGCCTTCATGGCTTCCTTAGACTCATAGGATACTACCAAAAGTTCATCAAGGAGTATGACAAGATCGTGGCTCCTTTGATTTCCTTATTGAAGAAGTATGCATTCACATGGGATGTTGTAGCTAACTAGGCATTCATGACACTCAAACAAGCTATGTGTAACACATCAGTTTTGGCCATGAAAAACTTCACCAAAACTTTCACCATCAAAAGTGATGCATGTGGTAATGGACTTGGTGTTGTTCTGATCCAAGAAGGTCATCTAATTGCTTTCACTAGAAAATCCCTTTCTAGAAAAAATATGGCTTTGTCTATATATGAAAAAGAATAGTATGAAAATGGTGGCCATACTTGGGAATCTTTTTTGCATTAAAACTGATCACTAGAGTTTGAAATACTTCCTAGAATAATGGGTCTCATCCCAGACACAATAGAAATGGGTCAACAAACTCATGGGCTATGATTATGAGATCACTTACAAGAAGGGTCAAGACAATGTAGTGGCAGATGCTCTCTCCTACATGTTCAAGGACTAGACCTCCCTTTATGCCATCTCTATGTCCATTCCAAACTAGTTGGAATATGTACACCAAGGGTATGCACATGATCCCTATTTACACCAACTCATTCATCAATTGACCATTAAACCCTCTATAGTACTACATTATTCATGGGATGGTAATTATTTGTGTTACAAGGGTTGTGTGGTGCTTCCCAATAACACAAACCTTCATGAGGTTATATTCTATGAAATATATGCTTCTCCATCATCAAGGCACTCAAGATTTCTCAAACATATGAGTAGACATGTCAAAAAAAAATTTAGAAGGGGATGAAAGGGGAAATTAAATATATGGTGACCGAATGTGATACTTGCCAATGCCAAAAAGGTGAAACCAAAATGATTTCTAGGTTGATCAAACCCTTTCCCATCCCTACTAGGATTTGGACTGATTTTTTTATGGATTTTATTAAGGGGCTCCCTAAATCCAATGACAAAATAGTGGTCCTAGTCTTGGTCGATTGCCTCTCTAAATATAGTCATTTTTATGTCTTAATCCACCCTTATACAACCTCCATGCTTGCACAAGTGTTTTTGGATCAGATTTTATCTTCATGGCATCCCTTCTTTAATTGTCTCTGATCATGATATGAATTTCACTAGCCATTTTTGGAAAGAGCTAATTCAATGCATAAGCACACAACTAAAGATGAGCTCCAAGTATCATCCCCAAACTGATGGCTAGATAAAAATAATCAACAAATTCTTGGAAATATTCCTTCATTGATTTTCATCAAAATAACAACACCAGTGAGCAAAGTGGCTCCCCCTTATAGAATGGTGGTACAATACCTCATACCACACTTCTATTAAAATGAATCCATATGAAGTAGTTTATGATCAAGTGCCCCCAACACTACTCCTTTACTCACCCTATAATTCCCCATTTTAGGTAGTTGACATTACTCTCCACCATTAGGATCAAATTATCAGCATCCTATGAGATAATCTCTATCTGGCATAAAATCGAATGAAGCAAAAAACATATCAACACCACTCTGAGTACACCTTTTAAGCTGGTGATACGGATTTTATTCATCTATAGCCATATAAATAATCATTCTTGAAACTAAAAGGGAATCATAAGCTTGCCACAAAGTTTTATGGGCCATATAAAGTTCTCTAATAGATTGGGCCTATTACTTACAAGTTGGAGCTTCCACCTTCCTTCAAATTCACCTAGTCTTTCATGTCTCTTGTTTGAAGAAAGTTACTTTCTTGGACCTACCATCAGAGTGTAGACAATTTTACCTAAACTTGATAATGAAGGCTCCATCCTTCTTGAACCAAAAGTTGTCTTCAATAAGTTCACCTACCAAATTCATTCCCATTCCATCTTGAAAGTATTAATCTAGTGGTACAACATGCAACCTAAAGATGCTAAATGGGATCCATTATTCCAAATTCAACAATGATTCTCACATCTGAAGTTCTAAGGACAAATATTTATCTAAGGGAGAGGTGATTTTAGAAACCCATGTCCTACCCTTCTATTTGAATTATTAGTGTATTAGTCTCTATGGATGCATATGTTTTGTAAGTCATCCTTTTAGTATATTTAAATTATCCCACATGCATGGGAAGTATTAGTTGATATAATAGAATTAGTATTTAAGTAAGTAGCATATTTGAATTATCCCACATGCATGGGAAGTTTTAGTTGCTAGAATAGAATTAGTAATTAAGGAAGTATTGAGGCTCAATGAAGGCATTCATGAACATTATTGTATTAAGCTTACTCAAAGGAGGTTTCCCCCTCAAAGTAGACTATGATAAATATAACATATTTGAATTATTCTGAGTTAATTTTTGAATTTTATTTTATTATTCCATTATTTTTTGTAGTTCATAAATCTATGTAGAAGGTTCTTCACATGGTGCTTGTTAAGATGTGAAATAGGTCTAGGCCAACCCTAAGTTTACTTTTAGGAATAAAAATATATCCATTGGGGGATTAAGAGAAATGGGACATTAACACTACCCTTTGATCAGTAACACAGTTCATTATAGTCCAAAGGAATACACTAATGTCTAGGTGGTAGGACTAGGTGAAAATGAGACTTAGTGCCTAGGGGTGGCTTAGTGTTACTTTTGGTATATCTGTGAATGGGTTAGACTTAGCATAAAATATCTAAAATGATCAAGAATGGCCCTAAGATAGATCTATGGCTAAGCTAAGGACAATGTTATCTCAAGTGACACTCATTGCACTGAAATGAAAATCTAGATGACAAGAATAGTAAGAATAAGTAATGTTATCATTTGAAATATTTATTAATTTACCTTCATGAAGAAAGGAGATACTTAGATGATTTAGATAAATTTTTGCTTCTATTTGTTATAACCAAATAGTGCCTAGTGTAAATGCATATGTATATGTGGTAAGCATAACCCAAAACCATATTTGAATTACTTTAGGACCACAAGCAATTGGTATTGTTATATTGCCTAAGGATTTTTTCCAACCTCCTTTTTTTATAATTTTTTTAGATTGAATCCCATTTTTTGGAAGCATCTTACATTGCAAGTAGTTTTTGATTTTGTAGGATCAATATGGTTATGCCAAAAATAAACACCACCCATATATAAGATAATTTTTAAATCTTATTGGCATGAATACATTTTGTGTTGTTCACTTTGACATTTTTGCATAAGATTTGGACCTTGGATTGGCTGCATGTTGAGTAACATTTATGAACTAGTCATATAGAGATTAGGAATACCATATTTGTGTTCATAATGTTCCTTAGGTAAGCTATGTCCATCCTTTGTGTGAGGGTTAAAGATTTTGTATTTAAAGGGAGGTATGTTATGTTTCTTTTAATGATTAATTATGAAGGAAGCATATATATTCACATCATTATATAAATGGGTAAATGATTCATATTATTTATGTAATGTTATTTCATTTAATGGGTAAATATGGATTCTACTAAAGATAAATTATAATTCCAAATTTGAGGGTCTAAATGCTAGCTCATATGGCATAATTCTGAATTGAATAGTATAATATTAAATATACTCATCAACACATTGTTTAAAATTTTGAAAATGTTCTAATGTAAGTTTTTACACTTTATGGATATTGAAATTCTTGAAAAATGTGTTGTTCAGTCCAAGATCCCATTCCAAAATACATACGAAGTTGAGTATTTTTAAAAATAATAGTGGAAAACACAAATTGAATTTTAGCCTCCATTTTAGGACTTATTTAAAATCAACCTAGGGCATGACTGTGGATATTTGGATTCACAATGGAGTCTACATGGAACAATCTCTTAGAGATGCAATGACACCATCGATGGTTCAGTCCTAATGGCTGAGAATAAATGAGTGATTTATTTGAATATATTACTAATATTCAATGAATTTTCTCTAACATTTCCTAAACAAAAGGGAATGGTAGTTCAATCTCCAAAATAAACACAAAAGGAGAGAAGGGTAAGGCGGTAAAGAATGTTTCTAGATCTAGGTGAAATTAATGCTTCAAAAATTAAGCTAAGCACATCTACCATAGTTATAATAATATGTGATGAGTCTTAAAAATGGTTTTAATTCTAATGCTACATAATGGAAAGAGTCTAATAAAGGAGTTACTAATGCTTAATTTATGATTCCTCACTAAATAGCAATACTAGAAGTCTATATTAAATCACATTTAAAATTATAAAATAACTTGTAGGTTATCAGTATTATGAATAAAATGAAAGGAATTCAAAAAGAATTTATGATAGGTATACACATCATAATCATTGCATTCATAAATTAAAAATTCCTTAAAAAAATTATCTAGGCACTAATATTCACTTAAAACTAAAATGAAAGATGCTTTGATAAATAGAAAATGTGTCACTTAAAACTAAAATGAAAGATGATTTGATAAATAGAAAATATGTCACTTAAAATCTAAAATTGAATTAAATAGTATAACCAATTCTATTATAAATATTTATCTTGACAAACTCTTTAAAATACAAAAAGGGGTGAAGGAAATTGCAGGTGAAATCGTAGCTTGATTTTGACAGCACTTTTGAGATAAAAATTACCAATCCTAAAATTACCATGTAGTTGCAATTTTATAGATAAGGAAGGAATTCACCCCCAAGTAACATGAGATTTGCATCCTCAAACATGATGGGCACTCTTGGTGGTTACAAATACATGATTAAAAAAAAGTGGATAAAATCCTCTAAGCCTACCCTTAAAAGATCCATGGGGGACCACTCAACTGATACGTGGAGGTAGTGTGGAAGAGCTAGTTCCCAACTACTTTGGATTTTCCTCCTTGGCCTATAATGTGACCACCATGAGGTCAAAATATTGGTCTAAATTAGAAAGGTTTTATTGTCAATCAGACTCATACCCTTGTGAAGGTAGTTTCAGGCCTTCATAGTCTACTGAAATATGGAAACAATCCTAGGTTGTGGGTGGCCTAATCGGTGGATTGAATCTCTGGATTCTAAGAGATAGCTCCCTTTGGTTTATCAATTAGGATCTCTACTCTACACTATAAACTACCGAGAAAAGGGAAGAAAGAAAACTAAAGGAAAAATCCTATCTAATGATGGTGATACACTTGAATTTTGGTTCATCCACTCAATTTGAGATCCTAAAAATATTGATTAGATAAGAAAAAGATTAAAATTTAAACTCTAATTAACTCCTATGAATCAATATTTCATGAAAAGGCTTTTATCTAATGATCAAAGCTTGAGGTAAATGATGGAATAAGCCTCATTCAAGGCACTAACCAACCACTTATATCCACTATGAACTCAGCCAAAAGACATCAAACATAGAACATGACCTTTATAATCTGATCAACTATACTACTAGGTAAGAATCAGGACTTGATAAGGAAGGAAATTTTATCACATATGCAAATAATTGACATAAATACACTATACCAACATCTTGGAATTTGAAATCAATCCTTCTATTTATCTAAAAAAGGTTACAAAACTCAAATTTTGGTAGAGTTTAGTCTTGCCAAAAGAGGTATCTCATTCAAGGTTGAAAAAACCAACTTATATAGAAAAACATACAAAAGCTAAGAGAATGGTGCTAAAAATAGTAGAGGAAATCAACTCCCACATCACCCCAAGTCCAACTCTAGCTATTCCAAGATAACCAAGCCTTCAAATAATATCTTTTATCTTATGTCTTGCATGAAAAGCTCTTTGGTGTTGAAAATGATGATGATCCCATTTCATAATCCTTATTTAGAATAAAGATTAAATTATTAAAACATGCATGGATCTTTGGTAATTAAATTCTCTTCATTCATGATGCTACACTAGTATTCAAAGAGAAAACTCCACTTGAAGCTAAGTTAGAAGTGTTTGAAAAGGATTTGATTAACAAGATAGACAAGACTGCATGCATGAAATTCTATGTTAAGATCTCCTTGAAAATCCATCCAATGTTAAACTCCTTGAGACCTTCATGCATTCGAGTCTCCCTTTGTCTTTGAAAATGCCTTTTTCCAAAGCGTAGTTACCCTTTTACTTTTCTAAAATACACCATTCAGTAGTTTTAAAAGTCCTTTCAAATTTTTATAATAGACCCTTTGATAAAATTGAAAGTATCCCTTCAAAAAAAATGGAATGGTCCTCTTGCCCTTCAGAAAAGTTGTAAAGGACTTTTTCAAAGGAAAAACCCTTCAAAAAAGTTGTAAAGGACCTTTCAGGATTTTTTAAAATGTCAATTCCTTTAGACTTTTTGGAAATCTCAATTCCTTTGGATTTGTTGAAAATGACCCTTTCAGAAAAATTGTAAAGACCAATTATTGACACTTAGAAAAAAGGCATGGTTATGCAAGTTTCAAATGATAAGGGTTGTAATTTGACCTGTGGGGTCAAAATTATCAACATTTTATCAACTCAACTAAGAAGCATGCCTGTTATGCTTGAGAAATCAGACCATATACATGATATTTGAACACATAAAACAATGGAAAATCTGGTCTATGACTATAAATTCTCTTTTGACCTAGAAAATACAACCTTTATCCTCCAAAATAAAAAGGGAAACACACAAAATAGTAAAACTAACTAAACAAAACAAATGTGAAAACAAAGCATTTATTTGGGATAAAACTAAACTAAACTAATGTGATTGAACAACACTTAGAAGAAAACAAATAAACTAACTATGTAGAAGGAGTCAAGCTCTTCAGTAGCAATGTTTCAGATGTATCTCATTAACTAGGATTAGAAGCTCCTCACCATCCATTTTTGTAAGTTGGAAGGCATTATGGGATTTGAAATTGGAGATTATGTATGGGACACTCCAAAGGGAGTCTAACTTTATGTGCCTTCCTATTTTATCTCTATCCTCATCCCACTTGAGGACCATATCTCCTTCTTTGAAACTTCATGAAGAAGCTCCTTTGTCAAATTTTCTCTTTACTTATGCTTGATGAATTTACATGGCTAGCATAGACTAATTTATTATTTCTTCCAACTCCATAACCTTAGCATACCTAATCTCTATAGGCTCATTCTCCAACAACTCAAGCTGATGCATTAGTTCTAAATCATGAAACTCAAGAGAAATGGGTAACCTCACTTCATTATCATATAAAAAATTATAAAGAGAGTTGGATGTTGACCTTTTATAGGTGATCTTATCATCCCATAGATCTAACTTCAACTTGAGATGTCATGACCTCTGATTGTCTTCAATAGTCCTTCTTATGATCTTCAATAGGTTCTTATTCATAGATTTAGCAAGGCCATTGCCTTGTGAATAATAGTTTGATGAAGTGATAAGATAAATTCCATGTTAAATAGCCCATTGAATGATCCTAGTTCCCATAAAATCCATTGCATTATTGGAAATAATGGTTGAGGGAACTCTTAATCTAATAATCAAACCTTCATAGAAATCTAGAACATTGGTTTCCTTTGCTTCTTTTAATGCTATTAATTTTGTCCAATGTGTGAAATAATCTATATTAGTTAGAATCCATTTATGTCCTAAAATTTAAGGAGGATTTATGAGACCAATAAAGTCTAATCCCCGTTAGATAAAGGGCTAATCCATAGTAATTGGTTGAAGAGGTAAATCTACAAGTTTCACTTTTCCCACAAACATAACACACTATTTGCACTTCCTTACCCATGCATGGAAATCACTAAACAAGCTAGGCTAATAGTACCCACCTCTCATGACCTTAATGTCTATATTTATTTGAAAAAAATGTCCTCCACCATATCCATCAAGGAATTCTTTAATCAATCTCTAATTTTGGCTTGGATCTATACATCTTAGCAACATACCATTGATATCTTTCTTAAAAAAAAAACCATCAATAATCAAAAATGGAATTGATTGAAACTTGAAATATCTTCTTTTTGAAGCAATTAGATGAGATGGATAATTACTATCTTGGAGATATCTTACCAAGTTATGAAACTAGCTATAAGGTGACGTATGATCAATTATAACCTCTTCATCATTTGATACCAAAATAGCCTCATTAGTCTCTTACAAGTCTTGAGCTAGATGCTCACAAAGTCCTTTGCCTCTAATCAAAATTGTGACCTTAATTTCCATGTCATACTCCATTACCTTGGTTATCCAACCAAATCTCTTCTCATTTACATCTTTATTTAAAATGAACTCCTTGATGCTTGGATGGGGAACCATTAGGTGTATTTTATTGTTAGACAATAAGTATCTAAACTTTTTAAGAGAATTTATAATTGAAAGTACATGTTTTTCAACAAAAAGGTACCTTGTTTCATAGTCTTCCAAGCCTTGACTAAATAAATCTATTGGCTGCTCTAAAGCCTCATGATTTTATTGCATAAGAATGCCTAAAATGGTTTCCATGTTAGCATATGTATATAAAATGAAATATTTTTTAAATTTTGGATTTATAAGTGTAAGAGCACTAGTTATGGCCTTCTTAATATCTTCAAAACTTTTAACTCCTTCTTTGGACCATTTGAAGCTCTGATTCTTCTTTAGCATGGCTATAGTGGCTTAGCTAAAATGGCAAAATCTAAAATATATCTCCTTATGAAGTTGATTTTACCAAAGAAGCTTTGCATAGCCTTTTTGTGCTTAGGAAAGGAGAGTACAAGAATGGAGTCTATCCTTTTAGAATCTATACTCAAACCATACTTTGAGACCACATGGCCAAGGAGCTTACCTTCATGAACTAAGAAGACACATTTTTTGGGATTTAGAGATACCCCAAATTGCCTACACCTTTAGAATACTTGCCTGTGATGAACCATGTGATCATTTTCACTCTTTGAAAACACTATTATATCATCTAAATAAACAATTACAAACTTGTTAAGAAGGCCTTGGAATGCCATATCCATGGCTCTCTAAAAGGTTACTTTAGCTTTAGATAAACCCAATAGCATCTTTCTATATGTAAATGTCTCCTGCTTGGTTGTGAAGGCTGTCTTAAATTGGTACTCTTCCTTAACCAAAATTTGATTATAGCTACTATATCCATCCAACAAAGAAAACCTCTCTAAACCTACAACAAACTATAATTTTTTTCCATTAATGGCAATGGATAGTGATCTTTAAGTGAAGCCCTATTCAAATCATGGAAGTCAACACACAATCTAATCTCACTATTCTTTTTTCATATCAGAACAAGATTTTCCAGCCAAGTTGATTGCTTGATTGGAAATATAATAGCTAACTGTATGAGCTTGTGAAGCTCAACTCTCATCAAAGGCTCAAGATTAGGATTAATGGGCCTTTGTCTTTATCTTACTAGTTTAGTTTTATCCTCTAAATCAATGGTGTGTTGAGATTAACTTTGGTCAAATCCCTTGAGATCATTATATTGCTAAGAAAATATGTCAGAAAAACTTGTGCATAACTTAATGAAAGCTTCCTTTTGTGAAGGAGTGCATACCTTACCCAACTTCAAATTCTTACCAACTATAATCTCTACATCAAAATAGTGCTCTTATTTTGTTGAAAAGGATGAATTCTCCTTCCTTAACTCATCATCACAAATAAAAATGATCTCAAGTGTGACCAATCCTTTGGGAAAATTATTTTTTCTTAGTTGCACAACTTGATCACCATACTGCTAAAAATACTTTGATTGGTTTCTTGAAGAAAACTCAACCTCTTCTTACAAGAATCTCATAAATTTATTGTCATCTTCTAACACTTGAAAATTTTCATGATTATATGGAACATAGGGCCTTACAACCACTTTTATATGTGACTAAATTCTATCACTTTTTATATCAGCTGGGATACTAAATTGTGCCCTAATGGCAGCCAACCTATATTCATGTTTATTCTTGCCTCTTGGTATTTCTTGAATATTAAAAACTTGAATATCTTCAAGTATGTCCCATATTATAAGCCTATAATATTTAAGAAATAAATTTTTACATGCATTTGAACCTCTTACTTGGTGAACTATAAGTTCACTATCACCAAAAACTTTCAAGGTATTGACTTTCATCTTCCTAGCCCACTACAAACTGTGAACTAGTGCCTCATACTCAACAACATTATTTGAACAACCAAAATAAAATTTTATGGAAGAGAAATAAATTTGCCTTGTTGGATAAACCAACATCATTCCATCTTTAGTACAATTTTTATTCCTTGATCCATCAAAGTACAATTGCCACAAACCTTCACTAGATTCATCATCCTTAACCATGGTTGGAATTGTTACATCATTCTTATGAAGGAAATACACACCAATTACTTCTTAAATTAGATTATAAGGATCATGATCATAAAAATTAGATGTCTAATCATTAATAAAAAAATCTAGAACTCCATCCAAAGGTGATCCATTTTCTACTCCAATAGTTTCTAGTACATCATACGAGATGATACAATTAGTGTTCACAACACTTGGCATATATGGCTCCATATGGAAATTTGCAATAGGTTTAGAATAAATAATTACCTTAGTACCATACCTAGTTATAAAAAATAAATAATTCCAATTATATGATAAATATCCCCCAATATTTGACGTAAAGTCCCTTAAAAGGCACATAGTAAAGTAAGGAGGTAAGTCTACCTCAACAACATCCTACTGAATAGTATTATTAGGTCAAGAATGTAATATAAATTTCAGATCCTTGATTATACTTTCCATTTTTGTTTGTGACCCATGTAATTTCAATACCATATTATTTTTTGGCTCATAAACAAGGCTAAGCTTGTCTGTAATTTGCTTAGGCATGACTGTGCTACGAGCTCCACTATCCACCATACAGTTATGAACCAAAGTATCACCTTCTATCAAAGAAAAGTAGAAAGGAGGATTTTTATTTTATTTCACCTTATTTTTTCCCACATTTTCCATCTTATTTACTTGATT
This sequence comes from Torreya grandis, assembly GCA_037957365.1. NCBI lineage: Eukaryota > Viridiplantae > Streptophyta > Pinopsida > Cupressales > Taxaceae > Torreya > Torreya grandis. Next base: position 5,445,013 of record JARHVA010000104.1, read on the forward strand.
TAATTTTTTCTTAGTTGGATGATCTGAATTAGTTAAGATAATACCTTCTTTCTCAACTAGTTTTGAAGGTAATTTAAGAGCTAAAAGCTCTTGGATGAGCATATTTTTTAATCATGATATTGAAAGAGAATCCCAAATGATAATTATGATATTATACTTCTTAATTTAATTTAATATACTAAAATGAGATCCACCAACCTTTGGTTGCACTTTTTGAAGCACTAGCTACTCATGAACTAGAGGTAGTTAATGAACTTTACTAACCTCTATATTCTAATTTTTTGAGTTGTAGGGGAAATAGGTTGTTTTTTTGTACTCTTAGAAAGAATATTATGAGTATTTGAAGAATTTTTAACCTATTTATACTCATAAATGGATCTCCTTTTAGATTTAGTTATAGTTGTAACTTGACCACTTGTATAGTTAGTTTCAACACCCTGAGTAAAAGCAACATGATCATCCACTTGCCAATTTACATTAATGGCATTAGGCTACCCTTGAACCTATTGAGTCTTTCATTATGACTCAAAACTTGTATCTTGGTACTGACCTCCTTGAAAATTAAAATCTTCTTGTGTCATTTGTGGCATAGTGATATTTTGTGATACTAAGGCTTAGTTTTTAGCATCATTGAGATTTGAGGACTACCAACCTGAATCCTTTATCAACTTATTTTGAGGTGGGGTGGGAACCATGGACTTTGAAGTGAAAGGAACATTAATATCTAGGGTAACATATGGCTTAGTTGGAGTTATGGATCCTTGTATTTGATAAGGTGGTCTATTCTCTCTAAAACCTTGATAAGGAGGCATTTGATCTTTGAAGGGATGATAAGTGGTTTGATTTTGTTGATAATAGGGCCTATTATCTTGATATTATTGTCTCTTGAGTTGCACTATTTCATTCCCTAAAGATTGTATCAAGCTTTTCAACTCTCCTATCTCACTAACTTGACTAGTAAGGGCTACAATTTGAGCTTGAGGTGATGGAATAGGAGCTAAAGATGGGATATGAGGCATTTAAGGGGCTAGTATGGACTTTATTTCTAGAAATATAAGTATTAGAGGTCTTGGAGAAATCTTACCAGCTTGTATCAAATTGTTCTCTTCCCTTATTACAACCTCATAAGCATCTGACAAAGTAGTACCATCTATTGACTGTATCATCACACTAATGTCAGAGTTAAGGGATTTTAAATAATATACAAATGTATATTCAAGAGATGGCCTAATAAACATAGGTATCGTATTCCATGTCTTTTGGAATTTGAGATTAAAATTAGATATGAACTCATGAGGAGCTCTCATTATGGTAGTTAACAATTCAACTAAAGAGAGGTGATTAGATTTGTCTTCAACTTACTTGACTAAGGCTGCACCCAATTCATCCCAGGTAGAAATGGATTTTAGTGGGAGGTTTATATACCATTGTAATGCTTTTCCTTTGAAGGAAGCAACAAGCAATCTAATAACAACATTATCCTAAATAACATTATGGATTGAATAGAGATTAGCTATGTCTTAGATGTGCTTAATAGGGGTTGTTTGATTTTATCTTGAGAAGAATGGGATAATTTTGAAATTAGACACAAGAATGTCATCAAATCAAGCTAGATTCAGTGGGCTACCTCTATTGAATGGAACAAATGCCTAGTTTCTGATAGCCATTTGAATAGTGGGGATTGTAGTGCTTAGAATAATAAGATAACTAGGAGACAAATATTTCTTTTGAGGATATGGATTTTCCCTCCTAAACCTTAATCTCTTATATGATATAAATTCAAAAAGAATAACTTTACCTATTGACCTTGTGGTAACATTTGGCATGAAAGAATTGCCTGAATGATGTTATGAGCTTTGTAACTAGATGTTGGTGATGATGAATATCTTATACTATTGTAAAACTTCTTTAGATATGCAAATAATTTATTTGATGTCCCATATGGCATGCCAAAAATTGTTGTCAATTAGACTCACACCCTTATGAAGGTAGTTTTAGGCCTTCATAGTCTGTTGAAACATAAAAACAATCCTAGGCTATGGGTGGCCTAATCAGCGGATTGAATGTCTAGATTCTAAGGGCTAGCTCCCTTTGGTGTATCAATTAGGATCTCTATTCTACACTATAAACTACTAAGAAAAAGGAAGAAAGAAATATAAAGGAAAAATTCTATCTAATGATGGTGATACACCTAAAATTTAGTTCATCCACTCAATTTGAGCTCCTAAAAACACTGATTAGAAAATAAAAAGATTAATTTTTTAGCTCAAATTGACTCCTATGCATCAGTATTTCATAAAAAAGTTTTTATCTAATAATAAAATCTTGAGGGAAATTATGGAATAGGCATAATTCAAGGCACTAAAAAACCACTTATATCCACTATGAACTTAGCCAAAAGACATCAAACACAAAACATGACCTACATAATTTGATCAACTATAATACTAGGTAAGAATCAAGACTTGACAAGGAAGGAAATTTTATCACATATGTAAATCATTGACATAAATACACTATACCAAAATCTTGGAATCTGAAAGCAATCCTTCTATTTATCTATTTTTTTTTATAAAACTCAAATTTTGGTAGAGTTTGGTCTTGCCAAAAGAAGGATCTCATTCAAGGCTAAAAAATCCAACTTATATAGAAAAATAATAAAAAATCCAAGAGATTGGTGATGAAAATAGAAAATTAAATCAACTCCCACATCACCCCAAGTCCAACTCTAGCTATGCTAAAATAACCAAGCCTTCAAATAATATCTTTTGTCTTATGCCTTGCATGAAAAGCTCTTTAGTGTTGAAAATGATGGTGAGCCCATTTCATAATCCTTATTTAGAATAAAGATTAAATTATTCAAACATGCATGGATATTTCGTAATTCAATTCTCTTCATGCATGATGTTATGGCAATCTTCAAATAGAAAACCCCACTTGAAGCTAAGTTGGAAGTATTTGAAAATGATTTGATTAACAAGATAGATAAGAGTGCATGCATGAAATTCTATATTAATATCTCCTTAACCAACCATCCAATGTTAAAATCTTCAATCTTGTCATGCATTTGAGTCTCCCTTTGTCTTTGAAAATGCGTTTTACCAAAGGGTAGACACCCTTCAACTTTTTTGAAATGCACCATTCAAAAGTTTAAAAATTCCTTTTAGACTTCTGCAATAGACCCTTCAGAAAAATTGAAAGTATCCCTTTGGAAAAAATGGAATGGTCCTCTTACCCTTTGGAAAAGTTGTAAAGGAATTTTTTGAAGGAAAATAACCCTTCAAAAAAGTTATAAAAAACCTTTTAGGATTTTTGAAAATGTCAATTCCTTCAAAATTTTGGAAAATCCCAATTCCTTTAGATTTGTTAAAGATAACCCTTTTGGGATAATCTCAAAGACCAATTCTTGACACTTAGACAAAGGCATGGTTATGCAAGTTTTGAATGATAAGGGTTATAATTTGACTTGTGGGGTTAAAATTGCCAATAGGTTCATCAAAGGATTTCTAAATATCAACTTATCCTAGGCTGCTAGTATTTGGTACACCTAGAGGAGAGCCTTCATTAGCACTTGAACTTTAGACACCTGGATAACACTCTCTATAGATTGAGTTGAAATCTTAAGAATCACTTGAGCTTCCTAATTGTTTTGCCTTGGCCACCTTTCCTCTCATGACCTAATCAAAGTGACCTAGGTGGAATCTAAATTCACCCTTATCAAGTAGAGTGCCATCCAAGTGTAACATCACTAAGATATTGACTTCTTTAAAATAAGCCAATATATTCCTCTTACCATCTTCTAGGGGTCCCATCACCATTTGGGCCAAGGAAGACACTCCTCCATAATAATCTTCATGGTCTTAATGTAGGTCTAATATAAGTCCAATCTAAAGTGAGAAACAATTTGAGATATAGAAACATGCCTTTATTAATCACAATAGTCAACTTATTTCACTTCCCATGAATTATAGTGACCCCCTCTAAATAGTCAAGGGTACACTAGATTAATACTTGGGTCTCTACCATAGTCTCTACCACATTTTCCAGAGTTGAGAAAAGTTGTAGGAGGGCATCGTTGATATGACCAATTAGACTAAGAGGGAAGGATATCTTCACTTGTGCCTTGAGAGTTTATACCTAACTCTAAATGTCCTTATGAAACTTCTTTGACATATCATGCATCACCTAGATAATTGAGATTGGGTATTCTACTATTTTATCTTCTCCCTCAAGAGTCTTCACCTTATTGAGTGAGAATAAGTCTTGTTAGGTCTACTAGACCATAAAGTTTCCCTCTTGCATGAATTTTTAGGTGAGGATTCTCTACATTCTCCCCATGGTGTGGTACAAATCCAATTATACTTATAGGGTACCTTACATCATCATCTCTAGCACCTATAATACTAGGACCATTCCCTAGGTCTTGGGAGGTGTTGGTGGTGTAGAGGAGATGGTAGTGATAGACAAAGGATGAGGTAGAGGAGGAATGAAAGAAGTGGAGGGAATGAATTATGAAATTAATGGATGAGGAAGAGGCATGGGGGTAAAATGTGGTAAAAGGAATGGTGAGCCTAATGGAACATTTGTGCTTGCCACTAATTCTAGGTTATGCCCATTTAAGGGGAAATAACTCATGGGAGGGGGTATTAAGTAAAAGAGATGAGACTAGATGATTGAGTCAAACTCCCTAGGGGCCCAAGGTGTTTAAGAAATGGGGCCAAGTAGTTATGAGAGGTGTCAATAGGGCTAGTGTTTGAGGAGAAGAATTGATTGATTGGGAAGGTATAATTAAAGTAGATAATACTTACATTTGAGGCTAAGCATGAATTGCCTTTTGATTCTTCCTCAATACTTTACCCAAGTCATATCCATACATTATTGTGGAACGAGATGATGTATCAAGGTCCATAGGGGTCAATTTTTAGAGATACTACATTTTTAGAGGAACTATCAAGATGGTCTTTATCATTAGAGATGTGAAAATAGGTGCACTTAATCCTAAAATAGCTAAGGTGTGTGGTGGAGATGGGGAACTCATGGGCACCTAAATATGAGGAATGGTTGAAGGGGGCACCAAGAAAGTTCCAAGTTGGGGAATAAAATGGGTAGATGGAAATGAAGAAGGTAGGATGGTAGGGATGGCAGAGGCCATGGATGTTTGTGTGAATATTGGAGGAGTGGAATTGGGAAAAGGGGTGGTACTAGAAAAATGGTTTATGGAAGAGGTAGGTAACTAAGTGGTTCCATAGGAGGAAGTTTGAAAGTAGAGGGAGTGAGGGGAGGAAATTTTACTAGTACCTACTATTGATCACACTTTAGGTTCATTTTTGGGCTACTATAGATGTTGAACCTTAGATCTTGGGTGGCCTAGGGTCAATGTACTACTATAGAGCCTCCTATGCTTAGGCTAATTTCTACCAAGTCAAATAAGTTTGACTTGGATAGGGCTAGGTGCTTGAACTATTAGAGGTAGAGCCATAGTGGGGGAAGCCACTGGTTATGATGGGGGAGAAGGTAGCAAGATCCCCTATAGATTTTTTCTAAAAACCATAGAAGGAATCAATGTGATATCCCCTAAATATTTGAGAAAATGTAGAGGGGGCCAAGAGGGCCCATCTTATACCTTATTACCCTTTTCTTTCCTATAGGTTTTTATCCTTGATATCATCTCTTGGTCATCTATGGAGTTTAGATACAACTCATCATTATCCCCTGGATGGTAGCCATAATTAAGGTTGAGGTATGCCAAATACCTATCTAAATGGTTTGGATCATTCCCTTCAAGTCTTATTCCCATGGTTTGAGTCTAACCAAGGTTAGATATTCCCATCTCATTTCCATATTTTTTAGGGGAGGGAAAGAGTGGTACACATAGTGCTTGATGATGATCAAAACAGGTAATAGGCCTTATTTTGGTGATTGATACAATGTTTAAAAATTCTTTCCATCAATTGATAAGTAATTTCAATCTTAACAAGGTGATTTAGGACATGATATCACAAATAAAGGGTATCATTAAGAATGCCCATGACCTAGATAACTATGTCCTCTCAGAGATACCAATAGTATTTGATGGGAGCTAGTGAGTCTCTAATTTATTTTGATAGATGAGGCATATGGGCCTCATTGATCATGATGTATACCACCAGGTAGAAACAATCATGAATGTCCCATATTTTATTTCTATATTAGTGATCACATAGTTTATAGAAAACTACATGGACCACAGGGCCATCGAGAACCCATGTGGGAAAGGTAAAGGGATTGAAAGTGAGTGTCCCTCAAAAAATATATGAGATAACACATCCTATAAAAGTGTCCCCCTACCTATGAATTCACTATAGATTTGACCATGTTGAAATTAACCACTCCCAAACTAAGATCCATCCAAGATCATGTGAAGCGGGGACACCCACAATATGTTGATGTGAAGGCAATCTAGGGCCCCAAAAAAATAGCTCAATAGGATCATACCAATATATCCTCCTTTAAGGTGAAAACCATGTATGTATCAACATCCTCCTTGTTTACCCATTTAGAACTTGGGTTCTCCACCTAGTCCTTAAGGATGTTATATATTTTTAAGCTATCAATCTAGGTATGCACCACTATTGAGTAATATAAAAGTGGATTATAAGAGATTATAATAGGTTTTTTAGGCCATACTTGAGATGCCATTAAGCTAGTGCTAGGATCTGACTAAGCAAACCCAATCATGAACACCATCTTGCACCTACCTAGTTATGGGGAACAACTTATTAAATAATTTAGTGAAAGGGAGGACTTTAGGATTAGATGTAGCTTGGTGTAGGTTGCACTTTTAGTATGCTCATAGGGAATCTTTAAATTTAGCCTAATTATCATCATCAGTAATTAAATCTTTGGGAATTTGGTCAATGTCCTCAAATATTTTGTTGTAATGTTTAAATTGGGTCAAAGCATCTAGGTATAGAGTGTCCCTATATTTAGGATCATCTTTGGGGTTTAAATATGAATGGACCATTGTAATGAGATGAAATTTGACAAAAAAGATATATTTGAAAGAAAAGGTTTCAAAAGTATAAGGTGGGAGTAGAAAGCAAGGAGGTTGAATTTGAGAGTTCAAAGATATAACAAGTAATGATATTTCTATAGAATACTTATATAAATCCACATTCATCCCCTACATTAATAGTGTTTGGTATCTCATTAATCTTGGATTTAAATTTGAGTGGGTGTCTTAATTTTCTACTCAATTTCCCAATCCATAGTTAAATTAGGAGTATATGATTACAAGATATTTACTAGATCTAGTATAGGTGATGTGACATTTTTAAATTGTAAAATTAAGGTCAATTTATCTAATTCATAAATTTATAGAGTAGGGTAGGTGCACAACCACATCATCCTTAAAGTCTCATTGGAGCTCCAAGTTCATACCAATTATCACCTCCTAACTGGTCATCATGTTAATGGTTAATACCTAAGCATAGCCTAGCACTTCATTGATATATCATCAATGGGGATGATATGTCAACTAGGAACATGTGGCATCCTTTGATTATCCCCCCATGATTCTACTTGTGATTCATTCTATCTATCCTAGGGCCTTTATGGGTCCACTTGATAAACTTCTTGGTTACAACATGTATCATGCTATGATACATTAGGATCTCCCAAATTATGAAATATTTGTTAGATAAAATTAGACTAAATATTTTTACCATAAGATGCATGACACTCTCTCATTGCATTAGGATCTCTCAGGCTCTAACATATCTATCAGATTAGGAGATTGACAATTCTAATAATGGTGAGAGTTTTTTTGGTCAAATTTAGGAACTTATAACATTTAAGGCACATAAGATATTTTTATTTGGTTAGGATCTCCCATGTTTTGATAAATCTATAAAATTGAGAGAATGTCTACTCTGTCACTAGTTGATGTGACATTCACTAGTTAGGTCGATCTCTCCCAAGATTTGATATATCTATTAGGTTTGAGTAACTAGCCATTATCCTTTATTATGGGTCAATTGGATAGAGTAATTACAACATCTAACTTAGGGTCCCATCATGATTATTGATTACATTTGGCTCTCCTAGGATTTGACATCTCTATTAGGTCTAGGAAAATGACACGTCTGATAATAAACCTCATGGCACTCACTGATTGCATCAGGATCTCCCAAGATATAACATCTCTATCAAGTTTGGGAGATCAATGTGTCTAACAACAAACATTTTGGAACTCACTAATTACATTATGCTCTCCTAAGATATGACATCTCTATAAGGTTTGAGAGATCAATGCATCTAACATAGGTTGTATAGTGTTTTATTATTGTGAACCTTCAACTACCCCTTATCCAAATATCCTAAAGCCACACAACACCAAGACTTTGACATGTGGAAGATCCTATAAAAAACATAAAAATGATAATGAAATTGAAAATAATAATTTTCAATTAACTACTCACCTATCCACTAGCTAGGCTCTGTAATGCTATGTAAGACTTTGAGATCTGATATACTAGGGATAAGATTGAGATTTTAGAAACCTCTGAGTAAGTGAAAGTTTACAAAGTTAGCATGTAAACATTAAAAGAAAGAAAGGATTACCCTAACCATGGAGTACATACATGATTTTACTTAGTCTCTTTTACAAACTAATGAGGCCTGTAAGTTAGATCGATTAGTCATTATCTGTACCACTTGCTTGGGGTGAAAAAATTAGGGCAACATGGGATTTTAGAGACTTGGTACAGGTAGAGCCAACCAAAATGAGATAATAGGTTTGGAAAGTTTGGTTATGAGTTTTTAAAAGAGGGGTCCCTCATTTCTTATAAAAAGGGTGCATGTTGGCCACAAAAAATGCTAACTTTTATGGGGAAAGTGGTGACAAGCACTTAGAACTTGACCTATTAATCCTCTATTCTTACACATCACATAGACTATAAGAGAGATCTTTAGACATATCATAAAGTAAGGCACTAAAGCCATGTAATAACAAGTGACATACTAAGCTCTTATCATATATAAGACCACAAATGTGTGTAGGGAGTTATTTTCAATTAACTTATCTAATTTTGGAATTCATTTAAGCAACCAAGGTTTAATAGGTCATTAGATTTCTTTGGGGACATTAACGATCTCATGGTTTGGAGGGGAATGGCACATGCATTACTCTACTGCCACTCTACTACCATTCAAGAATCCATAGACATGATAGAGATGCCTCTAGTCCTATTTAAGGCTTTGATCCAATATAAGCCATGCCAAAAAGCCTATGATGGAGGTTTCCTGAATGGGCCTTTCAAGGAAGACTAAGAATTTAAATTCTACATGTTTTTTTCTAGTCTTCTTTCAAGGTTCTGTATAAAGAGATTTAGCAATCTTTTTCCATTGAGGGATCAATACCAAAACATGGGTGATAAAGTGAAGAGGAAGCTATAAATATATAATCAATTTTTGATTGGCTTGAATGATCCCACCTTTTATAAGATGTTATATTAAGAGCAACTTGGTGGCCTATACTAGGATGTAAGTTATTCTAAAATCCACTTGTTTTAGTGAGAATCATTGGCCCTTGAGATATGAAATGTAAAGAATCACTCACCATCCATGGTTAATTTGGATCAAAGACTCAACTTTGGTCTTCTATAATTTTATAATGCCTTCTAGGCTTCAATCATCATTTGGAGTGGATACTAACTTCTCTTCTATGGGGAGACCTCGCAATAGGGTTCATTTTCTCAATTTTGAATAGGGGTCAGATTTAGGGTAGGTGAACACTACAAGGACACCATAAAACAAACAAAATAAAATAACATGGAAATAAAATACACAATAGGAAAAGTAAACACACAACTGAAATAAACTAACCTACTATATACATTAATGCAACCCACCAAGATAATTTTTTTTTTACATTGGATGAAGTAGTCAAGAAGTAGTGCTTTAGGAACTATCCATTTAACAAGAGTGACAAGTCATTGCCTTCTAAGCCCTTGAGGTGAAAGACATTCTAGCCTAGGAATTTAGTTATTTTATAAAAGCTAATCTAGAGAGGATAAAAATTCAAGTGTTGGCCTTTATTTTAATGGGATTCATCCTAGATTAATACTAGATCAAAGATCCTAAAAGTTTTGGTTTTATCTCTCTTATGAAAGCATCATTTGACAATACCCTGATGCTTACTGAAGATTAATAAAGATTCATCTCAGGCTTCCTCTAACTGATTGATATCTAGGATCTTAGAATTCACTTTGTCATTTAGTTCAATAATTTACTGCATGAACCTATAAGTTGGTAGTCTAAGTGTGACTAGCATGATTAGCTCCAATACATATACTAAACGGAAAGAGGATCTGGTGGGGGCTTGTTTATACCTAATGTAGTCAGCCTATAGAGAAAACTTTAGTAATGAGTGCCACTCTTAGGGATTCTCTCCTATAAATTTATTGATGGCATCTATTAAATTATTATTGGTGGATTTTGTTAATCTATCTAATTTTGGATAGTGATTGGATGAGAATATCAATGTGATACCATTGTCATAAGTCCATTTTTAAAACTCCATGGACTAGAAGATGGAACCTTTATCACATACTAGAGAGATTAGGACCCTAAAATAGGTAGTTATAGTGTTATCTATGAACTTGATGGCTTCGATAGAAATGCTTATCTTCATCATAGCTAATTTAGACCACCTTGTGTAATAATCCATGGCCGTGAGAAAAAACTTGTGGCCATTATATGAGTTGGGGTTGATGACCCTAATGAAATTCATCCACCATTGGGTAAATGGTGTTGACTTCACTATAGGATGAAGTGGCATTACCAAGTGGGTCTCCTTTTGGGCAAAGGTCTGGCAATAATGACAAATCCAAACATGAACATGAATATGTTTAAACAAAGTAGGATATTACTAGCCTTATCGAAGGACCTTGTGTGCTGTGGCATTTACTACAGGGTTACTGGCTCCCAATTTTTCATGGAAACTCATCACTTTCTTGGCTTTGTTTGGAGACAAACATTTTGAGGTATATTCCTTCACAATTATTTTTAAAGGGAAATATCTTAATCAACATCTATTATGAAAATTTTAATTGGAGACATCTCTTTTATGTATGGTTGATTTTGGGTGGTGTATTTATGTATAGTAGGAAATACATGATTAGATCATACTAGTTTGGCTGTAGCCTTGAATTTTGGTCTATTTGGTGTACATTTATTCTCAGGTCTATCTCAGTTATCAAAAGGGTAATATCCTATCCTCAGACTAACTTGGCCATTGATCTCCAAGTCATACTCCTACAACTTTGCCATTTATCAGCCTCTACATTCACCCAACTCATTTTGCCCCAACATTTGCTTTATGACCAAGTCTAGGATGATGGCATGTACTTTATTCTTGAGAATATAGTTCTTGAATTCATTTATTGATTTGATTAGGGTGTAGGTATGTTTTTTTAGAGTATAATATCTTAATTATTTGTCCTTGATATTGGTTCTCATGAAATCATGAGATATTCTTCTACATCTAATCTCTAGGTTAGGTAGTCAACAATGGTGTGCTAAAAAATATAAGGGTAGATATATAAATATTATGTATAGTCCAGGTTGATGAGGACCAAGGATTGCATAATGGCATCCTTGATTTCTTGGAAATATTTTTTTGATTCTACATGCCATTCCACATTCACATCCTATTTCAACATAGTGTTTAGGGGTTTTAATATTTCATCAAATCCAAAAATGAATTTATGAACAAAGTTGATTTTCCAAAAGAAGGATTATAAATCTTTCTTACTATCAGTTATAGGCAATTTAGAAATTACTCAACTCTTTTTGGATCAATAACAATACTTTATTTTTTGATAATGTGACCAAGAATCTTACCTTTGGTAACACTTAACACACTCTTCTTAGGATTTAGGGAAATACCATACCTTGTACAACTTTCAAACACATTATCCAAGTGGTGTGTGTTATTTGACTTATACTTTGAATACAAAGTCAATTCATCCATATAAATTATTATACATGTACCAATTAGTCCTTCAAAATCAAAGTCCATTTATTTGAAAGTTTTCCCAAACATTGATCAACCCAAAGGGAATTCTATTGTAGGTGAATGTAGTTTTGGCATGGTATTCTAAATTAACCAAGAGCTAGGTGAGGACATCATTTGGGATCCACTCACCATTTGGATTAATTCATCAAGAGAAGGTAATAGGTACTTGTCTTTGTGTAGTCATATAAAATGCAAAAAATTGTAACTTTAGTGTGACTTGTGATATCCATCCCATAGGTCCCTCCTTCTTGCTTTTATGACCCTCATAGGCATCTTTTCACTGATTCCTAATCATCCATAGCCTTCCAGACTTTATCTTAGCTGATCCAAACTCCTCTTTCCATTAAAAATCCATCCTCTTAGTTCCCATAAACTTAGGACTATAAAACCTAACTTGGGCTATATCACTGAACCTTAGGGTGTCCCATTTTTGGCACTCCTATCCAATCATATTTTGAGCCCAAATGGTCATTTATTTTTGGTTCCTATCGTCTTTATTTTTGGCCTAATGTGAAGACATTAAACCCATGACCAATAGATCCTTTAAAATACCATTCAAAGTTCATTTAGAAGGGGTTTCAAATATCATAAAGCAAATAAGAATACAAGTAAGACTACTCAAGCAGATTTCCATATTTTCTACATATAGCCATCCAATACCATTTCTAGCTTATGCAAATCCTTAAACCTATCCCTAGTCACCTAAAGCACACTGATTTTAGAATTTTTCATCTTCATACACACTATTTCACAAAGCACATCAAGTGGGAGAACTACATATGGCTTGATCCCTCTTCAGAGTATTGGTATGTAGGTAATGTGCCCATTTAAGGGGTGTGGATACACGTTCAATGAATATTACACACATTAACCTCCCATCTTTCTCAAAATTGGTCAAATAATATGGAGTATAGGGTTTAAAGACAAAATTATATCTATAAGGAGTTCCATGGACATCCAATAGTCAAAATTTCATAGGTAGGGTTTCACAGACATAGCAAACAAAACCCATAAAGCTCAGGTCTCCTAGACAATAGTAGTAGAAGAGGACTATAGTGATGGAGCCTAGGGTCTCTTATTTTCAAGCTCCTATATAATCATAAAATTAAGGCCAAATCTTGATTTGTGATAGTGTCTTAGTCCTGCAGAGTGAATTCCAACCTCTATCTTAGTTGTATCAGTCAGTTTCTATCTAAGTCTTGTTTTCTTTCCCTTATTACCATTTTTAGATACGTTCAAATTGCAATAAAATTATACAAATCAGTATATTAATTATTGCATATTTATTTAATAATTTTACTACTCATAACCTTTAACTAAATTAGGAATAATAATCTAATATTCCTAAAATTGTTAAATCATTTGGTGAACCTGACTTACTTTGTTTGCGCATAAAACCCCTAAAAACCCTAGGGTAAATTTCCTACTGATTTTTATTTTTTTTAATTTTTTACCTAAATAATAAAATAATAACTTAGCATTAAATTTTAAAATTCTGTAGTAATTTTTAAATATTTTTCTTTCAAACCCTAGTTTCCCATACTAGGTCCCGATATTTTCCCAGTATTTTTCCTATAATTTTTTATTTTTTGATAGCATATTAAAATCATAAATACACTTCAAATTTCAAAATTCAATAGTAATTTTTCAAAAATAATTATTTTTCAAAACCCTAGTTGCATCTACTAGGTCTCTTTAAATCACAAATTTTCTAATAAAATTTTGATGTTTTACTTGCATATCTAACTCATAAATTCACTTTAAATTTTAAAATTCAATATTAATTTTCAGAAATAATCATCTTTGAAACCTTAGCTTCACATACTAGTTCCCATTGCTTCTTGAGTTATCATCTTATATGTTTTTGAGCTTCGTATCCTTTTTATGTAATTTCCAATTCATTATTTTTAGGACCTTACATTTCTTATATTTAGTACCTTCATGTTCTAGCACTTTGCTTATTACAAAAAATTTAAACAAATTTCAAATTATTTTCCTACCTTAACAATGGCCCAATACACTAGTTTTGATGAAACTGTTTAAAGGGAATTTTAGGAATCTTAACTAAACACCTTAACATGAAATATGATGTGCTTAAAATAATACAAGAAGAACAACAAAGAGTGAACAATGGATAATCTTATGTAACCATAGAGCAACCAGTTGTAAATGACACTACGAGGGTAACTATGTCTCAACAACCCCTTATAACAACCCAACCTTCCTCTATACCACTAGCTATGACTATTACATATTTATCCCCTGATGTGGCAACCCTCATGTAAGAGAAAAAATGTCTTGAATCCAAGGTACTACATCTTGATCAAGGTGCCTCTCAACCTACACAAGCTTTGGATTATTTTGATTTATTGCATACACCATTGGCATGTCACATTGCTTTTACACCTTTATCATAAGGTTTTATTCAACCCAAGCTTACTCTATATGATGGAACGGGTGATCTAGAGACACATTAGGAGCCTTTCATGCATCATGATTATACTTACCAAGCTATTTCCATAGAGCTTAAAGGATTATGTTTTATAATGTTTTTATAGTCTACTAAATTAGTCAGTCAATGCATTCAATCCTTTAGCCGACATGCTCCTAGCTCATTTTATCATTAAAATTGGTGATAAAGTTTCCTATGCCCAAGTTGCATAATAGAAACAAAGGTCAAATGAGCATCTCATAGATTATGTTCTTTGATATAAGACTATTTTGGCTAAGATGACTAGCCCTATGGTTGATCAAAAGTTATAAAAAATAGAGTCTTCTACCAGCTTTGCATCAATCAATTATGTTCAAAAGATTCTCTTCCTTCACTAAATTATGTCACACACTAAAGGAAAGAGAAGTCAAACTAATTTAAATGGGAAAAATCAAGTACACAAGTATCTCAAAAACAAAAAACAAGAGTAATATAAAAATCCCATACAAATTCAAGGTCAATGATAACAAGACTCATAATAAATCAATAGTTAATGTGACTTCTAAGCCCCCTCAATGAGTGGTTCTATCAGCACTTCCTCAGTGAACTTTTACCAATCTACCAGTTTCTCTATCCAAAATTTTACCATAGCTTTTGGAATGTAATATCATATCTCTCCCTCCTATTCAGGAAGTTGATTCAACAAAGCCTCTTCCATGGGGATATGATCAACATGCATTTTATGAATTTCACAAGGTACTAAGCCATAAAATAAATAGATTCATTAGTCTGAGACACAAGATAAATGATTTAATTGATGGAAGTCATATTGATCTTGACAAATCAAACCTCCTCAGGCCAAACCAACATAGGATAAAGCGTTAAAAATTTTCTCTAATCCTTTTTTGCAACATTATAAATAAGAGATAGGGGATACATCAAGGGTTCACCATGCATATCATTCACATCCCCCACTAGATAAATATAGGGTACCTTTAATTGAGACACATATTTTGAGTAACATGATTGGTGTATATAACTCCTGAGTTTTAGCTAGACCTTCTATCTCCTTCCCAGAGGAAGAGATCATTGAGGATGATTCAAATTATCATGCACTCTTTATCAGAGCTTACATTCATAATCATCTTATTTATAGTGTTCTCATAGACAATAAATCTAGTGTGAACATGTGCATTATGACATTACTACAACATTTGGGACATTCAGAGCAAGATATTACCTTGATGGACATAGTTATTAGCAAATTTAGTGGGCATATACAAAGTTCATTAGGTGAGATTGTATTTTTTCTATAGGTTGGTCCAACACACATGGTCACACCATTTACTATAGTTATTAGTGCAAGAATTTTTTATATGTTACTTAGCTGACCATGTATTTTAAAACTTTGAGTAGAACCTTCTACAATTCATAGATGCTTGAAATTTATTCACACTAATTAAGTTATTACAGTTGGTGGATTTCCATATGAATTACCATTCACCACTTCAAATCCATCTACTATTTTGTAGCTAGTAGTTTCAATTTTTCCACCAGTTATAGCTCCTCCTTCAGTTCCAATTCAGACATAGTTGAGGCATCCATTACTAGCATAGAGAGTTCATACACCTCCATAGCTTCAGAATTCTAGATAGCTTCTAGTTATAGTGTTCACACCCAAGGTAGTATCATTGAGATCTCATGCATCTACTCACAGAGCACATGTTCAAAGAGCTTCTCCTGCTACTAGATAGGTTCCTAAGAGCCTTATAATTGCATCCACTTCTCATAGTTATAGGGGGACCCCTTATATGGTTTCTACTTCAGAGATTTTAGAGTTCAAAGCCATAGTCTCAGCACTTCCATCATGCTTCATGATCATGCACGATACCTCTCCTTCATACATAACACCATGATAGGGGGTCTCCCATGAGACTCATCAATTAGTATCATCTCTCCTTAGCCTTACTTGTACATAGTTTTTTTGTTTACTTATACATAGATTCTTAGTATTTATTTGTACATAGTCTTTTTATGATTGATTAAACATAGCTAAAAATATCAAAAACATTCAAATATTTCAAAAATAAAAAAACATTCAAAATAACTCAAAATACAAAAACATTCAAATAATTCAAAAACATTTCAATTGTATACATTATTCATGATTTACATTTATACTACTATGCTAGACTTACATTCTACTATTCTATGTTATTATTTGTTGATTTATCTACATTATCATGCTTCACTTGATATTCTTTGAAGTGTGTATAGTGATATTCATCTCTTTGATTACTTCACTCTACCCATTGAGGGGGCATCCTACTTATACATTCGAGACATACATTGATTTATTTACCCACTAAGGGCATCTTCTACATGACTAAACCATCTAGGTTATGTCATTCCTACACCACACACTCTAGTTATCATGTTGATATACATTAATTACTAGCTTAAACATATTACTCTATCAACATTCACTAGTATATATCACTTATGTATTTCTTAGCATCTACCTAGTCTTATACTCCATGTCTTGCATACTTTCATTTCTTACTTTGATTAGTTAAATGTGATTGTGTTTTCAATCTTTACATGTTTTCCTTTCTTGCTTTTTGTTTCTAGATCAATTGCATTTCTCAATCCCTATTTTATCTCTTATAATTGCCTTAGGACATTTGCTAATATACTTTTATTCTATTCATGTGTGTTCCTTAGGACATTTTATAGTGTCCTTTGCCTATAATCTTCTATGTGATTGTGGCTTTCACATCAACCTTGCTTGTTTTAAAATGTATGTGTATGTGGAATTTAAACATGCTTTGTATGTTTACTTTCTAGTTTGAGTAACATGTGACCATGTCCCTTATTTGCTTGGCCCCTTGGCCACTCTTGTATGCTTCTTGATTCTTACCTTGTGTGTTTTTTACTTATTTACTTTCTAATTGTTTGCAATATCATGATCCACATAATGCATTATCTTTCTATCTTAGATGCCATGATGGACATCATGCTCCATCCTTCCTTACCAACTAACAACTAAAAATTAACCATACTTTCATTTTTAGTTTTGATTCAATACATTTGACATACTATTACATTTTTATATCTATCTAGGTATACCCTTATTGATCTAATAATATCCTTTACAAAATATGCTATATCTTAAGATATCTTGTTGATTATCATTACTATATCATGTATTTTACAACATAACACTCTCGAAGGGCTCTTTATTTTAAGGAAAATCATTATAGAGTCTTCATTCCTACCCTCAGAAGAGGGGGAAACAAATAGGGGTTTTTCCATAGAGATTAGAGCTCTTACCAGTTAAAAAATAGTTTTATAACACTTAGAACAATAATCAGAGGTCAAACCAGGCAGAACAAACTAGAAAAATAGTGATGATTCCATAATAGTTTTTAGTTTCTATAAAATACAAAAAATTCAAACATGTAAAATAACACCAGAAACTAGGGTAACCTATTTTTGGTACTCTTATCCAAATAATAGAAAAATTAGATTTTATAGAAGTAGGTAGAAAAGTAGGTTCAGCTATAGTTTTACACATTTAGATTAGTTTAAAATTAGTAGTTTTTAGTACACTTTTTGCTTAGAGAATATAGATATAGGGGGAATCATGCACATAATGATGGCTCTCACTTCTAGTTTTAGATATGGTAGTTGGTATAACTTCTAGATTAGAATCCATGTTCTAGACACCAATGATTGGGGGAAAAGTGCATGACACATTTATTTTCTTTTCTTTCTGAGTTCAACATGTTACCTAGGTATTCTCAATAGTTGCATGCCTTATTCTATCTATAGGTGGTTGACATAATTTTTTAATGGATTTCATACAAGCCTAACTTCTAAATTTTAGAATGGATTTCATATAAGCCTAGTGCTTAGTTTCAGAGAGGCTTTCATACAATCCTAATCTCCATCTTTTAGAGTGGCCAAGAGTGGCCTAGTTTCCAACACACATTTGGATATCCATGCCAACATTTTTAGACTACTAAACATTCATGGGCTTCAAGAGCCATCTCATACAACACTAATTTCATACTAGTAATAGTTTATAGCTATACTTAATGGGAAATGATAGAGCCAAAGGACTAGCTAGACTTTATATTCTTAAGCCACCTATTTAGAGGGATTGGACACATAGTCTAAACATAAATTAGTACATGAATGATCACATAGCTACACTTAGTGGGTGATGATGGAGCCAAAGGTCCAACCTTTGCATTCTTGAGCCACTCTCAGGGAATTGAGCACTTAGTTTTGTTCATGATATTACTTTTGATACAACATCATCCATCATTACTCATCATCATCTAGCATCACTCAACATCACCATAGGTTTTATATTAGTTCATATACCTGGTGAGGTGTATTCATTCTTTTTTGTTCCTTTATCTTACCTATATTTGTATATTTATTTTAGATAGTGTATATCTAGTAATAACTGATCTACTCTTTATTTTCTCTTACAGATTCACACTTCATAGTGTGCTCTCTCTACACACACCCAAAATCACAATAGCTTCATGATCTTCACCCTTACAGGTAAGATTAGGTACACTTTATATTTTTATTTCACCCTAGTATTTCATTTTACTATATCACTAGAATAAAGGGGGGGC
This sequence comes from Torreya grandis, assembly GCA_037957365.1. NCBI lineage: Eukaryota > Viridiplantae > Streptophyta > Pinopsida > Cupressales > Taxaceae > Torreya > Torreya grandis. The sequence goes on from JARHVA010000104.1 coordinate 5,464,157, forward strand.
AAATGTAGTCATAAAATGCAAAAAATGGTAACTTGAATGTGACTTGTGACATCCATCCCATAGGTCCCTCCTGATTGCTTTTATGACCCTGATAGGCATATTTTCACTAATTCCTAGTCATTTTTAGCCTTCTAAACCTGATCCCAACTAAGCCAGACTCCTCTTTTCATGATATATCTATCCCCTTAGGTCCTATTAGCTTAGGACTATAACACCCAACTTGGACTATAGCACTAGACCCTAGGGTGTCCCATTTTTGGTGCTTCTATCTAATCACATTTCAATCCCAAATGGTCATTTCTTTCTAGTTCCTATCTTCATTATTGGCTTAACATTAATACATTCATCCCATGACCAATAGATCCATATAAAATCCCATTCAAAGTTCATGTAGAAGGAGTTGGCAAATATTACAAATAAAGTAAGAATACAAGTAAGACTACTCAAGAATATTTCCCTATTATCTGCATATATCCATCCAATACCATTTCTAGCTTATTCAAATCCTTGCACTAGTCCCTAGTCACCTCAAGCACACTCAATTTAACATTTTGCATATTCATACACACTATTACAAAGAAAATCAAGTGGGAGAACTACATATGGATTGATCCCTCTTCAGAGTATTAGTATGTAGGTAGTGTGCCCATTTAAGGGGTGTGGATACATGTTCAGTGAATATTACACACACTAACCCCCCCTCTTTCTCAAAATTTGTCAAATCATAATGGAGTATAGGGTTTAAATATAAAATAAAATCTATAGGGAGTTCCATAGAATTCAACAGTCATAATTTCATAGGCAGGGTCTCATAAACACAATGAACAAAACCTAAAAAGCTCAGGTCTCCTAGACAATAGTGGTAGAAGAGGACTATAGTGCTAGAGCCTTGGGTGTCCTATTTTTGATGCTCTTATCTAATCATAAAATGAAGGCTAGATCTTTATTTATGATAGTGTCTCAGTCTTGCATAGTGAATTCCAACCTCTGTCTCAATCATATTAGTTAGTTTCCAACAAAGTCTTGTTTTATTTCCCTTATTACTATTTTTAGATAAATTCAAATTGCAATCAAATTATACAAATTAGTACCTTAATTATTACATATTTATTTACTAATTTTACTACTTAGACCCTTTAAGTAAATTAGGAATAATACTCCAATATTCCCAAAATTGTTAAATCACTTTGTTTGAGGCTCAGTTTATGTTATAGAAGTCTACACACAAGTAAAATTTCTATTTTTATTCTACATAGGTACTAGCTTGGTCACCTAGGTAGAATGGAAAACTAGGAGAATTATACCAATAATGAGTAATTTATGGACCTCCTTATGTATTAAGGGTTCTATGATAGGGTTTATCAATCTCTTCCTCTATCTAAATGGTCTCTAATCTATCTTGAGGGGGATAGTATGAGTGATCAATCTTAGGTTGAAGAATTTAAAGTCCCCATAGGCCCAAACAATTACATATTTGTATCTTAGTATTAGTTTTCATATCTACTACAACTCATAGTTTATCTAGTTAGGGCCCACATTAACTATTCAAGGGTTTTCTATCGAGCTAAGATTGATGAGATAGAATTTGTGGTTCTCAAACTTGGGCTTCATTATTTAAAACATGGGGTATAAAATATCAAATGATCTTTCCAATGAAATCTTCCCCTTTTGGATCTGATTTGCATAAATTTTAAGGATCCCATCCTTATCTAGCTCATTCTTAGGGTTATCCCTATCTACCTCATCAATGATATGGGTTTTAAATACCCCCATGATATTAAGGAAATAGATGATATGCTCATCATCCTCAAAGACTTGAAATTTCATCACATTATCAGGGATAGGGCAAGGGATAAGTTCCATAGAGAAACCTTACAACTCAATGTCATTTAGGGGTTAAGGTCACTGTTATAGATACAAGTGAGTCATAAACTTAGTTTTATTCCCTAGGGATAGGGATGATGTTGAATGCACTAAACATTTTGATTAAGTCCAAATCTTAGTGATTATACCTTTTAAGGTATGATAATTTACATTAAAATTTAATCTTAATCTAGTTGACTACTAGCTCAGAGTCCCTGAATACTATAAGTTTTTTTCCTTGTGTTTTAATGCAAATTATAATCCTATGATTAACACTTCATACTCTACCAGATTATTTTTTAGGATAGATAAAACCTATATGATACTAGGTATTTCTTCCCTTAGGGGTCTATTAATAAAACATCAGCCCCAATACCTTAATTAGAATTATTCCCATCTACATAAAGAAACCATAAACCTGCCAAGTTTAGCTAATTGTTAGTTGTATCTTTGGATAGTTTCATACTTAATGTAAAGATCCCTAGATCTGAAGATGCCAGGTTCAATTTATCATTGATGAAATTGTACTTAGTTATCATGGTTATACAGGGCTCTCTATCTACCTTTATTTGATTAGATATCCCTCTCCAAGGTATCCATATATGAGATAAGTCTATGGCCATATACCCATTTAGGGATTTAGACCAATTTCTACTAAGGATCATGTCATAAGCCTTAAGAATATCTACCACTTGGATGCCTATGAAGTGTTGAATCATAGGTTTTGATTCCCACTGTATGTGGATATTTAGAAGCTCACCTACCACTCTAACCTTCAATTTTTCTAGTTAAACCACTACCTTATTTGACTTGATAGAGACCAACCCTAACTTTTCACAGATGCCTATTGGCATTATGTTGGTTGAAGCTCCTAAGTCTACTCGATAATTATGTAGGTATTTCCCAAATAATCTAATGGTCAAAAGTAAGGGAGGTACTTATATCTTATTCTTTTGAATGATCATATTGGTATGGGCCACTTTAAATTTTGCATGGGTGGATTGAGTTGGATTCTTGGTTAAGGACTTTAGTAAAAGATCATGTTACTCTATGATTTGATCAAGTTCATGGAGGGTGATGTTGGATTTGATATTCTTCATGTCCTATACTATATTATAGCCTCTTTTTTTATATATCTATGGGGTTTCCATGGGAGATTTAGGTTCTTGAGGTTTTAGATGTGACATGTCATTCCTAACATTCTAGTTAGATAGGGTTACACCATTATTTGAGGGAGTTGAGGTAGTGAAGGGTTGTTATAGTTGCCTATTCCTAAGGGTGTAGTTACTCATTTGTAACTACTAAAATGCCTACAATTTAAGATAGACTCTATATATTATTCACTACTCCATATATATATATATATATATATATAGGGTAAGGGCGTATATGAATATGATAGTAAGGCAACCCCTCCCCCATCTATATAGAGTAGAGTAGGCCATCGGTGCCCTCCCCTAACTAGCTAATTGTCCTAGTTATGGGCCCATATAGATATATAGATGAGGGATAGTGGAGGGGGGTTAGGGGGTTCCTTATTGATTAATTCACCTCCTGACCCCATACCATAGATAGGGTTGGAGCTTTGTGGCCTAAGAATTCCATGGTTTTCAACACCATGGTAGTTCTAGAGGTTTTTCCCTTGTTGGATGATTCTAGGTGATTGGGGAGCACATCGTACTCTTCTATTTCTTTCTATCAGATATGAAAATAACAATATAATTTTATGCAATCAAGTTTCCCATGGGATACTATGTTATGCACTTGACATTGGTTAGGCAAGGCTATCTTGAAGATATTAACTTATGATAACCTATTGGGTGAGGGTTTTAGGGGATTATGGGAATGGTTGTAGTTCTTATTTGGTATTTTATATGTTAAGTTTTTATTATAAATATTTGCATTGGAGTTTCTCATCTTATTTTGTATACCAAAGAAGTCATTACTAAGTTTTTTTTACCATTTACTAAATAACATCCAACTCATTCTTTATTGACTCCTAGGGTATGGTCTAGGTATTATTAGCTACTACCAACATTAATTAGTGTTGAAATTGAGGAGTATTTTCATGATTCCCTGGGTTAAGAAAAATGAAGTGTTGGTATGGTATGGCATGACCCATTAGGAGTCAATTTGTTATAGGGAGAAACTGAAGCATCAGGATATTATGATTAGCATTGGGCAAGAGGCTCAATGTGAGCATATGTGGAAACATTAGGAATGGGGTCCATCATATGACTTTGTGGGTTTAATTATATATTTACCTTGATGTCCCCTATATAAGCTAGAGTTAGGTTAACTATTACTGGGTCTCACCATAGAAACATAGACATCTAAGGGTCTAAGGCATTTTTATACATTTCAAGCACTAGTTGGGGTTTAAGTTAGTAGAGCATGGTAACTTGATTGTAAATATTTTAAAACCCAATGTTGAAGTTCTTGATAGGCTCATTGGGCTCTCATTTGATATAGGAAAATTTTTGGTATAAGGTATTAGGGTCTATTACTTACCCAAAATAAGTGAGGAAGGCATTACTGAAATGGTCCTAAAGAGGGATAAAGTCCTTGGGGAGGTTGAGGAACTAATCATAGGCTGAGTCCATCAATGTGAATGGGAATATATTTCACATCACACCATCATGTTCTACATTTAAAAGTCTTATGGAATTTTGTATGATGTCACATGGTCTTCATAACTCCATCCTATATTAGGAGTGAAATAGAGAATATAACTCTTGGGGTTTATGGTTAAGTTGTGGATAAATCCTAGGATGTTAATGGTTGATCCAACCAACCAAGCCATCTTGGGCATTCTATTTAGGAGAAATTAAGAGGACAAGCTAGTTTGAATCATACTAGGTCTAGGTCTATTGAGCCTAGGTCTTATATGGAATTATAAGGGGAAACCACCATCCAAACATGATGGGATCTAGTTTTAGAGATGGGTAAACTAGTCTCCAAGATGTTTAAAAAATAAAAAATAATTAGTATATTATTACCAACAAGTATAATTTCAAATAAGTCAACACTCAACATATAAATCCTTAATGCTTTATTTTTTTGTCCATTATTATTATGTGTGTTTAAAGCACACAATAATGGAGAGAGTGTAAATTATGGGAATAAGATTATATCAATAATATAATCCTTTAGGGTTTGGGTTCCTCCTTAAAAATAAAAGGGCCCTCCTTTTAATTCCAACTTTTTTTCAATTTGAGATCCCATTCCAAAATACTCATGAGGTTGAGTATTTTCAAAGAGAATAGTGGTGAACATTGATGTAATTTCATCCTCCATTTTATGACTAACTTGAAATCAACCCAACACATGGATATGGATTTTTATCTTCACAATAGAGCCTCTGTGGAATAACATATGAGAGATAAAATGCCACCATTTTTGGTTTAGTCCTGATGGCTAAGAATAAATGAGTGAGTTATTTAAATCTATTACTGATATGTTAACACTTTGCTCTAACATTTCCTAAAAAAAGGGAAAGGATAGTTTAATCTACAAAATAAACACAAAATGAGGGAAGGGTAAGGTAGTAAAGAATGTTTCTAGATCTAAATGAAATTAATGCTTTAACAATTGAGCTAAGCACATCTACCACAATTATACCACTATATACTAAGTCTCACCAAACATTTTAACTCTAATTTTATTATTTTAAGCTTAATTTTCACCCTTGGAGAGAATTATTTAGGCTCTCTCCAACTAAGTTACACAATGGGAACAACCCTAGGTTATGGGTATCTTGTGATGGGGTTGAGCCTCTGGAGAAGGCCGACTTCCTTTTGATGCTCACTTAAAACAAACACTAAACTAATGTTACATAGGGAAAAAGGTTAGAAACATGGTTAAAAATTCCTAAGAAAGTTAAAAGGGTGATACATAAAAGTTAAATGGATACTCACATAAGCTTGAACACACACTAGATCAACAAAAGATAACTATGTCTTACTCAATCTCATAATATCACTAGTTGCATAAATATTTCGTAGAAGAGGTTCCAAGTTAAACACTAATCAAGACTTGAAAGTTAGTTTTAAAATAACTTAAAAGAAGTAAGTAGAAAGACAATAAACTAGAAAGAATATTCTTCACAAAGTCACCATACACAAACATACTAAGCACTGAATAAAGATAAGAGATAGGCAAAGAGTTAATCATATTACTTCAAAAGGTAGTTCTTACAATATTTTGATAATGTTTAACCATATTAAATGAGCACACTTTTATAAGAGTCTCGATGTGTATCCTTGTCTCAAAAAAGAAAATGCTAAAATTATAAGAGCTAAGAACCCCTTTGATAGGAATGAGACTAGGGTATATAGGAGAAGAGAGAGAAAGAAATAAAATATGTGGGAACATGCTATCATAAAAAGAACACTTTGTCTTGGGTCATTAAATGAACCTAATCTACCACCTTTTCCTCCTTATCCAATGGAAACCTTTCCATCTTTTTGATCAATTAGGACACTACCTATGGCTTATTGAGTGAGAAGGTCCCCAAAGGATTTGAGATTGCATTGAATGCTCCTATCTGTGGTTCCCAATACTAGACCTTTTCTTTGATCCTTCACACCATCTCTCACTTGAAGACAAAACCTCATGCTAATGGATCTAACTAAATCATAACTTTGTTCTTTTTAGGTGGTTGCTTGTCAAGACTATGGCCATGATGACGGATTAAGATCCTTTACATTAATCATATCACTAATTTTTCTTCATGTTTGGATCATAGGTCCATCTATAGGTGGAAAACCAATCTAAGGTTATTGGTTTTCCTATAGTTTTCATATCAATATAGACCTATAGACTATATAACACCTTTATATATTATAATAGGTCCAAATAGACCCATCCTTTCTCTGAAAGAAATAAAAGCCCATATATGCATACATAGATCCTTCTTAAAACTACTAACACTATTGTAGAAACAAACTTTATAAAGAAAAAATATGAACTAGAGGTTTATATTTAACCTTAATGATGATCCATATGTGTTCCTTATATCTTATTGCATCATATTAATTGATCCATGGTGTTTAAACTAGATTTAATGACATCAAGATGAATCTAAAAACCCCTATTTTCCAAGGTCAAAAATAGCCTCTCAATCTCCATCAATAATCCTAGGCTCACCTTTGCTCTAATTGGCCATCAAAATATGACTTAGCTCATTGACATATTAACTCATCTTGCTCTGTTGATTTTGACAAGTCATTGATCCTTTTCTAATTGAATGTGATATTGGAATTTGTCATGCACATATTTTCTCTCAAGATTCATTGAATCCTTTTACCTTTACCCTTTATTAGATCTAAATGCTTGATCAAATGCCAACTATTGATCTGCTAAGACCCACTATTTGAAAACCAATAACTAGTTCATGATATTAAAATTGATGTCCTCACTTTTGTCAAAATACATTCACATAAACATCATTAACATTCATTTAAACATATAATTTAATCTAAAATTGATTTGATTTTCTTTGTCTAAAACTTGATATCTACACGACTATCATTGTGCTTTTGACTAACTCTAAAGGCTTCGATCTTGAAGCGTAAAAGTCATGAAGGCACCAAAATTTCAAGATATGTTATTGAGGCCAAAGGGAACAAATAAATTTGATCCATTAGTCTTGAGATCATTCTAATTGAAAATATTATATGCATAATTTGGTTGGTCCACTTGATCCTGCATGATGTCTTGGCTAAAAAATGGTTAAGTATAGAAACTTAGTAATTTTGCCTAAAGAGCCAACTTTGAATGTGCATAATTATTGATATGATTTAGTAGATGACCTAAAACTTGATGCATATGTTCTTGGGACTAAAATTAATATAACCATGTGATCATTCTCTCTTGGCACCCTCACACGTGTGAGATATATCATTGACAAACTACTTGCTTAGAATTTCTACCACTAGCCCCAAAATGTCTATATGAACATAATAAAGAACTAGATGAAAACCATTCACTTCCATATTAATTCTAAACACTCAAAAATTTTAAGGGTTTCTATAACTTATCCATTTAATCATTCATTATCAACCTAATCCATATGGGTATAAGCTTGGTATGTGGGCCAAAAATGGTCAACATCTTTAGTGACTCGTAGGGAAGCATGCCTACTATGATTTGAGAAACTTGACCATTTGACTTATCTAGTCCATTGGGCATGGAGTCATTAACCTCTAAAACTAATCTAAACCTTTCTTGAAGTAACAAGGACTAGAAGAAATAAAACAAAATAAAATGCTTGAGGATTTTTGCAAAAGGAAACAATAGAACAAAAAAGAGATGTGTGCAAGGCACTTAGAGGAAAACATAAAAACTACTCTAATATGTATAATATGTTACAATGGATGCAATGCTTATTCAATAATATGGATTTAAATAAATGACATTGATTTAGATCAGTAATACCTCTCCATCTAGCTAGGCAATCTAAAAAGCATTGTGTTCCTTACACCCATGGATCAAATAAGGACCACGTCACTAGCTATCAAACTTGGTATGGTTACCTAGTTTAGCCTTATTTGAGTCCCATTTGAGGACTAAGTCCCCTTCCTTGAAACCCATTTTTGTAGCTCTTTTTTCAAATAATTTTTTGACTTGATCTTGATGTGATTCTAGTGTTTTTATAACAAGGTCCCTAGTTTCTTCCATCTCCATGAGTTCTATCATCCTCACATTCATGGGCTCATCCTCCATCAACTCAAGATGATGGGCCAATTCCATTGTATAAAAATCAAGGGTGATAGGAAATTTGGCTAACCTTTCATACACATGAACATATGGAGAATTTACAATGGTAGTTTTAAAAGTCACCCTATCAGCCCATAAGGTTGTCTTTAGCTTGGTTTGCTATGTTATCAAATTCTCTTCCATGGTCCTCCTGATAATCCTTAGTAAATTATTTTTTGTGGACTCTACTACTCCATTTCCTTGAGGATAGTAGTTGGAATACGTACTGAGGTAGATGCCTAATTTGAGATCCCACTCACTTATATTCATACCAAAGAATACCAATCCATTATAAAAAATTATGGTGGCTAGGACACCAAACTTGGTTACAAGGCTATCATAGAAATCCAAGACTGCACTTTCACTAGCCTCCTTCAAAGTAATGGATTCCACCCACCTAGTGAAATAGTAAATTATAGTGAACACCCATTTATGCCCTACACTTGATGATGGATTGATCATCCCCATGAATTCTAACCCCCATTTCATGAAGGGTTGCTCTACCTGAATAGGATTGAGTGGAAGGGATGCTAGTTTTTGCTTTCCTATAAAAAGGCACACTTCTAGCATTTTTAAATGAATGCATGAGCATAATTGAAAATATTAGGCTAGTAGTAACTAACCCTTATTACTTTTTATATGGTGGTTTTAGGTGCAAAATAACCTCTTATAGGTCCATCATGGAATTGCTCCAAGCGTTTGGTCACCTGGTCATCATATATACATATAAAGAGTACCCCATTAAGGTCATTTCTAAAAATAAAACCATAAAATAATGCATAAAGTATATGTTTAATCTTGAAATACCTTATTTTTTCTCTATCCAAACCTTGGGGGTATTATCCTATTATCAAGAAGTGAGCCATATCTTGAATCCAACTCTTTTGAAGTGGAGGTGTATCTGCTTGTGAGTTATCTTGGGTCACCAAAACAACTTGATTGTTTTCTTTGAGGTCATTCACCATGTGCTCACACAAGCCCTTACCTTTGAAAAACTTGGTAACCTTAATACATACATCATATTTCATGACCTTTATGATCTATCTTGTTCTTTCTTCATTTAAATCCTTGTTAAGGAGGAAGTCCCTAACTCTAGGATGAGACACCTAAGATGGATCCTTATATTAGAGAGCATCGAATTGAAATTCTTGAGACTCTTCAAGGAAGCAAGAACTTTCTATTAATGAAAGTGTACTTCACCTCATATCCTTGTAACCCTTGACTAAGAAAGGCAGTTGGCTACTCCATTGCTTCACCATTTTTTTGCATCATCATAGCTGATATGTTTTTAATGTTAGCAAAGGTGTATAATATGAAATCCTTGGAGAAATAAAGATTCAAGAGTGAGGGTGCTTGGGCAATAGCTTACTTGATGGCTTCAAAATTTTCCTTGCCTTCATATAACCAATCAAACACTTAGATTTTCTTTAGCATGGTGGTGATAGGATTAACTAGGTTTACAAAACTAGGTATGAACCTTCTCACGAAGTTGATCTTCCCAAGGAATCTTTGGATCCCCTTCTTGTTCTTTGAAAAGGATAAGGCTAAGATATCACTTACTCTATCAAGGTCAATAGACAATCCCTGTTTCAAAACAATATGACCTAGTATTTTTCCTTCATGTATAGAGAACACACATTTTTGGGGATTTAAAGAGATCCCATACTCTTTGCATCTCTAGAATATTAGCCTCAAATGGTCCATATGCTCACTATAATTCTTGGAGAAGACTATAATTTCATCCAAGTAGACCAACACCATTTTATTCAAAAATATTTGGAAGGCCATGTCCTTTGCTTTTTATAAGTTTGCCATAATATTGGATAATCTAAAAGTCATCTTATGATAAGCAAATGTCTTTCACTTGGTGGTGAAGGTAGTCTTGCACTAGTCCTCTTCTCTCACTAGCACTTGGTTATAACTTAAATATCCATCTAAGAGAGAGAAGCATTCTAAACTAAAAACTACTTACAGCAGTTTCTCCATGGATGGTAGAGGGTAATGATCCTTCAAAGAGACCCTATTAAGGTCCTTGAAGTCCACAAATAATCTAATATCCCCACTCTTCTTTCTAACATGTACTAGATTAGCTACCCATGAGGAGTGCTTGATTGGTAAGATGATCTTGGATTGAATAATCTTGGTCAATTACTTTCTCATGAGCTCGTCACTATTGGGATTTATGGGCCTCTATTTCAACTTGACAAGCTTGGCATTAGCCTCTATCTCTATTGTGTATTGGGCTAGATTAGGTTCAAATCCCTTTCGGTCACTATATTTTCAAGTAAATATGTCTGCATATTCCTTACAGAGCTCTATGAAAACATGCCTTTCAACTTTAATGCTTACCTTTCTAAGCTTGAGGATCTTGTCTTCAAAGATAAGAACTCTCTCATAGTTCTCTCTATTAGTTGGTATTAATGTTTTAACCTTCCTCATATGGTCCCCTTCATGAAAGAGGCCTTCTAGGGTAAATAGACCTTTATGAAGTTTATTGGACCTTAATTGAACAATCTACTCCTCGTATTGATATTGAATTTTCTCTTGGTTAAAGGAGGAGAACTCTACTTCTTGTTGTAAGAAACATGAAATTTGTTTTTCATTTTCAAAGACCTACCAATGAGCTTCTTTATTTGGCATTGATGGTCTTATAACCACTTTAACATGTGGTTAAACCTTGGTCCTTTTCAATTTATTAGGAATGTCAAAATGAGCCCCCACAACTACTAGTTTGTCAACATGTTGATTTTAGCCTCTTGACACTGATTAGATTTTGAAGGCCTCAAATTCCTCAATTAGGTCCCACACTCTATTTTTATAGGACTTGATTAAAGGGTTATTGGTGGCATTTTAACCTCTGACTTGGTATATAACCAATTCACTATCCCCATAGACTTGCAATTATTTGATCCTTCTCTTATTAGCCCATTGAAGGCCATGGATGAGACCCTCATATTTTGATGCATTACAAGATCAACTAAATTTAAACTTTTATTAAGATAAGTACTCATCATTTGAAGGGGATATTAGAATGACACTTGTATCCACCCCATGCTTGATCCTTGAGCCATCAAAAAATAAATTCTATAGAACACTAGGATCTTCTTAAGGTCTCATGAGGGATGACATGGGTTGGTTTTCTTCATGTGAATAGTAAACACCAAAGTCCCTTTCTTCAACACCTTCTTATGGGTCCACTAACTAGATATCATTCCATAGCTCATCCAAGAACATATCTAGTACCTCTTATGGATCAGTATTCATATCCTACCTTATTATAAATTCATATTCATTAATGATGGTGTAATTGATGTTGACACTATATAGCACATAGGGTTATATATGAAATTGTGTAATGGGCTCAGCTTTGATTGACACTTTGGCCCCATACATTGTCTTGAATGCCATAAAGGACCAATCTGCTATAAGATAGCCCCCTATATTTGCTGTGAACTCTTTGTATAAGCATAGTGAAAAGTGAGGAGGCACATCTAAGATCAATACATCTTGGGGCATCGAGACACTAGGAAAAACTTATAGGGTCATATTGAGGTCCCTAATTATGTTAGATGGCTTAGGCAAAGAACCATAACTTTGCAACACTCATTTGAACTATGGTTCATATTTTAGGCCAAGCTAATCAACTATAGACTTTAGCACTACTAAAGTAATAACCCCATTATCCATTAGGAAATTATGCACTAGAGAGTTTCCAATGATCATACAAATATATAAGGAAGGAGGTTTGACTGATTTACCTAATTATCCTTTGCTTGACCCTTTGGCTTCATTGGTGAGAACTTGAATCACCTTGCTTGGTGGCTTGTCTGCAACATTAATTTTTGACATTCCTTTTTGAAGGATGTCTACCTATCGAGGCATGGAGAGCATACTCACTTTAAAATTTTTCATTTGTTCGACAATGTTGATGGGTGAACCACCAACATTTACTTGTGCTTTGGGAGACACCACTATTGTTTATTAAACTTGTGAGCTTTAAGGCACAAAAAGATTCCCTTAGCTCTAAATTTTGGGAGGTACTGGAACCTTCAGAGTAAAAAAAAGTTCATTTGGCTTTGTTAGTGAAGGAGTAAACATAGGAATCTCTTTGAATACTTCCTAGTTACCATCCATGTTCCTTATTTTAAATCTTGTGTTTGCTACCACTGAAATATAGACATAGTTAGAACTAGACTACTAGTTAGCTATGTAACACTCTTCTTGTTCAAAGTTCATCATTGTAGCATCTAGTTGATTTGGTCCCTAATTAGACCCTTGTCATTATGGAGGATCCTCTATATTGGTCATCATAGGTACCTCCACATTTTGGGCCATGAGAGCTTAGTTTTATCCAAAATTAGTAGCTTGTTTCCATTAATCATTAAAGGCTTGGTTAAGGTCAATATTTGGGATAATATGTTGACCAAAAGACTGATTATAAGACATGGTACCCTCTAATTCTTGAGATGAATTATTTTAAACTAGGACTAAGGATTTGAAAGTACTATCAACATTAGGATTATAGTTATTTTACCTATTGTAGCTATGGTGCCCTTGTCCTTGGTTTTGACCTTAGCCCTGAAATTGGTAGTTCCCCTTATATGGTGGCCTATTTTATTTAAAGGCTTGTTTTTGAGGTTGATATTAAATTTGATAAGGCCTATTGAAATCCTATTTCCTTTTGAAATTTACTAGCTCATTTCCTAAGGACTGAAACATGCTTTTCAGCTCTTGAAAGTTTTTTTACTCTAGCAAATCACTAGATCCACTAGTATAAGATTTCTCTTATTTTGTTATAGGTATTTAAATAATTGTTGGTTTAAGAGGAATGGCATCCAATGGAGGGATAATAATAGGATGTGGTCTGATTTTAGGAAATAAGGGAATTGGTGGTCTGGGTGTATGTTTGCTAGCGTGAACAAGACAATTTTCTACTTTGATGGCCACCTCATATGCATCTGGAAGTATATTTCATCCCATAGATTGGATCATCACCACTATATCACTATTTAAAGCCTTAATATAATTTAGGAAGGCAAAGTTAGGGGTTGGTCTAACTGAGACTAGGATTTTGTCCCAAGTTTTCTAGAACCTTGTGTCGAAGTCTTGCATGACTTCATGAAGAGCTCTTGAAATGGTAGTTAGTTAATCCTCAAGTGACAAATGATCACTTTTGTCCTCAAATATTTAAAAAAAGGCTTCCAATAATTGGTCCCATGTTTGAATGGAGTTAGCAATAAGGCCTCTATACTAATATAGGGCCTTTACTTTAAAATAATTAATTAATAACCTAATGGATATATTTTTCTCAGTGATATTATGGATATTTAATAAGTTATCTATGTCCATGAGGTGCTCATAAAGTGTCATAGCTTGGTCACCAACATAATAAGGAACACTTTTAAGGGTTGTAATTGGGATAAGATCATATTGGACAAGGTCTAGAGGACTTTGGACATTAAAATCAATATAATCTCTAGGGAATGCCATGGCTATGCAAGGATTTAATAAAGGTTTTATTTCTAAGGTAGGCCTTGGAAATGACCTATGAGAAAAAATTCCTTGATATAGATGTGTATTGGCAAACCCTAATCTTTTTACTAAATTTAAAGGTATTTCAATAAATTCAAAAGGAATACCTCTTGAAGTTGACCTTGTTTTCACCTTTGCATGAGATGAAGCTACTGCTCTACACTATAGTGTTGATTTTTCCTTTTGGAGTCAATAGACACTATTATTTGAGATCTTAACTACTGTAAATTTGATCAAACTAACATCAAGATTGATCAATCTTAATTTTAAAATAAGTGGGTCCCATTGAGCATGCTATAAACTATTGTAGGATTAATTTTCACCCTTAGAGAGGGTTATTTAGGCTCTCTCTAACTAATCTACACAATGGGAACAACCCCAATATGTGGGTATCCAATGATGGGGTTGAGTCTCCAGATAAGGCTGACTTCCTCTTGATGATCACCTAAAACTAATGCTAAACTAATGCTTCATAGGAAAAAGTGTTATAAATATGGTTAAAAGCTCCCAAGAAAGTTAAAAGGGTGATACACCAAAGTTAAATGGATACTCATATAATCTTGAACGCACACTAGATTAGCAAAAAATATCTATGGATTACTCAATCTCACTAGTTGAATAAATATTTCATAGAAGAGGTTCCAAGTTAAACACTAATCTAGACCTACAAGTTAGTTTGAAAACACCTTCAAAGAGGCAAGGAGAAGGAAAACACAATAGGAAGAAGCTACTTCACAAATTTACCATACAAAAACATACTAAGCACTGATTAAAGACAATAGATAGGCAAAAAGTTGATCTTATTACTTCAAAAGGTAGTTCTTATAATATTTTGATAGGGTTTAACCATATCAAATGAACACACTTTTGTAAGAGTATCAATGAGTATACTTATCTCAAAATAAAATGCTAAAATTGTAAGTACTAAGAACCCATTTAATGGGAATGAGATTAGGATATATAGGAAAAGAGAGAGAGAGAAATAATGTGGGAACACGCTATCAAAAAAAGAACACTTTGTCCTAGGTCATTAATAAACCTAAGCTGCCACCTTTTGCTCCTTAGCCAATGGAAACCTTTCCACATTTTTTATCAATTAGGACACTCTATGGCTTGTTGAGTGAGAAGGTCCCCAAAGTTTTTGAGGATGCATTGAATTATCCTAGCTATATTTCCTAATACTAGACCTTTTCTTTGATCCTTCACACCCTCTCTTGCTTGAAGACAAAACCTCATGCTCATGGATCTGACCAAATCATGGATTTCTACCTTTTAAGTGACTACTTGTCAAGACTATAGTCATGTTGAAGGATGAATATCCTTTGCATTAATCATATCTTTAATTTTTATTCATGTTTGGATCATAGGTCCATCTATAGGTGGAAAACCAATCTAAGGTTATTGGTTTTCCTATAGTTTTCATATCTGATTTAACAATTTTTGGGAATATTGATGTATTATTCCTAATTCAGTTAAAGGGTCTGAGTAGTAAAATCATTATATAAATATGCAATAATTAAGTTACTAATTTTTATAATTTTATTTTAATTTGATATTTTCTAAAAATAGCAATAAGGGTAAGAAAATAAGAATTTGTTGGAAATCGACTAATATAACTTAGATAGAGGCTAGAATTCATTGTGTAAGACTTAGACACTATCAAAAATTAAGATTTAGCCTTAATTTAGTGAAATTATAGGAGCATAAAAAAAATACACCCTAGTTTTTAGTACTATAGTCCACCTTTGCCACTGTTGTCTTGAAGATCTAAGCTTTCTAAGTTTTGTTTGCCAAGTCTGTATGACCTTGCCTATGAATTTTTTACAGCTATAAGTCTATAGATCTCCCTATAGAGATGATTTTGTCTTCAAACCCTATAATCAATTATGATTTGACCAAATTTAAGAAAAACGGGGGTTAGTGTGTGTAATATTCACTAAACATGTTTCCACACCCCTTGTGTTGGCATGTTGCCTACATACCAATACTCTGAAGAGGGATCAAGCCATATGTAGTTCTCCCACTTAATGTGATTTTTGAAATAGTGTGTATAAAGATGAAAAATGATAAACTAGGTGTTCTTGAGATGACTTAAGATTGGTGTAAGGATTTGAATAAGCTAAAAATAGTATTGGATGGCTATATGTAGAGAATAAGGAAACATGCGTGAGTAGTCTTGCTTGTATTTATTTCTTGTTTTGTGATATTTACCAACCCCTTATAAATGAAATTTGAATGAGAATTTATAGGGATATATTGGTGATAGGTTAAATTCAATCATGCTAGGATGACATAATGAAGAAGAGGAATTAGGGAAAAATGATAATCTGGGCTCAAAATGTGATTAGATAGGAGTGCTAGAAAGGGGACACCCTAGGGTCCAATGCTATAGTCCAAGTTTAGTGCTATTATCTAGAGGGTATGGGACCTAGAGGGATGGAATAAGCATGGAAAAGGGTCCTGAATAAGCTAGAATGAGGTCTTGAAATCCTATGGATGACTAGGAATCAGTGAAAAGGTGCCTAGAAGGGTCATGAAAATAAGTAGGAAGGACCTATGGGATGGATGTAATACGTCATACTCAAGTTACCAATTTTTTGCATTTTATATGAATACATTTACCCCTCCTTTATTATAGTGGTGTAGCAAAGATAAATACTAGGATAAAGGAAAAATAGAAATTGTACCTGAACTTACCTGCAAGGGTGAAGCTCATGAAGTTGTGTGATGTTGGGTGTGCATATAGAGAGTACACTTTGAAGTGTGAATATGTAAGAGAAAAAAAGAGTAGATTAGTTCTTACTAGATACAATATATCTAAAATAATAATGTACAAAACTAGGTAAGAGAGAGAAGAAAATAATGGAACAAATACACCTCACTAGGTATGTGAACCAATACAAAACTTGTTGTGATGTTAAGTGATGTTGGATGATGTTGAGTAATGCTAGATGATGATGTACCAAGAGTAATATCATGAATAAATATGAGTTCTCAATTTCTTGAGAGTGGCTTAAGAATGCAAAGGCTAGCCCTTTGGCTACATCATCCCCCACTGAGTGAGGCTATGTGATCATATGTATACTAATCAATGTTTGGATTATGTGTCCAATCCTTATAAATAGGTGGTTCAAGAATACAAAGGCTAGATAAGTCCTTTAGCTCTATCATTTACCCATGAAGTGAAGATATGAATTGATACTAATATGAAATGTGTGTCAGACAAGATGGATCTTGAAGCCCATGAATGTATTGTGATCTAACAATGTTGTTTTGGATAACTGAATGTATGATAAAAACTAGGCCACTCTTGGCCACTCCAAAAGGTGGAGATTAGGCTTATATGAAATCCATTTTAAAATGTATAACTTAGGCTTGTATGAAATCCACTCCAAAATGATACCAACCACCTACAGATGGATTAAGGCATGTAACTGATGAGAATACCTAGGTAATATGTTGAACTTGGAAAGAAAACAAAACAAATGCACCATTCACATTACCCCCAATCATTGGTATGTATAAAATGGAATTTTATTTGGAAGTTATACCAACTACCATATCTAAAACTAGAAGTGAGAACCATCATTCCATGCATAATGCCCCATATATCTAGATTTTTTGAGTAAAAGTATACTAAGAACTACTAGTTCTAAACTAGTTTTAATGTGTAAAATTATAGATAAACCTACTTTTCTACCTACTTCTATAAATTTTTTTTTTTATTCTATTTGGATAGGAGTGCCAAAAATGGGACACCTTGGTGTCTATCACTATTATCCATGTTCAACACTATTGTCTATTGTTGAAACTGAAAACTATTTTGGAATTGTCATTATTTTTTTAGTCTATTCTACCTGGTTTGACCTATAATTATTATTTTGAATGTTCTAAAATTGGTTTTTAAACTGGTAGGAGCTTTGATCTCTATGGCAAAACCCTTGTTTATTTCCCTCTCTTTTAATGGTAGGCATGAAAACCCTACAATGACTTCCTTCAGAAGAAATATCCTTGCAAGTGTGTTATCACTAGTATAGAAACAATAATATATAATTCAAAAACTAATAAAAACTAAATATAAATGACCAAACATGGTCACATGACCATTAATAGTTTGTTTCCAGTCATTTATAACATGACCAAATTGATGAATAAACCACTTTTAGTCATTTATTGGTTGTTTTGATTGATCAATTTGGTAGAATATTTAGTCATTGATTTAGTCATGGATTGATGTAATCTAGTCACTTATTTAGTCATTTTTTATTCACTGATTTATTTAATCATTTATTGTTGTTAACTAGTCACTTATTTAGTCATTTTTATTCATTGATTTTTATCCATTAGTAGTGTATTTAGTCATTAATTTTAATCATCATTTTGATCAATTTGGTAGTATATTTAATCATTTTTATTCACTAATTTCACTAGTCATCATTGTGTCCTAATCACATTTGTTATGAGTATTTGTAAAAAATAATATAATGAGATCACATGAGGCAATATATGATTAAAAAAAATACTCAAAAGTGCAATATAGTAATATATTGAAAAAAATCAATATCACACTAAGTAACCTCAATCCTTTAAGGCACGCTCTCACATGATAAATCCTAGCAAGATATTTCACATCTGTAATCATTATAGGATCAACCTACATTTTCATAAAGATTGGGTGTGGGCTTTGAAAGCTTCCAAATTTTTTGATTCAATTTTTGTTAAATATCTTTGGTGCTGGTTCACTTTGGTCTAGGTCCCTTTTTAGCCATGTAATAATTCAGTGAAGCTTTTACTCATGGGAGGAGAAAAAATTAGAACTGATCTTTTATCATGTGATGAAACCAAAGTAGATGCTATGCTCTGAAGTATATGTTATAAAGGTAAAATTTATTATTTTCTTGAATGTTTGAATGGATATGATGGGAACATCTCCATTTAATTTACTTTAAGATG
This sequence comes from Torreya grandis, assembly GCA_037957365.1. Taxonomy (NCBI): domain Eukaryota; kingdom Viridiplantae; phylum Streptophyta; class Pinopsida; order Cupressales; family Taxaceae; genus Torreya; species Torreya grandis. Next base: position 5,483,264 of record JARHVA010000104.1, read on the forward strand.
GGATGGTGACTGTAAGGTTCAGGTTGGAGGTATAGAGTTTGTTATTAGAAAGGAGTCGATTGCTAAGGCCATGGGTTTACAATACAAGGGAAAAAGATTGAAAAGACTCACCAAATTTCAAGACTTGAAGGGGTTGAAAAAAAATTTCATTAAAGGAGAAGCATTGGTGAAGTTATAAGGAGGCTTTGATAGAGAGAACTTGCTTAACCCTTAGGATAAGAAATGCTTCACCATCATGAAATATTTTACCTTTAAAGGTCATTTTAAGTGCTTTTATCATTACCATTTTGCTCTTTTGAATCACTTTCACCACAAGGTGTTGGTTAACTTCCCCTTTTTCCTCCGATCATCTCTAGAGATGTCTGTTAAGTTTATCAAAAATTCCCTATAAAAAACCTAGCTTCCTCCACCATTCTACTCCACCAAGGTCTTATCTTTAGGCTTTATCACTTTCACCTTAAGTTGTGTCCCTCTAAGCCTTTAAAAGCACAAGTGTTAGATAGTTCCCATGATAGTGACCCTGATGAATATCACATTCCCATAAGAGTGGGTCCCTGTGGTTCCTTACCCTTTTCCAAGAACCTTATTCCCCTCTTCAACCTATCCCCTAAGTTTGAAAGATTTCCCCCTCTCTAGTTGGGCTCTATTTGTCCCTCCTTGATAGCTATGACTTCCAAATCCCCTGACCCTTCTCACTCTCTGGTTATCAAAGGGCTATGGGAGCTAAAAAATAACCCTCCCTTTTTTGGCAATAAAAAGAGGAAATCATTTATTTAGATCAATTCTAAGAAGATCACTCAAGGAAGAGTGAGAACAAGAAAGTGGTGGGGGTAGAGCCTTAGAATTTGGCCAGTGATAAAGAACACCTAGAAGCCTAGGTTCAAGATGAGAAGGCTACAGAGGAAGGGTCCAGTTTTAAATTTTAGAGACATATAAAAATAAATATGAATATCAAGAGATCCAAGAGACTAGCAGGGGGAAAATTTTCATTGGTAAATACTATGCATGATCCTCTTACCTTAGATCTAGGGGAGGAAGTAGGTAAATTAAAAGATAAACCCAATCCTAATCAACAATTGGAGGAGGGAACTAGTTATTTTGAAGAGTTGAATGACTCCAATTATGATTCTAACAAGGAGGATTTCATGGATACTAGTGAAGAGGAGAGCCATATTTAAAGGGAGTTAAAGTAAATAAAGAAGGGTTTGCACTCCCTTTATAATAAATGAAGGAACTAACCACTATTTGCTTGAAAGTTATCTATTGGGTGGCTTCTTCCTTATTGATTCTGTAAGACATCTCAGAAGAATATAAAGATATATAAGGAAAAATTGCTAGTATGGATGACCTTATCAATTTCATTAAATAAGATTAGAAAGATTTGATAAAAAAACTAGTGTTTTTGTAATGGTTAATCCTTAGTCTATTTGTTGTTTCCTATTTTGATTTTTTTAGTCCACTATTTTTTACTTGTTAGTGGCCTTTGGATTATTTTTCTCCCTTGGGGTTTTTGTACTTGAGATCTGCACCCTCTTTATAGACTTATAATATCAAAAACTTATAATCAATGTAATTGTAAATGCTCACTTCTTAAAAGAAGAATTTATAAAACCTTCAATATGGATTACAAATGATGATTACAGATACCCATTACACTATTTTACTTGTTACATTCTATAGCTGGGGTAATCTTTTTAGCTTCTATTAGATGCATAAGTAGTAGTAGTATAAATTTTTTAAATATATATATCTAAAAAATGTAGAGAGATGTCAAATTTTAGACTCCTATTTTAGATTTTTTACATACCATACTAATTAAGAATCCATTAACTTTTTCATTAATTTATAGCTAACAAGAGTATGAGAAAATTTAAGTCATAATATTAAGTATAAGAAAGGTAATTCTAATTAAGCTATAGATTGCTTAAGTCACTTCCAATTAAGTAATAAGAGTACCTTAAAATTAGGCATAAGAAAAGTAGCTCCAATTACACTGGAAACTAATTATGTCACCTCTAATTACAACACTAATAATAGTCTTGGATTCATGTGGCCATGATATTTTTAAATGACCCATGTCGTATGGTAGTAATCCTTAATTTTATTCATAGACCACATAAAATTCATAAATATTATTCTACTCAATATGTAGAGAATGATTATGATGAATCCATGAATATTTATCATGAATCAACATTTACAACATTAGGGAATATAACTTACTCTAATTTGAAACTCATGATGAATTAATAAATGTTTGGGTATTAGATACAGGTGCCACCAAACATATGACATAATGATGAGACTTTAAAACATATGACATAAAACACATAAAAAAATAATCAATCATTTATTTGCACATAATGAAACAACTATTAAGAAGGCAAAATGCTAAAATTTTATTGAGAAAAAGGTGTTCTTATAGTAGATACAAGACATAAATATGTGTTTTTGCTTTGAAAAATGTGTTAATACAAAGTGTGTTTCTTAGTGTTGTGACTGAGAAAACTAAGTTACAATGCCTTTTTTTGCTTATACAGCTCTAAAATAGACAAAAAACATTAAGAATATCCCTAAACAACACATTCAAACTATTTCATAAAATAGTGGGCCAAGCTATCTAATAACTGCTACATGATAAACATCAACTATGCCATTTTTTTCAAATATTTTAGTGGCCACCATGTGAAGGTCCCTTCTTTATCTTTCAGATGAACAACTCCATCTATTTTGTCTTCATAATCAAGGGGTATGTTACTTGTGACCTTTAAAATATTTAAATTTAAATATCCTATTCCTTTCAATTTGACTCCATGTATAATAGATAGTGAGTGAATCTACCCAATGCCCATAACAACACCATCAAATAGATCCAACACCTAGACTTTATCCCCTTCTTGGATTTTATCAATAAATGTCTACAAAAATAGAAAAAATACACATTATATTGAGATATAAACACACATTATATTATAAAAATGGAGATGGGTAATGATCACATAGAGAGTTGAGGTAATTCAAACTAATTTTGGGTCCTTTGAGAAGAAAATGATGCCCTGAGGAAAGGGGATTCACAAGGTGCTGATGGAAATTTAGGATATGGTAGAGTTGAAGAGAGTCAAAGGGATAAAATTTTGTATATCAGTTCTCTTTTGAATGCTAGAGGTGGTTATACGTGAAGCTAAGATGGAATAATGCCCTTCCTAATGATATAATGACTTTTTTTCAATACTGGCCAAATATCAAAAGACATTCTACTTATCATTGTTTATGGTTGATAATTCCCACAATTCTAATCTGGGAACTTTGGAAGGAACATAATAGAAGATTGTTCCAAGACAAGGAAACGAGTCTCAAATTTATCCAAAACAAGATTGAAGAAAGTATTGTGGAAATAGTTAACAAAAAATTAAACTCTATTAAGTTAAAAGAACATTTTAAGCATGAAGAGTGACAAAACATTAGGATAGATAAATGACAACTATTATATTACCTCAACTAATTTAGTACAACTATGATGATTATGCTGCACATTCTTATCTAGTTTATCATGATCACTATCAATATCAAAATCATGAAGGAATTTTTGTTTTCTTGCTAATTTGATAAAATTGCTCTGCATGTGGTTTAACCATCATGCAAAAAAATATACAAATCATTCAATAGTCAAGTAAAGAATGCAAGATATAAATTTGTCCAAAAGAACATTTTCTGGATCAATCCAATAATAAAGAAACTGGGTTGAATTTTCCTACACTCAAATTTTAATAATATACACATTAAGATTCATTTGTATATATAATTAACAAATAATAATAAATGAGATCAATAGAGCCTCTTACCTCAGTTGAATCTATGGATTTATGCTCATTCCATGCAGAATTTATAAGTTTAACAAAGGCAACCAACTGTGAAACTTGTTGAGTGAGACCAAATATGCAACTCATTACCTATTGGTAACCTTCATTTGAGTTGACATGATCTAGAGAGGCTCCTACTGGCATTTAATAGATGGTTGTGAAATATCTATTGATGAACTAGATTTCCACTTCATCCCCTTCTTAGATTTACTAGGTCAATATAGTGTTGCCATATAATTGACAATATATTCTACACCTACTTTTCTATTACTATTTTCTACATAAAATACAATGTCAATTTCAACATATAGTCAGTTAAATAAAAAATTGAAATAAATAACACAATGTAAATTGAACCAAAAAGCCATACACTTACTATAAATTTGTCCATTTTGGCCTATATCCTACCTTGACCAAATGTATATCTAGCCCTCACATTATCTCTTTCTCTCTTGCCTCTATTACTCTTTGCCAAATATTCTTCAAAATGCATACTTTCTTTCAATGCCTCCCATTATTTGGGAGATAGAGTGGATTATAACCTCTCTTTTCCCTCCATGATTATTTTATTTCAATTATATCTAAAATTGTTCATGAAAATTCTCATCTTTTGTTTGTAATATATTCTAGATATTTGTCCACCAGTAGTCTCAAAATCATTTTACATTTTTTGTATAACATTTTCCATAGTTCATGGATCTTACTATACAAAACTTGATTTGAAAATATCCAAATGGGCCCTACATCTTACACCTAACTCAGAGGCCTACTTTGTAGCATTTAGTCCAATGGGCTCACCATCTCTCGATACCTCAACCAAGAATGGATTTTTTCCTTATAATTTTCTTTCTTTTGCATTCCTCTCTATAGATATGTACAAATCTTGACTCAATATTTATCTTTTGACTAAAGTAGACACATCTTCTATTTAACCACTACCAATTTTCTGGTTGATCCACTAGTTCCATCAAACACTATAGATGCAATAGGTACACTTTGAGGTACAAAAGATGAAATCAGTCTCTCTTCATGAATTTCATCAACCAAAACTTCATGCTCCTTGGCCACATCAGGTGTGGCATGAGTAGGTAGATCAGTATTAGTCTCCATAAATTTCACTTCAAACACATCTTTTAATGTTGAATAAATTATATGCAAACCTATTGTTCCTTTGCTCTATTTTTTTTTAATAATCTCTCTTAGACTTTGTGCTAAGAGATCATCATGATGTTACACATCACCATGTGATATATCAGGATGCACATCACCATGTGCTATATCAGGCTACACATCACCATGTGTTATATCAAGTTGCACATTACCATATGCTATATCAGGATACACATTATCACAACTATTATTTTCACTAACTATATTTGTTGAATCAAAAATGCATTGGCTTATACAAGATGGTGGAATTGCATCCTTTCTTTCATTTTTTTTTCTCCACATTTTTTTTACACTCTTTTTCTTTCATATAAAACAAAAAAATATCATATTATGTCTGATATACATAAAGCTCTTGCCTATGAAATTTCATGCAACACTATTAAATAAATAATATACTACATAGTGGATTTGCAAATTGCCTATTTATCAAACCAAGAAATTATAAATATTCATTATTCTTGGCCACTTTTTATCTATGAAAGCACTCATAATCTGTCAATGAAATTTCAGCATAATGATCACTATCATCGACTAATTTATGCCTTACAATCCTTTTCCTCATTTCCTGAAGTCCAAATAAATAATAATGTATAAATCAATAACTTGAATTAGTAAAACTTTATTGAGTTTAGAAGTTAAAATGGAAACTTAAAATAGACTTCAGTTTATAGATTAAAAATAATTTACAATAAAAAACCAAGATGTTTACAATTATAGGTATCAAACTATCAATATGACTATCCCTTATTTCAACTAGATATTGAAACTTATGAATCTTGATCACTCCTATATGCATCTACTTTATTTTCTTCCTCAACCCCATCTATGACATGCTCTCCCAATTTCTTCATTGGTAAATCAAAATCTCTTCTTCAAACACTCCATCATTGTCTTCATCCACTTCTTTGAATGTTTCTTGTAAATTAACATATTGCCCATCAGGAATTATATCAACAACTTCCATTAATTTTCATTTGGAATGAGACTCTATTTGAATGACATATGACCATCTTGTGATTCTTACATAATCAATTATAAATGATTGGTTCATTTGAAGAGGGGAAACATACGGCTCATTTGTCTCTGATAAAAATTGTGTTGTATCTGTGTGCACAAATCCATACTCATCGAATTGTATTACAGATGGTCAGATCTACTTACATTTTAATAATATAAGATTATTTTCACCAAAATCTACTTAAATAATTTTTTTTATGAATCCAACATAAAATTTATTCTTAGTTTCATGAAGAAATTCAGCACTAAAAACACAATCATAATTTCTCTTTCCTTTATCTTTTTATTCCACTCTTAAATGACTACCATAGGCCCACATTCCACTAAAATTCATAGACCATAAATGTGGAGATTGTAAAAGATTGATTTACTCCATTGTTATATCTTGACCTTATTATTTTACATCACTGACTATATTAACAATCCATTCTTCAAATTTTGGAAAGGAATCACCTCCAATCAAATCATGACATCTATGATTTTGAGGTTGATGTTGTATCCAATCTTGATTCTGTTCTTCATATTTTCTACATAGAATATTAACATACAAATAGTAAGATTAATAATATAAATGTGTAACTGTAATTGAGTAAATAAATTATTGTGTAATTTTTTTTACCTACGCTACTTATCGAATGAACATGTGTTTTGAAGAATATAGGCATGTATCACACTTATTTATTGATGTGATAGCTTGAAGTGACATACATTTCCTTCTAATAATTCACCTAAAACTCTCTCATCTTTTTCATCATCTCATACATGTTGATTTATTTTTTAAAAACCCTTCATATATTCTATGAAAAATCACATGGCCTCTTGCATTGAATATCCCTCAGACATGTTGCCTTCTAGTTTTGCCTTAGTATGAATTTTTTTAAAAAAAACCTTAATATATCATTCTATAGGATACGTCCATCTCATTCTTACTAGGACACAATGCTCTAGTTCATATTCTAGATGTATTAAAAGATGCATAGAAATGTTAAATATTGTTGGTGGAAATTTCCATTCGAATAGACAAAGGACTTCAACAACATCCTCCCTCAAATTATAAAAGTTTGAAGGATATAATACATGTAAAATCACTCTCTTTAATATTAGGCCCAACCTTATAATTGCCAATCTTGGCCCCTTTTCCAAATATGATATATTTACCACAATAGGTAAAATATTTTTGATTATGACATGATAGTCATGGGTCTTGAGGCCTCTTAAGCCATTAATGTCATTTTGGATTCTAATACTACTACTTACATATCCAGTGAGAAAGTGAGTCTGAGACATCAACTATAAGAATTGTGCATGTTGTTCCTTTTTCCAAACATAAGGAGCACTAGGTTTTCTATATTTTTCATCATCACATTTTTCAACCCAAATATTTTGACAAATATTTAGTTGTCAAAAGTCTTCACGTGATGAAGTAGTATCAAAAGCACCAAAAAGAGTTTCTATAATAACATATGCTATATTTTTCTCAGTATGCATAAAGTCAATAGTATGCTTAATGGATATATCCTTAAAGTATGGCAACTTATAAAATATGCACAATCATTTTACATTGATTTCATTACATGGATCATATCTACTACCAACAATCCCATCATTTTCAATAAATGACATAATTTTTTGTCCATTCTCAACAATGTAATCACACATTATTAACAATGGTACTTCATGATTCTCTTCTTGACCATTGAAACATGTTTTTTATCAATGATATGGATGATCAATTTTAAGGTAAGAATGATGTCAATAATAAATACACTTACACAAACTTCTTGAGTGCCTCACAAAATCCTTAAAGTTGAAAATAGGACATCCATGTTATCCATGAACATTGAGACTAGACAATGTGACATATGTAGGAAGATCATGAATCGTAAACAATAAAGAAGATATTAAAGTGAATTTTATTGAATGACCATCCCTTAAAGATTGAATTACTTCAATTCCTTTCCATAATTCCATTAGCTCATCATATAATGGCTATAAATAAGCATAAATTATTTTTGAACTCACACTTTTATTTCCTGGTATAATAAATGATAGCATTAAGAAAAATGGTTTAGTTGCTAACCATGGAGGCAAGTTATAATTTATTAAAAACACTAGCCAAGTTGACCATTTAGTACTTTTATCTAAGAATGGGTTCACCCCATATAGAGCCAAACCCAACCTTATATTATGAGGAAATTTAGAAAAATCAAGCCATCTATTATCAAATTCCATCCACATCTTTGAATTAGGCACATGTCGTTATTTTCTATTAGTTCTCTTATTTTGGGCATGCCATTGCATAAGTTTAGTAATCTCTCTACACCTATACATTTGAAGTAATTGTGGAATTATTGAAAAGTGGTGAAGAACCTTTCTAGGAACCATAACTAATTTTAACCGTTGTCTATACCTTGTTTCATGACATTTCAAACATTCACTCTCACTTGTAAGATTATTATGAAATAATACACACTCATTCACACATGTGTGGATGTTTTCATACCCTAAGCCTAGCTTAGTTATTTTTTTTTTGCATTGACTTAATTTTATTGAAAATGTGGAGTTAGGTGGTAAGAACAAAGTTAATAATGCCAAGAACTGATCTACACTCTCATTTGTCCAACCAAACACCACTTACAAGTTAAGAATTTGAAGGATTGTTATCAAATGACTTAACTTGAAATTAGCATACACATGATTTAAATCATCCTCCATCAACTTGGACCAATCATCGTTTAGACCCTCTTTCAACATTCTATCAAATTCAAACCCTTCATCTAACATTATTGCCTCTTCATCTATGTTTAGTGCCACTTCATCTATGTTTGTTACCTCTTCATCTCTCACACTCTGTAATTCTATCATATCTTCATAATAATTGTAATCCCAAGGGCTTATACCACTATGCCCATATATTATCATATGTCGATAAATTAGATTTTTTTCTTCTCACCTTTCCACCAAGATAGTCATTACATGGACATGGATATTTGTCCATGTCCCTCTCATTGACTACTCTCTCATCAAATGCATGATATTGATCTATAGTCAACCTTCAACGTTGATCCATCTGTAATTTTTTACACAGAAACAAAAATATTTTGGGGAAAATATCAACAAACTAAAATTTCAAGATTTTTTGAAAATATCGATAAAAAAATCATATTTTTAAAAAAATGTAAAAAATTGTAGTCTAAGACACAAAAACTATTTTTTTTAATTGAAAGGCATTTCCATAGCAATAGAGTTATAGAGAGAAAATAAAATAGAGAGTTTAACTAATGAATTGTAAAAAATAGATTTTTGTAGTTTATATTTAAATTACTGATTACATTACATTGCACATATTTCAAACTCAAAGCATTACTTCACATTGAATAAATAATAACTAGATGTTGATAGATTAAAAAATTTAATTACAATATATTTTTTACAAAGTCAACCTAAGTAGTTATGCAATTACTTCACATTTTATAACTAATAACTAGGAGTAGCTACCAATTACATTTGCTTGTCATGGCATTCTATGAGACCACATTTCTTTGATGTATTTTTTCAAACATTTCACTACCTTGTCTATGCTACCACATTTTTATACATGTCTACCAAAGAATTTTATCAAACAATTCACTACCTTGTTGCTATTGATAAAGCCTAAAATAAGTGCTTTTAAACAAGCTATGGATGCTTAGAAAAAATCTATCAAAGCATAATAGTATGCAATAACATAGACAAGGTAATGAACTGGTTGAAAAAATTCCTCAAAGAAATATGGTCTCATGGTGATGGAATTCCATGATAATCCATAACAATTCACTTGTCATGGCATTCCATCACCATGAGACCACACTTTTTTTATGCATTTTTTCCAAAATTCATAAAATTCATCTTAGGAGTCCATTTTCCTTTTAAAATTATTTCAAGAGTAATTCATAAGCATCCCATATCATGTCCATGTGAAAGACATTTGTATTTTTATCATTGATGTGTTTTTTGTCTCTTACCATATCCCCTTAGTACATTCAAATAGCTTTGGTGGTTGTGTGAGAACCAAGGAAGTGAAAATAAAGTAACTGCTTCCTTGTAAGAACTTCACTTATAGTGTTGTGGTATATAGATATTGGTTATTGTATCCCCATAGAGGTCTTAAAAGTAATTGGTGGGATGGTAGCAAGAGTTTGAGTAGCATATAATATTTTACTATGACCTCGTAAATTTTTTTTTTGACCTATGGTGATGCAATAAAAGCAAATAGTAAAGGTTCACCAGAGCCCCACGATAGATAAGAAGATAAATGGAGATAAGGGCTAAGTCGATAGATAACACATAATATAGCCCTGTGATAGTTCAGAGAAGGTCTTGTGGGCTAGTGGTAAGTGATAAAAGTTATATAAAGTATATCCCATGCTCTCATGATAATTTTATACACAATTCCTTTTTATTTTGATATGTTGAAAGATTACTTATTTTAATTTTCTATAAATACATTTAATCTATTTTACAATCTCATCTATTATCCATGCACTTACTGATCCACTTGATATTGAATTGATTAATATTTTTATACCACCTTCTATTATTACCTTTGATTGGACTTTTATGAAATGAAATTAGAACTATATCTAATTGGGGATTGGTGGATTGGGTGGGGCCAGTTTAGGGTATTTTAAAATGGTTCCCTAAGTTTTATTTATATTTCTCTATGTATACTTAATTATTTAAATTGAATGATATTAGTATTGTGGTTGATTTTTAAATGTGGAGACCACCTTTTTAAAGTTTCATAATAGTTATTATGTTATTTTATGTTTTTAGTATAATAGTGTACAATCTCATAACATTTTGTGACCTTATTTTATGATCATTTTTCATCTATTAAAATTATCAAATTTGAATTCAAAGTCACTTATAAATAGATAAGTGTTGTAACTCATTCCACACATAAGCATTATCAATTACTCACTTAACTTTGAACATATTCATAATATATGAGACACATATTTTGTTATTTAAATATTCTAATCAATTTTATTATTCTATCACACAATGTCTCACTGTTAAAGGGTTAGTTAATGGACATTAGCCACCCAAACCCTAATATACATAGTTAGAGATATTAACTCTCTAGAGTCCACACTCTAAATTTTTCATATATTTTCCTTGACACTCTAGGTCAAAAATTTAACTATAGAGGTACATATTAATATCAAAAAATGAATTCTCTACTAGATAACCCTATTAGGATCATTTTTTATGATGATGGAAACCATCTCATATCAAATCCAAATGTTAGAGCAACAATAATCACATATAACACAGATTTAGGGTCAATTTTTTTACATAGATTTTATGTAACACTCTATATAATATATGTTATTTCTATCTATTTTTGTATTTCAAATAAGGTATTTTAGGCTAGAATTAAGTGGTAAAAGTTATATAAAGTATGTCCTACACTCTTTCCACAGTCAAATCTAATACTTATGGTGATATGATAAATAGTGAAGGGATGCCAAAGGATCCCATGATCTCATGATGGTTAGATCAAAGGTTGGTGATAATGGGGTATGAGGTATAAGGGGTAACATGTATCCTACCATCCTAAAATGATGTGGTTAAAGATGTGGTATAACCATCCAAAATCTCCCACAGTCCCCTGATAGATCTAAATAGGTCTTACAGTGATGTGGTAAAGTATTAAATGTTGAAATGACTATATCTTTGCCCTACCATGGTTATTATTGATGCCTATGATTGAAGTGCCCACCCAACCATTAGATTGAACCAAATAAGTGATTTATTTTTGAAAGACTTGAATGTTAAGATTTTTCAATTTTGTGGCATAAACTAGAGTAATGGAAAAATGATGGGCTTTATAGTAGAATAAAATTTGGAATTTATTTGTATTTTATCATTCAAGTAAATTTAGTGGTGATTATAGATGGTGAATTCAAGCTCTATATGTGAACTTTGGCCATATTCTAACCAGGTAATTCTATCTCATCACTCTCTTCATAAAAGTTGGTATTTAGTTTGTGCTTTATTTTCAACTAGTTTGGTAGAACAAGTGACTATCAAAACCCTAGTTTATAAAAGCATCAAACTATGGCACCTAAAAAATATGAGTCTGCAAGTAAGAGAACTGAACCCCTTGTTCCCAAGAAGTGGTCCTTTCACTAGTCACTATTGGACATTTTGTTAAATTCAATTGACAAAGGGTATAAAAACTATTCAAGGATGTAACAGAGGGGTATCAGGATGATAAAGTCCCTATCTTAGGATGGAACCTTTTTTGGTATTTTTGTGAATAGCAAGATGGATAGGGACTAGTTGCAAACCCATGAAATTTGAATTTGGATAATCTTGTGGTACCAAATGTATTAATTGATGTGGATTTAATCAGGATATTGGCACAACACTATCATCTATCCACCAAAATTGTCAAGTTGCTAGATGGGTCACCATTAGTGGTTGTGGACAAAAATGCAATCATTGATTACTTCATGCTCAACAAGCAAACCCTCAAAAAATTTGAATTGAAGAAGAGTGAACAAGAATATACCAGTCTAAGAAATACACATAAGAGTGATGAATTACCCATGTATATGAGGAAAGGGGTCAACAATAGAAGGATTTCAATCCCAGCCACTGTAGTTGAGCCTTTTCCAGTTGATGAATTTGTTGTGTATTTCAAAAGGACATATTTTTATTTATGTCAAGTGCTAGGAATTGATGCCAAAGATAGAATTCTAGTTGGCATGATGATGGCCATGAGAATATAGAAACTAGAGGTTAATGTTGAGTATGTTATTACATCATTTATTGAGAAGAAATTACATGATGGATTTTTGTAAATAATGGAGAACAAGACACCTATGGAGTTCAAATATTATTATTATTTATTATGTCATTTAATTTTGTATCAAAACAAAAGGAATTGGTCCAATGGGATGGACTTGAGCATGATTGATCAAAAGAGACAAATATTACCTACACAGTGTTAGTGTTACAAATGGGACACTCATTAGAACTATAACAATGTTGTGTTTCATGATAATTTCTCAGTCATAATAATGAATTCCCTTGGTAGAAGTTTTCCTAGATTGACCAAAGAGGTCAAATAAATGTTGAGGCCTCTTGATCATAGGCTAGAATATGGTCACAAACATAAATTTTATTGATTGGTATTTCTTTCCTGACCATACTATAATTAGAGTATATTGGTGTACTCAGCCACCCCATGTGTTGTCAAAATTTATGCCAAACATAATTGTTTTTCTTGAATTCATGTGGTAGATGCTCTAGATGGAGAAAGATGTGATGAAAAAAAAAAGGGCACATTTATTCTATATTCCATTATGTTTGGTGAATGGTACATTAGCAAACATACCTTGGAGGAGTTGCAAGCCTTTTTGAAGGCTAAATATTCTTTGAAATCAGGGATAGAAAGGGTTTGTTATCCAGAGGGTCACATGAACTTTGTTAGACAAGTCATCGTTATGAGGATGGGGATATCTCATCAAATCAATTTTTATAAGGATGTGATAAAAATTGTGTCACTTTTGAAGAGGTATATAATAGGAAAAGAAAATGGGAAATTTTGAAGAAGATTTAGGATGACAAAAGAAAATAAAACCCTATTTTTTTAGGATTTTTTGTTGAAGAGAAAGAACCTTTAAAAAGAATAGATTTCATAATTGATAATTTTAAAAAAATATATGGAAAATATGATAAGCAACCTACAAAGGCTACCAACCTCCCTGTCAAAAATCCAATAGGAGTTGTGATTCAAGAACCTAGTCTAGATACAATGTTAGTGAAAGATCCATTTGTTTCTAATTCACCACTTACCAAAAGATAAAAGACTGATGATGTTTCTCTACTGGTTCCATATGAAATGACTAAAGGAGTTGGTGACTCTAAGGAGGTGGCCAATATTTTGAGGCATATGGGAGAGGAAGAGGAAGTTGATCAACCCCTTATTGGTTAAGAAATAGAAGCACACAAACCAAAAGAAAGAATGGATATACATGCACAAGATGAGCTTGAACTACAAGAAGATGAAAGGGTTGTGGCTTCTATGAGGTTCATTAAGGATGATGATTTCATTAATACCCTAGAATTCAAATATTTTTGGCTCAAAATGAAGATGAAAGAATTTGAATAAAAGGTGGAAATAAATAAAATGGGTGCCAATGAATCTTAGCATGATCAAATTATGACACAAGCTTTTAAGGATTTAAAAAATGATCAAATAAATGTTAGCCCTGATGAGGCTAGACAAATTGTTTTGAAGAGTAATATGTTGATCATCCCTGGCCTTGAATTGAAGAAAATGTTTTTATTAGACTAAATGATAAATCAAGATAGCCCCATGATGGTTTTTGAGTTTGATTATGAGAATGGTGTCAGTGGTTTTGGGTTTAACCCAAAGACAAAGACTCTGTAAATATGAGCCATATAGAAGAACACCAACAAGCCAAGATTGCTTGATTTAGTCCAAGAGTTTAGGGGAATAGATGTGGTGAAAACATTTTAGGATACATCAGTGATTGAAGCTACCACCCTTACTATGCACTCTATAATGTCTGCACAAGTTGTTGTCAAGAAAATGGAGCAAAGATTTCTCGACTATTAAAAAACTAAAATTGATATGAATGATGAAGTGAATAGGCTATATTTGGAAATTTTCAAACTAAATCAATGGTTAAAGGGTGTTGATTCTCAAATCCAATTAATTGTGCCATATCAAGCCTCTTTGCCACAAATAACTAGCGATAATACAGTCCCAGTTGATTAGTTGAATGCATTGAAGTTGAAGTTGGAGAAATAAATTAAAGATTTGAAAAATCAAAATGAGAAGACAAAGGATGACGCCAAATTGAAAATATTTGAGAAGATTTTGGAATATAGAGTAAAATTGGTTGTTGAGAAGTTGGGAGATGTGCATGAATGTTATTCTTCCTTGTCTTAGGCCACTGATCAGTTGAATTTCAATCTTTATTTTTTGGATACAATATACAAGAAATGATAACCTACACACCATACATTGATAACCTTGTGCAAATTTATACAAAGAGATCTAGGTCCTCCTACCTCACTCAAGATAATAGAGAAGATCATGAAAATGATCTTAGATGAATTTTAGTATGTGAATGGTGAGAGCCAAAAAATGCAGGAAAAGATTGATTCTTTTGCTACCTTCAAACACTAGTTTATTCCTTTGATTTTGATAGAGGATAAAAACATCAAAGGTTTTGATGCATGGAAAAGTGAATATGGTTAAACAGTTTCTCAAGTCATTTATTTCTTGAAAAAATATCAAAACATAAATATTCTTAGTTTCAATGTCATTTTAGATAAAGTAATTACTCTAGATGCTAGATATACAAAGTTCATAATTGATGTCAAAGTGTTTCTAGAAAAAATATAGGAAAATCACTAGACCAACCTACTCTATATCCAATAATATAAGTGGCCTAATGATTTCATAGTATACCAATGGGAGAATCAATATTTGACAATTGAAGAATTAGCAAGCCAAGTATGTAGAGGAGCAATGAAAATCAAGTTGGCATCAACATGGTACCAAAAAATCTTGGACGTCCTCCTGTTTTATATTTTTCTTGTTTTTATGCTTTCCAATATGTATTCAAAATATATTTTGTGGTATTTTTAAGACTTGTCAAAAAGTATATGTTGTAATAGGTCATATTAAGGGATAGGTATATGAAAATTCATTTTTTGGAATGTGAAAGGTCTGAAGCTTGTATCTTCCTTAGCTCCTATAATAAGGAAACCAAGAGCTTGGGAAAGCTCTCTAGATATTTGATTTTGGAAAAAGACATTGTATGGCCCGCTCTTCAAAGATATATCAATAATAGAAAACCACATTTCTCTAGTGCCATATATCTAATTCTCAATTAGTTATTGAATAGTCATGTTATACATTATTTGGTTGTCTCCATTTTTATTTCTCCTTCTTATTTGAATTAAGATATCAAGTATATATTTAGTTATTCAAAACATATTTGCTATTTTTTGGTGGTTTATCTAATTAGGTTTCCTTAAGTAGGGATTAAATTCCATTGAATAGATCAATATAACTTGGAGGATTCAATTTGGATAATTAAGAAGAGCCAGGTAATAATAATCTTACATATCTACTCTAGTCGTAGACAATCCCATGCCAAGTAATTCAAGTTGTGGCTAGATAGAAAGAACAAGTCTTTCTGTGAATAGACTCTGTTACCTAATTTTTGAGAAAGGCATTGATCAATTTTTTTCCAAAATCATTTCCTTGTTTCATATTCAAAAATTAAAATTTTAATTTTTTGTTGTATAGGAGTAATAGTAAAATAGAAAATTAAAAAAAATCTAATTCAAATCATATGCCAATTTGGATTAGGCTGAATTAGATGATTTAATTGAAAAAATTACATAAATCCCTTAATCTACTCTAAAATCACCACTAAATTTGAGGAGTAATTAATCATTGGTGAATATAAAGTAACACCCACCTGGGAAAAGCAAAGCCTACAATGTATGGAATCCTAACCACTTGGGTTGATTATGTCAGTTGGCCAAATTGGTTACACAACCTAATCATAAAGCTTGGCATCCTTTTACGGTTTTGCATACTATAAATTTGAGAACCGACATAAGGCTTTGGAAATTTTAAGAAAGGCAAATCACATAGATCCATGTGATGCCCATGCATTTATCAAGATGGGTGAGTTATTAATATCATTAGACCCCAGTGTATCCTTAGATTCTCTTAAGATGCCAAAGTCTCTTTTGAAGAAGAGTAGATAATAATTACCCATTGAATTGTTAAACAACATTGGGGTTCTTCATTTTGAGCATGATGAACTAGAGTTGGCTTAACAAACTTTTATGGAGGCATTAGGAAATGTTGTTTTGCCTCTACATAAATATTTGTGGTTAGTTTTATGTATTTTTTACTTGTAGGATTCTCCAAGTGAGTGAAAAAGGTAGTTTTCATGAAGGAATGGAAAAGATGTGTAGAGCCTTTGAATTATACTTGTATTGTGTAATGGCATTGAATCATTTAGCAAACCATTTTTTTATTCACATGGTAGCACTTTCTTATGGAACAATTGACTAAGATAACTCTTATTTCAATTGACCACCCTCTCATGAAATCTCATTTATATTATAATATTTCATGATCTTATCATATTAAAGGTGATTATGACACCATTGACAGCTACTACATGGCATTAGTCAAGGAAATCCAGAGGCCACAAGATTTTTTGGATAGGTTCAATTGAAGTTGGGAGATCTTAAGAGTTCTCTCTCAAATTTTGAAAAGGTTCTAGAGGTCCACCATGAGAATTGTAAGATATTAAAAGCTATATGCCATATATATGATCATCAAGGGTAGGTTGAGAAGGCTTTAGAAAATTTAAGAAAGGAAACTCACATATATCCACATGATGCCCATGCATTTATCAAGATGGGTGAGTTATTAATATCATCAGACTTTAGTGTAACCTTAGATTCTCTTAAGACAACAAAGTCTCTTCTGAAAAAGAGTAGAGAAGTACCCATTGAATTATTAAACAACATCAAGGTTCTTCATGTTGAGCATGATGAACTAGATTTGGCTCAACAAACTTTTATGGAGGCATTAGGAATGGCATTTGGGTTGAATTCATAAATAAAATCCCTAGTTCCAATTCAATAATTTTTTTTGTGCACTTTAAGGATATGTAATTCTTCCAACGACTAGAAGAAGGTGGTGTTTCACTTGATTTACAAGTTCAATTTATATATGCTCTAAAATGCATAGAGGAAACTAATGAAAAAATAGTCCCCTAAACCCTAAAATTCTTGTATGGTTTTGGTACTTAGCTGCTTATGTAACTACTATAAGTTTCTAATTATAAAGCTATAGATTTTATTTTTAAGGTAATGAGGGCTTTGAATTACCTCTGAATTCACTATAGAGGGCATCCCCAAATTTGAATTCACTACAGAGGTCCTCACCAACTTCAAATTCTTTGCAACAAACTCTAAATTCTTTACCTACCTTTTTAGAAATCTCTAGATCCTCTCCAAATAAGATTTATCACCTATGTAAGTAGCTGATATAACCCAAAATGCCTCAGTGCCAGGCTAATTACCAACTAATGAAACAAGGAAATATTCAATGAATAATGAATCGCATGTAATACACTCCCACCAAAAATATTTTAAAATTTTGTCTAATTTATATTTGTGTAACTGTTTAGTCATTTTTATTTGTATTACTAAATAATTTTTTAGTCTATGACTACATTAGTCATTTATTTAATCATTTATAGCTGAGTTGCAAAAAATTAGTAGAATTTAGACATTTTTAGTTATTGTGACTAAATGTTTTAGTCATGTAGTCATTTATTTACTAAATTCTACTAGTGTATGTTGTGAAATACATGGTATAGCAATGATAATCGACAAAATATCTCAAGATATAGCATAGTTTGTAAAAGATATTGTTAGATCAATAGGGATATGCCTATATAGATGTAACAATGTAATAGTATGTGTAATGTATTAAATTGAAACTAGAACTAGAAGTCTTTTTAGTTGTTAATTGTTAATTATTAGCATGATGTCCATCATGGCATCCAAGATAGAAAGATAATGCATGATATGGATCATGGTATTGCAAATAATGACAAGCAAACAAGCAAACAAGGCAAGAAATAAGAAGCATACAAGAGTGGCCAAGGGGCCAAGCAAGTAAGGGACATGAGCACATATCACTCAAACTATAACACAAGCATACAAGGCATGATCAAATGCTACATACACATATAATTGAAACAAACAAGGTTGGCATGAAAGACACAATCACATATAAGAGTAGAATCAAAGGACATTTGAAAATGTCCTAAGGCACACACAAGAATAGAAGCAAAGGACATTGGAAAATGTCATAAGGCACATACAGAAGATAAATATATACTAAGAAATGACATTACATCAAGATACACTAAGAAATAAAAGAAAGCATGTAAAAATTGGAAATACAATCGCATCTAACTAATCAAAGCAAGAAGTGAAAGTATGCAAGACATGTTAGTACAAGACTAGGAATATGCTAAGAAAATATACAAATTATATATACTAGTGAGTATCAATAGAGTAATCTATGTAAACTAGTAATTAATGAACATCAACATGATAAATAGAATGTGTGGTATAGGAATGACATAACATGGATGGTTTAGTCATGTAGAAGATGCCCCTAGTGGGTATGTAGATCAATGTGTGTCTCTAATGTAGAAGTAGGATGCCCCCTCAATCGGTAGAGTAAAGCAATCAAGGATCTAAATGTCACTGCACACACTCAAAGAAGATCAAGTGAAGCATGGTAATGTAGATAAATTGACAAATAATAGCATATAATAGTAAATTTAAGTCTAACATTGTAGTAGAAATGTAAAACATGAATAATGCATACAATCAAAATGTTTTTGGTATTTTTGGATTATTTACATGTTTTTATATTTTGAAATATTTGAATGTTTTTGGATTTTTTATATTTTGAATTATTTTTTATTTTTTTGATATTTTGATCTATGTACAATCAATCATGATGATACTATGTATAAGAAATACTAAGAAACTATGTACAAGAAAGACTAGGAAGAAATGATACTAACTGGTGAGTCTCAGAAGAGACTCCCTATCATGATGTCTTGTATCAAATAAAGGAATCATGCATGATTGTGAAGCATGAGGGAATGGCTAAGAATAAAAATCTAAATATTTAGATTCATTATTGGTATCTTTGAAATCATAATAACCTATATTGTTTCACTCATCATTATCATCTTGATTTTGAACCAATAGAATACTAATGTTGACCTTTGTTGTATATATATATTTTTCTTTGATAAATTGTGTCTATGAATTATTTGCTTTTGGATGTTCAATAAATCCCAAAATTTGCTGACAAATATTATTAGCTGCTAAAATAGTAGTGATGCCTTGAGCATGCTTGCCCAACCCTTGAACTTGATAATCAAACTACTGTAGATATTTTTGACCAGACCCATACTAATTTGAAAGTTGAGACTTATTTTGGAGAGTTATATTTTCATCCTTTTCATGTTTTACCTATAATTATGGTACTATTTGTTGCTCTAATTTTGATTTTTGATCCTTTTGTTGTTATGAGTTTTGATTTGGTAGTTTTGTTTTTGGATTTGACCTTTGTGAATGTGTTCATGTGTCACTATGGATTACTTGACTAATTTAACTTGTATATGTTCCTCATTAGAAATTATCTATTGTATATTTTGTTTCAATTCCAAACATGAATCTATGTGATGCCCATGCATTCTATGATATGCACAATGATATCTGGATCTTCTCAATAGATGTAGAGGAGGTACTTTGATCAACTTAGAT
The DNA here is from genome assembly GCA_037957365.1 of Torreya grandis. Lineage (NCBI taxonomy): Eukaryota > Viridiplantae > Streptophyta > Pinopsida > Cupressales > Taxaceae > Torreya > Torreya grandis. Next base: position 5,503,738 of record JARHVA010000104.1, read on the forward strand.
TTAATAATTTCCATTATTACCTCACTTAAAATCTTATTTTATCTTTGAATACTTTTAAATCACTATTTATAGATTTACTTTGTTGTGATTTCTTGTTTTGATATGTAACATTTGTTGCAACCAATTGACTAGGTGAAGGTGCATATACATGATTGACATTAGGGTGCATTTGAAGCTTTTGTATTATACTCTAATTTTATAATGTTTTGTTCTTTTCATGTAATATCTGATTATAAAATTGTAAATCTGAAAATAACTTACTCATACTAGTGATTTGATCCCTTAGAGTCTCACAAGTGCAAACCCTAGTTGTTTTGAATTAAACATGTAAACACATATGTTGAAGAGGTTTTAAAGAATATATATGTGGAATGTATGAATTAGGAACAATATAATTGGCTGCCTCACCTTTTGGATGGGTGATAACATGGACCTAGTTAGAGGGAAAGTAGATATCACCTTCTTGGGGGAGAGGAAGAGAAGGAAACTATTTCCTGTGCATAGGATATCACATTGAAACTTGACAGGTGGTTGTTAACTTATGCAATGGATCCTCTAGGTAGAAACCATGTATGTGGGATAAAATACATGTAATTGGAGTTATAATTTTTATAAAAATATGTTTATAAATAATATTCCAAATGAGATATAGCAAGCAAGGGATAGAGCGCATGGAATTGTGCATTAATGCATAAATAACTTTGACATATGCTATGATATTTTAAATGTGTCTAGCATGATAAACATGAAAATTTTACCATATGAGAGATAGATAGTAAGTAATGAAACCTTGTATTAAATAAAAGTAAACATTTCTTTGAAGGAGAGGGATAATATTATGTGTAACAATAATTTTATTAATATCATCCCATATTATGAAAAATAAGCATGAAATGCAAAGAATGAAGCTTTGTACTAATATATGGTAAATTTCATCATTCATGTACATGATAGGACCAAGTATGGTCTCCTTATTATTTGTAAGAAATGCAAGAAATATGTGTAAATAAGTGAGATTCATTTTTGCTGTTATGTGAAATCTAATTTTAGATGTAAGGTGATACCTCAAGCAAACATTAGTATATGTAACTAAAGTTTTGAAAGAAATATGATTTTCAAAATTACTATGGAATTTTGAAATTTAAAGTGAACTTTTGAGTTAGTTATGCAAGTAAAAAATTAGAAATTTATTGAAAAATTGGTGATTTAAAGAAACCTAGAAGATGCAACTAGGGTTTTGAAAAATAAATATTTCTAAAAATTACTATTGAATTTTTAAATTTGAAGTGATTTTTAAATTTGAAGTGATTTTTTTTTTAATATTTTAGTAAAAAATTAGGAAATTATTGGAAAATTACTGGGAAAATACCAGGACCTAATATGGATAACTAGGGTTTGAAAGAAAATTATATTAAAATTACTAAGAAATTTTAAAATTTAATGCTAATTTTTTATTTTATTATGTAGGTAAAAAAATAAAAAAAATATAGGAAAAATTATTAAAAAATTTCCCTTAGGGTTTCTAGGGTTTTTATCTGCAAATGAAGTAAGTCGGGTTCACCAAATGATTTAACCTTTTTGGAAATATTAGTGTATTAATCCTAATTTAGTTAAAGGGTCTAGGTAGTAAAATAAGTAAATAAATATGCAATAATTAAGCTACTAATTTGTATAATTTGATTTTAATTTAAGCTTTTCTAAAAATAGTAATAATGGTAAGAAAATAAGACTTAGATGGAACCTAATTGATATAACTGAGATAGAGGCTAAAATTCATTGTGAAGAATTAAGACACTATCACAAATTAGGATCTGGCCTTCATTTGGGAAAAGGATAGGATCACTAAAAATAGTAAACCTTGGTATCTGGCACTATATTCCACCTCTACCAATTTTTTCCTTAAGATATGAGATTTTTGGTTTTATTATGTGACCCTGCCTATGAAGTTTTGATAGATGGAAGTCTGTAGAGCTCCTTATAGAGCTATTTTTATCTTCAATCCCTAGACTCAATTATGCTTTGACCAACTTTGAGAAAGAGGGGAGATTAGTGTGTGTAAGATTGACTGAACGTGTTTCTATACCCCTTATGTGGGAATTCTACTAACATATAATTACTTCAAAGAGGGATCAAGCCATATGTAGTTCTCCCACTTAATGTGCTTTGTGAAATAGTGTGTATGAAGATGAAAAATGCTAAATTGGGTGTGTTTGAGATGACTAGGGACTGGTGTAAGTATTTAAATAAGCTATAAATAGTATTGGATAGTTGTATGTAGAGAATAGGGAAATATGATTGAGTAGTCTTACTTATATTCTTTGCTTGCTTTGTTATTTTTTCCAACCCCTTCTAAATGAAATTTGAATGGGCTTTGATAGGGATTTGCTGGTCATGTGTTAAATGAAATCATGCTAGGCTAACATAATTAAGAAGAGGAATCGATGAAAAATGGTAATCTAGGCTCAAAATGTGATTGGACAAGAATGCTAGAAAGGGGACACCCTAGGGTCTAGTGTTATAATCCAAGTTGGGTGTTATTATTCAGAGGGTATGAGACCTAAGGGGATATAATAAGAATGGAAAAAGGGTCCTAAATAATCTAGAATGAGGTCTTGTAAGCTGATGGATGGTTAGGAATTAGTGAAAATGTGCTTAGAAGGGTCATGAAAACAAGTAGGAGGGACTTATGGGATGGATGTCATAAGTCATACTCAAGCTACCAATTTTTGCATTTTATATGACTACAATATCAATGTAGATGTATAGAATATATAACACCTTTCTATATTATAATAGGTCCAAATAGACCCATCCTTTCTCTATAAGAACCAAGAGCCCATATATACATACACAAATCCTTCTTAAAGTGGTGAACACTATTATAGAAACAACCCTGCCTGAGCAAAAATATGAACCAAAGGTCCATATTTAACCTTAATGGTGATCCATATGTGTTCCTTATATCTTACTACATCATATTGAACACTCCATGGTATTTGAACTAGATTAAATGGAATCAAGATGACCTTATAAAAACCTATTTTCCATGGTCAAAAATATCCTCTCAACCTCCATCAAGAATCCTAGGCTTGCCTTTGCTCTAATTGGCTATCAAAATCTGACTCGACTCATTGACATATTGACTCATCTTACTCCATTAATTTTGACCTATATGAATCCCCAAAAGTCATTGATCCTCTACTAATTGAAAATTAAATTGTCACTTACCATGTATGCATTTTATCTTGAGATTCACTAACCACTTTGACCTCTACCCACCATTAGATTTGAATGATCGATTGAATGCCAATTATTGATCTATTAGGACCCACTCTTTGAAAGCCAATGACTAGATCATGATTTTAAAATTAATGTCCTCACTACCATAAAAATACATTCATGAAACTATAATTTATGTTCATACAACCATCAAATTTAAGATCAAATGGATTTTCTTTTCTCTATTTGAAACTTGACGTCTGTGTGACTATCAATATGATACTAACTCTGAAAGCTTGGATCTTGAAGCACAAAAGCCATGGAGGCACCAATTTTTTAGGAGATGTTATTGAGGCCAAAATTAATGAACCCATTTAATATTCTAGTCCCAAGAGAATTATAAGTTAAAATGTTATATGCATAAGTTGGTTGGTCCACTTGATCCTGCGTGACATCCCGGCTAAAAAATGGCTAAGTATGGAAACTTAACAAATTCTACCTAAGAATCCAAATTTGAACATGCATAAATTATAATTCACTTTATTGGATGACCTAAAACTTGTATCATGTGTTCTTAAGACTAAAATTAACAAACCCATGTGACTGTTCTCTCTTAGTACCCTAACACATGTAGATATAGTGTCAACAAATTGCCTGCGCAAAATTTTTGCCACTAGCCCCAAAATGTCTATATGAACATAGTGAAGAAATAGATGAAAACCATACACTTCCATAATAATTCTAATTACTCTTGAAATTTATAAGGGTCTCTACAACTTATCCATTTGATCATCCTTTAACAACCTACTCCATATGGTTATAAGCTTGGTATGTGCGCTAAAAATGGCCAATAGCTACATGATGGGAAAAGTATGGGGAAGTAATTAAGAACACTTAATTTGTGATTCCTTAATAAATATCAATACTAAAAGTCTAATATAAATCATACATAAAATTACAAAACAACTTACAAGCTATCACATAGGTTATCAGTGTTATGAATAAAATGAGAGGAATTCACAAAGAGTTTATGATGGGTAAGCACATCATAATCATTGTATTCATAAATTAATAAAGCATTAAAATAATTATATAGGAACTAATATTCACTTAAAATTGAAATTAAACATGATTTGATAAATAAAACATGTGTTCATTTAAAATTTGAAATTTCATTCATCAATATAATGAGTTTTATTACAAAGATAAATCTTGGCCAACTCTTTAAAATTCAAAAAAGGGTGAAGGATTCCACAGGTGAAATCTTGGTTTGATTTTGATAAAAATTTTAATATAAAAATTTCCATTACCCTAAAATTACAATGTAGTTTTACTTTTATAATTAAGGAAGGGATTTACCTTGAAGAAGAGTGAGAATTCCATCTAAAGCCATGATGGCCACTCTTGGTGGTTATAACTACATAATTCTAAAAAATTTGACAAAATCATTCTTTGCTTACCCAAAAAAGATTCATAAGGGACCAATCAATTAATATGTGGAGGTATACTTGATGAAGATAAAATTCCCAAATGCTTTGACTTTACCTCCTTGGCCTTTTACTATGGACCATCATGAGGTCAAACTCCTAATATAGATTAGCGAATGTTAATTGAAGGCTATCCTTGAAGATTATCTTAGCATGGGCTATCCAGTTCATTTGGTATATCCTAGAGTGGAGCCTCCATTGACACTTGGAATTTAGACACCTGGCTGATGCTCACTATGCAGATTGAGTTGAAAGTTTGAAGAACTACCTGAGCTCCCTCCTTATTTGCTTTGGCCACCTTTCCCCTCATAACCTAGTCAAAGTGACCCTGTTAGACTCCAAATTCACCTCTATCTAGTAGAGTACCATCCAGGTGGAATAACATTGAGATATTTACTTCTTTGAAATAAACCAATATATTCTTCTTGTCATCTTCTAGGGATCCCATCACCATTTAGGCCAAGGCAAGCCACTCCATAATAGTCTTCATGATCTTGGCATAACTTTGATATATGCCAAAATATGAAATGGGAATCAATTTGATATCTAGGTACATGCCTTTATTAATAATAAAAATCAACTTATGACACTTACCATCAATTATAGTGACCCTCTCTAGATAGTATTGGGTCTTTTGGATAAATACTTGGGTCTCTACCATAGTCCTTACCACCTTTCTTAGAGTTGAAAAAAGTTGTAGGAGGGCATAATTGATATAACCAATTATCCTAGAAGGAAAGAAGCTCTTTAAATCTGCCTCAATAGTTCAAACCTAGCTCTACATGCCTCAAGAAGATTCTATGACATATCATGTGTCACCCAAAGAACTGAGAGTGAGTCTTTTACCATTTTCTCTTTTCCCTGAGGAGTCCTTACCTTAGTGAGATAGAATAAGTCCTATTAGGTATACCAGACCACATGGTTTCCATTTTGCATGAATTTATAGGTGAGGATTATCTACATCCTCCTCATGGTGAAATTTAAATCTTATTATACTTCTAGGGTGCCTTGTATCATCATATACATCACCTATGATACTAGAACCATTCCCTAGGTCTTGGGAGGATTGGCAGGGTGGTAGAGATGGTAGTGATAGGCAGAGGATGATGTTAAGGAATGGAATAATTGGAGGGAGTGAATGATGAAATTAATGTAGGAGGATGAGGCATGGGGGTGAAAGGGGGAAACATGAATGGTGAGGCCCAAGGTAACATCTACACTCACTATTGACACTTGGTCATGCCTAGTTGAGGGGCAATGACTCAAAGGAGGGGGTATTTAGTAGAAGGGATGAGATTGGATAATTGAATATTAATCCCTAGGGGCATGAGGTGATGGAAAATGGGGGATAAAGATATATGAGAGGAGCTAACAAGGTTGGTGTTAGATGAGTAGAAGAGACTGGTGGGGAAGTCATAATTGAAGTAGTTAGTACATGAATTATGGTTTGAGCATGAAACACCTTTCACTTATTTTTTGGAATTTTACCTAGGTCAAATATATATGTTTCTATGGAAAGAGGTGATGTAGCAAGGGATATAGGGGTTGACTATGGGAACTATTGCATTATCATAAGAACTACCAAGATGGTCCTAGTTATTAGATATGTGCACATGGGTGAACTTACTCCTAAAATAGTTGAGGTGGCTAATAGAAATGAGGAACTTATAGGTACTTAAATATAAATAATGGAAAGGAGGATAAGGATATATGAGAGGAGCCAAAGGGGCTAGTTTTAGAGGAGCAAAAGGGACTAGTGGGGAAGGCATAATTGAAGTATTTAGTACATGCATTACTAGTCAAGTGTGAAATGCCTTTCACTTATTCTACAACCCTTTACCTAGGTTAGCTCCAAACATTATTATGGAAGGAGTGAATGTAGCGAGGGATGTAGGGGTAAACTATGGGAACTACTACATTATTAGAGGAACTACCAAGATGGTCCCAGTCACTAGAGATGTTTACATAGGTAAACTTATTCCTAGAAACATTAAGGAGGTTGATAGAGATGAGTTACTCATAGGTACCTACATCTAAAGAATGGTTGATGGGGGCACTGAGAAAGTTCTAAGTTAGAAAATGGAAGGGGTGGATGGAAACAAATAAGGTAATATGTTGGGGATGGCAGAGGCTATGGATGTTTGGGCAAAGATTAGAGGGTGGAATTTTTAAAAGGGGTGGTGGTGGAGGAATAGTTTATGGAAGATGTAGGGAACCAAATGGTGTCACAAGAGGTAGTTAGAAAGTGTAGGGAGTTAGGGGAGGAACTTGTATCAGTGATTATTATTGATCTTAATTTGTATCATTTTCAAGTTTCTATTGATGTCAAACCTCACATCTTAGGTAGCCTAATGTCAAGGTGCCTAGTGTGGAACCACCTTGGGACACTTTCTACCCAATCATGAGTTTGACTTGGTTAGGGATGGGGTAGTTGATCTACTAGAGGTGGAGGATTTATAACCATGGCAAGGGGATCTACTAGTGATGGGGGATAAAGCATCGAGATCCCTTATAGGATTATTCTAAAAATTACAAGGGGATTTAGTGTGGTATCCCCTAAAGACTAAAAAAATGCATAAGGGGCTAGGGAGGGCCTGATTTGGACCTTCTTACCCTTATCCTTCCTATAATATATGATCCTTATGAGAACTTCTTGGTCATCCATGGAATTTATATATAAATCATCATCATCCCCTAGTTGGCGGACATAATTGAGATTGAGGTGAGTTTAATACATTTTAAATGGGTTTAGATCATGTCTTTTAGGTCCCAATCTTATGGTTTAGCTCTACCAAAGGACAAAGAGACTTGACCCATTTCCATATTCTATAGGGAAGGGAAAGATCAGTACGCATGATGATTGGAAATGATTGAAAGAGATAGGTGGGCATTTTATTGGTGACTGATACAACATTTTAAAACACCCTTCACCAATTGATAAGTAATTCCAATCTTAGAAAGATGATCTAGGATGTGATAGGGAAAGCATAGGGTTTACTTAAGAATACCTAAAACCCATATAATTATGTCCTCTTAGAGATACCATTAGTCTTTGATGGGAACCAATGATTATGATTTATTTTGATATATGAAGCATATAGGCCACATTGATCATTCTATATACCACTAGGTATAAATTCTCATAAATGTATCAAATGTAGTTTATGTATTAGTGGCCATACAGTTTGTATAAAACTATATGGACCATAGGGATATCAAGAACCCATGTAGGAAAGGTAAAGGGCTTGAAATTGAGCGTCCCACAGACTGAATCGTTGACATAAATCATCATGTAAAAGTGTTCCCCTACTTGTGTATCTGATATGGCCTTGACCATGTTGAAATTAAATACTCCTCCCAGGTCAGGGAATTGGGTTCCATCCAAGATCATGTGAAGCAAGGTCACCCATAGTATGTTGACATGAAAGCAATTTAGGGCCTTGAATAACTAGTTTAGTAGTATCATACCAATCCATATCTCTTCATTTAAGGAATGAATTATGTATGCATTAACATCCTCCTTATTTACCCATTTTATGTCCAAGTTCTCTACCTAGTACTTAAGCATGTTGTATATTTGAAAAGTGTCAATACAGGTCTGCACCACTACCAAGTCATATGAAAAATTTGAGTCCAAGAGATTGTAATAGGATTTATAGGATATGCCTGAGATTTTTTCAACCTCATGTTTACAGTTGGATGAGTATAACTAATCATTAATGCCATCCTTCACCCACCTAGTAGTGGGGAATAGCTTACCAAATAAGTCAGTGTAAGGGAGGACTTCAGGCTTGGCTATAACTTCATATAGGCTACACTTTTGGTATGCTCACAAGGCATCTTCAAATTTAGCTTAATCATCATAAATAATTCAATCTTTTAGAACTTGGTTGATGGACTTGAATATTTAATTATAATTTTTAAATCGGGTGAAACCATTTGGGAATAAAGTGTCCCTATATTTAGGCTCAACCTTGGGGTTCAAAAATGAAATGACCATTACATCAAGATAAAATTTGGAAAAAATGCTCTGGTCTAAAGAGAAGGTGGAAAAATAAATAGGTGGGAGTAAAAATTAAGGAGGTTGAATCTGGGAGTTTGGAGATACTTATAAAAATATAAATTTGTACCCTTACATTAATGATGTTTGGTGACTCATTTATCATGGATTCAAATTTGAGTGGGTGGATCAATCTTCCACTTGATTCCCAATCTAGAGTTAAATTTGGAGTATATGATTACACATTGCTTACTAGATCTAGGAAAGGTGATGTGAAAATTTTAAATTATCTAATCAAGGTCTAGTTATCTATTTAATCAATGTCTATAATGGGGTAAGTTCATGGCCACCTCATCCTTAAATCCTCCCAAGATATCTAATTTTTCACCACTTATCACCTCTTGACTGAGCCTCATGTTAACAATTGATACCTAAGCATAGCCCAATTCTTCATTACTATATCCTCAAGGTGTATGAGATGTTAGTTGAGGACATGTGGAATCCTTTGATTAGCCCCCAAAATTCCACCCATGATTCATTTTGGCCATCCTAGGGCCTTAAGGGACCCACCTATTAAACTTCTTAGTTATACCATGTGTCATACTATGATACATTGAGCTCTCCTAGATTTTGACATTTATATCAGACAAAAGGAGAATAACTCTTCTAACCACAAGCCATGTGACACTCCATCATTATGTTAGACTCTCCTAAGAACTAACATATATATCAAATTGGGAGACTAACAATCATGATAATGATGAGAGCTTCATTGGTTAGATTCAGGCACTTCTAACCTTCAAGGCATGCAGTGTCTTTTTATTTGGTCATGATCTCCTAGGTTTTGACAACTTTATCAGACTAGGAGACTAACCACTATGTCATTAGTTTATGTGTTACTCACTATTGGGATGGGATATTTTAATATTTGACATATCTATTAGGTCTGAGAGACTATCCATTCTCTTTTAGTGTGGCAAAATTGACTAGAGTACTGATGATGTCTAACTTGAGGCCATGTGGCACTTCATGATTGAATTAGGCTCTCCTAGGATCTAACATCTTTGTCAAGTCTAGGAGATTGATGCATCTAACAAAAAACCTTGTGGCACTCACTGATTGTATTAGGTTCTCCCTTTAGACACCTAAATTTTGGCCACAACTAGCTTCCAATTGGACTTCAAACTAATTTCTACCAACCATTACAAATTAAGCCTAAAATTCACTAAACATAATAATTTTGGATGCGTATCATTCATTAATTATTAAAATAATATTTAGGCATTGCTATTTTGGTTATTCTATAGTACACAATAATAATTTCTCATAGATTCATCCTTAGTCACCTTACAACCTAAAAATTGAGAGTTTGGCCTATGGACCCATTAAGTGGGGAATTTGATCAATTATGTAGTCTCAACATCCATAAGAATTGAAATATGTTAAAAACCATAAAAATCATAAAATTTTGAAAATACCAAAAATAGTCCATGGTGTCTTGTCTTATACCTAATCCCCTAGTTGCATCCATCTCTATGTCATTCATCTTTCATCACATCTGATATTCATCTCATATTTTTCATCTTTGGATATAACATTTAGTCTTGTAACTAAATATTGGTGGTAACCCATCCCTCCATATCTTCATCATCCTCCTAACTAGGTATTATTTACACACAACCTTATCAAAGAATTTAATATAGCACCCATCACTTCCCTATCATTGACTCTTCATATATAACACCCATCCAATCACTATTTTACTAGTGTGAAAGGTATTTGATCCCATCACATCCTACACTTCTTGATATATTGAACTCTTATAGGTATTAATCTATTGGTAATCCTTGGTCCTCTTAATCCTAACATCTAAAAACATCACTATTCTCATTCACCTTCATTGATCACTCTTAGGTTTGATTTCTAGACCAAAATAGTAATTCAAAGACATTATTACACCCTATCATGCTATTCATCCTCCTATTATAAAATAGGGGCACATTTAGTCGATATCAATCATAATCCCTATCCATGTACCCACATCCCAATCCTAACTCAAGTCCCTTAGCCTAATCCTCATCTATATCCACATCCATATCCTAACCCCTCATCCTAATCTTAATCATCATCATTAGTCCATCCAAGTCTATCCTATATCCTCCATCACATCATGATCATCCTAGTCCAACCCATCACCCAATCACTCATCCCATCATTTGACAAGGCATTTTGACATTGCATGTAGATACTTGTCTGTATTACTTGTTTGTGCTATTTCTCTTATTTGTATTTGCTTGTTTTATATTTTGTTTGTTTGTCTAGTTTTATTTTTATTTTTGAATCATGTATACTTTTGTATATTAGGAAATTAAGGAGGATGATATGAGCTCAACAAATACATAAAAATGCTTATAAATTCCCTCAAGGTTGCAAAGTTCATTAGTTTCCCATTCACATTGGCACAATGTCCTCTTGGTCATACTTATATCATGAGACATATAACCGAGTGCCATATATAATATATTTCTTAGAATACGATGACCCTTATGATAGTTTTTATGGCTTGATCTTATACAATGTCCTCATCATTTTATCTAATTTTATAATCATCCTTATTCCCATCACTAATCTACTCCTCTTGACCCATATGACTAATATCCAATATTTTATCCCCATATCATCATCTAAGTCATATCCTATAATCATTAATCATCATCCTCATCATCATTAACTTTTAATCAATCATTATCATTTATACCTGAGTCATAACTACATCAACCTAAGCTCTTTTCAAACTATGTAGTTGACACTTGGCCATGTTTCAGTGCCCAAGGATAGCTCGACCACTACCTCTCTCATCCATCTTCATCCCCCAGTCTTGCATCAATTATATCCATGAGATATAATATCATTCTATTGATCGATCACCATATCCAAAATCATCTCCTTAATGTTTTTGTCAATCACTCATAACTATTGATTAGGTCCGACAAAAAGCCCAACATATATATTTTCTTCCATCAATCACTAATTGGTCTATTTTTCCCTTGCCTATATCCTTGGTAGAGGCATCATCACTATTAATCAAATTATGGCTCATTGACTTGATTATCCCCCTAAATTTTTTATCACTAGATCATATCATTCTTTTTCGTCATATCATTTGATAGAAGCCTTGAGATATAATCATCAATCTTATCAAATCCTTATCTTATCCTAGCCAATAACTCTCCCTTCCATGAATCCTTACTTTGGATACATATAAAGCTTATGCCCTTTTAATCTTATCATAATCATGTTATGGTTTATTCCCCCCTTGGGATGTGTCAATAACCATGACATAATCATTTCCCATCCTCGTGCATAGGTCTTTACCAGAGGCATCATGACTTTATAGCTCATCACTAATGTCCATTTAATATTCTTCATCATCTATCCCAAATATTTCATCCCATCCCCTCATCTTTTCATCACATCCCACCCAACATTTCTTATTTTGAGTGGCCGTCTATCTCATTATTCCCTACATGTCCCCTCAATGGGGCATCATATCCACTAATGTCATTTACTAACATCATCTATGAAATTGTTTTTATTTGAGATAAAATTAATCCTTCCAATTTTCTTCACTCACAATTCCCTTTCAAAGAGGGGGAAAATGTATGCACCTAAATCCACTCACTTCCTTTATTTTCACTAATATTCGTATTAGTCGACACTAATTTCATTTATCCCTTTAAATCCCATTAATTTATTCCATTTTATATAATATCCCCATTTATAATCATTCATTATTCTTCATCTACTAACCTTATTGTTTCCCACTTCTTAAATAATCCCTTTAATCATAACTTATTCCTATTCTAATCCTACTTATTTATTATTTGGGAATTTTAAATTCTCACCTACCCACCTACTAAGCCTATTCCTAGGCTCTCCTACACCCCTAATCCATAATCATCCACTTAATCCCTATCTAATCCCATACCTAATCCTAATTAACCCATAATAAAATTATATAATTCTCCAATTCTAGAATCCTCTCTATTCTCATCCTTTTACTCTATAAGCCTCTAAATATAGAGGCTTCAAAGGAATTTTTAATTCCTTTTAATCCATCCCTCCACATTCTATTTAAACAACCTAATCCTCTATTGAAACCAACTCATGAATTAAATGAAGTCTCCATGCTAAACTAGCAATAAATAGATGGAATTCATAACATATCCATGCCAAACAAATATTTATCAACATCCATGATCTATCAATCATAATGTCAAATTTTTGAGTCTAAGGTAATCTCAATCCAATCCTCTTGTCTCTTATTTTATTTTATCCATTTAATCTTGGTTTAGAGTAATTATATTTAGGATTATAATTTTGGTTTGAATGGTTCATTCATCTAGTTATATTTTATCTTAATGGCTCTAGATCTTACTTAGGGAGTTTGATGTTTTGAGTTGATTTAGATTAATTGCATGATCTTAAATCCATATTTCCTAGTACATATGATATGAGGCCTCTTCAAAAAAAGGAGTGATGCACAAAAAAAACTAATTTTTTACATGGTATTATAAAAAAATAGTTTTGACTCAATACCATGTAAGTAAAAAGGACAAAATGACAAAAATAGAAAATATTTATACCAAGTTTGGACTATTTGTCCTTTAGACATCATTTTAAGAGTTTATAGAACTTTAGGTTTTTTTCATGAAACATTCATCATTGATTTGGATATTTATTGTTATACTCATATCAGATCCATGTACAATCTAGGTTATGATAACTTGGTCACACACGATGACTTTGCACCCCCTATTGATTAGTGTAAGGAGGATAAGGATACATCTCACAAACTACATCATCACCATAGGGTTCTTGAACAAAGTCACCTAAGGTGAGTTAAGGTTGAGTTTAAACATGGAATGGGTTAAAAATATCCCTAGGTGAGTTGAGTATAACTTCAATTGAATTAAAAAAATTCATGTAATTATGATTTTTAATTACTAGGCATGGCTCTCAAATTAGATATTTTGAGATATCTTGGAAGAGATTGACAACTCAGAAAGGCAATGATGAAAAGGCTAGATATTTTGATTTTTAGAATTTTTATTTTTAGATATTAATTAATTTTAAATGGATAATTCAACTAAGAATTTAATATTTTTTAATTAGATATTTTGATTAGCAATTTTCCTCTTTGCATATTTGATCAAATGCCCCACTTAATGGGTCCATAGGCCAAACTCCCAATTGTTAGGTTGTAAAGTGACTGAGGATGAATCTATGAGAGGTTATTATTGTGTAATATATAATACCCAAAATAAGGATGCCTCAACTTGATTATAAGCATTAATTAATGATACACAACCAAAATTGGGATGTTTAGTGATTTTTAGGCTTAATTTACAATGATTGGTATAAATTAGTGTGAAGTCCAATCGGAAGCTAGTTGTGGATAGAATTTAGGTGTCTAAAAGGAAAAATTGATGTAATTAGTGGGTGCCACAAAGTTTTTTGTTAGATGCATCAATCTCCTAAACCTAACAAAGATGTTAGATCCTAGGAGAGCATGATACAATCACGAAGTGCCACATGAACCCAAGTCAGACATCATCAGTACTCTAGCCAATTTACCCACACTAAAGGAGAATGGCTATTATCTTAGACCTAATAGATATGTCAAATACTAAAATATCCCATCCTAACTAGTGAATGCCACATCAACCAATGACATAGTGGTTAGTCTTCTGGTCTGACAGAGTTGTCAAAACCTAGGAGAACCTGACCAAATAAAAAGACACTACATGCCTTAAAGGTCAAAAGTGCCTAAATCTAACCAATGAAGCTCTCATCATTATCAAGATTTTTAGTCTCCCAATTTGATAGATATGTTAGTTCTTAGTAGAGTCTAATGTAATGAGGGAGTGCCACATGGCTTGTGGTTAGAAGAGTTAGTCTCTTTTTATCTAATAAAAATGTTAAAATCTAGTAGATCCTGATATATCATAGCATGACACATGGTGTAATTGAGAAGTTTAAGAGGTGGGCCCATAAAGGCCCTAATATGGCCAAAATGAAGCATGGGTGGAACTATGGGGGTTAATCAAATGATTCCACATGTCCTCAGCTGACATCTCATACCCTTTAAGGATATAGTAATGAAGTGTTGGGATATGCTTAGGTATCAACCATTAACATGAAGACTTAAGGAAGTGATAAGTGGTGAAAAATTAGAGATATTGGGAGGATTTAAGGATGAGGTGGCCATGCACCTACCCCATTTTAGACATTGATTAAGTAGATAACAAGACCTTGATTAGATATTTTAAAATTTTCACATCACCTTTCCTAGATTTAGTAAGTGATGTGTAATCATATACTCCAAATTTAACTCTATATTGGGAACCAAATGGAATATTGAGCCACCCACTAAAATTTGAATCCATGATGAATGAGTCACCAAACATAATTAATGTATGGGGATGAATGTATATTTCTATAAGTATCTCTAAACTCCCAAATTCAGCCTCCTTACTATCTATTCCTACCTATTTCTTTTGCCACCTTCTCTTTCAATCAGAGCATTTTTTCTAAATTTCATCTTGATGTAATGGTCATTTCATATTTCAACCCTAAGGTTGACGTTGAATATAAGGACACTCTATTTCCAAATAGTTTCACCTAATTTAAACATTATAATTAAATATTCAAGGCTATCAACCAAGTGCCCAAAGATTCAATTAATAATGATGATGATTAAGTTGAATTTGAAGATTCCTTGTGAGAATACTGAAAGCATATCCTACACCAAGCTACGACCAAGCCTAAAGTCCTCCCTTACACTGACTTATTTGGCAAGTTATTCCCCACTACAAGGTGGGTGTAATATGGCATTAATGATTAATTCTACTCATCCATCTCTTGGCACCAGGTTGACAACATCTCAAGAATAACTTACAAATCCTATTATAATATCTTAGACTCCAAATTTTCATATGAATTGGTAGTGGTGCAGACCTGAACTAATACTTTCCAAATCTACAACATGCTTAAGGACTAGGTAGAGAACTTGGACACTAAATGGGTAAATAAAGAGGATGTTAATGAATACATAATTTGTACCTTTAATGGGGAGATATGGATTGGTATGATCACATCAACATACTATGGGTGCCCCTTCTTCACATGATCTTAGATGGCACCCAATTCCTTAACTTGGGAAGAGTATTTAATTTCAACATGGTCAAGTCCATATCAGATGCACAAGTAGGGGGACACTTTTAAATGATGAGTTATCTCATAGATGCAGTCTATAGGACACTCACTTTCAAGTTCTTTACCTTTCCCACATGGGTTCTTGATATCCTTGTGTTCTATATAGTTTTATACAAACTATATGGCCACTAATACAAAAAACATTTGATACATTTATGAGTGTTTATACCCAGTGGTATATAACATAATCAATAAGGCTCATATTCCTCATAAATAAAAATAGTTCAAACTCATTTTCTCCCATCAGAGACTATTGATATCTCTAAGAGGACATAATTATATCAGTTATAGGTATTCTTAAGGAACCCGTATTCTTTTTCTATCACATCCTATATCACCCTTTAAAGTTTGGAATTGTTTATCAATTGGTGGAGGGTATTTAAAATTTTTGTATTAGTTACCAATAGAAGGCCTACCTACTTATTTCAATCATTGTCAATCACCATGTGTACTGATCTTTCCCTCCCTTGTAGAATATGGAAATGGGTCAGGTAACTTTTCCCTTGGGTAGAGCTTAACCATAGGACTAGGACCTGAAAGACATGATCTAAACCCATTTAGAAAGGTATTTAACTCAAATTAACCTCAATTATAGCCACCAAATAGTGGAATGATGATGAGTTATATCTAAATTCCATGGATGACCAGGAAGTGCTCACAAAGATCAAACATCATAAGAAGGAGAAGGGTAATAAGGTCTAGATTGGGCTCTCCCAATCCCCCTATGCATTTATTTAGTATTTAAGGGATATCATACCAAATCCCCTTGCAATTTTTATAAGAATACTATAAGGTATCTTTGTACCTTATCCCCCATGACTAGCAGATCCACCTACCATGGCTCTACCTCCTCCACCTCTAGCAGATCAAGTACCCCATCCCTAGCCAAGTCAAAATCATGACTGAGTAAAATGCATCCCAAGCATAGGTGGTTTCATATTAGGCACCTTAACCCTAGGCTACCTAGGATCTAAGGTTTGACATCAATAACAACCTAAAAATGATCCAAAGTAGGATCCATAGTAAGCATTAATACAAGTTCCTCCCCTCACTCCCTACACTTTCTAACTACCTCTTGTAACATCACTTGGTTCCCTAAATATTCCATAAACCATTCCTCCAACACCACCCCTTTTAAAAATTTCACTCCCTTTAGTATTTACCCAAACATCCATAGCCTCTGCCATAACTAACATCCTACCTTCTTTGTTTCCATCCACCCCTTCCATTTCCCAACTTGGAACTTTATCGATGCCCCCATCGACTACTCCTTAGATTTAAGTACCTATGAGTGCCTCATCTCTATTAACCTCCTCAATGTTTTCAGGAGTAACTTTACCCATGTGCACATCTATATTGATTAGGACCTTCTTGGTAGTTCCTACAATAATGTAGTAGTTTCCATATTCAACTCTTACATTCCTCACTATATTGTCTCCTTCCACAATAGCATTTGGAGATAATTTGGGTAAAAGACCAAGGAATAAGTGAAAGGTATTTCACACTCAATTAATACTACATGTATTAAATACTTTGATTATGCATTCCCCATTAGTCCCCTATACTCCTTTGAAACCAAACCCTTTGGCTCCTCTCATATCTCCTCATCCCCCTTTCCATTCTTTAGATTCAAGTACCTACGAGTGCCTCATTTTTGTCATCCACCTCAACTATTTTAGGAGTAAGTGCACCCATGTACACATATCTAATAACTAGGAACATTTTGGTATTTCCTTTGATAATGTAGTAGTTCTCATATTCAAACTTTTTAGCCCTTGCTACATCACCCCTTCAATAAAAACACCTAGAGTTGACCTAGGTAAGTGAAAGGCATTTCATGCTTGAACCATAATTCATGTATTAACTACTTCAATTATAACTTCCCCACCAATATTCTGACACTAGCCCTATTAGCTCCTCTTATATCTCCTCAACCCCCATTTTTCATCACCTCATTCCCCCATGGATTCATCTTTAGTTATCCAATCTCATCCCTTCTACTAAATACCCCCTCCCATGAGTCGTTTCCCCTCAATTGGGCATGACCAAGTGTCAATGGTGAGTGTAGATGTTACCTTGGGCCTCACCATTCATGTTTCCCCCTTTCACCCCCATGCCTCCTCATAAATTAATTTCATCATTCACTCCCTCCAATTATTCCATTCCCTGACCTCATCCTCTACCTATCACTACCATCTTTTCCACCCTACCAACACTTCCCAAGACCTAAGGAATGGTTCTAGTATCATAGGTGCTAGATATGATGATGCAAGGCAACCTATAATTACAATGGGATTTCAACTACACCATAAAGAGAATGTAGATAATCCTCACCTATAAATTCATGAAAAATGGAAACCATGTGGTTTGGTAGACCCAATAGGACTTATTTTCTCTCACCAAGGTGAAGACTCTTAAGGGAGAAGAGAAAATGGTAGAAGACCCAATCTTAGTTCTTTGGGTGGCATATGATATGTCATAAAAGCTTCTTGAGGACATGTAGACCTAAGTCTAAAATTCTGAGGCATAATTCAATAGATCCTTTCCTCCTAGGCTAATTGGGCATGTCAATTATGCCCTCTTATAGCTTTTTCAACTCTAACAAAGGTGGTAGGGACTATGGTAGAGACCCAAGTGTTTATATAATGGAGCCAAGACTATCTAGAGAGGGTGACTATAATTTATGGGAAGTGTCATAAATTGATTTTTATTATTAATAAAGGCATGTACCTAGAGATAAAATCAATGCCCACTTCATATTTTGGCTTATTTTAGAGCTATGCTAGGATCATGAAGACTATTATGGAGGAGTGGCTTGCCTTGGCCCAAATGGTGATGGGATCCCTAGAAGATGACAAGAAGAATATATTAGGTTATTTCAAAGTCAATTTCTTAATGATGTTCCACTTGGATGGTACTCTACTAGATCGGTGTGAATTTGGAGTCCACATGGGCCACTTTGACTAGGTCGTGAGGGGAGAGGTGTCTAAGGTAAACAAGGAGGGAGCTCAGATAGTTTTTGAGATTTTAACTCAATCTATAGTGAGAATTATATAGGTGTCTAAAGTCCAAGTGTCAATAGGGGCTCCCCTCTAGGTGTACTAAATATTATAATCCTAGGCTAAGATGATATTCAGATAGCCTCTGATGAACTTTTCCAAGCTAGATTAGGAGTTTGACCTCATGGTGGTCATGTTGGAGGTCAAGGAGGCAAAGTCAAAGTAATTTGGAGTCATATATTCCATGTTACCTCCAAGTATCAGCTGAGAAGTCCCACGTGGATATTTTAGGGGCGGGATTAGAGGATTTTATCATATTTTTTGGAATTATATAGTTGTAACCACCAAGAGCAGTCATCATGGCTCTAGATGGGAATCTCATGCTTCTTCAGGATGAATCCCATCCTTAATTATTAACTACATTGTAATTTTAGGGTTGGAAATGTTTAGCTTAAAAGTGTTGTCAAAATCAAACCAAGATTTCACCTATGGAATCCTTCACCCCTTTTTGAATTTTAAAGAGTTGACCAAGATTTATCATATAATAAAACTTGTTATATTAATGAATGAAATTTTATATTTTAAGTAACACATGTTCTATTTATCAAATCATATTTAATTTTAGTTTTAAGTGAATATTAGTGCCTAGATAATTATTTTAAGGATCTATTACTTTATGAATGTAATGATTATGATGTACCTACCTATCATAAACTCTTTGCGAATTCCTTTCATTTTATTCATAATATTGATAACCTATGTGATAGCTTGTAAGTTATTTTGTAAGTTTATGTGTGATTTATTGTAGACTTTTAGTATAGATATCTAGTGAGGAATCAAAAATTAAGTGTTCTTAATTACTTCCCTAGACTTTTCCCATCATGTAGCTATTGGCCATTTTTGGCCCACATACCAAGCTTATACTCATATAGAGCAGGTTGCTAATGGATGATTAGATAGATAAGTTGAAGAGACCATTATAAATTTTAAGAGTACTTGGAATGAGTATGTAAGTGCATGGTTTTTATTTGGTTCTTCATTATGTTCATATAGATATTTTGGGGCTAGTGGCATAAATTTTGAGTAGATAGTTTATTGACGTTATATCTACACACATGAGGGTACCAAGAGAGAATGATCACATGGGTTTATTAATTTTAGTTCCAAGAACATATGAGCCAAGTTTTAGGTCATATAATGAAGTAAAATAGAAGTTATGCATGTTCAAATTTGACTTCTCAGGTAGAATTTGTTAAATTTCCATACTTAGCCATTTTTGAGCCAAGATGTCACGTAGGATCAAGTGGACCAGCTAACTTGTGCATATAGTATTTTCATTTATAAGAATCTTAGGAATATTAGATAAAATGGGTTTATTATTTTTGGTGTCAAAAAAATATCCTAAAAATTTGGTGCCTCTATGACTTTTACAATTAAAGATCCAAGCCTTCAGAGTTGGTCAAAAGCATAATGACAGTGACACAGACATCAAGTTTTAGACAGAGCAAAGAAAATCCATTTGAGATTAAATTTTATGGTCACACAAATTATTTAACTTATTTAATAATAATTGAGTGTCATTTCTATTTTAGTTAAGAGTCTGGATTAATAAATCAGTACAAAATATAACAATAAATATAGTCTTGATTTGTGCAATTATTTGTCTTTTTCACTTTTCTAAAAAATAACAATAAATAGGAAGAAATATAACTTATAAAATATACTAAAAAGGTTGATACTAATGTTTAAAATGGTTGTGTATAACTAGGAAGGTGTCATGAACCTGAATTTGGTTCTCATTTGGTAAAAATATAGGAGCACTAAAAAGTGGATGCTTTAATGTCTAACATTATTGTTTATTCCTTCCATTATTGTTAAAATTGATCATAGAGACCTAACATTTTATGGTTCATTGCATTGTGCTTGTGTGAGTGTGCCTATGAAAAATTGAGTGCTAGTTATTGATGGAACTCACTATGGAGCTCATTTTGTCTTCAAACCCTAACCTTCCATCATGCTTGATAAAATGATATTTGAGTTACCTGAGAAAGAGGGGGGTTAGTGTGTAAGATGTACTGAACATAAAATCCACACCCCTTGTGTGGAAATGATGCCTACATACTAATAATATGAAAAGATATCAAGCCATATGTAGTTCTCCCACCTAATTTGCTTTGTGTAATAGTGTGATGTAGATGCAAATGACAATTTGATAGTGTTTGAGGTGGCTAGGGTTTGGTATGAAGATTTGAGTATGTTTTCAACTATGTTGGGTGACTATGTGAAAATAATAAGGAAGTTTTCCTTAGTGATTTTTTTGTATTCTTTCTTGATTTGTATGTTTTTATCACCTCTCTTGTAAATGAGCTTTGAGTGGGTTTTTATAGGGAATAATTGGTCATGGGTCAAATGTATTCATGCTAGGTTGAATTAATTAAGGATAAAGACTAGATGAAAATGATTGTTGGGGCTCAAAGTTTAAATGGAAAAGAGCACCAAAAATGGGACACTTTGGTGCCTAGCTCTATATTCCAAATGTGGCACTCCTATCCTACAGGATCAAGACCTAGGAGAACAAGATTGGCATGGGGAATTTTTCTTGGCTAAGGTGGAATGACCATTTAGAAGGTTCTAGATAACTGGAAATGAGTAAAAAGGTGTCTATAAGGGTTGTAAGAGCATGCAAAAATGACCTATGAATGGAGTGTCACAATCCACACTTTAATTACCAATTTGGACATTTTATATGACTACATTTGCCCCCCCCTTTATTCTAGTGATGTAACAAAGCAATATACTAAGATAAAGGAAAAGTAGAAATCATACCTGAACTTACCTACAAGGGTGAAGCCTATGAATATGTGTGATACTAAGTGTGCATATAGAAGGTAAATCTACAAAAGAAAACAAGGTGAAGATTAGTTCTTACTAGACATACTATGTCTAAAATAAGAATGTACAAAGGTTGGGTAAAAGAGAGAGGAAGAGAAAGGAATGAATATACCTCACTAGGTATGAAAACCAATACAAAACCTATTATGATGTTGAGTGATGCTAGCTTTGTGTTATACCAAGAGTAATATCATGAATAAAGCTAAGTGCTCAATTCCTTGCGGGTGGCTCAAGAATACAAAAGCTGGCCCTTTGGCTCCATCATTACCCATTATGTAGTGAAGCTATGTGATCATGGATGTGTTAATCAATTTTTGGACTATATTTCCAATCCCTCTGAGTAAATGGCTTAAGAATACAAAGGCTAGCTAGTTCTTTGGATCCATTATTGCCCACTAAGTGTGAACTATGAATTGATATCGATATAAATGTGTGTTGTATGATATAGATCATGAATCCTAAGAATGATCTATAATCTGATTATGTGATGTGGCTAGTTCAATGTGTACAAAAAACTATACCACTTTGAAACGTGGTGATTAGGCTTATATGAAAGCCACTCTAAAATTGAGAACTAGGATTATATGAAAGCTACTCTAAAATGATGCCAACCACCTATAGATGGAATAAGGCACACAATTACTAAGAATACTTGGGTAATATAATGAATTGGAAAGAAAAAAAGGCAAATGTATCATGCACATTACCCCAAATCATTTGTGTCTATAACATGGATTTTGATCTATAAGTTGTACCAACTACCCAATCTAAAATTGGAAGTGAGAGCCATCATGTCATGTATGATGTCCCCTATATCTGAATAATCTAAGTAAAATTGTACTAAAACTACCTAATCTAAACTAAACTATAGATGAAAAAAATGTAATTGACCTTATTTTTCTATCTATTTCTAAAAATTATGGGTTTTTAGTTGTGTTGATAGGAGCACCAAAAAGTGGACACTTTAGTGTTTGGTGCTATAGTCCAAATATGGCACTCTTGTCCTTTACTATTTTTTATGACTATTATGTGTTCATCACTATTTTTCTAGTCTATTCTATATGTTTTTAATTTTGTTTATTGTTCTAAGTGTTCTAAAAACTAATTTTGATCAGTAGAAGGCTTTGATATCTGTGACAAAACCCCTATTTGTTGCCCCCTCTTCTAAGGGTAGGAATGAAGACCCTGCAATGACTACCCTTATAAGAAAGAGCCCTGAAAGTGTGTTATGATAAAAAATACATGATATAGAAATGATGGTAAAAAATATGTCTCAAGATTTATCATAATTTGTATTGGAGATTATTAAATCAATAGGGGTATGCCTAGATAGATGTAACAATGTAATAACATGTGTAGTATACTAAACTAAAACTAGAAATCCAGTTAGTTGTTAAGGAGGGATGGAGCATGATGTACATCATGACATCTAAGAAGGCAAGATAATGCATGATGTGGATCATGACATTGAAAAAAACTAAGAAGAAAATAAGCAAACAAGCACACAAGGCAAGAAATAATAAGCATATAAAATAGGCCAAGGGGTTAAGCAAACAAGGGACATGCATACATGTTACTCAAACTAGGGAAGAAAGCATACAATACATGTTTAAATTCTCACATACACATACATTTTCAAGTAAGCAAGATTGGCATGAGGGCCACAAGTGCATACAAGAGTATAAGCAAAGGACATTGGCAAATATCCTAAGGCACACATAAGTAACAAAATATGAAATGAGAAGTGCAATAACATCTAGCTACTCAAAGTAAGAAAGTAAGGCATGTAAATAATATAAATACTATCACATATAACTAAACAAAGTAAGAAGTTAAATTATGCAAAACATGTATTACAATACTAGGTAGATGCTAAGAAATACACAAGTGTTATATACTAGTGAGTGTTGATAGAATAATCTGTGCAAGCTAGTAAGTAATGTACATCAATATGATAACTAGAGTGGGTGGTGTATGAATGGCATAATCTAGATGGTGTAGTCATGTAGAATATGTCCTTGGTTGGTAGACATGTTGATATATGTCTTTAATGTAAAAGTAAGATGCCCTCTCAATGGGTAGAGTGAAGCAATCAAGGATTTGGGTGTCATGATGAGTCTCATAAGAAACTCCCTATCATGATGTCTTGTATGAAGGAGAGGGATCATGCATGATAATGAAGCATGATGGAAGGGTTTAGACTATGACTCTAAAACCTATGTATGTTGTAAGTGCTCTAAAATCTCTATAGTGGAAACTGATAGTGGGGTCCCCTTGTAACTCTAAGAAGTGGATGCAACTATGGGGCTCTTAGGGACCCATTTGGTAGTAGAAAAATATCTCTAAAAATGTGTTCTACTTTTAGAGGCATGAGACCTCAATGATAATACCCTAGGTGTGAATACTATAGCTGGAAACTATCTAGAGTCATGAAACTATCACTAATGTACTGGTTGCTCTAAGAAAGGCATCCATAGAAGTGTATGAACTCTCTATGTTGGTGAGGAAGGCCTTGGTTGTGTCTGAATCTCAACTTGAGGAGGAATTATAACTAGAGAAGCTAAAACTAGTGACTGTAGAGTAGGATATGGCTCTAAAGTAGGGAGTGGTAACTCATATGGAACTCTACCAACTATAACAACCTGATTAGCATGAATGTATTTCATGCATCTATGAAATTTAGAAGGTAATACATAGATTTTTTAGATCTATGGTCAACCAAATAACATGTCAAAGACTCTTATACTAAGAATAATAGTAAATGGTATGGCCACATGTGTTGGACCAACCCATAAAGGAAGTATAATCTCACCTAATGAGCTTTATATGTGTCCACTAAATCCACTAATAACTATGTTTGTCAGGGTGATATCCTACTCTAAATATCCCAAATGCTTAAGTCATGTCATAATGTACATGTTCACACTAGATCCATTGTCTATGAGAACTCTATGAATGGGATGGTGATTAATGTAAGATCTGATAAAGAGTGTATAGTAATCTGAATCATCGTCAACTATCTCCTACTCTGAAAAGGAGATAGAAGGTCTAGATAGAACTCTGGAATTATACACACCAATCATGTTGCTCAAAGGATGTGATTCAACTAAATATGTCTGGTATGTAGCTGGTGGAGGGTGTGCATGATATGCATGGTGAACACATAATGTGACCCCTATCTCCTATTTAGAATGTTGTGGGAAAAGATCTGAGAAAAAATTTAGAGTCTTATCCTATGTTTGATTTGCCTGAGGAGGCTCAACTAGAGTGCCAAGATCAATAAGTTTTCCATCTATCAAGTCCTGTATCTTGTGTTGCATACTAATTAATTTATTCATTGTGTGGATTTATTCCCTATGAAAATTGCATAATGTATTTTTAATATATCCTTGTGGAAGAGGCTTTGTTATATCAACTTCTTGAATAGGAAGGAGAGATAGGATATTGCATTTTAATAGCTATTTTAAGACTTTGGCTAGAGATACTGGTAGATTGGTAGGATTTCCAAGGAGACATTGATAAAACCACTCATTGAGGGGGCTCTAAAGCCACATTAACTATAAGTTTATTTTGATTTTTTCTATCATTAACCTTTACTTTGTATGAGACTTTACTGTTACTCTTGTTTGTTATTTCTAATATGCTTGTGTACTTGAGTTTGCCCATTGAAAGTAATTTGAATCCCATTTCCTTTAGTGTATGACATAAATTAGTGAAATAAGAAAAAAATTTGAACATTATTAACTCATGCAAAGTTAGTAGAAGACTCTGTTTGAAGAGATTTTTAATTCTTGTTCAGCTATGGGGTTAGTCATTTTAGCCAAGATAGTCTTATATCTAAGAAAATAATCTATGAGATGCTCATTTGACCTTTGTTTTTGTTGTGAAACTTGGGCATAAAAAACCTTTTCACATATGTTAATACTTAAATGAGCTAGGAACATGTCAGCTAAAGGATTGAATGCTTTGACAACTAATTTGGTAGACTATAGAACCATTGTATAGCATAATCCTTTAAACTCTATGGAAATAACTTGGTTAGTAACTAGTCATTTAGCACATATTCCAAGCATGCTGCATGAAAAAATCTTAAGTGTGTCTCTGGATCACCCTTTCCATCATATAGAGTGAGCTTGGGTTGAATAAAATATGGTGACAAGGGTGTATAAGCAATATGACATGCCAATGGTGTATGAAGTAGAGTAGAATATTCTAAAGCCTATGTTGGTCTAAAGACACCTTTCTCAAGATGTAGCACCTTGGATTGAATATATTTTATCTCTTTCATAAGGGTATCCACACCAGGAGGCACAAATGTAGTAGCTACAACTAGTGGTGCCACATAGGAAGGTTAGGCTATTATAGGGGTTATTGAGACATAGTTGCCCTTGTAATTTCATTTATAATTGGTTGTTCTATGGTTTGAGAGGGTTTACCATTGTTTGATTTTTATTTTTCTTATTTTAGTATTTTAAGCATATAATCTTATAGATTAGGATTTTTAGTTAAAAGGTCTTGAATTTTTCCTCTTATCATTATTGTCAAAGCTAGTATATTGGGCCATTGTTAAAGTAGGAAAACAAAGCGAACATGGATTGAATTTTTTTATCAAGTTATAATAATAAAAATGCAATGAAAGGAAAGCAATGAATAAAGGAAATGTAAAGTCCTAAAAATAACAAATTAAAATATGTATAAAAAAGATACGAAGCTCACTAACATGTAAGGTGATACCTTAAAAGCATAGGGACCTAGTATATTCAACTTCGGGTTTGAAAGAAATGATTTTTAAAATTACTATGGTGAATTTTAAAAATTAAATGTGAAATTATGATTTATATATGCAAGAAAAATTAGAAAAATACTGCTAAAATTAGCAAGGAATTTTCTTGAAGGTTTCTAGGGTTTTTATGTTCAAATGAAGTAAGTCATGTTTACCAAATGATTTAACTTATTTGGGAATAATGGAGGGTTATTCCTATTTTATTTAAGGGTGTAGATTAATAAATCAATACAAAATATAGAAATAAATATAGTCTTAATTTGTGTAATTCTTTGTCTTTTTCACCTTTCTAAAAAATAGTAATAAATAAGAAGAAATATAACTTAGCTATAAAATAAATTGAGATGGCTGATACAAATGTTGATAATGGTTGTACAAAACTACGAAGGTGTCATGAATCTAAATATGGATCTTATTTGGTGAAAGCATATGATCATTGAAAAGTGGATGATTTGGTGTTTGATGTTATTATATGTTCTTATCATTGTTCAAACTAATCAAAGAGACTTGAAACTTTTTGGGTAGTTGCATTTTGTCTATGTGAGCATGCCTATGAAAAATCTAGTGTTGGTTATCAATGAAACTCACTATGGAGCTGATTTTGTCTTCAAACCCTAACCCTCCATCATGCTTGACAAAATGATATTTGAGTTACTTGAAAAAGAGGAAGGATTAACATGTAAGATTTACTAAACATGTAATCCACACCCCTTGTGTGGGCATGCTACCTACATACCAATACTCTGAAGAGGGATCAAGCCATATGTAGTTATCCCACCTAATATGTTTTGTGTAATAGTGTGATGTGGATGAAAATACTAATTTGATAGTGTTTAAGGTGGCTAGGGACTAGTATAAAGATTTGAGTATGTTTTTATCTATGTTGGGTGACTGTGTACAAAGAATAGGAAAATTTGCCTTGGTGATTTGTTTGTACTCTTGCTTGTTTTGTAAGTTTTTATCACCTCTCTTGTAAATGAGTTTTGAGTGGGATTTTATAGGGCATAATTGGTCATGGGTTAGATGTATTCACACTAGGTCGACCTAATTAAGGATAAAGACAAGATTAAAATGACTATTAGGGATCAAAGTGCAAATAGACAAGAGAACCAAAAATGGGACATTTTGGTGCCTAGCGCTATAGTCCAAATGGGTGTTCCTATTTTATAGGCTTGAGACCTAGGGGAAAAAGATTCACATGGGAAATACTATTTGGTTGAGGTGGAATATGTAGACATGTAAATTTGGCCACCAATGGTTTTGCATTAGACTATTAGACTAATTATTACCAATAATTGAATATTTAACTTAAGAATTTATATTAGTCTCTAATTTGGATTTATAACCTTGTATCAAATCAATTTGTCCTATTAAATCAATTAAACAAGGCAAATACACACATTGAATTAATCAAAATCAAATAAATGACCAAATGCCTAAAAATAATTAATTAGATAGCACACCCTAATCAAAATTAATTAGCAAGTTGAATCAATTTTAAATCATAATTGATTTCACCCATGAGCTAATAAATCAATTACTAAAAAATAAATTCAAGATCATCTTAGAATATTCTAGAACACACTCATTACCTTTGTGAGTTGTCACTTTTAGAAAATATCTAAAAGAATATTATAGAAATATGCCAAACTCAAGTAAAATTAATAAACTCAACCATGGTTAGATTAAACCCATTCCAAGGGATTTTAAATCGTAGAGATATTCATTTAGGGAGCTCAATAAAAGTAGAGTTATAATTTAATAATAAATACATGAAGCTAAAATCCTAGTGTTAATTTTGTTGAAATTGAGCTAAGCCATATCAATCAAGCCAAGCTTTCAACAATGGTGCATAGAGGAGATCATGTTTGCCATATATCATTGATGAAGACTTATTATACATAAAACCAAAAATCCAAGAAAATCAATCATTTGGATCTCTCAAGGAAGGTAAATATTGTTGTTCTTTTCATTTTGATTGGATTTTCAATTGTTGTTTATTCATTAAACTCCCCCTAAAATCTAGGCTTAGAGATGTTAGTATGTTAGTGTGTTGATTTCATGATTTTATGGACTAACACTTGATCTAACCTCCTCTCTTTTTCAAATTTATTTATCAAAAATGGCATCCTTGGTGGGACTATATTCATGAGTGCACAACCCACAAATTTCTTTTTATTCATAGTTTAAATTCTTTTTTTTGTTGTTTTTGCTTTGCTAGAGTAAAAATGGCCCATAAATAATTAATAACTTTTTATTTACTTAATGTTTTTCCTAAATTTTTGTATGAGTAGAGATAGATATGTTATTGATATTCTCTAAAAATTTCAAAAAAAAACTCTTTATATTTTAGAAGTTATAACTCTTTTAGTGACTGTCACTTTTTGTTTTTTATTTTTCTAGTAAAAATGGTTAGTACAGAGCTAATAAATTTTTTAATTCATTTTTTTGACCTTAATTTTTACAAATATTTGCACCATAGACCTATAAATAACCTCCAAATTTTTTTTGACAAGTGAATGTATATTTTAAAAGTTATGGCTAAATTACTGACTATAAGTTTTTATGATTTTTGTGTTCTATTTTTTTGTTTTTAACCTTCTAACTTGTTGTCTGCACCATAGACCTATAAATAACCTCCAAATTTTTTTTGACAAGTGAATGTATATTTTAAAATTTATGGCTAAATTACTGACTATAAGTTTTTATGATTTTTGTGTTCTATTTTTTGAGTTTTTTTTGATATTTTTTATAACCTTTACCTAACCTAACATGTTTTCTTTTTGGGGGTTTTGCCTTTGAGTCGACAGATTTTACCCTTTAAAGTTGCTTGTCTCATTTGATAAATAAGCTTCAAGGCTAAACGAAGTTCTGACCTTTTCTTTGCAAGACCTATTTTAAGAAAACCATTTCGATCTAAATTAGTATTTTCACACTTTATTTGGATATCTGAAATGAACTAAGAATCCTTCATTGTGGTGTTTAAATAAAAAATTTAGGGTGTTTTATTGGTTAAGTTTTTATGGTTTCTTTCAAATTTCACAACTTAAAGCCAAGGGGCTAAAATAAAACCACCACACATTTTGTTAAGTGATATAAAATTGAATACACTTCAAAGTTTTTACAATTTATTTTCATTATTTTTTTAGTCTAAACTTGTTTGAGTAAATATGGAGTTATGTGTGTATGCTCTCCCATCCGTCCCTTTTAAGAAACTTTTGAGATCAAAAGTGCCAACTTATTTTTGAGTGGTTTTTAATTATTTCCATTTGTACATCTTAAAGATAATGGACTAATAATGAATCTAATCAAACACTTTCAATTTAGTGTAATGAAATTAACCTCACTTCAATTATTTGTAAACTTGTTTGTTGATTGTGTGTTTTAACAAAAAGAGATGTGCATATATGCTCTCTCATTTTTCCCCTTTAAGGAACTTTTGGGATAAAACACCATCTCATCACACTTTAAGCCTAGTCCAAGGCATAGAAAGAATGTCATTTAAATCACTCCCCAAAAACTTGTAATAGTATTGGGTGATCTTAAAGTGACCATAAAGTCTTTCTATTTTAGTCATTTATTCATTGCATATTAGCTTGTGAGGGGAACTTCATTACCTCCCATGATTTTTTTAGGGAAGCTTTGACCCAAGGTTTCATCTTCCATCATCAACTTCATCACCCCCACTAGGATCAGAGGTTTGAGTGGTTAAACCTACTTTTAGTGTTGGGTTTAAGCACCAGGATGTATTTACATATTGGACATTGCACTACACTGAGCAAGTGATGGATGTAGTGGTTACAAAAAGGGAAAGACCTTTTTGTAACAAGCTAAGTGTCATGGATACCTATTTAAAGTGCACTTATTTTGCATCATTTGGCATGAAAGTCATTGTGCAATTGATCCATATAGAACATTCACAAAAAAATTGGTTTAGTCAACCCCACATTGCCATACCCTTAAAAGGATTTGGATGATTATACTTAGTGTATTTTGATCATTTTTTCTTAGTATGTTTTGAAATTAAAGATTATTTGTTTGTTTATAACCATGTCCAAACCAATTTTTTTATATGCCACTCTTTTGTTTAAAAAAGTGTTATGCTGGCCATTTTACACCACACTTGTGCCTTACAATTTTTTCTAAACATGTTTTTGTGTGTTACTTATTTGAGATGGGTACCATTATGCTACCTAAATAATTATTAAATTTATGCCTTGGATCCTTTGAAATAAAACATTGATCACATCATTAGATCATTCTTACACTGTTAAGCTATTCATTTTATTTCAAGACTTGTTTAACCTTGTATAAAATAACATTGTTACAAACCAACCAAACCATGTCACATATGCCATTTGGACCTTGTTCATGCACCATCATGTTGTCCAATATTGACTAGCTTATTTATTTCAATCATCATTTTCAACCATCGAGTTTTTATTTAACCTTTCCAAGTTCAAATTTAAACATTGAATGATTTTTGTTTAAGCTTTTCTTCATAGGGGCTGATACACAGATATTTTTTTTTGGGTTTCATAACTTAGGTTAATCAATTTCCTAAATTTGAAAACTATCACTTATTTTCTCATTTAGCCTATATTAATCATTGTTTGTGCTTTTATTTGGGAAAACATAGTCTTTTCTCCAATGAGCTTTTTGTCTTATGGCTTATACCAACTGATCATGTTTATGTTTGATTCCATGTGTCAAGTCTATGTCAAATTTGTTCTAACATTGTTAGATTAAATCAAATCACATCAACCTTTGTTTCAAAGTCTAGATTTTGATGTCATTTGGCCAAAAGTCTTATCAGATCATGTTTGTTTGAGCCTATCTTTTGACTCCACATTTAGATGAAAGTTCTAACAACTCAACTTTTCATTTTCCTAGTTTAGACCTTGTTTGGAATAATTTGGCTAGACTTTGGCATGTTGGTTTTATTCAAATGCTTGACCTTTTATGTGTATGACATTTGATGTTAAATTATTTTATGCCAAGTTTTAGCACAAACTATTTTAGAGATATAACTCCATTTTTAGACCACGTTGGAGATATAGCTCCACTTTCGACCAAGCTAGATCACATTTTAACCCTTTATCCTTTGGACATAGTTTTTTAGAGTTTGTATAATTCTAAGCCTTTTTTTTTAGAGATTTCTTCATTGATGTAGATATTTTAGCTACACTTATGGTGGAGTCACGTATAATCCAAACTATGATAAAATGGACACACAAAATGGCTTTGATTTTTATGGTTTTATTAAAGACCCCTTTGATGATAATATGGTTTGTGAGATGGAATTTTATCCACCTTGCATAAATCAAATTAAAGACCAAATCCAAGATCTCAACTAGGATTATATGGTTAGTGAGGTAAAATTAGGTTAAAAACTCTATAATGATAATGTTCTTTGGGAGATGATCCATACCCTTCTTATAATAATCAATATAGAGAACAAAGGCAAGGATCAGCTTACAATCTAACTCAAGGCCCTAACTGAGATGATATGGTTTATGAGAAGGACTTGGATGCTTTATCTTATATGAGAAATTAAGCTCTACAATGCCCTACCATTTCTATTTTAGGACCTTTTCCTTTGGCTTGTGCAAGAAATCAAGCTCCACAATGCCTACCTATTATCCAACCATCAGCCATTCCTCATCTAGTGACTATCATTCCCCACTTTAAAAAACCCCAACCAATCTAACCTAAATATCAACCATTCCAATTATGATCCCAACCAATCATTCAACCTCAACCAATCATTCAACATAAACCTCAACACCCTACTATTATCCAACCTTAGGCCATTCCTCATCTAGTACCAATCCCGTAAAAACCTCAACCGATCCAATCATTTGAGGACCAAGCTATGATCAAAACTGGTATTTTCTAACTCATTAAAAACCAAGGCCAAGAGAACCAATCAAGAAGTAATGTTTTTGTTAAACCAACCATTTTTGATAATTCAACCTATGATGAATCACATATTGATCCTATACTAGTTGTTGAGGAGTCTCACTTTGATGAGCCAATATTTATTGAGTCACTTCTTAATGATTATAACTACCTTTAGTAAAATCATTACCTTGACCATATGCCTATTTTTAAAGATCCTCTCTTTGACAAGACAATCTCTAAGGAATTGTTTCTTGACCTTTTTCCCATCCTAGAGGAGTCTCACTATGACAAATTAGTCTTTGTGGAGCCTGTTATGCCAACACAGGGCATTACTTATCCACTACCAAACATTCAATAAGACATCATTGTAACATAGTATATATCAGATGAAGAATCAAAATTAGAGTTAGATTCTACTCTTAAACTGACATCAAATTTATCATCATAAGTAGAATCAACGTCAATCTTGGCCTCAAATTTAGAGTCCCTTGAGTCTGAATCAGATTCAAATACAAAATATGTTCAAGATTATTACAACATTGGTTATGCATTTCTAGAAAATCAATACAAATATATTTGTGATATTTATATGGTTTTTGAATATGATTACCTTAGCATTGACATAAGTTCTCCTAGTATATTATATAAGGATTATGTAGCTTCTTCCCATTCATTTACCATTCCACATGCCATTATCACCAACCAACATAGCCATATTATTGACATCCCACCTCCCACAAGTATTAATTGGGATTAATAGCATCACACCTTATTTAACTACATCCATGGCAACATATCAGATGAAGAAGAGAAATGAGGCCAAGACCACATTCATACAAAAGAAGAACACACTCCTAGTAAAACCTTTTTGGAGGTGCTAGGGGATAATCAATGTTTAAACTCAGAATCTTCTAGTGAAACTTTTTTAGAAGCACTAGAAGATAATCAAAGTCAAAAGTCAATGATCCTTAGTGAAACCTTCTTAGGTGCTACAGGACAATCAAGATAACTTCATTGCTAGAAACCTCTTTAAGGTGCCAATAATTGAGCACAAAAGTTATTCACTTCTTGATGAAGACATTATCAAGGATCAAATCAAAATGGCTTCCAATTTAAAAGTTAATTAGATGATGCTACTTTTAGGCCCAGATAATAGAAGAATCTAGTGGTCCTATTGAGAGAAGAAGTCTTTCACCCTGCCATGTCCAAAGTTATGTTGAATCCAAAATCAACAACATTGTGTGTGCCTAAACATCTCTATCTTCATTTGTTTCCCATCCATTATTCATTCTATTATCCTCCATCATTACATCAACAAATAAAACCTATCATCCAACACTTATCTATATTTACTATCCATATATATACTTTACTTTATAGAGGCTACAAAGATACATTGTCTCAAAGTTTGAAGGAATCAAAATCAATGACCAATGAAGATCATAACAACATCATTTGCATCCAAATCTACAATAATTTTTTAATAAAGTAGTTATTCAGATGAGGTGTGAGATATAAATTAACATGATTGAGTATTTTAGTTGCATCATTTGTTGATCAAGATGTGCATCTCCACTTCAATAGGACCAATAAAATCATTTATCATACCTAGGCTAAAACCAAACATGTACCATATCATATCAAGTTATCATCATTTTACCATTATATCAAATCCTAACCATTCACCTTATCACTTGGGGGTAACCCTATTACCATTTTATATAATCAATAAAACTATTAGTATCCTATGTAAGGCCATCCTATCATAACATTTTACCATTCCATTCCTACTTGACCAAACATGTTTTAAATCCTATCAACTTAGCCCATTTGACCTTGGTTTGCCCATTGGTTTCATGTTTTCAACATACAAATTTAGATTAGTTTCAACATTTATTTCAAGCATTTCAAATAGAGGTAATATTTTGGAGTAGTATGATAGAAGTTTTGGTAGTTGCATATTTCATTTCTTATTCCCTTATTATCAAGTTTGTTTATGTGAACATGATTATATCACCTACTGGGGTAAATTAGTGTTCACTAGTCTTGATACTAATTATATCACCTATTAGGGAAAATTAGTATCATTGATCTATCAATTGTATCCTAATTATAACTATATATGGAAAAACTAGGGGAAATATTTGTTTATTGTGCCTTGACATATTACCTATCCATTCCTATGTCATACTATGCCATCATACCAATTGTGCCTTTTTTGTTTGCATTGGTTGCTACACTAGTCAAATTCCTCCACTATGAAGTGAACTACTATGAACTAAAATTATTTTGGGACTATATGGGTCATGTTTGATTCATGTTGAGGTCAGCTCATTCCCCTTTTTCATGCACTCTCATCATTTTGTGAGCAACCTAAGTCAAATGCTCTCACCATTTTATGAGTAGATATCTTGCCATTCTCTAACAAGTTGAGATACCTCAAAATGCCAAAAACATTTCAAATATTTCAGAATTCAAAAACATTTATCCTATCTAATCCTAGCCAATTATCCTCAATTCTCCCTACTGGGGCATGGTCAATGTTAGGATGATTTCTTTGGATTTTGTTTTTAGGATTTCTATTTGTTTGTTTATTTCAAGTTTTTTGTTTGTTTATGTGCTTTCTATTTATTTATTTGTTTGTTTGTCTATTTTCTTATCTATTTGCTTTTAGTAATATTTCCTTGACTTAGTTTCTATGTGTTCATTGGCTGATTCCTTGAGTATATTATTATTGAGTCCATCCATATTCATACATCAACATAGTCATCATGGTTTTTATCATTGGTGCATTGTTTTCAATTGTTTATTGGATATCAAGAGTTAGTGTTTATGCATATTTTGGCCAAGCCCCCATGGTGTTTTATCATGAGGCCTACCATCAAATGCTATATAAAAAATCAGCTTTGAGAGGTCTACAACATCAATGCAACATCACCATCTCCTTGGAATAGACATCAATGATGATCCCAATCCAATACCCAATCATATCGCAAACAAAGTAATTAAGTAACAAAAGAATTTCAACCTTTGTTAGTTCTGATGAGCATCTCCCTACTAGCAGATTGTCCTAATTCATCTTTATCCTCTATATCAACTTATCAATCGTCAACCATAAATCATGTTTTTCATAATCAAGGTATACTGCATCAACATTATAATTTGTCCCACATGCATTCTCAATGATTATATCACCTATTAGGGAAAATCATTGTGTTATCACTAATTTTCCTTTCTTGTTTATCTATCCTAACTAAGGTAGCTCCATCTTCTCAATGATTTCTGCTGGAGAAAATCATTATGTTATTATACCACATTGTCACTATCAAAGTATAATGCTTATAACCACCTTCGAGCAAACCATTACTCACCATCTCAATTGAATTTCTCAGCGAGTTTGCATAAATTTAGGTAAATCATTGTGTTATCACCCCATCATCTTTATTTGTATGGTCCCCTCATTTTGCTTCTTTCTTTCAAGGGACCATTTACTGACCCATTTTCCAACCATTCCCTCAAGGGGAAAACTATATTTCAATCATTACCATTGCAGTCATAAGCATAAAAAACCATTTTATTCTTTGAAAAGATGTACTATATTTATAGCTTGCAACATCTTCCCAAATAAGGGCAAATTGTAGACATGTAAATTTGGCCACCAATGGATTTACATTAGACCATTAGATCAATTCTTACCAATCATCAAATATTTAACCTAAGAATTTATATTAGTCTCAAATTTCGATTTATAACCTTTTATTAAATCAATTTGTCCTATTTAATCAATTAAAAAAGGCAAATACACACATTGAATTAATCAAAATAAATAAATGGCCAAATGCCTAAAAAAATTAATTAACTTGCACATCATAATAAAAATCAATTATCAAGTTAAATCAATTTCAAATACTAATTGAGTTCACCCATGAGTTAATAAATCAATTACTAAAAAGAAAATTCAAGAGCATTTTAGAACATCCTAGAACACACTCATTACCTTTCTGAGTTATCAATTTTAGAAAATATTTAAAAGAATATTATAAGAATATGCCAAACTCAACCAAAGTTAATAAACTTAACCATGGTCAGATTTATCTCATTTTAATAGATTTGAAAGCCTACAAAAGCAAGCCTAGAGCTCTTTATTTAGGGAGCTCAATCAAAGTAAAGTTATAATGTAGGAATATATTCAAGAAGCTAAAAGCCTAGTGTTATAATTTTGAAATTGAGCCAATCCATATCAATCAAGCCAAGCATCCAAAAATGGTGCATAGAAGAGATGATATTAGCCATATGTCATTGATGAAGATTTCTTATGCATAAACTGAGTAATCCAAGTGAATAAATCATCTGAAGCTCTTAAGGAAGATAAATATTATTGTTCTTTGTATTTTAGTTAAGTTTTTAATTATAGTTTGTTCATTAAGCTCCCCCTAAGATCTAGGCTTAGATATGTTAGTATGTTAATATGTTGATTTCATAGTTTTATGGACTAACACTTGATCTAACCTCCTCTCTTTTTCAAATTCCTTGATCACAGGATGACCATTCAGAAGGTTCTAGATGACTAGTAATAAGCAAAAAGGTGTCTATAAGGGTTGCAAGAGCATACAAAAAGGACATATGGATGGGGTGTCATAAGCCACACTCTAACTACTAATTTGGAAATTTTATATGACTATAAAAAACATTAAAAATGGTCATATGAATGTCTTTTGAGAGGAAAGAAGATGTTAATTTTAAGATAATGAACTAGTCATTGGATTTCAAATAGTGGGTCCCATCAAATCAATGGTTGGCATTCGATCGAGCATTCAGATCTAACAATGGGTAGAGGTTAAAGGGGTCAGTGAATCTCAAGGGCAAATACATGCATGGCAAGTGCCAATTACAAGTTCAATTGGTAGAGGATTAATAACTTATGGGGATTCATACAATTTAAAATTGATAGAATAAGATGAGTCAATATGTCAACAAGCTAAGTTAGATTTTGATGGCCAATTAGAGCAAAGGTGAGTCCAAGATTCTTGATGGAGGTTGAGAGGCTATTTTTGACCATGGATAATAGGGTTTTTTAGGGTCATCTTGATTTCATTAAATCTGGTTCAAAAATCATAGAGCAGTCAATATGATGTAGTAAGATATAAAGAACACATATGGATTACCATTAAGGTTAAATATGGACCTATGGTTCATATTTTCACTCGAGTAGGGTTGTTTTTGTAATAGTGTTTTATATTTTAATAAGGATATGTATATGAATATATGGGGTTTTGGTTCATATAAAGAAAGGATGGGTCTATTTGGACCTATTATAATATCAAAAGGTGTTATATATTTTATAGGTCTATAATGATATGAAAACTATAGGAAAACCAATAATCTTAGATTGGTTTTCCACCTATAAATGGACCTATGATCCAAACATGAATACAAAGTAGACATATGATTAATGCAAAGGATATGCATCCTTTAACATGACCATAGTCTTGACAAGCAACCACCTAAAAGGCACAAAGCCATGATCCAGTTAGATCCATGAGCATGAGGTTTTGTCTTCAAGTGAGAGATGGTGTGAAGGATCAAAGAAAAGGTCTAGTATTGGGAACTATAGCTAGGAGGATTCAATGCTTCCTCAAAACCTTTTGGGACCTTCTCACTCAACAAGCCATAGGAAGTGTCCTAATTGATCAAAAAGGTGGCAAGGTTTTCATTGGCTGAGGAGAAAAAAGTGGTAGCTCTTGTTCATTTAATGACCTGGGACAAAGTGTTCTTTTTTTGATAGCATGTTCCCATATACTTTATTTCTCTCTCTCTTCTCCTGTATATCCTACTCTCATTATCATTAAATGGGTTCTCAACTCTTAGAATTTTAGCATTTTCTTTTTTAAGATAAGGATACTCATCGATACTCTTACAAAAGTGTGTTTGTTTGATATGGTTAAACCTTATCAAAATATTATAAGAATTGCCTTTTGAAATAATAGGATCAACTCTTTGCCTATCTCTTATCTTTAATTAGTGCTTAATATGGCTTTCTATGGTGAATTTGTGAAAGAGATTCTTCCTTTTTTTTCCTTGTCCTTATCTCTTTGAAGGTGTTTTCAAACTAACTTATAGGTCTAGATTAGTGTTCAACTTGGAACCTCTTCTATGAAATATTTATGCAACTAGTGAGATTGTGAGATTGAGTAAGCCATAGTTATCTTTTTTTGATTTAATGTGTGTTCAAGATTATGTGAATATCCATTTAACTTTGGTGTATCACCCTTATAACTTTATTAGGATACTTTAACCATATTTCTAACCCTTTTCCCTATAAAACATTAGTTTTAGGTGAGCATCAAGAGGAAGTCAGCCTTCTCCAGAGGCTCAACCCCATCATAGGATACCCATAGCCTAGGTTTGTTCCCATTATGTAGATTAGTTAGAGAGATAATAAATAACCCTATCCAAGGGTGAAAATTAAGCTTGCAACATTTTTTAGCATGCCCAGTGGGACCCACTTATTTTAAAAGGATGATTAATCAATCTTGATGCTAGTTTGATCAAATCTATAATAGTTAAGCTCCCAAATAAGAGCATCTAGTGACTCCAAAAGGAAGAATCAACACTCTACTGCATATTAATAGCTTCATCTCATGCCAAAGGTGAAAATAAGGTCAACTTCAATAGGTATTCCTTTTGAATTTGTTGAACTACCTTTAAATTCATCAAAAAGATTAAGGTTTTCCAATACACATCCATATCAAGGAAATTTTTATCCTAGGTCATTTCCAAGGCTAACTTAGCAATAATACCTTTATTAAATCCTTGCATAGCCATGGCAACCCCTAGAGCTTTTATCACTTTTAATTGCTAAAGTCCTCTAAACCTTGTCCAATATGATCCTATCCCAATTGCAGCCCTTAAAAGTGTTCCTTATTATGTTGATGACCAAGCTACAACACCTTCTATGCACCTCATAGACATATCTAACTTCTGTAATATCTATAATATCACTGAAGAAAATATAACCATTAGGTTATTAGCTACTTCTTTTAAAGGAAAGGCCCTAGATTGGTATAGAATCCTTACTGCCAATTCCATTCACACATGGGACCAATTATGGGAATCCTTGTGTAAAATGTTTGAGGATAAAATTTATCTTTTTTCACTTATAGATAAACTAACTACCATTTCAAGGGCTCCTCATGAAGTCATGTAATACTTCAATATAAAGTTTTTGAAAACTTGGGATAAAATCCTAGTCTTAATTAGAGTAACCCCTAACTTTGCCTTCCTATATTATTTTAAGGCTTTAAATAGTGATATATAAGTGATGATCTAATAAATGAGAGGAAATATAATTCTAGATGCATATGAGGTGGTCATCAAAGTAGAAAATAGTTCAAGCTAGAAAACTTACACCTAGACCACTAATGCCCTTATTTCATAAAATTAGACCACCTCCTATTGTTATCCCTCCATTTTATGTCATTCCTCCTACACAAAAAATTATTACAATCCCTGTACCAAAATAGGAGAAAGCTTCCACTTGTGGATCTAGTGATTCACTAGAGAAAAAAACTTTCAAGAGCTCAAAAGCATGTTTCACTCCTTGGGGAATGAGATAGTAAATGTTAAAAGGCAATAGGATTTCCATAGGCCTTAT
This sequence comes from Torreya grandis, assembly GCA_037957365.1. NCBI lineage: Eukaryota > Viridiplantae > Streptophyta > Pinopsida > Cupressales > Taxaceae > Torreya > Torreya grandis. Next base: position 5,543,954 of record JARHVA010000104.1, read on the forward strand.
CAAAGTTCATATCAACCTCAAAAACAAGCCTTTCAAGAAAATAAGTCACCATATAAGGGGAACCACCAAATATAGGGCCAAGGTCAAAACCAAGGACAAGGGCAATTTGGCTATAATAGGCAGAATAATTACAATCCTAATTTTGCTAGTACTTCCGACTCCTTGGTCTTATTTTAAAATAATGTAGCTCAAAAATAAGAGGCTACCATGTCTTAGAATCAGTCCTTTGGTCAACATATTGTCCCAAATATTGGCCTTAACCAAGCCTTCAATGATCAATGGCAGCAAGCTACTAATTTTAGATACAACCAAGCTCTCATGGCATAAAATTTTACTAGGGGAGGGAATGAGAGGCATAGATTAGATTACATATAGATGTTGATAGGGGAGTAATGGACTGGAATAGATGGTAAGACTTGATGGGATTTTGGGTTCATGATAAGAATGTATGATGGGTAATTGGGGATTAGGACTAGCAATCACATACATCACTAGAAAAGTTGTACTTTCTACATTTGATTAGTGCCATGTGACAAAATATGTTAAGAGATTCAATATATTTGGACTACATGATTCATCTTTGATCTAATCATTTGAATATTTGATCTAATCATTTGATGGATTATCGACCATGTTAATAGTGATTTAGACATTATTTAGATTTATTGATTGGATTTGACTTTGATTGCCCCTAGTGCCTAATTGTGGGCTTCACTAGAGGAGATTTATTTTTGATTTTGATGATACCCTAGTGCCTAATATTGGGCTTTACTAGGGGAATACATTTTTGGATTAGTTTGATGAGTTGAACATCTAAAATATCTTGGTTTAGGGTAAAAAATAATTGATAATGACCTAAATAATATTATTATGGATATTAATTTAATCCCTTAGGAGTCTCTTTTTGACAAAGAAATCAAGATGGGTTCTATTTATAGTTTCTTCAAGGAGCTTGCTGCCATGAAATTTTTTCTTGACACCACTATTTACACCATAAACATATCCCTCCACTATCCCTCTTTAATTGACTAGGATCACATCAGGAGCCATCCTTTGATTTGTTTCAAAATTATGAAGTAACTTTAAAATTTACAAGAGCTTAATATTTCACACCTTTCAAAAATCATAAGAAAGGCTTATCTATTAATCTTTAAAAATTAGCTTATTTTAGGGAACAACAACTTCCCCTTTACCAAAGTGAATAAGAAAAATCTGAAGAAGAAAAGCCACCTTAAAGTTTGAAAGAATTTTCACATGATTTAGTTTAATTAGAAAAATATTCTTGAATAGATACAGAACTCCCAGAGGCTTTCACTTCAGATGTCCTAAATCAATCATTGCCCACTTAGCTCTAAGATCAGTCACCCTGTTTCATTGAGGAGGTGATCAAAGTCAATATAGAAAATCCAAAAAACATCAAACTAGGGGAAACTCTCACACTTGAGGAATGTTAGATTATTATTGACCTACTTAAATAGTTTATAGATGTTTTCAAATGGTGTTATTCTAACATGCTTGAAATTGATCCCTCCTTATTAGTACATAATTTGGTTTTGCATCCTAATGCTAAACCAATTAAGCAAAAAATATGAAAGATGCACCCCAATGTGGCCTTATTAGTTAAGGAGGAATTGTAAAAAAATTTAGAAGCAGGCTTCATCTGCCCCATTGATTATTCCAATTGGATATCCAATATTATTCCTATGGCCAAGCCATAAGGAAGAATTTGAATTTACACTGACTTCCAACACATTAACAAGGCATGTTCCAAAGATGACTTACTACTTCCAAATATTGATATGATCATGGATTCAATAGCAAGACATGAAATGCTATCTCTCATAGATGGTTTTTTGGGCTAAAATCAAATTAAAATTGCCCCCAAAGATCAACATAAAATAGCCTTTATCACTCCATGGGGAACCTTATGCTATCAAGTCATGTCGTTCATTCTCCAAAATGTTGGTGCTAGTTATCAATAGGTAATGATAATTATTTTACATAATATGATGCATGATATAGTTGAAGATTATGTGGATGATATCCTAGGGAAGTCCTGAGTTAGATTAGAGCATCATATATTTTTGAGGAAAATCTTTGAGTAGATGTGCAAGTATAAAGTTAGATTAAATCCCAAAAAATGCATATTTGGTGTTACCTCAGGTAATTTATTAGGATTTATTATTTCTAGGAGAGTCATAGAGGTTGACTCAGCTAAAGTCAAATCAATTACGGAAGTGCTTCTTCCTCACAATCTGAAGTAGCTTATGAGTCTTCAGGGAAAGTTATAAGCTATTTAGTGGTTTATCTCTCAACTCACCAATAAATGTCACCCCTTTACTCATATCTTAAATAAGGGGAATAACTTTAATTGGAACTTTGAATTCCAACATGCCTTTAATAATCTCAAGCATTATTTGGAAAATCCACCTTTGTTATCACCCCCTGTCATGGGAAGGTCCTTGCTCTTTTATGTTTTTGCAACTCCCTATGTGATAGGTGCCCTACTTGCACAACATAATGATGAAGGAAAAGATGAAGAAATTTATTATCTTAGTTTCACCTTAATATCTTATTAACTGATTATACTCTAATTGAGAAATCTTGCTTAGCTATAATCTTTGCCTCACAAAATCTTCAGCATTATATGCTTAACAATTAGGTCTAGCTCATTGCTAAATTTGGTCCTCTAAAATATTTACTATCAAAATCAGTGCTCATAGGATGAATGGCTACGTGGATTATATTACTCAATGAATTTCATATTGAATATGTTAATCAAAAGGTAATAAAGAGATAAGTGATAGTAGAGCAACTAGCAGAAGCACCTCTTGTCATGACTGAGTCTCTTACCATAACCTTCTCAAATGAATCTATAATGAATAATTTCAAATCTAATGGTTAGAAGCTACATTGTGATGGCTCTTTTACCACACATGGATCAGGAGCAGGCATTCTCTTAGTCACCCCACAAAGTGATCTCATTCCAAAAGCCCTTCACCTTGCTTTTCCATGTACCAATAATATTTTAGAATACAAGGCTTTAATAGCTAGCCCTCACCTAGCCATCCAATGGAATATCCAATATCTTCAAGTATTTGTTGATTTATAGCTTATAATCAAACAAGTTAACTAAGAGTTCAAAACTAAAAATGAAAAATTACTCCCTTATAAGTAATTAATCAATCAATTAAAGAAAAAAATCAAACTATTATATTTGAATAAGTACCAAGAGGGAATAATAAAGTAGTTAACTCCATGGCCACTATTGGATCTTTAATTGATCTCCCTAAAGATGTACTCAAATTGAGTTTTATAATAGAACGTCTAATCCTACCAGTACATCAATATATGTATCCTTTACAAATTTATGCAATCCCTGGTCCTAGTCTTGCCTAGTACCATGAAATTTATAATTAACTCCATGATAACATCTTACCACCTAACCTTAATTGCCATCATAAAAAAGCCTTCATCCATTGTATTTCCCATTACACTATCCTTAGCAACATGCTCTATTACAAAGGTTATGATAGGAATTTTTAAATATGCTTGGCCTCAAAATAGGATTCTCTCATGATCAAGAAGGTCTATAATGATATTTGTGGTAGTCATATCAGAGGAATGGCCCTAGCCAAGAAATTGCTCCAGACTAGATATTATTGGCCTACCATGGAATAGGATGCCTACCAATATGTGCAAAAATGTGTAGCTTGTCAAAAACATGGTAATCTTATCCATGCACCCACATAAGAATTACAACCTATTATGATTCCATGACCATTCTCTAAATGGGGACTTGATTTGATTGGCAAGATAAATCCTACATACTCTAATAGACATAAATTCATTATTATTGTTATGAAGTATTTCACTAAATGGGTAGAGGTAATACTGCTTACTTATACTATAAGTATTCAAATTTATAAATTCATCCTCAATCAGATCATTTACCATTTTGGCATCCCTTCCAATATCATCTATTATAACAATAAGTCCTTCAAAAATCAAGAAGTTGAGGTCTTGTGCCAACTGTATCACATTAAGAAACATTTTTATTCTCCTTACTACCCCCAAGGGAATGAACAAGATAAAGAAACAAATGATACCCTTATCAATATTCTCAAGAAAATAGTCAATTAGGAAGGTAGGAATTGGCACCTAAAATTATATCATGCACTTTGATCTTATCAAAAAAGTATCTGAACACCTACTGGGGCCACTCTGTATGTCTTAACATATGGGACATAAGCTATTTTTCCTATGGAAGTATAACTCCCCTACTTGTGAATCTCATTACATGATATTATCATTGATCACAATTGTAGATAATAAATACTACAAGAATTTGAGCTTCTAAATGAAAAGCATAAAAAGGCCCTTAATCATCTATGGGCATATCAAAACAAGTTAAAAGGCTAATATCAAAAGAATATCCATTCCAGAGAGTTTGCGGTTGGTGATCTATTCCTAAAATAAAATAAAAAAATACTAATGATGATAGGGATAAAAAAGGAAAATTTGAATCTAATTGGCTCATGCCCTCTATAATAGTTGCAAAGTTTAGATCTGGAGCCTATAAGTTATCTACACTAGATGGTGAAGAGCTTGATGACCCTATGAATATAATGCATCTAAATAATTTTTACACTTGACCAACTCTAATTTACCTCCATCTATGGGCCCCCACTCTTGGGGGCATATCCTCTTCCATTCCCTCCTCCTCCTTCCATTCTGATCCATTTTTCCATCCCTGACCCTGGTCTTAACAAGTGGGAATCCATTATAGGTTTTTATGCAGTAGTAGGAGGTATATGTTCTTAAATGAAAAATAAGTCATTGTTTGTTAAGTAACAGGGATGTTTATTAGGGAAGTCCTTTGTAATATCTTTATCCATGCATATCCCCAATCCTCTCACATCCTATCACATTCTTATGTCCCACATTTATCCTATCACCCCATCACATCCTCTTTGACAAACATGTCTCCTTTTAGCCTCAAGCTAATCTCATCCATGTTTGTCCCTGAATGACCCAAAACCATGGTCCACATATTCCCAATAACATTATCATCATAAAAGGGTCAAAATAGGTTTTTACTTTAGGGGCTTTACATACATTATGATACTGAATATTGATTAATCATCTTACACCCCATATATAGTTGCTTTTGGATTTGGTTGGATTTTTTTTCTAAAATATAATAGTTTTGGGAACTATATACCACATATACATATCCTCTTACCATCATTCATCCCATTGTCTATAATAATTTTATCATCACCTCATTGTCCTTTTGCATATCCTTGTTATTATCCCTATCTTTAATATATATTATATTATGATTGTCTTGTGTGAATGTGTGTATATTTTAAGTGTGTGTGGTTGTTGAATTAATCATGTACATATTAATCACATTAATAGTATTATTATAATTTTGTATATTTTTTATCTTGTTAACTTTTAAGGGATCAAGGATGGTATAGGTGGCCCCTGAACCTGTTTCAAGCAAGGTCACTTTCAAATAGAGTTTCCTCATGCATTGGATACTTAATGTCATTTGAATTTTCTCATGTCATTTGGCACATATTTATCTACCATTGCAATATTAAAAAGGATTGCACACATTATTAAGGGCTTCCAACTTAGCCACCCATCCCATTTACCCCAAAATCCTATCACTCTCTTGTTTAAACCTAATTATCCCCCCATCATGGTGAAATAGGATTCCTACCCAAACCTACATTGTGAAACATAATGAATAAAAAATTATTATTATTTTTATTAGCACATTGATTTACATTTCATTATATATATCATTACCATTATCCTATGCATCTATCAAATATCATACTATCTCATCACACAATATGTCATTTATCTAAACATTTACATGTTATATCACATATCCATTAACCTATGCAATACATCATCTACCAGGATCCTATAGTAATCATATCACACATGAATCAAACATGTAAATCAAGCAACATCGCATCCAAATTACATCCATCAGATCATTATAAACATAAAATAATGTATATATCTAAAATCATTACATCATAATAATCTCTCATCATCTAAATCATTTACATCATAATTAAATCCAATGCATCATCACATAATCATGCACATATCCTTTATTAATATAACAAGATCATAAACATATACATCCATTATATTACCTTATTTAACATCATATAAATTAAAATCATATACAAATAAGTCCATCACATCACATCTAATATCATATATCTAATCAACATACATCTAATCTCATCATATAAACACAAATTATATGTCCATCAAATCTATCTAAATCCCTCATAACCACTATCCTTAATCAATGATAATATAACACATCACATCATCCAAAATCTCAACAAATAGATACAATACATAGGATCATGGAGAAAAAATGTACTACAATACAACAAATCCTCTATACATATCATGTAATCATGGTTGTAGTCCTAATGGGCCTCTCAGAGGTTGATGTACTTAATGTGAAGAGTTGGACCTAAATGAAGTTGCACACTAACTTGGTGGTACGGTTACCTCATATAAGGTCCTATAGTACTAGGCCTCTCATGTTAATCTCATAATGTTATTCATAACACTAGCCATCCCACACTCACTCGTCACTATATCAAGCTCCTCTTTGGCCTTCTCAACCACCTCTACCTCTCCCATTAGATTTCAAATCTATGCATGCATTTAGGTGATCTAGTCCTAATACCCTATAATATGTGCATCTCAACTATTAATTTGGGTTTATAATGTGACTATTTGGTCTTATAGTGATATGACCTAACCCTATAATCCTATCATCTATGTTTGGGCCTAGGCCAATTACCCATCTCTCTATTTTATTTAGGCCTATATCTATGCCCATAAATAATCCCTCTCTCTAGTGATCCCTGTTATCTCTATAAGATAAGCTTGAATCTCTATCTATAAATGTGTTAGTAGAGACATGTCATCCTTAAATTGAGGATATTTTTATATCCCTACACCATCTCCACCAACACTACCCCTAACCTATGTATCACTTGTACCTTTTCTTGAGTCTAGGCCCCACTCCTTCCAGCCTACCCTGTAACTATTGCCTAACCCCCATACCCTCTATCCACATCTATAGCATCACCATCCTACCCATCCTACCCATCCTGTGCCAATAACTACATCCTCCTCTATTTTAATCTCACTCATGTCTGTAGGACTCTCCTCACTACCCCTTTCTAAACCAAAACCCTAGGATGGAATAATCTCAATGGAATCTTCTATGTCCACCAAAATATATGCTATTGTACCTCTTGGATTAGGAATTGATGTCTACAAATCCCATGACATTGGGGCAATGCTCTCATAATCTATATACACATGGGATTTATCCATTGGTCTCCCTCACTATGCCCTCTCCTTGTCACTCTTAGTAAATAGGTGTTCCTCCCCTAGCACATCCTAAATAAATCCAAACTACCTATGTACCTAATCAGGCCTGTATCATGATAAAGTCTTGATGACTATCAAATAACACTCAATCAACATAAACTAGATTACTAAGGCCTTATCATCCTAGCCAAACTATAAGCCCTTATAGGGCATACATGTGATGTGTTTCATATATAAGCTATCCAATTCTTGACGATAAAATATCATCTCAATAGCATGGAGCCTCTGCACTCCTAGTAAAATATGTCACCTGAATACTATAGGTTGGTGAGGTTACCTCATTGTTAAGGTACCCAAAGTTTACTAGATCATAATGTACTCCCAACTCCAAATCTATAGTAATAACGATGGCCCTAGGCTAGCTATCCCCTATAGGCTCCCAAGTGTAGCTCTTGGTATAAATGAGCCAATACCACTAGCCCCCATGCAAACACTCTAAAGTCTTGTACCATGTCTATTATGAGATATCATAGGCCTAAATTTAACCACTACTCACTCTTTTCTAGTAAGAGTATGCTAGTAACAAGGGACATAAACATAAGAGTCAGATGATTAATAGTCCCCTCTTAAAAACACCTATTAATATATTCATGCCTATCATGAACACGTACACCCAATCCTCCTTCTAGTCTTTATAAATTAACATTAAGTGTGTGGTATCTCCAATAAATCCTATCACCCAACATCAATAGATGTATAATATGGTAGACATACTCCAAATTCATTATCATCTTCCCAATAATAAATTAAAGGTACTTATCTCTGAGTGTTAATGCTCTACCAAATATGTGATCAGGGCTTGATCAATACACACTACTATCATTGTCATAAAGTAATATAGTCTTATCAGATCCAAGACCTTGTAATCCAAATTAGTCAAAAGATGCATCTCATATAGCACCTCAAGTCATTGTAGCCATGAAACTATCACACCTAAATCCTCCTACACCAATCACCATCAACCTATTAATACTTCCATCATAAATCAACTACCTAATATATAACCCAATTTCCCTTCCTAAACTTTCACCTATCTTAACATCGACCATCTCCATCTCTAATATCCATGATCATGCCCTTGAACTAACCACCTACCCACCTCTTACCCTTGTCCTTCTTCATTGCATCCATCCTAATCTCACTATAAACCACAATCTAACCATCCCAACTTACCCATTCCTATTACCCTCCACCTTTACCATCTACTTAATACCTAAATAACCTTAATTACCCTTATCACATCCCTAATCCTAACATCCTCTCTACCATCCCTAATCCTAAAACACTTTAATTTTATATACCTTATCTAACTAACCTCATCTAACCAACCTAACCCCTTAGCCTATCCTCTATCCCACCTTATCTAACTAACCTCATATAACCAACCTAACCCATTAGCCTATCCCTTATCCCACCTTATCTAAATAAAATAATCTAACTAACCTAACCCCCCATCCCTTAAACCTTTTTCTACCTAAGGAAAAACTGTAACTTGTGGGTATGCCCTCACATATGATCTTGACAAAATTAAAACTCACATTTGATGTTTTTTCATAATCACATAATTATACAAAACCACAATTCATTTATTTAAGATATCATAAAAATTTAACTCTAAACTTATGGTATTATAATATTATAGCTTTATTCTTGTGATATTTCAATACCACCCCTTCTTATGTAATGTTTTAAGTCATGACTATAATATCATGATTAAGGGTATTACCTTTAGTCACAGTATTGCACTTGCGACATGGACAACATAAATTTATGCTAAAACACCCAAAAATTCAATGAAAAATTAAAAAAAAACACAAGAATAGAGATTGTTACTCACCGGTGGTCTAGCCTCTATCACTCTCTATAACTCTCGCACTCTCTCACCATGATGGGGAGATTGAAGAAGTCAGTCCATGGGTTTAGCTTAAAGTCAATTTTCATTAAGAATAAACATTAAAATGAATTTATTTTAACTATTTTATCCTATTTGACCCCCCTATTTTTACCCCTCAAGCCCCATTACTCCTTGTTACCAAACTTGCCACATCTAACTCATGTCAAACCCATCAAATATCCTAATAAATATTTCATTATCATCTATAACATCATCTAGGGCATTGATTTTTCCATTCCCCACTATCCACCCTAATCCTACATCAGAACTACATCAGCTTGCAGTCTCTTAAGACTATGTAGAAAACACCTGGTCTCAATTTTGTGCCCAAGGATACATCAACCACCATTAACTCCTCACCCCCATCCTATCACCAGACTAGTCCCTCAATAATCACACATCATTATATGTTATGATTATTTTTTAAAGAGTCTCCCTATCATTCATTCACAACTTTTATCTCTATTATCAATTTTAAAGCCTTCCCTAGCATGTGTCCTTGCTATTGGAATTATCACAGGTTTAAACCCATCTCATCTCAATTAATTTAGTCTTATCAATCAAATCAATTTCTAGATAGTGGTAATTTGTCTAGAACCCATCATAAATAAGATAATTTATCCCCTTAACTATTGGGGCATATTAATCATATATTTTATTTGGCACATCCCAAATCTATTATCATTTAGATCTTATCCCACCCTTAGAACTTATATTCAAATGACCATCTCAGTTGATTCTCCCCACATGTTCCCTTGAGGGGGAATCATTCTCACTAACACCATCTGACATTACTTCCACATGATTATGGTTCTTATTTGAAATACCATTACTCCTCCTATCTTATCCACTTTTAATTACCTTTCAAAGAGGGGGAAAATGTATATACTAACATCTGTCCACCCCGTTAATTACATTACTTCTACTATCTTAACATAAAACTACATTTTTTAGTTAATTAACTAATATCCCATTCCCTATTTCTTAAATTTTTCAAACCTTATTCTATCCCATAATCAATTAATGCCCCTCATTAATATAGTAACAAAACCTATTAACCTGCTAACCTACTCCCTAATCCACTTACCAATTTAAAAAAACAATTTATTCTACCTACCCATCTACCACCCTATTCCTAGCTATTCTTAAACCCCTAAACCCTAATAGATATTTATAGAATTGGATAATTATAGAAATATCCTCCATTTTATCCCCTTTTCCTCTAGAATTTTCCATTCTATATATTTCCAAGGAATTTTAAATTCCTTGGAAATATCCTAGCCATGATCTTAATGGCTCAAAATTAAATTTGAGCCATTGATTCTTCCCTCCACTTACTATATAACTAAAACACCTTCCTCCATGTAAATTAACTTGGAAAAATATCAAATTTATGCCATTATCCTCTATATTGCATCCATAATCATTCTTATTTCATCCATCAAGAGTCATTATCAAGCAAATTTAAGCAATCCAACATCCATCAATTTGGCATCAAGCATCCATTTAGAAATATTGGAGAGGATTTATAAAGAGGTAAAATGATGATAATAATCCCTCTAAAAATTTTATTATCTCTTTTATCCCCTCATTTTGATGCATTTAAATTTTATGTTTTTATTTCTAAAAATAGTAATAAGAGGTGAATATAAAATTTAGGCTACACCATCCATTTGACATCAAACACTTTCCTTATTATATGGTCAAACTTTTATTTGTGTGTCACTTGGTTGGAAAAGGGTATAATTATGCTGACCAAATCATTCCAAGTATTGTGCCTTAAAGTCTTGAAACAAAATTTTTTGGTTAGAAAAGGGTATCATTATGCTGACCAAATCATTCCAAATATTGTACCTTAAAGTCTTGAAACAAAATTTTTGATCACCTATTTATATAAAGATATTATTATTATGTTACTTGAATTATTTTAAATACATGTTTCCTTGTGTTAAAAAATTTAAAATCAAAACCACATGTGCCTTTTGGATCTTGTATAAAATTTAGCTTGTATAGATTTATGCTTAGTCATACACTTAGTAGTCAAGCTAAGTCATTTATATGCTTAGTATATCTAGATGTAAGAATAATAAGGTTTGGCACATAACATTTAATGCACTAATATGTTGTAATTAATTTCACATAAGGCACAAGCCTTGTGCACTCACCCAAAGTGCAATAGTGAAGGGACCAACCCTATATTGGGCTAGTTGAAACATGGTCAAAATTTAGGTTTAAAGGGTCTTATTTATTGACAATATGGGTTCATGTGACTTGTTGGTGCTATGTTATTCTTGAGAATCTCAATAGGCATGAGCCTTCTCAAGGGTACAAATCCTATGTGCAGGTTCATATTTACTAGGCATAGTTTTTAATGGCATAAACTATGGGGATGGTGATTAAGGATCATTCAGGCACTTAGTTGAGTCATAGGAATAGATTAGATTTAAGTGCACCTTATTTAGGTTAATGCTCTAGGCACATGTATTAGGGCCTTGGTGCATTATGTTTCCAACACTTAATATATTTTATAGGTAGGCTAAAGTCACTATTTGGCACAAGGATGCCATTAGAGACTAGGGATAAACCTTAATACCATAATACATTCAAAGAAAAGAAACTATAGCATTGCTCACATAAAACTAAGTCAAAACCATATCATAACGCAAACTATAATGCAAGAATCAATACTTCATTACTTTAATAACATACTTCATTGACTCATAGTTCAACATATATATTTCAAGACATGAAAATAGATTAAGTGCTCATATTTAACCTTAATCATTCCCAATGGCTCATAGGCAATCTTGGGATATACATTCAAAGTGTTTACCCTAGTTCATATAGAATATAACTACTTAATGGTGGTTCTTTATTTTAGTAGATCTTCACTATATCAATTGTTTCCTCCTCTTCTTTAGATACAAGCCTTCTTATATAGGAAATTGGGAATCTCTTTGTTAGGTTAGATGGGCACATGCCAAGTGATGAGATGTCATTGGGGCTTTCTATTCTACCATATCCACTATGTTGCCGAGGTTGGATGAGCACATGTTGTATGCTAAGATATCACTGGGGGTTACCATCCCACCTAATTCACTCTTCTAAAACCCATGCTTCTTGAGCCTCCTGGTACAAGTTCCTATAGGGATGTCCTTTGAAGTTCAGTGCCATATAATTACTTGTTAGCTCACATAGGATCCTTGAAGATTCCTCTAGTTGGTGCTAAAAGGTACAAAAAGGAAGTAATCAATTCAAAGATTTCCTTGAACTAAGATATGTTGAGTTGGCACAGTCCATGTAGTTGGTGTAAAAGGAGGCCCAACATTACCCCATACAAAATTTCTAGTCTACCTTGGACTAGTATTTTGGTGCCTTTGGTACACAGAACTTGAGTGCAACCTTCTCTAAATTTGCCTTGAATGTTTAAAAACCCTATATAGTGAGTTTGATTTCGTTTATGGTGTTATTTTATTTATTGGATGCAGCCTCAAGGGTGAACCCATATGTACTTTATAGTTATTTACTAAAGGCCTCAATCCTTTCCCTTGATCGCCTTACCCTACCATCTAGGATATCCCCTTGATCACTAGACTTTGTTTGGAAGGTGCAGAAGAGAGTCTCTAGGTCTTGACTTTGAGCCTTTAGTTAGGCACTCAGGGTGTTGACCTTCATCATACTTGAATGCACTTATTTTGGCTCATTGAGGAGTGTTATAACAAGGAGTCTTTATCCTCCTTTTCCTTCTTAAGATGTGCATCAATGAATGCTACTTGGGTGATAAAATTACAAAATATAGGATCTGATTCTTCTACGCCCTCTTTTAACATGGTGAAGAAGTCTTCTACCATGTCTAAATTTTTGTTTAACTCTCTTCTTAAGGCCTCATATAGGTCTTCTAGCTCTTCAACCACTGACCTCATCTTAGGAAGCATCTTCTCTACAAGTGCACAAACCTTGTCAGCCTCTTTCATTCTTGAGGTATCCACACCATCCAAAAGGGATGGATCCACCTCATCTATGTGCTTGATTAGCTATTTAAGTTTAAACTTTATTACTTCAAGTTATGCCTCTATTTTTTTCACTATCTTCTTCCAATTATTTGTGTGAACATTGTTGATGATGTTATTTCATGCTACTAAGGAATCCATCTTAATCAAGGCATTAGTTAATAACATAGGGTTCATATATCAAGGATTTATGATCTGGTATTCATGCCCTTCCTTTAGATTTTTATCACTCTAAAGTGCTTTTGTAGGAACCTCAAACTGGGGCTCATCTATGTATCAATCAAATACCCAAGAAAATTGGTGGTGAATCAAGGTTGTGGTAGTCTTCAATGGAATGTACTCCATCATATATAAGTATTCATCTTCTTTAAACCCTTGTTTCACCCTTTCCATTTTGTCTAGCTCATACTCTTCTTCCTCATATAGTTCCTCTTCTTCTTTGATGGCACTAGTGCTTACATCAGTATCTTCTTATTTTTCTCCTTCTTCTTTATGAGGGTATTTATCAAACTTCCCCCTTGCCCACTTATTATTTTTTTTAGTTCTAGATCTACCGTCATGTTCTTCTTCTCATAGGGGTTATTTTGTAGACTTTCCCCCCTTGTCCATCTCCTCCTCTTGCCATAGTTTTTTGGCATGAACCTCTTTAGCACCCACCTTCTTTTCCTCTATCCCTAATGGGGCATCTATTTAATTCTTTGTTTATTTTTCCAAGGTACTAGTATCACCCTATTTACCTCTAGGCACCCCTTCAAAGATAGGGCATGCCTACTATGCAGCTTCTTTTACTATTCTGGTGGAGGCACTAAGTATGTTCTCTAGTAGTCTTTCTTTCCTAGGTTCCACACTAGCGGCACCCTTATTCTTCTCTCTTTCATTTATCATCCTATACCTTTCCTCTTAAGCCACATTTTCCTCTTTCTCGTAGCCTTCTCTTCCTCAGACTTTATCTTTGCCCCCTCCTTCTTGGATTTCTCCTTTTTGGTCTTCCTCTATATGGTTTGTGTTTCATACATATTTTCTCTTACTTTTATCTACTTGGCCTCTAAATAATTGATCGCATCTTGGGGCATGCCCTTGGAACTCATAGATCCTCATTTTTTGTGCAACTTTAGCACCATGTTGATATGCTCTTGGTCCAGGCCCATGTCCTTCCACTTATGATTCAATTCTTCTTCTGTTGGCATGCTTGAATGTGTTGCTTCATCAGGATCTTCTCTTATTTATCCTTCCTTCCTTCCTTCCTTCTCCCTTGTACACCTTATGTTCCTCCTCTTTCCTTTATTCTTCGGTCTCAACCATCTCAATGACCTCTTTTGGTATCCTAGCCTTTATCATTTCTTATTTTTTCTCCTCTAACTCCTATACCCTCTATATTTTAGCTTTAGTTCTCTACCTTTTCTTCTCTAACTCCATCTGAGGTAGCAAGGAGGGGGTCCATTCACTTGATGAGGACTCTTCATCCTTGGGTATGATGTATATGCCCCTACCACTCTCTTCTTCCTCCAAATCCTCTTCCTCCTCTTCCTTAGATAGGATTATCCTTTACATCATAAGAGGAGCCTTCCCCTTATTCTTTTTCCCTATGCTAGGGGAAGTGTTTAGTGTGAGTCACATGTTCTTATATGTATATATTAAAGGAGATGATTCTCCTTATAAAGAGATATTCATCCTTAGTTGTTCATCTATTTCCTTCAAAGTCTTCCCCCTCTTCTTCTTTGGAGACTTATTTTTGGCTGGTACTAGCATTCCCTCATCCCTAATTTAGATTGGGGTCTTCCCTCTACTTTTCACTATAATTAGCACTAAAATCATTCTTTCATGGCTTCATGTCATAGTATAATATATGGATGTAGCCTAATATGGTGACTTATTTAATAGGATCGATGTCTAGGTGATCTGATGTATCTTCTTCATCTTTAGTGGACTTTCCATCTATGCGAGGGAATCAGTGCCTCAACCTATGACTCTCCACATCTATTTACTTTATTGGAATGTCAATCTATTATGCATTAGGGATTTGGTGTAGTGCATCCCTAAAGTACCCTACTGAGAAGGTGAATGGGAGATTCAACCATCTCAACCTATTCCCATCTTGTAGTGCTAAGTACACTACATAATAATTCTACATTACAATAAAATATGCCATTCCAAACATATTATGGAGGAGCCCTTAAGGAATGTGCCACTCTAATATAAAATCTTCTACGTATTTTTCACACCAGTGCATCATGTGCATCTTATACTTGGGGCTAAAGGAGGTGGGGCAAGTGTAGTCTTTGTACTTTTACATCAGGGATTCATGGTGTTTTAGGAAGACACAGAGATTATATTTGTTTTTATCTGGGATCATAATTTCCTCTATGAAAATAAATATGAGGATGGATACCCAACTGAAGGTGCTCTTGATGCTATATAATTCTAGCATATTTTTCACCAACTCCTCTGCGATGAACTTTAAAATGTTGAATGACACTCTCTACACCATGTGATAGGTGATGTAGAGATAAGCCTTTGAAACATAAATCCACAAACCACTTGAGCATAATTTATAAATAATGAGGCACGTCATCATCCTCATGTTGGGGTCCTTGCACTTGTTGATGGGGAATGTGAAACCCCCCTTGAATTACTTGAGGAGATTTGTGATACACTCCACCTCTTCATCATCACCCATCATTTGATGGATGTCTTATTCAAAATTTGGGAGCCCAATTATCTTCTTGATCAACTTTAAAATCTTCATATCTTAGCTTAAAAAATACATGCAGTCATTATGGATACATGAAAGTAGGAACTGGATAAGTTCCTTTAGCTTCTTGAAGTAGGGAAACTCATAGAGTTGTGTCACCCTAAAAGCTTTCAACTTGTCTCAAATTGAGACATCAAATAGGGCATCACCTTGTGGTGTCTTACACCCTATGTCTACCATCTAGTCTTGTGCCAAGTCTTCAAAGTGACTTGATGTTTGATAGTTATACTCCTTGAGTTAAAAGCTATGTGAAAATGAGTGACAAATTGCCCCCACCTCAACCTATAGGGGGAATTGTATAACTAGTATGACATTTTTTTATTGCTTAGATATCTACCTCTACAATGCTAACTACTTTGATCAATTTCACCTTGGTTTTGGTGGCCATCATTTCTTCCATAATCTTCACCTATTTGGGTTCCTGCTATACCTACATAGAGCTTACTTCCTTTTACTTTTTCATAATTCTAAATATTCTTATGTTGAACCTTGGTAAGTGTGTCTAATTAAAGCATCAAATGGTGGTTGATGCTTCTACAATCATGGGATATATGATTGTAACTTTAGCTCTAAGATTTACTAGTCATTAATGGTGACCTAGGTGATAACTACTTATTCCAACTCTATTTTCTACACAAATTTCTCTCTGCACTCTTTCAAATTAGCCTCACTATGAACAAAATATTTCTTATAATGCCACCATTCACTAAGGTTCTCAAGGTTTTTATATGATAAGTTTGTTTCTCTTTAGCTATCTAGTCTCTACTTAGGTTTTCTCTAAGTTAAATTAGTTTAAACTTTGTAACCTAAGAAAGTCTACCGCTTGCTCTTTTATACTCATCTTTCTCAGCTACCATTATTAATGTAGGATTTATGGCATAGGTACCTAAATTTTGTAAAATACATGAAATTATATGAAATCCTCAAGAATATTTCATCCTTAATGTATTAATTACATATCTTTATGCCACTATCGCTACCTCATTAAATGCTCCTAATGGCTTTTGTAGTGAAGTGATGTGTGGGTCAAATGGTCACTTCTCACTCATTTTTGGGTGTATGCCAACTATATTAGACATTCTCCTTTTATGCATGTATACTTGGCATGACCTTCACCTTCCCTATGGAAACTTGGGTGTAATGCCTCATATGCACGTGATTTAGCCTCCTCAGTTCCACTTTTTCTTCTAGTTGTGCTCTTATTCCAAGCACACTTATTTGTCTTGGTCAATTTCTTATGTGTTATCTTGCCTTGGTCTATCCTAACCCATATAAATACCTTGCAATGTCCCCTAGTTCTTCACTTCTCTTTTAACTCTCTTACACATTATTATGTTATGTATCTTCACTTTTGTCCTTGCAATCAACCATGTTGAGTGTCTTCACTTGCCTCTTGGGTTTTTGGCTCAGGATAAAATGATGCACCCTCTTTTAACTTTGGTGATAAAGTAGTGCCATAGTGATTTATTCTTGGGTCTTCAAATGCACTGCACTATTCATCTTACACACATGTATCTTGTGCATCTTCTACTTATGCCTAAAAAATTTCATGCACCCACTACTTATATATTTGGCCTCATGTATTTAGGGGTGAAAGTGCTCAACTCATTTGATTAGAATTATGTGTGAAGTTCTTAATAGATAAGTCCTTACAACTATCGCATGTTATTTACTACCTTTATACACTATATAAGGAACAAAACCAAAAGAAAATAATGGTTTGGTTAGTACCAACCTTTATTCTTGTCAATTCAACTTCAAACCAACAAGTGACCAAGAAGTCAGAGTTTTCATGGCACAAGCACCATCTTATTGCCTATATAGCTTTAGTTGATTACCATTGAAATGCCTAAGGAGCATTTCACTAGATAACATGTGTAACTTGCATGTGCTTATTTCAAATATATAGCGGATGATGTTAGGGGACATCCATCATATTTATAATTTTCCTAGGTGCTTAAAGTACTAGGAATCATATAGAAACAATATTAATCCTTCATTCATCTCTTTATGTTTAATATACTTGTCATGCTTGTGCTTCTGGTGTGCTTTCTCAATCTGTTGACTCCATCTTATTTGGGCATACTTTTAATCTAAGCACTCCAAGTCTTTAACCTTGTGCTTAAATATTCTTAGTTGTCTAAGTGACCAATTAGTTTAATGCATAAGGAGGGCACCATGAATTCTATGGGTATAACTGCTTTAGTACTAAACACTTTTGAAATGGTGTAGCCTTATTTAAGTGCTTATATGTCATGCATTACAACCTTAGTACCACTAAAATGTGATCATCCCAATCATTATGAACAATGTTACATATATTTATTAGGCACATACCCAATATCTTGTTGAATGCTTAAACTATATTTTTGTCCTATGGATGATAGGTGGTGGTCTTGTGGTGCACCACAATGTATTTAGTCAAAAGGATGTGTACCATCTCATTGATAAAATGAGAACCCCTATGACTAGTCAGACTTAATGGGCACCATACTAGCTTATGATTTTATCCCATATGAAACATATAGCTATTGTAGTTGTGTAGTATTTTATAGGTGCATCTTTGGCCCACTTGGTGAAATAGTTAGTGGCCCTTAAAATATACCATGCACCTGTGTGTCATGTTATGGGATTTATTGGACCAATGAAGTTAATGGCCCATTTTTCAAATGGTGCCTAGGCAAAAATGGGGATGAGAAGCATCTCATCCTAGTGGTTGGGCTTGTTGGTGTATTGGCATATGTAACATGCCTTAACATAATCCTTTATGTCTTGGAATAGACTTGGCCACCACAAGCCTAATTGCAATACCTTGCACGATATTACATATCCAAAATAATGGCCTCTTATAATTCCCTTGTGCACTTATTGTAGGATGGATTCCCTTTCATGTTCCATAACACACTGGTGTAGGACTTCATCTCTAATTAGTTTATATAGCTCCTCTTCAATGAGCTAGAAGGGGGTGGTGTGAACAGCAAGTTGCTTCTTCTCCTTAGTTGATAAGGTCTAGGGTGTAAATATAGATGTTAAGAAAGTGATAATATTTGATAAATCTTTAGGGACATGTTAGACTCTAGAAAGCTATGTGCCTAGCATGTCATCCTCAATTAGTGCTACCACATCACTAGAATTGATGTGGGATAAATAGTCTAGCCCCCAGTTTTATTTTCTAGGTTTAACAATAATTGAGAACTAGAATTCATGGAATAAAACAATTCATTTGTATATGTGACCATGTAAAATAGGCTTGTTCATGAGGTATTTGAGCATCTTATGATTAGTGAAAAATATGAATGGGTATGTTAGTAGATATTACCTAAATTTTTATAAGGTATAGACCATTGTTAGTGCCTCATGCTTGGTGGTGGTGGTGTAATTTTTATCTACCTACATTAGTTTCCTACTTGTAAAGGAGATAGGGTGGTCCATATTTCCCTTACTTGGTTGCACCAATATGGAACCAATAGTAGAGCCTAAAGCATCAACATGGATGTGGAAAGGAGTAATCTAGTCTAGAAATTGTAGAATTAGTGCACTAGCCAACTTTAGCTTCAATGTTTCAAAAGCCTCCTCTTGCACCTCACCCTGATAGAATGGGAAATATTTGTGAAAGAGCTCCTCTATAGGCACTAAAATATTTACATATCTCTATATAAATTTATTGTAGTATCCATAATGGACTATAAAGGCATAGACATCTTTCTGTGTTGAAGGAATCTGGAGCTAAATTATAATGGCTATCTTCATAGGATCAACAAGTAAACCATTCTTATAGATGATGTGCTTGAGTAATGTTATAAAGGGGGTTACAAAGATTCACTTCTATAGGTTTAATAATATTTGGAGCTACCTACACCTATCAAATATGAGGCATAGATTATCATAGTGGTCCTTTATAAGGCCATATACAGTCCAATCATCAAAATAAACTAGGAGGAACTTATGGATAAAGTCATTGAAAGTAATGATCACCACTCTAGATAATATAGTTGGCACATTATTAAGTCCAAAGGGCATCATATTATAAGATAAATAACCCCATTCAGTCATAAAGTTTGTATTAGGTGTATCCTCTTCCTTGATTTGCACCTAATGATAGCCCAAAAAACCATCAATGAAAGTATAGATTTCATAGCCTATGACACCATCCAGGACCTCATCAGTGAATGAGGTTAGGAATGGGTCATTGATGTAGGTAGAATTCAAGATCCTATAGTAAATTTAGATCCATAGTTTCCCATCCTTCTTGATGTTGATGACCATCGATCTTACCCAGTTAGATTCTTGTATAGGGTAGATGATGCTAAAAGCTAACATTCCATAAATCTCTATTTTCACCTTGGCATGGAGATTGGGTTTCATTCAATATTGGTGCTTCTTGACTAGCCTCATGCCATCCAATAACTTAATGTTATTTTTTTCAAAAGGAAAGGGTGGGTGGCCTTCATGTCTTGATAGATACATGGGAACAAGTCCTGAAATTCCCTCAAGAGTTTTATGATTTGTGCCATCTTAGATTTAGACTAGTAATCACCTATAGTGTTAATATTTAGTTCACTTTCTATGATGATGCCTACTTTAGTGGTCTTGAGTGGTACATGATATATTTAATTCCTCTCCTAATGAGAGTATTCAATTTTCCTTGTCCCCTTAGCTGTTCCAATTTGAATATGCATCAGATCTTCTTTGTCTAGATCATTATCATCTATAAGGTGCACAAGTTTCTATCTACCTATTAGAGACTTCCAATTGCATTATTTATAGGTCTCATAATCTTCCTCATTATATTCACTATTGATCACCTTGTCTTCAAATAATGTCAAGAGTGCTAGTCCTTTCTCCCCAAACATTTACTTAAGGTGCTCTTTTAGGATGGTAGTGTCCTTAAACACTATCATATGGATGACTTATAGTGTCTCTAGTAACTCTAAGTTTTATGAAGAAAAGGAGAAAGTGTACACAAACCTCTCCTTGAGTATCTCCTAGTTCCCTATCTCACAGTGCATCTCATTTACAATATACTACAAATGCACCCATTTTTTTTAAGTCCTATCGAAGGAATGCACCCAAATGCCTTTTGGTGCATTACCACTATATATAGTCTAGATTTTTTCACATAACCACACCTACATGATTGGTTTAGAGTCACTTGAGTCAACAGGTATGTCTAATTCTTCATTACTCTTGCCAAACCTAGTGCATATTGTTGCCTTTACATCTTGTCATGTTGGAAAGTTAGGTCTTTGCACTACCACTAGTGAGCAACAGTGCACTTCAAGGTATACACTGGTTCACCCATTATATCCATTTCTTTAGGGATGCAAGATTTAATGTCATGGAAATACCTCTCTATATGTTATCTCCCTTCATACTTTGAGAGCACTATAAGATTCCCTTTACTTATCCAAAACACCCTTTTTCTATCCTTTTTGGTGTGGGGAACCCACCTCTTCTAATTGTGCTCAATCATAACTAGTCTTATTCTAGCCAGCCTTGGCTCAACTTTACACACTAGGTGGCACCTTTGGCTAATGAACTCATAAGCCTCTTCTACCCACCATTTTCAAGCTACACTAGTTATATCAGAGGCTGATTGTCCATCTTCCTATTTGAGCATGCTTTGGTCACTAGGGTTGATATTTTTGGCACCCTACACTGTGATGTTGTAAATATGGTTGATCACATCCTTGAGATCAATGTTTTCCACATATGGGGGCCCTTGATCACTTGATAGAGGGATCACCACCCTCTCTTTGCCATTTTTAAAATTCATGTAGTGCTTTTTAAAGTGCATGTCTGTATTATTATTATAAAACCATAGCCTACCCAAAAACACTAGATAATTATCCTATTATGCCAACTCGATGACCTCAAAGTTGGCTTGGAACTTGGTGTCTATGATAGCTATAATGGTACCCTTAAATATCATGATAGGTTGTGCTCAGTTTTTTTTAGCCATGAAAAACATGTGAGGTGAGGGCCTCAAGGGTGGCCATTCAATCTTTTCCTAAGTGGTTTTGGTCAAAATATTAACCTCAGTGCCCATGTCTACTAGAACTTCAAAAATTGACCATCTATTGATGGTGGCATCTATCAATAACTCTTGGTCATACTTTACATTCTAAGTATGCCTTACTTCATGTGCTCACTCTAAATGTAGCATGAGAACCTCTATCATTTAAGGCACAATCTCTTCTTCTAATTTCTTCCCTATGTACTTTGGCAATAAATATTTTAGTAGGGCAAACATCCCTTTAGTTTATAGGAAGCACATGATCTTGATCAACTCCTATACTTTAGCCTCTTGGTTATCTTGTCTTCTACATGAAGTAGTGACTTGTGCCTCTAAATATCTAGCCAGCTAGAGCTTGCCTTACAAAGTCTATATCACACTCATGGATTATTACAAGATATCCTTCTATCATGTAGGGCCAATATAGGGTATAAATTTTAGCTCAGGTCATGATATGCACTCAATGTGGCTTGATTTTCCATACTCCAAGTGTAGGTCTTGGGTCAGTGTAATGGTTGGTTGAGTGGTGAGCCCTCTCTAGGTTGTACCTTGTACCTTAGGTGGCTCCTTTTAAGTTTGTTATGGCTTGGGAGCCCACCTTTCATTTTTGGATTTACACCTAACCATTACGGTACCTTTGTCTATTCTGGACCAACCTTGAGTTATATTTTTGTACAGGTATGGGCATTCCTCAACTACATGTGGTCCTTGACAATACCCACACATTGGGTGCATGGGGTAGTCATGCTGATAATGCTCAGTCAACCCACACTTGTAACACAATCATGGTGGGAATCTTCCTCCACCACATCCTCCTCCTCACCTATGTGTACCTGATTAGTTCCCATAACCCATAATGTGTTAGCCATATCCTTTATTTCCTTGACCCACCTGATCACTAGCTACTATTGTTGCCTACCCCATGCCTCTTTCCATGTTTTGGCATATCTCATCGATGACTTGATAGTTCACTATTGAATGCATATATGCATCACACATTTTGTAGTAAATGGTAGTGTTCCCTAGCTAGCACACTATAGCAGAGGATAGTTATGAGATTCATACATCCCATGCCAAATTTCATAGCTAAGAAGTAGAGTGTAAACATTTATTTATGGGAAATTATTCCTGTTATACCCCTCCATCTGATAGTCAGTGTACCATAACCTAATTTGAGTGTTATGTACCAAACTATTAGTTATATTTTGTAGTTGGGAGGCCATTAATGTGATTTGTGCCTCCATGAATGGGCTAATCTTGGTATTGGTACTACCTAATACTTTAGCCTAGATTATGGATTCAAGTGTTTCATGGGGTTACATGAAGGTCTTCATAGATAGCACTCATTTAAAGGGTATTATCAGGCCTCTAATAAACCATTATGCATGATGGGAGGGGTGAATGTCATGCATAAGCTTAGAGAGAAGAGTTTTAAATCATACATCATATAGGTACATGCTCTTAGATAAAGCCTAGCTAATTTCTTTGAGTGCCATCATGCTCTGCTACTCAAATTTAGGGATATCAAACTCTTTTAGCAAGGCTTCCTTTAACATATCATAGTTAACTATAGCCTCATTTAGATCAAAATTTTGATACCAAGTATGGGTCCAATTCAACAAGGTGGTCATAAACTAAGTTTCCTTACACTTGAATTAAGTAATGCCCTAAGTATGCCATTACAGCTCACACTTAAGCACATTCTCCACAACATTCTTTACATTGTGATACTTAGGGAAGTGCATCACCATCTCATAGTATATCTACTGAGGGGGTAATGTCAAGTTATGAGGCACTTGTCCCCCTTTATGTCTATGTTGGAGGTGGTCCTCTAGTGCCCCTAATTATAAGGTGGAGCATAGACCCTATCATTATCGACCACACTATTAAAATTATCAGCATAGTATCATTCACTTATGGCATCATGCCACTTCCTATGGGTTATTTCCTAATCAACATAACTAACATCCTTTACTCAAGCATACTTGCACATATGTTCAGGGTTCCTAGGTTGATATCTATTAGATTTGTCATGTCTTCACTTAACTCCTTGGAGGGAATCACTTGCTCAATCACAAACTCTTGATCCAAATCTTGAATCCTATCAAAGTCAATGTCAATAATAGGGTTAGTTACCATTATTTTGTCTTTTGATGTGGAATCTAGTGCATGAGCTTGCACTTTAGGTTCAAAGAGGATAGGTGTTTCTGGTACATCCTCAATCACCACATCTTATAGGAACCCACTGCATCCAACACCCAACTACTGAGCTTAGTCTCTCACTTCTTCCTCTCTCTCCTCATGTTGTTGCATTTCAAAGGATCCTTCCCCATGCCCTTCTTGATCACTATGTGTCCTCTTGACACTTATAAGTTCTAGATCCTTCATTAGTCTACATCTTCACTTATCATAGTTTAACCTCTAGAGGTTGTAGGTTTCAGGTTACTCATCTTCTTCCATCATGCCTCACCTATACTTCCCCTTCTCACCTTTTGTAATTGCTCATATGCATAAGGATTTTAGCCTTCCATTCTTATGGTTTTTATACCATAATCCACTAGAAGATTTTTTAGTTCGATGTTGAGTCCTCTTATGAATACACCCCTTGGTTCATGAATAAACTCATACTCTACTTCTTCTGGGCATGAGAAGGTTGATAGTGTAAACTCCAACATGTAGTTGTTCAATGCACTACTCCAACACTTGTCTACAACAAGCATCTAAACTTCACTTAGGCTCTCAAGCCTCTCTATGCATTCTATTCTCCATTTTATGTGTTGGCCATAAATTAACCTTCTAGAGGTAGTATAGGCAACCAACCATTGATACACATGCTTGGGTATCTCATAAAATAACACCTTATATAGAGCATCGTATAGGTTATATTTTACCCATTTTCTTGTCTCATATATTTTATATGTAGGATGCTTCTACATGAAACTTCCTTAGATAGTTTAACAATCGAAGGATGCTTTTACATGATTTTATTGTCAATCCAAGTCAATTTTATGCTTGGTATAGCTAGGCAAAAGCATGATAAGGTCTAGTGCACAATATTTAATGCACTACTACACTAGAATTAATTTCACATAAGTCACAAGCCTTTTACACTCATCTAAAGTGTAACAATGAAGGGACTAGACCCACCTTGGTCTAATTTAAACATGGCACAACTTTGGGTTCAAAGGGTCTTACTCATTAATAGGATGGGTTCATGTGGCCTATCAGTGCTAGATTATTCTAGGGAATATTAATAGGTGTGATCCTTATCAAGGGTAAAAATCCTATGTGAAGTTTCATATCTTCTAGACATAGTTCTTAATGGTGTAAGCTATGGGGATGGTGACTAAGGATCATTCAAGCATTTAACCGAGTCATAAGAATGGTTTGGATTCAAGTGTACCTTCTTTAGTTTAGCGCTCTAGGAATGGGTATTAGGGCCTCAGTGCATTCTAGCTCTAATACTTAGTCTATTTTATAGGTAGGCTGAAGCCACTATTTGGCACAAAGATTCCATTAGTGACTAGGGATAAACCTTAATGCCACAATACACTCAAAGAAAATAAACTATAACATTGCTCACATAAAACTAAGTCACAAACATATCACAATGCAACCTATAATGCAAGAATGAATATTCCATTGCTTCAATAACATACATCATTAACTCATAGTTCAACATACATAGTTTAAGACATAAAATAGATCAAGTGCTCATATTTAACCTTACTCATGCCCAACGACTCACATGCGAGCTTGGGCTATACATTCAGATTATCTACTCTATGTATTCAACTACTTAATGATGGATTTTGATTTTAGTATAGCTTCTCTATATCAATCACCTCCTCATTTTATTTATATACAAGCCTTATTATATAGGCAACTAGGCATATCTTTGGCAGGTTAGATGGGCACATGCCAAGTAATGAGGTATAACTAGGGGTTGTTATTCTACCAATTCCACTTCATTACCTAGGTTGGATGAGTAAAAATTATATGTTGAGATATCATTATGGGGTTTTTATCCCACTTACTCCACTCTTATAACACCCACACTTCTTGAGCCATCACATACAAGTTCCTACAGGGATGTCCTTTAAAGGTCGGTACCATGCAACTACCTTCCAACTAGTGCAGGATCCTTAGGGATTCCTCTAGATGGAACCAAAAGGTATAAAAATGAAGTAACCAATTCAAATATTTCATCATGATAAGATATGTCAAGTTTGTGTGATCCACATATTTGGTGCAAAAGGGGGCCCAATAAATCTATGCCTAGTACCATAATGTCATTCATTCTTGTCTAGCTTATTGTCTATTTTAAAAATCCTATTCTTATAAACTAAGTTCAAAATTAGTCTTGACAAGTTCATATCAAAAAATTTATTGGTTTATACCTATGCCTTGTTTAATTTTGGCTTAGGTATTCACCCTTTACTTTTGGCTTGTATACCTTAGGTTAATTCTTTACTCAATTTAAAGATTATTTTTGTGCCTAGATTTAGAGAAGTGATCTATCTTCCATATACCTAAAGTTACATGTCTTTTGAAAAATGATCAAGTGTATGTTTAAATCCAATTTCCTAGTTTATTTCAAAGTGTTTCAAATTTGTTAGATTAAATATCTTACCTTTTATACCTCACTTTTTTTAAAGTCTAGCTTTTGTGCCTTTTTCCAAAAGACCTAGCAATACCTATTTTGAGCCTAGATTTTGTGCCTTATTTTACAAAAGAACCAACAACATTTATTTATTTATACCTAGTTTATACTTTTTTAAAATACTTTATACCTAATTTTGGCATTCATTTTGATTCATCCACCTAACCTTTTTGTGTAAGACATTTGACATTAGATTGTTTTAGACCAATTTTTAGTATAGACCTTTTAGAGATATAACTCCACTTTTAGAACAATTTTGGAACATTTTTACTTTGGATCTTATATTTTAGAATTATTATAACTCTATGCCTTCTTCACACAATTTTTATCATTGATTTGGATATGTCTTGGTACTCTTGTAGAGGAGCCATATATAATCTAGGTTATGATAATGTGGTTTCACAAGAGGACTTTGTTTAAGGCCCCTATGATGATGATATAGTTAGTGATATGGATCCTTATCCTCCTTAAACTATTCATTATGAGGAGCAAAAATAATATCACCTAGCCTATTATTTGGTTAACACACCTTTATACTCAAAGTAAGACCAGGAGTAAACTACACAATATCTGACTCGTATACCATCAATTGTAAAACAAGCTTAAAAATAACCATATTATGTTACTATGCCATAAAAATATGATCATTATTTGTTTAATCATAAATTTATTGAAAACAAGGATAAAATTTTAGTCATATCCATGGAGGTAGGGGCTAAATTTCCATCAAACTTCCCCCATAAAAATTTGCCTAGTCTAGTTAGAGTGCCTTTAAACATACCTTATAATCAAAATAATAAACAAGCCTCTACTATCTATCCTCAATCATTCATGTCGATGTTGTATCAATACCCATGTAATTATTGTCAAAATAAAGGGACTCATGAAGTACCACTTTATATAAATGCAAATAACATATCAAACCTATTTGAATTTAGTGCATGATTTAAATAACATGGCCATGTCAAATGCTCTACTAATTAAGTTAGATCCTTCAATAGGGGTATTAATTGAATTGATAGGTCAAGATAATTAGGGTATATACCCATTTTTGTAAATCACTTTATTTGGTGACATGTACAATGTCCCACCTATTGAATAAGTGAATGCTGCTTCTATGCAGAACAATGTTCTAAACATGATGGATAACATGCTAGTGTCTTCCAATCCAAGCCAAAGTGGTTTTACTACACTAGTAAATAGTCCACAAAAAAAATTGAATTTATTTAATACCATGATTGGTTTTAAATAATAGGGGGTAGGAACTCCTACATTCCAATCACAATAATCTACCTCTAATCCTCAACCAACTACTTTTTCAAGCATGTAACCACAAAGATTAAGTAATCAAGAGCTGACTAGTGCTTTGTCTCAACAAAACATGATGAATGTTACTCCACCTCAATAAGTTATGACTAATATTATAAAAAATTATGCACAATATAATATACCATTACATCAGAGGCAAAAAATTCCACCACTTGAATAGGGGGCAACAAATGTTTCACCTTGATAGGTAGTGACAAGTATACCTCAACAGTCATAGAACAACATACTTTTACAATAGAAAAGATTATCTAATAAACACCTTATGTCTATTGGTCAAAGATAAATTCCCAATAGATAACAATCATATTCTTCATAAAAAGTGTTCATGCAACCAAGAGGTACTACTATCCAACAAGTACTAATTAGGCAACAACTGCCTTTTATTCAAAACATGCCATAAATCCAAAGATAGGGCCTTGGTTCATAATAGGATCCCCTTATTTATCTAGGTTTTACTAGTCATAAATAAGTCCCTACTCAACCTCAATAGGCACAATACTTTACCCAGAGCCATATCCTTCCATTGCAACCATAATTCCCTTAAAATTAGGACTATATACCAACTCCAAACTAGAATATCGTACCATAATGCGTATAATTTCATCAACAACATCCTAATATGTGGATGCATATTATTGGTTAATTTACTCACCAAACCAACATTCCACAAAAAACTATTACTCCATTGTACCCAATCCAAGGTAATCCATCTATGGTCACCTAACCTCTACCTCATACTAATGTTCCATCTAGTTTCTCATTACAATAACTACAACAAATGAAGGATGTAATTGCCACCAATCAACTAGGAAAATAGAATAACAAGTTAAAGTTAGGTGACATGTGTTCATATCAATTTAATATGGAGTATCTACTTATATAATTTCCTCTAGGGTACAAACCACAAAAAATTGATAAATACAAGGGTAAAGGAGACCCTAAGGCTGATTTAATATAATTATTTGTTATTTGATAGATAATAGCTCATAGTGACATTTATTTAATCATTTTATTTCCTTAAATCCTAGTAGGACATGCTTTGGAGTGGTTCCTAAAATTGCCAAAGAATTTTGTATTTGACTTTGATGACCTCTTGGACAAATTTGTTCATTATTTCTCCTAAAATCTCAAACAAGAGATTTCATTGGTAGATTTGATTCAGGCCAAGTAGAAAGTTGTGAAATATTTTCAAGATATCTATAGAAATGGATATCACTTTCTAATAACTTCACCCATATCTTATAAGACAAATAATTTTCCATTGTTTATTAAAAATTTACATAGTGAAATTTTCTATCATCTAGAGCTTCATTATGCACATACCTTCAAAGAGATCATAAATAAAGGTTTAATAATTGAAAAATACCTTATTAACAAAGGGATTATTAAGCTCACCTCTTTTAACCAAAACCAAGGAATAGGCCAAAACTATAATTAACAAGTCCAAATGCAAGTGTCAGTACCAGCTTAGGCTAGTAATTATGAAAAATCTAAGCAATTTAATCATAATAAGAATGTTTTTAGAAATGAAGTAACCAAATCATGTCATTTCCAAATGATTAAAACACCATTTGCTTATCTTATGCCACAAATTTAACTTACTCCTCATCAGTAACCTATTCAGTAAGCACAACCTTCGTAGCATCTTAGACCAACTCAACAAATGTATCAACCTTTACCTTTTTAAACCCCTCCTCCAAGAAGAAATGATCCTACTTGTTGAGAATTTAGTGACCTTAGAAAACCCATTAAATCCATTTTTCATAATTTTTCCATCACTAACATGATTACTTGTCCATTTTTAAATCATTATCTTGAGGGTATTTTGTATCTAGACTGGTATAGATAGAATTAGTTCTATGAATACCGTCATATTCATAGGAATAATCTATGTCATTTTATGTAGATCAAACACCTCATTGAAAATATGTTGGAAAATGGAGAGATTACATTGGATAATAGAGCATATACATCCAATCAAAACTTGGGTATTTACTAAAACCTTTTTCCACAACATAACAATAATAACTAACAACAAAAACAAAAACAAAGGCTAGAATAATAGAAACAATAATATCAATAACTGTGAAAACAACAATAATAATAATGGTAACAAAAATAACAATGTCAATTTAATAGGAAGAACCAAGGCCAAAATGATTATAATACCCAATAAACTTACCATGCAGTTGCACATGACTACACTAAAATTATAGGCCATATTGTGGGAGGTCATGTTTCAACCATCACCATCAATCCAAGATCGAGTGATAACATAATAAGACCATTGCTAACCAATTCGAATCAACCCATCTATGTCAGTGATCCATCCTTGACTTAGGACCACAAACAAATGCACAACTAAGTAGGGATTACTACTTTTGGACTTATACCAATAATTCATCATTACCATGTGACCAAAAACATGTAGAGTAGAAATCAAGACTTATTTTATATAGCCCCTTGACACCATCAATTTATAGCAACAACAGTCCTATATCTAATTTTGATTATGTAATCATAACTTAATGGTCAAAGATTACCATTCTTGGACCACAACTACATACCATCAAACCCATCCAATCCACCATCCTAGATAGGAACAAGCCATATACCATTGTTAAGGAAAAGACATTTGACATTATGGAATAACTTTAGAAGACACCTACATAAATCTCCATTTTGGATTTGTTCCGTATATCTACTATCCACAAGAACATCTTAGTAGAATTCTTAGGCCAATCCCAAGTTCCAAACAACATAACCCCTGACAAATTTCAAGCTTTGATTAGACATCTAAACCCAAGCCAATAGTTAAATTTTGACCAAAGTGAGATGTCATCCTTTAGCCCTCTCTATAATAATCCATTTTACATTGAAGTTGTCATAGTGTGGCACAAAGTGAATTGTGTCCTCATAGATAATGGATTAGGATTAAATACTATCTATAAAGCTCATCAAGTATCTCAAATATACAATAGCTGATCTCTAACTAGAAACGATCACTATCAAGGCCTACAACAATGAAGAGTGGGAATCACAAGGCACCATCATCTTTTTGGTTATCATTGGGCCCTTGACCCATGATACACTTTGCCATGTGTTAGACCTAGACCTATTTTACAATTTACTCTTAGATAAACCTTGGATACATGAATTTTTTGCAATCCCATTAGCATTGCACTAGTGTCTCAAGTTCTCTCACTCAAGGATAGAGGTCACTATCAATGGATTTTTGTAGCCCTATAAGCATTTCAAATATTTAAAAGTTGAGTACAAAAGCTATAACTATCACTTTGTCTTAGATTCAGTTCCTAAAATTGATAAAGGCAAGGAAATACTTATTGATTTATTAGAGGCCAATTACATTAACCTTGATAGTCTTGATTCATCTTCCCATTTACCACCTCTTGAAATGTCTAATCATTTTAACATCTCAACCAATGGCCCCTATGAGTATTTGACCCATGATAAGTTTCACATTACTAAGCTTCTATAAAACCCCAAATATTATGGAAGACCTAAATCCAAACCACCTTATATGAAATGGAAATGAAAGGGAAAGGGAAAACTTCATAGTCCAACTCTTATCATTTTTACAACAACCAGTGACCATAAAGAAGACCCATTGGCCAATGATAAATCTTGGTTATTAGTGACAAGTTGGCTGATTGTTATAAAAATGCCAAATAACTAATTATAATAATATCATGGAGAATTAATCCTATGAAGGAAGTGGCCTTGAGCCAAATCAATAGGGTACTCTTGAGATAATTTCTATAACTTGATACAAAGGAACCTATAGCCTTGGATTTAAACTACTTGGGGGTGACCCCATGTACCTTATTCATGTTCCAATGACAATAAATAGTGACAAAAATTCCAACAGTAAAGCAGAGTCTAATCATAACATTTATGAAGACCTTGATAATACCAATCTATTTAACACCCATGCCATTTATACCCTTACCCTAGTTATTCACAATAATCTACTTCCTCTATATCACCCTCAACTTATAACTTGGGACCAATATGAATCCATAGTTCCTATAGATGAGTTTGAGAATGATGAGGCTTTTTATTATTTTCTAGTCCTAAGAGACAATATTCTATTGGGAGAAAACAAACAAGGGTTCTCTATCAAACTAGATCCTGCAACCTATTTTGGAGAATGGGTGAACACCCTTAGCCACAAACAAATAAATAAAACATTGAGGTTCCAAAGTGAAAACCTCTTTGAGGTGATTTTGAAAAAGGGTAAAGGTGAATAAAAATTAGGTTTCATTAGATAGGGGTGTTCATCTTTCCTCAAACATAGCTCAGGAGACCGCTGATGATGAACTTGCTTTTGGGTTCAAGTTTAGTTCAATAGAATATCATGTCTTTGATCAAATTACCCAAGAATTTCCATAAGTGTTTATAACATGGCCATCCCTACCAATGGGAGATTCATATTCATCTTGTTTAGGAGAGATTAAAGAACCAGTCCAAATAGAGGAATTTGTAGTTGTAGGCCAATTCCAATCACTACCAACTATTTTAGAAGATGGTTCTACTCTCCTCATATAAGACACTATGAAAGTCAATATCAAGACTCTCAATGATCCAAAATGGATTAAATTAGGTGCATCCCTCATTGAGTAGGAATGTGAAAACTTTATAGCCATTTTTAGGGAATTTAGACATTTTTGCTTGGGCCTATTTAGACATGTCAGGTTTGGACCCCCTTATTTATACACCACCTTGTTTTATATCTTGATGCCAAACTTATGAATCATAAACTATGTAATATCCATCCTCATATTACTATATTAGTAAAGAAAGAGTTGTAAAAATATTAGAAGTGAGATGTATTTAACCAATTGATTACTCAGAGTGGATCTTGAATAGTGTGCCTATTAGTAAGAAGCTTGAAGGAATCAAAATCAGCACTAATTTAAAATATATAAATAAATCCTACCCCAAGGATGACTTTCATCTACCAAATATTAACATGATATTTGACTCCATAGTGGGGTATGAAATGCTTTCACTTATGGATGGATTTTTAGGATATAACTAGATCTAGATTGTGCCAGAAGACCAACATAAAACAATGTTCACAACTCCCTAGGGAATGTTTTGTTATTAGGCTATGCCATTTAGTCTCAATAATGTTGGGGCCACATACCAAAACACCATGACCATCATATTTCATGATATGATGCATGGCATTATTGAAGATTATGTTGATGACATATTGGGTAAAACAAAGACCCATACTAATCATCCAATTTCACTATGGGGAATATTTTAGAGGCTTCATGAATACAAATTTAGATGTAATCCTAAAAAGTGTGCTTTTGGTCTCACTTTAGGAAACTTTCTAGGCTTCATAATCTCTTATAAAGGCATTGAATTTGATCTTTCCAAAATACAAGCTATTACTGAGATGCTTCCACCTTCTAATTTGAAGTAGCTCCATAGTTTATAGGGAAAGATCCAATATATAATATATTTCATCTTGTAATTAGCCAAAAATGCCATCCATTTACACACTTACTAAATAAGGGTGTCACATTTCATTAGGATGAAGAATGCTAGAAAGCCTTCTAGCACCTAAAGGACTATCTTGCCAATCCACCTATTTTTTACCTCCAATGCTAGGTAATCCATTATTATTTTACCTATCAACCACAGATAAAACCTTGAGGGAACTTCTAGTTCAGCTTGATGATAATGGAAAAAACATGTCATGTACTATCTATGCTAGACATTGGTTATGTATGAACATAACTATATGCTTATAGAAAAATCTTATTTAACTATGGTCTTTATAGCCTATAATATGTAATATTACATGCTTAATAACAAAACTATAGTTATTTCTAAATTAGATCCACTCAAGTATTTACTATCCAAAATAGATTTATAAGTCTACATGGCTAAATGGATCCTGATTTGAGTGAGTTTAAGATAGAATACATCAATAAAAAATATATAAAGGGACAAGTACTTGTAAAATAGCTTGTTGAAGCTCTCCTTGTAAATACTGAACCCCTCACTTTTTAATTCCTAGATGAGTCCATCATGACCATCATTGAAACACCTCCTAAGGAGCATTACTATAATTTATATTTTTATGGATAATTCACATCACATCGATCGGAGGCAAGCTTATTATTTATTACACCACAAGGGATCTTATCCCTAAATCATTTTATATCATCTTTCCTTGTACTAATAACATGCCTTAATATAAATCACATGGTATAGGTCTTTTCCAAATAATACAATGGAATATTAAGCATATAATGGTTTATGGTGATTCTTAGTTAATCATCAATCAAGTTATAGACCACTTTTAGACTAAAGATGACAAGCTAGTACCATACAAGGCCATAATCGATGTTCTCAAATAATAGATCACCAACATATAGTTTGAACACATTCCAAGGGCTAGTAACAAAACAAAAAATGCCATGGCCACCATTAGATCTTTGATCCATCATATTGACAAGGAAAAATAATATCAATTCCTCATTTAAACTCTTCTATCACCTATTCATGAACCTTTAACCATTTCAATGATATTTGGTATTATTGGTCCCATGTATATTTGGTACTTACAATTATTATATACCTTTATGACCATATCATGCCACTAGACCTATAATGCAAATAAAAAAAGGCCTTTACCCACCAAGCCTCATGTTATACCTTACTTAGCCTAGCCCTTTACCACCATAGCTTTGATGGAACTCTACTTCATTGTTTAAATTACATAGAATAAATATTAGTGTTATAATAAAGTTCATGAAGGATTATGTGGATCCCACACTAATGGGGACATCTTATCCGAAAATCTCCTACGTACTAGCTATTCTGGTCAGCTATAGATGTAAATGCAACTGGTTACATCAAAAGGTTCAACAAATGTCAAAGGAATGCCAATTTGATTCATGTCCCAACCAAAACACTAAAACCAATGCTTACTCCATGTAAATTTACAACATGGGGACTTGATCTCATTGGGAAGATTAACCCAACTACATATGATGGCCATAAACACATCCTTACCACTAATGATTATTTCACTAAGTGGGTTGAAGCTATACCCCTCAATTGCATGAATAGAAAAAAAAATTACAAGTTCATCTTTAACCATTTCATTTGATTCTATGGTATCCCATCTAAAATTATATCTAATAATGGTATATCATTTAAGAACAATGATGTCAAAATTATTTGTGCTAATTACAACATTACTCAAAAAAAATCTACTATATATTACCCATAAAGTAATGTCTAGGAAGAAACATCTAATAAAACCATTATCAAAATCCTTAAAAATATTGTCAATGATGCTTGCGATTAGAACCTCCAAATATTTTGTACCCTATAAGCATACCACACTAATTACCATACCCCAACTAGAGCCACTCCATATTCCTTAGTTTATGGAACTGAGGCCATTCTTCCTATTGAGGTCAAGTTACCTTCTCTGTGCATATCATTGAAACATGTCATATATGATGAAGACTATAAATTATCTCACCTACACAAGTTAGAGTTCCTTGATGAGAAACACATTGCCTCTATTAATAGCCTTCAAGCATACTAGAACTGATTCCATGGCCATTAAAATTGATAGGTCAAATGTAGAGACTTTGAGATTGGGGATCTTGTTCTCAAAGAAAACCAAAAGAATATCATGGCTAAGAAGAAGAAGGGAAATTTCAAAACCAATTAGATAGGCCCATATATAATCATTGAAAATTATGGTTCTAGATCATACATGCTCACTACACTAGACAAGGATGAACTTGAGTAGCTGATGAATATCATACACCTAAAGTGTTACTTCTCTTGAGAGACCTGTAACATTTTCTATGAGATCAATTTCCATATACCATATTATTATCTTATTTTTAACATACCCTATACCATTCTACCATATCCTTCCTTTTGACCACAATTATTTTTATCATCTCTACCCAACCCCTTTGACCTTGGTTCTATTTAATTGGTTCTTTAAGAACCTTTAACGAGGGGATTTGTATCATGTTTCAGTAGTTGATTCAATATTCTAGACAAAGGAATTATTTTAGACTAGTATGATAGTGGTTTGGTAATTGTGTCCTTCATTTCTTATTTCATTTCATCATGAGTGTTACTGATTATAATTTCCTTTAGGCAAATAAATAGCCCACTTTGTGCTCTTAATTATAACCACCTTTAGGAAGATTAGTATTATTTACTTATGTTGTTGTTTCCTAATTATAACTTCCTATGGGAAAATTAGGAACAATACCTTTATAATGCTTTCAAGTTCCACCTTGCGATTCATGTGCCATATTATGCCATTTTCCTAATTTTAGAACTTGTTTCTACCTAGTTATATTCCTCCACTATAAGGCAAAAATATAATTACTTGAGGTCCTCTTGGGATTATGTAAGTAGTGCTCGATTCACATTGAGGTCATCTCAATCACCCTTCGCCATGCTCTATCTATTTTATGAGCAGTTTTAAGTTTTAACACTCATTTTTTTGCAAGTTGGACCATCTAGTATCTCTTTATTCTCAAATCAAGTTGAGATACTTGGAAACATTCAAAAACATTTTTAAAAGATCTAGAAAATCCTAAAAATTACCAAATTAACCACTTCTTTGCCTTCAAGATTCTGGGGTCCATATTTAATTCATAAAAAACCACTTTTCCTTTAGTTTCCCCATCCTTTTTGGTCCTTAAGCCTTACACTCTCACCTTTTTTTGGTTGTTCATATTGTGCATTATGTAGTCAACATTGATACATTAATGATTGCTAGGATTCACCTCATGCTCTCACCATTTTATGATATCATTCCCATATTCATCTACATCATCAATCATGTCTTCTTGATCATCATTTTTCCTCTATCTTATATCCTAAGAGAATTACATTTGGCCTAAAGTTTATGTTATACCTTACATCCATAGAACTATGTAGGCAACATCCACTTGCCTAGTGTATTTAGAGTCAACTTGGCTACCCCTTCCTTTTCTTATATTCTCCCATTTTGTTTGTGTCATTGTCTCCTATAGCCTAGGGGCATTGTCTATTCTTTCATTTATGTTGTGTTATTTGCACTAACATTGTGATTAACCATTATTTGTATTTTGTTTAATTTTGTTTCTTGGTAATTTTTTGTGATTTTCATTTATTAGTGCTTTTATCTTTATATGTGTTTGTTTGCCTATTTGTTTGGTTTATTTATTTTTTCTTGAATTATTATATTTGTGTTCATTGGGTGATTCCTTATGAATTATATTTAAGTTCATACATATTCATATGTCAACATTGTCATCATGGTATTTATCATTGGTGCATTATTTTCAATTGTTTATTGGATTGCATGTCAATCCTTATTCATATTTTGGCTAACTTATCATGATGTTTTCTATCATGATTCCTACTATCACATTATATAACACAAATCATTTTAAGAAATCTTACAAGCAATGTGGCCATGGTACTTCTCTTTGGCACCTAAAAAATTTTCGATCTACCCAAATCATTTCACACATACAACATAATTAACTAATAAAATAATTTTAATCCTTTCTAGTTAGGTTGTGCATCTCCATAATAGTAGGTTTCCAAAATTCATCTTTCTCCTATGTACTAGTTTACTCTTACTTCATAAGTATAGATTTAGTATGCAATCCCCTATTTCAATTTGTTATATTATCCCACCCATTGTACCAATGATTATAAATGCCTTTGGGTAAACCATTATGTTTGTATCCACATTTTTGTGGTAATTATTATAACCACCTTTGGGTAAAACTATGTTTAAATATATCTGGATGTTAATTATTATAACCACCTTTGGTTAAATCACTATCTGCCCAAATAGGACATGGTTTTATCCTACCAATGGTTATAACTGCCTATGGGCAAATAATTGTTTTCCTTTTAATGATTATAACTACCTTTGAGAAAATAATTCTCTTGTTACCCTTATCCTTTTACTAATGATTATAACAACCTATGTTCAAACCATCATCTTTTTACCATGTTATGGCAATGATTATAACTACCTTTGGGCAAATCATCCTTTTTATCTTCCCTATTAGGATAGCCTATTATGCCACTGATTATAACTGACTATGGGCAAATCAATATTTTTCACCCCTTTAACCTTTTGGTCCCATCATTTTCCTTCTTTTAAGGGACTAATCATCGACCTTCTTTTAAGGGGCCAATCATCAACCTTATTTGCCAACCACTCCCTCAAGGGGGAATCTAGGACTCATCCATTTCCTATTGGGGCATTAGGCATATAAGACCTTTTCATTATTTTAAAATATGTTATTGTGCCTATATATTTCAATTCCTTCCCAAATAGGGGAAAATTTTAGACACCTAAATTCTAGCCATAATGGGCTTTTGACTAGACTTTAGATTGGTTTCTACTAACCATTACAAATTAAGCCTAAAAATCACTAAACATCCTAATTTTAGCTGTGTATAATTCATCAATGCTCAAAATCATGTTGAGGCATCCTTATTTGGAATATTATACCATAATAATAATAACCTCTCATAGATTCATCCTCAGTCATCTTGCAACCTAACAACTGGTAGTTTGGCCTATGGACCCGTTAAGTGGGGCACTTGATAAAGTATAAGAAATAGCAAAAATGATAATCAAATGAAATTATCTAATTAAAAAATATTAAATTCTTAGTTTAATTATCCATTTTTAATTAATGAATATCTAAAAATGGAAATTCTAAAAATTAAAATATCAAGCCTTTTCATCATTGCCTTTATGAGTTGTCAAGCTCTTCTAAAATATCTCAAAATATCTAATTTGAGATCCATGCTTAGTAATTAAAAATCATAATTATATGATAAATTGTAACTCAAATAAATTTATCCTCAACTCATCTAGGGTTAGTTTGAACCCATTCCATGTTTAAGCTCAACCCTAACTCACCTTGGATGAGAGTTAACTTTTGAGGCTATAAATACAAGGCCATACCTATTGATATCTAAGCTCTCTTGATGTAAACTTATTATGCCTAAATGACGTAAAATATTTTTTAATTTAGTTTTATAATTCTCAAATAGATGTAAATAAACCTTGAAAGTAGTGTTACCATGATCAAATATTAAGACAATCAATCAAGCCAAGGTGTCAAGGAAAGATGAATCCAATAAATATCCAATGATGAAGATTTCTTGATGTATAAATTGAGAAATCTATTTAAACAATCCATTTGGATCCCCAAGGAATGTAAAAGAGTGTTTTATTTTATGTTTTAGTTGTGTTTTCATATGCATGCTTGTTACCTATGCTTTTCCTAGTGTCTAAGCTAGAGGTGTTAGGATTTTAGTGTATTATATTAATTCATTTTATTGGAATAACACAAAACTAACCTCTCATCTATAATATATTTTTTCACACTCTTAGGATTTAACATCTCTATTAGGTCCAAGAATATAACACATTTAATAAAAAACCTTGAGTCACCCACTGATTGCATCAGGATCTCCCAATATATGTGATGTCTAGGAGATTGATATGTATGACAGAAGATGTATGATGTTTTATTATTGTGAAACCTTTGACTAACCCTTATCCAAATATCCTAAATCCATGTAGTGCAAAGAATTTGACATGTGGAATATCTTGTGGAAAACACATAAAATGACTAAGTGAAAATTAAAAGAATAATTATCAATTAAATACTTACTTGGCCACCAACTAGACTCGGTAACACCATGTAGGACTCTAGGATATGATACACTAGGAATGGGATTGAGATTTTGGGAACCTTTGAGTAAGGTAAACCCTATAAAGTTAGCATGTTAAACATTAAAATCAAGAAGGATTACCCTAACCAAGGAGTATAGATGGTATTTGACTTGGTCTCTTTCAAAAACCAAGAAGGCCTATAAGTTAGATCAATTGGTCATTATGTGTACCACTTGCTCAGGGAGAAAAAAATAGGGCAACATGGGATTTCAAATATTTGGTGTAAGTGGAGCCAACCAAAATGTGAGAATGGGTATGGGAACTTCAGTTAGGAGTTTTTTAAAGAGGGGTCCCCCTTTTTCTTTTGAAAAGGGGGTGTATTGGCCACAATGGAATGCATCTTCAAATTTTAATAAAATATGTAAGGATTTTTTTTGTAAACTATAGAACCAATTTTGAGCCTCATCATAAATACTCATATGGAAAAAAATTATCAATAGTTTGTCATCTTGTGCATATTGACCAAAAGAATGTACATAGATAATGATGTGCTCTAATGGGTCCTTATGTCCCAAAAAGATAGGTAAATATGGTAATTCAAAATATTATGGATAAGGATATTCAAGTATACATTCCAGAAGAGGATGATTATTGAATGAGGTGACATGTGCATTATCATTATGGAAATCCATTTGCATTTAGAGTATATAAACATTATTTTGAAGGTCCCCAATAGTGGTCATCATAGACATTAGCTATTATATTGGGATTGAGGTGTTTGTTATATGTGTTACCATTAGTTTCAACCCACCACCTCTTTTGAATCTAGGCATATGAGTATCATCATCCTTATGCATAACAAGTGCATGTTCATGATAAATGAATTTAGGACATTTTGGTAATGGTATGAGATATTTAAACTTTGGTATGTTTGGTATATCATTTGAATATTTTGTACCATTTGAAAAATTTGTTCCATTTTCCTTTGGTAAGGGTTTAATAATTTTATCTTTGGAAAAGTTTGGTAAGGATACCATTTTTGATATAGAATTTATTTTAAATGAAGGTAAGGAAAAAACATCACCCTTGAATAGAGGGATATTATTTGGAAATGTAGGAATGTTGGGGGGTTTAATAAATTTGATTGAAGATTTTCCCCCTTATTAGTTTTATGCACATCAACCATAACCTTTTTATGTAGTTGTCATATTTTTTTACTATAAAATGCAATAACCTCTTAGTCATATGTACCAAATTTTTGGTAAAATTTACATGATTAGTTGGATTGAATGGTTTTTGACTAAAGGATGTTTTTGAAAATCCCAATCCCTTCCTATTTATATTGTTATGCTTAAGAGATAAATGGTGGGTTATACTTTGTTCATGTTTGCCAAATCCTTGACCTTGGTATCCATAATTTTTAAAGTGTAGAATGCCAAAACCATATAATGGTGGCATAATAAGTATGGATAAATTCCTTTTATATTCCTTAACATGAATGAAATCATTTCTTGAAGGGGTGGAACATTAACCTGATTATAGGGATAAAAACTACCACCATTTAAGGCTTTTATATTACATGCTTTAGCACTTAAAAGAATATAAGAATAATCAATTCAAATTATTTCCTTGAGGGAACATTAGATAGTTTAATAATCACAGTCATCAAAGCAATCAATATCATCCATGATAAGAGATATGAAGCAAATAAAGATTAAGATAAAGTATGTAATAAGCATCCAATAAGGTATGCTTAGGTATAATGGTGTTCAAAAATTGGGTTCACCAAATATTTAACCTTAAAATGGATCTAGATTGGGGTTATTTAAATGTTAAATGGGTATATAGAAATGAAATGGCACAAAGGTGATAATCAGATCTATATTAGGCCAATTAGATGCTAAACTCAAATATAAGCATACACTAAATTTATTATTCTAAGATAGTCTAAATATAAAAAGTACAACTATGTTAGATATATATATATATGTGACCAAAAAGTGAAAAACTTATATTATTCCAATGATAATCCAATTATAGATCTGGAATCAACTAGAATTGTGTTGGAAGGAGATTCTAGAACAATCATTATATTTTGTCTTTGATGCCTTTATCTCTCTAGATAGTAATATAAGCCTAGGATGGTTATGTCGATGCTCCTATCTAGGTTTGATGTTAGTATCTTATATAGAGTATATGTTGAAATCGGATGCAACCACTTGGATGCTTCTTGGTTTTGATTCACCTTCACTCTGATGCATTTATATCTAGGTCATAGACTATTTTTCCTTGTGAAATGGTAAAACCCTACTTTTCCATCTTTAAAGTGACTTTAGGGGGAAATGGGTTAGTAGGCACATGGTGTCAAGATGAACCTAATGACCATACTAGCAAAGGAAACTACCTACATAGACAATACTCCAGAAGAGGGCCTCAGACTCATGTAGTTCTCCCCTATGTGTTGGCTTACGTGTGAATCATAAAATATGTGTAAATTAAGTATAATAGTGACCTAGCTTGTAACTTGGAAAATTAGCCTCTTGGTATGTTATTTTAGTAATTCAAACCTATGGATGTGATGTACCTATAAATGTATGGAAATAGGGAAGTTTTATTCAATTAAATGCTTGATAAAGTGGTTTTAATAAGTTGTCTTGGTCTATTTGATCTTTTTCTAAGTTTTTGTAGGAAAGGAATGAATGAGGGTTGATGTATTTATATCAATCACTTTGGAGTAATAACTCACATTAAATCACTTAGTATAACCATTAGGATATGTTTCATTTGTAAATTAGATGATTTTAGGGCATTGGACATTTGCATCAGGACATGATAGTAATGTTGATGCTACTATCTATCCTAGACATTAGTGTCAAAGGAGAAGGAAATCAAGTACATGTTTTAAACTTGTAAAGATTGAAGTAAGTACATTTTAAGCATTTTGGGCAAGATAGAATACCTAGGATATCAACATAAGACTAGTTGGACTAATAGATATAAGACAAAGGGAAAAAGATAGAGTAAATGCAAGAATTGTGAAAGTAATAAAATGTGAAGAAATGAGAAGAAAAACCAAGGTCTAATTTTTCCAAGTATACAAGACTGAGGTGTTATATAATCACAAAATATCATCTACATTTTTCAATATGATTTTTATGAAATTTGTAGTCCTTCATCTTATGTGTAGATTGATATTTTGTCTTCCTTTTCCATTAAACCCTATATCCACTTTTAAATCTTGATTAACTTATAAAAATGG
Organism: Torreya grandis; assembly: GCA_037957365.1. Classification (NCBI taxonomy): domain Eukaryota; kingdom Viridiplantae; phylum Streptophyta; class Pinopsida; order Cupressales; family Taxaceae; genus Torreya; species Torreya grandis. The sequence continues at coordinate 5,587,060 of JARHVA010000104.1, forward strand.
GTTATATATATGGATTGGATATCCCTAACCACATCTCATTGAGTGGTTGAGTGTTGCCTATGTTCCAATACTCTGAAGAGGTCTCAAACAACATGTAATTCTCCCACCTATGTGTATGTGAGCTCAATAGTATTGTGATATAATGCATTTCATAGCTTTGGATTTTAAAACTTGAAAAAATGCAACTTTGACATTTTAATTAGTACTCAAACTTGGATTTTATACTATTCATAAAGGGGTTTACACATTTAGATACTTTTGTATACTTCCTCAAGGATGTGCAAACATATTCCTCAATGTGCAAGTGATGTTACAAATAAATCTATAGATGTAAATGGCCTTATACTTGATGTGTATATATCTAATACTATTTGGGTAATTACCCCCATTAAAAACATGGAAAATGTGTAGGTTAACCCAAGGGAGGGATTTGAATTTTAAAACTAGTCATTTGTGAACCCTAGAAAACTATCAATAACCTACAATATCCAATTATTTATGGCACTATCCAAGAAGGAAGAAACAATAATCTAGAGTATGGAAATAATATTTTTTGGATAATAAAGCATTAAGGCATAGAATATGGATATCATAAGTATGAATGGTAGTATTTTTGATTTTCCAAGTCAATATATAGGCACATAGATAAGGAAAGATTTGTACAAGCATCATATGTATACACACAAGTCATGTATGTCAAAGATAGGTCAAAACTAATATTTCCAGCTCTATAATACAAAATTTATGTGTATATAATAGTTTAGCTTAGATTTAATATTTTTTTATATGTCTTTCCTTAACTCTATAATCTCTCTTCTCATTTGAAATTTTTTAACAACAAGCTTTGTAAACTAGGATTTTAAATGCTTAAGATTTTAATAGTTATACCCAACATAATCCCACATTAATTTAGATGAGTATTTATCTTCTATATATCATAATTTTTCAATAGTATACTACCCTCTAAAGTTTTGAGGATTGAGTTGATTGGGTGGTTTATTTTGAGGTGGAGACATAGTATATGTAGCCAATGTCTTTTTATTTATATATAACCATGTAATGTAATGTGAAAATACTTTGAAATATATTTAGATTTGATATATTGATAAAATAACCTACTTGTATCATAACATTACATTTATTCATAAAAAATCATTACCTGTGTAGTGTCCCAACAAGGTAACAACAATTAGCCACTATTTTTAACAATATCTCTTGTTTAATCAAGAGTCAGGTTGATGTAATCAAGTACTTCCTATGGGAAATATGTAAATGGATTGAATTGGAAATATATTATATCCTCGTGATCTTTGTCAAGTGTTTCTTCTTTTATAATCATGGGATGTTTACCCTTATCTTGTTGTTTATTGTAATAAAAATAAAAAGTTTTAAAATATTTAGTTTTGATGAAAGCATCATCACTCAATAATTTATTGTGTTTTGCAATCCTTTGATCATTTAATTACTCTAAATCATAGAATTTGATTATTTCAGGTCTTTCCCCTCACCATATTTAACACACATTTTATTTTTTTGAAATATAGAGTCTTATTTTTTACCCTTGGTATTAAATATGTTGACCCAAGATTCAATCTCACCTTCTTACACTAAATCTTTAACTTCCTGTTAAACTCTTGTATTTGTATACACATTACAATATCTTCTCATAGAATTGAATCACCAATATCCTCATTATTCATGGCTTGTTGAGGTTTTTATTTCATATCTTAGGGTGATTATTCTAAAAATTCATGATTGATAATTATTATGTATCCTACAAGATTTTACTTGAGAAACTTTAGCAACTGAGTTACCTAATTTAAAGAGATAGTGGGTATTGATCCTTTTATTGAATATTCATCAAATATTTATTTGTTTGTATTTTTTATTCCTTAATGGGCTTAACTCACTTACAATTATTATCTATGATCTTATCCATCCTCTTAACATGGTCATCTATATTAGGGTATGGTCTATTAAATTGTGGATTTATTCTCTTTATCCTCTCATCATATGTCTTGAACCTAACCCAATCCCACTTTATGTCCTTAACTTCTCCTTTGGTCATATAGTTTATATAAAAGTATTCCTCCTTAAGGTGTTCATGATAATATCCACTTCTCTTTTTGGCCTCTCTTTTGTTATTGATAAAGGGTTCAATATCACACATTATCTTCCTCATCATTCTCAAACATAATATAAAATTATTTTTTGAAGTGATAACAAGTACACATATGTGGTGAAGTGTGAATTCACCAATGGTAGCTTTAAATATTAAGAGGCTACTATTTCCTAGTTTACCAAAGTCTTCTTCAGTTGAATTAATTTTTTAATTAAATCTTGGCATATTTTTATGAAGGTTACATGCTTAATAAAAATAAAAGGAGCCACCTCAACTCCTTAAACTCTAATATAATCCCAATTTGGTGTAAACCACCAATCATCCCATTTTTAGGTGGGTTTTTCCCTTGGAACAATAAAATTCAATGGCCTTAAGAATTTTATTGAATCACTACTCAATTTAGGCCTCTCCTTGTCATGAAACAACTTATGTAAGTTTTTAAAAAATAAATATGTGAATATTCAATAGTCTATCTTTTCAAAAAAATTGTCAAAGTTTTATGTCCAAGATTTTACTGGCTTTCAAATGTTCATACTTGTTTTGTGATCATGCATCCATTACTTTATGTTTATTTACTTGGGCATTTACTTTTTATGTGTTATAGATATATATGACAAAAATGTGAATATTATATTTGGGTCCCATTTTTTTGTTATACTATATAAATAGTTTATTACTGAATATAAGAGAGTATAAAAGTTATAAGTGACATGGTTGTGATAATGTAGAATGTCTACTAACAATATTTCTCTATCCTTAGTCACATATAGGTCTTATTATTTCCCCATATAATTATGATATCATGAAAATAATGCATTGAAATATAGTAAAAATGACTCCACCTTTAACACTTCTAGTATAGTATCATTCATATATTTATTCATATGATGCCTACCCTCTTGGTTATATACAAGTTGTTGTAATAACACATTATTGTATATCCCATTATTTTTCAAATATCTAAACTTAACTAATTTAGGGCATAGGTTTCTAATACCCATAGTAGATAATCCAAAGACTTCCCTAATACTCATGACATTGAGGCATAATTACCATGTGCATTTTTCACCACCCTTTATTGTGCATCATGATGATCTATAGTCCATGAGATAATATTAGAGTTATCAAACCAAATCGTACTCCCAAGCACTATGGACTAGCCTTAAAATAAAATAATAGTGTCTATTTCATCTACCATAATATATTCATAATAATCTTAATATTTTCTATTCTTTTATTTAGTAATGGGTCTCTTTGATTGCCCTTATGATAATAGTGACATTTAATGTTCACTATATGTTTTTAATTCATCTAGTTTTCTCTTGACTCCTAGAATTAGTTTGTCATAAGATGACATTACCGAGAAAAAAATAAATAGAGGATGAAATAATTTTCTCACATAGAGAATGAAATTGGTTGGTGAAGCCTCTATATTGGAAAAGGCTCAAAATAGACATTATATTGAACAAAGTATGACTAAATAGGATCCTGATGTTGAGAATTAAGATATTTAAGGTCTTTATGATGAAATATTGATGAATCAAGGTCAATGGAATCATAACATGGGTTGAAGGTGTCTAAAAATAGGAAATTTTATAAAAAATACTAAGTGAAATAAAAAATGACAAAGAAACTATGGAAAATTTTCTTGTGCCAAAATTATGTGCTTACAATAACCTATTATTATAAACTTATATGACATATTTTTAACATTTAAGTTTCCACCACAATGGTTGTCATGATATTATTGTAACTCAATTTAGCTCCATGTGTAGAGCATCTAAGCAATTGCCCATCGAAGAGCCTTTTGAAAAGAGCATCTCCTATTGTAACTATTGACAAATCTAACCTCACAGGTCAAACTATCACCCTTACAATTTGAAATTTTAATCATCATGCTTATTTGTCTTTTGGATCATGGTGTTTGTATTGTTATGACCTTGTAATATTCATTTGAAACCTTATTTATCATATTTTAAGGTAAATTTGATTAGTTTAAAGTTTTGATCACCATAGCTATGTGTTTGTCTACCTACCTCTTGAGCTATTTCAATGGGTTTTTAGTGTTTAAAGGAGTATATAGTGTCTTAATATGTCTCATATTGGGGGTAAAGGTCATGACATGATCTACTAAAGATTAGATAGGTTGGTGATATTCTTGGCTAACTTTATAACCCAGTTGGTTGCATTTTGGATCACTTCATGGCTTTTAGAGTAGGTTTTGCATGATAATAGAAATATAAAACTATAATAAGGTCATGATGTACCTATTAAAACATGAAAAGGTCCAATGAATACTTTTTATAGTAGTTTAATCATGTTTATTAAGTGGTTATGGTAGTTTTAGTGCCAAAAGGCCTATTTTGAGGTTGTTTGTATAAGTTTTCAAGGTAAAATTAACCTTCAATCATATTTAGGACATAATTTGTTCATTTTAAGGTAAAATTAATGGTTTGGAATTATTTTAAGGTGTCATAATTGTTAAAACCAATTTAGCTCTCCTATCAACTTCTTTGGTAGCTCTAAGAAGGTCATCAATTTTTTCTTAGTATGGTCAGGAAAGAGAGAGTCAGGTCCAAAGATTTTGAGAAATGATAGGGACCCTAATTAAATTAAATTTAATGCAATTGGTTTTAATATTCATTAACCCATATTTATTTAAAATTGAAAAGAGTATAAGGGATCACAATGGTTTATTCACCCAGATAGGGTCTAGGTTTGCCTCTATTTCTTCACTTCAAAACTTGATGGAGAAAAATGGACATAGTGGGTTGATTTTAGGGTAAAATAGGACCTTTTCTATTATAAAAATTAGTTAATTTATCTTTATAATGAATATTTTGGTAGTAAATTGGTTGTTTATGTTGATTGTCAAAGTTAGTAGTTTTCAAGCATGTTTGATCTAGCAACTAAATGCATTCATTTTCAAGGGTTCTCAAGTTCATGTTTCAGTTATAATACACTTATTACTTTAAAAATTAATATAACTCTATATTTAATAATTTTTCTTTGATATAAACATAGTGATAAGGTATTTATCAAGATTTAGTCATAAAGTCATTAGTTTCTGTTATTATCAGATAAATGGAATATTAAAGATCAAGTGTTTTGATTAAGAATCTAAAGTGGTTTCATAAGTATTCATAAGAGTATTCAAGGTGAAATTTACCACTAAATAAATCAAAGGATACAACTATTCCTTATTTGCTGATATGACACAGTCAATACTGTCTATTACAAGCTAAAAAGAGACTTTAAATGATCATCTACAATAGTAAGGTGAACCATGAACATGTCAAATGGATGTTAAAGGTGATAGAGGCCTTGGAGAGACAAGAACATGAGGATGTTTCAACACACTTGAATCCATGGTTAAAGGTACTAATAATGAATAAATTAAAGCATAAATGAAGACTTTGAGATGCATCTAGTAGGGTTTTTAAGGTAAAGAACAGTTTTGGTTTCAATATTAATCAAGCCATTGAGTATCAAGTTAATGCTTATCCAAGTTGATTCAAGGAGAGGGAGAGTCAATGAGAGTCTTGTAATCATGATTATAATTTTATCAGCCTTGTCATGCCTTATTATATCTATATAGAGGCTAAAGAGACCAAATAACCACCTATAGTCATACTATGAATCATGATGTTATAGTCAAGATTGTTAGAGGCATAAGGATGAATGAGGTACATTAGGGGGTGATATTGATTGATAAAATCTGTATGATGTTATTAAGACACTCTCCTATAATCTTAAATAAGATCAAGGTTAGTTTTCATAGAATTTTTATCTTAAGGACTAACACCTACAGTCACTCAACCATGGATCTTTATCTAGTCATGATAACTGAGGTGCTTGCCTTGTTTGGTGAAGGTGTAACGTTTAATATTGAGGTTGAATATTAGTTAAAAACAAGATATATTAAACCAAAAAGACTCTAATGAATGTCATAGGTAATGATCCAAGCATGGATCATTTGACCCTACATATTTAATTGTATCTCCTACAAGCCTACCAACCTTATTTAAAGAGGATGATTATTTAATGTGAGGAAAATGAGTCTAAGGTAAGATGCCTTTTAATTCAAGGATAAACCATGAGGGACATGTAATGGTAGTACAATTTTTTCACACTTTAAGTTTTCAATAATGTGAGGAAGTGTGTTTCCAATCCTCAATCAAGAAATACACTTTATAATTACCTTGAAAACTATAAATAATCTATAGGTTTGTTAAGATGATGGTGATATATGAAACCATGAAAGTGTAAGGGAAAATAGTATCTACATATCCTTCCAATATTTTTCATAAATTTAAAATGATTTTAACAATGATTGGGATTAATTTCTTCTAGTTGAAGAGGCATCCAAATATTGATGAAGAGCTACATGCATGTCTCAGGCCTAAATAAGAGAAGTTAAGGTGTTAGTGTTGGATAGAGGTCCTATCAAGGTAGAGAGGATAGAAAATAATTGTAATAATTATTAAGACATTATGGGAGTTTTGAATAACTTAGAATACCCTATTATAATAACTCATCATATATGAACCCAAGCTACCATTTAAGCCCTATTTTGGACAATTTTGAAGAAGGATGTACTTATAATGATGATAAAGTAGCTAAAAGGAATAAAGAAAGACCATGAGAGATATGAGGGAATTGATAAAACTGATCATATTTAATTTAATATTAAATTAAAATTTTTAAGGCCTATAATTAGGCTCTTTTCAAGAGGTCTAATACATCTCCTACAACCACATCACCTATAGCTAGCAACCTTAATACAGGCAGTTATTTATTAGAGTAAGAATGTGGATAGAGGTCACACTTGTGATGTTGATAAGTATTAGAAAGTTGAGGTAGATATAATAGAATGTGTTTAATTTATTTATGTCTATTGGATATGCTAAGAAGATTAGACTCAGTGAGACAAGGCTCAACCTAAGCTGACACAATCCATTTAATACAAATAGGTTCACTTTAAAGTAAATTAGAGAGAGTAATATTTCTCACTATAAATGGATGTATAATGGTAAAAAATGGTGTATATGACCTTAATAAATACATATATCAAGTTTTTATCCAGTGGAAGAGGAGAGAGGCTCAAGGAATAGACCTCTAGGGTCAATAAGCTTAGGTTGCATATAAACCCTTAAGTGGTGAAGAGTCAAGGTTTCAAACCTTTTGGAAGGTCAAAAATTATGAAATATAATTATTAAATATTTAATGGATAATTTAAGACTTTTTTAGAGCTTTATTTACTATTAAAATGTGTTTTGAGGTCTTAAGACGCAAAAAGGACCTTTCTCATCCTTCTCACACAGTCTATCCTACCTGAAAAGCAAGTTTGAAGAGCTTAAAACTTCACCAAAGAGTTACATGGTGGATATAGGTTAATATATGTGATTTTAGGGTCCTCCTAAATCAAACATATGGCATTGGTTTAGTCCTTGGGTCCCACACTTGCATGAACTATCAATGAGAAGACTATATACTTAGAAAACCATGGTTTGCTTGTCAAAGAGCTCAAAAAGGTCAAATTTTTGTTTGGATATTAAATTAGATTTTGAATGGGCATGAGTGTAATTTTGGGATGATGTATAGGCTCCCCCACTTCCATTTTGTGTAATTATAAATGAGATAAGGGATATATTCTTTATGAACATCCTTAAGAAAGGAAGAGACCAAAACCCTTCTTAAACCCTGCAAGTAACTCGATGGAGGAAATACAATTCTTAATGACTTAAAATGAAATTATATAACCTCAAAATTAACCTAATGTAATTCACAAATCTCTTTCACTCCATTCAAGGTATTTTTTCACATGTGCAATTACAATACCATATGGAACAAGGCTAAATATGTAGTTGAAGGCTTGTTAATGAAGGTATAAGTTATGGAATGATCTATGAATCACGTGAAGACTCCTATAAAGACTTGAAAGATGTTATATGATCATTCAAAACTCATATTAGGTCTCTAAAAGTGGCACATGGGCTATGAAAGTCATCAAGTGGGTTAAAAGTGAGGAAAACCTAGTTTTACAAGCCAATAAACCTAGTTATAGACCTATGAGTGCAATAAGAGACCTCACTCTCAAGGCATGGAATTGTATAATGATGTTATAGGTCTCCATAAGACATTTTTAATAACCAAAACCTACAATTTTCATGAAAAACATTTCAAATGTCAGTCAAACATGCACAAGCACCTAGGCTTGTCAATACCCATTTCCTAGTTTGCCCACCTACATAAGGCTTGAAAACTTGAAATTTGTCATGGAGAATGGTCTTAGGCTGGGTAAAGTGAATCAAACATTTTTGGGATGTTTCACATGTGTGGGTGGAAATTTGGGCCAAATATTTATTTATAGGCCTAGGAGGCCTAATTAGGCCTAATTAAAGAGAGAAATGGCAAAAAAAGGGACACTTATAATCATTTTTAGAACCTAAAAATTGGCATGGAATTTTAAGGGGATATTGGGTCTTTAAAAATGTGTTTAGTTTTCCATTATATTTTGTACATTCTTCTACACAAAGAGGTTTACCTATTTTTAAGGTTACAAGGAATAGGTAGAAAAGGAAGCAAATGGAGAAAAATCACATCTTTTTGAAGGTTTGATAGCTCCAAGTGTGTTGTAACATTGTCAGTGATGTAAAAGGAAAAGTGAGTGGCTTTAGACTTGCCTAAATCTTCAAACTTACCTAGAGCTTTGGACTCACTCAGTAGCTTTAGACTCACCCAAAGCTTTAAACTTGCACAAAGCTTCAAACTCACCCAAATATTTGGAATCACTCAGAGCTTCAAAATCACATAAATCTTTAAACTCACTTAGATCATTAGACTCACCCAAAGCTTTAGATTCACATGGACCTTCAGACTCGCACAAAGATTTAGACTCACTTAGAGCTTTAAACTCACACAAAGCTTTAGAATCACTCAGTAGATTCAAAATCACTTAGATATTTAGACTTTCACAAAGCTTTAGACTCACTCAGTATCTTTGGACTCACCTAGATCTCTGGACTCACCTAGTAGATCTAGACTTACCCAGTTAGTAGCTATGAACTTGCCCAATGTGGAGAGCCGTGATTGAATTATGAAGAGCAATGATTAAAGACTAAATAACATCAATTGAAGAATGAAGAGTAAAGTTTAAATGGATTTAAATTAATTTGTATTAAATTATGGATAACCACCTTTTTTAGCATCCAAGTTTTGGTAATAAAAATTTATTACCAAGTCTAATGAATGATAATCTAAAATGAAGTGCCAACCACCTTTGGAGAGGTCATATCCCTTGGGAGAAATCACACCCTTTTGAAGAGGCATAATGAAGGTATAAATATATATAAGTTTGAGACAAATTTTTAGAAGTGTGGAAGTATGAGATATGTGAAGAAGATAAGGAAGCAAGTGTGTGGAGAATAAAAAGACATCATACAAACACATGCAAATTTGAAGAATAGAAATATTTTTTTCTATCATATACAAGGAGAAGAAGAGGAATAATAGAGAGAAGAGGGAGAAGATAAAAACTTGGTTGTGACATCATGTGTTGATAAAGTAATAGTGATAATGTTGAAATTTTATAAGTGAGATAAGGTTTCTCAGAGTAGAAAGAGCAGTGTCTTTCACTAAGTCGGTGCTTGGCAGTGAAGTTGGTGCTTCAATTGTAAGAGATCAAAATGTCCTTATAAGTTGGTGCTTAACATTATGGATTTTTGTCTCCAATTAGTTTGTTTCCTACATAATTTTTTGTAAAAATAATTATTAATCTTATAGATGGATTTGGATAGTAGATCCAAGTAGCCTTTCAAGTGTGGTTTTTCCCCATCGAGAGTTTTCCACATAAAGTTTGTGTTGTGCATTTACTTGTTCTTATGTGAATGGTTTATTTATGAAATTTTATTAGTAAGAAAATAAATTATTATTACACACTAATTCACTCCCCATTTATTTTGGCGTGTGCTCAAAATTTGGTATCAAATCAAGGTTCCTTCAGGATCAGTTTAACCACTAAAATTCAAATCCCAAAAGTACACATGGCTAGTCATTAGGTTTAAGAATTTTTCTCCACTAAAAAGGCTCCATTTTTTGATATACAATCTCCCTTGGGTTTTAATTCTATATCATAAGTATGTGAACATATCTAATGGCCCTTGTCTTTGATAAATGGCAAATAGTAGTAACTGGATATATAATGCCACAAACTCCACCAATGAATACAACAAGAAAGAAGGTGAATGAAAATAATGCAATTGTTATGAATTAAATTTTGTGTGGCTTATTAAAATCAAAATTTGTCAAAGTAATGCATTATAATTTGACAAAGGACATCTAGGATAAAATTCAAACCATATATAAAGGTGATGATAAGGTAAATAAAGTTAAGCTTCAAACACATAGAAGACAATTTAAAAGTTTGAAAATGAAGGATGAAGAAAACATTGAAGCCTATTTGCTTCATGTGGATGGGATTGTTAACACCATCAGAGGGCTTGGTAAAAAATTTGAAGAATCTATAATAGTTCTAAACTTACTAAGGTCTCTACCCTTAATATTTGATGTAAAAGTTTTTTATATTAAAGAGATAAAGGATCTAAACTCATTGAGGATGGATGAGTTTCATGGGATACTCATGGCTTATGAGATGAAGACTAAAAAGGAAAAATCATCTAAGAAGTAAAAAACTTTCAAAGATTCTAAGAAAGGGAAATATAAAGACCCTAAATCAAGTGATAGCACCAATGATGAAGAAGATGAGAAGGAGGCCCTGTTTGTCAAAAAGATTAAAAATGGATCCATCAAATACAAAGGTAAGCTACCTTTAAAGTGTTTCAATTATGTTAAAATAGGACATTTTTTTTATAAATGTCCACATAAGGATGATAGTGATAATGAGGAAATGAATAAGAAGGAAATAAAACCTCAATACAATAAAAGTTTCAAATAAAATGAATATAAGAAAAATTTTGGTAAGCACAAGAAAATCCTCTATTCCAAAAAGGATAGTAGCTCAACTGAGGAGAGTGATGAGATCATATCAGATAGTGATAGAGAAGAAACTATATTCATGGAAATAGAAAAAAAGAGTGATATCATGGAAAATGAAGACACCTTTATGAGTGAAGGAAAAGAAGAGATGGATTTAGAAGAAGAAGAATATGACAATAATGAAGGAGAATTGGATATTGAAGGCAAACTCATTTTTTTCTTAAGTGAGATCAAACAGCTTAAGAAAATAAATTTGTAACAAAAATTACATTTGCAAAAATATGAAAAAAAGGATTGTGAATCAATAGAAAAAAATGTCCCAAGACTTTATAAAAAATAATTATATTGAACTTAAAGAATCAAATAGAAAAGGAAAAAAGGATGGAAGAGGAAGTGAGAATTTAGCTAAAGATGAAGGAAGAGAACTACAAAAAGATAGAGTCTGAAATCATTTCCTTGAGGAAGGAACTAGAGAAAATAATGGCTAAGCTAAAAAGGAATCTTAAGTTTGAGAAGAGAACCAATATTTTGTATTATATTATCAATTTCCAAAGGTCATCATGCATCAAGACTGGTCTTGGTTATGAAGAGAACCAAAAGATCACTAAATAATGACAAAGTGCAAAAGCTATAAAACCACCTAAGAGGAATACAAAGAAGCCCAAGAGCTACGTGGATGTACTCAAGGGATATTCAAAAGGTGAAATTGATAAGTCACATGTTAATAAATGGATTTTTACTCATCCCAATGATAAAAAAAGGTAAGAATTTACCTGTATAAAATTTTAGAAGAATCTTTCCTCCAAGGCAGCCATATATGACCAGGTTCCAAAGTTCCCTCTATGGTTATTGCTATTTATGTAATCATTTTGGTCATAAAGTTAGAGATTGTAGGTAACGTGAAATTAATGATTTTTTGTGAAAAAATAACATAATTTCTAATGGATCTTCAAATAGAAACTACAATTCATTTTCTCCTTTAGTATATTACAATGTCAAATACTATAAGTGCAACAACTTTGGACATACATTACACTTATATAGAAGTGGTTTTGTGGAACCTCCTAGACAAAAAAATGAGGTGGATACCCTTGGAAAGTAAAAGGAATATCCTATACAAGTTTGGAAGAGGAAGTAAGAGAAATAAAAGGAGATAAATATGCTTATGCAAACTACATTTCATGCACAAGAAGTATCACTAAGCTCTTAAGAAAATGCACCAATTCAGGGGGAGCTAATCACTTGATTATCTCTCAGATTTGTATATTCTTTGGTGATATGAATTTATAAGATAAAGAGAAAGATAAAATAATGAATATTATTTGTGAGAGTGATGATTCAAGTGATGGTACTATTATTATAAATAAGTCAGACAAGTAGGAACATAATAGAAAAGGAAATGTTGTATCTTGAAATTCGATGTTTGTAGTATATTGATCATAGAGAATGAAAGCCATTATTAATTGGAGTTTCCATTGTGAAAAGAATAAAAAATATTGTAGAATAAACAATAGAATTAAATTAGTTAGGGTGCAGAATAACTTATAACAATCATGGGCCAGCATCAAGTACAAATTGTAGAAGGTAGCTCAGATCTAGTAAATGATCAAGTTAGGAATGTGAATGAGTAAATGGAGAATGATATGCAAATAGAAAGGGAAGTGAAAAAGAGGAGTTACCTTTTGATTATATATATATATATTCTATATGGATGTAGATGATGTAAAATAGATAGATTTTTTCAAATTCAAGGAGAGAAAATGAGAGAAGAATAAGTCCTTATGCAAAAGGATAAGGAAGAGCAAAAAGACAATCATTCAATTGTGGTGATGTTGAAGAATTTGACATGGATGTTTCCCATGATATTTTTTAGAACATCCCTTTTCCATTGATTTCAAAGGGAGAGAATTAAATAAAGGGAGAGCAAAAGAGGAGAAATACAACAAAGGAGGAGAAATACAATAAAGGAAGAGTTTATGTACTATTTTTTCTACAAAGATTACCATTAATGAAAAATAGGCTGATTTTTGGAATATTGTAATTGATGTAAAAGGAAAATTGAGTAGCTTTGGACTCACCCAGATCTTCAAACTTTCCCAGAGCTTTAGAATCACTTAGTATCTTTAAACTCACCCAGAGCTTCAAACTCACATAGAGATTCAGACTCACTTAGTAGCTTCAGACTTACCTAGAGCTTCAAAATCACTCAAAGATTTAGAATCACATAGATATTCAAACTTACTCAAATATTTAGACCCACTCATAGATTTGGACTCACATAGAGCATCAAACTCACTCAGAAGATTTAGACTCACCTAGAGCTCTAGACTTTCCTAGTAGTTCTAGATTTGCCCAATTATCAACTACGAACTCACCCAATGTGAAGAGAAGTGATTGAAGTGTGAAGATTAGTGATTAAAAAGTGAAGAGTAATGATTGAATAGTGAAGATAAAATATTGAATAAATAATGGTATCATTGAAATGGAGTTAAATTCATTTGTATTAAATGATGGATAACCACCTTTATTAGCATCCAATTTTTGGAAATAAGAATCACCACCCAATTCTAATGAATAATAATATAAAATGAAGGGATGACCACCTTTGGATAATTTTTATCCCTTAGGATAAATCACACCCTTTTAAAGAGGCATAAGGAAGGTATAAATATATAGAGAATCTAGAGAGAAAGTATGAGAAGTATGGAAGTGTGAAATATATGAAGAAGAGAAGGAAGTAAGTGTGTGGAGAATAAAAAGACATATCATAAAAACACATGCATATTTAGATAATAAAATTAATTTTTTCTATCATATACAAGGAGAAAAAGAGGAAGAAGAGAGAGAAGAGGGAAAAGAGACAAAATTTATTATGCCATCATGTGTTGACAAAGCAATAGTGAGAAGGTGTAAATTCCATAAGTGAGATATGTGTCTCAGAATAGAAATATTGATGTCTTTCATTAAGTTGGTGATTGGAAGTGAAGTTGGTGCTTCAATTCTAAGAGATCAGTGTCACTTGCTAAGTTGGTTCTTGGCATTGGGAATTGGTGTCTCGAAGCAGGTTAGTGCCTACATCTTTTTTTATAAAAATAATTATTAATATTATGGATGGATTTGGACAGTAGATCCAAGCAGCCTTTCAAGTGTGGTTTTTCCCCATCGAGGGTTTCCACATAAATTATGTGTTTTGTATTTACTTTTTCTTATGTTAATGGTTTATTTATGAAAGTTAATTAGTAAGAAAGTAAAATATTATTACACACTGATTCACCCCCCCTCTATGTGTGGTGTGTGCTCAATAAAGTGCCATGTTTTAGGTTTGAAATGATGTTTATAATTCATTCATGGAGGAAGATTACCGTATTCAAAGCAAAACCAAGTTCATAATTTCCTATGCCACATTTCTTAAGGAGGATTTCAAGTGAATAATCAACCAATTTAAGGCATAAAATTTATTAAAGAGCTTATTCAAGGTTGATTCTCTCTTACACACCATTTGGAGGTCAAGTATAAGTCAATTTGAGTTGTAAATAACATTCAAAGGGTTGAAAGAGTCTCTAACAGTCCTAACAAGACCTTCTTTCCCTCCTGTGCCTAACAAGTTGAAAAGGTCAAATATGCTTCAAGGATACTTCTAACAGCCAAGTAAGGTGGAGAGGCCTCATAAATGGATTAAGAGAAGGTTTAAATGGAATGAGTAATGAATACTTGAAGACCTATTTTCAAGGATGTGACTTTTTCTTCAAGAAGGACATGTAAGCTAATATATAGTGTGTGTAAGCAAGGATTTAACCATTTTAAAAGTGGTCAAGCTTGACCAATCAATATTTAATACCTTTTTAAGTTTATCTAAAAAGTGCTACTCCACCCCTATGCCAATTTTGGGAAATAGTAAGAAGATAAAATCTAGGAAACACTACATAGTGATTTGAAGGGTTTAAAGACAAAGTTAGTCATCCCTATTTTGGGGCTTCTTTATCTCCCCTTTCTTACTATTTTTTTATTTTTATCTCCTTTTCTATCATTATCTTATCACTTTTTTGATTTAAATATGCTGAAAGCCTATCAATTTTTTTTACTACACCTCTTGAATAAATAAGAAGTTGTTTTCCTCCATTTTCAGGTTATTATATGAAGTGTATGGTGATTTCCATTGATATAACATTGTGAATTAATAGATTTCCTTCGTTAATGTCTAGTTTTTATGCTTTTTTACAACATATTTGAGTTTCTACAGGTCATACTAAGTGTCTAGGTTTAATCTTAGTCTACATTTGGATGTGAATTCAATAACCTTTCATTCCTTCCATGCAAAGAGTGAGTTTGTCAAGTCCTTTGTATGAAAAACTATTATAAGAGTCATATACCTAAATTAAAGAGAATGTTTGTATGATCCTTCCCTTCTTAAGAGTGTCAATTTTAAGAAAATTTGGTCATAAACATTGGTGTGTCACCTTTATTCCAAGTTTTCATTTCAATTCTACTGCAAGCATTATCCTTTCACCCTTTCCCTTAGTAAAAAATTAGTAGTTAGTATGATTAAGATAAGATTTTATAAGTGCATAAAAGGAAACAATCCTATATCCATATATTCTCTCCATTTTAAAGTCACCTACACTTAGGAGACATTCCATTATTTCAGCATGAGTGGGAAGTAACACACATTCTCACAAGGCTAGCACTCTTGATTGACAATAGTAACATATATAATGACATCTATTTATTATTTTATTTTATCATTTACATAAAATTTAGGGGAATAACATCTTTAAAAAAAATAATATATATCTAAAAACCATTTTGAGTTGACACTACCACTGATAATTTTAAATACATCTAAAGCATCTAAATTGGGTAATTATACACTAGGTTGTTGTAATTGCTTAATAATTAATATGAAATGATTGTCTATTTGATCAATAGGAATAATGGACGAAACACATCACACATTATCCACATGGAAATTATATATTTTTTGAATGTTATCAATCCTAAACTCATAGAAGTGGGTGACCAAACTGATAACTAAATTATGATATGGTATCAATTTATCTTCTTTTTTTTATAGGCACACATGACTTGGTTTACAATAAGGCAAAGGTCCCCATATATCATAATAAATTTAAATTTTAAATAATTTGTGGCATGATTCCTAAAAATAAAGTATCATATTTTTTTATAATATTAGCATATTTAAAGCTTCATCTATCAACTAATGACATATTATGCCCATAAAGAGTAATCAATACAATGTCAACCCTAACATATAAAGCATATTTAGACTCATAAAAGTAAATTTTCCATTTTATTTTCATTAGTATAGATGATAAACTCATTTATAAAAGCATAATCTATAGGATTATGATCTATGATGGGAACCTTAGCTAATTGGCTAACAATGACTTTCCCTTTAGCCAATATATGTGATCCAAATGTAAGATCAAACTCCATTAGTGGAAATACCCACTTATCTTAATTTTATAGAGAGATATGGCTTTAAAATCATATATTTCAAAGGATCTATCTTAGCAATGACATGAGTTTCATTATTAATCAAGTAGTGCCTAATTTTATATGTTACAAACACAATAGTTAAGAATAACCTTTGCAATGAGTGTGTACTTATTTTCAAAATCGACAAATGATAAATTTATGTAATACATAGTGTGTTATTTGTGATCATAATCATATTTTCAAGTTTCCTAAAATGTACTTGATGGAAAAATGTATATTAAAAAGTGCTAGTTAGGAATAAGTGGAATTATCATAGGATTATTATATAGATGTTTTTTTAATTAAGGAGGATTATATATATGTTATTTGATAGCACAAAAATATTTTGTCATTATTTACCCTATTACAAATTTAGTGTATTTATGCAATAGTACTAAAAATGGTTGGGTATTATCAGCTATTTGAGAAATAAATTACTCGATGGATTTACTTTATCCTAGAAAATTTCTTAGTTTCTTAATACATTTAGGAGGATGCATTTCAACAATGGATTATAATTTCTTAAGATCAACTTCTATGCCTCTCACAAAAATAGTGTAACCCAATAATTTTTATAATTTAACTTTGAAGACACACTTATTTTTCATATCTCATACTTTTGGAACCATATGAGAGTTGTTTTTACTCCTATTTGACATTAACATGACATATTTTATGATGATATGATTATTATAGTTGTTAGATCATGGATATGATTATGATATTTTGGTTATTTTAGTTTTTTGTCATTTGTATGCCTATGATGTTCTAATTTATAATTGTTCATTTGATTATGAACATATGATGTTATAAATGGTACATATACTATTGATGTCTTATTTTTGTGACTAAAATAAACTAAGAATGAACTTTATTTGATTTGTGGATTCTAGAAGACATAGGTGTGTGTATGGCTAGTCGGGTGATATTCCTAAAAATGGAGTATGTGATACTTTAGTTTCTAAAAACCACCAATTTTATAAGTATTTTTTTATTTATTAAGTTTTCATTTCCTTCATTTTGATGTTTGCTTGTATTAGAACTATTGGTATATGTGAAGATGTTCATTTGTATTTTTTATTGATTTTTATCTTAAAACTTCAATTTAATACATTTTTTTAGATTTTTGTGTTGCCTAACTAGTGTTGCATTGCCTAATTATGGTTAGGTTTTCATTCATAATTGGGAACCAATTTATAACACCTAAACTATGAAATGAAACTTAACTACGACCCCATCTAAACTTCATTATAATATCATTTAATGATATATGTTGGTATGATTGGAATGAATTATGGTTAGATTAGTTTTTAATTCATTATTGTATTGATTGTCTTTGTCACATAAAGGCCTTCCACCTTGATTGGAGGATTTTTATTGTTGTTTTTTTGTTGTCTTGATTTTGGCATTGGTATTGTTTTTCTTAGTATCAAATAGACCTTAGTCCATTGACTTGATTGCTTGATAATCATTTTGATTATAATAATAGCATTTTTTACTTAGGCCATCATATACATAGCATAGCAATGATAAAATAAATGAAGCAAGTTGACTTTAGGGTTCATTTTGGATATGATGGTGTTTAACCCTAAATTAGATGTGGATATTTATATTCATATATAGGTTTAATAATATAGAAATTAATGAGCATAAGGGTGATAAACAAATATATAATAGGCCAATTTATTGTAAAACTCAAATAGAACATATATTAAATTTATTATGCTAAGATATGCTAAAAATGGAATGTACAAATATTCTAGAAATTAAAATGATAATAAAAACAAGATACTTAGTTGGTTTTTATTCTAATATAGATATGGATCGGGAACAAGTAGGAAATAGATTGGAAGAATATTATGTAATAGTCACCAAATTCTATATTTTTTGCATCTATAGCCATAGACATTTGCATCAACTTTAGATAGTTACATTGATGCTAATGTATGGATCAAACGTAGTTTTAAAATACAAAATAACTATTAAAATAGGATGCAACACCTAGATCATTTTGTATTTATCATCACCTTTGCTCTAGTGCATTTAGATTTGGGTCATGGATTATTTTTCCTTGTCAAATGCTAAAACCCTAGTTCTTCATATTCATATTGGCTATGGGAAAAATGGGTTATTGGTCACATGGTGTCGAGTTACCACAAATACCCTCTATCAATGAGCATTTCTTACATATATAATAATTTTAAGATGGCCCCAAACTTATGTAATTATCTCTTATGTTGGCTTGTGTGTGAATCATATAATGTGTGATAAGCAAGTACAACAAATACCTAGCTTGTAGCTTGTAAAATGTATCCATTGGGTTGTTGTTTAAGTACTTAAAACCTATAGATGTGTTTTTCCTATGAATAATATGGAAATAATAGAAAATAGGGAAGTTTTTTCTCCCTTGAATGCTTGATGGAATGATTTTGATAAT
Organism: Torreya grandis; assembly: GCA_037957365.1. Lineage (NCBI taxonomy): Eukaryota > Viridiplantae > Streptophyta > Pinopsida > Cupressales > Taxaceae > Torreya > Torreya grandis. The sequence goes on from JARHVA010000104.1 coordinate 5,606,112, forward strand.
TTTCCTTAGTTTATGCTAGACGAGGAATGAATGAGGGTTCATCTTGTATTTATATCAATCCCTTTGGAGAATATCTCACATAATATAACTTATAATGACCATTGGGATATGTTTCATTTGAAAATTAGATGAATTTAGGGCACTAGAGACTTGTGTTAGGTAAGGACACTTGCATCAACATAAGCATCTAATTAGGACACAATCATTTAGGTAGTTAAAAAATAGGTGTAGGTCCAAAAATCATAGAGGCATAAGATGAACATGTTTTAGGCATTCTATGAAAGATATAAGGCCTAAGTTATCAACATAAGAATGTTTATAATAAGAGATAGGATAAGGGGCACAAGAGAGAGTAGATGTGAGACTTGTAGAAGTAGGAAAGGTCTAAAAATGAGAGGAAAAACCAAGGTCTAAGTTTACCTAGTGTACAAAAATGAGGTTCTATATAATTAATAAATATAATCTACATTCTCCCCTTAATATAGTAATGAAATTGCTAGTTTAAAGGAAATAAATGTGTACTTGGGTGTGTATAACACACCTTGTCTTTGCTTGAGTCCAAATTGAGTACTTTATTGGTGATCGACCTATAACTAAGAGAATATTACAATGTATAATAAATTCATATAATTTGAAATTTAAATCATTTAAATTATTTAAATTGAAAGAGAGAAAGTTTTAAGAGTACACTTGTGTATCGATGCAACTATCTTTCCTTTTGACAATTTCATTTGAAATATGTATCATTATGAATCACTAAAATTGAGATTAAGATAAATATAAATCTATAAAGTGTATACATACAAGTATATATACATATAGATATAGATAGGAGGTCACATTCCCCCAACCTTAGAGAAAATGTGGATTACCACCTAGTTATTGAGACTAGTTCAGCTATGCAACCCAATCATACTTATAACCTAGTGAGTATGAGTGAACCAAGTCAAATCACACTATCAAACTAGTGAGGATAGATGATAAAATCAAGTCTAACCTAAAAACTTGGTGATATTGAGTGACTTAATCACTTTAAACATAACAAAAAGTGAAGCAATTACAATAATAGATTAGCTCAATATACTCCATAAAAGTCTAACCTCGTAGGTGGTGTCAATCCCTAAAAGTGTTTATAATCTAAAATTGATTTGATTTTGAAATATTGGGCACATATTAAAAATAATATGCACCTTAGATATGTCTCATGTTTAAACTATGTATAATAATGATATGAAGGTATAGAATTTTTTCATAAATGTGTATCTAAATCATATAACTATGTAATTTGGTTAATTTGATAAGTGTGTAAGTGTGGAGGCCATGATTTAAAATCATCCCCCACTATAATCTGAAACTAAAAATTTATATAAGTTCCAATGTGGAGGACATATTTCTAAAACATTCTGCCACTATAATCTGGGTATGTTGCATACTGAATAAGTGTGGAAAACATGTTTTCAAAACATGTCCCCACTACATTTAAAACTATGAATATGTGGAATACATGCCTATATGACATGCCCAAATTTATATTCCCCCACTTTGAGTTGAGGTAATAATATAAACTCGTAGTTACCTCACTTCAAAAGGATAAGATAACCATACAACTGTAAATGAATCATGTAGCATATAGAAGGGTATGTATAGGTAATGTATCATTGAAGCACATAAATGTGATCACATCAAATCTGAAGATGCATTTTAAATATCATGGGAAAATATAGATATTATTAATACAATATCAATAAGAAACCAAGAACACACATAAGAGTACTCAAAATCAAGTCAATAGACAATCATCCAAGGAGACTAAAAATAAGGAGCAATTTCAAATGCTGCATAATCAAAGGGATATAACTTATTCAAATGTCCATAAATTAATAAATTACATATTCAAATTTCCATTCAATAATAAATTATATATTCAAATTTCATAAAATCAAACAAAGGCATGGGGGCTGCAAATAATTGAGAATATTGAAATGCTTAAAAAACAACAATAACGAGGCAAAAAACTCAAGGAAGTACATAAATGAAAACATAAGAAACCAACATAAACATATCATAATAGCCCATGGATCAAATGTGATAAAAAAAGTGTCAAGTACATATAAATCAAGTACAATTTGAAATATATAATCATGGATAAATGCATGTGTAAGTACATATTATCTCAAACATGATAATGTAAAGTAACCACAGAATGAAATAACCTGGATTTATCATGATCAAATAATGTTGATGCCCCTACATCCTAGTGACATGAGAAGTTGGAAAACCTAACATCTATAAGTGCATAGATCATGTATCTATGTATGTCTATATTACACTCAAATATAATCATGAAGCATATATATATGCAGAAGTAATTGATATGTTATCCATCAACATATAACTAACACATAGATGTCAACAAAATATTTAGATGTTGAAAATATTTTTGGATTTTTGAATTTTTTGATTTTTTGGTATATTTTTGAAATATGTGAGACACTAACCTATGATCACATATATAGGATGCTCATAGATATCTCACCACTATGAACTTGGTGTAATAAATTGGTGCTGCTATCGAGGAGCATGCATAAGTGCAATATCTATCACTGTAGTATTTGGGATGTTTTACATATGTAAAATATGACTCTATGGTCATGAAGAAATAATAATATTAATAGTTTTAAGGGATAATGAAACCCATCATTTATTTTTCTATGATTTATTTGGAAAATTATTAATAGGAACCTATGTATGTTCTCTAGATATTTGAATGTGGTGTGTAGTAGATGAGGATTTTTTAGAACTCACTATGGATCTTTGATGTAATGGTCCTCAATTATTGACCACCTTGTAAATGGAATTGACTATTACTTACCCTTTTATGGTGGATTGGCCTTAGTAGGATTGATAATTAATAACATGGGTATAAAATTATCTTGTTCAAAAGGATATTTAAATGAAACTCTAAAAAAAGTAATTACCTAATTGGCATGAATGTATTAAACACAACCATATACTGTATAAGGAACGTCTCAAAGGGTATGTATCCAAGGGCATCCTAATAAGATATTAAAGGCACATGTGGAAGGTATAATTTAAAAGGTAGTAACCACATGTGCAGGTTCCACATATAAAGGTAAGTCAATCTCATCAAGAACCTATTTTGAGGTCCCATCAAATGCTCTAATTAATCTAGTAGAAGGTTGTAGATCATGATGATTATAACCCAAGTAGATAAGTAATTTCATGGTAAAAACATTTACACTTGCACCATTATCAATCATAACACTAAATAGAGGTTGGTGATTAAGGTATGATTGAATTAAAAAATAATGAAAATGAAAGTAATCATCATTAACCTCACTTTCATCGAAAGTAATATAAGGTCTCTAAACCATAGGAGGTTTATGTCATGTATAGGTACCAATAAACCCATCTAGTGGGTGTGCATAGTCCTTGAGGATCTTTGGAAATAAGTTGGTCAAAATATTATCATTAGAGGTATAATCAAGGCATGACACATATAAATATTGATGATAATTCTGAGGATCACCCTTGCCATCAAAAAATTGGAAATTAGGTGCAAAACAACTAGGTGGAAAAGGGTACAAAGATATCTCAAGTGCAAGAGAAGTATGAAACACATCTTAGAAATCAATAGAATGAGGAAAATTTAAATCCTTTTATTCAATATTCTTAACCTTATCCTCTAAGGTCTATATAACTTAAAGCAGAGTTTGAATTGTAGACCCATTAAGGTTTAGATTAGTAAGCTGATTAATCACCAATGGATATGTACACATGGTTTGAGTATTAATAGGAATTGAAACCAATATTTGAGTTGAAATAATTAGTAATTCCATGGTAAATGTAGTAATAGTATTTTTAGTAAACAAAGGTTGAAATACATATCACGTGTCCCCATTATAAGTATGAAGTCGTAATATGCTCAAGGGGAGGGTTTTTGGTATATGGGGATGACCCATAACTCAAATAATATGATCAATAGATGGACCTTATTGTCCATATATGTTTTTTTTATTTTTTTGTTTTTAATATGGTTTTTTAATATTTCATCAATATCTTTAGGGTTCTGATGAATACACTCAAGAAATAATGCAATGGATTAAACTTGGTCATGGTATATTTACTGATGTTTATTGGTTTGAATGGATACATAGTTTTCATTTTATAATATTCCTCTATGGTAACTTCATTAACATGTTTCTCATTCTCAATATGAGTATCATCATAGACAATGGGATTAGGTTCCTCATTTTTTTTAGACATATTAGGTGGTAAGAGTGGAAGATCAATGTGTTCAATAGGGATACCTACTAGTCTATGGTTATACCTAGGTTGTATGAAAAATAATATAAGTATTAAATGAAAAGTATAATAATCTAAAATCCTAGCTGACTAAAAACTCTAAGAATGAGAAAAAAATTACATTCATATGAATTAGGTTCACAAAATGTTTAAGCCCTAATTAGATGTGGATCCTTATATGGGTAGATAGGATTGAGAATATATAAATGAATGATCATAGGGCTAAAAAAATAGATCTATATCAGGCTAATTTATTGAAAAACATATATAGAACATATATTGAATTTATTATGTTGAGATATGCTAAAAATAGAAATTAAAAATATGCTATATATTTCGATGATACTGAAAAATATACTTATCTAGTTTTGATGCTAATACATATCTAGATCTTGAAAAGGTAGGAAGTAGACTGGAAGAGTATTTTGGAATAATCACCAAATTCTAGATTTTGTGCCTCTGTAGTCATAAACACTTGTGCTAGCCTTGGATAATTGCATCAATGCTAGTATTTAGATTGAATATAGTTGTATAATATAGAATAATTATTGAAATAATATAAAACAACCTAGATGCTCTTAGGTTTATTGTTGCCTTCACTATGATGCATTTAGACCTAGGTCATGGATTGTTACTCCTTGTCAAATGATCAAACCCTAGTTATTCATCTTCATTTTGGATAAATAAAAAATGGGTTAGTGGGCACATAATTTTTAGCTACTCTAAAGACCCCTCTATCAATGAACACTACCTATATAGTCAATACTATGAATAGGTCCTCAAACTTATGTAATTATCCCCTATGTATTGGCTTATGTGTGAATCATGTAATGTGTGATAAATAAGTAAAATAATGACCTAGCTTGTAACTTGTAAAACATAGATATTAGGTTATTCCTTTAGTACTTCAAACCTATAGATGTATTTTCCCTATGACTGATATGGAAATAGGATAAAATAGGGAAGTTTTACTCACTTGAATACTTGATGAAATGCTTTTAATAAGTTTCCTTGGTCTATACTTAGGCTGAACATTAGGATATGTTTAATTTTTAAATTATATGACTTTAGGGAACTATATGCTTACATCAGGTAAGGACACTTGCATTAATGTAAGAATATGACTAAGATGTAAGTGTCTAGATAGTTAGAAAATAGGTGTAAGTCTAGAAATTTTAGATGCATATGATGAGCAGGTTTTAAGCATTCTAGGAAAGATAGAAGGCTTAGGTTATCAACATAAGAATGATCAGATTAAGATACAAGATAAGGGGTACAAAAGAGAGTATATGTGAGACTTGTAGAAGTGGGAAAGGTATAGAACTAAAAGGAACAACTAAGTCTTGAGTTTTCCAAGTGTACATGATTGAGGTGTTATATAATTCATAAATATCATCTACAAATGTCATTTTTTTTAGATTTGGGTTTCAATTTTTTCCTTTGGAAACATGTTCATTAGGTTATTTTTGATTTGGTGAGCTTGAATTAGAACCCTAAACCATATCTCCTATTTTTAAGGAAGCTCAATTACAATGGGTGTCTCTAGGGTTCAATGGTTTAGTTGGATTGTCAAGGTGGAGATTGAGTGTTGTATAACCTATAGTTTTGATAGAATAAAATGAGAAATATGGGGGACAAGAAGTTGATTCTTTCATCTTATTTATTTCATGACCTGATTTATTCTATATTTACTATAATTTTTGGTGGGTTTTGGTTATGTTCAAGCTACTCATTTTTCCATGAGAGAGACAATATGTAAAGCACAAAAAGGAAAAAGATCTGTAATGGGGAAAAATGAGACCAAGAGACTAAGAACCTACTCTTCAAGTAAGTTACATTATTTGGATATTTTTTTCTTGATTTATTAATAAAATGGAATTACAAGTAATTTAGATGGTGTAAAATAAGCATGGGGTTCTATTATAACTGAAAGTGGACTTTGAGCCATTGTTCCATACACATTATTTACAATGTAGTTTATGTCATTTTGAACTAGTTTCATTTTGAAGTTATTACATTATGTATTTTTTCTAGGTTATTCTTGTGGTTCAAACCCCATATGACTTGATAATGGAGTGAATATTTTTTCTTAGTTGTGATTTCCTTTCTTAAGTACATTATAATGCATGCATGTGAATGTTTCCATTCTATTATATTTATTTTTTTGGGTTTGTTTGTTAATGGTTTTGTGATGCAGGAGAATCTGGTAAGGACTAGTTGAATAAGCCTTGGATATGCATTAACCTAAGCAATTATATAAGTTTCCCTCCAAGTTATATTTTCAAATATTCATACTTGTCATGTGGAGGAGAAATAAGGCCTAAATATGTTTTGTATAGAATTATTAGCTATCAAAGGATTTCAGTAATCCTATTATTGTTGCAATCATCCACAGATGGTGTGGAGTCAAGCATAGTTGAAAAATTCCCTTATTAGATGAGAAGTTGAGCCTTTATAGGTTAATACAAGATTCAAGGAGATTGAAAAGGATTTGATTTCCTTTTTGATGAATCCATTGGACTAGCCATATAACAAATTAACTGCAAGTTAGATTTGCAGAAGGGGGAGCTTTCAAATTGATAAAATCCATTAAAGGATCTTGATTTGGCAGAGGAATCAGTTAGAAAATGGCTCATCATATGATATAGAGAAATGGAGTTAGCTGCAGAAAAGAATGAATAAACCTTAATATTATTATGGGGGTCATTGGATGACCTTCATACACGGTGAGGAGAAGGATCCAAATGTGCGTAGAGAAAGTAAGGTCGAAGGCTTGAACCATGGCAGAAGCAGAGCCCAAAGGAGGAGTAGAATCATTATTTCATTATGGGAAATGGCTTTACAGCCATTGAAGGGGCCCGATAGCCATTCAATAGAGTTTACGGTGTGACTAGGGTGAAGGGCCTACTTGTAAAGGCCGAGCCCATGGAAGATCAATGTTGGAAGATCCAAGGGAGAAAACTTGTTTTCACCTATTAGTATGGTATGGGAGCCTAAAAGATCGACACCGTAGTATGGCCTATTGGCAAAAGATGTAGCCATAGCCAAAGTATTGGTCCACTTTATAGAACCTGAGGCAAAAAGGAAGGTCTGCTTGTAAAACTGAGTTCATGAAAGCAAAGATGGGGTCGTATTTCTAGCAGAGTCCAAAAGATAGACGTGAATTCCGATTGGGTTGACATTTGAAGTCCATGAACCTAAATACATTTGTCTTTGGGTAAAACAAAAGATAGTTATGGATTGAAATTTAAGTCTTATAAGTGGTTAGTGACGACATTTATAATCCTGAATAGGGATGTTCATGTTTGATAAAAGGACCTTTCTTGTTTCAAGATCAAAGGGCCAAGTTGAAGATGAAAAGAGCATTGGAGGAGCTCATTTCATATCGAGAACTCACCATTGATCTGGCTAGATAGAGAATAATATGTCTGTGAGCAAGGCCATTTGATCCAGATGTATTATGAATACCTATAATGCAAAATCCAAGCCATGTATAGAGACCATTGTGAATGAAACTAAATCATTTTGGTATCAGAGCTTGAAGCTCTTGGGATTTGGTAACTGATCATGTTTTCTAATAAGTTGTTACAGGATTTGGCAAAAAGATCGATAGGACAAAGCACTAGAAGACCCTGTGGAGGAAAGGTATGAGTAACCTTTGATATTTGGTTTGCATTTATTATGTTTGAGAAGCAAACAGGTGAAAGGGAAGGCTTAAAATCCATTGAGGCTTAAGAGGAGAAGAAGCCAAGGAAATCTTAGTGAAGAGCCAAGAGAAGCTCTAGAAGAAGAGCAAGTGAATGCTCAAGAGAAAGATCCAAAGCAAGGTAAGCTTGGATTTGTGAAATTATTGATATTTGGTTAAATTAGTGTCATATTGTAGACCATTGACTTAGTATGAAAATTAATAAAGCCATTAAGGAGGATCAAAAGACTAGGATGCAAAAGGCCTAGGTGAGATCAAGGAGATTGTCAAAAGACTAGTCATGGAGAAAGGCTTGGGTGAGACAAGTGAACCTAAAGGGATCAAGAGACCAAGGTGAAAAAGACTTGGGTGAAGATCTTAGAAATGGAAATACTATTGAGAAAAGAGTAGAGTAGCAAGGAACATGAGAGTAACAAGAAGAAAGCAAGCATCCAAAATAAGAAAGGTATGATCAGTATTGAAATTGATAAAGAGATTGCTAGTTTAAAAAGAGATTTAGCTAAGATTAAAGATGAATATGAGTCTTGTATGCAGATGGACAAGCAAGCATGGGTATGGCCAATGAGGAAGAGGTTGAAGTGGCCAATTGATCTCCTAATGAAGAGGAGAAGAAGGCAAAATGATATTGCCAAGAAAAGAGAAGCCCATAGAGGCTTGAAGAAGATAAGAAGGTTGCCAAGAGAGCAACAAAAAGAGGAAGAGATTGTGAAAAATGTTCTCATTGTGGAGAACAAGAGAAGAGAAGAAAGAAAAGATGAAGTGCCAGGAAGAGCACTTGAAAAGATGAGAGTGTTGGTGAAGAGAACACTCATAGGGACCTTGTGGTCTCTTATTTTTATATCTAATGTTGTCTTTGCACGGGTAATTATAGGTATGAGTAGCTTTGTGCAGAAGGTCTAGAGAAAGGCCTTGAAGAATGAAGAGATTTGTGCAAGAGAAGACACCAAGTACACAAGTGAATGTGTAGGAGAAAAGAAAAAGTTTGTTGTTGTTGATAAAGAAGAAGAGATGCATTGATTAATGCATGAGGAAGGTGTTGAGGAACCCATACCAACAAGATAAGAGATAGAAGATGAGGATGACTTATATGATGCCATTGAATGCCAAGAAGAGGCAAGAGAATAGTCAAGCATAAAGGAAGAAGAAAGTATAAATAATCAAGACACTATGCAAGTCAAAGAACTAATAGAGCAGCCCATTAAGGAGGTAAAGATGAATTAAAAAAATGATTTTTCTCATCCATTTAATTATGGAACAGTTGTTGAACATGTTGCAAAATTCCACAAGGAAGTAGTGGAAGTCCTTCATCATGCCAATGAAGAAGAGGGTATAGAATACTATGATGACTTGAAAAAAATTCCAATAGAACAAAGGAAGGAAACACACCTAAATAAAGTGAATGCAAGCAAGGAAACTATGAGGAAAATTATGGCTAAACATCAAGCCATTGAAAAGGTAAAAATAAGTTCAAATTCTGATTTTGCACATGCATATAAGAGTAAGACTACTGATGTACAGATGGAGATGAAGAAGATCAATAAAAAGCCTTCAAATCCAGAAATAGACCATGGCTATGTGGTACCAAAATGGCTCAAGGGATTAGCAAATGTAACAAAAGACACAAAGCTCAATCAAGATGATAACTCAAGCAAGAAGCAAATACAAAGCATGAAGGAAGAGGTAGAATGCAAAGTGACCAAGGCCAGCTATCAAGCAAGACAACATGAAGATGTCAAAGAGAAGAAATTGGTTGGTGAATTGAACAAGTGTCATCCTAAAGCTATGAAGAAGGTATGAATGGCTCAAGGTGAGAAAGAAAACTTCTCAAAGAATAATGAGGTAGAGCATGAGGATACAAAGATGAAAGGTAAGTCAATTGCTTGCAATGAATGGGATAATGATATTTTTGAATCATTTAATGATATTTTTATGAAAAATGAGGAATGTAAAATATCTATGAGGACTAATATTTAGCAAGGAGAGAGTTCCAAATGGATGGATGGTGAGGAAAGAGATGGATATACAACAAATCAATGCCTCATTGAATGCAAGAAACAAACAAGATGGCTTCAAATAAAAGTTGAAGAGAGTAAGGAAACACAAGGCAAGGGTACTTAAATTGTATTTGATGACTATATTGAAGAAGTTGGTTTGTATGAAGACAGCTCAAGAAAGGATGAGATGAAGAGTAAGGCTAGTAAAGGACAAGCAATCTTTCAAGTTGATAAGCCCAAGTTTGATGAAGTGAATGGGGAGATAGATGAGAGCTCAATAAAGGAAGAAATAAGAATGTTGGAAGAGCTCTTTAGTTCTTTAAGAGAGCTGCATACAGGCACAAACCATGATGAGAACACCATTGGTGAGAGTGAAGCAAGAAAAGAGCACACTAAAGAGGCAAAGGCAGTTTTGGCCAAAGAGCAGAAGAGTGGAGGCCGCCAAGAGACTTTATGGTCTCAATTTTTTATTTCTAACATTGCCTTTGATGTTTTGAATGCAGGTGTTAAAGTTTTGGAGATGAATGAAGTCCATAGTTCAATGGACAAATTTTTGAACCAAGAAGATCAAGAAGATCTTGAAGACATGTATGAGAATGAAGCATGGAGATGGGATATAACAGCTGAGAAGGAGATGAGGAGAAGAACATACCAGAAAAGGAAGAAAAGCAAGAAGCTAAAAGACAAAGACTACCAAAGACAAACACCAGCATTGGCATTTACAACAAGACCTTGGGATCCAGGCATATAGTGAAGACTAATGCATGGAGGAAGCATTTCATTTGAACTAAGGTTCAAATTGTTTCTAGAGGGAGAGTATGATGCAAGAGCATCTGGCAAGGACTAGTTGAATAAGCCTTGGATAGGCATTAACCTAAGCAGTTATATAAGTTTCCCTCCAAGTTATATTTTCAAATATTCATACTTGTCATGTGGAGAAGAAATAAGGCCTAAATATGTTTTGTATAGAATTATTAGTTGTCAAAGGATTTCAATAATCCTATTATTGTTGTAATCATCCATAGATGGTGTGGAGTTAAGCATAGTTGAAAAATTCCCTTATTAGATGAGAAGTTGAGCCTTTATAGGTTAATATAAGATTCAAGGAGATTGAAAAGGATTTGATTTCCTTTTTGATGAATCCATTGGACCAGCCATATAATAAATTAACTGCAAGTTAGATTTGTGGAAGGGGGACCTTTCAAATTGATAAAAGCCATTAAAGGATCTCAATTTGGTAGGGGAATCAGTCAGAAAATGGCTCATCATATGATATAGAGAAACGGAGTTGGCTGCAGAAAAGAATGAATAAACCATAATATTATTACAGGGGTCATTGGATGACCTTCATACATGGCAAGGAGAAGGATCTGAATGTTCATAGAGAAAGTAAGGTCAAAGGCTTGAACCATGGTAGAATCAGAGCCCAAAGGGGGAGTAGAAGCATTATTTCATTATGGGAAATGGCTTTACATCCATTGAAAGGGCCCGATAGCCATTCAACAGAGTTTACGGTGTGACTAGGGTGAAGGGCCTACTTGCAAAGGCCGAGCCCATGGAAGATCACTTTTGGAAGATCTAGGGGAGAAAACTTGTTTTCACCTATTCGTATGGTATGGGAGCCTAAAGGATCGACACCTTAGTATGGCCTATTGGCAAAAGACATAGCCATAGCCAAAGTATTGGTTCACTTTATAGAACCTGAGGAAAAAAGGAAGGTCTGCTTGTAAAATTGAGTCTGTGAAAGCCAAGATGGGGTCGTATTTCCAGTAGAGTCCAAAAGATAGACGTGAATTCCGATTGGGTTGACATTTGAAGTCCACGAACCTGAATACATTTGTCTTTGGGTAAAACAAAAGATAGTTATGGATTGAAATTTGAGTCTTATAAGTGGTTAGTGATGACATTTATAATCTTGAATAGGGATGTTTATGTCTGCTAAAAGGATCTTTCTTGTTTCAAGATCAGAGGGCCAAGCCGAAGATGAAAAGAGCATTGGAGGAGCTCATTTCATATCGAGAACTCACCATCGATCTGGCTAGATAGAGAATAATATGTTTATGAGCAAGGCCATTTGATAAAGATGTATTATGAATACCTATAATGCAGAATCCAAGCCATGTATAGAGACCATTGTGAATGAAACTGCATCATTTTGGAAAATTGAAAACTCTATAGGAAATACACCACCACCATATTGTGAAGATCCAAAAGCAAACTAATGGATGGGGTGGCTAGCAAACCAATGGGGGGTTTATAGGGTTAGATGGGTGAGTTTTCCTATTTTGTGATTTATATTCACTTGGTTGTGATTTGGTTTCTTATAACATATATGGTTCATGGTATTATTATTGTAAATTAACCCACTTTATGTTTGGGGATGATATCATGTTTCAATTGTATTATTATATTTTCTTGGTATTATGCATCGGTAATATTAAACTGAAATATAATGTGCATATAATTATTTGTAAACATATATTCATTACCTTTAGAATATCTTGAATACTTATATTATGATTTTTTTATTTTAATAACCTTTTGTATGCATTATTATCATGTCATAAACATATAGGGTGTAGGCTATTACATCAAAGGTTTGATTATTCATTGAATTTTAAGGGTTACCATACAACTCTATTTGAATGAAAATACATTCTATGTATAACCTGTGTGTGTGTCTGTGTGTGTGTGTGTGTGTGTGTGTGTGTGTGTGTGTGTGTGTGTGTGTGTGTGTGTGTGTGTGTGTGTGTGTGTGTGTGTGTGTGTGTGTGTGTGTGTGTGTGTGTGTGTGTGTGTGTGTGTTATTTGTATTTTAATTGTCTAAAAAATAGCTCATATGGATAGATTGTTTTAATATTGGGAAGTATGAAAAATGGTTTCAAGACTCATATGGTGATTTGTGATTATGTTAAAAGAAAAGAAAAGGGGATATAACTATCTTTGGATTTTTGTTGTGAACCTTGAATTATGGAAACTACTGAGTTGGATTATTAAATATTATTTACTGATTTAAAAATAAATACTTGTATTTATTTGTGATTATTGATTGGTAAATCATGTATGAGGAAACAAGAAAGATTGTTCATGATATTTGACTTATTATATATAACTTTGTTGAGTTTGATTAATGTCATTAAGTTATTATTCAAGTTTAGTAGGACTTTGGTGTTATTAGTGTTAGTCTACTATTATTCAATCATTACGTATTTTGAGTGTTTGAATTATGAATAAATTTTTGATTTGTTTAGTTATAATTTAGGGAAATGTTACTAAATCAAGTATGGCATTGAAAATTAAATAATAAAGTATGAGTTACCTAAGTACTATGAGTTTGTTTTAAGTTTATTAGTTATATAGCATCTTAGATCAAAATTAATTTACAATGTTCTTGAGTTATTGATTTTCCATAGTGGTATAATGAGAAATCTATGAAACCTCAGTTAAAAAATAAGGTATTATTATATATAATCTACTATTAAAAATCTATTTACTTATGATTATCATGTTTTAGTAAACACCTTCTAGGTGACTATGGTTTAGCATTAGAATAGTGTCTTATAAGGAATTGTTTAATAAACATGGTTGTTGATGTATTGTGTATTATTTGTATCATTCTAGAGGTTTTTCAAACTATCACATTATGAAGGTAGTTATAGTTGATTATTTTCATTCAGAGCACAACATAATTTTGTTGTTAACTTAAATAATAATTTCTTAATGTGGAATGAATAATAAATTTCATAAAATTTTGTATATTATCATCAACATTGTTATAGTGAAATAATCATGTAAATTCTTTACATAAAGGTGGCTTGTCATACATCGATAATGATACCCACATTGACTAGGACAAATGAACATAAGATGAAAATGATATCTCACATTCATAGGAGATTCATTAATATGATTTTACATGTTGGAATTAAATAATGAATAATCTTAATTAATTAAATTCATTAGGTTGTTGACACATTTATAATCTTGCATTGATATTTCTCTCATATAAGAATAACCTTTTGAATCAAGTTTAAATATATTGCTTAATATGAAGGATACTTCGATTGAGTTTCTCATTAATCGATCATTAATAAATGAATAATTATAATAAATGTGTGTGTGTGATACTAGAATAAAGCAATAGTGTTTTCATTTCATAGTTGAATAATAGAGAAATAAAAGTTATAATAATATTAATGTCATGACCAAAAGACCTGGGGATAAAATAACCTCAATTAGGTAGCATTGAGAATTACTTAATCACTTTCCTTTCTTATGATATACTCTTTTTTATTAATGGATTTAATTAATTAATGTGTGCACTAACCATGACATGAAATTATCAATAAATGGTAACTTTTGTGTTACGACATGTGAATAAGGATGAAGAAATAAGTTGGTGGTCTTTAAACATCAAGTGAAGGTATGATTTTTATTTTTTATGAAAGTGATAACAACATTTAAAGTGTTACACAAACTTTGATAAGAGGTAGATAATGTTTCTTTAAAATGATTATTTTCATTTATATTGGAAACATTTTGTAGTGTAAATGGTGCATAATATATTTTGCTAGTGAAAGGAAGTCACAATATATTATGGCTGAGGAAAGATTCAATTAATTGGTTATAGCATTGTATAAAAATATACCTTACTAGTGATAGGATGTGGATGTTATACTTAAGAGGTGGATGTCCTTGATTAAAGAAAAATAATATAAATATTAATAGGTGTATTTAAGATATGACTATTTTAATAGGGATGTTGTAAATTAAGGGATTGAAACATGAGACTCACATACTCCTATACCTATTATACCGATCTAATCATAAAATGGAACTTAACTAAGGCTAAGTCTATTTAGTTTATTCTATTATAAATACTACTATTGATAATATTTATATTTGAGCTTATAAGGGCATAACTACACACTTATACACCTCAATCTCCATAATAAAAAATTAAATACTTTCTTATAGATAAGTAGTAAACATATACTCTATCCCTATTTTTTATTGTTAGATGTTCCAATCATTAATAAAATAAAGAATTTTTTTTTTTCATTTAGTATTAGAGTGTGATCTTTCACTCTATTTTGCTTTATCATTTTGAAAAAAAATGGGTTTGTTACATTGGTATTAGAGCATGGTTTCAACTCTAGGGAACTTTGGGGAAGAAAATTTTAAACCTATAACCTATATAAATTACTAATATGTGACTCCTTAATATAGTTAGAATAAGATCTAGTGAGTTTGCTAATGCCAACAATAATCTAGGTAATAACAACCTAGGAAGAGGTAAAGGTAGAGACTGTGGTGCTCATAATCTAAATAGAAATAGAATTGACCCACCTCCTTTTAAATATGTTGATAGTAATAATTAGGTTATTATTTTTAATGAAGTTAGAGGTAACCCAAATAATAATTATGAATAAGTTCTTAATGGAATCTTGTCAACGTTAAATGCCATTTAAGGTAAGATTAATCCTAGGAATGTAGACTAAATAACCTTGAGGGTGTTCCTCATAAAGGCTTGCCTAGGATGGAAAATGGTCAAGGGGAGGAGAAAGTGATCTAATAACTACCCTTTGAAATGGTTGACCCAATAATATAGGAGCTTAAAATACTTCTACCACTTACCTTTTTGGGTGAAGAATCTGGGGATGCAATTGATGCATGGCTTGTACATTTTTTATAAGTATTCTAATTTGCACATGTCCTATAATGTGAAATATATGGTGGTAGCCTATTTTTTGTTTGGTTTTACTTGAATTAAAATCATTTATTTGATTTAGAGGGATATCAACCAATGACCCTTGGGATTTTTTTTAAATTTAGATCATAAAAAGTACTTAAGTGCCAATTGTAAGGAATAGAATATAACAAAGTTTTAGTTGTTGAAACAAAATAATATGACTATTACTAAATATGAAAATAAGTTTCTAAATATGTTATGTCATGTAAACTACATACACAATGAATAAATAAGTTAATAAAAATTAAAATGGGACTGAAAGTGATAATGATGCATGATGTCAAAATGACCAATCCAAATACTTTGGTGGCTACCATTGAGTTTGATCATAGGGAAAATGAGAAAGATAAGTTTCAATATAAGGTGAGACAATATTTTAAAATCAACAGATAGGAGTCTAAGGCCAAAAATGTCTCTCCCTCACCCAAGAATTTTAAGAAAATAGATTATAAATGTAGGTTCACAAGGATTAATAGTGGATTTAATTTGTTAAAAGGACAAAATAAGAAATTTAAGTCATAAAATTTCCAAAAAATAAGGTCCAACAAGATAAATCAGACCTAAAATAACCAATGTGGACCTTCCATGGGGGCCAATACTATTCTTGTATTACTATAAATAAATTTTTAGTTATGTGAATGTGGGGATAAACATTACCAAAAGGACTATCCTAAGATGAAACTTAGACAATTATCTAATCATTAGATGTATATAACTATTGATAATCATAATGTTGACTTCTAATCTACCACGATTGAAACCAAAACTACTATAGTGAGTTTAATATATCTATCTTATTTTATTATGATAAAACATATAACTTTATTCTCTTGTTATATTAAGTAAATTCAAAATTAAACTTGTTAAGATTAGATAAGATTGGGAGGTCAAATTTGGTATCAATAAAAGAGTACCCTCTAAGAGTGCTTAGAATAAGATGAACTTGATTTAAGTGGCTTTATAACTACACTAAATCTATTTTTATCTCCATTGGGATCCTATAATCTCATTTTTGGCATGGATTATTTTTAACAACATCAAACAATGCTTGACTACTTTGGTAAGAAGGTACAATCCATAGATGATTTCAAAAAAAATATGGAAGTGCAAAGCATTCAAAATACTAGAGCATGTAAAATAATTCCATCTTTCAAGTTTAAAAAAACTATGTGTAAGGGTTGTAAAATCTATGTATTCCAAATGCAAGAACAATCCAAGAACTAAGAACTATCCTACAAGGATGTTCCATTATTAAATTAATTAATAAATGTATTTCATGAAAAAATACTTGGTTTTCCATCAAGTAGGAGTTTAACTTTTCTATATACATTATTCCTAAAGATGCACCTACATCCAAAGCTCCTTATAGAATGCATATGGTATATTTTTAAGAATTAAAATTTCAACTACAAGAAATTTTAGACAATGGAAGATTTAGAAAAGTGCATCTCCTTGGGGTTCTTTGGTTGTCTTTTTAAATAATAATGATGGAACTCTTAGGCTATGTATTTATTATTTCATGCTAAATATAGTAACAATCAAGAATTGTGATCCTTTGCCTAGGATTGATGATTTTTTGATCATATAAAAGAGGAATCATTATTATCCAAAATTGACATGAGATAAAGCTACCATCAATTGAGAATAAAGGAGAAAGATGTTCATAAAACTATTTTCTAAACTTAGTATGGTCATTATGAATTCATTTTTATGCATTTTGGCTTGATCAATGCACTGATAAAATTTAATTAACAATGTTTTCAAGGATTATCTTGATAAATTTATGTTAGTTTTATTAGATTATATTCTAATATATTCTAGGAATGAATTTGAACATGAACAACACTCGAGGTTAGACTTCTAAGGACTAAGAAAACATAATTTTTATGGAAAACTCTCTAAGTGTGTTTTTTATCAACCAAAAATATATTACTTTCAAAACATAATCTCTAAGGATGGTATGGTTATAGATCAAACAAATATTAGTGCTATACAAGATTGGGCTAACACCACTAACATCCATGAAGTACATAGTTTTATGGGCTCAAATGGCTATTATCATATGTTTATTTAAAAAATTATAGAATAGATAATATTATCACTTATTTATAGCACAAGGTTAATAAATTTGTTTGGAATTATCAATGAGATGAAGCTTTCCATAAACTCAAGAGCTATTAACTATAACATATATACTTGTCATTCTTGGTACAAGTAATAATTTTAAGATCTGGGTTGATGATTCTAAGGAAGATTTTGATTGTAGTTTGACCTAAGATGGTAAGGTAGTTGCTTATGAATCATAAAAACTCAAGGAACACAAAAATAACTATCTCACACATGACATGGAGATTGATTCCATAATACATGCACTTAAATAGTGTAATAATTTTTTGTTGGGGAAACATTTTAAGGTGAAGTCCTATCACCACAACCTAGAATGTTTATTTTTCCAAGATGATTTGAATGCACATCAATGTAGATGGCTAGAATTTATGATTAATTTTGACATGGATATTTCCTATGTTAAGTGTAAGTAAAACATGTTGTTTATGCACTCAGCTGATGCACATACCTTTTTAATGTTTCTATGTTAAAATATAGCTTAAAAAATTCTTTGCTAAAATAATAGTTTGCTAATGAATATTGAAATAAGGTAATACCAAGTTTGGATGATGAGCATATTTAAAAGGTATTTACCAATTTTTATGTTGAATAATATGGACTTATAAACATAAAAACCAATTTTTTATACCCTATTTTGGATACTTGTGAAATCAAGTTCTAAAATAAGTGTATACACCACCTTACTACATTCATTTTAGTGCCACAAGAATTACACATGAGATGAAAAGGTATTATTTCCGGCCTAGTATGAAGCATGATGTTGCTAATTATGTTTATAAATGCATAGAATGTTAGTGTGTCAAAGCTGAGCATTTCCACCTTAGAGTATTTTTATAACCTCATGATATTTAAATGGGTAAGTGAGATATAATCTCACTTGATTTTATTTCTAGGTTTCCTAAATCACATAGTAAACATGACATGATTTTGGTGGTAATTGATAAATTTACCAAAGTTGGTAATTTTATTGCTAAAAATCTAACTAATGATGCTTCCATGTTTACAAAAATATTTGTAAAATAATATGTTTTATTGCATGGCATATTAGAATTGATTATCTATGATAGAGATAATATTTCTACTTCAAGGTTTTGGTGAACTTTGAATACAACATTTGGAACATATTTTAACTTTAGTTCTACTTACCACCTAGAAATGGATGGTCATATTGATAGACTCAACCAATTGGTTTCAGATATACTAAGGTTGTATGTTATGGATAAGTAATTTAAGTGTGAATATTATATTCACTTAGTTGAGTTTTCATATAATAATTATATGATTAAAATGGATCCTTTTGAAGATTTGTATGGACATAAATGTATAACCCCACTTGGATTGGATAGATTATAAAACAAGGTTCATGGTCCTAATATACTTCAAGATTATTATAAATAGATGGCTCTTATTCACAAAAATATGAAAATTACTTCTAATTGGAAAAAGAGTTATGTAGATCAAAAAATAATTTAACTTGGGTGAGAAGGCATTCTTACGAGTTAGACCTCAGAAAAGTTTCATCAAGTTTGGAAAGATTTCTAAATTATCTCCATGCTTTTTGGACCATTAAATATAATGAATAAGATTAGTCTTGTTACCTATTAATTGGAACTTCCTTCTTCTCTTTCTATCATTCATGATGCTTTCCATGTTGATTTATTAATAAAATACCTATCTAATCCTTCTCATATCTTGGATTGGAAAAACCTTCAGGTTATGGAAGAAGAGAAGATGTAATTGGAACTAGTGAGGATCTTAGAACAAGTGTTGATCCAATGAGACCCACTTAGTGAAAGGAGTGTTATATATAATATGAGTCTTTTCAGGTAGCATTACTTTTATCTATTTTTTCAGTCCTTGAGATGAATCCATTTTAAGTGGGAAAGGATGTCATATCCAATATTTTTGGAACCATCTAAGAGTTTTTGTTGCTCTTATTTAACATTAGCATGACATAATTTATGATGATCTAATTATTATAGTTGTTATATCATGGATATGATTATAATACTTTGATTATTTAAGATTTTTATGTCATTAATATGATTATGATGTTATGAGTTATAGTTATTTATTTGGTTATCAACATGTGTTGTTATAATTGGTACATATATTGTTGATGTCTTATTTTTGTGACTACAAGAAACTAAGAATGAGATAGGCTTGATCAGTGGATTCTAGTATAAATCATAAACTTTAGCAGTGAATATTCATTAATTCATGAATATTTTAGTTTTTGAAATTTATTTTTGGTGATTTTTTAGGGTTGTTACATAAGTCAGGATTACCTAAAATTTAGGAATGTAAATTATTTTGGGGGTTGGCTCACCAAATTTTTATAATAATTTATTATCTTACCATTAAATTCAATACAAATATATAACACATAGGTTACATGGGTAACCATCAAAATATACTTTCGATAGCTGCCCCATGATATTGGTACAATTTGGGAAGTCACTATGTGCATTAAAGAGATAAAATAGATAGGTTGTGGGATTACTGAAAAATATCAAAAAAATTCCAAAACCTTAATTTTATTACATATTTTTATTTCTATCATAGAGCTATGTAATTTTAAAAAAAAATTGTCTCAATTTGAGTCTATATGCAAAAGTTATGACCTTTGGAAGTTGGCATCTAGTTGCACCATTTGGTTATAACCATTCGATTACATCCATTCGGTTGAAAATGGTTGCAACTAAATGGTTGTAACTGAATGGTGTAACTAAGTACCAACTTCTAGAGGGTGTAACTTTTAAATAGGGACTTAGATTGAGATATTTTTTTTGAAATTACATACCTCTTCAAGAGGAATCCAAATATGAAATAATATTTAAGTTTTCAAAAAAAATTAATTCCTTATCTATTATAGGTAAGATTTAAAGCCATTAAATTTAACTATTTGATCCAAAACATTGTTTGGAAGCTCTGTTTGGTGTCATGCTTTAGTGTAGCTGAAAGGTAGTATAGAAAAATTTAAAAAAAAAAAAAAAAATTCATGTCTTTGCACTCCTCCCAAATCTCAATGGATTTGCCATCACACAAATAGGATTCTTCATGCCTAAAAAATAGTTTTCCATAGATTTACTAAATAATTCCAAGAGGTTTTCCTATAAGGGATATTAAAATTAACCCTGGTAGAAATGGGTGTGTGTATGGCTTGTCAAGTGATATTTTGACAAATGGAGTATGAGATAACTCAACTTTGAAAAACCACTAGTTTTCTAATTACTTCTTATTATCTATTGAGTTTTTATTTCCTTCATTTGATGTTTACTTATCTCAAAAGTCGTAGTTTTCATGTAGATGTTTGTTTATCATTTTTATTAATTTTTATCTTATGAATTTTATTTAACACACTTTATTACAATTTGTTTGTTGTCTAACAAGTATCATATTGGCTAATTGTGGTAGGGTTGCCATTCATCATTTGGAATAAGGTTCCAACACCTATACTATGAATTCCAAGTTAGTTGTGACCCCTTCTAAACTTAATTATAACATCATTTAGCATGATATTTTTAAATGATTTGAAAGCATGATGGTTATATTATTTTTTCCTTTTTCATCATCTTGATTGTCTTTATCTATGTAAATGATTTCCACCTTGATTGGAGTATTGTAATTGGTGTTTATTTGTTATCTTGACTTTGGCATTGGTATTGCTTTGCTTAGTATCAAATGGACCTTAGTCCATCGACTTGCATTGTTTGATAATAATTTTGATTAAAATCATGGTATTTTTTACTTAGGTCATTTTATGTATAACATGGCATTGAAAAAATAAATGAATCAAATTGACTTTAGGGTCCTTTTTTTTATGATGGCACCTTTTTAATATTTATATTTCAAGTATTTTCATTTATAAGCATGAAAATTGTGTGTTTTTTAATTTAGTGATCTATAATTAGAGACCTAAATCATCTCTAATAATTTTAAATAATCTTGATTCCAATGAGAGTCTCTAGGGTTTGACATTTTAGTTAGACTATTAAGATGGAGATTGAGTGGTGTGTAGCATGTAGTTTTCTTGGAAGAAAATGGGTAATGTGGGGGAGAAAAAGTTAATGTATTCATCTTATTTATCCCACAACTTGGGTTATTATGTTTCTAGTGTAGTGTTTGGTGGGTCCAATTATGTTTAAGCTGCTCCTTTTTCTATGGGAGAGGCAATGTGGAAAGCATAGAAAGGAAAAACATCTCTCATGGGGGAAAATGAGAATGGTAGAATAAGAACATAATATTCAAGTAAATTGTAGTATTTGGTTTTTCATTTCTTGTTTTATTAATAAAATGGGCATATCAAGTAATGTGGATGGTGGAAAATAACCTTGGGGTTATATTAGAACTGAAGGTGGAATTTGAGCCACTATTCCATACACATTATTTACAATGTGGTTTGTTCCATTATGAATTGGTTTACTTTTGAAGTTATTGCATTATGGATTTGTTTTCTGGTTTGTTCTTATTATGGTTCAAACTCTATATGAATTTATAATGGAGTGAATAGTGTTTTTGAGTTTTGATTTCCTTTCTTAAGTACATTATGTTGCATGAGTGTGAACATTTATATTCTATTGTAATTATTTTGTTGGGTTTGTTTGTTAGTGGTTTTGAAAACTTAAAAAAATAGTCATAAATACACCACCACCCTATTTTTGGGATCCACCATCAAATTGATATATAGGGTGGATAGGCCCACCAATGGGGGACTAGAAAATTTGGATGGGTGTGTTTACCCATTTTATGAGTTAGCTTCACTCATCTATGATGTGGTTTTTTTAACATATATAGTTTGTGGTATTATTGTTGGAAATAAACCAACATTGGGGTTAAAGATGATATTATGCTTCATCTATATTTTAATCTTTTCTTATTTTTATGCATTGGTAATTTTAAACTAAATTATTCTATATATACACTTATGTGTAAACATATATTAATTTTCATTCAAGGATCTTGAATGCTTATCTTATGATTTTTTATTCTTGATAAACTTTTATAACATGATATTATCATGGAATAAACATATATGGTGTAGGTTGTTAGATGAATAATTTTATTATTAATTTAAATTTATGGATTATCCTACATATCTATTTGAATGAAAAGACATTATACATGCTTTCCCTTGTATATTTATTTGATTTGTGCCACATGCCTATATATATGTTAGAATTGTATCTAACTTATTTGAATGAAATCTTATATGGATAGATAGTGTTAATGTTGGAAAGTATGAAAATGGTTTCAATACTCATATGGTGATTTTTGATTATGTTTAAATAAAATAAAATGGTTATATCTATCTTAGGATTTTTGTTGTTAACCTTGAATTCTAGCAATTATCGAATTAGATCATTGAATGTTATTTGTTGATTTAAAAAGAGGTACTTGTCTTTGTTTTTGATAATTGAATTATAAATCATGTATGAGTAAACAAGAAATATTTTTCATGATATTTCAATTACTATATTTTAATTTTACTAAGTTTCATTAATGCCATTAAGTTATTAATCAGGGTTAGTAGGATTGTCCATGTTATTAGTGTTGGTCTACAATTCTTCAAGCATTGTGTATTTTGAGTGTTTAAATTATAAATAAATTATTGATTTATTAGTTATAACTCAACTAAATGTTATTAAATCAAGTATGGCATTGAAACTTAAAGAATAATGTTATGAGTTACCTAAGTACTATGATTTTGTTTTATGATGATTAGTTATATAGAATCTTGCAGTAAAAAAAATTAGAAATGGGCTTGAGTTATTGTCTTTCCATAGTGGTGTAATGAGAAATATACAAATCCTCAGTTAATAAATAAGGTATTGTTAGATATAATTTACTATTGAAATAGAAATGATTATAATGGTTTAGTAAACACCTTATATGTGCATATCATTTAGTATCAGAATAGTATTTCCAAAGTATTTGTTTAATAAGCATGGTTGTTGAAGTATGATGTATTTTTTGTATCATTTTAGAGGTTTTCAAACTACTACATTATTAAGGTAGTTACAGTTCATTTAGTTTCATTAAAAACACAGCTTAATGTTATTACTAACTTAAATAACAATTTATTAGTGTGGAATGAATAATCAATTACATACAAATTTGTATATTATCATCAACATTATTATAATGAAAGGCTCATGTAAATTCTTGGTATAAAGGTGGTTATTTGTACATCAATAATGGCACCCATGTTGAATAAATGACAAATGGACATAAGATAAAAATATTATCTCACATTCATGAGATATTCATGAATATTCTTTTATTTGTTATAATTAAATCATGAATAATATTGAGTAATTAAATGAATTAGGTTCTTAAAGCATTTACAATATTGCATTGATATTTCTCTCATACAAAAAATAACCCTTTGAATCAAGTTTAAATATATTGATTAATATGAAGGTTACTTCGATGGATTTGTTCATCAATAGATCATTAATAAATTAAATTTATAATTGATGTGAATAGGTGTGAGCTTTTCTGGAATAAAGCAATAGTGTTGTCATTTCATAGTTGGAAAATGTAATGAATGATAAAATCTATAGTAATATTAATGTTGTGATCATGAGATCTAAGGATAAAATAACCTCAATTAGGTACTATTGAGAATTATTTTATTGATTTCCATTCTTATGATATAATCCTTTTTACTAATGGATTTAATTCATTAATGTGTGCACTAACCATGAAATACAAAATCAATAAAAGTTAACTTTTGTGTTATGACATGTGAATAAGGATGAGGAAATAATTTGGTGGTATTTAAACATCAAGTGAAGTATGAATTTTCTTGTTTATGGAAGTGATAACCACATTGTTAGAAGTGTTACATAAAATTTTATAAGAGGTAGATAATGGTTTCTTTAAAATGATTATTTTCATTTATGTTAGGAATATTTACTAATGTAAATGTTGCATGGTATATTCTACTAGTGAAATGAAGTCATGATATATTATAGTTGAGGAAAGATTCAATTATTTGGTTATAACATTATATAGCAATTTCCCTTACTAGTGATAGGATGTGGATGTTATGCTTGAGAGGAAGATGTCTTTGATTAAAGAAAATTAATCTAAATATTAATATTTATATTTTAGATATGACTATTTTAATAGGTATGTTGGAAATTATGAGATTAAAACATGATAATCACATATTCTTGTACCTGTTATACTTGATCCAATCATAAAATGGAATTTAACTAAGGCTAAGTTTTTTTAGTTGATTATATTATGAATACAACTATTAAGAGTATCTAAATCAAATTTTATAAGGGTAAAACTACACACTTATACACCCCAACTTCCATATATAATACAAAATGAATTACTTACTTATAGAGTCCTCTCAAATTGACTTAACCATAGATAAGTAGAAAACACCTACTTTATCCATGTTTTATGTTTTTAGATGTCCCTATAGTGAATAAAATATAGAAACTATTTTGTGTCATTTAATATTAGAGTATGTTCTCACACTTTGTTTTGATTTATCCTTTTGAAAAAAAATGGGTTTGTTACATTATTATGATTTAATTTAACATTATATTATCATAACCATTCAAATATATTTCATAAATCATGGGGATGATTTTCAAGCTTTTTAGATCCTTAAAATGACATCAATATAATCCTCTAAAATAACATACATCTAATCATGGAATAAATGTGTCAGTCTTTTGATATATGGTTCATGTGTTTTTGAGACCAAAGTCATTAAAACATAACAAAAAGTACTTCATAGGGATGTGTGGTTTTATGTTGGTCACTAAGATTAATCATTATTTGATTGTAATTATAAAATCCATCAATAATAGAAAACATCTCATACCCAACTGTATAATCAACTATCACATTTATATTGGGTAATTAAAATTCTTCATTGGGACATGTTTTTCTTAATTTTGTAAAATTAGTGAAAATCCTAATACCACCATTAGATTTAGTGACTAGAACAATGTTAGAAATATAATATGAGTAATTAATAGGTTGTATAAAATCAATGTCAATTAATTTTTGTATATATTCCTTGACCAATAAAGATATCTTAGGATGCATATTTATAATATTTTGTTTTACTAGGTTATCCCCAATATGGATAACTAGGTTATGAACTATATTTGATCTATCAATATTAGGCATATCAGCATAGGACCAATAAAATATATTAATAAAGTATTGAAATATTTTAGTGTGGAATTTTTTATTTATAATCCATAGATGCACCTAGAATAAAATATAGGGGTCCTTATTAATACCATAATTAAATTTAGTTTTGCCTTCATTCAATAACATAGATCAATATTCAACATATATATTAGTTATTCAAAATGAATGGGATAAGTGAATAGTAGTATTAGTCCCAATGGTGTTCCACTACTCTCACTTTCTCAAGGACATAAGACTTACAATAGAAATAAATACTCTTTATTAATTCTCAAATGTTTTATATAAATTACACACACACTTCACACTCTCCCTTCCCCTAAAATATGAATAAGACTCCATAAATCATATAATTGGGTTAAAATAAGAATACATCACTAAGTAGGATCATATTTATTCTCTCATGCTCTCTAAGCTTCCTTAATTTATCTTTTTTCCTATGATCTTAAGCTCGACTCTTCTCTCCCAAATTTATATATATCCATTTCCTCTACCTTGGGTTATGTAGACACATAAATTTGTTATTAAACAGTTAAAAATTTACTTTTTTACTAATATTTTACATAAGTGACTTATGTGTACACATATGAATCTTTTACACCCTTATCTCCTATCTATTTGCCTATATATGGATTAATCCTTCCCAATTTACCATCATTCATATAAAATATTGATTTAATACATTATAGATCAATTTATTATCTTATATAGAGTGCCAACATGTTGTAAATTCTTGTTTTCTCTATCCTAGACAATGCCAAAAAAATTAGACATCTTCAGTTACTAGAAATGTCTACCTTTGCTATTAGTATCCCAGGTTTTCTAGACATCTATTTTTAAAATTTAAATCATTCCTTTGGGTTGTACCACACATTTAACATGTTGGTTACAAAATAAAATTACCCATACATTCATCTTTATATATATATATCAAGCTTAATGCTATTCGTATCTATCTCTCACTTGGTCATTACTTTAACAATCCTTGCACATTAAGAGATATATTTACACATACTTGAGGGACCTAAAGCATCCAAATTTAAAAACATCTCAAAATAAAAATCCTTAATCCAATTTTTAAAACTTAAATAGAGGTCAAATTTGCATATTTTCAAGTGTTTAAATCCAACATGTTGCATTACATTATAGTGGATCATTATTGAGCACACATTCACATAGGTGGGATAATTATGTGTGGTTTGAGCCCTACTAATAGTGACATAGTAGATTTAGAAATTTTGTATCTTGAGCTGAGTTATCATATGTCTATTTTAGATCATATCAGGTGAATTAGTCATACATAGACACTAATCAAAATAGATTAGTGGACAAGCAAAATACTATATCCTCTTGTCATTTCTATAAATAGTAAGCTCAATATAAATCTATTTTTTACATTCAAATCTACATAGTTTATGTCATATCTTATACAATTTGAATTATCATAGTCAGATTATTTATATTACTCAATTAAAAATAATTTAAAATATTATTGTGAACCTAACATGACTATATACCCATCAATGATTATGCACTCCATTAAAAGACTATTTTTCTAAGATGCCAAATCCTATGGATAATAATGAGTTGAAATACACATTTAAGAAAACTTTAATACTCCACTACATTACTCCATTATTTTAAAACTATAAATACTAAAATATGTCATTTAGTACCTAAAAATGATAATATTGACACACATTTACCATGCATGACTTGAGCACCCATACAAGTTCCTAATTCACCATCCTTTCATAATTAAATGTTATCTTATGATTCAACCCTTATGGTTTGATATTATACACCTATAGGAAATCACTATATATTTAAAAAATATTAAATACTTTTAAAGACATCAATATAATCTCATAATAGTACACATACACATGAGTCATTTCTAACAGTTATATTCATTACTGCCAATCAATAACGACCCACACTAATTGAAACTATCTTGATCCTAGTAAGAATAAATTTATAAAATCAAAACCATCCTTAGGGTCAGCTAATTACCTTATCATGTTTATGGCATGATGAGTTATTAAAATTTATTCATATATAAAAATCAAGGTCTCATTAAAAAGGACTTGGCACTTACCCTTTATACATCTATACACTATTGCATAATGAGCAAATCTACCATGTTCTTCCCTATTTGCATACCTATCACTAGGATAAGTCATAATCAAAGTCTAAATCACTCAAAATCTAAGGAAAATCAAGCATTTTAAAGTTCCAAATCTAATCATTATCTCCATACACATAACAAAGGAGAAAAAGTATATAACCACACTAGGTGGACGAACTAAATATGGATTGATTTTCCTCCTTGAAGTATTGAATATGTAGGTAGAGGCCAATCATTAGGTGGGGGTTATTGGGGTCAGATTATCCCATAAAAATCCATCTAATTTTTAGTTTTATAACCCTTTTAAAAATATATAGGGTTTTAAGGTAAAGGAAGCTATTTTTATTGATTTACATGTATCCCTAGGGTTTAGGATCACAAACACAAATAAAATGAAGATAATTTTATATGACCATATAACCACTATGCCACACTTCCATACAAGTCAATACCAACTAACAAGTTAGTATCAACCAATGATACTGACCTAATCCTATAGAATTAACCCAATGTAAGCAACAGATCAGTTCTTAAACTAACCAAACCAAAGGCATGCTTATCCCTTATTTTCACTTCTAGAATATAATAATAGTTAGACAGTCAACCAAAAAAGCTAAGTATCATGATATATTTAATAATTTATATATTTATCAAATTACCTTATCAAATCAAAAGATTTAATTGTCAATTATTTAAATTCAAATGTATGCTTGAATGTGATACTATTGATCTAAATTATATTTCAAAGTTATATCTTAATTAGATTAATATTCATCATTAATCCAAATTATGGTAAAACATAATAAATTTTAATATTTTGATTAATTGTGTCATATGGTGAAGAAATTTGAGGTTAAAATACTTTGTATGAATGCTAAATTATGGGTTTAACCCTCCAACTACTTATGGTGCAAAGTTTCAAAACAAACCAATGTTCAAATCTAATATGAATGATACTAAGAATGAGGCAAATGTAATAGTTAATACAATGCCACAACCTATTATTTTAACTTATTTTTTATTAATGTGTTTAATAAGAAATAGTTTTTTCACTATTTATATTTATTAATATATTAAAACAAAACAATGAACTAAATGTTAAAGTGAAATATGATTGAATAATTTCACTTACTATTTCAGAAAAGTATTAAGAGCATCTATATACTTAGATTGTCTTACTATGTGTATCTCTAATACTAAATATAGGTGGTTTAAAATACTATAAAATGGATTAGAAGTCACTTAGATCAAGAGCATGAGTGTTTGAATATTTCTAGATGAGTATGTCAAGGTTTGGATACATGCATTAGCATATAAACATGTGTTATTTATGAATATTTCTTATGAATTTATGCCTCACTATTTTGTCATAGGTCATTGTGACTGATTGAAAATGGTCATCTTATCTGATATCAAGTGTTGGTTGTGTGAAAAAATTTATAAAACATATCTCCTTCTCTTTAAAACCCTAGCTCCAGTTTAGACACTTGTTTAGTTCTATAAAATAATAAATTAAGTGAGTTGATATAAACTCAAACACCCCCAATAAATAACTAAGTGATGCCTATGTATACAATACTCTAGGGAAGAATTCAAAAGACATGTAGTTCTCCTTGTTAGATGTATGTGTGTAATGGTGTTCATTTTATGAATACAACCTATAGTCTCTCTTTTAGACAATTTAAAATGGAAAAATTGATTAGGCTTAAGTGATTTAGACTTGTCTAGGGATTTCTCCTTATAACTAATTTTTGGATTGGGAAGTTTAGGGCAAACCCTTTGAATGTGAAAGTTTTAAAATAATATAGTTGGTACTTGTTTGATAGTGTTAGATGATTAAATAGGCTTAGAAATATTATGCACATAAATTCCCATAATTTCTCATGCCACCATCATGTGAAATGAGTGGTCCTACCCATAAATATAATTTGAATTTTAAAAATGATAGTTGTTAGCATTAGATGCCTACAAAATTATATTAGCATCTGAGTCTAATGAAATTTAAGAAAAAAATAAGAATATTGATATAATTATTTGGATATAGTTTGAGTATAATAATGATAATTTTAATCACAAACTAGGGAGTTCTTATATGTGACTAAGAAAAAATTAGGAAATTAGGACCCATATAAAGCATGTGGATATAAGAAAAGAGCATACAACAACCATATGTGTATGCATAAGTCATGTGAGGGAGAGATAGGTAAATAAAAACATTTCCAAGTGTATAATACTATATTATAATGTTTAAAAATTCTTCCATTTTATTCTAGTATTGATATTAAAAAGGGTTGTATTCTGACTAGTGAGGATGATGGTTTATTATACCATTCACCAAGGTAAAAATCCCTCTATATTTATAACATGGAGATTCAAATAGATATGGATAAGATTATTAAATATGTTATTTTTATGGATTAGATTCCCCATAATTGTGGCTAATTAGTTGAATGAATTCTTTGATGTAGATAAACATTTACTCATCAATTTTAATCAACTATATTTAATCTAAAACATGGGCATATATGTTGATATCTATGTAATTTTGGGCCTCAATTAAAAAATAAACATACTAAATTAAAATTATAAATAGGTGTACCTTTACAAACTTTATATTTTAGATAAGGCTCCAATTGTGTAACTTTATTCATGCAAATTTTCAATGAAACATGCATCAATCAATGTCTATATGTGAGATTAAATCTAAAATGAATTAGATAAATGGAAATTTTGAAATATGAAGTGTAATGATATAATACTCATGTAAGTGGGTGAACCATCTTTCCCTATGATATTTTGGATTTATGTCTCCTTATAAAACATTTGAGAATGCATTTTTTTTTTAAAATTGGGAGAATGTGTTTCCTATTAAAGCATTGGAGAATGTGCTTCCTTCTAAAAAATTGGAGAATGTGTTTCCTATTAAGGTATTGTAGAATGTAATTTTTATTAAATAATTATATAATTTGGGTTGATCATACCTCAATTATTGTGTACTAAGGTAAGGACCATGGGTTAGGAAAATAAATTCCCCAACCCTCATGAAGAGGTAGTAATACTAGGCCATTGAGTGATGTTGAATGTCAACTACACTACTTATTTAACTAATATTGAACCTCAATATGGAAGAAGGAACCTATATTAATATAATTTATGGTGAATAAATTATAGATAAAAAAATGTTCACTTTTAGGTACCATTAATGTCACTTCAATGTCATACCCATAAAATAAAAAAAATGTAATAGTGTGTGTATGAACAATGTTCATGCCTTATCATCTGATCCAATTTGTGAGAGCATATAAAAATACAATATTATATTCATGAAAAAATTTCATTCTCCAAATATAATCTAATTTTTTCCAACATGATATATAATGTTACATTTATATCCTACTTTTTCCCAAATCTGAAATACCTGAAAACTTGTAACTTATGTTCTAGTAAAATATGTCCCCAAACTAATCTTAAATTTTAAATTTATGTCCCATAGTCTAAAAAAATTAATAATATAACCAATTTTAACTCTATAAATCATGTAATTCAACCCAAAATCTAAAAATATCAATACATAGAGGGTTGAATTTCAATGAAAAACCCATTAGTATGCCTCCATTTTGAGGTGAGGAATGTAGCCTATCAATTACTCATCTTAAAAGAAAAGAGTTAACCACATCATATTAAGTAAAAATAGGTAATCATATATAATAATGTGGTAACATGTTGAGAATATTTCATCATATTATGAATATATCATCAAATCATTATGAAACATGTAGTGTAAGACATACAAATGTCTTGTTAAGATAAATATAACAATTAGGTATGTAGTATAATCACATATATAACCAATGAATAGTAACCCAGATAGGAATGTGCATGATTTATCTCATGTAACTATACATAATAAAATGTGTGCGATATAGATCATGACACCATAAACTTAGCAAATAATATTATATCTATCTACTCGTAAGCACACAATGTTATGGACATGATGCACACAAGAGAAGTACATACAATAGAACTCAATGTCACATAAGGAAAGAGCCACACATAATTCATAATCAAATGTCACAAAAAAAGGTGAGGGCCATAGAAATAAAAAACTCATATAAGAGGGAAATGACCCTAAGAAAAATTCATACAACTAGAACTCATTATCAAGTAAAAGTCATGTAAGAATGCAATGGCCCAAAGAAAGAGGCATAAAATGATACACTCAATAATGTGAAAGTAGTTAAAGAAGACAAGGGAAAAATAAAAATGCATAGAATGACACATTCAATCATACAATTCCATATGATAAATAAAGACTTAATCAAAACATTATCAATGATGTATCCTATATTAAAAAAATAATGAAGCATATAACAAGTCAAACTGGTGTACATAATTAATGTATATCAATGTCAAAACATATTAAAGTAGCATATCCATGAAGTGTATCACTATAAATAACATAATCAATGGCAAGAAATATGTAATCAATATTTTTATAATCTTATCTTAATTTACTAACACACTACCTATTTTTTGGTTCTTTGGTACTATTTAATTTTAACCTTTATTTCCATTATGGTTATTAGGTAGCACCTTCAAGTTTTCATTTTGTCACATTATTTTTTATTTTCCTTGTGATTTTTTGACCATTTATTTTTCCCTATGTTGGGATGATCACTTAATTCCCCCTCTTTTGGGATGACCATTTACTTTCATTGGTGCTTATGGTACAACTTATTTAGTGACATGACTATAATAACATAGCCTCATACATTTTGGATCATTTTTATCCCTCCTTGTGATTATCTATGAGCACATTCACCATTTTATCAATTTTACTTAAATGAAATAATCTTCCATGATCCCCATCTTTCCCTTATTTCCTTTCACTTGAGGTACACATAGGTTGGTTTTGTGATTTCACACTCATTTGTGAGAAAGTTTAGGAGTATTTAGACACCATGGTCTTAAGGTCCCTCTCCCTAGTATCCAAGTGTAATCTCTCTTGTGTTAGCTACCTATTTTAGTCCATTTTAGTTTTTTGAATCCATATGGAGGAAATACAAATAAACCAAAAATATTTAAAATTCATATCATAATAAAATGCAATGTAAAGTCAAATTAAAATTTAAAATTCAGATCACACCAAAAGATGTGATATTTATTTGGCACATATCCTATCTTATTCGAAGCTCAAACTCAATAGTTGGCCTCATGATATATTTGAGGTACATTGGGGTGAAGTAACTTATTATAATGGGGAAGGAGGTATCATCATATCATTATATCTTTCTACATTTTAATGCCATGTATTTTCTCACACAAGTACCAAATCTTCACAATAGATCGATGAATCTATAATGGGTTTTGAGGAGCGAGGAAATTTTTTTGGGATAATATCCATTTTAATTTCATGCATGATAGTCTTCATGGGATGATCTATTCACCTCACTTGTTATCCCAAGATTTAATATTACTATGTAGAGTGTCATAAGTCCTTAATATTGATAGTTATTAGTCTTGCCCACTTGTTTAAGTGTGTCTCATTCATGCTAAGGATTTACACATCACCCATGTGATGCTTGTATTCATTATTTACTTCATATTTTACTTGATATTCCCATTCATGGGTAACACTTTTAGATGCTCACATCCTTGATCACATTTAGCTTCCTTACGACTTTTTGGCTTAGTTTGTGAGTTGCATTGTAAAACCTCGGATAGGACTAGGATTTCCTCATAAACACATATATTATAAAATCATATTAACTTAATCATGACTCTTAGATTTTAGTTTGTGAGTTTCATTGTAAGACCTTATATAGGACCAAACCTTCCTCACAAATGCTCCTTACATCATTGATTTTCACAGCATCTCATTTTTCATACTAGTTATGTCATTAGGTGGTTGTGATTTCCAACATCATATTTTAGAATAAAAAATAAGATTGATTATTCATTATTTAGATATTTTTATTTTTAATTATCCATAATGTTATTGTTTAATTTTTGTGGATTTCACTTATTTTATATAGGACATTTTTCATACTTACTATTTTTATTTATGTTTGGCTTGAAATGTTTGTCTTAAATTTTGATTTACATTCAAATTTTCAATATTTATTGTATTATTTATGTTTTATTTAACATTATTATATTACATGAGATTATTTTAATTTTATTTCATATTTGTTTGTGTTTTACATTCATTGATATCTCATTTACTTACAATGTTTTACATATCTCCTCTTTTTGTGGTCTATTTTACATTCAACTTATCATTTACTTCTTTAATTTCCACATCTTTTATTTTTAATTTTTAATTTATAATTTTTATTTTCATTTATATTTTTATTCATGTTTTCATTCTTCATGACCATGTATTTACTCACATTTTCTTGAAAATAATAAAACATACATTTTATATCATCACATTTTCACATGAGCATAGAAAATATGGGATAAATGTATCAATTAGCCTCTCTAATTATCCTAGGAACATGGTCATGAAATCCACACTTAGAGGAATCTGACACATCTCCTTAATGCTACCAAAACTTGGTGCAGTCAAATGAGTGTGATCAATTGATGATAGTCTCTCCAAAAGATTTAGTAGACACATCACATGTACCAGCCTCCATAATATTCATTATATATAAAAAAATTCCAAAAAAATAACAAATTAGGATTTCATTCCAAAAATAATAAATTCTTAAAATCATTACAAACTAGATAAATTAGCATTCCTTATCACTTTCTAATGTATCATCCATGCACTAGGCTGCATCGATTGTATCTATTTTTTCCAAATATATCAACCATGCTAGAATTTATTAAACACATTTATATCCTATTAAATCAACCATGTTTATAATCTCTTCATATGCCTTTATACTTTTACAAAACTACATTTTCTAGCACCATCAGTCATGCCATATGACATCAACCAATTTGGTAAATATCCTACTGTATCGACCATGCTAGATAACACCATCCATTTAACTATTTTACTACATATTACATGCCATAGGTCACCAAATATATATTAAAACAACTACATCAACCTAAAGTATGACATCAACCATGTAAAATTCTCCATAATGTAAAACTATATTAGCCTAACTGATGTAGTTTATAGATGATGATGATTTTTACCTCAACCATAATAAATGATTTTAGCCTAATTTTTAAATTTTCATCAAAAACCCATTTCCCACCCTATTTTTAAATATTTTTATATTCTTTTTATGTAAATTTTCATTATATATTTTTATCAACACCTAATTTTCCTAAACTAGTTCATTTTATCCAAAAATTCTCAAAATGGATAATTAATGCTTTAAATACCTACAGGACTATTATTACAAAAAAAATGCATCCACCAACACATCTGACTCCTTATCTATGAGACTTGATCTTTCAAAATTCTATATTTGGATACATAGAGCTATGGTTTCCAAAAATAGCAAATGTGTAAATTTTTCATTGTTTTATAGTTTAAAAAATTCAAATTTTTAGCCTTTTGTTATTTATCGATAGATTCTATTTTTCACCCATTTATTTGTTTATGTAGGTCCTTTTCATGAACCAAAATAATCATTAGAATTTTGGTGAGATGAATATTTTTAAGGTGTTAATAGAATATTTTTGTAAAAAATAGAATTTTATCTTATTTTTTAATTTTGTCTCATGTTCTACACATTAGGGACCTTCTATTATTCACTAAATATACCAAATTATTCTACAAGTTAAATGAAGGTAAATATTTATATTTATTTAATTTTAGTTATTTATACATTTTAGTTAGCTCAGTTATTGTGTTATTATGTTCTTTACCAAAACACCATCACATGTTACACTATTGTGCCATGTGATGAGATTTGGGTGGGATGTATGTTTACAAACAACATTT
Source organism: Torreya grandis (assembly GCA_037957365.1). NCBI lineage: Eukaryota > Viridiplantae > Streptophyta > Pinopsida > Cupressales > Taxaceae > Torreya > Torreya grandis. The sequence continues at coordinate 5,642,247 of JARHVA010000104.1, forward strand.
TTTCATTGTTACATTTACTAACACTTTATATTTAAACATCCTATCAAGATTAAATATCCATGATTGCATTCCTTAAAGGGTACATTAGAAAAGGGGTGAGAAGGCCTCTAGTTCTTTATGAAATATGTTGTTATGTATGTCATGATCATACCATTCCTATCTATAGTTCAACTTCCCTTGATTTTCCATTCTATTTACCTCTTTACATCATACCTCACTCATATGTGTCAATTCCCTCATTTCCTAATGCATTATCTAGATTGATTCCATCTACTCAACATAGGCTCCCTTTTATACTATATTAGCCTATTTTATGCATTTATGAGTTGATATTCCTAGCATTTACACTAATTTAGCTTATTCGATGTAATTTAATATCAATTGACTCATCCAAACTACATTGAGCTGGATAATACCATCAATTTAGTCTAAGTTTGAGTATTTTAACACTATATTTATAGTAATATTTCATTCTTAATCATATATAAACATTATTTCTCACTTATATGCTCTTCTTGCACTCACTTTTGCCCTAATTCCATTTGGAAAAACTATAGGTAGAATCTTATATTAAAGGAAGCTTGTCTTGTGAAAGTATTTTATTTTTTCTAGGAGGTACTTAGTTGTCTTAGAGCCTATTTTCCATCCTTTTAGATCTTCACAACACAACAATCTCTTTCAAACCACTATTGGCCAAGGGGTATACTAAGGATCGACAGTTTCTTAAATTTAAGTATTTCTAATCTTATGATCTTTCCTTAATTTCATTCTTAATATGATAAATGTGTTTTTGTGTCTATGTATAGACTTTATCTACACTTATACTTAGTGAAAGGATTTTAACCCAATAAACATCAATAATGATAAGAATGAAAGTGAGAGAAAACAAAATTGCATAAATAATTAAGTTACCTCTCAAAATCAAACCATAGAAACAAGAGATTTAAAGTAAAAAAATAAACATATTAAATAAAATCTCATGTGATATTATTAGAAAGATTGCAACAAATATCTTCACAAATACAAGATTTGATCAAAATCACAAAAAAATAATAAAAATAGCTAAATAATTCTTAGTGAATTAAAGAAGAGAGGAAAAGGTCTTTTATAGAGCTAGAGGAGGAAAATAGGAGTTACATAGAACCCTATTATGACTTTTAAGCCCACTAAGTGTATGTCACTTGTGTCCTAATCCCTTAAAAAGATAAGGGAGGTGTCTGCCATGTGGAGAAAGTAGTTAGTCATGCAAGTACCTCTCAAATCCTAAAAAAAATAAAGAGGTGAGTGACACCTCAAGGAATATGGATTTATGTAAAATAAAAATTCACATAAATATAAATTCATCACACATGAAAAAGATACTTAGGATTAAATAAATTATTCTAAATAAAAGGTAATCCTAACACTCCTTAAACTTTATTTAGGATTTTTTAAAATAAACAAGAAGGGAGGAAACATCACTAACTCTCCCCCTTGATGAGAACTTCCTTCAATCCTAACTTATTATAAAAGAAATCAAGCTTGTCCTTACATAGAGGCTTAGTGATGATATTTGCCATTTATTCTTCAGTATGATATAAAGAGAGAATAATTTAATTATCTTCAAGAAGTTCACATTGAAAGTGATGTTGAATCTCAATGTGCTTTTATCTTGCATGAAAAACTATATTTTTTGCTAAAAGAATGGTACTTTGATTATCACCAAAAATTAGAGTAGTTTAATGTTGTATGAGGCCCAAATCTGCAAGAATTCTTCTAATCCAAATTACTTTTTTTATAGCATGATTACGATTTTTATATTTAGATTATGTGGAAAATAGAGATATAGTGGTTAGTTTTTTATTATTCCATGAAACAGTGCTAGAACTCAAAGAGAAGAAATAACCACTAGTAGATCTACGATTATTAGGATCACTAACCCAATCAGAATCTAAATAACTTGCCAAAAAAATTGCTATTCAAGGTATAATTGATGCCAAAATTTAGAGTACCTTTAATATAATAAAAAAAATTAAAATTTTTAAAATGAGTAGCTTGAGGTTTAGACATTAAACGAGAAACCAATTCAATAGAAAAAGCAATATCAAGATGAGTATGAGTAAGATAATTCAAACTACCAACTAATTATCTATATAAAGTTGGACCAATATTTTTTATTTCCATGTCATTAAGAAGTTTAACACCAAGTTCACAAGGAGTAAAAATAGGTTTATAATATAACATATTAAATCTAGATAATAAATCATATGCATATTTAGATTGAGAAATAGAGATGCTATCCTTTTTTTACCAAACTTGAATGCCTAAAAAGTAATGTAAGAGACACAAATCAGTCATTTCAAAGGTATTTTTCAAAGAATTTTTAGTGAAATAAATCATTGAACTATTACTACCAGTTATGATTAAGTCATCAACATAAAAAATAATGATAACTATGCCATCTAGATTATTTTTGACAAAAATATTAGGATCATTAGAACTACGAGTAAAGTTGTGAGCTATAAAGAATTGATAAATTTTAGAGTATCATTCTCTAGGAGATTATTTTAAACCATAAATAGATTTATTTAACTTGCACACAAGATGCTCATTGCCTTTCTTAATAAATTTAGGAGGTTGAGACATAAATTTCTTCATGCAAGTCACTATTTAAGAAAGCACTCTTAACATCCATTTGATAAATAGGCCAATACATGTGAGCAGTTAAAGCTAAAATAACTTTAATAGTGGGAATTTTAGTAATAGAAGCAAAAGTTTAATTATAGTCAATTCTTTCAATTTGAAAAAAACTTCTAAAAAATAATCTAGCTTTATATTTTTCAATTTGATTGTCAAAATTAAATTTAGTTTTAAACAATTATTTATAACTTACCAAATTATGTCTTTTAAGTAGAGAAACTAAGTCCCAAATGTTATTAAAAATTAAAGAGTTATATTCATCATGCATATCTTTTTATAAATGAGGATAACATTGAGATTATTTTAATGTTTGAGGATCATTATTGTGCTTAAATTTAGATATCAAAACATAATTATAAAATTGTTGTCTAGTTCTATGAGGATCATTATGATCAACCTCAATTCTTGAATCTTTTATAGTAGTCTTGACCCATTTAGGTATAGATTTAGGTGGAAAAAGACTAGAAGGAGAAAGAATATGAGAAACAGTTTCATTATGCAACACATCATTATAATCATTACTAGAGTCAAAAAGAAAAGAAGCAGAAATAATATCAAAAGAATCAAAATTAGAAGCATAATCAAGCATACCATTTTCAGTAATATTAACATCCTTTTTAATCTTAATTTTATTAGTTTGAGGATAATAAACTCTATAATTTTTATATGATTAATCATAACCAATAAATATAAAATTATCTTTTTTATAATCTAACTTTTTATGATTTTCAATTGGAATATGAATAAATTCATCACAACCAAAAACACATAAATGTTTTAAATTAGGTTTTCTACCACTCTAAGCTTATTCAAATTTAATATTTAAAATAAATTTAGTGGTATTCCTATTAATGAGATAAATAACATAATACATAGCTTCATCTCAAAATTTATAATGTATATTTTTAGCATGTAACATACACCTAGCCATTTCAGTGATGGTCCTATGTTTACATTCAACAACACCATTTTGCTCAGGTGTGTAGGAAATAGTTTTCTCATGTTTAATTTTATGTTACTTAAATTATGAAAAAAAAATCATTTTTAACATATTTAGTAACATTATAAATGCATAATATGCATAAATAACTATGAGATTATTTTTCAATAAAAGCATAAAACTCAATAAAAGTGTATAAAACTTGATCTTTAATTTTCAAGAAATAAATCCAAACTCTCCTAGTGAAATCATCAACAAAAATTTTTAAAATACTTATCACTAATAATAGGAGTGTTCATAGGTAATACAAGATCATTATAAACTAAATGAAGCTTTTCATTAGCACGTCAAGAGTGATTTTTAAAAAAAATATTCTCTACGAATTTTACCAACAATACAACCATTATAAGTAGAAGTAATAAGAGATATGTTAGGAAAAACTTACACCATATTAAGTTTTTTCATGAGGTAAATACTTTGGTATTGACATGCCCTAATATTTCATGTCACAAATTAAAATCATTAGAAATAAGTAAAATATGAGAAGATGAGGGAGAAGAGAATCTAGTAAATTTGAATAAATTATCATTATCTAAAAATGTAGTAGCAACTACTTAAAAATATTGTTTAGTAGATTTAACATAACAAGTATCATTAATAAATTCTACCTTATAGTCATGTTTGTATAATTGAAGTAAGAAAATTAAATTTAATTTTAAATAAAAAATAAGCAAGATATCATGTAATTCACCATTAAAGATTTTAACATTTTCTATAGCTTCAACATTACAAGAAGCATGATTTGCAAGACTTAAATGATTGTTAGAAAGATCTAGTTCTAAAGAAGTAAACAATTGAGCATTATGTTTCATATGTTAAGTAGAATCAAAATCAATAATCCATTCAATAAGAGAAGCACATAAATCATAAGTAAAAATAGCTCTAGCATTAAACTTTTATTTTGCTTAAGTCTTGTTGTTACTATTGTTAGCATTGTCTTTGACTTTAAGCTTTCCATTTTTTATATCACATTTATTTTTAAAGTAGTGATCTTCATCATGATTGTTTTTATTACAACAATTAAAATCTAAATTTTTTTTAGGTATAGAATTAGATTTTTTATCTTTTTTATCATGTGTATTATTGGATTTAGGATGTCTTTTACCATTCTTATGTTGGTGTTTAGAAATAAAAGCATGTTCATTAGTCTTAAAAATATCAAATTAAATAAATTTTTGTTCTTCTTGATGCAACAAAGTATAAAATAATTCAAAGGTCAACATAATAGATAGAGTAAGAAAAGCTAGTTACGATTGAATATTAATAATAAATTATTGAAAAGGTTGAGATAGACACTTTTTTATGATAATATGAATCAAATTCAAATCAAAAAGTTTAAAACTTAAATAGGTAGTTTAGAATATAAATAATGAACTTTAATCAAGAAATTATCCATAATTTTGAAATCATTATAATTTAAACTAGACAATTGATCATGAAATTGAATTTTGTGAGATTCATTCACAATAACATAAATAATTTTAAGTTTAGACCAAGCAGTGGAGGTAAGAGATCAACCATCAATATTAATATGCAATTTGGGAGTCATGGTCATGCCAATCAATTCTAAGTCCTCACCATTTTTAGCTTGCCATTTTTCTTAAATTTTGGTGGAGGTAGTCTTTATATCCAATGGAGGGTTCATGACATCTACTATGCATATCAAATGTTTGAAAGTGAAAATATATTATATATGTAATTTATATAAATGGTAATTAGTGAATGTGAGTTTAAATTTGGAAAATAATTGAGTCATTGTGCTGTGAAAACTCACTCAAAAATCAAAAAATGAATAGATAAAAAATCACTTATATAAAAAAGGTGGAGCAAGAAACCAAAAGATGACTTGTCGAAATACAAAAGAAATAAATATAAAAAAAAGAGCTAAAAAAAAGATATATGAATTTCAAAAAAAATGATTTATTATTAATTTTTCCAAAAAAACTAAATTTGTTTGAAAAAAAATGGCACTCTCTTTATTTTTAAACTTTTAAATAATGAATTTAAAAACTTAGATAAATTATAGAAAATTGATTTTTACATATATTGAATACAAAAGCAAAGAGATTTCCCTTGTTTTGATATTTATATTTTTTTTTAAAAGTAAAAAAGCACCATAAAAATACTTAAAACCTTTGTAGATCTTAAATTAAAAAAATTAAATCATTTAAAGAGCTTAAGCAAATGGAACGATTTGATTTGAGATTTGTTTTTTCTAAGATTAAAAGAAACTAAATAAAATAAAAATAACCATACTAAGGAGAGAGGTGTATTTTTACCAAATTTATTTGAATAGTAAAAGAAATATAAAATAGAAGATAGAAAATGAAGTGAAACATACCTATCATGAACTGAAGCAAGGTGCCACTTGGTAGCTACTCATCAGGTAACAACAATAAAGAAAATTCAAAAATGCTTAGAATGCTTCAAGAAAAGGAGCCGTATGATCAGAAGATAATGATAGAATATATATATTTTTTAAATTTGATGCCTTGAGAAATCAGGTAAAAAAATACATTGGATTGAAAAAATAAGCTCAACAGAGTAGAGAAATACCTAGAGTAGGGGCAATGACTTTCTAAAAAAATGTATATTTTTTTTTTAAAAAAAACTTAGATTAGATTGCCTAGAAATATGACCAAATTAAGGCACTCAAAGAAAAAGAAAAAATAAATAAATAAATAAAGGTGTGAAGCAATCATCTAGAAAGGAGTGATGTAGAGTTGTTACAGAGGCGTCTCAGCAATGAGGTGATACCATAGGGGAAAAAATAATAGTTGAAAAAAAAATTCAAGAAAGAAGGGAAGAGGCTCGAAAGGCTAAAAAGAACCAAACAAAAAAAATTGACAGGGGTTATATATCCTAGAATATAATGCACAAAAAAAATTAGAAATAAATAAGGATTGATCTAAAGGTAATGATCAGAAAGTTAAAGAGGATGGAGTAATCCTTGAGTATGCTTATCTTGCTCTCTATAAAAAAAATTGAGTAAATCTTTCTATTTACATATTAGAATGAATTCAAAAATTAATACAAAGATGTAGGATTATTTATAATATATATAAGAAAATAAATAAAATGATCATACACAGATTTTTTATTACTTTTCCTCTACAAAAAAAGAGTTAAAATAAAAAGCAGAATAATATATGAAATAAATATATAAAAGTGTATTAATGCTCAAAAAAATATTTAAAAAGAGAATATATATTTTTTTTTTAAATTCAGATTTTTTTATTTAAAATAAGGTGGCTACCAAAGTCCTGATAAAAAATTAGGAGCCACTATAAAATACAAGAAGAAAAAAAAAAGATTTTTCTTTTAAAATGGAGCAAAAGTTAGAATCCTTACAAAAAAATCTTGAATTCTCCTTAGAAAATCATCACACTCTCAAAAAAATATTATTAAAATGATCATATCTCTAATACCATGAAAGGATTTTAACCCCAAAAATATCATTAATGACAAGCATAAAAGTGAGAGAAAACAAAAATGAATAAAAAAACTAAGTTACCTCTCAAAAGCAAACCATAGAGACAAGAGATTTAAAGTGGGAAACCGAATGTATTAGAGAAAAATCCATGTGATAATATTATAATTATTGCAAAAAATATCTCCATAGTAAAAGATTTGATCAAAAGCACAAGATAAGAATAGAGAGAATAAATAATTTTTAGTGAAGAAAATACGAGAGGAAGAGCTCTTTTATAGAACTAGAAGATAAAAATGAAAGTTACATAGGACCTCATTATGATCTTACAAGCCCTCCAAGTGTGTTCCACTTGTGTCCTAATCCCTTAAAAATAGAAAAAAGGTGTGTGCCATGTGGGGAAAGGAGTTATTCATGCAAGTAACTCCCAAATCTTAAGGGAGAACAAAGAGGTGAGTGACACCTCAAAGAATCCAGATTTATGTGAATTAAAAATTCACATAAATATAAATTCTTCACATATAGAAAAGATACTTAATATAAAATAAATTATCTTAAATAAAAGTTAATCTTAACACTTAGTGTGTCTACATAATTTTTTGGACTTGCCATTTATCAATTATTAGGTAATATAGGTCCCCATTTTCCTACCTTGTCCCCTTACCTATTTTCATAATTCTAACCCTTACCCTTAGTTTACTTTACTTTACTTGCACAACTACTTACATTTCCTTTAGAAATCCATTTTTTCCCATTATAGGTATATTTAAATATATTCCCTTGTGTCATAGGCCTAAAGGACTTGGAACACTTTCATTTGACATTATTGATTAGGTACCCCTATTTCCAAGTTTATGGATCTACACTTGGTCATAACTCAAATATGATATATCATGAGCTCTTTGATTAATCTTATTTGAGTTTGGATCTATTTAGATAGGATGGTTTTAGGCTAATCATACCTTGTGAAAAAAAACACAGTGATAATAATTTCTTAAGATGAAATTTGAGATCTCTCATCTCTTCATGAAAGATATGTCATGAAGACCATAATGTCCACAATTTATCTCTTCTTTAGTGTGCAACCTTTTATCAACCAAATTTGGAACCTTTGGAATGTATTTAAAACTTTAAAAAATTTTAATAACATGGAAACAATCCTAAATTATGGGTGGCCTAAACTTAGATTGAATCTCTAGGTTAAAAGGATAGCTTTTCTTGATGAATCACTCAGGCTCATTCACTACTCTACCAACTTACTAGGAAAAGAGAGAAAAACCTACTCTAATGGAGGTGATGAATTAAATTGATTTAAAAACTATAAACCAACTAAAAATTCACTTCAAACATGAGACTAACCTAAAATAAACACTACTTATAATATGCCTCTCTACATCAGCATTTCACATGAAGGTTGTGAATAATGTTTAAGATAGGAGGACTAGTCAAAAGGTCATAGCATGACACTAGTGAATAGGCTACTCACTCAAATTTGACACCTCATTTAGATACTTCATAATATATACAAAGATACTTTTAAACTAAATATGAATGCTAAACAAGGACAACATACCAATGAAGTAAAGCTAATCACTTGATAAGATCAACTAGTCAAGAATACACATTGAAACTAGTCAAAGGAGGAGGTAAAACTAGACTTTTATGCTTGATCAAAGGCTTAAAAATGGGTAAGAATTCTCTAGACCTAGATCGAGGATACAAACATAGCTTATTAAGGCTAAATTTATATATAAGTGTGAGATACGGGAATAGGAGAGAGAGCTGACATGTATCTCATGAGAGTTAAAAACAATAATGAGGTTTTAAAATGTCTCAATAGGTCTTAAAGGACATGTGTTCTCTCTTTAATATGCTCTTCTCCTCCAAGTGGCATGGAATTTTACAACTTTACTTAACACCTTACCTTGCTCCTCAAAACTGCCCCTTTATCTTGGTTTGTGAGATGACAAATGGCCTTATTGATTTTTAAGTCACCTTGAGTTACATTCTTGTTCTTCTCTAGACACTTTACACTCATTTAAGATTATTCATAACTGATGCTACCATGATGATTACAAATCCTTAGGTGGATTGAAGCTTCACTTGCCCTATTATGCCTATCCTTGTCCACGTGTGTCAAATATTGAGTTTATCCTCATCAAGGTAGTCTCTCACCATGTATGACATATTCAAATCATATCATACATATAAAATTTTATTTAGAGTCATCAAACTCTCTCCAAGACTCCATTTTGCATTAAAATCTCTTATTTGGCCTCATTCCTTATAGCCTTAAAAACATGTAAACTTCCTTGTGTATAAGAATGTATAAATGGTAATAATAAAATAAAGATATTTTTGAGGACATATCATCCCCTTACAAATCCATTCCAATTTTTATGTCCTGAATCTAAGTGAAAGTGTCTTTTTGATGTTATTATCTTTCCTTAATTACGCCTCCTTGTCTAAAAATTGAGTTTTGGCCTAAAATCAATCCCACAAATGTGAAACTTTTGGGAAGTGTTTGATTAAATTTACCCATGATAATACCATGCTCCATGTCAATTTTCATATTGTTATACCATGTGTGGATATGTGAACCATGAATTAGCCAAAAACCCTTATCCAGGTGCATACATAGGCTTGAGAGATAATTGGAGTGTTCGAAAAGAAAATTTTAGGATATAGTGTTTGGAATGAGTTTTTTTAGTCCTGAAACATCATTAGGAAACTCAATCCATTGAGGAGAGGTCTTTTAAAGTGTCTTATAGTCTTGTAGGTGGGATATTTGACTAGCAAAGCAATGCATTCTCACCTTCTTGACCAAGTAGATGACTTGTAGATCTCATAAAACTTCTTAGGAAGCCTAAAAATATAATAAAATGTTTTTTAACTTTTAATAAATCTTTACCAACCTTTATACTTGATCTATAAATCATTTCATACCCTACATACTTACAAACACACCCACAATCCTATTTTTAGCCCTATTTTGTATAGTTGTACTTTGAAGGTACCATAAAGTACATTATTCAGGTGTTTATGTGAGTTTTTAGAGTCATTTATGTTAATTAAATGCCAAAATGATCCACTAGAAGACATTATATGGCATATCTCTCTCATCAAGTCAAAATTAGTCTTCTTGGCAGTCTAAAACCTATTTACAGTCTTAGCAATGGTTCATAAAGACCAAAGATTATTTATATCTCCTAATGCATAAATAAGGAAGTAGAGAGGACCTTTAATCATATCCAAACACCACTAGGTCCAGTGTAAAATATCAATTATAAACAAGTACAAGAAGGATCATCTTGGGCTAGGCAGACTGAGCATTTGTGAGGTCTAGAAAGAGAGTCTTGTGTGAAAGAGATCCACAATGTTTGGTTAGAATATATATAATTAAAGGAGTTATGTGACTTAGTTTAAAATGTATAAAATTTGTCATATTTTCCACTTCTTCACTAGACCTTCTATGACCACCATTGGTTCATGCTAGGGTTCTTGAGCATACTAACTCACCTGACCCTAACAACCTGTGTCAATCCCTTTTCCACTATTGAGGGAGTTTAAACCCTCATATAATGTTGTATTTAAATACATATCACCTTAAATATGATATTTCATTTCTTAATCCCACATTCAACAACAATATTCTTACATTCTAAAATGTGCAAACATAAAACTATGTAATCTGTAGGCTTAGGGCAACTAGGTTTAATCAGAATTACCAAAGTCCTAACATTAAATTTCTTGACCCTATTTTGGGTTTACTATGTCCTCAAGTGAATATTTTTATCTTATTCACTCATATACCTATCTAATCTCCATCTCATGTTTCTTCATTGTATCTTCTCTCAAGTTTGAGACCAACTGAGCTACCTAGGTAAATCTGTATAGATTTGGGGTTTACCCTCTCTTCATAAAATTTGATAGTTTATAGATCCTTAAAAACCATTTTAATGTCACAATCATGTTTTTTCTCGATTATAAATACTTTTCAAACTTAAATCAAGTGAGCATCTCTCTTAACAAGACTAGACAGTCCTTAAGTTGCTTGTATTTGGCCATTTTGCATGTACGTGTCTTGACTATAATTTAGGATAGAAATTATTTTACAAGTTATTACACTCATTTTATATTATTTAAATCATTTAAGTGTCTTCAAATTTATTTTCATATCCCTTATATCTATATTTTCTCACAAGATTCAAACTTCTTCATTGGTCTACACACAACCTATGTGTGTAGTTTTATGCTTAGTAATCTTAAACAAACATGTCTACCTTTGAGACATGTTGTCATTTACCTTGAATATCACTTTTAAATGAGGATTATTTTTCACTTTTAAATTTTATTTATGTTTTATTTTCACTCTTTCTACTCCATGACTTCAAATTTCATTCAGTCTCTCATGACTGTAGGTGATAGTTAAAGTTTTTTGCATGGTGAGCTCTTGGAAAGAGTGTTTTGAGTAGGTTACAACTCTTTCAAAATTACAATGTAATATACATCTAATTTATGTGTCTTATAACCTACAATAATTATTTTAAATTCATATTAAAATTCAATATTAATCCCATTTCTCATGAAAATGAGACCTATAGGTCTGAAAACTTGTAGGTCTGCATTTTCTTGGTTTAAGTCCTCCATGAGGCTTGTTTATTGTCATTTCCACCCACTCCTTATTTTGGTCATGTAAATTTAAAATAAATTTAGATAAATCCAATTTATTTTTTAAAACCTACATTGAATATCCTTTATTTAAAGATCTCATGAGGCCAAAACTCTGCCTTTTAAAACATGCAACCATAGAAGTTAAGGAACTTGTGAAGGGTTTGGAGCCAGTAAGATATCAAGATTCTAATGGATGATCATGTGATATTATGGAGAGTATGATAGGTTTTTTTGAGGAAATTTAACAACCACCTATATTCTTAAAACCTATAGTAACTTCTAAACCTTGAAGTGCAACCCCTACAAACTATCATATGAAAGTTTTATGCTCAAACTCCAATACCACACATGTGAGTCTATTGGTCACAAGAATGGAAAAATTTTACATACATATATATACCTTATACAAACCTCTTCATGTTTTAATGAGTTCATTTTTTCAATAAAATGTGCCCAAAATAGAGTTGGTGGGGATTTGAGTCACAAATAAGCACTTTAGCTCCTTAGTGATTGTTCATAAAGTTAAGGATCTCAATCAAATAACTAATACCACTAATTTATAGTTCATATAGGACATTAAATTTGGTAAAAATATTAGGCTCTGAATCCACCTGTATGGCCTGTACCATCGACTTAAAATTTACCTTTATGATTTTGTGAAGGTAATGATGGAGGATAGAGACAGTTATTTACATTTATGGAACCTAAAACTTCATTATAAGCATGAATCTGACCTTTAAAAGTTTAATAGACACTTATAAACTATTTTCACCTAAAAGTGAGCTTGAGAAGTCTATACAAGTGCCTAAAACTCCCTTTTAAGCATTGAAATGCGAGATTCTAACCAATGTCTAACATCATGACATATGTGAAAATTATACAACTCCTTCAACAACCTTTGAAAGTTTCTTGTATAGTTTTTTAGAATTTTTGAGCTTTTACACATGTTGAAGTTAGTAAAAATCACCTTTTTCCTCATAAAACATTACCTTAAACTCCACAAAAGAACCTTAAACTCTCCAAAGAAGCATTAAATGTTTATATAAGTTGATTAATACAATAATACGAATTTTATAAGCAATTAGGGACCCTTTTACACCATTTGACCAAATCTCATCACTCCATGACATGACGAGGCTAATACAATGTAAAGATAAACTATTACCTTAACTTCTCTAAAATTACCATAAACAATGCTAATAAGGTTTTGGAAAGGCTATCTGAGATCACATAAGGAATGAAAAGAATAGGAACAAGGTCAAAAATACATGAAAAGTAATTTTTTTCTATATGGGTTGACATTTTGACCTTGGGGGTCAAAATTGGTCAACAAATTAATGATTCATAGTGGTAGCATGCTTGTTATGCTTACTAGACTAGTAGTCTTGTCCTTCCATTGGGAAATGGAGTTATTTGCACTCAAACTCAGACCTAAAATAGACTTTGACCAAGAAAAAAAAACAATTTGACCTCTAAACACATAGAATAAGGACAACACACACCAAGCAAAGAAACAAGACACACACATGTTCTAGCTAGCACTTAGGGAACATAAAAAACAAGAAAGCAACTAATATATACAGCTGAACTGAAAACAACTTCTTCCTCCTAGGTCAAAGGGGAAACTTGTGATGTCTTTTTCTCCATGAGGTTAATAATAGTATGAAATAAGCTGCCTTTTATATTTTCTCTTGTTTTTTTCATCTTCTTCTTGCTTGCCAACCCTCTTAGCATGCTTTCAAGTGAAGTTATTGTTGTAAACCAATCTCCTATGAACACATACTCATCTTTTGCTTCAAGATTCTTATCATTTCTTGAAAGTTACAACCTCATATAATGATACTCCATTTAAGAATGCTTTTTGGGCCTCTACAATATCTTGAATGACCTCATTCTTCTTACCAGTTGTTGTAAGCTCATCAAGCTATTCAAGGAGCTTTGTATACTCACTCCAAGCTACATCATTGTTCTCAATGGATGTATTTTATTCAATATCCCCATTAGCATACTCAATAGGAAATGTATCCTTGAAAAGGCCTTTAATCTCTTTAAGAGACTCAAAGTATTGCTTTAAATCATATTTTGGCTCCTCTCTTTGATCAACATGAGTAAGACCAACTAGAAAAGCATCTTCATATTTCTTCTTAAGAGTTATAGGGCTATCAAGAGTTTCAAATTATTATGTACAGTCATGATGTGATTGCAAGTTAACTTCTTCAAGTTCATCTTCTTGCCCATTGTGAACTATGTCAACAACATTCTAAACCTTAGCTTATTTTCTTAAAGAGACTTCAACATCAAGGCCAGTTATAACCTCAACAAGATTAGATGAAATCAAATCTCCTTATTAAAGCATACCATCAAGATTATCTTGTAGAGCCTCATCTTTAAAAATTGATTTGCATTTCTCTTCCCCAAGTGGACTACTATGAATATCTCTTCCTCATAGACACTTTAATTATCTTCTTCATTTGTAATTATATCTTGATATTCTTCATTTTCTTCCCATAGGATAGGTTCTTCCTCAAGAAGGGAGATGGTAGGAGGGTGATGAATATGTTCATGAGTTTGAGATGGAGTATTAGGCATGGTAGATGGCTCATGAATTGGTTTAATGATTTAGGGATCTTTCTTACAACTTAAAGTTTTAGGAATGGAAGATTCTTATAAGAATTCTTGAAGAGAGAGTAAGTTAATTTGGGCTATGACTGCCTCATCCTTCTCAACAACCACCTCATCCTTCTCAAAGTCTTCTTGAAGTTCATTCTTGGCTGAAAATTGATTCCTAACCTTCTCAACTAGGACCTCCTTATTATTTTAGATATATTCTTGGATAGACTTCCAAGATGTAAAAGATTTAGATTCTTGAAGAGAGGTAAATGGAGCTTGAATAGGCTCAAAGTTTTCTTTGGTTTCAATATCTAGATCTTGTCTTGATTAAAGTTTCTTCATTTTCAACTCCAACTTTTTAATTTGCTTATCTATACTTTCTTGGAATATTTTTTATTTAAGGTGGTTAGTGACTTCAAGAGGATAAGGAGCAAAATAAAGATGATATGGGATACAAGAGGACCCTTGAAGAGGGATGGGAGGGACTTTCATAGGTTTATATTATTCTTTGACTTCAACTCCATAATTTATGTTTGTCCTACCTTTATTACTCCATGATTTCACCACTTTATTCTAGCTTGGAGTCTTGAAAGACTTATTGAAAGGGGGGTCTAGAGGAAGATAATTAGAATCTTAGTTTTAAATAATAGACTGCTCAACAATAATTTACTCCTTCCTTTTAATTCTCTCTTGGATTGAATTCCAAGATGAGAAAGTTTGAGAGGTATGTGAAAGACTTGGGAGTTCACTTGAAATGTTCTATTGGGAAAGAATGGGTGCCACATATGAGGTATGAGGTGGTATATATGAATACACATGGGTATGGTAGGATTGAGCTTACTATCCTTCATGAACTCTCATCTTATCTTTTATTTTTTGAATGAGACCACTTACATCTAACATCTCACTTGAGAGGCTTTGCCAATATACTCTCTCAATAGGTACCCATTCTTATTTTATTAGTTACATTGAGTCTCTCATATTATGAATGATATGACTAGGGACACCTTAACCATATTCCATTTGTGTGTTAAGACCTATCATGTACATCTCATATCCCAAAAGAGTTTGCTTAAAACTTGAAATGGACTAGTTTGAAAAGTGGCTATGTTGGCTAGTGATATTATTGATTTTGAAAAGGCTGATCATATATAATAACATCATAGTCATGTAAGGGAACTTTAGGTTGATCATAAGATTGATATGACTCATGACAAGGCTAATGATGATCAGAGTGAGGTTGATATGGATCATGACGAGGCTAGTAAGGAGCATAGTGAGGCTAATAAATAGTGTTATAGGATTGACATGTCTCATCTACTTGTATGAAATTAAAATTCACTTCAAATTCAACCATAATAACTTCATCAAGATAGTGAATGGAAATTAAAACTTACTTAAACAAGTGACTAGGCTAATAGAACTAGTTTATTGATTTTGGAGTCATCATTGATATTTTAAATGCCTCCAAAGGCTGATATGTGGAAGAACTAACAATCCTTCCATTATTTTGGACCTTAATCACACCGAGCATGCCAAAACTATTATCAACCAAATTTTCACCCTTTGAAAGGTAGTTCAAGCCTTCCAAATTTGGAATAACATGGAAAAAATCCTATCAATTTTGTAGAGTAGTGAATGAGCCTAAGTGATTCATCAAGGGAAGTTATCCCTTTAACCTAGATATTCAATCTAAGTTTATGCCATCCATAGCCTAAGATTTTTTCCATGTTATTCAAAATTTGGAAGGATTGAACTACCTTCCAAAGGGTGAAAATTTGGTTGATAACACAACCCAAATTAAGGTTTCTCTCTAATACAATATTTTTGATGCCTATACCCAAAACACTAAAGTCTATAGGAAGATTGATGAGATCCATCTTGATAGAGACTAAGGCACATGATAGACCACTACAAGACTAGACAACCAATATTATTGTGATTACATGTAACAATATGGTTATAGATATTGTGATGGAGGATGCATAGGTGAAAGGTTTCCCCAATGTAACTATTGTAAGTTTAGATCAATAGACCAAAACCAGTGTGACTTCCCAAAGTATCCCACTTGTGGGTTTTATCGAGCTAACCAAAAGGTCAAAGAGCACCCAAATTTTTATACCAAGCTCATGCATAAACAAAGATTTAAGAAAGGCACTAGAATGATTAGGATTGAGTGTAACTCAAAATAATGGGTTTTGAAGGCACAAACTAAGAAGAAAACTAGCCCCAATGGGTAGATAACAACTCATAGTGGCATGTCTATGTAACCAACAACTCTCAAGGAAAGACTATGATGGGATATGAGCCAAAGAGGTGTCAAGATATTGTGGAATACCCTAAACCCACTATAATACCCTATTTAATCCCCACTCTGGGGCCCAAGACTAGGTGTTTTAGGGACAACCATGCATTAGAGATAACACATATGGTTATAAAGATTGAATGTTTATATTGAAAATTGAATAAAACATAATAAACACACATTCAATGGATTCAAAGTTTTTTAGTTGTATAAATGTAGCTTCTATTCATTGAGATTGAATAGGGAAAATAATATAGTTATTTACAATTTATGTATGACATGGTAGATACATAGAACAAGATACCAATCATTATGATTAGATATAGAATCGACTATTGATTATATCAACCCTTGGATAGATGCACATGTTACATATTTATACATGTAAATACAATAAGTAGTTATAATTTATATTGGTAACAAAGAAGACAGTTACAAGACACTTTATCTTCATCATTTGATGGTAGTTAAGCTTCTAGATATGTGGTGGATAATGGTCAAATAGATAACTAATAGATTTTGGGATAAGAAGTGCCACTTGAAAATCCATGTGGTCAAAGTAGGTTGACACATGGCTATGTGAAAGTTTTTAAAAATTTGGGTGTATGAGTCTGTGAAGAAGTGTGAGTGAGGCACATAGGAGTGAAAGTGATCTTGGCACAAAGGAGTGCATAAGATTATGAATTGATGTAATTTGGGCATGTGACTTTGTGAATAGGTGTGATAATAGTGTGTGAGATCTAGAGTAAGCTAAACATGGAGGAGTAAACAAGAATGTGTAATAAGTGTGAGTGTGCCATAGGAAGGAAAAGGACAAGTGTTTAATATGTAGGAGCTATGCATAGATCATTCACACTTTTTGAAGATAAATGATCTCTATTGCATATTTTTTGTAGATATGTGAAATACATGTGAAGTTTTTAAGAGTTATATCACTTAGTTTGATTAATGTATTACCACAATTTGACAACTCAAAAAAAGTGATGTGTATCATGGAAGGTGCATGTGTATATAACTTTAATGATTTGATCTTTGTCTAAATGTCACAAGTGTTCAAGATTAAGATCAAAAAGATGTTGTGTCACTACTGGATCAAGAAGTAGAGGAACATAAAGTTGGAGGAGATCTATTTTGAAGATTAGGTGCATTCCCAAGTATGGAAGTGGATCAAGAATAAAAACATTCTAACCAACTGCACACATAATGGTGTAAGGACCATAACACCTAAGCTTGATCTTCTAGTGTGGATGTTTGAAATGCTCCTTCTGAAGGTGCACCAAGAATTTCTCACCAAATCAAAATGAATGATGTTTGTAATGCATGTCACAAAAATCCTTGTACTTTTATTGGGAGTGATAAAGGATTCACTAAACCTATTGATGAACATATTATGTTGTGAAACAATTTATTAGCATTGTTTTCTTCTCATTCCTATGTGTGTGACTCAGTTTTAGCTGGTGCATAGTAATATATATATATATATATATAGGTGCATAGTAAGATATGTATATAGGACCCAAGGCATGTCTAGAATAGACTATTCCCCATGGAGATATGAAACACTATGTCATAGAAATGTTAAATGTATAAAATGTTTTCACTCGAAGTGTGAGCATGTCTATGATTCTACACTCATAGTATATGGACAAGTGTTTGATTAACAAATTATATTTATCTATATTTATGTGGATTAAATTTCATTGACTAGTTTAGTTACGTTACCATTAAGTCCCATAGTGATTTCAAGAAATGACTCATAAAGTGTGGATCTTGATCATAAAATATTGATGTTGGGAGTATAAAGTAAAACTAAACATGGTTAAATAAGGCTTTCACCATGCTATCTACATCAATTTATTTATTACAAGTGACCATGATAGGCATCTCTAAAATCCTATCTATTACATTAAACACAACATCATATTTACATCTCGTTTTAGGCAACCTAGTAGTGAAATCCATGTTGATATATTCCATGGTATGGATGGAACTAGTAAAGGTGTGTAAATTATTAACTTCATTTTCATGGGATTGGTGATACAAAAAGGAATGCAAGACTTGATCTGGCACTCCACCTCTATGCACATATGAGGCTAGTATAAGTGTGAATATAATACATCTAGATTTTTTGTCAAGCAAAAGTGTCCTAAGGTCTTGGTGTAGTGCACATCCTAGGTGAGTCATTAGTGAGGTGAACCACTAGAAACACATGAATGATTAAGTTTAAGAATCTATTCTGATAAGTATCATTATTGAACTTGTTTGCCTTTCATGAATTAGAGTAAGTCACTGTGAAGTCTTGATCAATTGATTAAAGTGATACCTAGTTTGTGAAGTTATGGCCACAAATGTCTATCACTTTGATGAGTGTTTGAATTGGTGGCCAGATAAGGAAATATATTTCCTTATTTTTCATCCTTTCTTTGTTGGACTATGTAATGATTAAGTGGTTGACCCTTAACATTTGATACTGTTTAATAAATGAAATAGATATAGTTTATATATTAATATGAGGTAATATCGTATAAATAAATTAAATATATTTTACCATTGGGTTCCTTTAGGAGAGGTTGGACTCATTGGTTACAATGGTCCACCTCCACACCCCATCATATAAATATATTTTACCTTTGGTAATTTACTCACTCATGCACATATCAATTGAGTGAATTGATTATTAAAAGTTTGTAATATATTATTGTGTGGAAAATAATATTATGAGAGTTTTGTGAATATTTGACAAAGAGGAAGTGAGAAGAGGATGATTTATGTGTTGGGTTATAGTTTCTCATATATGAATATTAAATGTGGGTTTTTTACCTCTATTGTAGGTTTTCCCACCTATATATGTGTCAACCTTTGATCTGTGTGTATCTTTGCTGATGTATTCACATGTCTAGATCTATCTGTGTATTTATACATTGCATATTAACATGTATATTCCATGTTTTTACATGGATTTAGAGATACAATGACTTGTGATGTTTGGTAAGATATTATTGTTGGAGGATCTAGACCCTATTCAATCAAATGCAAAATTATTTTTTTAGCTTGAAGAGGTGGTGTAATTCCTTGAAAGGCAAATAAATTATTTTTTCACTTAGAGTTTTGTTTTTGGCATTCATATTGCATGTAGATCCTAGTAATGTAAATCTAAGTAAATAAATAATTATCTCATGCACTCAAAATTATATTTGAGAAACTAGTAATCATTTTGAAGTTTTTTTGCCACCTAAAATGTCATTATTGCATTTTATGACATAAAAAAGTTAAACATTTAGTTTTAAAGTTTCTAATGCTTGGATCTTGGGTTTAGTCATTAAAAATTTCAGGTTTTTGACCTACAAACTCATCCAAAGAGCTCGTGAAAGGATTATAATGAGTTATTGAATATTTTTTCTGCCATAAGTGCCATTGTATGGCCCTGTGGTATTATTTGGAGCCTAATAAATTTAAAAAATTATTTGTTACACTTATAATACTTGTTTTTAAGTTCTAGATTGCTAAATCTTCATTATTAGGTTTAACTATCACTCCTTCAAAGCCCCTAAAGCATCATTTCAACTTTAAGATTTTTTTATTTGCATGGGCACTCTAGTATAGCATTATTGAATTAAAATATCAATTTATTGAGTCAATTTTTTTGAAGCTATGTGGGGCATCAATAGGCAATTTCAAGAAGATTGATAAAATTTTAGGATATTTGGTGTCATGTACTTATTTTTATGTATTTTTAAGCTCACCCATAGTCATTATACCTAAAAAATGATCAGCTATAGGTGAGTATAATTTTTATTTTTAAGTATTTAAAAAATAATTTATATTTTAAATCATCAATTCATTTCAAAAACTAAGTGACCCCCACCTTTAGTTTTTTCATCCAAAGTAAATTATGTGAAAATACTTTTGATATGGTTTTTATAAGCAACACACACACACACACACACACAAACATGTTTATATATATTTATAATTTTAAAAATTAGTTAAAAACATATTAAAAAATAAATTAGTGCATATAAAATCTTAAGCAATCTTCTATATGAGTTGGTAGTTATCTTTTTGCTAAAACTTATAGAAGGAGAGGTCAAGGGTTCAAAAATCATTACCTCTAATTATTTTTGGTAAAATTTATTTGATCAAAATTATTTATTGGTAAAATTAGTGATTATAAAATCTTTATTGATTTTCATGCTTAGTATCTCACATTCAAAAACCTAGTTAGTTTTTGATATTTTGCAACACTTAACCTAGATTATTCTTTGTCGACCATGGTCATGTGATCAATCAATTTATATGTTTTTATACATTATAAATGCATTTGTGTGGTCCATTTTTTATTTTTAAAACTTATTATTTTATTCTTTTATAACTTTATTAATAATAATGTTTAGATAGGTTGTTCCTTGTGTGACACTTACAACACTTAATTTAGTGTAATTTTTACAATTTTTTTGCATTGTTTCACATAAATTTAAATAATTAATATTTTTTTTTACATTATAAATTTAATTTATTTTCAAATATAGTTCAAAATCAAATTTAAAAATTTTATTTTCAAGCTTTATCTAGTGTCATAGTGTTAATTTTAAAGCGAAATAATGGTTTCTCCTAATTTTATGTTAAATAAATCTCAAATGTTTAATGTGTACAACTACAATATCTATAAAATTATCATTAAATCATAATTTTTGGCTTAAAATATATGGAAAATTATTTTTGGAATGAAAAAAACCATCAGGATGATATGTTACACCAGAGTTTACAAATGCATTTCAACAAAAATCATAAGAAGCCTTGTCGATAATTTTGTAAAATGCTAAGGATAATTTCTTAATCCATATCAATAATCAGGAGTCTCCCAATTATTCTTGGAAACTCTTTGAGCGTATACACAAGGACATTCATGTCTCTAAGATAATTAAACTAAATCTTGAATTATTAACTATCCATATGAAAGGTGATGAAAAAGTTGTTAATTTTCTTGCTTAAATTAAAAATATTAAATATTAGTTAGATGGTTATGACTGAAATCTTATTCAAAATAAGATTTTGTATTTCATTATTCAGTTAAATATTCTTGAAAAGCTTCACAATTTTATTTTCATTCTTGATTTAAAATATCAAACAGAGCAAGATATCCTTGACCTCACTACTCTATTTACACTTCTGATTCAAGAAGAACAAGTGATGTCAAATTTTGATTATAAATCAAATTCCACTCATGTAATTCCCACTCTTAGTCCTATTTCCATAATTCAACAAATAAAAAAATGGGAACAAGAAATATGGTCATAAAAATAATAAAGTTAAGTTTAATGGAAATTATATGTGTGGTAAATGTGATCATAAAAGGAATTTTTTTATAAAAACAAATATAAATATAATCATAAACCTATAAAAATAACAAAGGGAAGAAATATAATCACAACCATTAGAAGAATCAAAACCATAATCAAAACAACAATCAGGAACATCATTATAATGTTGTTGCTTTATATGCTATCTTGTTTGCTTATAATGACATGAAAATATTTTATATAGTGGTGCATCACATCATATTAATTTATTATCTCATATCTTATCTAATACTATAGATATTTATAAAAATATTTACTTAGTAGATAATTCATTTTTAGAAACTACTAAGCAAGATAAAGTAAAATTTGTAAATCTTGTTATTAAAGATGTTTTATATGTACTTAAACTTAAGAAAAAATTATTATCCTATTTACAACTTATGAATGTTAATTTCATTGTAACTTTTATTAGGATGACAGGGCTATTTGAAATCAATCTGGTACTTTGGTTGTTGAAGGTGTTCAACAAATGGTTTATACATATTTTTTACTTCTTTATATGTTATCTTTCATCGCATAGTAGGAATGAACCCTAATTATGAAATGAATGATTACAACATGTTAATTTTATAATTTTATATGATATGTATTCTCATAATATTTTATTGGTATTTATTTTATCTCTTCTCATCATGAAACTGGTGAAGGATGCTTATATGGTAAGCAACATACTAATCATTTTCAAAAGAATCATGATGCAAATTTATTACACCCTTTAGAGCTAATTCATAGTGATTTTATGTGACCCCTGAAATTTAAATCTATTAATGGTTATTTATATGTTGTTAATTTTATAGATGATCATACTAGAATGATTTGGTCATATTTATTAAAAAATATATATATAAAGTATTAACTAAGTTCAAAGAATTTAAAGATGTTGAAAATGCTTTTACTTTTTTTGTTAAGAGATTAAGATCTAATAATAGTGGTGAATATATTAGTAAATATTTTTATCTTTTTTTATTAATTTTGGTATTCAAATAGAACTAAAACTCCTTATTCTCCATAGTAAAATGGTATTGCTAAAATGAAAAATTACATCATTATTGGAATAGATAGAATAATATTGCATTTTAAATACATTCCTAAGTTATTATGCGTTGAAGCCATGAATAATTTTGTGCATATTATGAATAGATTCCATACTAAAGCTTTGAATATTTCTATCTATTTAGAAACATGGTCTAAAAATAAATCTAGTGTAACTTGTATACAAAAGAAAATGTAGCTAACCTATTAATCAATCCTATCTTAGAGAAGATAAATCCTTCTGTTTGTTGATACATTAGATATTTGGGATCATGACCAAGATAGATATTATAGACCTAACCAAGGGATCTCTTACCAAAATAACATAATTATAGAGGGTTTCAAAGCCTCTACTAAAGCAACACTATGTAATAAATCTAACTAGGTCCTATGTTTTTATATTCACCAAATAAATGACAAGTAAAATAAAATCCTATCTAGTGCTCACCAAAGCATGTGGTACAAAGTGGGCATAATAAACATAAAAATTAAACACACATAAAATAATTCTAATTAGATATAACCCTAATGAATAGAGAGGAAAATATATTCAAAATATATTACTTATGCTACTTCTATTTACTAAAATAGAGGAGTAAATTTAGAGATACTTACCTTAAAGATGAACCCATCGAGACTTAATCTCTCCCTTGGATAAAGGTTCTTCACAAAATATTGTTGTGGTTTGTAAGGACCACTAAGATAGGTGTAAGCATCCAAGAATTTTCCATAATTCAAGATTATTCTCCAATTATAAAATCTAAGTAATAACTCCTTAAGTAGAATGCTCAAACAACATATTGTAAAAAAGCACAAATGAAAACTAACTCTATTGTTTCTCTAAGAAATGATAAAATGAATGTGTATATATAAATCAATCTAACCCTAAAATTTTTTAAAAGTTATAATTTGACTCTATATCATTATTTCATATAAATAGGTTAGGTCTCATTTTAGGCGAACCAAGGCTGACCTAGACCCATAATGTGAAAATATCAATTAGAATATAGGGTCGGCCTAGGTTAACATTGTTTGGTAAATGTCAAAAAGGATTTTAGAATTAGGTGGGGGTTAATTAAGGAAATGAATTACTTGGAAGAGTGTGTAATATATGTTTCAAATCTTAGGGAAGTGTATAGTGTAGACATCTAATTCCTCACACCATTTGTGTTGAAATTGTCAATCTTACTCGAATTGCACCCAAATAAACATTTTAGGTCAAAATCCATAAAATGCCCTAAATTGTTCAAACTTGTCACTTACAAGTGAAAATTTATGTCAAAGTATCCCTAAATAGGGAAATTAATTTTATGAACTAGCTAACTTTGATCAGATCATTTCAAGTCAAAATGACAATTTCACTATTTAGTGCTCTGGATCACTCTTTTCTTCTAATTCATTGGTACACATCACATGCATTTATTATTTAGTGTTGGAAACATTCTAAATGGGAATCAAACTCCAATGCATCTAACATCACCTTCTAGTTCTTCTCTTTCAAATTATGACCCAGTAATATGAATTTTTGACCATTTTGATTAATTGAGGACCAATTTTCGAATAATTGCACAACTATTGATTAACCTTGTTTAAGGCTAATTAATCCAAATCAAGAGCTTAAGTGGATTTTCCATGATAGTTTTTAAATATTTCTTTTTTAAAATTGATTCTTATTATCTACATCATCAAGTGACAGCATTTCTCAGGATGACATCTCTAGGCCATAAATGTCACAAATATCAAGATTATGGGTCATCTATGCCTAGTTAATGCCTCCCATGCCTCTTCAATTCCCATTATTCCAAGGTCATGATGAAGATAATTAAAGATTTAATTTAAAATATTAAGATTATCCTCAACCACACATATTTATCTCAAGATGGATGGTTCAGGTTGATCCTAACCAATCTCAAAAATATATAAATAAAGAGGCCATGAACATCATTTATAAGCTATTTTGGTTCAAGGTTATTATGCTCAAATATCTTTAAAGCTTGAATATTACAAAGTTATAATTCTAAATTGTTTTCACAAAGCTTAATTGATAGGCTAGTTTAGTGATTTACAATCAAGAGCCTAGGTTTTATGGAGTGTTCTTGAGGCATTGGAGGAGCTTACCACCATTATTGACAAAGACAAGGATGCTTGATCAAGGGAGAACATGTTTTTGAGCCATATGGGCATAGTAAATCCATTTGGGAAGGTAATATGGTTTTGCTTTCTTTCATTTGTTTTTTGTTATCCTTTATAATTCCCATAGGAATAGATAGGCTTGGTTAGTTAGTTTTTTATGCATGTTTCATTATTTATAGACTAATGATTGACTAACTTGCTTTGTAATCCTCTCTATATCTTGGCATGTTTGGTGGGACTAGATGCATCTCACATCTAAATAAGATCCTTTTACAACTCTAAAATATTTATTTGAGCATTTGAAACTCTTGCAAATTGATTTTATAACTTTATTTTGTCATTTTTGGTTACCACAGTTTTTACACAGTAACCGACTTTGACAGAAATACTGACATCAGTTACCTACTTAATCGACGTTGGTCAAAAAAATTGACATAGATTAGGTCTCAGTTAGTCAAAGTAACCATTTTCTATTGTAACAATTGATATTGGTCACTGTGTTTTTCAAAAAATATAGACTTGAGAGCTACTTTTTCAAAGTTCATTATTTTAAGCTAGAAAGAGCTTCAAAGCTAAAGGACATGCTGACATTTTTGTTGTAGGAACAAGATTTTACTTTGATAAAAACATGTTTAAATCACCTCTTGCATGCTTAAAAATCAATTAGTAATGTTGTTTTGGGTGTTTACCAAAGAATTTAGATGTTTTGGTGAATGTTTTCAAAGTTTTCAACTAAGACCAAGGGGTCAAATGAACACCACCAAATATTTCATTTGGGTTTAAAATAGAACACACTTGTCAATTCTTGTTTGTAATAGTCATTTACTTAGGTTTTATTTGGAAAAAAGAATGATATTGTGTGTATGCTCTTCCATTTGTCCCCTATAGAGAACCCTTGAAATCAAAAGTGTCATTCCTATTGCAAATAACCTAGTCCAAGGCTTAGAAAGAATGTCACCTAAAACACTCCCCAAAAACTCACCAAAGTTTGGATGATCTTGAAAATGACCCTAAAGTCTTTCTATTTTATGCTTTCTTTATTTTCATACAAACTTGGCTTATGAGGGGGATGTCATTACCTCCCACGAGTTCTTTAGGGAAGCTTTGACCTAGGGTTTCACCTTTTGGCATTGACTTTATTTGACTCCTTTGGAGTTACACATGGGATGTATCTGCATTTGGACATCACACTACATTGAGTGAATAGTAGGATGTAGTGGTTGTAAAAAGGACTAAACCTTTTTACAACTATGTAATGTTGTGGTCACCCAATTTTCATGCTTGTCTTTTGCATCATTTAACATGAAAGTCATTGTGAAATTGATTCCCTTAGAATGATTGAAATATTTCTAGTTCAGTTAACCCCATTTTGCAATACCCTTGTTAGGATTTGGATGATTATACTTGGTACATTTTGGTCATTATTTGCTTGGTATGCTTTGAGGTTAAAACTTGTTTGTTTATTTATTCATAATCCATGTCAAAATCATGTATTTTAGTTAAGAAGGGTAGCGTTATGCTGCCCAAATCATGTCAAAAAAATTTTGCCTTTGAGTCTTTGAAACATAACAATTGACCACATCATTCTAGCATGCTTACACTGTTAGGCTATTCAATTTTTTTCAAGACTTATTTTACCCTGTATCAAAAACCACTTGTTTCAAACCATTTTGTATATACCATTTGGACCTTTGTCTTATTCCATCATGCTATCCAATTTTGTCTAGTTTATTTGGTCAAATCTTAGTTTTCAATGTTGGGTTTTCAATTACCCTTGTTAATTTTGGATCCAAATATTTATTGATTTTTGTTTAGGCCTCAATTTGTGGGGTTGGTACACAGATATTTTTCTTTTGGGTTGCATAGCTTTGGTTAAATGATTACCCAATTTTGAACACTATTAATTGTTTGTTTGTTCAAATGCCTATCCTCATTAATTTTTGTGACTTTGTTTGGAAAAACACAACCTTTATTCAAAAACCTTTGATGTTAGGTTGTTTTATGCCAAATCTTGGCACAAAACTACTTTAGCGATGTAGTTTCATTCTTTCAACCAAGATTGAACCTTTTATCTTTTAAACATCACTTTATAGAGTTTGTAGAACTTTAAGTCTTTTTGTTTTCAGAGCTTTCTTCATTAAATGTAGATATGTCTAGCTACACTTATGGTGTAATCATGGATAAACCAACTTATGATAGAATGGCTGCATAAAATGACTTTTATGACTTTATTCAAGACCCCTGTGGTGACAATATGGTTTCTGCGATAGATTTCTATCCACCTTATAAAATATAGTCATGGGAACACAGTCAAAATCCAACTCATGATTTAAATGATTGGGTTTATTAGGAAGACTTAGATGCTTTAGCTTGTGTAAGTAATCAAACTCCACAATGTATCAAGATTACCATTTTAGGACATCCTCCTTTAATTTACATGAGCAACCAAACTAAGAAGTGTCCAGTCATTACCATTTTAGGACCTCCTCCTTTGGTTTGTATAAGCAACCAAACTAAGAAGCGTCCAATCCTTACCATTTCAGGACCTTCTCCTTTGGTTTACATGAGTAAAAAAACTAAGAAGCATCTAGTCGTTACCATTTTAGGACCTCCTCCTTTGGTTTTCATAAGCAACCAAACTAAGAAGCATCTAGTTGTTACCATTCTTAGCCCATCACTAGTTTTTGATGAACCTATTATTGAAGAACCTCCATTTGGTAAACTAATTATTTTTTATCCTTTCTTTAATAGTATAATCTTTGGAGAGTCCATTATTGAACCAAAAACCATTATTCTCAGTAAACCAAATGTTTCCCACTTTATAAATTTTGTGTTGATCTTCGAGCCTAAACAAGAACCATCACCTCTTCAAAATCCATCTTATGAGGATCAAAATGTGTTCAAAATTGATCTTTTGCAACTAATTATGAACCAAAACCAACACGTTATTGTTGAAACACCCATTTATGACAAGATAAACTATGATAAGTTACCTATTCATATGTTACCTATATTTAAATAGCTTCAACTCCTTGACAAGCTAGTCTCAGTAGCGTTGTCTCTTGATCTTTTCCCACTCATTGAGGAGTCTCACTTTGACAAAAATGATTTTGTCAAGATGTCCCTTGAGTGGTTCCCTTTTTTTGAGGGGCTTCACTTAGATGAGTCGGTCTATGTTGAACCCTTCTAAGATGAATCAGTTTTTATTGAGCTCATTATGCTATCACATGTCATTATTTGTCAAAAAAATTGCATTCAATAGAACATTATCAAAATAACCATATCAGATGAAGAATCAATATTAGAGCCGGGTTCCATTTTTGAACTAACATTAGATTTAGCATCAAAATAAAATCAACATTAGTTTTGACATTGGATTCAAAGTCCCTTGCTTTGAAATTAGAGTCAGAAATAGATTATAATAGTGGTTATTACAATATTGGTTATAATTACCTTGCAGATCAATTTGAATATATTTGCGATCCTTCTAGATTTTTTAAATATGATTACTTCAGTATCAACACAAGTTCCCCTAGTATCTTCTATGAGGGTTATATTACCTTTCACCTTCCCATTATTACCACCCAACATAGCCACATTATTGACATTCCACCTCCTACCATTGTCGATTGGGATCGACAGAATCATACTTTGTTAAACTACATCTATGGTGATATAGTAGTTGAAGAAGAACAAGGAGGTCAAAACCACATTCATTTAGAAAAAGAATAATCTCTTAGTGAAACCTTTTTGGAGGCACTAGGAGATAAGCAAAGATCAAACTCAACATCTTCTAGTGAAACTTTTTTAGAAGCCCTAAAAGAAAATCAAATTCAAATGTTAACATCTATTTGTGAAACCTTAGAGGTGCTATGGGATGATTACAACAAATTCATTGATGAAAACCTCATCAATGCACCAATAGCTGAGCACAAAATTTCTTCATTATTTACTGAATATAATATCAAAGATCACATCAAAATAGCTTCTAATCTACAACATAATCAAATGGTAACTACTCTCAAGATCAAGTAATAGAATAATCTGATGGTCCTATCGAGATCATTTTCAGAGGTCTTTATCCCCACCACAACCAAAATTATGTCAAATTTGGCATAATCAACATTACGTGTGACTAAAATTCATAATCTCTATTTGTTTCCCCCCATTATACATTCCATTATCACCCACCTATTTATTACCCACTTATCTCATTTATCTTACCATTATTTACCATCACTGATAGCACTTTTCTTTATCAAGGTTATAATGATATCTTATCTCAACATTTGAAGGAAGTAGAATAACAATATATGAAGATCATGAACACATTATTGAGATCCAGATCAGCAACAAGTTCTTAACAGAGCATTTGTTTTGAAAGGGTGTTGGATAGCAACTTATATTAGTTGATCATTTTTTGTTGTCTCACATATTGACTAGGATGTGCATCTCCCTATCAACAAGAGAAACAAAACTAGAGATCCATGATCCATGCCATTTGAACTACATTGACTTGAGGTCCTTCAAGAATATGTAGGTAGTGATTAATTTTTATTGAGGTCAACTCAGTCACCCTTTTCCCATGCTTTCACCATTTTGTGAGCAATCTAATCTAGTCATCACTTGGGGGAAATTTTTTTGCCACTATATCCAATTTTATTCTGATCATTTTGTTATACCATTTCCATTCCTATCTAGACCAAAGCCTATTTTTAGTCATCCCACCTAATCCTATTTTGATCTTGGTTCATTTGGTTCTTCTTACACATTTTCGTGGGGGAATTCTAATCAAGTTTCAACAATCAATATAATCTATGTTTACAATGACAGTCTATGAAAGTAGTGTGATAGTTGATTTGGTAAGATATCTTTCATTTTTCATCCTATATCAAGCTTGTTTATGTGAGCCTAATTATAACCACCTATGGGCAAATTAGTGTTTCACTAGTCTTGTTATTAATTATAATAGCCTATGGGAAAATTAGTATCATTAACCTATGCCAATGTATCTTAGTTATATCCATTTATGGGAAAACTAAGGGTGACACTTGTTTACCATACATTTTTGCATCACCTATTTTCATTTTGACTAGCCATTTGCTAGATTGGAGAACTTGTTGGGACCTAGTTGGTTTTTTTCCCTACCTTTTATGTGGATGGAATTACTATAAATTGAGGTCATTTTAGGACTATATAGGTTATTTTAAATTCATGTTGAGGTCACCTTAGTCCCCCTTTCCATATGCTCTCACTATTTTGTGAGCAATCAAGAACCTCGCTCTTACTGATTTATGAGCATGGGTCATTGCAACCAGCTTAGCTATCTTATTAGAACCTCTACTCTCAGGACATGCATCTCCTTGACTAGATGGTTCCACCTTGTGCAAATTTTATCCCAAAAACATTGGAAATACTTTTAAAATACCATAAATATTAGAACATGATCCACAAAAGAATAAAAATATTATCTCATGCTTCTATATGTTTGTACATTCATGTTTCACCATTCCATGCTCTCACCATTTTATGAGAAACTATTAAATTTGAACGCTCTCATAATTTTATGAGAAATTATTAGGTTTGAACTCTCTTTCCATTTATCAAGCATAAAAACACTAGTTCATTTTATCTTATCCCACGCACTTGTCATTTTACAAGATCATTCTTTCTCATCCCATCAGCTTCTTCCATTTATTCTATAACAATTAATCATGTTGGTCTAATCATCATTTTTCTTCTATCCCTTTTCTTGAGAGAACTACATTTGGCATGAATTTCATGTTGGAACATGCATCTATAGAACTATGTAGGTAGCATCCACTTGTTTTATACATCTGAAGTCAACTTGGCCAACCCCTTCCTTTTCTTCTATTTCCCCATTTCTTCTGTCATTGTTCTTCTTTCATTAAGGAACAATTATCGTGTCATTGTTATTTGTTATGATGTGGTGGAAAGTAACACCTCTACCATACATGCATGAACATTTGTCTTTAAACTTCACTAACATGGTTTTTATTTGTGTGTACTTATTTGAGTTTTCTTGGTGTTTTGTTGTGATTTTTCACCTCTCCTTTTATTTTTTCTCTTCTATTTCTTACTTCTTGTCTCATCTTAGTCTTATTTTTCTATTTCTTTTTATCTTTCTCTTTTGTATTCAATAATGCCTCAATGGTCCACATGGATTTTGATTATTCATATCTTGGTCTCATGTCATTAAGATGTTCTTGCCTTTTATTTTTTAAACATTTTTATTCCTACTTCAGATCATATATTTATTTCAATCTAGGTTCATGTATGTTTATCTTTTTCTTTGTATTTGCTTTTTTGTTTAAATGTAAATCACTGTAACTCTGGTTTTGTTCATTATTTCACCATTATCCTTAGTTATATATATTCACATTTAAATTGGCTCAATGTAATTGGAATCTTATGTCATTCTAAGTTATTCATACTTATGATGCCTAATTTATTTTTGCTATAACAAGCACTTTGTGCTCAAGTCTCAACGTCTTAACGTCAACATCAGCTCTAATGAATGATTCTCAAGAACAGTCTACAAAACTTAGGCTCATTATACAGAATTGGGCTTTTAGGTAATATGCATTTTAGTACTCAATTTTATGCTTGGATGTGTATCTCTTTGAATACATTGTGAGTTTAATCAATTCTCAAGAACACTCCATAAAACCTAGGCTCATGATATAGACTTAGGCTTCTAGGTAACATGCATTACAGGCCTCTTTGTCTATGCTTAGACGTGCATATATTTGCATACATTTGATATCTAATCAATTTTTGGTCATTTTTCATCATTCTTCATTCCATTCTCTCCCACACTTGGGTGAACTACATTATCTTGAAGTTCATGTTGGAACATGAGTCCATGGAACTATGTAAAAAGTGCTTAATTTATATTGAGGTCATCTCAGCTATCTCCATTCTTATTTTCATCTCTCTCATCAATTTTTGCATTCTCATATGCTTGGCTTTATATGGATTTCTAAGACATTATCCCATTGTATATATATTTGTACCCGCTCGCTTTAACCTATCTTTTTCATTATATCCTTATGTTATTTTGCTTACAATTGCCCATATTGGGGCACAACATCGAAACCACATCTAATCAAATCAGCTCTATAGGGGAAAATCATTATTTATTTTTTTATCAATGATCAATATTTTCCTTACTAGGGCAAAACTATTTTATCATGATTAAATCTGCTCTATTGGAGTACTTATTATCTTCTCTTTGGAGACCCCATTCTAGTGGTGCTTCCCTTCCTCAAGCAAAATTTTCTCCTTTTTCCTCTAATTCCAATCTCTCCACATTAAATCCCATGATGGAAATATTTTAGTGTGCAACTTATCTTGAGAATGATCAATGTTGTAAGTGCACAGCTTATACTCTCAAATTAGGTACGTTTACCATATGTCCCTTACATTTATGGATTATATATTTCCCATTCCCCCCATATTTTGGGCCTATTATACCTTTCATTATATTTTGATCATTGATGATAATAAAGTGTGAAATCATTACCTCATCTGGATGTGATCTATTCCA
The DNA here is from genome assembly GCA_037957365.1 of Torreya grandis. Taxonomy (NCBI): domain Eukaryota; kingdom Viridiplantae; phylum Streptophyta; class Pinopsida; order Cupressales; family Taxaceae; genus Torreya; species Torreya grandis. Next base: position 5,675,040 of record JARHVA010000104.1, read on the forward strand.
TGGGTTAATCTCTCACTTTCTCTTTTCGAGAGTCTATCCTTCTCTTTCATCCTAGTATGTCCTCTCGAGGGGGCATCATGGGTCTATTCTAATTTCTTCTTGACAACTCTTTTCTTTGAAAATATGTTGCCTCACTTAAATGTCTCACTACACTTTCTCAAATAGGGGCAAAATGTATACATCCAATTCCTAACACCATTTGTGTTAAAATTGTCAATTTTAATCGAATTGCACTCAAATGAACATTTTAGGTCAAAATCTATAAAATGCCCTAAATGGTTCAAACTTGTCACTTACAAGTGCCAGTTTAGTTTAATGTATCCCTAAATAGGGCAATGCATTTTATGGACTGCTAAATTTAATCAGATCATTTCGAGTCAAAATGACAATTTTGTCATTTAGTGCTCTAGATCACTCTTTTCTTCTAATTCATTGGTAAACATCACGTACCTTTATTATTTAGTGTTAACAACATCTTAAATGAGAATACTAGTCCAACGCATCTAACATCACCTTCCAGTTCCTCTCCAATCAAATTATGACCTAGTAATATGACTTTCTAACCATTTTGATTAATTGAGAGCCAATTTTCAAATAATTACATAAATGTTGATTAACCTTGTTTAAGGCTAATTAATCCAAATCAAGAGCTTAAGTGGATTTTCCATGAGAGTTGTTGAATATTTATTTTTAAAAATTGATTCTTATTATTTGCATCACCAGGTGACATCATTTCTTGGGAAGACATCCCTAGGCCATAAATGCCAAATATCAGGATTATGGGTCACCCATGCCTAGTTAATGCCTCCCATGCCTCTTCAATGCCCCTTATTCCAAGGTCATGATGAAGATAATTATGGATTTAATTCCAAATATTAGGATTATCTTTAACCACACATCTTCATCTCAAGATGGAGGTTCAAGTTGATCCTAACCAATCTCAAAAATCTATAAATAGAGAGGCCATGAACATTATTTCTAAGCTATTTTGGTACAAGTTTATTATGCTCAAATATCTTCAAAGTTTTAATATTTCAAGGTTATAATGCTAAATTATTTCCACAAAGCTTCATTTATAGGCTAGTTTAGTGATTTACAATCAAGAGCCTAGGTTTTATGGAGTGTTCTTGAGGTATTGGAGGAGCTTACCACCATTGTTGACAAAGACAAGGATGCTTGATCAAGGGAGAACATGTTTTTTAGCTACATGGGAATGGTGAATCCATTTGGGAAGGTAATATGGTGTTGTTTTCTTTCATTTATTTCTTGTTATTCTTTGTAATTCCCATAGGAATAGATAGGCTTGGTTAGTTAGTTCTTTATGCATTTTTCATTATTTATGGACTAATGCTTGACTAACTTGCTTTATAATCATCTCTACATCTAGGAGAAGGTTTTGTAGATAGTAAGTGGTGGTATAAGGGACAACAATTCTACAAAGCACCAATAGTCTTACCACCCCTTTCTCAGTGCACCCTTTAAGGTATGTACTCAAAGAAGTTAAGACTTGATGAGTTCCTACAAGAGATAAATCATCAGTAATTGATAAAGTTTGAAAATATTATGTGTATACATATGACCCACTCAAAGTTCATCACATGTCACTCAAGTGTAATAGGAAATAATGCTTCAAGAAAAGAACATAATAACACATAATATTAAAGCTAAATAAATTATAGTATTTTAAAGCATAAAATAACTGAAAGTAAATAACTAAAATAAAATTAATGTATGTGTACCTTGACTTACCTTTATCTTGCGATGGTTATCTATTGTGTTTGTAGTTTTTATTTTGGAGGGTGAAAAGAGTAATTTAGACAAACCCAAGGATACAAAACTAAAAACCAAAAACAAACAAATGTAGGAAAGCCAAGATAAATGAAATGGTGTAGGCATGATGTACTTGGTAATCTGGTAAGCTAGGGTGACAAATGCTACGTTAAGACCAAATGACCAAGTCAAATTTAGGGTAAATTTGGAAACCAAAAATCTAAGGCTACCAAATGACCAAAATACTCAAAAAAAGTAAACCTTAAGTAAGAAAGGTAAATAAACCAAGTCAAACTAAGGATACAATTGAAAATAGTAATCAACTATCAATGTGAAGGTAGTAATGATCCTTACTTAAACATAGATGGACAAGAAATGGTAAAATAATATTCATGAATGAGAAGTAACAATCCTTACTCAATCATGAATGGAAAAGTGCATAGAAGGGAAAAAACATTGGTGAGTGAGAAGTAATAATCTAACCTCACTCAATAATGGAAAAAGCACTAAAAATAGAAATGGATGTAATTGTCTAAAAAAGGGGGAGTACAACAAAAATATAAAAATGGATGCAGTTTTCCAAAAAAAGAGGTAAAACAAATGGAAATTTTAAAAGTAATTTTAGAAATGTAAATCAATGGTATAAATAAAGTAATCCATAGTCACTCAATCATGTTGTTTTATTCTAAGAATAGATAGAACCAAAACAAAGTAGTGTTATCATGTTGTTAATATATGAATAAGAGAGAATATAGAAAGGGGAAATAGATTTAGAATCAAACTTACCTATCAAGGGGGGAAATGAAATGGGTGGTGGGGAAATCAAGGTAGATAAAATAGTTATCAAAGTCAAGACACTAAAATTAGGTTTATCATAATAAGAAGAATTTTGACATTAAGAACTCTGAAGAATGTTTCCTAACTACACAAGTCTTAGGTCACCAAATTAAGTATGAATATCATCCCATGAAGGTTATATGTATGAAAATTAAAATAAACTTAACTTCCCACAACATGTTCCCCATTTCTTAGGACCCATTATAGAGTTGTCAATATACTATGAAAATTAGGTACTTACATGAGAAAGTAGGTAGCATCATAGATATTTTTAAATTATATTATCCTAATCTACTAGCCTACCTCACCCCAATGGACCTCAGATATATCATGAGGCCAAATATGGAGTTTGAGATGCAACTAAATATAGGAGATGTTCTATGAATCACATCTTTTTGTGTGATTTTGAATATTGACTTTGTATATTACCTTTTTAACATTTTATTTTTGTTTTAAATGATTTATATTTAAATTTTGATATCTTTTTTTATTCCTCCTCCATACAGTTTTAGAGAATCAAACATGGGTGCTAAAAATGACTATCATTTGAAAACTTGGGACCTAGTTTCTAAGAAAGAGAACTTAGAGAGCATGGTGTCCAAGCGTCTTGTTTATTCATGTGAAATAAAAGTTCTATCTTGACTTTGACCTTATTTTATCCAAAGTGGAATGAAAATAAAGGAAATTAATAGAAAAAGAACATGAAATAATATGAATTACTTCAAATCACAAAAAAATGTTGACAAAGGTGAAAAAGGATACAATGATAGGTAAGTATGATTCCTTATCATAAGAATGTATATAAGTTTAGGGAAACATGCTAGTATAATTTGTTATGCAAGTTGCACGTATAAAAGAGATAAAAACTAAAGCTGAGAATATGGAATATAAATTGGTAACCATTTATTATCATTCTATAAAAGAAACACTTAGTAGAACAAAAGGTGTTTTGAAATAAAATGGTGATTTTATGAGGAGATCTTGGTCCTATCCATGGTATTACATTGTAACTCATAAAAGAGAAACCCAATAGGGTGCAATAAAGGCAAAAATGATAGTTGTGAGGAGGGATTGGTCCTATCCATGGTATTACACTACAACTCACAAAAGAAAAAACCAAGAGGGTACAAAAATAATTTGGAAAATAAAAATCTTGATAGAGGTGAAAGGAATTCATGAGGAAGATCAGGTCCTATCCATGGTATTAAAATGTAAATCATGAGAAAAAGAAACTAAAGGACCAAGGAAAGGAACTAAGGTTTGTTGAAAGAGAAATTACTGTAGAGGGTGAGACCCATGAATAAATCCTACAAAAAATTGTTAGTAAGATAACATATAGAAATATTATAATAAGGGAAATATCAAAGCAAAGTATTTATTTAAAAATTGTGCATTGGTGAGCACTTTGAAAACATGACCTTCATTGGTTTAGAGGTGATAGATACTAGGACCAGGAATATATTTCACTATATAAAGGCCCCACCATTTTGGGGAATATTTTTCTTCTTTATCATGGATATACTATAATTTAAGGATTAGATCACCAACATTAAAATTATGGACTTTAACCTTTTTTTTATATTACTTGGAGATACAAGCCTTGTATTGGTGATTATGTTGCAGAAAGGCTAGATGGTGTTCATTGAGAAAATCATAGGCATGAAAGAAATCTTCACATAGTTATTCTTCAAGAATGAAACCATGAATATATATACAAAATGAGGGAAGCTAAACTTATAATGTTAAGATAGACTTAGAACTAAAGACTAGCGAGAATGGTGTTACCCCAGTGGTAGTATGAATGCTAATAATATAGGCCAAAAGTGTGGGATATAAATAAAGATGATAATCTATGTGGGTTTCAAAAATGGTTTTTTGAGGGATTTTATTTATGATTTTATTGATAATTTTATTAGTGGTCTTAGCTTTTCCATTACAATGTGGATGATAGGGTGTGGAAAATTTATGGGATATTTTAAATTTAGCACATAACTGCTTCACATCCTTATTTTTGAAATTACTTCCATTATCATAAATAATAGTATGGGGTACTCCAAAATGACAAATAATTTGGTTAAGGATGAATTTGGAAATTATATTTCTTGTGACATTGATGAGAGACATGGATTTTACCAATTTGGTAAAATATTTAGTAGTCGTGATGATAAAAGCATGCCCATCTTGTGACCAAGGTAGTTTATCAATGAGATCTAATCCCCACATGAAAAATGGCCAAGGAAATTTCATAGTTTGGAGCTCAGTTTTTGGTGAATGGATTATATCATCATGGAGTTGGAAAGGACTACACCTTTTATCAAAATTGATAGCACATTTTTTGAGAGTAGGCCAAAAGTATTCTATACACAGCCATTTTCATGTTGTATCATGCCTGTTATAGTGACCATCATAAATTCCCCCATGTGTTTTTTCAAGGAGAATGGGGACCTCTTATTTCATTACACAATTGAGTAGGTTACCTTATGCATTGTGATAATAAAAGGTGTTGTATCGAAAGACATATAAAAAATCTTAATTGTGAATTCTAGTATTTTCATGAGAATCCATGCCTGGAGGATAAGTTTGATGTTTGAGGAATTTGATAATGTTGTTATATCATGGGATCTATCAAATAATGATAGTCTAGATATGATAGATAAATGATTCTTATGGTTGGATAAAAGGTGGGGGTTGGATAGAAGGTGGGTAATTTCTTATTTAAATAAGAAATTAGGAATCACTAAGAACTTGGTGTAGATGAAATAAAGATGCTAAAGAAGTAATAGAGTCGGCGATATAGTTATTATCTCTTGGAATGGTCTCGATGGTAAAAGAAGTGAACTCTTTGGTGAGGGTAGTGGCCATTTGATGATAAGTGATAATATTTTCACTTTTACATTGGTGATCACCATTAACCTACCGATGGATGATTTAGGAGTCACCCAAAGCATGTAGATATGGAATATCTAAATCAAGTGTTACTCTCATGCTTAAGGTTAATGCTTCATATTATGCCATGTTATTAGTGACATAAAAAGTGAGCTAGAATGACTAAGGAATTATTTTACCATGAGGACTAGTTAGAATACGACCTGCCCCAACTCTTTGGAGAAATTTGGTGCCATCAAAATGTAGGGTCTAGGTGTCTTCATGCAAATCAATGTTGATTTCAAGAAGTTATTCTATAACTACTTTAAATTTATTAGTATCTAGAAGGGCATAGGTATCTTATTGATAACTTAATTCTAGATTAGTAGTGAAGTTATTAAAGTAATATTTAAGAGAGATATCTTGATTGAGACCTTTAATATAGTAAATGTTATCATCAGGTATATTATATTGAAGATGGTTGGTATCAGGTATGGGTGATACTAAAAATTAGTTGATAATGACTTTCCCTTTGATAGATTTTTGTGTGATGATGCAAAGGTAAAATTCCATTAATAAAACCATCCACTTGATAATTCTATCTCTAGGTAGAAAGGATTTGGAGAAAGGGTGATGAAGTGGGTTGGAATGAACTATGACGTAGGTTATTTGATAGAGCATGTAGTGACAAAGATTTTCATCTATAAAATAGATAGAGAGGAAATCATGTTCTACTTTGGTATAGCTTTTTTCATAATTGATGAGGCCTCAACTAATATAGTAGATAGCATACTTTCTTCCAGTATCATCTTATTGGGTAAGCATTACCCCAACTGATACAGGTGTAGAATAAGTGTACAAACTTAAAGGATGATCATTGGAAGGTGGACAAAGGGTAGGTAGATAAATCAATGATTTTTTCATGTTTTTAAATGCCTTCTAACAAGGATCAATCCATTTTAAATCATTTCCTTTATTAAGAAGAGAATTAATAGAATATATGTGATAAGTCATTTTGGGGACAAATCATTGGATTACCCCAAACTTTCCAAAATAAGTAAAAATGTCTAGAAAGGAGTGAGGAATAGGCATGTTGACTATAAAATTAATTTTAGTAATATTGACATTAATACCATGAAAAGAGACTAAGAATCCTATAAATTTACCATATGTAACACCAAAAACATATTTGTAGGAGTTAAGTCTAACTTTTTACTTGATGAGTCAATCAAAGATAATGGCTAGATCAAATAGATGGGTTTTAAAACTTTTAGATTTAGAAATGAGATCATCCACATAGGTTTCCATAATATTATGTATAAGGTCATGAACAATGTGGGTCATATCCCATTAATAGGTAGCTCTAGAATTTTCAAGGCTAAAGGGCATAATAGGTGCCCCATTATATGGTGAATATTGTCTTGCATTGGTCTTCGAGGGTAATATAGATTTAATTATATCCCAAAAAACAATCCATGAGGGAAAACCTTTTATATCTAATAGTGGAATATGTGATGGCATATATCGAAGGCAATGGGAAATTATCCTAAAGACAAATGAGGTTGAGATTACAAAAGTCAATGTAGTTGAAAATAATCATGATAACCTTTTTAATGAATGCAGACAATGTTTGACACCCATTCAAAATAGTCCATAGGTTTTAAAAACTTGGAATTTAATATTTTAATAATTTCTTTATGGCATATGGTACAAAATTTAGGGTGAAATATTTTCTATTTTTTTGGAATGGATTAGGCATCAAGCTATTTTATTATGTTGTGCACCATGATGTTAGGATCAATACCAGGCATGTCCTCATATGACGAAGTGAAATTCATATGATATTTATCAAAGAATAGACTAAAGTTATCCTGCTCGATTAGCATGAGTTATCTAGAAAGTATGATGGGTCAAGGATATACAGGTGTGCCATAATCTATTATTGTGGTTTCTTTAATAAGCATAGCATTTTCATCTTGAAATGATATGGTGCATTGGGAAGAGAGGAAATGGGATTGGTTTTGGTATTGATGCTAAAACTGAATTTGTTAAAATGAAGGGCCTTTAATTTGAAATTCCCAAGTTTGTGATGTTATCAAGGAAGTTGAGGTTCTCAGGCATGGATCAATTCAAGGATGGATTCATCGCTAGGTAACATAGGTAGAGGTCTATAATATTCCCATCTACTTCAAGACTAATGATTTTTTTACCATGGTGAGTATATTCAAAATGTATATGGCATACATCTATGGCATTGGCATCAAGAGTGATCTTGGGAGTAGGTGGAACTATGGAGGAAGGTTGATTAGATTTAGTTGGATTGATAATAGGCATATATTTAGTATCATCAATGGGGAGAAGATCTAGTAGAGTAACTGGTGGGATAGGAGGTATATAAGTTTTTAGAATTTATAAATTTATAAGAGGTGAGATTTGTTCAACCACACAAGGAGTATCAATAAATGGAGAATTAATTGGAGGTACATGACCTTCAGGCTAACTCAATATCTATTGAAATAGTGTGAACATCATGGTTAAAATCATGTATTTGAGCTAATGTTTTCTGATAATGTTGAACATCCAAGTTGGGCCATAATGTATTTATCATCATAGGTGGGAAAGATATTACATGCTTGGTTCTCTAAAGGAAATTCCTAAGGTGAGACACCTAGATTGCTAAATTTACAAGGTGACATGGTAAAATGATCTTGAAATAGCTTAGCCACTCCATAATCATTACAAGTGAAATCATATTTAGTATAAGATACTTCATGTACATTATATGGAGGGAAACCAATGATATCATCGATAAGAGGTATGGTATGATCATGGGGTAATAAGGAAGGAGGAATCCACTCTGAAATGTAAGGAGGTAGCTTGGTAGTATTTCATGTTTTTTATAAATCATTTAATTCATCATCATCAAAATTAGCAAAGGGGGACCTCTAAGTCTAGATTTATATTGATGAATTTAGGTAAAGGTGCAATATTAATTTTTGGAATAGTGGGAATTTGATACTGAGATTTAGGATTGGGAAGCAAAATATTTCATGGGTTAGGATTAAACTAATGCTTGTACCATTTTCTATTAAGAATAAACTTGATACATTAACTTTTGGAAGATTTAATATCCCTCAAGTGATGAGTCCATAAGCATCTTAGGAGTATATTATACGATAATGGTAAATCAATAACCATAAACTTAGTACATATAGTTTTGGGTCCAATAGTAAGAGTGATACAAATAAAACCAAGTGGATTTTGATTGGTCATGTTGAATCCATGACATGTTAAATGAGTTTTCTTGAGATGATCTTTAATATACCCAAGTTATTAAATGAGCCAAAAATATGTCACATTAATTCCTAACCCTTCATCTACTAGTATTTTGTGAATGAGGGTGGTATTAATGGCTATTTTGATAAAGGTAGGTGGATCATCGACTCAAAAGATAATTTAATAATTGATCATATCTTCTTCAAGGAACTCTATAGAAGGTTTTGAAGAAGTAAAAATAGTTTCAATGGTATGAACTTTTGTTGGTTGAGGCTTGTGATAAGGTTGTTCCTCATTTAAGGAAGATGGTTCTTCAATTTGTTATAGTTGTTGCATTATGAATTTATGATGATATGGAGAAGTGAGAACTAAATCCATGAGAGGAAATTTTCAAGGCATTGATTTAAGCTCCTATAAGAAATTCTAATGAGTTTTGGAAGAGGAAGAACTAGAATGAGGATTGGAAGGTAAAATATGTTTAGTAGGAAGAGAAGTAGTTGGAGGTTCAAATTGAGGATGTGGTTCCTCATTGATTTATGAAGGTAAGTTAGTGGTGTTAGTGTCTTTAAGAAATTGATCTTATAAATAAGGCTTATTTGGTTTGGTGATGGGATCTTTTTGGGTTGGTTTACATTAATAATTGACCATAGCCACATTCATGTATTGGGATTTGGTATAGTATTTATCATAATTGGCATCAATCACAAAAATATATTTGTTTGATTGTTAAGGGTTAGATGTAGATAAAGTTTTTGGATTTTTAGAGGAATAAGATTTAGAAGCTTGCTACTTTTGAGAAGCATGAACACAATCATGATGATGGATTTTAATCATGGCATCATGATTGAATTAATCACCTAACATAAAATAAATTGCAAATTTTGTAATCCCCCAACATGTTTCATGGGAACGACCTATATCAACTTGAAACCAACAAAATTTATTAGGATCATACCATTTAGTAAGTTATTAGGATACATGAATAGTTTACAAGGTGATTAAAATTATTTTATTTGTTTCATGATTAATAGCATATGGGAAAGTTGGAAAATTTGCACTTTGGCTACTCCTAGTTTGGGTTGAGGAGGATTATTGGTTATTTCATTGGATGAATTTTGGAAATATCCATGGATGGTTTTAGTGTTAATTTTAAATTATATCATTAGGAATTTTTTATGCTTAGCTTGGACAAGAGCATATTTTAAAGTTTAGAGAGCAAAATTTTGAACTCTTGTACTAGAGTGAAGGTGTTAAAGCCATTATGAAAAGTTTGAACAATTTGTCATTAGTCATGTTGTGATTATCCTTGTGATCCAAATATTTCCATAATTTTATAAAGTCATGAGTTGATTTGGTAGTGGATTATTTAGCATTGATGAAATTACTAAGACAATTTTTGGGAAGATCATTATGTTGGAATTATTTAACTAAAAGATTAACTAAATCCTCAAGTTGACATATATAGTGTTAGGGAAGTTAGTTATATCATTCTAATACATCATCAATGAAGGTTTTAACTAAAAGTTTAGTAGTGGTGAAGGTATTAGTTTAGATCCACTCTTTATAAAGATTATCAAATGCCTTGAGAAAAGATGTAGGGTCTTTAGTCCCATCATATTTAATAGTTGGAAATATATTACCAATATTAATAGATATATTGAAAAGGGATAAAGACTCATTTCAAATGTGTTAAAGCATCTTATTATGCCTAATAGTTTTGACAATAACATTTTCCATGTTATCTTTAAAAGGTGGAAGGATAAAATTTTGATTATTTTGAGGAAGAATAACAGGGAGTTGATTATCCATGTTTATCAAATGATGTTGAAGTTGCTTCATTTGGGAGGTGTTAGATGTTTGAATGATGTTTATTTATTGCACTATCTATGTAAGAATTTTATTTTTATCAATTGGTGGGTTGGTGTTGGGAGGATGATTCCCAAAATTATTATTAGGGGGAGGGTTACTAGGTGGTGGATTGATAGGAGACAGTTTTTTGGTACTAAGAAAGTTTCTTGTGGGGTTAGTTTTTAGTGTTGTGTAAATTGCCCCCATAATATGGTAAGATGTCTAAAGCTAGGAATTATCTTTAAAAATATGAAAAGGATCTAATCCACTAATCTCATATATTGGAGTAATTTGAACCATGTTACAATCAAAATATGAGGGATGAGAAAATGTGCTCCAAGAGTGAGTATCCTCTTGGGTAGTAAAGGTAAGAAGGAAATAACATCCAATATAGTGTCTAAATGTATCCAGGTTATCCAAAAAGATTCTGATAAGAGATTTTATGATGTTTGAGGGTAGAATCTAAAATTTGGAAGCAATGATAAAAAAATAGGGATAGAGTTGGCCAAACATAGATAAATATCAACCAATGGGTACATAGTCAACTAGGTTGATAGAGTCTACGAAAAAGGTCCACAAAATAAGATGTAAAAGATAGAGTCAAAATATTTGACTATGTTCTATAGATGATAAAATTGAAATAAGCTAAAATGATACACAATCATATGAGTTAATTATGTACTAAATATGATAAAATTGAATATATGAGAAAGATACACAATTAGATAGGTTGATTGTGTCCTTTAAAACATGGGAACTAAATAGGCTAAAAAATATGCATAATCAAATAAGGTAACTATGTACTAAACAACAAAATCAATACTTTGTAAGAGACTATGTCAACAAGGATGATAATGTTCTAAAAATAGATTAAAAAAATTAAGATAATATGTAACTAAATAAAATGAATCACAAAAATAATGATATCCATGTTATTGATTTAGTTGGAACACATAGCACAAACCTTGCACTAATGTTGGATAGTGCAAGTTTTGTAATTAAAAAATAATGATAAAAAAAAGTAACAACTTGAATGTAAATGCTAACTAATTGGTAATTACTTAATTTTGTTAAGTTATAATAAATTTCAAAATTAATTTGATGGGGAGTTGGCTAAAAGAATGAACTAGAAAGCAATCTATGGATAATTTTAAGTAGTTTAGGCTGAAAGAGATTTGTATTGGTGATAGTATTGGCTTGGTATTGGGGCCTATCCCTTCACTTCACAATCTCATAGAAATAAGGGTGTCAAGTGATTTGATACTATATACCATAAACCACATGTTTATACTTGGATAGAAAACCAAGTTGACCTCCCCCTTAGTGATGAAATCCAAGTAGGCAGACCTTGAGAAGAAAAATGTTTAATAGTTTTTTGTGTAAAGTGATTTGGAAGTGTGTGAAAAAAATAAAAATAGTGTGACTAAATTGGTAAATTTAAAAGGCACATAATTAATCTATGTTTTTTACTCTAAGCATGCAAACAAATGAAATGAAAAGTGAACTAATTACTATCAAAATAGGTTAATTCCTTTGACTATGAAGAGTACATATTTGGTTTAGGTGACACTATATTCAAACAATATAGAATAAACTCAATAGGGTTGTTACTAGTTTACAGAAGCAAGATCTAAAAAAATATATTCAAATAGGTTGACTTATATTCTAGAGGGAATATAGGCTATAGAACTATGTCGAGCTAGTTGACCCAATTTATTGTAGGGTTGTAGTTTTATAAACTACAAATTTATGAGAAAAATATTGTTACTAAAAAACTAAAATGATAGAGAAGGTAAAAATGGACATTGGTGGTATTGAATATGTTTAGATTGAAAATTTGATGTTGCATTACTCAAGTTTTTATTTTGATATTTTATGAACAGAGTCGACTGGGTTGATAGAGTTTGCAAAACCTATATGCTAAAAAAGAATATGCAAACAAAGTTGATTGGTTGGATTATGTTTGAAAACTTGTATGCTAAAAGAGAACTATGAATAGAGTTGAATAGATCAACTATGTATGCAATCCTATAACTTAATAAGAATATTATGTTGAGTTGATCAATCCAATCATCTATATTTAGAGAAAACCTACATAGACATAACAGTTAATTTGGGACAACTATGTGTTAAACATATGCATATATTATTAGAACTGTATCAATAGGTTCAATAAAATATTTAAAAAATGAAAATATATAATATGATGATAAAATAAATGTATAAAATAAAACATACAAGTGTTTGATTCACTTCAGGGTTACCAAAATGTATACAAAAAAAAATGCACCTAACCTATTAATCAATCCTATCTCAAAGAAGATAAATCCTACTTACACTTACATTTGTTGATACATTAGATATTTGGAGTCATGACCAAGATGGATCTGTTAGACCTAACTAAAGATATCTTACCATAATAACATCACTAGATAGGGTTACAAAGCCTCTAGTCAATCAAAACTATGAAATAACCCTAGTTAGGTCTTATTTGTTCATATTCACTAAGTAAATGACAAGTAAAATAAAATTTAATCTAGTGCTCACCAAAACTTGTGGCATAAATTGGGGGTTAATAAACATAAAAATTAAACATGTAAAAAATAATTCTAATTAAGTTATGTGCAAATATAACCCTAGGGCATGGAGAGAGTAATATATTTAAAATACATTACTTATGCTACTTTTATCTACTAAAATAAAGGAATAAGGTTAGAGATACTTACCTTGAATATTAACATGTAGAGACTCAATATCTCCCTTAGCCAAAATTACGTTGCAAGAGGTTGTTGTGGTTTATAAGGATCACTGAGATAGGCCTAAGCGTCCAAAACTTTTCCACAAGACAAGATTATTCTCCAAGTATAAAACCTAAGAAATAACTTCTCAAGGTCAAAGAGCACATTGTAAAGAAGTGCAAATGAATAATTAACTCTATTGTCTCTCTAATAAATGGCAAAATGAATGTGTATATATAGTTGAATCTAACCTTAAACTTTTTTGAAAGTTTAGCTGATAGGGTTAGCTCAATTCAAAATTGTATCATTATTTTATAAAAACAAGTTAGGTCCTAGTTTATGTTGGCCAAGGTTAACCTAGACCTGTAACGTGAAAATGTCAATTAAAATATAGAGTTATCCCAAGCTGACATTATTCAATAAATGTCAAAAATTATTTTAGGCTTAGGTAAGGGCTAAGTAAGGTGGTGAATTACTTTGAGCAATTTGTAAGAGAGGTGTCAAACCTTAGGTAAATTTATAAGAGGAGGTTGTGTAGATATCAAGTGGTGTTATAGGGGAAAATAATATTGTGAAGCACCAATAGTTTGCTCACCCCTTTTCTAGTGCACCCTTTAAGGCATGCACTCAAAGAGATTAAGACCCAATGGGTTATTGTAAGAGATAAAGCATCAATAATTGATAAATTTAGGAAATATTATGTGTATATATAACTCATATTAGGATATTTAGTAGTCTTGCTTCCATTTCTGTTCCTAAAATAAAAATAAAAAACTAGATCCTACCTCTTATTCTTGCATTTTTTAGGTTATAGAGGTAAAATTAAAGGATTAAGATTGTATGATCCATCTAAAATACAAATCATTGAGAATAGGAATGTTTTGATTGTGAAAAATCTTATTGTGAACCCTTTGTAGAATTCTCTCAATATTTTTCATTTAATAAATCTATCTCTCATATTACTCATTATGAAGAAAAATAGAGGAATTTGATCAAATTTTGGATAACTTAGAGTTTGAGGAACCTTATGAATTTCATGTTCAATGTAAAAGACCTAAATGGGTAAAATCCCTAATTTAATATTCTAGTCTTGGTAATATTAATAAATTAACTATAAGTCAACATTCTTATCACACTTTAATGACTATGTATAAATGTGAACCTCAATATTTTGAAGAAGCTATTCAAGATGATAGATGTAATATTTCTATGAAAGCTAAGTATAATGCCTTAATTAAAAATAATAATTGGGATCTAATCCCACCTCCACCAAAAAATAATATTATTAGTTGTAGGTGGATTTATAGAATCAAATATAATTCAATTGATAAAATTTATTAATTTAAAGAAATATTAGTTGCTCATAGTAATACTCAAAAACATGTGATTGACTATGTTGAAAACTTTGCTCCTATAGCAAAAATGAGTACTGTTAAACTATTTATTATTCTTGTAGCTCAAAATGGTTAGATTATACACCAAATGGATGTCAAAAATGCATTATTGAATGGTGATTTATAATAAAAAACCTATATGAATTATCCTAAAGGTTTCACTAACCTTAAAAAAGATAATTATGTTTATAAGTTAAAAAAATCTCTATTGATTTAAAATAAGCTTTTCAAGCTTGGTATTCTAAACTCACTAGTTACTTTAAATAACTTGGTTTCTATAACTATTATTCTAATAATGATATCTTTGTAAAAATTTAAAATAGTCATATTATATTAATTATATTAATAGTATTATGTGTTGATTATCTTCTTATTACTAGAAATGTAATTAGTTTAATTCATAAATATAATAATAAACTACATCAAATGTTTGAAATAACGGATTTAAGTATTTTTCATCATTTTTTTAGGAATGATTATATTTTATAATTTAAATTCAATTGTGGTATCATAATCTCAATATGCATATAATATTCTTTATAAATTTAATATGCTTCACTGTAAACATATATATACTTCTATTAATGTTGGTGTTAAGCTTGATCCAAAACTTATATGTGACAAAGCTAACCCCACTTTTTACAACAAACTTTTTGTTATTTTGATTTATCTAACAATTACTAGGACATATATTTCATTTGTTGTAGGTGTTGATTATAGATTCATGCAGGATCCATATTTGGATCATTATAAACTAGAAAAACATATTCTTAATTATATCAAAGGAACATTAAATTCTAGTTCATTTTATTATTTCATTGATAATGTTAAATTATATAGTTATTGTGACACCGACCATGTTGGTGATATATAGATATAAAATCTACTTTTAGATATGTGTTTAAGTTTGGTGTAGGTGCTATCACATGGAGAAATAAGAAAGTAACTTATTGTTTATATCTCTTCTACTAAAGTAGAGTACATAAGTGTTATGGAAGATACTAAATAAGCCATGTAGTTATAAATTTTATTAGAAGAACTTCATTTGTATGTTTTTCAAAGTACCACCATTTTATGTGATAACCAAAGTTTTATAGCTCTGATAAAAAATCTAGTACAACACCAAATAACTAAGCATATTGAAGTTCATATACATTTTATCTGAGAGAAAGTCCTCGATAGTGATATTAATATATATATTTTTCCTTATGAATAAACAAGTGGCATATATATTCACTAAACCACTTGGTGATACTACATTTTGTTAGTTCCACACAATGATGGGTCTTTTAGATTTACCATTGAGGGCAAGTGTGCATGACAATATTTCTTTCTAATGGCCATGTGTTTCTTTCTTCTTTATATTTCTTCCATTTATAAATCATTATAATATATAAAGTTATCTTATTTTGGTAAACTTCGAGTGGACGTTTTACTTGTGTGCCCAATACATAAAATCATACTTTTTAATGAAGTTTTTTATGTTATAAAAGGCTCCAAATATGATTGGTTGATTATTCATGAGAAAATTTAAGATGTAGTCTCACGATCTACTAGCCTAAACTTACTTTGAGTATTTTACAAATTATAATAAATTTTGTTTAAAATGGTGATGTTAACATGATGAAAGTTTTGAAATCCTTAAAAAAATTATATGCCTCTTGTAATCATTATAGGTGACTCATGGAGTATAATTCCTTTATTAAGGTGATTATGGGATGCATCCCCACTTAACATTAAGGGGGAGTGTTGGAACATACAATGATTAAGTGGTGCCTTTTATAAACCCTTTAACATTTTACAATCGTTAATTAATGAAATACAAATATTTTATTTATTAACATAAGGTGATCTCATGTAAATAAATAAAATATATATTGCTATTGGGTTATTTAAGGAGATTTTGGATCCATTAGTTACAATGGTTCACCTCCACACACCATTATATAAATACATGTTACCTTTGGTAATTTACTCACTCACACACATATCATTTGAATGAATTGATTATTAAAAAATTATAATATATTTGTGTGGAAAATAATATTGTGAGAGTTATATGAAGATTTGATAGAGAGGAAGTGAGAAGAGGAAGATTTATGTGTTGGATTCAATTTTATCATATATGACTATCAACTATGGGTTTTTTACCTCTATTAGATGTTTTCCCACTGATATCTATGTCAACCTTTGATATGTGTATATTTTGATACTGCATTCACATGTATATATCTATCTGTGTATCTATACATTACATATTTAACATGTATATTCCATGTTTTTACATTATTATGCTTGATCATGAGATGGAAATACTATATATAAGTCATCCATTTAAGGTGGTGCACATTCTTCAACTTGATTTATGTATATAAGAATCAAATTAGTATATGATCAAAATGAATAATTATCTCTTTCCCCAAGATGTAGTAATTTCATTCCTTAATTGCTTGAATAGTAGGATAAAACTCTTTCTTGTAAGTGAAGTACCTTTACACCATGTCACTAAACAAATTGTAATGATAGGCAACTAAATGTCTATGCTACATGATAATTACATCAAGTGCATAGTTAAATGCATCGATGTTAAGTTTTTAGGAGCGTGCAATATTGGGCATTAAGAGTACATGCATTACACAGAATTGTTACTTGAGTATCTCAAAATCATGTTACTATATATGAGTCCAATAAAAATTAGATTTCATGTGTGTTATCTAGCTAAATGGCAAAGATATGTGTGAAAAACTAATGAGAACTAATAGTATAAGTTAAAAAGTACAATAAATATCATCAATTTATGATATTGCATGCATTTGGCTAATCCTATATCACTTTGATATATTTTTGGTCTACATTGATTCTTGTGTGGTCAATGATGTATCCCAACTACTAGATTTTCCAATGCCAATTGTAAACTTTTCTAATTTAGACGGTAAATTATATTGATGTAACATGTCTAAGACACATGATATATTCTATACGATCATCTAAATTCTTGTTAAATATGAATATGGAATTTAGGTAGATGATGATAAATGAATTGAGGATAGGCTAGAATATATCATCCATCAATTGCATCAAAGTGGTTAGCACATTGGTTAGGCCAAAAGGCATAACTAGTCTTTAATAAATTATTCCCTTATTTTAAAGGATATCTTATACACATCTTCAAGATGGACTGGAACCTGATGGTAACCTAGATTCAATTAAATCTTAGTGACATATTATGCACATTTGAGATGGTCCAGGAAGTTGTCAATACATTATAGTGGATACCAATTATTCACCATGATGTTTTGAGTGTGTGATAATATGTTCATAGTTTTTAGGACCCATCCGTCTTGGGTGTGAATAATATTTTACTATTGAAAGGATAAGAGATAGGCTTGATATTGACCTAATCAAGGAACTCTTGTATTTGGAAATATATTTCATCATTATTCTTAACTGATCTAAAATACAAAGGGTTGTTTGGCAAATGGGATCTAGAGACCAAATTGATATGGTGTTTTACTAAAAAGTTTGTTTGAAGGCCGTTAGTCTCTATGAATACTTCATCATGGTGCTTCATTAAATTTTTGATTTGATACTACTAAGATGTTTATTACGCATTTTGTGATACCAAAACTTATTTTTTCTTATGCACAAGTGTGTTAGGGTGAACTATGAGTAACATGAACTTCTACATGGGTGAAATTGATTTTTAAGATTTCTTGATAGATACCAAGGTGAATTTGGTCATAGACACTAAATCAAAGAGTTTAATGAAATGATATTTTACATGAACAATTAAATGTTATGCCTTGGCTTGATATGTAGCTTCATTTTCATATAAATATAGTATTCTTAACAAGATGTCACATACCTCCAAAGGTTTGATGCCACAAGTGATAGTGTTTTCCATAGGCTTAAATTTATAGTTTAAGGTGAATTATTGATTGACCTATATATACTTCCCTTACTAAAGCCATCCCAATGAGGATGGCTCGAAATGCATGACAGTAGCAAGGTTAAGGTGTTGTACAATGTATTACACTATGAAGTTATTCTTAATGCCACTATCTATAATGATATGAAGAGGAAACCTATTCACCCATAACTTGGTGTAAAATATGTGTTCACATTTATCAAATGTATTTATCATAGTGTTATTGGTACTTAAACATGTCGTATTTAGATCAGTGTCATCTTTTGGTGTGGGACCTGATGCAAACTAGGAAATAAAGGATTATTGTGTGTGGAATTCAAAGTCATAAAGGGTTTTTGATAAATTATAATGGATCCACTTATCATAAGAATTATTCTTACCTTTATCTAACATAGAATGTGTAGGATCCTTCAATTTTTGTGTAATATTATTAGGCTAATCTCTTTTTTAAGAAATTGTATGCTTTTATGTAGAAGGCTCTAATGAGGAATTTTTTAAGGGTTGACCCTTACATGTGGTTTTAGATGAAGAGGTGAGATGTTTCTTCATATTCACCATGGATTAAATCTTGGTGGCATTGTGTTAGTATTTCCCTAGAGTGTCATAATTAAATAATTCCATATTTACATAAATATAAGGTGAGAGTTTACCGATGTACTACAACAACTTATGTTATTCACTCAAGTTATCTCATACGATCACAGAGTAGCCATGGAATGTGTTGGTATAGTATTCCATTGACTAATATTTATGATGATTTAATTGTTATAACTTGATGTATTCATCCTCAAATTGATGGATAGTATAGTATTCCTCTTTAAGTGCATCGATAAAGGTCTTCTAAGAATTAGTTTTAAAAAACTATTGATCATGTTACACGTTAAATTTATCCCACTATTGAACCACTAGAATAAACATCTTAAATAATGTGAACATGATCTTAGTAAAGTTATTGACTAAGATTTTTTTTAAAAATACAAAATCTAGGTATCTAATACTTTGGCATTGAATTTACATTTGAATAAAGGGGTATCAAGATTGAATTACACTTTTAAGGGGGTCTAGAGATAAAACCTTTGTTGAGTGAAATATGGAAGAGGATCAGAAGGAATCGAGATGAGTTACATCATCAACTCATGGAATTGGCCAAACATTTTGGTGTGTTGTGCCTTTAATGCCTAAAAAATGATCCTTTAAACATTTAGGGCTACCTAAGTTGCTTACATGTGCCATCCATCTTATTTTTACTATGATATTCCTCCTAAGATATCTTATTTCTCTTATTTAAATCACATGTTTATTGGAAAAAACAATATACCAAATATAATTAATCTAATACCAATGATCTTCACTATAGGGACCCAAGTCTATGCACACAGGGGACAATTATGATTTATAAATAATGTGTATAGTAATGCAAAGTGAATTTGCACAATGAAACTTGAACAGAAAAAACCAAAACACATTCAATAGATTGAAAGTATTATACTTTAATAAATGTAACTTCTATTCACTAAGAGTGAATAAGGAAAATAATACAGTGATGTACAATTTGTGTATGATAGAGTAGATACACAAAACATGCTACTCATTATTATGATTATGCATGTAATTAATTATGGATCTTATCAACCCTCAGATAGATACATATTTATACATGAAAACACAATAATTAATTACAAAGAACATAGTTATGAGATGCTTCATCTTCCTTGTTAGATAATGGTTGAGATTCTAAGTACATGACAACTAATCATCTAACTATATTTCAATGTCAGAATTATCACTTGACAAGCCACATGATTAGATTAAGATGGAATGTGGATGTGTATAAGATATTAAAAGTATGGTCACATGAGTATGTGAGAAAGTGTTAATGAGGTGTCATGATTGCAAGCAAGCTTGGCATAGAGGAGTGCATAGGACTAAAAAATGATTTGAATTGGGTGTAAGTTTAAAAAACAAATGTGAGACTGGTGCATGATATTAAGATCAAGCTCAGTTCAAAGGAGTGTGTAGGAATAAGAAACAAGTGTGAGTGTGATATAAGAATTCAATAGATAAGTGTACACTATGTAGGAGATGCACACATATCACTATTGAAACAACTCATGTTAGAAAGACGTACTTCATAAATGCATAGATGCCATATAAGATCTTCAAGGAAATATTTTCTCACTAGAGAATTGGAGGAAAGGATAAGGTATGAACACCAACCCAAATAATATGATTAGGGAAGTTATCTCATAGACATACTAGCTCTCTTTCACTTTGGAGGAATGATTCCAATGCTAAATAATATTTTGGCTAGCTATGTAGGAAAATAAAAAACCAACGTACATATGCTAGATCTAGTATGAGGGTAAGAAGTGAGGATAGCCTAGAATGTAGGCTATAATTGGGAATCACTGATAGATGCAAACATCAATAGATGATCTATATGTGACATTATAGTAAACATGGATCTTGAAGTCAATATCCTCAAAGGATATGCTTGGCACATTGATATCCCTACCTTATGACCCCCACTACATGTTTTTTTCATGGTAAAAAAACCCACGATCGACCCATAGGAAGTATACACAATGCTGGTATCAATATAATGAGTGCAAAAAAATTATCATAATTTGACGTGATTGACCTCACTAAGGTATAAAATTACCAATATTTAATCAATATACCTTAGTGCTATGCCAAAATGTATACACATTCTTCAATAAGCACAACATTATATTTGAAAATAGAAAAGAAAAAGTGGTGATTATATTATCAAATGATCAATCCCCCCTATGGTGAGAGTGTTGAATTTGATAATTAAATCAAAAAAATTTATAATATCATGACATATGGAGTAGAGAACCTGGAACCGACTAGGGATGACATCCAAAGCTATGAAGAGGCAAAATAAAATTTTGATACCATGAACATTGATTTTGATTGGTGGGTAAAATAATACTATGAAGTTACAAACTAAAAAAGTGGTGTGGTATAATAAATACCCTAATTCAAGTTCACATTAAAGCCTTTATGCACTAACATCAAACCCTCTACAAGTAGAAAGAAGTTATGGATGTCACATGCCATATATAAAGTGAAGAGAGTTATGTATCAATAAATAAAAACTTGTATTCCCCATTATGATGGATCCATAAATACATGTACATGAGTTAGAGTCATGTGTCCCTAAGGATAAGGATCACATGGGTGATTTAGTGTATACATTAAAGAGAGAAGTTGTGTACTAGTGGGATACACACAATACAAGTATTCTAACCTAGACTAAGGTTAAAGATGCCATATTCTCTACATTTGAGCATAGTAATGAACATAAAAGGTTACCCATATATAGTGTTAACTCTAATACATGGTGTATATTTATGAATATGAATAGAAGTGGACAAGCCACACACCTTATTTCCATTAGAGCTATGGGTTTATGATTTTCACTAAACACTAAAGGCTTAGTACCATGCATGTATGTTTTAAATGAGTTTCACTAGGAATATTGTGATTGGATAGATCTAAAAGAGAAATACACCCATAAATTTTCATTTTATTTATTTGATTTGGGGCTAGTCAATCCCTTATAATTCTTTCATCACATCATCCTATAAGATGAAATTATAATAGAAGAACATGTTAGATAAATGTGTAGTAATAAGGGACTTGCCTTTCCCAAGTTATTTGCTGACCATGAGGTAAAAATGACTCTAGTGAATATGAATCATCATCATGGATGGAGTGCAATTGTGAATTCATGATTGAAAAATAGAGTTTTATTTGTAAGTGAAGGAAGAGTCCCCAAAAAGTGACCCTAGACACTTATAATTTGAAACTTATAAAGGTAAAGTAAATCAAGAAGTAATATATATACTATCTAATCAATGAAAATACTACTGCAATCCCCTAAATTCAACTAAGGTAAATATTGGCTTACAAGAAGAACCCAAGATGGCTACCATTGGTGATTTTTGGTCTGATGGAAAATTAGCACACATAGTAGAGCTACTCTAGGAATTCCAAGACATATTCTCAAGAGGCTATAAGGAGATGAAGGGACTGTATACATATTATGAAGAATTAATATCACCTTGGTTGATAGCTTAAAACCTATGAATAAATGACCATATTGGATGAACCCTAGCTTGTGTGGTAAGGTTAAGGTAGAAATCACAACATGTTTCTTGATAACATGATATAATTAGTTGAGGAGTTTGAATGGGTGAGCCTAATGGTCAATAGTACAAAAAATGATAGGTTAATATGCATATGTGTTGACTAAAAACTACTTAACATGAAATGTGTCAATGACCCTTTTCCCACCTCCTTCACTGAGGAAATTTTTAAGGGATTAAGATGTTATAAGGTTTACACCTTCACTAATGGATTTGAAGGCTATCATCAGGTGTATATTGAGGAAGAAGAAATCCTAATATCACCTTCACAACTGAATGGGTCTAATTTTACTACAATGTCATGCCATTTGGCCTGAATAATGCTCCTATTATCTTCTCATGCATCATCATAGAAGACTTCAAAGACTTTGTTCATTGATTTTTCTAAGTACACCTAGATGACTGGATAGTCTATGGGCTAATTTACACCTCATGTTTGTATAAATATTTCCACTTTTAAATATATTACAACTTGAACAAATTTATCTTTATGATGACCTTTGGTACACTACTTGTCCATGTGATTTATAAGGTAGCCATCATTCTCCAGCTAGAGGTACCCACCAATTAGTGGGAAGTGTGTTCATTATTAGGTCATACTTTATAATATCAAGAGTTCATTTATCACTATGCCAAGATTTGCATGCCACTATAATAAATTATATGAAAAAATTATCCATTCAAATAGGGTGAGGCACAAGAAGAGGAATTTGAGATAATGAATAATAAACTTACAAGTGCATCAATATTCCAGTTTCTAGATTAGATGTTCCCATTTCATGTCTATGTTGATGCATTAGGGACAATAATATATTACATTATATCTTAGACAAGTTATAACAAGATAGACCATCCCATATAATTTGATAACATGAAGCTTACAAAAATTGATTAGAATTATACAACCACTATGCGTGAGGCACTCATAATGATGTACACATTATAAAAAATTTGTCAATATATGTTTGTCACACCATTCATTTTCTTCACTAATCATGAAGACTTGAAGTAACTTTTAAACAACCGCATGCTCCATAGAAGTATTTTTTGGTGAATTATGTCATTTTAGGAATTCCAATTTGTTGTGGTTGTGAATCCTAGAAAGTAGACCTCGGGTCCTAACCAACTAACACATGTCAAGAAAACTGAAGATGCATATTACAATGAAGATGGATTCATAGATGCCAATTTATATGTAATTCAATGTGCCTTATAATATATTTATGATATTTATGCATTTTTCGCATATAATATTTCTCCTAATAGTATTTCCACTAAGAAAAAAAAACATTTGGTTATTTGCATTGCACCATATTAGCTCATTATGGGTGAACTTTAAAAGCTCAAGCATGATGAATTCATTATTCTTTTAATTTTTAAACATGAGCATGTGGGAGTGTTTCAAGAAGGATAAGAGGGAATTACCAGAGGACACTTTACTAGTGAAACCACTATACATAATATCTTAATTTTTGGCTTATATTGGCCTACCCTATTCCATGATTCCAAGGAATACACACACAAGTGTGATATATACCAATAAAATGGAAATCATAACCATCGAGATTAGATGCATCTCATGCCCATCCTATCCCAATAGCCTTTTTAAAAATAAGTTGATTTTGTAGGCCCAACTTTCAAACTATGGGAAATATTGGTATACACTATATTATCATTGACACTAATTAATATTAGTAGCACATTTGTCATGGAATAATATCATCAGTCACTATGGGTTACCTCTAAGCCTAACCAATGATCGAGCAGCCCATTTCATCAATGATACCATGTACACCCTGTTGGTTCCTAGTTGTACACCTATTTTTCGCAGCCTTACGCACTTTGAAAGAAATGGTAAGTAAGATGGAAAACCTACTAGAATATCATTATAGCCAAGGAGGGGTTTGACATTAGGAAAGGACTGAATGGAGAAAATTATTGGGAGGCACCCACAAAGGGTATGGTCAATTCCTTGCTACTTCTAGCTCTACCTAAACCAAGGTGAGAGGACCTAAGGGGTAGCTCATTCACATGGAGAGATTCTAAAATTCAATCTCTATGGGGATTATTGGCAGAAAGAAACATAAGTCTAACTAAAACACAACCAACCTTGTTGAATCCACCCGAGAAGGGTTGTCACACAAAATGAGTGAATGTTCTATGCTAGACATAAGCTACTAAAGATAGATATGAATTTTATTGAAACTTTCATTCTTAAGGATGTTTAATAACACAGGACTGAACAAGAGATTTCAATGTTGATCTTCAACGCACAAGATGCAAACACATGCTAAGTATACAATGTTTATGCATTTGTAGGAAAATAACACTTTAGATATGCAAAGGGCATGTTATATGTAGGGTAAGATAGGGTAAGACAAGATTATCAGTTAATAAAAATGAAAGTGGAGAGTTAACAAATTAGCTAAAATATATTAAACTAGATTTCTATGTCATCTTTAACATCAAATGCACTACATATTAGAAACAAATGAAATTAAACCTTGCACTAATGGTATCCTTTAGGAACCCCTTTTAATTGAATCTATGAGCCTAAAACTGCCCTTAAAAAGGATATCAACACCCTATTCCAAAATTTCAAAGCAAAAAGGATTTTACAATCTAGATATACACTCTAAATGACTACCATAAAGATGAATACATCAAATTACCAATCAACTAAGCATGTAAAATAAAGCATTGTACTTCAACAAAAAAAAGAGAATGGAAACCATGAATAGATTTCATTTATCAATTAAATATAAAATGAATACAATGTGCTCTAGGCAATATAATAGACTAAAATTATGCAAAATAATTCTATGACAAGGGTGACATGTATAACACTCTCAAATCTTGTCAATGATTTTACAATTGAAACCAATTTGGTACCAAAAGGATCACACAGAGAGAATTCTTCAAGGCTATAGCTCTTGACTCAAAAATTTAATCGACCTCTATAAAGGAATAAAACCCCTTTACTTATATAATTTAACTAAGCCTAGAATATTCCCAAAAATGCTCCATTTGGAAGATTCCTTCATGGGCCTGAAATCTATTAAACCTTATAACAAGCATCATTCCTTGGATATGTTTGTGATCATATGATGATGGAAATATTGATCCTCCACCTTGATAGAATATTTTATAGTTACCTACATGGAGGAATATCTCATAAGGGACAAAATAAAACCTTTGTCCTTTACACAATAGACAAAAATGTCCCTTTCCTATCCTCATGATTACACAAAAACTAACTAAAAATGATGTGCCACTATCAGTCTAACTACAATGGTTTCCCAGTAGGAAACAAGAAGAAAGAAGGGAGGGAAGGGAAGAAATAAGTGGTACTAGCTTAGAAAAACTAAAATATTTGCTTATGTTCTTGAGTTGATCTAGATGATATAATTATTCACCAACTTGTTTTTATACCTGGTATATCCTTCCATCATAGGGGCGAGATTCCTTTGGTTTGGGCCTGCCTAGTATTTAAATTTTACTCTATACTCCTTAAGCCAAGTGGAAATCTTCTGAAACATCATTTTTTTTCATCCAACGAGCTCCTTAATATGTTCAAAATATTTCTTAAGTGAAAACAATTTATTTATTTTATCAAAATCAAAGGACTCTTATGGTGCATCAATGAGGTTTTTAAGAGCAGTGCATATTTTCTCTTCTTCCAAATCACTTGCACCATTAAGGTTTACCATCTTCCTGAGTGCAACATCTATCTCTTTTGTTGCAGTCTTGAGGGACTACTCTTCTCCTTTCAAATCAAATATCCCATCTTTGAGCATCACCAAATGATGTTTGATTGCTAGTTGACATTCCTTGGGCTTCTTGTGATCATTGGGAGTAATGATCCTTTCTGAAATCAAAGTATATGTGCACATATTACAAAATTCATCCATTTTACATTGGACCCCCTCCCACTTCTTAATGTCCAACTCATAGAAAAATATTTGAGCATCACATTCCCTTTTATTATCCATGATGTTGTTCAAGCATTTAAATGCTAAGTGGATTATTTCTTTAGCCCTAGTGTGTATGTCTTCTAGCCATCAATTTGGCCAAAATCAAATGAATCTATTAAGAAGAGAACATGCTCTAGAGCAATATGGGTAGTTGGAGTTACTACCTTGGGCTCACTTGGTATCTTTTTCAAGTATTGTATCATAGCCTAATTTTTTACCTTTAACTCCTCCATGTTGGCCTTGTCTTTATCCATCTTATGAGCCACCATGTTCGCCAAAACCTGTAAACTATGCTTTAGCTCATTCCTTGATGCCTCACCTAGACTGTAGCTATAAATAGTGTAACTCTCAAGTGGATCATATTTTTTTAAAGCATCTAGTGGGGTTATGGCTATCTTCACATTCCTATCTCCTGTAGTAGTGAATGTGGTCCTAGAATGTGTTCTGACCTTCTTAGGGGGTTTACCCTTATATGCTTGAGTAATCTTCACTACATCGATCTTCCCAAATTTTCTAATAATGTCCTTCTTTATGACCTATTATTTGACCCAAAGAAGGGGTCTGGTATGAAATCCCATTGATGTATTAGACATATATGTAAGCCCCAAGATAGTAAAGGGTGGGTTCATTAGAGTAATTGATGTAGGAAGTGCCACAAGAATGGGCTATAGACTTAACATGAACTGCTTTATTTATTCATCAATTTCCAACTCCTCACCACCTTTGTTTTCTCTAGGTTCCCCTTCAAGGTTTGGCTATATCTTTTTTAAAACTTCAAAATCTAGACTAAATTGGTGAGATTCATTGAGAAAATTTTCAATGGAGCTCCCTTATCCTTCTATCTGACTAGAAGGGTCCACAACTACTTCACCTTCTTTATTTACTTGAGATTTTATATGGATGAGGCTATGGTGACCTCCTTATTACCTTTAGGCAACTCTTCACCAATCATGGACTCTAGACCTTTATTATGGATTGGATCATAGACCTTGATGTGAGGAAGGAGACTTCAAGGTACTTCAATTGAATCAACATTTCCTGAAGTACCTTCCTTAGCATCTTTATTTGACTGATCTAAATTCTTATTAACCTTTGCATGGGTGGGGTGCCTATTTTCAAGTTTTCTCCCCCACCTTCCTCTATACTTGCCTTCTCCTCTGGTTCTAAACTTGACACCTTTAGAGGAGAAGGGATAACTTTTGATACTTTTGGAGCTATTTGTAGTTCTTATTTCTCAACCACCACCTCAAGATCAATGGTGAATTGAGTATCTTGCTTTAGCTCTACCTTAATTCTCTCATCAGACTTATTCATTTCTTTAACTTCACCTTGACCACCTTATCTTAGTGATTAGGTGATGACATTTTCAATAAATGTCTTTATATCTGATGAGATCATCTCTTTCTATTGAGGGGCCTTAACTTGAGTGTCCACCTCAACTCCAACCTACATGACATCTTCAAAAGAGAGAGGATCATTTGAGGCCAAAATTTCTTCTTCATTACTTTTACTCTCTACTCTTGAAGGACCTTCTTCTACAAAAAAACCCATCATCGGGACCTTTACTGGGGTCTGGGGTCTTTCCCTTGGAGTCCTCTACCTAGTTTTTACTTGTGGAGGAGTGAATGCTCATTACTTCTTCATCACATATACAATGGGCCTATCTTCATCTATGTCTTCTTCATCACTCATATCTCTCAATTTCTAAGCATATGAGGATTGATCCTCTTTCCTTTTCATAGGGAGTTCCTTAGAAGGCAGGTCTTTGAATATAACCTCCTTCCTTTTTGTATGAAAACCACTTAGAGGTTTCAAAGCCATCTTGACTCTTTTCTATTTTGCTTACTCTCCTTCTTCATCACCTCCTCTCTTGCTTGAATAAATCTTTGGGGGAGGAATAATTATTATCTATTGTATTAGTAAAGCAGGTGGGACTTTATCTGGATTGACCATTGGGATGGATGCTAGGATGGTTGGTATAGTTGGGGCTCCCTCTAAAGTGATGGATATTAGGGTGGTACTGGCCAAAGTAACCTCCCCAGTAATAATATTATCCCAATTTTCAGCTAGGATTGTTAACTTTGAGAAGGATAATCCCACCTTAAACCATGATGCAAATATGGACTCCACATCAATCAGCTTGGTGAATTGAACATCACCAACCTTGAACTTTCCCTTACCCTTTGCTACTATTGGTGGAGCTGAAGGATCACCACTATAATCTGGGAGGAAAACCTTTAACTCCCAAACTTATCTGAGCTCCTAGAGGTTAGGGGTATCATATGCACCAAGATCAACCATATGTTCCTTCTACCACCTAAAGTTTCTTCCCATGATTAAAAAGGCTTTCCATGGAATGGAATAATTCTCCTTAGTAGTGAATTTCACCTATGAGATGGGTGGGGATTCAATATTGAACTGACTATACACTATAGATAGTGTCCTTTTATCATCCTCATTATCCTTTAGGATGGGATCCATATTATAGGCAATAACTTCCTACACTATTAGCCTCATATAATCTAAATTTCTAATGTACTCCTTAATGGTGCAATTAAACTAGATATCTTCAAAATGTGATTGATGTAGAATCACATTGGTCATTGTATTCACCAACCATTTGATATCATAGTTGGGCCTGGATGGCATCTTGTCAATCACATATTAGCCCATCTCCTACTCCAATCCCTTTGCTTTGGCAATAAAAGGTCATGAATAGTGTCCAATATCAACTAGAAATTTGAAGGGATTATTTATATTATTCATTAATATCATCTCATGTAGGGGCACTATCTGATGGCTCAACTCCATCACTACCAATCTATCATCCAAGTATCTCAGTAGCTTATGTGGAGACCCAGAGTAGCCATTTATCCTGATATATTATAAATGAATGTTCTAAATTGGATATACAAAGTGCCATACTTATCAATTATTTCCTTGGATGCCTTGGACATTATGTTGATTATCCTTAGAGGAAAGAATACACTCATCATGGTATTAAAGAAACAATTGTATACATTGTAGACATTTTTCTTGAAGCCATCCATAGTAATTTTTGGATAAATCTCATAAATTCTCATCCCACTAGGATTTTTGGTGAGCCCCTTGAATTTTCTATAGTACACCAAGTTATACATCAAGTAAGAAGACATATATAATGTTCTTATGACCTCTTTTTAATGGATTGCAACTTGTAGCTGCATCATCTATCTGTGTAGGTTATCGCTCAAAATGGTGGCCCATTCTAGCTTCTTTTATTGCTCCAACATGCATATTAAGATTATGAAAATCCATGGCTAAAATTTATCCATGGTGTGAATACCATAAATCTTACTTTCCATGGTGATCACATACTAGGGAAATTCCATTAATTTTGCTAGTTTCAAACTCTTACATTCTCGAGACCTTTTGCCTCTTCTTAACTAGCCAATAGGAGTTGACAATGTCCCAAATTGTCTTATCATTATTATTTACATACTCTTGTCATTCCTCTAGAGAGCATGATAATTTCAAGTGGGGGAGGAATCCCAAGCATGGTGCTAAGGGCCAAAATATTAAATGATTAAATAACTAATTGGCTTAAGTCGATGACAGTCTTGGTGTCTAGTTGGTTTATTCAGGCACACGCAATCACTAACTCTAGGTATGGGGTAGCAAAGGGGAATGATACCATAGGGGTGATATAACTCATACCAAGGTTGGAAACTATTGAAAGAGGTTTTGGCTACTACAAGACATTCAACTAGGATATGAATTCTAATCCATGAACATCTATATCCTTAATTTCATCCAAAATAGAAATAATGTTGCTCTTGATAGATGTTGAAGTAGCCACCATTTTTTCCTTGACTCTCTACTATAATACTTTGAATTTAAATAAATTTTTCACTATGATATCCCTCAAAATACCCTCAAACCTCCTCAAAGAACACAATACAAGAAGTTATAAGACCACTTACTACTAATCCAGAGGGTTGTACACAACTGAAGCTCAAAAATATATGAAGAATTTGCCGTAATCACTCTTTCATGATGCACATAGCTAGGGCACACAAATGGATCAAAGATGCAAGTAGGAGCTCTAAATGTAAAAGGTAAACATGAATGAAGGCAAATTCCTTAGTTATAATCCTTTGCATTTTTAAATTAGGGTTGTCATTAATGCTTTGAAGCATAACAACTAATTACAAACTACCCCCTTTAGTTGTTTTAAACTTATTTCAAATGTAAAAGGAGAAGGTGCAAATATTTCCTTCATGTTATGTGATCCTCTTTGAGACACGTAGATCTATATAAACAAAATTTTCAATTTGGTATTTTTTGGGCCTTCAAGGACTTTTTGCACCTTGCCCACCAAATGCTAAGTGAGGCAATCTTCAAAAAGGGCCTAGAGCTTGAAAAGCCTTGAGAACTTGCCATGTGTCATTACTTTACTTTTATAAATCTAGGTGTTTAGGCCCTAGAGACCTTTTGCACCTTGCCCACCAAAAGGTAATTGAGGCAATCTTCAAAAAGGGCTCAAAACTTGAAAAACCTCAAGGATCCTCCACATGTCCAACTTTGATGTCATCTTGAACTCTCGACCAATTCTTCACGTTTGCATCATCCTTCTTGATACAAGGAAAGGTGTGAGATTCTACTGACCCCCTAAAAATAGTCATAGGGGTTCCCTAAGATAACCACATTTATTTCATTTAGCTCATTGGGCAATTCCTCACCTTAATCATCAAAACACATTGAAGGTGAAAAATGGCAATTTCATCTGGGTTCTCTTGAATTTTCTTCTTCGAGCGCAAGGTAGAAAATAACTATATGCAAAGAGAATTGGATACATTTCTATCTTCTCATAGTGAATATTCCCACCATGAAACCATTATTCAAACCATGCAATTTCTTCAGAACCATTGAAAATGTCCTCCATCTTCAGAAAGTGCCCTTTAGACCTTTTGTAGACATCCTTCAAGGATTTTTCAAGGGAAAAATGCCCAAAAGAAATAATCCTTAAAATATTTTATAAAGGCAAAATGAACCTTCAAAGGTTCCCTTTGTGAATTTTGCAAAGGCAAAAAGCCTGAAGGAAATGATCCTTCAAAGCTTTTACAAGGGAAAAATGCTTGAAGGGAAAGCACCCTTTGGATTGTTTGTTGTGAACAAAAATTCTTAAATAAATAACCTAAAAACACTTAAGACCCAAAAGATAAGGCATGGAATTCTTTTATAACTTTTGAAGCGGTCAAAATGTTCGATGAAAATAAGTCTTCAGACCTTTTGTCCAAGCCCAAAATTCCAAAGACCTATTTCCATCGAGCATTGTGTTTATGAAAAAGGCCCGAAAATTTTAAGGCAAGGAACATTTTCACCAGGCAAAATCAAGACAAAGGACTTAGCAAATTATGAACACGAACTTGAATTTCTAAAGGAAAATATAGAAATAAAACTAGGGATAATGACTTAAACATTAACACTTAACCCATTCTTGACTTAGGTAATTTTATAGACAAGGGCTTAATTGCTCTAGTGAAATTTTGGGTACTAACATAGGTTCTCATGAAACTTGGCAAATTGACAAAATACCCTAGACAAAGATATTATAACACAATAAATTTTCTACCTCCCAAATATTTTGATGCTAAACAAGGGATAAATTATTTGGTGCAGATTTGGGCTCCAACATTAGCTCTTACTTGGGGACATTCACCCCCAGTGGGTACACAAAGAACACCAAACTAGGCACTTATCCATTGGGCCATGGAGTCAAAGATTTTGCAACAAAGGCAAGGAAAACACACCATGGGTGAATAAAGTTATAAAAAGGTGTCTAAGGACAACCAAGAAGGAAAAAAAGGAAAAATAAACTATAAAAATACAACCCTAAATAGGGTAAAAAAATACAAAGAGATTATACAACATGTACATATTTGTATGGGTTGGCTTGGACTTAATCCAAAAAGTACTTGAGGTGTCTACCATTAACTGGCAGTTCCAAGATTTCACCATCAATATCTCTGAGATAAAATGTATGGTTCCCTACTTGATAATCAATGGTGTAGGGACCCATCCATAGGGAATCAAATTTACCATGTTTTCCCTTATCTTCATATCTGTTATCCCAAAGTAGAACCAGATCACCCATTTGGAAGGATCTCAAGGTGACCTTTTTATCAAAGATATTTTTAAGCCTCTCCTTGAACTTTAAATGATTTTCATGAGCTTGTATATGATATTCATCAATCTTTATGATTAGTTGATCCTTTCCTTATAGTGGTCTATTTATTCTTCATCCTCAGTTATCTGTTGCATGAATTGGTAAGTAGGTAACTATAAATTAATGGGTAAAATAGCTTGAACTCCATAAAAAATCTCAAAGGGGCTTCTTCCAATAGGCCTTTTAGGATTCAATCTATCATCCCAAACAATAAACTTCAACCACTCACCCCATTTCCTTTTGTTGGCATCTAGAGTCCTTTTAATAATCTTCAATAAATTTTTGTTACTAGACTTGGCTTGCCCATTTCCTTACAGATTGTGATTGGAGTCATATACTAAATAAATCCCATAATATTCACACAATGTAACTAATTATTTTGCTCTAAATTACATGGCATTATCATAGACAATTTTAACTGGCACTGCAAATCGACAAATCACATTATTCAAAAGGAAATCAATGACAACCTAGTGGGATGATTTTTTGGTAGAGATTGCTTCAACCCATTTTGTGAAGTAATCAGTAGCCACTAAGATCCACTTATGAACAATACTTGAAGCATCTAATATTTCACCCATGAAGTCCATTCCTCACTACCTAAAAGGTCCATCAATAGAAACTAGTTGTAGGGGAAGTGATATGGATGATTTCATTCTCCCAGAGAATCATTGGAACTCTTCACATCTTCTTACCATGGTAACAACATCTTTGAATAGTGTGGGCCACTAATAACTAGCCTTAGAATATTGTGTGCAGTGAATTTAAGAGCAAAGTGACCACCACACACACCACTATATAACTTTGTAACTAACTCAAGAATCTCATGTTCCACCAAGCACCTCAAGAGGACACCATCTGGGTTCCTCCAAGCTAGATCATCCCACAATAAAAGATACTTCTAGGACACTAACTTCAAGGTCCTATTTTGATTTTCATCTAAGTGGGGAGGGCAATTCAAAGTCTTTAAATAATGGACTATATCTATATACCATAGAGATTAGTTGTACTTAGATTTAGGGTTATTAATAACCCCTTCTACATTATTCACTTCTATAACCTATAAGTTGCTTTTAATCATTAATTTGGTGAGACTCATGCCCCTAACCAACTTAGTAGTTTGTATCTCTAGTTTATACTCTTGAAGTTTATTGACCTATTGACATCTTTTGTTAGTAATCTCATTCTAAGTTAATATGTCCTTCACCTTAGTGTGAGGAACATAGGCCACAATCTTCAAACTCAGAATGTAGGATCTAAACTATTTGACAACCTTTAAGAGAAAAAAGGCTTTCTTTTCTATTATAGTATAGTTCATCTCAAACCCTTGTAAATGCCTTGTTGAAAAATGCAATTGGTTGTTCATGGCCTTCATCATTATTTTTTATTAGCACATCAGCAATAGTATGTTCAAAGGTAAATAAAAAGATCTGGAAATATTTTCTATAATCAGGACTGGCAAGCACTGGGGTAGTTTTCAAAGTTATTTTGATCTCCTAAAATGATTGGGTAGCCTTTTAATCTCACTTTTTAGTTTGATCATTTTTCAACATTGAAGTAATAGGTAGAGTAATCTCTACAAAATTGGGAACAAACCTTTGAACAAAAGTAATCTAGCCAAAGAAAGATTGAATGCCTTTATTGGTCTATAGGATGGGTGCCTTGTCAATGGCCTCTACCCATTCAAGATCTATCATCACACCTTGTTGAGACATAAAGTGCCCCAGTAATTTTGCCTTTTATACTTTAAAATGGCACTTCTTAGGATTGAGTGAGATTATAAAATCCCTACATCTAATAAACATATATTCCAAGTATCCTAAGTGGTCATTCCTTTTCTTGGAGTATACGGTAACATCATCCTAATACATCATAATGAACTGGTTGATTAATCTAATAAAGGTTGTATCCATTACTCTCTAGAAGGTGAAACCTACATTTATTAATCCAAAAGGCATTTAGATATACACATGTGTGCCCCATGGGGTAGTGAAAACAATCTTAGACCTTTCATACTCCACTACTACTTGGTTATAACTAGAAAAGCCATCTAGAGTTGACAAAAGCTCAGAACTAGTAATATCTTGAAGCATCTTGTCCATATTAGGCAATGGATAGTTATCCTTCAATGAAGCCTTATTCAAATTTTGGAAATTAACATAAAGTTATATGTCTCCATTCTTCTTCCTTATAGGGACTAGATTGGCTACCCACGATGAATACCTAATGGGTTGAATGATTGCACCATCCTTTAATTTCTTCAATTATTCTTGCATCTTAGTGGCCAAGATGGGATTGATAGTTGTTTTTTTTATAGAATGGTTTTATACGAAGATATAGGGGGATAACATGCTAGAAAAAATCCTCCCTATAAGCCTTTAGCCCTAAATATGACCATGCTAAATAGTCATAGCACTTTATCAAAAGCTTGATAAATGCTTCCCTCTCTTTCTTTCTCAGGTGAGTGTTGAGCGAGATCTTTTTTGGATTGTCTTCAGTCCTAATGTTAATCTTAGTTACATCCTTTGATATATAAAAATTTCTAGATTTGACTCTGTCAACTCCATCAAAGGATGCTTCAAGACTAACCAATCCTATAAGGATAGTATTAGTCTTCAACTAGATAATTTCTTTTCCAAACAAGGTTTATTTTCCATCAAATATATGTACCATGGAGTCTAGATATGTAATGGTTCCTTTGAACTCATCTATGTAACACAAAAAACTTTTTATTTGATCATCATCATTAAGGACTTGCCAATGATCAATGTTGTTTTGGATAGAAGGCCTTACTAGTACCTCCACCTCATACTCACAAGAGGGATTTATATGTTTAAATTTAAACTCTATAGCCCTCTTTGTAAGTATATCTACCACTTGATTAAGATATTGAACATGATATTCAATATTGAAAGCATCAAACCATTCCAAGAAGTCCCATACAACATTTTAGTATTGATTCAATCTTTTTTGTTTCATGGTGTAAACATCTCAAACCTACTTCACCACTAATTCTAAATTTCCCTTGACTAGTAACTTGGTGAATCCATACTCAGACCCAAAGGCCAATCAAGAGTGCTTCATACTTTGCAATATTATTTGTGCACTTGAAGGATAATTGGAAGGAGTATCTGTAAACTTGGCCATTGGGGGTATAAAAGACAATCCCTACTCTATTTCCAATATTCAAACATGTTACATCAAAATGCATAATCTAGATGGAGTATTCATCTATAACACCAAATTTAAGAGGTCATTATTCATACTCAACACTCCCCACAAAACTTTTGATATCTCTATCCACATATAATACTTCATTTAATTGATATTTAGGATCTTCCAAGACATGAAACATTTGTGGATCCCAATTCAAGCAAACCATCTTCCCATCCGAAGGTATAGTGGCATAGGATAGATCTATATAAACACTACCCCCAATACTAGCAACGCATTTTCTAGATAGCACCATACCCAACTTTGGCAAATAATATATAACAACAACAACATCCATAATCAAAAACATACCAGAATATTGCATGAGCTACACCACCAGTCCTTTAACCATACCAATAATAGGTATTTCTTTATAATCCATGGTGAGGCATCATCCATATGGTATAGCTATTCTTATGTAGAGCTCATTCAGGTTAGCCAATAGCATAATATTATAAGATGCACCAGATTCAAACATGTAGTTATGGACAATTAAACTATTAATTAGTAGGGTGGTATAGAATGGGTCAACATCCATCTAACTCTCTACCAATGTTGTTCTGAAATACACCTCCAAATGATGTTTACGGGTTTCTGAGGTGTTCTCACTTTCTAAAGAGGAAGTTAGAGAAGGCTCAGCTTTAATAAACTCATTAGTAGTAATTTTCTCAGTGAATCCCACATATTCAAAATCCCTTCTCCTATGCTCTAGAAATCTGAGCAATTCCACAAAGGGTATTGTGACCTTCAGTTGACTCAGTATATGGTCCATGTCAAAAATACTATATTTAGGTAGAGGAGTGTTAGTAGGTAGACTAGTGACATTATCATTTGGGATACACCCCTCAAGAGCCAAGGGGAAAGAAGTAGGTTAACCCTCATTTTTAACTTCACTCTTCAAGGAGGGCTTTTTGGGTTCATCCTTCTTGGTAATATTAGACAATAGGGGAGTTTTATTCTTAGCTTGGGTACCTTTTGGCTTGGCATTATAAGGTGAAAAACAATGCTTTATGGAATTTTGGACCTCCTTAATCCTTTTGGTTTCTTTCTCTTTAGTCCCTACTTTAGGGGAAGAAAAGTCTTCATATTTTGGAGGAGTATCTTGATCTTTACTTCTCAAATTATACTCCTCTTAGGCAATTACTACATGGATCATCAATTTTCAGTCCTCAATTAATAGAGTTGAATCTCCATACTTTTATTTCATCATTGATCTTAGAAACTCAAAATCATGAACAAGCAATTCATATTTATGCATTATGATTATTTCATAGATAAAATCTAGGGTTGGGACCCTTACCTTTTCACATGCTCTCTAGAATGGTTGAGTATTAGTATCACTCATCAGCTTTGTAGATAGAGAGGTAACCATCAAATCTAGTTCACTAAGTTATAAAGTAAAGCGTTCATAGGATGGAGTGACTTCACAATCAGGAACAATTGAATCACTCATAACTTCCTCTTGGAAGGTGTAACTTTCCATCTCTTAGAATTCAATAATGTAAATATCATCTTCATCAAATGCATATTCAAAGCCTTCTACACCTTGACCATCACCACTACCAGTGTTACATGGGGGATGAAAGAGGAATCACTTATCACACTAGTTGATATCAAAATCCACTCTATTGACCTTTTTAGCTAGAGGATCTGGTACTTCCCTTCCACTTCCCCAATTCTAGTTTCTTTCACACTTGTCATCCCTTGCAATCCCCTTTCCTTTGTCAATATTCTTGATTGGGAAAGTTGGCCTACCTTAAACATGATCCTTGGGATGATTTCTTTACTCCCTTTTGTGATCCCTCCTATCATCATGGTTAGAAGAACCCTAAGACAACCCCTTTTTTGTTGTGGCTAACTTGTAATAAATTTCTTTCACAATAGTGGCTAGAGTCTTCATAATATCCTCTATATCTAGATTCTTATGGGAGGCTTGAGGCTTCTCTAGGTTCACCAATTTGACATCAACCCTTTTATCCAAAGGGTTACCCACAGCTTTAATATTATTCTCTATTTAGATATCCAAATTAAAAGCCATCCTTAAATTTGTGGGAGCTTTATCTCTGAGATAATATGTTACCTTCTTATCAAATGCATCATATTACTTGATCAAAGAAGCAACACCACTAGGTCTGATGTCCTCTGATAGCCTTATAAACACTTTATAGAATCTAGAATTAAAATCCTTGACAAACTCATTCAGATTTTTATTAAGGCTCTCAAATTTGGCAAGCAAGAATTTGGGATCAATGTTATCACCAAATTACATCTTAAATGCATCAATAATAGCTTTCCATGTGTTTATAGATCCATCAGGGAGGGATTTGAACCACTCTTAGGCTTATTCTTCTTCTAGTGTGTTCACAAAGAGCTTTATGCACACATATTTTAGATCAATTTCATAATCTTCAATAACATTTAAGAAGGCTTTCAAATGTTTTTCTCCAGACATGACATTTTTCCCTTAAAACTCAGGCAATATTTTCCCTACTTTAATGGGAACCTCATTAGGGAAACTAGGCATACCATTGAAGTTGATAGGTCTAAACCTTGGGATAAAAAATGGTCTGCATCTATTAGCCAAACCTTGGTCTTCTTTTCCATCATTATCATTACTTGTATTAAAACTCATCCTCCTCATATCATAGTCTCCCATGTTTGAATCTAAAGATGAATTTGAACTAGGGCATGGTTATGAACAAATACTATGAGGAGGACTTGGAGGAGGAGAAATAGAATGAATCCTTAATGGCCTTATAAGAGGAGAAAGACTTTTTTGGGGGGATGGAGCTTGACTTGCAGGGAGCTTAGATTTCTTTGAAGTGATCTGATATCCTTCAACCAAATGGATATTTGAGAAAAGGGGTTAAATATAATGGGTGGTAAATTGATTAGGTCTTACTTGACTACATCAGTTTTGGCCTACAATAGGCTTTAACACTTGTTTCATTTTGGATGGAGATTTTAACATAGGGACAATATCTTTAGATGGATATTTTTGAAAGAAAGACCTAGTACCCTCCAAATTTATATATCTAAAGAAAACTCTTCAGGATAGAGAAGAATACATATAGTAGGCATGGATATTTAAACCTTAAAAGTAATGGAGTCACCACTAGAAGCAAAAATTTCTAAACCATAACAAATAGAACTATTAACGATAACTGATAGAATAAAAAACTTTCACGTACTAAAGATAATTCCAAGAACAATGTAAATCTTCTCATAGCACAGGGGTGAACATCCTTAGCAGAGTCACAACACCAATAAATTGGTGGGTCATGAATGCACAAAAGATAATCAGATTAATTTAGTAATAATAGAGAACTTAAAAAGGTGAAATACTCATGACCCTTTGCAAGAGTCCTCAACAACAAAAGTGACTAGACTTCAATTTGGTCCTCGACAATGGCACCAAAAAGATGTTAGTTCCTAGTTTTAGACCTCTTTTTTTCAACATTGCACACTTTGAAATAAATGGCAAGCAAGATGGAAACCTGCTAGAATGGTATTGTAGCAAGGGAGGGGTTTGACATCAGGAAAGGACCTGTTGATGCTTAAAAATATACTACAGGTGCTCTTTAGTGTTGATGAACACTTCTCATTTTAGGATTTAAAAAATCTAAGGCATGATTTACATTTTATGACAATTCAGTGATGTTTGTGGTGGAATAGAAGCAGAGTATGGGAACTGTCCACAATATTTGTTTAGTTTAGTGGTTGGGAGCCACCATGTTCTAAATCTTTAGATATTTATGAATTTGATGATTTCCAAATTAATATAAATGATTATTAATAATGATATTTAAACTAAAGGGAGTTTTGATTAAAAAAATAAGAAAAGAGAAGGGTAAGGTAGAAAGGAAACATGATTGCAAATTCTCATGTCAAATATTATGACAAAATTCAAATTTCTTTGAGTACACATAAACCAATTTATGATATAAAATAGCATGAACTCACATTACATCATAAATCAAGAAAAATTTAGAGGAAATGTATAAATCATAAGTAAGAACCAAGTTTACTTTAAATATTTTCTATTGTGGTTTGAATAGCCTAAGCACATTCAAATTTAGAGCAAATAAAATGAAGTATACTTGAGATCTTTATAGTTAATCTAGAATTAGCACAAATAAACATCCCTATTATAGAGAATGTGACTCAAAACAAGGAGAATCATTCAAATTCAACATGATCATATGAAATTGAGAGACAGTATGGACATTTAACAAACTATCAAGATAATCTTTTCATAATTCCTTAGTTATATTAAATGCTCTTGATATACAATTTCTTAAAATCTCTCTCTAACAAAATGGTACTCCCTACCTATTTATAGGAAACATAGGTGTTTTACTGGTTAACTCTTTCAAAATATCCACATGCAGGATAAGGAAAACTATCCTTAATATAAAGACACAATGCGAAAGGTTTTCATGCCAACTTGACAAAAATAAGTATATGCTAACAGACTAGCATATATTTTACAAAAAAGAATATTCTTTTACAAATTACATTGGTGGGCCCTTACATTATCCCTATCTAAGGAATTATTTCACCTTGGTGTATTGTTCTTTAATTAGCTCAAAATCCACTACATGCTTCATTAGACAATCCTCTTCTTAACTTGTTAACTTGTCAAATTCACTATCAACCTTAGATATAAGTTCCTTGATACATTGTGCTTCTATAATATACTTCCTTGTAGTAATAATGATGCAAGGATATTTTGATTATCCTAGATAGAATGGCCTTGATTTTCTTTAATGCCCTAGAAGTGAATACCAACTCTCTACTTGAATTTTCCATCACTGATCAGGTCTATAGTAGTGGTTTGAGAAAGGTTGTCTAATAGGCTCGCCAAAAGCTTCTCTATTCTAGTTATCAATTCCTTGTCTTCCTTGATGAATTTGTTGACATTGATTCACCTGGTGATCAAATCTTGATTATCCATTAAAACCAACATGAGGATATCTAAATGTCTAAGCTTGATGATCTTGAAGTCCAAGGCCTACTTTGTCCTATGTACCTTGATGATTTCTATCATATGAGCTTGAGAATCTTTCCATTAGGTGATTAAGGCTTGTGACATCTCATTTTGATGGTTTAGATCACTTAATCTAAGCTTGATGCTCTTTAAATTCTCAAATGTGTCTAACAAATATTTATTTATCATTTTTAACATGTCTTTATTAATTAAAAGGAATACATTAGCCTCTAAATCCTATTTCTCCTTCTCTAAGTTGAGGATCCTCTACTTCATTCCTTGAATTCTGACCAAGGTCATTGTTGATTGTGCCATTACCAAACTAGCTACATCTTCTTAAAAAATAGGATGTTCTCTTATTGCTTTCCCTTGAATGGCAGTTAAGCCCACAAATGGTTCCACATTTTTAAAGGTGAATTCCTCGATGCCAATAGTAGCCTTCTTTGTCACTACTCTCTCAAATCCTGATGTGTCTAAATTAATGTAGACCTTTGGGTTAGACTCCATTAACTATAGTTTCTCAAGAACTTCTACATTTGAACTCTTTGAGGCCCCTGGGGTGTCAATCCCTTGGCTTTCTTTGTTGTGAAGGATTTCGATCCTTCTCTATGCTTGTCTGTTCACAATGTATTGGATCCATGGGTTGATATTGTCTTGAACATCTATGCTAACTCAAGTTAAATCCAATGATGGAGAAAGATATGGGATTTTTTATAATTTCCCATAAAGAAACTAGTCAAGAATGGTTGGTCCATAAATAAGTTTCTCATTACTAAAGAGGTTAACTTCACTGCTAAGGTGAGTGAAGGTTAACCTAGGCTTCTTTCTAGGTGCCAGGGGAACCAAGGCCAATTCTAATTGTCTCTTTCCTCCATCTAGTTGAATTAAATCCTTGCTTGTTTCATCAGAGGGATCCTCCTCTCTATCAAAACCATAGGTAGTTATAATGTCAACAAGGGTTCTCTCCACTATTTCTATAGCCTCTAGGGCAATCATGCTAATGAATTCCACTGGAGAAGGAGGCCTTTATGGGGATTTCTAGGGTTGAGGACCTTCACCAGGTCTATGTTCTATCTTGGGCTCATAAATCACAACTTTACCCTTTCCTTTTATATCCTCAGGTTGCCCAACCTAGGTTGGCTTTGTCAATTCTACTCATTAAGGCTCAGAAGATTGACCTCCAATAGGTGGTTCCTAATGAGTAGTCCCAGATGGTCTTGGTAATAAGTGATAATGAAAGGGATGTAGTTTCCATATCTCTCCTGAGGGCTTATTGTCTCTAACTATCCTATGCTATAATTTGATGTTGTAGCCCTTAACCCTGGATAGCACTTTTTCAAAGTTCTTTACCTTTGTGTAAATACCATGTCCCACACTTGGTTGATGTTTGTATTTAGTATTTGGGACATTTTTATCATAGATTTGGTTGTCCATTTTGTCATTTGTCTCCCACATCTTAAGGTCATCCAATTGGAAATCAAAAGAATTTCTGTGGTTCACCATAATTTTTAGCTACTTCCAATCTTTGATCACAATCCTACCAATGTCTAGTGGAAAGGGGTGGACCTAAGCCTTCTTATATTTCTTTCATATCCCATCCACTCCTTAAATGATTTGATAAGTAATATATTACTCTAAAATCTTATTAGGGACATGAATGGGCAACTTGTATGGTTGAATCATGATTCCTTATATCCTTATTATAGTGCAATCTGAATAGAACCATATATCCCCCATGGTTTCCACTTGTCTTTTGATTAGAGGGTGGAGTCTTGGCATAGGAACACTAATGATTGACTCATAAATGGATAAGAAGACACCATCATAGATGAATTTCATGTGGTTCTTGTATTTTAATATATGCAATTTGGATTAGTGATGGTAAATAGTGGTTCTACCATCAAGGGACCAATTTTAGATGTTGAGGAAATTAATAGAGTGAAAAAGTGAATCCAAGAGATAGGACATCATAAATAATTTATTGGAGATCCTTCTCTTGATGGTTGTGAATTTCTTGGCCAAGAAAAATCTTATTAGGTCTCCAATGGGAGGGGTTAAGTTCCACTCCAACACGTAGTGGATGTAAGATACCCAGACCCTGCTCACATAAGTAGTGGAAGGGGCACCAAAGGCTCTGTTCAGTAAGGTCATAGCTATCCTAATTCCCTCCCTAAAATAGACAATAGGAATCCCACCATTATGGGACCTAAGAACATGGGACCCTTAGATTAACCAAGTATGAGGATTAAATATAAGTTTTGGATGTTTTTCCACTCTCTTAAGGATGGGAGATCAACATGAGGCAAGGGGAGATTTTAATAAGTTTTAAAGGCCATAGGGGTTATGAATGCAACCTTATTATTGCTTCCTTATTAAATGATACAATCAATGAAAATATGAACAAGGAGGTTGATACAATGCATTACCTCTAGTTTGGTTGTAACATGGTGGAGGCCTGCCAGCTGAATTGAGAATATTTATAGCGCACAGTATCATTCCTCTTTTAATTCCTCTACAAGGAAGAATAACTCAGACCAATTCTTGATTCCATGCATATTCAAGGTTTTCAGGTCTAACTATGTGTCCTTGAAGATCTTTCCTTCACTATCTAAAGTCAGTTAAAGCTCTACTTCCATTTTCATTTATTACCTACCTACTGCCATTGATGACATTGAATTATATTTGCAATGTCACTAAGCGTTTCACTAGGGTACTTGCATCAAGATTCAGTTGCACTATTTTGAATGCTTTATGATTAATTGAGTCAGTTCGGGTCTTCTTTATAGAGGGCATAGGGTTTTTAAGCTTTAATGGTGTAAATATCTAGCTCTTAATATTATACATGTCTTAGGTTTGATGGGACCTTATTCTTATGCCCTCTTCATTTTTGAGCTTAGGATATCTTTTATTTTGATTTTCCATGCTTCTGTGGAGCCTATATGGTGAGGTTTCATGCCTTTCATGGTAAAATTCATAAATGCTAGTTGGAGACTAGCCATTAGCCATCAAAAGCCTTCTTTATCTCACTCTAAAAATTTTAATGTAGTTCCTTGCATTTCATCAATCTTTTGATCCTTAAGTTCATTGGTTATTCCATGTGTCAAGATCGTGGGGCCTTTGAAAAATTCTTGAGCTCGTCACACCGTTAGTTCAAATCCAGCGAGTGAGCGATCACCATTGATTTTTACAAAATCTAAGACATTTAATTGAACACCTTTATTAAATGGGTTCCATCAAATTTAAATCCTTCAAATGGTAAGCCACCATGCATCCTCTTCGTGGGGATTTATGCTTCTTTATCAGTTACCCTAGCCATGGTTATGCCACATTTCAAGCTCATGAAGACTTTTGAAAAGTCTTCAGACTCGACACACTATTAGATCAAATCTAGTGAGCAAGTGATCATGATTAGATCTTTTCTAGGCTTAGATTATTAAATTATTGCCTTTAAGATGTACATTGGCCATGCATTGAGATTTTAAAGCTTTTTAAAAGTCTTTGGGCTTGATGTAGCATTGGATCAAATCTAGTGAGTGAGTGATCATCGTTGGATCCTACAAGATGTACACCTTTTA
Source organism: Torreya grandis (assembly GCA_037957365.1). Classification (NCBI taxonomy): domain Eukaryota; kingdom Viridiplantae; phylum Streptophyta; class Pinopsida; order Cupressales; family Taxaceae; genus Torreya; species Torreya grandis. The sequence goes on from JARHVA010000104.1 coordinate 5,719,831, forward strand.
ATTAGTACCATGACTATATAAACTTAGACTTAAAATGATGTTCCTAAAGTCCTTTTATGTTAAGAAACATAAAATAACTTAGGGTAAGACATTTTATGATAATTTTTCCTATGTAAAAATGTTATAAATTTCCTGAAAGGGTCTTTAGAAATATCCCATTTTCTTAAGCTTTGAAAAGTTATCCAGGTTAAATTTGATAGGTTTGATAACATCAAATACATCCTCACAGACATCAAATGATGGGAGCTAACTTGTCAAATTTAAGACAATGGAATTGCTTTGGTTCAATGATTGAGTGCCATGTGTTGAGCTTTCAAGAGTTCTTGAGGCTTTGGGGTCAATGCGTGCCATCAAATTAAAGCTTTTGAGGTAGTGAGGACTATAAGATCATAATCCAAGTGCTTGATAGTGATTGGTTTCCCTTTTTATGTCATCTTTAGTTCTCACCATTGGATCAAAATCTTTGATTGAGTGAGAAGCTTTAGATCTACAAAATTACATGAGTTTTAAGTTAAGGCCTGATATGTATAAAGGTTTAGCTTAAGGTTTACACCTTTAAAAAAAATTCATGTTTACAAACACAAATACACCTAAACCTTAATAAGACTTATTTAATCCAAAAGGGCTCTCAAGTTTTAAAAGGGAAAAAAGGTCCATGTCTTGATTTTATATTAACATTTGGTCATGTTCAAAAATATAATTGAAGCTTAATATAAAGTTAGACTTAGGATTGTTTAATCAAAAAGAAATAAAATTTCTCTATAGATTTTTCTCATGAACATTTTAATTCAAACCCCTAGGGTTTACTACTTAGGAACCCTGGCTTTCTCCATGGAACCTACAATTAATCATCTTAAAGATAATCATTAGCAATATTAGTCCATAAAACATAGGCACAACCAGATACACTGAGGTTCATGTCTTTTTTAAATTAATTGGCTTTAAAATTCAAGAGAGAACAATCCTCTCACATTTAATCTAGAACACATATGTTTTGAAACATTCACATGGGTCCCCTTTCAACCAAAGTATAAAAAATTGGGGGTATGTTGGTCTCAACAAATGGTGACTCATAGGGGAAACATAGAAATATTTTGGAACCCAAGGCTCTAGTTTACACATGTACATAAGTTTTTTTATCCCATTTTGACATATACCATCTCTTGAATTCATTTTCAGTTGAAAAAAGCTTCTTATATGTAAAATTTGAACCTATATATTAAAATAAAAAACATGCAATGTGTGCTTTGATTCCACTTACTGTTTGTCATGAGACTTCAAGAAACAGCATCTAGGTTCATATCCTTTTGGCCATTGCATTTGAATTTTAGTATTTAAATATTATCTTAGGAATAATTTCTCTTAATTTATGGGAGGCTTAGGCATTACTCTGCTACCAGTCAAGCATCTATAGCCCCAATAGAGATACCTTTTGCTCTACTCATGGCCTTGCTCGACTGCCAGCCAGGTGCCCATAGCCCTAATGGAGATTGCCTAAATCACCTCTAACTTTGCATCTTTTGATTTAGCATTAAGTTTTTCTTTTTTTTTTAAACAAAGGTTGGGAGCTAGGATAGCCAAGTTTAAGGATTTGGTCAAATGTCCTAGCCTTAGGATACTCTCCTTTAGTTATAACTTTAATCATAGACAAGGATGTGTTTTAAGTGTAAGCATGAATGTGAATTAATAAATTGAATTCACATTATACACATATGATTCTGATTTTAATTCAGAATAAGGTTTGAATCCTTGTGGGACATTTAGCTCTTATACCTATCTATGCTAGTGCCTTTGGTTGCATCATGATGCTTTATCACCACCTCATGTTCACTTTTGTAATATTCATACTCACACATTTTGAGAAATTCCAAACAAAGATAATATATGAGACTTTAATATAACCAAAGAACACCACCAAGCAGAAAAGACAAAACACAAACAAACAAACAACAAAAAATAGACAAGCACAAGCAAACAAATATATACAAGCCCAACAAGAAAAAATAAAGCAAGAAAGGAAACTAACTATCCTACCTACTCTATCCTTAACAATCTTACATATTTATTCCATGAAGACCCCTGGTGGGGTAGCAGAATAGTAATGCTTAAGGTATTGCCCATTGGTGGGCAAAGTAAACTTTGCTCCTTGAAGATCCTTCAACCTGAAAGTGTTATTGTCTAAGATTTATACAATTTGGTATAGGCTAATCCACAAAGGGGTTAAGTTGCCATGTTTTCCTTTAGGCTCTGAGGCCTCCTTCCAGAGAAGGACTAGGTATCCCTACCTAAACACCTTCACTTTGGACCTTTTATCAAACCATCTTTTCATGGTTGATTGGTGCCTACTGAAGTCTACAAATACCTTTTCCCTAGCATCTTTCATTTGAATGATGTCTAATCGCTTGGAATTAGCAAGTTCCTAGTTGTCCTCCATATATTCTTGCATGAATGTGAACATAGGAAACTTTAAGGTGATGGGAAAGATAGGATCTTGACCATATACTAAAAAAAATGGTGAAACCTTGAGGGCTTGTTTGATCCTGATTATGTCTGCTCAAAATGCAAACTTAAGGATGTTATGCCATGTTCTAGGTTTATCTTCAGTAGACTTTTTGATGGCCTTCATTAGGTTTTTGTTTGTGAATTTAGAAACACCATTTCCCTAAGGATATTGATTGGAGGAAAACTTGAGTGCAATGCCTTAGTCATAAGCCCATTCTAACATTCCAATGGATATGAAGGTAGATCCATTATCACAAACTAAAGAAACTGGGGTTCCAAATCTAGTGCAAATATTTTTCTCTAAGAAATTAATCACCTCTTATGTTCTACATTATTTAGTGGCTACTACCTCAATCCACCTAGTGCAATAGGCTATAGCAGTTAGGACATATTTATAACTTTCAAAAGAATTGGGGTTGATCACTCATATGAAGTTTAATCCCTATTGTGCAAAATTATTATCCACCATCATAGGTTATAAAGGCATGGTTGCCTTTGGCTCTTTTGTGTATAATATCTGGCATGAATGACACTCCCTCACATGTTTGTGTGTATCTTTGAAAAGGGTGGGCCAATAATACCCAACCCTAAGAATCTTGTGGGTTATGGTTCTCCTTGAAATATGTCCACTACCTAATTTTTCATGGAAAGTAGACATGATTTGAGAGGCCTCTTCTTTTGACACACTTCTTAAGTAGATCCCTTAAAAAAATTTCCTATAAAGGACTCCATATTTGATGAGGTAATGGGATGATTTGATCCTTAAAGCTCTCTTTTGTTCTCTGGTGAGTCCTGGGGGATAACTACCTCTGATAAGATGTATTAAATAGCCATACCATTCATTGGGTTGGAAGTTTTGTTGATCCACTGCATGACATGGAGCTTGAGGTCAATATTGGAAATCATCTGAACTAAGCCTTGACATTTCACTAATTTAGTAATTTTCATCTCTATATCATACTCTTTTAGGATTTTCATCCACTTGCTTCTTCTTTCCCCAAGCTCATTATAACTCAACATAAGCTTTGTGGCTGGGTCAAGTAAAATGGCATGCACCTTATTTTTAAGGAGGTAATGTCTAAATTTTTATACTAGACTTACCAAGGCACAAGCTTGTTTATCAATGATGGAATAGTTCACCTCTACATTTTTGAAGTTAGTACTCATGAAGGATATAAGGTGTTCATTCCCATCAACCTTTTGAGTTAATATAGCAGTCATGGTGTGGTCAGAAGCAAATGAATACAAGAAAATGTCCTTTGAAAATTTAGGACTTATCAAGATTGAGGCTTGACTGATTGCTCTATTAATGTCAACAAATGCTTTCTTAGATTCCACATTCTAAGAAATTTTAGCATCTTTATTAAGCATATCATTTAAAGGTTTGACAATCTCAACAAAACCTGAAATAAACTTCTTCATGATGTTAATCTTACCAAAGAATGACTTTAGTTCTTTCTAGATTTTGGGTAGCCTAATTTTAAAAATGGCCTCCACTCTATCAGGATCTTTAGAGATCCCGTATTTGTTAATGACATGCCCCAATAATTTTCCTTCAATGACATAGAATATGATTTTCTTAGGGTTAATAGATACATCATACTTCCTACATCTATCAAATACTTGTCTCAAATGCATGAAATGTTCTTCTCTATTCTTAAAGAATACTGTGAGATCATCCATATATATGATTATTCATTTTCCCACTATACCTTGGAAAGCATGATCCATGGCCCTCTGAAAATATTTTATTGCATTAATTAATCTAAAATGCATTCTCTTCTAAGCATATGTTCCCCATTTAGTAGTAAAATCTATTTTCATCCTATCTTCTAGAGCAACAAGCACTTGGTTATATCCAGAAAATCCATCCAAAAAGGACATCATAGAAGATCCTAAAATAGCTTGGATAACTTGGTCCAAAGAAAGTAAGGGGTAATTGTCCTTTTCAGATGCTCTATTCATATTTTTGAAATCTATGCATAATCTTATTTCTCCATTCTTTTTTCTAACTAGGACCAAGTTTGCAACCTAAGTGGAATGCTTAATAGGAAACACAATCCTTGCATCCATCAATTTCTTGACCTCCTTAAATAGCATGGGTTCTAAAATAGGGTTAACTAGTCTTTGCTTCTATCTAAAGGGTTTACAACCCTCCTGGAGAGGTATAGTATGGGTAATAACCCTTGGGTCAAATATTTTAATATCTTCATAGGACCAAGCAATTACATCCTTGTATTTTTTAAGTAGCTCTCTATCTTTTTTGTTTTCCATTTCAGTCAAAGCCTTCTCTATATTCACCATTTGGGGATGATCATGTGGGCCAAGGTTCATTGCATGATAGTCCTTACCACTTACCTTGGGTTGCTTAGGTGATTTAAAAATCTTATCAAGATCAAATAATCTTTCCAATGAGATCATCCCTTTAGGTATCTTATTGTCACTTAGTTGGATGATTTTACCATTAAGTTCTTTCTCAAGAAAAGTTTCATCAAACTCATCAATAATGTGAGCTTCAAAAGCTCCAAAATTAGTCAAGAAATCCATAATTTATTGATCATCATTGAAAAGTTGGAAGTGATTTATGTTATCAAGGACTGAGGGACATGGTATAAGCTCATTACTGAGGTTTTAAGAATCATAATTAGGCATGAGGTTAGCTATAGCAGAGTCAAGCTCATCAGTAACTTTGTTTTCTTAACTGGGGATAGACAAGATATTGAAGGCATCGAAAGATTCTACCAAGTCCCAAATTTTGGATGTTTACCTCTTAAGGTAAGATAGATTGTACTAGTATTTTCTCCTTACTTGATTAACTATAAGTTTAGAATCTCCATAAACAAATTCTTTGACCTTGTGTTTGATGGCAAGCTATAATCCTAGGATGAGAGCCTCATACTCAACCAAATTATTGGTACAAGAAAATTGTAACCTATAAGATGCATGGTATTGTTTTACTATAGGGTTTATCAATACAATATGAGCCAGTGATCTTGATTTGCTTTTGGCACCATCAACATATAACTTCCATAGGTCAGGTATTGGAGGAGAGCTCTTGGAACTAGGTTCCTTTTTAGTTTCTAAAATGAAAAATCCTAGATCACAATCTAGGAAGTTTACCCTTTCATTGATAGCATTGTATTTTTTTATCATGTGTTTCATTTTGGGTTCCCTTTCTACTCTTATTTGATTTGGCACACCTTTCTAAGGTAGCCACAAGTGTGAGCAATTAGTAGACATGTAACCATTTAAGGCCATAGTCCATTCTCTACTCAATAGCAATCTATAAGCATTAGGAATATCTACCACTTGTATGTAAATGAATTATTAAACCCTTGTTCACTAGCCAATTGCATATGCACATTTAATAGTTCCTTAATGACCTTGACTCTGGATTTATCCAATTGAGTAACCACCCTATCAAACTTGATTGGTGTTAACCCAAGTTGTTCACATACCCCAGCAGGCATGATGTTGGTTGAGGATCTGGAATCTAAAAGATAATTATGGATATTCTTCCTAAATATCCTAATTGTAAGCAAGAAGGGTGGGAACTCTACTTTGGTTACGTGCATAATTTCATTAGCACTATCACTTTTAGGGGGCTTCTCAGGTTTTTTGGATAATAATTCCAAGAGTAAATCTCTTTGTTCTGTAATTTGAGTCAGCTCATGCAGAGTGAATTTGTCTTAATTATTTTCATATCTTCCACAATATTATAACTAGTCTTGTTTAAAGGATTAACAATAGGTTTGGAAGAGCTTCCTTTGGGAGTTTTAAGATTATTCTTTGATACAGTGTCTGGAGGGGTCCCATAGTTTTTAGGTGGAGTAGAAGTAGTCAATTTATACTTCTTAGACGATATGTCTTTAATAGTTTTTGAAATGCTTGAATCTCTTTAGGGATATTCTTAGGCTCATTATATTCTTGAAAATGGAATTGAAAAGTTTCTACCATATGCACTTGGTTAGATGGTTTAGATTTAGAAAGAACTAAAGTAGCATCTTTGATTAGAACCACTTCAAATGTGTCAAGTTCTTCTTGGAAAGCTTTAAAGGCTTTGCAAAATTCAATGTAGTCAATCTCACCATGTTTGGAGGTAGCATGCACCTTACAATAGTCTGGTAAGGTAATATCAGTGAGGTTGATATCCATAGTCCTTTTTTTAGAAGAAGGATCATTAGCTTTATTATTATATAAATTGTTATTCTAAAATCTATTTATAGGCTTGTTAAACTTTTAAACAGTGAAGTTCCTTCCAGAGTTATCATTAGCATTACCAACTTGTTTTTGCAATTGCAAGAAGTATGTGTTGAGCTTCTAGACCATTTTTAATATAGATTCATTATCATTTTTTGGAGTCTCAAAATTTTTACCTTGTCTATTGTTAATTCCATTGACAAGCACTAAATCCCTCTAGTCATTGATATGAGATCCATTGGTAGCTCAATGGCTCAAGAAACCTAGGTTCTGATTAGGGGAAGCATGGCTAGTAGGTAATACATTTAAAGAAGGAAACTACTTTAATTTTGGATTATTTTGGTTATTATTTGGGAAAAGGTTTAATACAGGCATTTGAGGATTAACATTTGGGATAGAATAAGCCATCTATCCTTGGGGCTACATTTGGTCATTAATAATCGCTACTTCAAAATAAGCTTGAGCCAATGTGATGATAATTGGGATAGCTCTTTTAATAAATATAGAAGTCATGGGGTCAATAGCATCTTTGTAAACCTCCAAAGCTAAATCTTCATTAGGTTTATATGGATCTATGGCCTAACTAAACATATTTTGGAACCTAGCAATAAAAGACCTAATAGTTTCACTTGTATCTCTCTTAATAGTTGTGAATTGATGATAGATGACATAGGGGCTTATGATCTTTCCAAATTGATCATTAAATATAGTTTCAAAGTTATTCCATGAGATAATACAATTGTTAGGAAAATTAAGAAACCATTCATATGTAGCATCTTTGAATGTAAATGGGAACAACCTACATGCTACATCTTAATGACTAACGTTTAATAATCTTAATGCAGCTTTGAAAGATTTAACATGTTCCTCTACAGTTGCATTACCAGTTAGACTAAATATTGGCAATTATTTTTCAAGATTACGTGGTAATTCATGAACCACACATGGTATATTGAAAGGGTAAATTCCAAGCCATGTGATATTTAGATAAATATTTTACATGAGAATCCCTTACAAGGGTGAAGATGGTAGATATTTAGAACACCTAAGCCTTCCTTTGTCTTTCCTAGTTTTTCTATGGATTTCAAGCTCAAGCAAGGGTTATTTAGTCTCTGAATGTGATTTGGTCCTGACCTTTGGCAATTATAGCTTGAATATTAGAGATCCAATTTTAAAATATGATGAGTCAAGTTAGATCTTCACAAATAATCAATGATCAACTTGGATAGTAAGCTTATTTTGTGAGGATTTATTCATAAGAGGAAAAAGGACATCAATCTTTCACTAAATAAGCTCAAAGATGTGTTGAATCATGCAAAGATGATCGTTCTTTACAACTTATGACTCAAATAAACTTCTTATTGACAAAGAATTATCAATTTTAACTAGAATAAGCCATCCTAATTTCAAATACTAATGAATTCCTAGCACCAGAAGCCATAATTACTAGAATTAAGCATATGTATTCAAAATATATAAATATTTGTGTGAGTAAACCTAAAGACTGGTATATCAATCTTTACATAATTAATGATTAAAAGAAACATAATCATGTAAAATATAGATTAATCTTTGAACAAATACACCAAAACTAGTAAAGATATTTAAAGATTTGTGGCCCTCCTTCTAGAACCAATGAAGCTTCCTGTTGATGCTTCAAAATGTACCATGGGTGATCTTCAGTGTTGATGAACACTTCTCATTTTAGGATTTAAAAAATCCAAGGCATGAGTTTCAGTTTGTGACAATTTGGTGATGTCTGTGGTGCAATAGAAGCAGAGTATGGGAACTATCCACAATATTTGTTTAATTTAGTGGTTGGGATCCACCAGGGTCTAAATCTTTGGATCTTTCTGAATTTGATGATTTCTAGATTAATCTAAATGAGTATTAACAATTATCTTTAAACTAAAGTGACTCTTGATAAAAAAGAAAAAGAAAAGAGAAGGGTAAGTTAGAAAGGAAACATGATTGTAAATTCTCATCTCAAATATTATGACAAAATTCTAATTATTTTAAGTACACATGAACCAATTTATGATATAAAATAGCATGAACTCAGATTACATCATAAATCAAGAAAAATTCAAAGGAAATGTATAAATCATAAGTAAGAACCAAGTTTACTTTAAACATTTGCTACTGTGGTCTGAATAGCCTAAGCACATTCAAATGCAGAGCAAATAAAATGAAGTATACTTGAGATATTTACAATTAATCTAGCATTATCACAAATAAATAGCCTTATGATAGAGAATGTGATTCAAAACAAGGAGAATCATTCAAATTCAATATGATCATATACAATTCAGAGACAGCATGGACATTTAACAAACTATCAAGACAATATTTTTAGAATTCCTTAGTTATATTGAATGCTCTTGGTATACAATTTCTCAAAAGCTCTCTCTTAAAAAATGGTACTCCCTACCTATTTATAAGAAACATAGGTGGTTTACCAATTAACTCTTTCAAAATATCCACATGCAAGATAAGGATAGATATCCTTAATATAAAGGCATAATGTGAAAGGATTTCATACCAACTTGACAAAAATAAGTATATGCTAAAAACCTATCATATATTTTACAAAAAATAATATTCTTTTACAAATTACATTGGTGGGCCCTTCAATTAGCCCTATCTAAGGAAGTCTTTCACCTTGGTGTATTGCTCTTTGATTAGCTCAAAATCCACTGTAGGGTTCATTAGATAATCCTCTTCTTGACTTGATAACTTGTCAAATTCACTATCAAACTTAGACATGAGTTCCTTGATACATTATGCTTTTGTGATCTACTTCCCTAAAATAATAATGATGTCAAGGATCTTCCAATTATCCTTGGTATAATGGCCTTGATTGTCTCTAATGTCCTGGATGTGAACACCAACTCTCTACTTGAATTATCCATCACTAATCAGGTCCATAGTAGTGGTTTGAGAAGGGTTGTCCAACAAGCTCCACAAAATCTTCTCCATTCTGGTTATCAAGTCCTCATCTTCCTTGATGAAGGTGTCAACATTATTACACTAGGTGATCAAATAGTCTTACTTATCCATCAAAACTATCATGAGGATATATAAATGTCTAAGCTTGATGATCTTGAAGTTTAAGGCCTGTTGTGTCCTATGCACCTTGATGAGTTCTATCATCTGAGCTTGAGAATCTTGCCATTGGGTGATTAAGGTTTGTGCCATTTTAGTTTGATGGTTTGGATCACTTAATATAAGCTTGATGCTCTTCAAATTCTCAAATGTGTCCAAAAAATATTTATTCATCATTTGTAACATGTCATAAGGAATTAAAAGTAGGACATGAGCCTTTAAATCCTATTTCTCCTTCTTCAAGTTGAGGGTCCTCTGCTTCATTCCTTGAATTCTAGCCAAGGTCATTATTGATTGTGACATTACCAAACTTACTACATCCTCCTAAAAAATAAGATTTTCTCTTGTTGCTTGCCCTTGAATGGGAGTTAAGCCCACAAACGATTCCACCTTTTGAAAGGTGAAATCATCAATGCCAATAGTAACCTTCTTTGTCACTCTTCTCTCAAGACCTAATATGTCTAGATTGAAGTGGACCTTTGGGTCAGACTCCTTTAACTAAATCTACTCAAGAAATTCTAAATTTGAACTCCCAAAGACCCCTAGGGTGTTAACCCCTTGGCTTTCCTTATTGTGAAGGATTTGAATCCTTCTCTTTGCTTATCTATTCAAAATGTCTTCGATCCATGGCATGATATTATCTTTAACATCTATGCCAACTTGAGTTAAAGCCAATGATGGAGAAAGAGATCAGATTTTTTATAATTTCCCATAAACAAACTAGTCAAGTATGGTTGGTCCATAAATAGGATTCTCATCACTGAAGAGGTTAACTTCACTAGTAGGGTGAGTGGAGGTTAACCTAGGCTTCTTTTTAGGTGCCAAGAAAACCAAGGCAAATTTTGATTGTCTCTTTCCTCCATCTAGTGGAATTAAATTCTTACTTTTTTCATCAGAGGGATCCTCCTCTATATCAAAACCATAGGCAGTTGTAATGTTAACAAGGGCACTCTCCACTATTTCTCCAGCCTCTAAGGCAATCATGTTAATAACTTCCACTAGATAAGGAGGTGTTTGTGGGGATTCCTAGGGTTGAGGACCTTCACCATGTCTATGTTCTATCTTGGGCTCCTCAATCACAACTTTACCCTTTCCTTTTATATCCTCAGGTTGCCCAACCTGGGGTGGTTTTGTCAATTCTACTCATTGAGGCTCAGAAGATTGTCGTTCAATAGGTGGCTCTTGACGAGTAGTCCCACATGGTCCTAGCAGCAAGTGATAATGAAACAGATGTAGTTTCTATATATCTCCTAAGGGCTTATTATCTCTTACCAGCCTATGCTCTAATTTGATGTTGTATCCCTTAACCCTGGATAGGACTTATTCAAATTTCATTACCTTTATGTAAATACCATCTACCACAGTTGGTTGATGTTTATATTTAGTCTTTGGGACCTTTTTATACTAGATGTGGTTGTCCATGTTGTCATTTGGGTCCCACATCTTAAGGTCATCTAGTTATAAATTAAAAGAATTCTTATGGATCACCATAATTTCTAGTTGCTTCCAATCTTTGATCATAATCCTGCCAATGTTTAGTGGAAAGGGGTGGACCTAAGCCTTCTTATTTTTCTTGCATAACCCATCCACTACTTGAATGATTTGATAAGAAATATCTTGATCTTCAATCTTATTATGGACATGAATGGGCAATCTATGTGGTTGAATCATGATTCCATCTATCCTTATTATAGTGGAATCTAAATAGAACTATACATCCCCCACGATTTTCACTTATCTTTTGATTAAAGGGTGGAGTCTTGGCATAGGAACACTGGTGATTTCCTCATAAATGGTTGGGAATTCACCATCATAGATGAAGTGCATATGGTTCCTATATTTGAATATATGCAGGTTGGAGTAGTGATGGGAAATAGTGGTTCTACCATCAAAGGACCAATTTTAGATGTTGAGGAAATCAATAGAGGCCAAAAGTGAATCCAAGATATAGGACATCATAAATAATATCTTATAGGTCCTTCTCTTATTGGATGTGAATTTCTTGGCTAAGAAAAATCTTATTAGGTCTCTAATGGGAGGGGTTATGTTCTGCTCCAACATGTAGTGGACATAAGATACCCAGACATTGCTCACATAAGTAGTGGAAGGGGCACCAAAGTCTTTATTCAGTAAGGTCATAGTTATCCTAACACCCTCCCTAAATTGGATAATATAAATCCCACCATCAAGGGACCTGAAAACATGGGATCTTGGATTAACCAAGGTATAAGGACTGAATCTAGGCTTTGGGTGCTTGTCCACTCTCTTAAGGATGGGAGATCACATGAGGAGGTCATAAGGGGAGTTTGTAATAAGTTTCAAAGGCCATAGGGTACATTCATGCAACCTTCTAAGTGCTTCCTTCTTAAATGATCCATTCCCCATCTATTTAGCAATCAATGAAAATGGGAGCAAGGAGGTCGATATAATGCATTACCTCTGGTTTGGTTGTAGCATGGTGGAGGCCTGCTAGCTTAGTTGAGACTAGGTCATTGTATATTTGGTGCACCGTGACATTCCTCTTTTCCTCTTGGGAAATTGATGGCAATTCCTTCATAAGGAAGAATAACTTAGACTTGTTCTTGATTCCATGCACATTTAAGGCTGTCAAATCCAACTACGTGTCCTTAAATATCTTTCATTCACTATCTAAAGTTAGATAAATCTCTACTTTTATTTTCATCTATTTCCTGCTTGTCACCATTGATAACACTAAATTATACTTGCAAGGTCACTAAGGTTTTAACTAGGGCACTTGCTTCAAGATTTAGTTGCATTATATTTATTTCTTTATGATCAATTGAGCTGACTTGGGTCTTCTTTATAGAGAGCTTAGGGTTTTTAAGCTTTAATGGTGGAAATATCTAGCTCTTAATCTTATATATGCCTAGGTTTGATGGGACCTTATTATCATTCCCTCTATGTTTTTAATCTTAAAAAATATTTTATTTTGATCTTCCATGCTTATGTGGAGCCTATGTGGTGTGGGTTCATGCCTTTCATGGTAAAATTCATAAATACTAGTTGGAGACTAGCCATTGGCCTTTAAAATCCTTCTTTATTTCGCTCTAAAAATTTGAATCCAGGTCCTTGAATTTCATTGGTCCTTTAATCTTTATGTTCATTTGTTATGCCATGTGTCAATATTGTGGGGCATTTGAAAAATCCTTGGGTTCATCGCACCATTAGATCAAATCTAATGAGTGAGAGATCATCATTGATTTTTACAAGATCTAAGTCATTTAATTGAACACCTTTATTAAATGGGTCCCATTATATTTTCATCTTTTGAATGGAAAGCCACCACAAACCCTCTTTACAAGGCTCTATGTTCTTTTCTCAGTTACCCTAGCCATGGTTATGCCAGTGTCAAGCTCATGAAGCCTTTTAAAAATTCTTTGGGCTCAGTGCACCGTTAGATCAAATCTAGCAAGAAATTTATCATTGTTAGATCTTTACTAGGCCTAGGTCATTAACTTCATGCCTTTAACTTATACATTGGCCATGCATCAAGCTTTAAAATCCTTTGTAAAAACTCTTCAAGCTCGATGCATCATTAGATCAAATCTAGCAAGCGAGTGATCATCATTGAATCCTATAAGATGCACACCTTTTAATCAGTACCATGACTATATAAACTTAGACTTAAAATGATGTTCCTAAAGTCTTTTTATGTTAAGAAACACAAAATAACTTAGGTTAAGACCTTTTATGCTAAGTTTTCCTACATAAAAATTCTAGAAATTCCTTGAAAGGGTCTTTAGAAATGCCCCTTTTGCTTAGGCTTTGAAAAAAATTCTAGGTTAAATTTGATGAGTTTGGTAACATCAAATACATCTTCGTAGACATCAAATGATGGAATCAAACTTGTTGAATTTAAGACAATGTAATTTCTTTGGTTCAATGATCAAGTGACACATGTTAGGCTTTCAAGAATTCCTGAGTCGATGCACACCATTGGATTAAAGCTTCTGAGGCAGCAAGGACCACTAGATCATAATCCAAGTGCTTGACAATAATTGGTTTCTCTTTCGATATCAACGTTGGTTCATACCATTGGATCAAAATCTCTGATTGAGAAAGAAGCATCATATTTACAAAAGTGCATGAGCTTTAAGTTAAGGTCCGATATGTATAAAGGTTTAGCCTAACGTTTAGACCTTTAAAAGTTATTCATGTTTACAAATAAAAATACACCTAAACCTTAATAAGACTTATTTAATCCAAAAGGGCTCTTAGGTTTTAAAAGGGAAAAAAGGTCCAAGTCTTGATTTTATATTAACATTTGGTCATGTTGAAAAACATAATCGAAGCTTAATATAAAGTTAGACTTAGGGTTGTTTAACCGAAAGGAAATAAAATTTCTCTCTAGATTTTTCCCACAAATGTTTGAATTTAAACCCTTAGGGTTTACTGCTTAGGATCCCTGGCTTTCTCCATGGAACCTACAACTAATCACCTTAAAGACAATCATTAGCAGCATTAGTCCATGAAACATAATCACAACTAGATACACCAAGGCTCATGTCTTTTTTAATTGAATTGCTTTTAAAATTCAAAAGAGAATAATCATTTCACATTTAATCTAGAACATAGATGTTTTGAAACATTCACAAAGGTCCCCTTTCAACAAAAGCAAGAAAAATGGGGGGTATGTAGGTTTGAACAAGACTGAATAGAGAAAATGACTGAGACGCACCTACAAAGGGTATGGTCAGCTCCCTATTACTTTTGGCTCTATCTGAACCAATGTGAGAGGACCTAAGGGGTAGCTCATTCACATGGAGAGATTCTACAATTCAATCTCTATGGGGATTATTGGCACAAAGAAACATAAGTCTAACTAGAACACAACCAACATTGCTCAATCCACCCAAGAAGGGTTGTCACATAGAATGAGTGAATGTTCTACACTAGACATAAGCTACTCAAGATAGATATGAATATTATTTCAACTTTCATTCTTAAGGATGTTTAATAACACAAGATTGAACAAGAGATTGCAATGTTGATCTTCAACACACAAGATGCAAACACATGCTAAGTATATAATGTTTATGCATTTGTATGAAAATAACACTTTAGATATGCAAATGGAATGTTATATGTAGGGTAAGATGGGTTAAGACAAGATTATCAGTGAATAAAAATAAAAGTGGATGGTTAACAAATGAGCACAAATATATTCAACTAAATTGCTATGTCATCTTTGATAGCAAATGCACTACAGATCAGAAACAAATGAAATGAAACCTTGCATTAATGATATCCTTTAGGAACCCCTTCTAATTGAATATATGATCCTAAGACTACCCTTAAAAAGGATATTAACACCCTATTCCAAAATTTCAAAGTAAAAATGATTTTACAATCTAGATATACACTCTAAATGACTACCATAAAGATGAATACATTAGATTACCAATCAACTAAGCATGTAAAATAGAGCATTGTACTTCAACAACAGATAGAGAATGGAAAACATGAATAAATATCATTTATCAATTTAATAGAAAATGAATACAATGTGCTCCAAACAACATAACAGACTAACATTATGCAAAAAAAATTGTGACAAGGGTGACATGTATAACACTCTCAAAACTTGCCAATGATTTTATAGTTGAAACCAATTTAGTGTTAAAAGGATCACATAGAGAGAATTCCTCAAGGCTATAGCTCTTGACTCAAAAATTTAACCAAACTCTATAAAGGGACAAACCCCCTTTACTTATAAAATTTAGCTAAGCCTAGCATATTCCTAAAAATGCTCTAGATGGAAGATTCCTTCATAGGCCTAGAGTTTGTTAAACCTTGTAACAAACATAATTCCTCATATATGCTTGTGATCTTGTGATGATGTAAATATTTATCTTTCCACCTTGGTAGAATATTTTATAGTTATCTACATGGTGGAATATCTCATAAGGGATAAAACAAAACCTGTCCTTTTGCACAACAGAAAAAAAAACATCCCTTTCCTATCCTCATGATTACATAAAAACTAATTGAAAGGGATGTGGCAATATCGGGCCAATTACAAAGGTTTCCTAGTAGGAAATGAGAAGAAAGAAGAAGGGAGGGAAGGGAAGAAATAAGTGGTGCTAGCTCAAAAAAACTAAAATATTCAATTATACTCTAGAGTCGATCTAGATGATAGAATCTTTTGCCAACTTATTTTTAGACCTGGTGTATCCTTCCATCATAGGGGCGAGATTCCATTGGTTTGGGCCTGCCTGGTATTTGAATTTTACTCTATACTCCTCAACCTAGGTGGTAATATTTTGAATCATGGTCTAAATTCATCCATCAATCTCCCTAAGATGGTTAAAATATTTCTCAAGTGACACTAATTTCTTTATTTTATCAATGTTGAAGGAATCTTATGGTATACTAATGAGGTTTTTTAGAATAGCGCATACTATCTCTTCCTCCAAATCACTTACACCATCAAGGCTTACCATATTCTTGAGTGTAAGATCTATCTCTTTTGTTACAATCTTGAGGGACTACTCTTCTCCTTTCAAATCAAAGATGACATCTTTGAGCATCACCAAATAATGCTTGATTGCTAATTGATATTCCTTGGGCTTCTTGTGATCATTGGGAGCATGGATCCTTTCTGTAATCAAAGTATGTGTTCCCATCTTGCAGACCTCATCCATTTTACACTAGACCTCTTCCCACTTATTGATTTCCACCTCATAGAAAAACATTTGAGCGTCACATTCCTTTTTATTATCCATGATGTTGTTCAATCATTTCAATGTTGAGTGGATTATTTATTTGGCTCTAGTGTGCAATTCTTCTTGCCATTTTTTTATTGCTCTTCCTTCTGATTTTAAATCATCAATTTAGTTAAAATCAAATGACTTTATTTAGAAGAGAAGATACTTTTGAGTAATATAGGATTACTGCCTTGGGCTCACTCAATATCTTTTGTAAGTACTAGATCATAGCTTGATTTTGTGCCTTCAACTCCTCCATGGTGGCCTTGTCTTTATTTATCCCATGAGCCACCATGTTCACCAAAACCTACATGTTGTGATTTATTTTATTCCTTGATGGCTCCCCTAGACTAGATATAAATAGTGTAACTCTAAAGGGGAGCATCTTTCTTCAAAGCATCTAATGGGGGTATGGATGTTTCCACATTCCTTTCTCCTGTAGTGGTGAATGTGGTCTTGAAATGTGTTATAGCCTTTTTAGGGGGTTTGGCCTTATATGCCTAAGTGATCTTCACTATGTTTATCTCCCCAATTTTTCTACAAAATACCTTCCTCTATGTGACCTATGCTTTGACCCAGAGAAGGGGTTTGGTCTGAAATCCCATTGATGTACTAGACATAGATGCAGACCTTGAGATAGTAAAGGGTGGGGTCATCAGAGTACTTGATTTAATAAGTGCCATAGTAATAGGTTGTGGACTTAACAAAAACTAATTGATTTATTCATCACTTTCCAACTCCTCACTACCTTTGTTTTCTCCAAGTTCCCCTTCTAGGTTTGGCTCTATCTACTCCAAAACTTCAAAATCTAGACTGAATTAGTGAGACTCCTTGAGAAACTTTTCAAAGGAGCTCCCTTGTCCTTCTGTCTATCTAGAAGGGTTTGTGACTACTTTAACTTCTTTATTTACTTGAGATTCAAGTATGGATGAGGATATGATGACCTCCTTATTACCTTCAAGCAACTCTTCATCAATCATGGCCTCTAAACCTTTATTATGGATTGGATCATGGACCTTGATGCGATGAAGGAGACCTTGAGTTAAATTAATTAAAGAAACATTTCCTGAAGTACCCTCTTTAGCATTTTTATTTGACTGATCCAATTTCTTATTAACCTTTGCATGGGTGGGGGTACCCATTTACAAGTTTGATCCCCCACCTTCCTCTGTACTTGCCTTCTCCTCTAGTGTTGAACTTGACAACTTGTGATACTTCTAGAGTTGTTTGTAGTTCTTCTTGCTCAACCACCACCTCAAGATCAGTAGTGACTTTAGTATCCTACTTTGGCTCCACCTCATTTCTCTCATCATACTTATTCATTTCTTTAACTTCACCTTGATCACCTTGGCCTAATTATTGGGAGATGACATTTTCAAAAAATGTCTCTATATATGATGAGACCATCTCTTTCTCCTGAGGGGCCTAAACTTGAGAGGTTGCCTCAACTCCAACCTACATGACATCTTTAAAAGAGAGAGGATCATTTGAGGCCAAAATTTATTCCTTATTACCGTTACTCTCTACTTTTGAAGGACCTTCTTCTACAAATAAACCCATCATCAAGACCTTCCCTAGGGTCTAGGGTCTTTCCCTTGGAGTCCTCTACCTAATTTTTACTTACAGAGAAGTGAATGCTCATTGTTTCTTCATCACCTCTACAATGGTCCTATCTTCATTTGAGTCTTATTCATCACTCATAACTCTCAATTTCTGAGCATATGAGGATTGATCCTCTTTCCTTTTCATAGGGAGTTCATTGCAAGGTAGGTCTTTAAACATAACCTCCTTCCTTTTTGTTGAAAAACCACTTGAAGGTTTCAAATCCCTCTTGACTCTTTTCTATTTGGGTTACACTCCTTCACCTCCTCTCTTCCTTGAATAAATATTTGGGGGAGGGATAACTATTGTCTATTGTGTTAGTGGAGTAGGTGGGACTTCAACTAATTGACCATTAAGATGGTTGTTGGGATGGTTGGTATAGTTGGGGCTCCCTCTAAAGCAGTGTATATTGTGATGGCACCAGCCAAATTAACCTCCCCAGTAGCAATCTTATCCCAATTTTTAGCTAAGCTTGTTAACTTTGAGAAGGAAAATCCTACCTTAGACCATGATGCAGATATGGACTCCACATCAATCAGCTTGGTAAAGTCAACATCACCAACCTTTCACTTCCCCTTGCCCTTTACTACTAATGGTGGAGCTAAAGGATCACCACTATAATCTGGGAGGAAACTCTTTAACTCCCAAACTTGTTTGAGCTCTCATAAGGTAGGGGTATCATATGTATCAAGATCAACCCCATGTTCCTTCAACCACCTAAATTTTCTTCTCATGATTAAAAAGGCTCTCCATGGAATGGAATCATTCTCCTTAGTAATTAATTTCACCTATGAGATGGGTTGGGATTTAATATTGGACTAACTATATACTATATATAGTATCCTTTATTCATCCTCCATTTCCTTTGGGATTGGAGCCATATTATAGGCAATAACTTCCTACATTGTTAGCCTCATATAATCTAACTTTCTAATGTCCTCCTCAGTGGTGCAATCAAACTAGATATCTTCATAATGTGATTGATGTAGAATCACATTGGTCATTGTGTTCACTAGCCATCTGATATCATAGTTATGCCTAGGTGGCATCTTTTAAATCACATACTGGCCCATCTCCTGCTCCAATCCCTTCACTTTAGCAACAAAAGGACACAAATAGCATCCAATCTCAAATAGAAACTTGAAGGGATTATTTATCTTCTTCACTACTATCATATTGTGTGGGGGAACCATTTGATGGCTCAACTCCATTACTACCAATCTATCATCCAGGTATCTTGGTAGCTTATGTAGTGACCCTGAGTAGCCACTTATCATGATATAAGTGAATGTTCTAAATTAGATATATGAGGCACCATACTTATCAATTATTTCCTTGGACACCTTGAATATTCTATTGAGGATCCTTGGATTAAATAAGACACTCATCATGGTATTAAAGAAACAATTTTATACCTTACAGAGATTCTTCTTGAATCCATCCATAGTAATTTCTGGATAAATCTCATAAATTCTCATCCCACTAGGATTTCTAGTGAGCCCCTTAAATGTTATATTATGCACCAAGCTATACATCAGCTAAGAAGACATATAAAATGTACTTGTTAATACCTCTCTTTAATGGATTTCAACTTATAGTTGCATCATCTACCTATGCAGGTTATCATTTAGAATGGTGGCATAGTCCAGCTTATTTTGTTGCCCCAACACGTAGATTAATATTATGAACATCCATGGCTCAAATTTATCTATGGTGGGCATCCCACAAATCTTGGATACCATGGCAATCACATAATGGGGAAATAACTTGAATTCCACTAGTTTCAAACTCTTAAACATTATCAAGACCTTTTACCTCTTCTTAAATAGCCAGTAGGAGTTGATAATGTCCCAAATTGTCTTGCCATTCTTCTCTACATACTCTTAGCATTCCTCTAGAGAGAGCATGATACTCTTGATCTAAGGAGGAATCCAAAGCATGGTGCTAAAGGCCAAAGGATTAAATGAGTAGATAACTAATTGGCTTCCATCGATGATAGTCCTGGTGTCTGGTTGGTATACTTGGACACATGCAATCACTAACTTTGGGTATGGGACATCCAAATGGAATGCCAATGTAGGGGTGATATAACTCATTTCAAGGTTCTAAAATACTAGAAGAGGGTTTCAATATTGCAAGACATTCAAAAAGGCTATGAAGTCTAATCCCTGAACATCTGTATCTTTAATTTCATCCAAAACATAACTAATGTTTCTCTTGACAGATGTTGAAGTAGTTTCCATTTTTCCCTAACTCTCTAGTGTAATAATTTGAATTCAAATAAATTCTTCACTATTATAACCCTTAAAATACCCTCAAACCTCCTCAAAGAACACAATACAAGGAGATAGAAGACCACTTACTGATAATCTGGAGGGTCATGTATAATTTAAGCTAAAAAATCCATGAAGAATTCATTGTAATCACTCTTTCACATTACACATAGATAGGGCACACAAATGGCTTGAATATGCAAGTAAGAGATCTGAATGCAAAATGTAAAAGTGAATGAAGGCAAATTCCTTAGTTATAATCCTTTGCATTTTGAAATAAGGGTTTCCATTAATGCTTTGAAGCATAATGGATAATTACCAACTACCCCCTTTAGTTGTTTTAAACTTATTTCAAATGGGGAAGGAGAAGGTGAAAATATTTCCTTTATGCTAGGCGATCTTCTTTGAGACACGTGGATCCATATAAACAAAATTTTCAATTTGGTGCTTTTTGGGTCTTCGGGGACTTTTTTCACCTTAACCACCAAAAGGTAAGTGAGGTAATCTTCAAAAAGGGCCTGAAGCTTGAAAATCCTTAAGAAACTACCACGTGTCATTACTTTACTTCTATAAATTTGGGCGTTCAGGCCCTGGAGACCTTTTGCACCTTGCCAACCAAAAGGTAGATGAAGTAATCTTCAAAAAGGGCCCAAAACTTGAAAAATCCCAAGGATCCACCATGTGTCTAGCTTTGATGTCATCTCAGACTCTCATCCAATTCTTCACCTTTGCACCATCCTTCTTAATACAGGGAAAACTGTGATATTCTTTTAACCCCCTAAAAATAGTCATAAGGGTTCCCTGAGATAACCATGTGTCTTTCATTTGACTCATCGAGAAATTCCTCACCTTAATCACCAAAACACGTTGAAGGTGCAAAATAATAATTTCATATGGGGCCCCATAACTTTTCTTCTTTGAGCACAAGGTAGAAAATCACTATATACAAAGAGACTTGGATACATTTATGTCTTCTCATAGTGAATCTTTTTTGGAACTATTAAAAATGTCCTCCATCTTTATAAAGTGCCCTTTAAACCTTTTTTAGACATCCTTAGGAATTTTTCAATGGAGAAATTCCTTAAGGGCAAGCACCCTTTGGATTGTTTGTTGAAGACAAAAAATCTGAAATAAATAACCCAAAAACCCTTAAGACCAAAAAGATAAGGCATGGAATTCTTTCAAAACTTTTGAAGTGGTCAAAATATCTAACAAAAATAAGTCTTCAGACCTTTTATCCAAGATAAAATACTTGGAAAAATACAAACATGAACTTGACTTTCCAAAGGAAAATATATAGATAGAATTGGGGCTAATGACTTAAACATTGAAACTCAACCCAATTTGGACTTAGGCAATTTTATGAACACAATACCTATTTTCATCAGGTATTGTGTTCATGAAAAAGGCCAAAAAATTCTAAGGGAAGGAACATTTTTACCAAGAAAAATCAAGATAAAGGACTTGGAAAAATACAAACATGAACTTGACTTTCCAAAAGAAAATATAGAGATAGAACTGGGGCTAATGACTTAAACATTGAAACTCAACCCAATCTGGACTTAGGCACTTTTACGAACAAGGGCCCAATTTCTCTAGTGAAAATTTGGGAACTAAAATAGGTTCTCATGAAACTTGGAAAATCAAAAAAATACCCCAGACAAAGATATCATAACACAATAGATTTTCAACCTCCCAAATCTTTTGATTCTAAATAGGGCACAAATTAATTGGTTTAGATTTGGGCTCCAACACACCCTACTATCTAACTTCATGATTATGCATCATAAGACTATCCTATACCACCCACAATAAAATGGGACTACACAGGCCTTTAAAAAATATTCTTTGGAAGATGATAAATAACATTTGTGATATTTAATGCAATCACTAGGATTACCATGTTTTCATAATAATATGGTCCTACAAGATAAGCTATAAGAACCTCAATAATTCCACTCCCTTTTAACTTGTGTTCATAACAAAGGAAATTATTCCAATGGAATCCTTAGTTCCATCCATGTATATCACATGCATGCTTGATGCATTCCTATAATATCTCATGCAATTCAATGAAATCCATGTTATTCATTGATAGATATGGACTATGGAAAATGCCCAACAAAAGGCTTGGTATGGTTGACAGATAAGGGAAAATATATTAATTAAAGGATCCCCTATCCTAATCTATGATTCAAATTATTTAAAACATTCATGGAAGTTTCAAATATGTTAGTTGGGGTCTTACATTATCCATGATATTTTGGAGACTAGTGCATACAATTTATGTATATGAAATGATGAAATGGTAATTGGAAAATTCAATGGAATCCATATCAATCCAGACCACACATATCATGTTTAAGGCATGTTATAATAAGGCTTATTTGATTTATTTTATATATTTTATGTTTGGTATGATAGATTAGTATAGGCTATTTTTGGAATAATAGTTGTGTTCCATCATTGTAATAAATTGCACAACCTCGTTTAACCTAATATTTTCATGGGTAAGTGGTGATGAGCTATATTTGTAATAACCTCTATTAATGAATATCAATTTTTTAGACTAGGAAACTTAAAAAAAGCATACATATAGGAATTCAATAAATTCATACCTTCATGACCATTACAAAAATAATATATTGAGCTTTGCATATATGGCACAATAGATGACCTGATATAAAAATGCATGCTACACTGGAGGACCAATCATAAGATTTAGTGTGGGGTGGTGGAGAGTAAAGTGGTGAAAAATAATATGACATGTTTAGATAAACATAATGGATGTGAAGAGTGGCAAGGATAGGCACAGAGCTGAGATTAACTTGATACGAAGGCAATATAGGGAAAAGAATCATGTGAAATCAAGGGAAGTGAAGTGCCAATAAATATATAAGGTAAAGTGAAAATGGTGAAGATTCTTCCAAAAATGGTAACCACCCAAAATGACATCACTCCTAGAAATTTAATTTTTGAAATTTTTGTGGTTAAAAACTAGCACACATTACTAGTTAATGAAAATGCGGTAGCATTAAAACATAGAGTGTGAGAAAATGATAAATTATTGTATGTACAACCATCTCATTAAAATATATTTTGGATAAATGTGTAAAGAAATATAAAAATAAAGGTACATGTCTTTTTTTCACTTTTATATTATGATAGATTGATTATCCCCACAAGTTTCCAAAAACTAGAACATCAAATAGACTTACAAATTTGAGTCAAGAGTAACTAGGAAATACCATTTGAGAGATCAAAATGAGACCTTTGAGGAATTTCTACTTGAATGCACTAAGAATTGAGGCATTTCAATGATTAAAAATGAGGGATTTAGTGATCTTTAAGTTGCATAAGTTGTATAATACCATTTTTGAGTAGGGAAGCTCATAGTTGAGTATCAAAACATAAAATCTGGAGTACACATGTGCTCATCAAGATTTAAGGGTTCAAACAAGTAAGGAAGTTGAAGGTGTGCCAAAAGGGTTTCAATATGATTGTGAATTAAAAACTAAAGACATCAAAGAGGAAACACTTCATATTTTATTTGAGTGTATATGTTGGGACACCAATTATAAAAGAATCAACAAGCAATAAGCAACATGCAGGTTGAGGAGAAATCAACGATCATTAGGGAAGAAGTGGAGGAAGGAACAACTGAAACATCAGGTAAAAAAGTAGTATAATTCCCTAACATATCTAAATTTTCAAAGGAAATAAATAAAAATAAGATTGCACCTGATGAAAAATAAAAGAAAGATACACCAATTTCACCACAAATAAAAAGCAAACCAAGACTAGGAAGGATGAGCTTTAGGGAGATGTAGTATCCTAAGGGTGTAATGCACGTGGATGATTGGGAATCAAAATTGGATAAGTAAAAGGTGTAGTAATAAAACCACCATGAATGTGGAAGAAAATGTTTTAAAATGGGAATATATTAGAAGGTTGTCTGAGCATGTTCAACAGAGTTAGTACGAGGTGGTGTTGATCCCTGATTTTGACTAGCTTTTCTATTTGTGACCAAGTCTAGTATAATGTTAGTGCCTTAAAATATAAAATCATGGTGTTAAATAACTAGGAAAAATCCATTTTCATGCATGAAAAAAAAATATCCATAGATTGAAACCATTACCTCAAGGTCAAAGAGCATGGCATGCATTAACAAACCAGTCCATATGAGTCCACCCAACAGTATAATCAATAAAATGATGAAAGTGACTATGTGTTACTATTATCCCTATATAAATCAACAAAATTTTTGGATAAATAATATAAGTAATGAATTTAATTATATTCTAACAAAAATATGAGAAACAAAGATAAATAATGAGGTATCTAACCTTAAAGAGAATGTCACATTAACTACCAATTTGATGGTAATCACATTAATTATTATTAGTGGCAGTTGAGCTACCTAATGACATTTAGGCATCTTTGAAATCATATAAAAGGTAGACACCTAAGAAGGAGAAGATATTTTATGAAATAGTAGTAAAACACTAGTGAACTATTAGCATAGCTCTAAAAAATAGGAGAAATCTTGCATGAGTGGATAGAGAGATAATAGAGATAGGAGGTGACATTGTTAGCGCCATTGATCACCTTGTAATAATGATTTTATAATTAATGGAAAAATTCATTATTTTTGTTATTATTATCTCTATTTATGGATATAGACTACTATTAGTATGCTTAGACTAATGTTGTTATTATATTTAATGATTTATTACTTATTGAAATAATCAATATTTGGGTAGAGTAATGTTTTTATGTTATTATTCATATGTATGGTTATTTTATTTCATGTGATGATAGGATAAATATATAGTACACCATAGGTTCTTTCACATGTGAATATATGCACACTAGATAATTTCTAACTTTTACATTGACAACTAACCCTAAGCCAACGTTTTTACCCCTCTCTACATTAGGTGAGCACACAAGGATAACTTGTGTGGTATGCTAGTGCAATAAGATTAGAGTTGGGATGTGCACATGACTAACATGTGGGCAGATAAAATATTCCAACATATTAGAATTAGTTGGCACTAAATAATAATAAAAGTGTGTAGGTGTTTTACCTTTTATTTAATTGATGTGTGTAAATAAGATAAAGATTTGAACTAGTCAAATTGTCTAAGATATGTCTAAATTAAGAAAATATAAATGATACAAGTAGATGTTAAATTACATTTTTAATTTTTATGTATACTAATAATAGTATTATGATACTTAGATTATTAATGATCTATTATATTCTATGATTGTTTTCAATAGGAAGAAAGGATAAAAACTGGAACTAGAGTCGCATAACTATAGAAATTGATTGTATATATATGCATGGTCAAGTCCATCAACCCTTGGATACTTGTTATTGATTAAGGCATATAAAATATGATAAAGGTGTCCTTGTAACTTGTACCTAACTATTTTGGCACAAATCACTATGACTACTTGTAAATCATTGTATTGTGTGATATTAGAGGCTCACTAAGTATGTAGGTCCATAAAACCTACCTCCTTCACTTTAAAACCTTAGATCCATTTTTATCACTAGGTTTTGGCCTTAAAATGGGAAAAAATATGTGTTGAGATGACCCCAACCATCCATATTATTTTAATGCTTCTTATATTTCTAATAATCTAAAAAGGGCTCAAACCACATGTAGTTATCTTGGTTCGGTGTATTTGTGCAATGGCCTTCCTTTGATAAGGATATAATTTATGATCTATATTTTGACACTTGAAAATGGAAAAATCAGCTTGGTTTAGGTGCTTTATAATTAGCTATGGAATGATCCTTGTAACTAATGTATAATTTAAGAGATTTAGGGTAGTCATTCTCAATGTGAAATTTATATATAGATACTTGTTAGATGACTATCAAATCCATAATAGGCTTAGATTTATTTTGTATCAATATAGGACTCTTTAGGTAACTTATCACACCATTGACATGTGTAAAATATGATCCAACCCATAAATATGATTGAAGATTTTAAAATGACAATTTTTAGATGTGTAGGCAAGTCTAACATGGGTGGATGACTTCATAAATCCATATTAGTTTGTGTATGGATAGAAGTGTCTAGAAATATAGTAATAGTGATCAAATGATCAGTAGATAATATGATTTAAATAATAATATTAGGAATAAACTAGGGTATTTTTATAGGTTATTTATATTAAATTGGTAAGTTCAAACCCATAGAAAGAAAGTGGATAGTAGAGGAGGGTGTGAAAGAGCTATATGTGTACACACAAGTCATATAAATAAAAGATAGGTCAAAACTAACATTTCTAAGTACCTAATACCATATTTTAGTGTCTAAAAATTCCCCCCATTTATTATAGTATGGAAAATGCTAGAGTAAAAGAATAGAGATATTGTGTACCTTAGTGCGTAAATACACATTTTCTCTTGGAGAAGACTCCAACTGTGAAACTTACTCTAAGAAAATTTGTAATAAAACATGCAATAATAAATTTCCATATATGATATGAAATATGATATAAATTAGATCAATGAAACATTTTAAATTTTAAGAGCAATGAAGGAATACACATGTAAGTTAGTGAACTATGTTAGCCTTGAAGTATTAGAGATTGGGGTGATAATTAACCAATGGAGAATTTGATGGGGATATTCTTCCCCAAGGCAAGTGTCATTATTGAAACTATGGGTTGTAAAGATAAATTCCTCAATCCTCATGAATAAAGAGTAGTACTAGGCTATTTAGAGGCATAGATCCTCAATCGCACTACTCATTTAACTAATCTTTAATATTAATATGGAAATTATATTCCCATACTAGAATTATATGTAAACTAAATCAACTCTTGAATATGAATTTTAGATTCAAAATGTTACCTTTAGTGATTTAGTACCAGCTTTAAAATATAAAAGTGCATGCCCCATAATCTAATCAACTATCCTAGTTTGATATAGAATGTCATTAATATCACTCTATCCCCAATCTGATAAAATAGATAACCTTCCCCTCATGTACCTATAAAATGTCTACATATTATTTTCATGTTTCCCTAATTATATCTTAGTTTGTAAATATCTATCCCATAATTTGAGTAAAATTGATAATCTAACCCAATTTAAGCCATGTGAATCATTTAGTCCATCAAAAAATCTTAAATATCCATGTATGTAGACTTTAATCTCTATGACAAGCCCACTAATATGCCCCTATTTTAAGGTGAGGAATGTAGCCTATGAATTTATCATCTCAAAATAATATGTATATGCATCATATTATATAGAAATATATAATCATGTAAAATCATGTGCTAACATGTGGAGAATATGTCATCATAATATGAATATATTCTTAAATAACATATGAAACATGTATCTTAAGTAATACAAGTTTCATGTCAATATAGATATATAAATTAGGTATGCAATAGTAATCATCATTAATATAAGTAATGAATAGTATTTTTAATCACCTTAAAATGGTGTTAATGTCCTTTACCTTTCTTTTCCCCAAATGGATATCTTTTCAAAACTAGAACCTCCTAGGGTCAGCCTAGACCTCTTTTATCACTTGAATAAGCATCATAATAATATAAATACATGGATTTTAGCCATCTAACCACTGGATGGAAATTAGAGGAAAAATAAACATTCAAATTCAGAATAAGCTGTGCACAATTAAGGTTATCAATCCCTATTCTTCCCTACTTCTGTGTACTAACATCTACAACAATCCTAAGCTCTGATTACCCAAATTTATAGTCTCAAGCACATTAAAGGAAATCAAGGCCATTATCATACTAGATTCACTTGAACCAACACTTAGGTAGAGAGAACTACATTAGGATTGATCCCTCCTTAGAGTATTGGTATGTAGGCAACTATATTCACAATAGGGTGTTAAAGATGCCCAACCTACCCTACTAACAAAAAAACTTTTTAGCTCATGTCAATTGGATAACCTAGATACCAAGACTATGAGGGTTTGATCAATAAAACAATCATTACATGTAACATATAGGTTTTAGGACTCATGCACGCAAGAACAAACCTTAGAGATCTAGACATGGGTGCACACAGAGGCTTAGGATAGTCCTACACAAATAATAATACTAATAATATTAAGACACTACAGTCACATTTACAATAATGGAGATATTGTCCAATTATGGTGATACTATCCAAGAGGATTTTTGATACTGGGATCTAATTTGTGACACTCGAACCAACTTCCACCTTAGTTTTCAATACCTAGATAACCCATCTTAGTTGTTTTCCATCTAAGTTATTAATTAAACATCACATAACAACAAATCCCTTGCCATCTAGATTTTTGGAACCTAAGCTTACATTTTATGATGGTAAGTGTCACCTAGATCACCATATATGAGCTTTTCACGTAGCATGTTTGGACTACATGTCCAATGATTGTATTTTCACTAAGTTATTTCCACATAGTTTAAAGGATTATGACTTATAGTGGTTTTATGACCTGCTAAATTAGTTTATCACCACATTTAATCCTTTAGAAGACATTTTTTTAACCAACTTATCAATAATCATTAGTGACAAGATCTCATATGCTCAAGTTGCACAATTGAAATAAAATTTAAATGAGCCTATTGAAGAATACATCTTACGATACAAGAATATATTATACAAATTGATTATCTCCATGGTAGATAGAGCTTTAGGACATCTTTATACAAACTCTTCTACCAGCATTACATGAAGCTATCTTTTTTAATAAGTTTCTAAAATTCATAGATTTGTGCCACACAATAAAATAAAGAGAAGTTAAGCTTCTCTCAATGGGCAAATTAAAACATACAATGAAATCAGAATCAACTATTAAGAGTTATAGTTATCCTCCATACAAGGTAAGGGCTGATGAAAATAAGAGTGATCCAAATACCACAATTAACTCAACTTCAGAGCCATCTCCTCTCTTGGTTTTATCAGCTCCTTCATGTAGATTTTTCACCAACCTTCCAAAATCACCAACACATGTTTTATAGTAGCTCTTGGAATGCATGTCATATCTCTCCCTCACATCAAAGAGGTTGATATGACATGACTTATTCTAAATAAATATGATTTTAATGCATTCTTGAAGTATCACAGGGCACTAGGCCATACAAAAAAAGATGAATTAGCCTAAAACATAAGATATAAGATTTGATTGAGGCTAACATTATTTATGTGGACACACCCACATAGGCACCAAAAGTAAAAAAAATGGAAGCTAAATCATTGAAAATATTCTCAGATCCATTTACAAAGAACACAACAAATGAGATAGAAAGCACTTTAGATGTTCATTACACATATCAGGCACATCCACCACCAACATAATATCACACTACTACAAAGGAGGCACACCCATTACACAATATCATTGGTGTGTACTATTGTGGCATATAATTTCACCCTTGTGGGATATTTCTTTAGGATATCCCACTCCCAAAAATAATATTATAGAAAACTCAAGTTGTGGGTATCTTGCAGTGAGGTTAAACCTCTAGAGAAGGCCAACTTCCTCTTAGTAGATCACTTAAACTAATGTTTATGCTTAGAAAAGGGATAGAAAGGGGTTATAGGGTAGCCAAAAAATATAAATGGGGTGATCCAAAAAAATTATTAACACTAACATAAGAATTAAATAAACATTGATTTAGCATAATATAATTCTTTCTCATACGACCTCACAAACTAGCTAATTTGCATAAGTATTTCATAAACTAGGCTCACTAAGCAATACATGAAGCAAAGAGGAATTCTAAGATTCACACCAAGTGTTCATTAATGTTATAAAGATATCAAATTTAGACTTATAATTAGCTTGAAAACACTTTAAAATAGGTAATAAATAAGGACAATGTACATATAAGAACACCTCTTCACAAAGCCATCATGCACAAGCTTTTTAAACACAATTCAGAGGCAAGAGATAGGTAAAAATTATATTTATTACTTGAAGAGGTATTTCATACAAATTTTGACAAGGTTTTTCCTTGTCATATGAGAGTCTCATTTTTTTTAAATGGGGGATAAAATGGGAGATATAGGAGAAAAGGGGAAGAGAGAGAGGAGAAGTGAGCAATCAAAAATCAATAAATGAGCTACAACCACCCTCCATGAATTCTCAACCACATTTGAGTTAATTAGAACTAATCCTTCTTCAAAAAAATAACCGTCATTAGTCAAAATAGTATTCTATCCCTATGATTAGATAAAAAACACACTAGAAGACAAGAACTTCTTGAGGATGATGATGTCATGATCTACTAAAAGGGGAAAGTCTCCAAAGACTTTGAAACTTCATTGAATGCTCCACTTGCCTTTTTCAACCTCCAAAATCTATGAATTCTTAATGAGATTATAACACCATGCTTCATATTGATATGTTATTTACATTTTTAGATAGTCACTTGAACTTATTCATCTAGTGTCCCTTTTGATACTCCTTTCATAGTCATAACTCTACCCCTACTCCAAACCCTGAACATACATCCATTGTAGATGAAAACCAATTTCCTTATAGGTTTTCATATAGTCATAATTTTAATGAAGATCCATAAGCTACTTAGTCTCTTGATCATGATCAAGACATAAATTCAAAACCCAAGATAGACTTCATAACCTGACTGAGCATATCTTTATATGAAACTGAGCTTTAATGGTAGCATACAAATTTATAACATTTGTTTTAGTAACCCAAATCATATTTTGATCTCAACATGTCTATCATAGGCTTGGGTGTACAAAATGTTTTAATCTAACATGTTTGCATATGTGGTATCTCCCTACCACACTATTTATTTCATTTTAAAACCTGATCGTTATCAATTTAAACACATGTTTTCATCTTGTGCCCTCATAATTTGATCAAATCTACTCCATCAATCTACTTGGGAGTATCCTGACATTGACTTTCAATGTTGACCATTGATCTTTGATCTACATTCAATATTGTGACACTTGGTAGCCCTGAATGCCTTCTATGGACCCTGCTATTAGTCTCCATCTGGATAACATTTTTATGTCATATGGCAGCCTTGCATGTAATCTAGGATTTTTGACTTTTTGACTTTGATTTGCACCATTGACTTACATCTACATAATTGAATGCACATCATTGATCTTCGATCTACATGATCAAATGTGAGCCATCGATCTATTACTAATTGACCATGATTATGACACATGGAACCATCACATTCAATCTCAAGGTCCTCTGACCTATTGACCTCATGCTCACCATTGATCTTCATCTACATAATTGAACACACGTCGTAGATCTTTCTTGACTTATTGACTTAATTGATCACCTGTATGTTGTTGATCCTTGATCCAATCAAGTGAGGTTTTGATACTTGGCATCCCTATGATAAATTTTTTACTTGTTAAATATTTTTTAATCCAAACAACTATTTCCTATGGCTTTAATTTGACATCCCTTGGCATGTCTCACACTGTTAGATCATCTTTGAAGGCTTATATCTTGAGAAAGAAACACACCAAGATAAAAAACTTGTATGGGATATTTATGGCAAAAAATACATCATTTACATGTAATTATTCAACTTTGGTTGACTTCCCAAATACACTTATTTAATGCACAACCAAACTAACCTATTCATTAAGGCATGATGTGTTCAATCAGTCTGTTTCCTCTAGGCTTGTGTTAGTCATCCTTCTCTATTCAAAACGACACTAGGAGGAATTATAACTTTACAAAGACACATATTATCTTCAAATATATCTTTATTACCTTAATAAACTATAGGGGTTGACCTTCACTTGTAGTTTTAGACATATTTCTAGGCCTGCTTCTCAAAAATCTCCAAATTCACCTTAAAGATTGCTTAAAGTGTTTCAAAATATTGCAAGTGAAATGTGGTAGGGTCATGAAGTCTATCCTCTCCTTATAACATTAGATCACTCACTCAACAAGAACCCTACTCAAATTCTCACACCACATCTAGGCAAAAATTTTGTATGTAAGCCAATTTTGGCCAACATGTACCACACTACAATTCTAGCTAGACCACTTATCACTTTTTCAAAGTAGGAGATTGTTGATGACGATATAGATTTATATGCACTCTTTATATAAGCCTAAATAGATCATCATCCTATCTATATTGTTATGGTTGACAATGGTTAGTATGTACACTATCACACTTCTATAACATTTAGAGTATTCAGAGTAGGATATATCCCCTACAAATAGAGTTATTAGTGGTTTCAGTGGTCATGTTTAGAGATCCATTAGGGAGTGTCGACATCTAAAATTGGAAACCAATATATTTATACCTAACTTTAGACCATTTTTTACCAATCATTGAACATCTAGCCTAAGAATTTCTAAACATCTCAAATTTGGATTCATAACCATGCAAATAAATCAATTTCGCCCATAAATTAATTAAATTGAATAAATGCAGAAATTATTTAATTTAAAATATTGAAAATGTTTAAAATTCCTAAAAATAATTAATTAACATCAAATATCAATACAAATCCTAATTTTATTCATCCGTGATCAATTAAAGTAATTATCAAAAAGGGAAATTCAAAAATCAATGAATATCCTAAAAAAGCTAATCATTACCTTTTGTGAGTTTTCCAAAAGAAAAATATCTCAAATCACACCTATTATATGCTAATCATGAGATTTTGGACACTTTTTAACCCTATTGAGGTTAACTAAGCCAACCAAGGTTAAGATTTAACCCATTAGAAGTCATTTTAAAGCCTATAAAAACAAGCCTAGAGTTATTCATTTAGAGAGATTGAAACATAGTAGAATTATAATGTAGGATTTGATTCATCAAGCAAATGCATAGTGTTATAATTACAAAATCAAGCCAATCCATCAATCAATACAAGCCAACCATAGTGCTAAGAGGAGATGGAGATAGTCAAGCCCCATTGATGAAGACCTTTTGAGCATAATCTGAGCAAGCCAACAAAGAGATCTCTTGGAGCAATCAAGGAAGGTAAGGAAAGTTGTCATATATTTAAATTTTAGTTATGTTTTCAATTGGTTTATTCATTAAGCTCCTCTCATGATCCAGGCCTAGATATGTTAGCTTATTTAGTGTGTTGATTTCATTATTTTTAGAACTAACACCATACTAACCTCCTCTCTTGAGTCAAATTCCTTAATCACAAGGAGATTATGTTTCCATTACAGGTTGGACTAGCACATGTGGCTAATAGATTCTTAGTATTACCTAGTGTAGGCCATGGATATAACAACTACGAGCCATCCCATCTATAGTGCACATGTGCCTAAAATATATACATGCAAATCAGGGGGTAATGATTGAGGGTTTTACATGTGAGTATCCTCTACCTATTTTATAGGTAGTTAAATCATAGTTACCTATTACAATATAATTACCCCTTACATCACAATTACTAGTTACAACATAGTTATCAATTATAACTCTAAGAAAAATTCATTTCAACACACCATAGAGTTTAGTGGAGCCACTAGTGTTGGTGAGGTCTAGTCTTATAATGTTTCTACATACACATACTCTTCCATAAATACCATTATTAGAGAAACCCATATGTCAGAGATATGTTTTAGATTTTATAGGTCCTCCCTCTACTCAATTTCTTCTGAGATCAATCTTATTGAGTTCTTGGGGTTCTCAGCATAGGGCACTTATGCCACCTATAACTTCTTCTACCAAATGGGTCCCTAAGACCCCTATAGATCATAGGACACCACAATTTCATATATTCCTAGCATCATTTCATAGGTATATCCAAATATAGATCACTTAGTATAACAAATTATGGAACCATGATTGCATTTTCACACAACATACATAATCACAATTCTTTTATTTAACATAAGCCACATTGATATTGAGTCTCCCATGAGGCTCATCAGTTAGTATTGTTCCTCCCTTATTGTACATAATTTTATTCTCTCTTTCTCCTTGTACATAGCTCATTTTCATGTTTCTTTTACATATCTCATATCCAAAAAACACAAAAACATTCAAATATCTACTCAGAAAACATAAAATTATAGATTGTATGCATTGTTATGTTCACATTTATTATATTTTCTAGATGCTACATATGATAGCTATCTTAGTATAGTCAATTTTATCATACCTACATGATTCACTTGTTCTTGTCAAGTTATTATAGATTTATACAAGACTCTAGTCCACTACATCGATCTGTGGACAAGGAATACGTAGAGGGGAGGTTAGTATTATTTTAGTCCAAGAAATAAAATTCAAATAAACACACTAAAATCCTAACACCTCTATCCTCGACACTAAGGAGAGCTTAGATAACAATAAAACATATGAAAACACAACTAAAATATAAAATAATGCACTCTTTTACCCTCCTTGGATATCTAAATGGCTTGTTGAGCTTGTGCATCAAAAAGTCTTTGACAATGAAGCTTACTTGGCTCCACCTTTCTTTTGCACCTTGTAATGAGAATTATATATAGCTCATTATATCTCATATAAACTATAATTAAGTGTTGCCTCTTGGTTATATATTGCATTACATTTAATATTTAGGGTCTCATCTAAGTAGGAAATGAGTACAATTATCTTTTGTTTGTATATGATACATTGTTGATTCTCTATCTTGTTATTTATGTCTAACTTGGATAAAACAAGTAAAATTTTACATATAGAGATACATCACTATGGTGGGATTGTTTTCAAAAGTCATCAATAGTTTTGGAAATATCTTTTTGGCAATAATTTTGAAGACTTGACATAGAACACATTGAGCTATGAAGATCCTTAGTCAAGATTTGAATATTTGTATAAGCAGCTCTGAAGATGCTCCATCGAGCTACGAAGATGTTCTATTGAAGATCTAAAGACATTCTAATGAATCTTGAAAGACCTATCCAGATGTGCTCTAAGGACACCTATCCATGCTCTAAAGATGCCTAGTTGTACTCTTTAGATTAATATAGCAACTCCAAATATATCTATTGTACATATATAAATTTTCCCTCTTTAGATATATTATTTCAGACATTTTTATTCATAATAATAGTCTAAAATAATTTGGATATAAATGTATTTCTATTTTATAAATATGGACATAATGTATTCAGATATATGTTAGTTATACTCAATCTATTATTACTTTAATTAGTTTCAATACCTCCTAGAAGTGTGGGATCTAATTCCTAGATCTTCTATTTAGAATAAGCAAATTTTTCTATTTATATTTCTAGATTTTATATTCTAAGAATGGTCTTTTAGATGTGATTTAAGTACATGTCTCCTTCTCATTCCAGAGCAATATAATAGAGAGAAGAAAATCAAAAAACATTAAATTGTATTTTTGTAGCAAAATTTGTAGCATCTATATATGTTCCTTTTGATAATGAATTATTAATAAAGTACAAAATTCTATTCCACTACTGAGTTAAATCTGATCCTATTATGAGGAAGTAGAAAGGGCTCATTTCTCTCTAAAGATCAAGATAATTGGTATGTCTAGTTTAAGTTTAAAAGTGTGTTTCTTTTAATGCAAGTGTGCTTTTATTAAATACAAAGTTTATTTTAGTTCAGTGTAAGTGAATTTTTTTGTGCAAAGTGTATCTTTCAATTCTCATAAGAGTAAAGTTAATAAGAAAGTTTTTTGACTAAAACAAATCATCTTCATATTCAAAATTTACTAGGAAGTAGTCTAAGTGACAATAGACAATCAACATTCTCACATTTTGAAATAAAAAACTATCCTACCCAACCAAGCTAGTCAAGTGAGGACACTATAGTGTCTTATGCTAGATGTTTAAGTTCTAGATGTTGATGGTGAGAACAGAAGATTCCTTTTAACAAGAAATGCCATAGGGGTTATTCAATTATCAAAACTTTATAGATTTACCTTTTGTGCAACATAGGATTATAATCTTGTTTATTTCCCTTAGGATTTAGACATTAATAAAAGAGTAAACACCCCCCAAACAACAAACTATTAACTTAAATATCCAGCATCTCTTTGCATATAGCCTTGGAAATTGGTCTTGGTAGAAAATGACACCAATCCATTGATTTGTTAAATGAAAAGTATAGCGACAACCTATCATTTTTGACACCATTATAGGGGACTCTTAATCAATAATTAATAAGTGTTTATGAGATATCATATTATAGTTATACAAGGGAAATTCAAAAATATTCATATACACCAAAAACATAAAAAAAAATCAAGGACTCCTTAGATTTATGAACCACCTAAAAGATTCTTAAGGATAGTTTATCTCTAAAGACTCCCAAATAAAACAAGAAGAAGTGAGGATTCTATCTTTTTTAGAAAGATCAAGAAGTGAAAGAAATGCAATTGAAAGCCATATACAATTTTTTTTTTAATTCCTCTCTTGAAAAAGTTTCATCCTCATAAATAGATTC
Source organism: Torreya grandis (assembly GCA_037957365.1). Taxonomy (NCBI): domain Eukaryota; kingdom Viridiplantae; phylum Streptophyta; class Pinopsida; order Cupressales; family Taxaceae; genus Torreya; species Torreya grandis. Next base: position 5,756,666 of record JARHVA010000104.1, read on the forward strand.
TACAAGATGAATTTTATTCAAGTCATCTTCTCCCATAGGAAGAATTGATCCTAAGGATCCCCTTTCTATAATAGTCAAATTTGATCCACAAACTCTATAATAAGAAGATCTAATTACCAAAAAAAGGTTCTCCTCCTGAGATAGTAAACTATAGGTTGAGAACATAAAAATAGAACTTAAATTAGATTGATAACAAAAGTTGGGTATAAAATATGAGAGATAATCATGCACATGTAGAAAACCCTAGTAGGCAACCTCAATAGGATAGGACTTTTTTCTATCCAATCATATTGGGTCCTGATGATAGAACCTCCATGAAAAATATATTGCCATATATTTTACCTACCTTTAGAGGAAAATTTTCAGAGGATCCAGATTAGTTCCTCTTTGAATTTTAGGTTCTCTGCCAAACATATGAATGTCATTGACAATCATAAGTTGAATTTATTTCCATATACACTTAAGGATGTAACTATGAGATGGTTCATGGGTCTTGAGGTTAATTCTATAAGTAATTTCAAAGAAAAGAAAACTACATTTATTGATAAATATCAAAATTATTGTAGAGTCAGAGGATGAAAAGAAGATTTTTTCAAGATAAAAGAAAATGAAGATGAAACCTTAAAAGATTACCTTGATAGGTTTATATTTGCCCACAAATGGAGTGGTTACCAACTCTCGAAGGAGGTCATTAAGACAATATTTATTAAAGGCATAGATGATGATGCACATGATGATTTCAACTTAATGGGAAAATGTGACATTGAAAAGCTAACCTTTCATTAGATTTTATCATTATGTAATAACTATTCTAGGACAAGACCTAGCATAAGGAAATCATAGTTAGAAAAATCACCTAAAGTTGGCCAATTAATAAAAGAATTTGCTAATTTCAAAATTGATATTCTAGTATAATTAACAACTAAATTAGATGGTCTCAAAGCAAATACCAATGCCACTAATGCTAAAAATTTGTCAATATATTGTCTTAAATGTAAGCTTAAACATGTGGTAAAATATTTCCCTTTAGATTAAATAGAGGTATGTCATATTTATGACCTAAACCATGACACAAAGAACTAAAATCATATTCCTACCATGCTAAACTAGATAAAACAAGTAGTACATATAGTTGAGGAAGTGAACTTTATCCAAAGACAAGGAAACTAGTACTCCCAACCTCAAAATCAAATTGATCCAAGATTTTCCCCTAATCCATGGATGATACCAAGGGCTCGACAAGTCACACCTCAAATGTGGGGACCACCACCATAACCACAACCATGGGATACTTAGGAATAGATGCGACAGATGTGGGGGATGACTCAAAATCCTTTACAATCCTAGGCACAGTAAGAAAAATAATAACCACATTGGATACAAAAGTCATCACCTTAATGGGTAAATCAACAATGGTCTCATAATCAAATTCAGATAAGGTTTCCTCCATAATAGGCTTTGATTCCTTCACAACCTTATCCATCACCAATTGAGTAGTAGGTTAACCAACCATAATTACCTACCCAACCAGTAGCAAATCCTAAGAATAGGAAAAATACTCTCGTTTATGGAGTTGACCATGAAAATAGTGTTGAAAGTGGTTTAGCTAAGTGTAATAATTTTATACTTAGGTTAGAAAAGGTAGTAGGAGATTCACTCATTACCTTAACTAAAATTTTTAATGATGAAAACACTCTTGAGTCACCTATAGTCCAAGAACCAAATGAAGACAAGGTATAATCCACCACAACTTTAATCACACCAACCACAATTCAAGATCTCCCTACTATTCAATTTCTTGAGAGACTTAAGGAATAAAAACCTAGGGAGGGTTGTAAATTGATTCAAGGATTAAGAGAGATGAAGATGGAAACTCCATTGTTAAGAGATATTAGGGATATTCCTAAATTGAATCAAATAATTAAAGGATTGTGCATCAAAGCAAAAGGTATAAAGAAATAATATACTAAAATAATTTAGGTAACTAGAAAAATAGTTGATTTACTAAAAAGACACATACTTGTTCCTAAATACATAGACCTTGGTAGTCTCGTGATGACTATAACAATTGGGAACAAGCTCATACCAAATGTGCTTGTCGATATGGGTGATTCCATTAACATAATGAATATGAAAATAGTAGAATCTTTATCCTTTACAAATCTTTAGCTTACCACTACAATTTTGCAAATGGCATATCAATCCATTACTACACATAAATAAACCATAGAAAATGTTCAAATCACCATAGAATCTTGGAAATACCCTATAGATTTCATAATCCTTCAACCTAAACCTAGGAAGGTAAGGTATCTAATTATTACTGGAATACCTTGGTTAGCTACAGTCATAGCATGAATTGACTGTAGATCTAGTAATATGACCATTTCTAATGGAATACACACCAAAAAAATCTCCCTTTATCCATCTGCTAGACCTTCAATGGATCTTTCTAAACAGATATTTATGGATCAACCTAAACAAAATTAGAATAATGTGTCTAAATTAGCCATTGTTACTATAAAATAATATGTCCAATAATTTGAGGAATAGATAATAGAATATTTGGACCAAGATAGCCTAGCTCCAAAGTTTGATAGCCTAGCTTCAAAGTCTAATAACCTAGAATTGAAGTATGAAAGCCTAGCTCCAAAGACTGATAGCTTAGCTCTAAATACTGATAGCTTGGCTCTGAAGACTAATAGCTTAGCTCTAAAGATGAATAATCATGAATGGGAATAATTTACCTTCACTACTAAGAACCAATATAATTCCATAAGTCCCCAAAATAACTTATTTAGTCCACAAGATATCTAACAAGCTATAATTGACTGGGCTCAAGAGGGGTATAATTCATTTTTAAATGCTTTTTATTATCCACTGACAAATCTGCTATCCAAAAGTGAAACCTTTTACAAGGATGTGACTATGTTTCACATGGTACTACCACATCCATGTCCATTGAATGTTTTCATGAGTGAATACAAATAAGTAAATTCCATTTTTCTAGGTACTAAACAAATTTCAATCCATCCTAATAAACTATTAGATATCAATAATTGGTTAACTGACTAGTAAAAAATTAAAGTGTTTAATGTATTGGTACAATACAATAAATCCTTCTCTTGGGATTATAGTTATATGAAAGGAATACATATTAGTATATGTACCCATCACATTATCATCAAATTTGTTAGACCTAGTTAGATAACCACAATGGAGAACTAACCTAGCCTTGAAAGAAATCATAAAGACAGAGATAAAAAAACTATTAGAAGTTAGTTTCATTTACCCCATATCTGATATTTAATTAGTTTCACCTCTGGTTATTTTACCTAATAAGAATGGAAAATAGAGAGTCTACGTAGATTATAGAGAAATTAATAAAACTACTATGAAAGATTACTTTCCTTTACCTTTTATTGATTGAGTTTTGGATAACTTAGCAGGAAAGCAATACTTTTCATTCGTAGATGGGTTCAATGGATACAATGAAATCAAAATAGCCCCTAAAGATTAAGATAAAACTACATTTACCTACCCTTGAGGAACATTTACTTATATAGTCATTCCTTTTGGATTGTGCAATGCACCTACTACCTTTCAGAGAATAGTGTTAGCCATATTTTCTGATCTTACAAATGATTGTGTAGAAGTATACATAGATGACTTCATTGTCCATATAAACACATTTGATGAAGCCTTGATCAATTTAGATAAAGTGTTCCCCAGATGTGAAGAATACCGAGTATCCTTGAGTCATGATAAGTGTGTAATAATGGATGATGAAGGGATAGTCTTAGGACATCATATCTCTTCTCAAGGAACAAAAGTAGATCCCAAGAAGATTGAGGTAATTTATAGTCTCCCCATTCCTAAAACCTAAACATATGTCAAAAAAAAATTGGTCTTGTAGGATATTACAGAAGATTTATTGAAGACTTTAGCAACATAACTACACCTATATTTTCCTTACTAACAAAAGATAGTGAATTTGTATGGAATTCTAAGTGTCAAGATTATTTTGAAACATTAAAAAAAAAGTTATGAATGCTTTATTTTTGAAAGGACCTAATTGGGAAAATCCTTTTCATGTTTATACTGACACTTTTAATAATGCATTAGGGGCAGTTCTAGGACAAAAAGATGAGAAAGGAAAAATGTATGTCATTTATTATATCAACAAGAATCTTACTCCCATAGAGAAAAATTACACTACCACAGAAAAAAAATTTGTTGATTTTGTTTATGCCATAAACAAATTTAGACATTACATTACTGGTTATTAGGTATTTATTTATATAGATCATTTATCTATTAAGTACTTAATAAATAAACTGATAGTGGGTGGTAGAACTATTAGATGGATACTACTGTTACAAGAATTTGACATTACCATTATAGACAAACCTAGAAAGTATAATGTTATTGCTGATTTTTTATCTAGGTTGATCACTACAGGTGAAGATGAACCTATGGATGATTCTTTCTCAGATGAATAGTTATTTTCTATATCTACACACTTCCCATGGTTTTTAGACATGGCAAATTTCTTGGCAATAGGGAAGTTTACTCATTCATTTACTTATAAAGAAATAAAATGTTTGATTAAAACTAGTTGTCATTTCAAATGGTTTAAATCATGTTATTTAAAACTGGACATGATCATGTACTTCATAGGTGTGTTAGATAAGATGAAGTATTTAACATCATAAGAGCATGCCATAATGAACTAGGAGGAGGACATTATTTAGTTAAATGTACGATTCAAAAAATTCTTGGTGCAAGTTATTATTGGCCATGTATTTATAAGACTATAAAAAAGTTTGTATGGTAATGTGATCCTTGTTAAAAGATGGGTAAGCCTACTTTATCCTTAGAAATGCCTCCCCACCCTCAAATAGTTTTAGAAACATTTGAGAAATTGGGTTTAGATTTTGTTGGACCAATCAATCCAACATATAAAGAAAAATATTATTTATTAGTATATAATGATTATGTTACTAAGTGGGTTGAAGTGTAGGCACTCACCATTGCTCAGGAGGAAATGGTTGTTGATTTCCTATATCATAGGATCATGTTGAGATTTAGAGCTCTTGGATATATTATTTTTTATCAAGGGCCTCAATTCATGTATAACATGATCAAGGCTTTTATATAATTTTACCAAATCAATCACTAAAAATATTCACTATATCACCCCCAAACTAATGGGAAAGTGGAGGTCACCAACTAAGAGTTTGAAAACATTATGACTAAAATAGTGAACAATAATAGGAAAGATTAGATATATAGAGTATCTGAAGTAATTTGGATATATAATACAACATGGAAGACTATCATAGGATTTTCTCTATATGAATTTGTGTTTGGAAAGAAACCTTTATTTCCAATAGATTTTAAACTACAGACACGAAAGATAATAACTAATATGGGAGTTAATATTGATGAAGCGCAAAAGGAAAGAATCATGTAATTTAATGGGCTAAATTAACTAAGAGTGGATGCATTCACTGAAACTAGAATGATTCAGAGTAGCAAAAATAGTGGAATGATGCTCATATCAAAGAAAAATAGTTTTAAGAAGGTGATTGGGTGCTTTTATTTGATTCTAAATTCTAGCATTTCAAAGGTAAGCTTAGGACAAGATGGTTGGGGCCATACCTGATAAAAACTAATCAATAACAATGGCTCTACCTAACTTCAACCAATTAATGGTGAATAAAGGACACTTTTGATATATTATAATAGACTTAGAGTGTATAAGAGACCTCTCGGTATGGAATAATTCACTAAACACAATCAAGACTAATTTGACCTTATGGAAGAACCCAGTTCTTCTACCAAGGCTAAATGATCTTTTTAGTAGAAATACAATAAGGGGAAGTGTTGAAAACCAACAAATGGCAATTCCCCTCCCTTGAAAAAATCAAAATATAAAAAAATATATATGAAAATAAAAAATTATAAAAAATAAAAATAATAAAATAAACACTAAAAAGTGAAACAAAAATGGCACTTTTTAAATGAAACTTCTATAATAAATATGAACTGTTGTCTTTTCAACTAACTTATCATCTTAAAATTGTTTATCCTTGAAGGACACATGGAAATTTTAGGAGATAAACATGGATATTTGTAATATAATTATAGTTTTACTTCCTTCCTAATAGGTTAGACATTTTCTCTTTTATGTTCTGCATGTATGACCATTAGGCGGATAACATTTATAAATATAGATAAGTTCCTTTAATGCCACTTAGATGTGACTGAAGCTAATAAAATTTATTAATTTAAAGACTTGATATGGGTTTATTCTAAATACATTTTCAAAAGATAATTCCTAATGTGGAAATAAATTCAAATATCATTTCAAGTTCCACCAATTATGATCTCTTATGCCTCATAATTGATGTTGACCCCAAAAGTACTTCCTCATTAAAACTTTACTTTCTCCAAAGTGCTTGGCCATCATCTCTACTATAATTTTGTGGTACTTATTATTAATTACATGTGTGCCACCCTTTTTATCCCTTTATTTGTATTCACTGCCACATCATGTCCCAACTTCCTTGCCCTAAATAGTACTCTATGTGATTTTGAACTTAGTTTTGCATTGTGTAAGCAATTTTTTGAGAATACTATGGATAGTTATGAAGATGGGGGGTAAAAAGAGAAGTGAACCAAAATTGACAAAACTTATTTTAAAATATGAATTTTCTAGGGTTATTTTTGAAATAATAGGATGGCTCAATTTCTTGAAGACATTTTAGGGTTTTAGGATAATGTTATTTAATAATTTTTAAATTTGTTTGATGAAGATCATTATGTAGTCTAGGGTGAACATATTCCTATTGATTTTTTTGTTATCAATGAACTTTCAAGGGTTTCCTGAATAAGGCATGGTTTTTACTAAAAAATTGAGTTTTGTTGATTTGATTCAAATGTTCATTAATGGTAATGAACCCCATCCTAAGTTGGCCAAAACTCCACAAGGCATTACCAAAGGGATCACTTGGAACAGTCTTCCACCTCCATGGCATAATGTAGTATATTATATCATGAACTACCTTATTTGTAATGGATAGTTTATTTTGGTTGGTGGTGGCACTATGTGGCTTCTCATTCATCTGAATAAAGGAGCTACCAAATTTGAGTGCTAGGTAAACCTACTTTCTTATCTTCATCATGATATCCATCATCTAGCTTAGAAATTGAAAAGTGGCATTGGGTCAATTAAACATCATGGTTTAATTCATCTCATATATCAACACCATTTTATGAAGAAACCAATGGGTGAGAAAACTTGGTATTCATTTCTTTGAAATTCACTCAAAATTCTTGGTAAGAAACTATAATGTCTTTTTTCTCTTCCCATGACAACAAGAATAGATGAAGGTCCATCTTCATCACCTATAGCTCCAAAGATGATGTGAAGGAATTTAAAAAGTAAAATGAGGGTTTTACCATCAAAATATACCCCATATGTCAAACCCTGACAAATTCATCGGTTGATTCTCTAAGAGGAAGAAGAAACACAAACCCCTAAACAAGTTATAAATGTTTAGTAGACAAATTTTGGGTAGTTTAAGCTTTAATTCTACCACAAAAGTTATAAATGTTTAGCAGACAGTTAAATAAATACAAACCCCTACACAAGACATTGTACCTAAATAATAAATACCCTTACCTTCCACATTTGATAAGGGTAAATCTCCACTCATGGAAGAAGCTTTGTCTTATCCTCAATGTGTTCATAAAGACAACAATTTTCAGCATGCTATGACCCTGTCACAACATGAAGAAACTATCCAGTAACATCAAGTAAAGCTGGATTTTCTTAGATTGACATTTCAAGGTAAGGAGCAAACCATTTATAGTTTAGAACATAGATATAAATATTATATTTCCCAATTTATAGCACATGAAGTGATTATAATAATAGTTAATGCAAAAAAAACTAGAATTCATTATCAATTATTCTCACAATCTGATGAACTAAACACTTTACAAAATTCCCTTACAATTAAGGATGCCAAGGTTGATAATATAAAAAACTCTAATTCTAGTAAGGATGCTCAAATTGATAATAGACAACACTTTATTAATATTAAGGATGCACTTATTGGTCAACAAAATACTTTCATGCAAGAGTTGACAACTCAAAATGTTGAGTTACAAGTTGCCATACAGGCAATATAGACAAACAAGGGAAATAGTTGTATAGACAGAAGAAACCACAAGATTTTTTTATCCTTTTCCTTTACCCCTTCATGAGATTATTTTAGTTTGTAATAAAGTTAAGAATGATATTTATAAGTTAGAATTAGAGAATGCCAGAATCAAAACAAATTTTTAGCAACAGTTACAATGGGCTCAGACTTTTATTCAAATTATTTGTGAAACTATTGAGAAATTATTATCTTACAAAAAATATTCTTCTATGTATGTTTTGTTTCTTCATGAATAGTTTTATAAGTGGAAAATGCAATTTATTTCTCTTGGTTTCCCCAATGTCATTTAATATGAACACATGTTCATGGATATCTTTCTTAAAAGCACTACAAAAAGACAAGATTAAATTTGTGAGTTTTTTCTTTGTAATATGTTATTGGGACACCAATCTATATTTTTGGTTAATTTTTTTGTGGGATAAACACAATTATGTGCTTTCATTTCCACTATGAGAAATAAAAATACTTGGGATTAATCACATAATCAATTCCTAGAATTGCAAAATACTACATGCGTATGTATAAGACCCTAGTTTCTATAAGCTCACAAACTTCTTGTTGCCTTCCAACCTTTATATCACATGTTCATAAAAGATAAGTATCATAATTTTTTAATAAAAAATGTAGTATCCTTCTAAGCCTTTATCATCCAACATTCCTCCATCTCTATCACAAAAATTATGTCTAGATGGGAGACTTTTCCTATTAACTTGAAATGCAGAGAATTTATGACTCCCACTACCATTAGTTGGAGTCTATAGAGAGTTAGGGCACTTGCTTAGATTATCACTCAACTCTTGAAAGAATAAGGGTCAAATTTTTGGATTGGAATGAAATTTAGGCCAAATATTATTCTTTGTCCCATGTCTCCTTTGAAAAATTGGCATAATCAATCAAAAGTAGAATTTTAAGCATGGTTACACACTATGATAAGAGATTTAGTGTTTCTGACTAGAAATCATTGTGACCAGTGGTTAGGATTAGGACTCTTGGGTTAAATAAAATTTATCCCCTAATTTTAAAGAGGACTTAAAAAATGTAAAGTGTAGGGGAAAATGGTGAGTGTTCTATATAGCTCGTTATATCTCACATAAACTATCTATAAGTGTTGCCTCTTGGTTATATATTACGTTACATTTAATAGTTAGGGTTTCATCTAAGTAAGAAATAAGTTAAATTATATTTTTCTTGTATATGATATATTTTTGAATCTCTATCTTGTTATTTATGTCTAACTTGAATGCAATAAGTATAATTTAACATACAGAGATACATCTCAATGATAAGATTGTTTTGAGAAGTCATCAACAGTTTTGGTAACACCTTTTTGGTAATAGTTTTGAAGACTTAACATAGAACATGGTGAGATATGAAGATCCTTAGTTGAGATATAAATATCTACATAAGTAGATTCAAATATGATCCATTGATATCTAAATATGTTTTGTTGGCGCTCTGAAGATGTTCTGATGAAGCTCTGAAGACTTGTCCAGATGTGCTCTAAAGACACCTAGCCATGCTCCAAAAATGTTCAGTTGTACTCTATAGATTAATATAGTAACTCCAAAGATATCTACGATACATATATATATTTTCACTCTTTATATATCTTATTTTGGATATTACTATTCATAGTAAAAGTCTAAAATGATCTGTATATAAATATATTTCTATTTTTTAAATCTAGACATAATCTCTTCATATATATGTTAATTATACTCGATCTATTTTTAGTTCAATTAGTTCTAATGCCTCTTATAAGTGTGGGGTATAATTCCTAGATCTTCTATTTAGAATAAGCAATTTTTTCTATTTAGATCACTAGATTTTGTATTCTAAGAATGATCATTGAGATGTGATTTAACTACATGTCTCCTTCTCACACTACGAAAATATAATAGAGAGAAAATAAAATTAGGAAACATTCAAGTGTAATTTTTAGTAAAATTCATAGCATTTATATATATTCCTTTTGATAATGAATTATTGATAAAGTACAAAATTTTATTTCACTAATGGGTTAAAGCTGATCTTGTTTTGAGGAAGGATCAAGGTCCCACTTCTCTCTGAAGATCAAGACAATTGGTATTTCTAGATTATAGTTTAAAAGTATGTTTTTTTTAATACAATTGTGTTTTCATTAAATATGAAGTTTATTTCAATTTAATGGAAGTGAGTTTCCTTTATGCAAAGTGTATCTTTCAATTCTCATAAGATTAAAGTTAATAGGAATGTTTGTTGACTAAATTAACTCATCTTCATATTCAAAATCTATCAGAATGTAGTCTAGGTGACAATAGGCAATCAACATTCTCACATTCTAAAATATAACACTATCTTACCCAACTGGGTAAGTTGAGTGAGGATATTGTACTATCTTATGTTAGATGTTTAAGTTCTAGATGTTGATGGTGTGAACTGAAGAATCCTTTTAACAAGGAATGCCATAGCTGATATTTAATTAGCAAAACTTTCTAAATTTACCATTTTTGTAACATAAGATTAGAATCTTATTTTCTGCCTTTAGGATTTAGACATCAATAATAGAGTAAAAACCCCTCAAATAATGAATTGTTAACTCAAATATCAAACATATCATTTCATATATCTTTGGACAATGACCCTAGTTAAAATGACACCAATCTATTGATTGGTTAAATGAAATGTATAATGGCAACCTATCACCTTGGATTGATGTTGCTTGGCTTAATATTTAAGCATGGTAAAACTACTTTCAAGGCATTTAGACATTATAACAATACATCAAAAGAGATTGTTAAATATATGTGTGCATAATAAATATGCACCAAAATATATTAAAAACTAGTAGGCATGGCCTTATATTTATAGCCTCAAGAATTGACTCTCACCCAAGGTGATTTAAGGTTGAGTCCAAACATATAATGGGTTCAAACTAACCCTAGGTGAGTTGAGACTAATTTTAGTTGAGTTAATAGTTGTCATGTAATTATGATTTTTAATTACTAGACATGGCTCTCAAATTAGATATTTTAGGATATTTTGAAAGAGCTTGACAACTCATAAAAGCAATGATGAAAAGGCTTGATATTTTAAGTTTTAAAATTTCTATTTTTAGATAATTATTAATTGCAAATGGATAATTCAAGTAAGCATTTAATCTTGTTTAATTAGTTAATTAAATTTTATTAGCCTTTTATATCTTTCAATATATGACCAAGTATCTCATTTAATAGGTTCATAGGTTAAATTGATAGTTGTTATGATGCAAGGTGCTTAGGAATAAATTTGTGAGAGGTTATTATTGCATAAGGACTAGTATCCTAAATAGGGATGCTTCAACATGATTATGAGCATTTATGAATGATGCATGGCTAAATTTAGAATATTTAGTGATTTTTAGGCTTAATTTGTAATATTTGATAGGAATCAATCTAAAGTTTCTTCGAAAGCCAATTATTGTCAAAATTGGGTGTCTATAGTTTGCCCTTATTTAAGAACGCATTACAAGATATAGGCATAGTAATATATTCTCAAATAATAAAAAGGACATTAAAAAGGAAAGAAGATATTGATTGAAGAAGAAGCTCTAAATAATATTTGGGAAGCCTATAATGATTCCCCCTCGAGGGAGTGGCTGACACATACAATTGATGGATGGTCCCTCAAAAAAAAGTAAGAAGAAGAATGAAATTAAACCATGGGTGAGATTAATACAATGGAGATAATGCTTTCATATATTGATTTAAAATTTACTAATTTTCTCAAAGGTGGTTATAATTAGTAACAAAGGTTGAGACATTGATTTACCTAAAGGTGGTTATAATTAGTAACACAAAAACATGCCCTAGTAAAGTGAGTGAGTCAAGATAATGATTTGCCCACAGGTGGTTATAATCATTAAAATGACCCAGATTGAATAATGATTTTTGATTTTTGCCCTAGTAGGGTAGATTGACAAGCATAACTCAAGGATATAACTTGGTATATAGATTAAATATGAGTGGGTAAAAATGTAGATGCAATGGTCTATTGATTGAAGAAGCCACAAAAAACCACACACATAAGGATGCATAAAGTGATAAAAGATATGATTGAAAAAATGAAGGTGGCTAACTTAACTCAAGATATGTCATGTATCCAAGCACTACCTACATAGTTGAGATAAACCTCAGGCCAATGTAGTTCCCATAGAAGCAAGAGAAAATGGAATGAGGAATAGAATAGAAGAATAAGAATTTATCAATGTGAATGATTTGGTTTCACCTGCCAATATAGAGATGCTCATCTTTATTAGCATTGATATAACTAGAATGCTCAATGGGTTGATTTGATCAAGAAGGGTGGGTGGATTTTTCAAGGTGAACTAGGATAAGTTTTTATGGTACCATTTCTTATAATATTTCATGAGCTAATTTTTTATATAATACATGATGGTATGCATCATGATATAAAACACCATGATAACTTATTTGTAATATACATAAGGAGTTACTCTCAATCCAATAAATAATTGAAAATAATGCACCAGTGATAAAAACCATGATGACAATGTTGACGTATGAATATGAATAGACTCAAGAATAATGCATAAGGAATTAACCAATGAACACATATAGACTAAGTCAATGCACAACAAATAAATCAAATAAATAGACAAATAACTAAGCAAAGAAACACACATAAAACTTGAAAGTAAAAGCAATATAAATCATCATCTTGTTAACCAAGTCAATATCTACATGTGAAGACTTTAATGGAATGATAAATAGGTGGTGCCCACAAGGAAGTATACATTTAAATGGAATGTCACACCACCAATGATAGTGGAATGAACTAGAACCAATAATGGATTTTACCTCAGTAGGGAAGATAGAGGATGACTGACTAGGTTTAAATAGGACATGTTTTTGGATTTTTGAGGTTTTATATCTCTCTAAGAGATGGTAAGTCTATTTTCTAATTTTTAATATTTTGAAATGTTGTGAACATTTTTAGAATTTCATAAGTATCTCAACTCGATTGAGAATTATGAGACACAAAATATTTCAACTTGAAAAATGGTGAGTGTGGCTTAGTTTACTTATAAAATGGTGAGAGCATTGTAAATGGGGTGACTAAGTTGACCTTAATATAAATTAAGCATTGGCTACATAGTCCCATTAGGACCTCAAGTCATTGTAGTTCTCCCTATACAAAAGGTGATGAGATCTGATTAGGTAGCAACAAGTTCATGTAAGGGTGAAGTGATGTGAAAATGCATGGTAAAGTCATTGTTCTTAATTTACCTATATGTGGTTATAATTAGGAGACAATGACATATTTCAATGATACTAATTTTCTTAGAGGTGGTTATAATAAGTAGTATAAGGTAGAATATTGATTTTCCCAAAGGTGGTTATAATTAGTAATACCAATGAAGCATAAATGAATGATGTAATTTCTAGATCCACTATCATAATACTTTCATATACTGTCATTTGAATACATAATTCTAAAATTATTGAAACTAAATAAAAATTCCCTCACAGAAGGTACTAGAAGAACTAATGGAACCAAGGTAAAAAGGGGTAGGTAGGGCAGCCAAAAACAAGTTTGGTCAATAGTGAAGGTATGATGATATGGCATTGTTCAAGGATGGTGATGTTATGACAATTTTTTATAATGGTAATAGGGTTTCCCCTAAGTGACAAGGTAAGGTAAATGATAGGGTATAAAAAAATGACAAGATGGATAGAAAATGGAAAAGGCAAGGTAAATAGTTTTGGCAAAGTAAGAGATTCTATTATTCCTACTGATGTGGAGATGCACATCTTGATCAACATATGATACAACTAGAATAATAAATCATGTAAAATGCTAACCCACACCTATTATAAATAGTTGTTCTATCAATAACCTACTAAATATTTGGACTCTAATAATGTTATTATGATCTTCATTGGTTGTTGATTTTGTTTCCTTCAAATATCGAGATAAGATGTATTTCTAACCTCTATAAAGGAAAGTGCATCTAGGGATGGTAAATATAGATAAATATTAGATGATATCTCTGATTGGTAATGTAAAATAGGTATAAAATTAATATAATTATTATAATGGAATGTATAATGGTTAGATAACAAATGAAGATTGATATTTTTAGGTACACCTAATGTTACTGATTCTAGATTCAAAATAATTTTGGCTATGGTGGGGCTAAAGTCTTCTAAATATGCTCTCGATATGACTACCATTATTTTCTATTATTTGTTCATGAGAGTATCTACCATATGATTATGTTATAGATTCGAAGTTGTATTAATGTTATCTTTAATAATGTTTGCATCAAGAAATGAATAAATGGTGTGCTCAGCTATTGGTATCTCAGAGAGGTTTTCACCAATGAAGTTGTCTTCATTTTCTTGTAATGCTTCTAATAAGGTTTCACTAAGAAAAATTGACTTTTGAATTTGATTGGCTTCTAGTGCCTCAAACAAAGTTTCACTAAAAGATGTTGAGTTTGGACTTTGATTTTCCCCTAACATCTCCAAAAATGTTTTACTAAGAGACTATTATTATTTTGAATGAATGTGGTCTTGGTCTCTCAGATATTATTCAACTGATATGTCACCATGGATGTAATTCAACAAAGTGTGATTCTGTCAATCCTAATCAACACTTTTGGAAGGTAGAATGTCAATATAATGGCTAGGTTGGGTGATGATAATGGCATTTTGAATGGTAATGGAATGGGAAGAGGTAGCATAATCTTCATAGAATATACTAGGATAACTTGTGTTGATGTTGAAGTAATCATTCTTAAAAATCATGGAAGGATCACAAATATATTCAAATTGATCTACAAGGCATGCATAACCAATATTGTAACAACCATGAATGAATTCTAATTTTGAAAATGAGTCTAAATCAAGTGACTATTAATCCAATGTTGAGACTAATGTTTATTCTACTTATGATGCTAAATATAAGGTTGGTTCAATAATAAAACCTAACTTTAATGTTGATTCTTCATTTGGTGTGGATGATGTTATAATGATGTCTTGTTGAATGTTGGGTATTAGACAAGTAACGGCCTATGATGGCATAATGGGTTCCATAGAGACTAGTTTGTCAAAGTGAGACTCCTCAACAAGGGAAAAAAATCAAGAGGCAACTCCATAGAGACTAGTTTGTCAAAGGAAAGCTCTTTAAAAATATGATAATGGTCAAGATAATGATTTGTCCAAATATGGTTATAATCATTAAGAAGTGACTCAACAAAGATTGAATTATCAGAGTGAGACTCCTCAACAATAGGGATAGTATCAAAAGGTGATTCATCATAAGTTAACTTGTCACAAATAGGTGTTTCAACAAAAAAATCATGGATTGGTTGGTTCTCTTGGCCTTCATTTACAATTAGTTTTAAAATACTAGTTTTGAACACATCTTGGTCTTTGAATGATTGGCTCTATTATGGCGCAAAGAATGGCATTAGTTTTATAAAGTGGGGGAAGGTAGGCAATGAATTAATAATGATCCATTTGGTTGGATAATGACCTCTTTGTAAATAGTCTCATCTAACATGGATTTAACAAAGATTAGTTGTTGGTCTAATATGATGATTGTGACCCATCTAGTCATAATTTCATAACTTTGTTGGGATAATGAGCTACCATACTTGGAAGGGCCTAAAATTTTAATGGCAGGGAATTACAAATCTTGGTTGATAACACAAGCCAAAGGTTGAGGGCCTAAAATGGTAATGGTAGGGCATTATGGATAATGGTTACTCGTATAAGCCAAAGGATGAGGTCTTGAAATGGTATTGGTAGGGCATTGTAAAGATTGGTTGATCACACAAGCCAAAGGATGAGGTCTTGGAATAGTAATGGTAGGACATTGTGAAGCTTAGTTACTATCATGAGCCAAAAGATGAGGTCCTAGAATGGTAATGATAGGGCATTTTGGAGATTGGTTTATTACACAAGCCAAAGGATTAGGGCATAATATATTAATCAATAGACATTGTGGAGCTTATTGGCTCATACAAACTGAAGGAGGGTTAATGGTATAGGTATGGGATCAAGTACTATTGGCATTAAAATGGTGAACTTGGTACATTAATTGGCCTAAATAAGGTATCATTGAATACTATGCTTGAGGGTCTTGGCTTTGTTTTCTTGATTGAGTATAGTAAGGATGATAAGGATACATCTCACAAAATACATTGTCATCATATTATTCTTAAACAAATTCATCTTATGTGACCAAACTATCATAGCTTAGATTATACATAGCTCTACTATGAGTATAACAAGACATATCCAAAGTAATGATGAACATTTCAAGGCAAAGGCCTAGAGTTCTATAAACTCTTAAAAATAATGTCTAAAGGACAAATGGTCCAAACTTGGTCTAACTTGGTCTAAGGATGGAGATGTTCTTCAAAAAATATTATGCTAAAAACTTAGTCTAAAATAGTCTAATGTCAAATGTCTAATGTTAAATGTATTACATAAAAAGATTAAGTAAATGAATAAAAATAGAATTCTAAAATTAGGTGAAAAGTGTTTCAAACAAGTCTAAACTAGGGCTAAATAAATAAAAGTTTCTAAGTCTTTTTGTAAAATAAGGCACAAAAAGCTAGGCTCAAAATATGTATTGCTAGGTCTTTTGGAAAAGGCACAAAAGGTCTTTAAAACAAACTAGGTCTAAGAGGTAAAAGATTAATCTAACAAATTTGAAACACTTTGACACAAACTAGGCATTCGGATTTAAACAAAAACATGATCATTTGGCAAAATATAATGGACTCTAGGCACATAGAAGATAGACTACTCCCCCAAATATAGGCACAAAAAATAATCTTTAAATTGAGTAAAGAATTAACCTAAGTTGCACAACCCAAAAGTGAAGGGTGAACACCTAAGACAAAATTATGCAAGGCATAGGTATAAAACAATCAATGTTTGGATCTAAACTTGTCAAGTATAATTTTAAGCTTGATTTATTAAGACTATACTTCTCAACATAGATAAAAATCTAGACAAAGATGAATGGCATAATGGCACTAGACATAGATCCAAAAGGCACATGTGATTTTCAAGATTTGGATTTTTAGATGCAAGGTAATAAGTCTTTGAAATGAATAGAGAAAGTTAATAACATTTTTGTGTTCTAAATATATGACAAATATTTTGTTTCAATACTCCAAGGCACAATACTCGAAATGAATTGGGCAACATAACAACACCCTTTTCAAACAAGTAACACATAAAAAAAAATTATTAAAAGACTAAGGCAAAGGCATGGTGTCAAATGGATGGCGTAATACCTCCAAAAAAAAAAGATTGATGTATAAACAAGACTTATTTTTGACATTTTATGATAAACAAATAGTTTTGACTCAAGACAATGTAAGTAAAAAAGGATAAAATGACATAAACATCTAAGTATAATATCCTAAATCTTAAAACTAACAAGGTTGCATCATACTATTAAATTCCATCAATATAATTGCTCTTGAGAGGATTGTAAGTTGTTAATCCAAAAAGTAAAATCACATGAAAATTAGAAATTTTTGGCCCTCTTATCTCAAGAGTTTGTACTGGGACATGAAACTTCGGGCTTCTCACCCTATATCAATAATATGTCTACAGTAAGTGGAGTCATTTAGAGTATCAATTTTCATTTGTTTCTAGTTGATCCCAAGTTTGGATAACACTAGGGATGCAATCATGTCATTTGGATCTACATCAAATGACTTGTCATGAAAAGGTCTTGTCATTTTCATAACCATTACATCTATCAATTACTTATTATAGTGAGATGTCCAAGTTTTCCTTACATTCTAAGGCCAAGTACCACTAATAAAGCTTGTTTTAACTTCTCAAAACAAGCATCTCAGTGTGTCACCCTTAATTTATATACCCTACCATGGAGTGGGATTGTAAGATGTTGGGAGATGAATTTATAGGTCAAAACTTTCCTAGAGAACATGTGAGAAGGTGATGAATTCCCTCTCACAAGCCAAAATGCATGAAAATAAGACAAGTGAAAGGACTTTAGGGTTGATTTTGGGTCACCCAAATTATACATATTTTGGGGAAGGCCTCAATGACTCTCCTTCCATGTTTTTGGACCAAAACAATAAAGGCAAAAAATGATCATTTTTGATCACCTAAGTTTCCTAAATGGGATGGGGGGAGATCATACACGTGTCACTCATCTTACTTAAACAAACACTCTCAACAAAAAAGCATAAAAAATAAAACTCTTATGAGTGTTTAAATAATGTGAAAGTTCATTTCATGGCACCAAAATAAAATATGTAATGAAGTTTGTTCCCCTTGGCATTTTTTGTTGAAAACATTTTAAAAGTGAAAAAGACTTAAGCAAAAAGATTTTTAAAACACTAATTTGAAATATGAAATTTTTAACTTAGAATGTTTTAAATGTCTTCCTCTTGGCCTTTAGGTCTTGAAAAACACATTAGGGGGTCCTTGTGCTTAGAATCAAATCATGAGTGATCAAATGATTTTCTAATTCTTGATCTCGGGTTTCTAAAATTTTACATAGAGTGAAAAAATGTAGAAGCACAGAGCAATACTGTAACTTTTCCTACAAAACCATGATTATTAGGACAATACCACAACTTGCCTACAAATAGAGTATTTATCATAAAATCACTATTATTTAGATAATATTGTTCAAATAAAGAAGAAACCATAGATTTTGGCACAATATCATGACTCTCCTATAAAACCATATAATTATCAGTAAACTATAATAGTTAAGCATAATACCACAAAAGCTAATACAAAACAGCATAAATTATGGTAATAACATTACTTATGATGTCATAATATTGTAATATTGTGATTTTTAATACAATATTATGGCTTGAAAAGTTGTAATATTATGATTTTTAACACAATATTGTGATTTACAGATTCACAATATTATAATATTGTAATTTTTAACACAACATTGCAAATTATAAAGTCTTAATATTACAATATCACAATATTGTAATTTTTAACACAACACCATGACTTGCGATGTTTCAATATTGTAATATCATGATTTTTAACACAATACTACAACTCCAAAAGTCATGATATTATAATATCATGATTTTCCTTATAAGTATAAACCATTAGCCAAAACCTCGACATTTAGTATCAAAAATGCAAGAAATATGACAAAATAATGACTGTAAGATTAGTGATATTTTTCAATATCATGATTCTAGAGAAAAAAATCGTGACTGCATAGAGCAAATTTATGAATTTTAAAAAATCATCCTTGAGCCTTCAATTTTTACCTATTTTGATCAACAAGCTTGAATTTTTACATGAAAATTGTTAAGAGGGTGTCCTAAAAGGCCTTGGGAATAACTTTGTGGGGTGTAGGTCTCACCGGGTGTGCCAACATATGGATAAGGAATACATAGAGGGGAGGTTAGTCTTGTGTTAGTCCAAAAATAAAACTCAAATAAATGCACTAAAATCCTAACTCCTCTAGCCTAGACACTAAGGAGAGCTTAGGTAACAAGAAAACATATGAAAACACAACTAAAATATAAAAAATACACTATTTTACCTTACTTGGAGCTCCAAATGGTTTTCTAATCTTGTGTATCAAGAATTCTTTGAAAATTAAGCTTGCTTGGTTCTACCTTTCCTTGGCACCTTGGCTTGATGTTGCTTGGCTTAATATTTAAGCATGGTAAGACTACTTACAAGGCATTTAGGCATTATAACACTACATCAAAAGAACTTGGTCAAGATATTTGTGCATAACAAATCTCCACAAAAATAGATTAAAAACCAATAGGCATGGTCTTGTATTTATAACCACAGAATTAACTCTCACCCAAGGTGAGTTAAGGTTGAGTTTAAATATAGAATGAGTAAAAACTAACCTTAAGTGAGTTCAGACTAACTCCAATTGAGTTAATATTTGTCACTAATTATGATTTTCAACTACTAGGCATGACTCTTAAATTAGATATTTTAGGATATTTTGAAATAGATTGACAACTCATGAAGGCAATGATTAAAAGGCTTGATATTTTAATTTTTAGAATTTCTATTTTTAGATATTCATTAATTGTAAATGGATAATTCAACTAAGCATTTAATATTGTTCAATTATTTAATTGAATTTGATTAACCTTTTATCTCTTTCAATATTTGACCAAGTGTCCCATTTCATAGTTTCATAGGCCAAATTGATAGTTGTTGTACTACAAGGTGATTAAGGATGAATCTGTGAGAGGTTATTGTTGCATATGGGCCAGTATCTCAAATATGGATGTCTCAACATGATTTTGAGTATTGATGATTGATGCATGACTAAATTTGAGACATTCAATGATTTCTAGGCTTAATTTGCAATGGTTGGTAGGAATCAGTCTGAAGTTTGATCAAAAGCCAGTTGTGGCCAGAATTGGGTATCTACATGATCTAGTCATTACACCAATACATGAGTCTTCACTTGACACATTCTCCCACTTGGGGATACCCTATACACAATTTTGATTCTCAGGTTCTATCTTTCTATTATCTACATCCTAGTTTTAACATTTTTATATCTTGATATTGATCATGCTACACTTAACCAAATTTTTTCTTGGTATTACTACTTTAGAATCAACATATGTACATCCTAGATATTACAAAAATTTGTATTACATATTCATGCATAATTTCATTTATAGATTCCTTATTTTGAATTGAATGTATTTGTATTCTTATTTTATTTGAGAGCATTTGAATATGTCATTTCTTTTTGGATCTATGCCACATCTTTTCATAATATGTATGCTTTGGACATGTTCCCATGTCCTTGTGTATGCCTTCCTAATTATTTATCTAGACATTTAAACATGTCCTTCTATGTGTATCTAAGCCAAATTGCTTGTTGCTTATGTATGTGGACATTTAAACATGTCCTTGTATGTCTTGTTTTCTTAGATTTAGTGACATGTGCCCATGTCCCTTGTATTATGGCCCCTTGGCTTACTTTGCATGCCTCATGTGTTTTTTATGTATGATTTATTGTATACATCATGGCCACAAAATTTTTATTTAACTGTTACACACGTCATTTTTGAATTCCACAAGGGACCTCATGCATCTACCCTTGCCACTTGGGTTCCGTGATGGACATCATGCCCCATCCCCCTAGGTAGATATCCAATTTTTAATCTTGTTGCTACATACATTTTTATATCTATCTTGAAACCCTTGTGAATGATAGACATGAGATACATCTTAAATTACATAATTATGATTAGATTAACTTATATTTTGATGTTATGTATACACATTATATTGGATTATTATGTAGTTATCATATATTCTCTAACTAACACACATTTTGGCAAAGTTTTTTATTTTGGGGATAATTCTTGTAAAAATTCAAAAAATCCACTCAAAAGAGGGGGGATTCATAATGGTTTTTCATAGATATCAGGCTCATATAATGCATTCACATTACATTTTCACCACACAGTCTCAAATTATAGAAAATCATACTCAAACAAAAACAGTGGAAAAATAGTGACACAAAGAGTAGTATAATTACATAAAAATTAGACTAGAAGGACATTAACACCCAAATTGGGAACCTCCCACCACATGGATATACTATCCAAGACGTGGCACTACTATCTAGTGACCTCATATTTATAAAAACCTAGATTGGCTAGAAATGTATAGTAGGTACAATACAAATTTGCACAGGTTCAGTTATAGATTTATCAATTTTACTTGGATTCATACTAGTTTACTCAAATTGGGGACATCATATGCAACATGACCATTCCCATATTAAATATAGATACCCATATATAAATTATTATAACTCAGTTCAAAATCCATATGCTTCGATATCATATTTAGGGGCATGTGCACAACACATTGTTTTTGTATGCTCATGTACACATCAATTAATAAAATGGAATGAAAAATTCCATGTCATTTTCTATGATATATACACATAGCATCATATTCTAGGTTGTACACTAGTTTCATACCTTACTCCATCTATAGTGGTTGGTATTCTCAAATGGCCCAAACCTACCTAATGTACCCGATTGGCCATAGAGTCAACATACCCAGTTAAACATACCCAATAAGATATTTAAAGTTAATTCACATAATTCAATTTTAGATGCATATACTACACATAGGCAAGTAATGATGGATTCATAGCCTAATTTAGTTCTTGAGCCACCTACATGAGAGGGTTAGACACATCATCAATCCAATCCAAGTTATTCATAGGTCATGATCCACCAAGCAGGGGTGGGAAATGGAGTAAAAACTAGATTTAGTTCTTGAGCCACCCACACATAAGTATTGAGCAGTACATCATCTCAATCCAAGATATTCAATGATTAATCACTATATACATGCACACACATATAGGTTATCACCAGGTTTATGTATTATTTCTCATATCTAGTGAGGTGTATTCATTCCTTTCCTCTCTCCTATCTCTTTACTCAGTTTTACTTCTTTACTCAATTTAGTATTTGATTTTGATATCTCTTAAGGACTGATTTATGTACATTTCAATTGTAATACATGAATTGGATCTTACTTCGCATACCTAGACCCAAATTCACAAGCTTCACCTCTTAGGTAAGTCTAGGTACACTTATTTTTTCCTTTATCCTAGTTATTTCACTTTGTTTCATTTATAGAAAAGGGGAGAAACATAATCACCCAAAAAAGTGCTAATGTATTTACCCTTATTTTTCCCGAATGAATATATTTTAAAAACTAGAACCTCCTAAGGTTGGCTTAGACCTCTTTTATCACTTTCAAAAGCATCAAAAAAATATAAATACATAAATGTTAACCCTTTAACCACTAGATGAAAATTAGATACAAAATATACATCCAAACTCAAAAGAAGTTTTGCATAATTAAGGTTATCAATCCCTATTCTTCCCTACTTATGCATACTACCTTCTATAATAGTCCCAAGCTCAAATTACCCATATTTCTAGTCTCAATCATATGCAAGGCACTCAAGGCTACAATAATACTATCTTTGTTGATGTACATCTATGTCAAGGATGTAATGCAAATAATATAATGATATATCTCAAATTATTGTGTAGGTCTTGGAAGACCTTAGGGCTTAATTCAGTTTTGCTAGAATGATTATATGACTACCACCTTTAGTGGGCAAGTAGACCATGTTATAGGGACAATAGTAGCTTTGTAGTGACACAATATATTTGAGATTTTCCTTTATTCTTAAGGTATAAATTGCTTTATATTTTTCCAACTTATCACCCAAACTCAAGTAAGAAAATGAATATTTATAATGAGTAGTAAATTAAGGTGATTTATGTCAAAAAAATCAAAAAAAGAAAGAAGGGTTGAGTAGAAAAGAAGGTTTACCTTTCAATAACAAAGATCAATAGATTTCCTTTGGTTCTTTCTGATGACAATTGAAATAGAACTAACATTCATGAAATTATAGTGCTAGAATCAAAATTTGATAAATGTAGTGGTGATTCTAGGGTAAATAAAATGCACATATTTGAAAAGTATGCCTTAAAATTGTTAACCCATAATAAATTGTCTTGAGCACATTTGTTTGCAGAGTAGAAAGAAACAAAGCATACATAGACAAATTTTATTAGAATAGTTGAAAGCATAAACTAAAAATATGCATTAGGAGCACTACTATCAGTATTAACCATTAGAAAAATGAGACCATCTATCATTTTCAAAGCTTGAGAAATAATAAAATATGAAAGAAATGAAATAGTGAATAAATTCCTAGAATTCCTCTTTCTATTTGCATTAATTTCACAAAATGTCTATGCTAAAGGACAAATGAGGGGATAAAACCCCTATAAATAGGCCTCTTTCAATTCCTAAGATGGTTACATTGGTTTAAAAAAAACAAATATTGATAGCTATCACTAGATAGAATTTCCTCACATTCTAAAAACCAAAAGAATATTCCCTATCCAAAGAGGGGATCTTTTTACAATACACTGATTAGAACTAGAATATAAAATTCATCAATGAAAAAGCCTAAAAAATGGTTATCTTGGTGATGAGGGGATCCTGCTAATGTCAATGATGGTAGAAATCCCAATATAGTTGAAGAGGAAATTGAATCCATAGTGGCTAAAGAGGGACAAATTCCCAATGTAGCTGAAGAAGAAGAAATTCCTAGAGGGGCTGAAGAGGAAGAAGCTCCTCTGGTGACCATTTGTGGTTTGCTACTCACTTAGTTCTTAGATTCGATTTATCCCCTCCATGCCTCAAATCATTTCTTGTAATCACTTTCAATCAACTTCAGGTCTATGATGGGTTCCTTTAGTAGTTTGATAGTGAAATCTAACATTGCATCATGTTTAGCTAAGAGGGGGATTACGAATTCATTGATTGCCATTACCTTCTCTATTCTTTGATTAACTGATGTTTCCAAGTCCACCATCTCTTTCCCAAAGGTTACTCCTCAAGCTACAGCCTATTTTCTAAAATTAATGATGAAATTTTTGAGTTGGGCCCTAAAATCATCCTTGCTAATGATGGTGTTATCTTTGTTTGCAAGGTGTGTGATTTCAGCCTTACTAAGTAGAGTTATAAATCTATCACCTATATGAGTAAGATATTGGCCCAAGGATCTCATATCATTAATCTATTGATTCAATTATTTACTTTTTCCAATGATGTAGGACTGAGTAATGCTAAAATCCTCCAAGGGTACCAAGTTTAGTTCTTCAAATTTCTTCATCCTAATTAACTTAACCAAGTTAATTACTTTATTGTCATAAATCCCAGAGGTACTTTTTGACTTAATAATATTGTTAAAGACTTCATCTCATTTTACTTTATACTGATCTAGAGTATTCAAAGTATTAAACATAACCTCAACTGACCATTCCACCTTAGTGATAGTCTCTTCTGGTAATGTGGTTTTATTTTGTTTTTCTAGCTCAGTTGTCCTTTGTTGCATCCCTTTCACCAATTTGGTGGCCACATCATCATATGCCTTTAAATCTGAGAGGGGGTCTTCTACATATTATTGTTATTGGATAGGCTTAACTTTCTTCCTCTTGGTTAGTGAAAACATGGTTTCTTTAGACTCATATACAATTGTCTAATCTGGATGAGTTACTTCTTTTGGTTACCTTCTTCATAGATCCATGTTCCCTTTCAAAATTTAATGAGCCATGTAGATGGTACTATAACCAAATCCTGCATTTCTATTGTGGCTAACTACATCTCTTTAATCCAAGACTTATTTGATATATCAACCTAAGGTTGAGTGGATGGTGGTAGCTAAGGAGTTGGTGTCAGTCCTTAGACTGTAGATGTTTGAGAGGTGACTATGGAAGTAATCAGGATGAAGGCAGAACTAGGTGGTGGGATGGAAATTTTTACCTGTGAGGATGATAAAGAATTAGTACTAGTTGGAACACTTATTAGGAACAAAGAAACCTATGGTATGAAAATATAGGATTCCTCTTGGGAAATTATGGATTGGGTGTGGGCAGAATTAGGGGGAGATTAGCCATTATAGACATCTTTGAAGTAGATGACACAACAAAAGGGTTGATAGTGGGCAAGGATTTAGTCATGGATCTAATTACAAGAATAATGAGATCCCTATATGGCATTAATTTCATGTTATCTAGCATTGGTGGATCACAAAATATACCCTAGGGGTAGCTAATTAGATATAGGGGAGGTAAATATACACATTCTTGACTAGTCACACCTGGTTCCTCCTTGACAGGAAGCAAAGGAGGTGGCTCTAGTTCAGAATTTGTTGGTGTCATAGTGGGTGGTGTTACCACCTCAATTGAAGATGAATGAGGCACCATTGAAGGTTTTTTAGGCATTGAGACAACATCCTAAACCTAGGATGGAAAGTTGGATGTTGCTTCTAAAATAGAGACCTGCTCAGTATGTTTTTTAGGCTCAGCTCTTCCCTTCCCCAAAGTGGGAGACAATGCTTGCAAGATTATTTGACTTAGTTGAGGGTCAATTGGTCTCTCTTCTTCATCATCATCAATCTAAATTATGGATGTAGATACATATTCTTGAGCACTTTTGGGCTTGAAAACTTCATAAAAACTAGCATCTTTCAATATGTCCTTAACAAGTGGAATATTAGCATCCTTCAACCTTTATTTATCCTCTGGGTTATTTGTTGCATTGATATAGAATATTTCCTCATCTTTAGGCTCATGGTGGTAGTTGAGGCTCAAGTTTGACCTATATTTGATGTAATATTTGAAAGCTATGTGTTTTGAGTCATATTACCAATTGTCATCCCTTTCCAAGTTGAAAGTAGGTCTTTGTTTGGTTGCTAGAATGATAAAATTCTAGTTCTCTATCTGAAACCAGCCAATGATAGATAATTGAGGATGAATCAATCCTCTCCTTTTATTTTTACATAACCCATCCACCCATGTGAGTAATTGTTAAGAATTTTATTATTCAACCAACTTTTTTGGAACTGTAATGGGAAATCTAAGGGGAGTTATCTTAATGTTGACTATACTCAAAATTGTGTAGTCTCGATAATACCAATAGGCTCCCAAGGGACTCAGGTTTGCTCTAATTTATTCTAAAAAATTGGGCATGGGCCTTTCATGGATTTCCCTATGTATTATGGGATACAAATTTTCAACGATGGCCCTCATCTCTTGCTTATACTTGTACACTATGATCTTCGAGAAGGTATGAAGAACAATCCATTTCAGTTTGGGATTTTAATTGGTGAACTGAGGAAATTTTTGAGTGGTGTAGATAGTATCCATCAAGTAGGACATCATGTAAAAATTATCCCCCTGGTTGGCCAAAAATTTTTTGATTTGTGTTTCCAGGTTACAAGATATAATTTATCCCAAAGGGGGAGTCTTTCCATCATTGATTATCATAGACAAAAGTGGGATCCATTTTTCATCCACATGACCCATATCTTCATCCCCATGCAACTGATTCATCATGTCCATTCCCATTCTTACTCCCTTTCTGAACTATGTGATGGGAATGTGGCTAATTTTAGTTTTGCACACAAATTTCCCTTTGTTCTTAGTGTAGTCCCTTACGACATCCCTAATATCATGGGTTTACAACCACTGATTCATAGTCTCTTGATTATATCTAATATCTAGTTTGGGTCATAGTAAGATTGAAATGATACACTGACTATGATGGCAATAACATGGCCCAAATTAAAAGATTTAATCATATTATCAATGCATCTAGAGTGAAGGAACATATGGTAGACTAAGTCTATACAAGGGAGTACCTTTGGGTTAGATGTTGCTTTGTGCAAACCTGTAGATTTGAGCACCAAAATATCTAACCTATCCTTTATCTTATTCAAGTCTTCTTAATTATCACTATATTGATCCATAGTGTTCTCTACATGGTAGAAAAGGTTATTGTAATGTTTGTCTTTGATAGTTAATGCAATGGAGTTGAAATTAGTATCCTAGAAGATGACATTTATCTCATAAGAGTAAATGAATGGAACTTGTTCCTACTTGTTAACTTTAGATGCTTCATCTTCGGCCATGGTTTCAAATTCTATGATTGATGAGCTCATGACTTGTTTTAATGGTAGAAGAATGCACAGAAGTCCTTAGAAAACTCATAGAATGCTTGAACACTAGTAGACACCAACTTAAGGTGAACCTATTATTTTAAGATGGTAAGGTTTAAACACCAAATTCAAAATTTAAACTGAGTAATGTGAGTCATAAATGGAAAGTGTTTTAATCTACTTTGATTTAAAGCTAGGGTGGCTCTTCAGTTTTAATCGAATGGCTTTGAAAATTTACTTTGAGAAAATCAGCCAATCACCATCTTTGCTTTATCCATGTGTCTTATTATCATAGGCTTGAACTTTTTAGTGAAGTGACTTAGATTTATACCTATTAGAATGAGCCCCATAAACAATTTAATTTTCACCTACAATATGTGCTTTAAGAACAATTATATGTTGCCTAAGTTTTTTATTTTACATGTATTCAACACTTGGTACCTTCTCAAGCATTTTAGCCTTATATTTTGAATATTGAATCATCTAGGTGGATCACATGATACATTTCCAAATTCAACCTTCTAATTAGATCACTCTAATTTAATGGTCACATGGATCGACCCCTTTCATCCTTTGGCTGACATGGCCTCGAATATTTTTCTAGTTGACCAAGTGGAAAGTTCTTATTATCTCACATTGTCACTTGGCTTTGTTATATGAAACTCTTGATGAACCCAAATTCCATGACACTTTTCCAAGTATCACATTTTGATTTGATCACATAGTTTATAGGTTTAATATCTTCCTTTGAGTGTGTTATTTCCATGAGGTATGGGTCCACATGTCTTCATCCCATTACTCCCAACTTCCACGTGGCTGCCACATCGTATCTAACCACCCAAGATTAAGTGGCTAACTACCAAGTGTCATCTTATCATGCAATCATAGAATTTTAAATTGAAATATTGCATTTTAATTGTGGGGGGGGAGGGGAATACTGAGTGCCAAGTGGAATGATGTGATAAGATGGCATTATCACAAATATTTATAAAATAGCTAAAGTCTTGGAAGGTCATCACTGGGCACCATGTGGTGCATTCCAAGTGAGTCATGGGGTTTCAGGCTTTAAAACTTCTTCATAAGCTTGGAAAATCATGACTAAATGACAAATAGAAAACTCTCATTAGGTCTCAAGGTTGTAAACTTTATAACTTCTTTGTAATCTTGGAATGTCATGACTAAGTGACAAGTGGTGAACTCCCATTAGGTTATGAGGTTACTCAATTTTTTAAAGGCTAAAAGATACGTGATAAGGTATGGAATTTTATGTGGCTGAGTGACTAATGCATGAGATATTGTTACATGTCATCTTGATCTTGAGATGGCATCAGGATCATGCCAAATAAAAGGTGTGAAAGTTAGCAAATCATGAGAAAAAAATAAAAGGGGCAAGTCTAAAGTTATAAAATTTAAGCACAAAATATGACTTGGAATTTAGACTAAAACTTAAGATTAGGGTATGTTATAGTCTCAAACACAAATTATATCATAGTTAAATCTAGACTATGATTCAAAAAACCTTGATTAAGTAACTTTGGTCGAGTTGCATGGATCATACCTTGGATATTTTGAATGTAACCCTTTATAAGAGTACTTATAACAAGTCATATCATTAAAAATATTAGTGAATCAAATGTTACAAAATATTCAAACACACCTCGCTAACACTTGTCATGAATTAACATGACTTATAGATCCTTCAAGTCATACAAAGGGGGGTGGCTTAGTCATGTGGTACCAAAGGTGGGGTATATCTTGGGGTGAATGATCTAAATTAGTCATAGGGTCCCCATTTTCAAAAAATGGGGCATGTTGATCTCAATGAAGGTTGACCTCTATGGTAAACATAACAATATGTTAGAATTCAGATATCCTAGTTTAAAATATAATCCTCAAGTAGTCACTCATTGGTGGATGCAAAAAATATTAGATTTGATTCTCCAGAACTAAAAACTTTCCACTTTATGGATTAAAACCTAAAAATCTAAAAACCCATTCATACTATATGTGTGTTTTGAATTGATTGATCAATATGCCTTTGGGTTTCAAAATCAACAGCTTCAAACTTTATGGCCTTGAACATAAGTTCTGAGTAAGCACCTTTTAGATATATATGGTTATGCTCAGCTTTTAAGGGGATGGATTGGGCATTACTATGTTGCCAGCTAGGCATCCATAGCCTTGACAAAGATACCTTTGGATCCAATCTAGTCCTTGTTCTACTGCTAGCCAAGTGTCTATAGCCCTAATGAAGATTAATTGAATCACCTTTAAAGGAATGCAACTTATAGTGTCAAGTATATTTCAAATTGATACATATACTTTTGCTTTTCTTTTTTTTGAAAACCCTTATAGGTTAGGAAGTAGTTTGTTGGCTAAGTTTTAAGGGATCTCAAAACTTTCACTCAAGAAACACTCACTTCCAGTCACTAAGATCTGCCCAAGAAATCTTATGATATGGGATTAAGTGTCAGTATGCATGGACTTTCAAAGTTTTAAGACCTTCTTTCAGTCAAATTCATGTTAGTAAAACTAGATTTCAATCAAAATAAAAGCACAAACTCCATGAAATGGCAACTTCATAATTAGATTCTTTAAATTTTCCAAACCAACACATATTGTAGTCCCTCACTTTAGACAACCATCTAATGGGATGTGCATAGGTTTAACACTTTAACTATCAAGTTCATTAAGATTTTATAATTTTGGAGCAAATGTAAGATAAAATCAGAATTTTTTCTAGAGGGATTATTACTAAACTACAACACACCATCTAACAACTAATCTAAAGAAAGGACTAAGTCTAAAATTTTTTTAAAAAAAAAATTGGTGCTCTTTTCAAACCACCTTTTGATTACATCATGGTGCTTTCTAAAATTCTTAAGGGATTCATCTCTTTCATATTCCATTTGGATGACATTCAATACTCTTGATTGGGTTCTTTCATCATCATCCATATATTTAGCCATGAACTCATAAGTAGGTAGTTTTAATGTGATGGAAAATATTAGTTGTTGCCCATATATTGGTAAGAATGGAGATGAATTCAAAGCCTATTTATATCTAGTTTGATCTACCCAGAGAGCATATTTCAATAGTGACTTCCATTCCCTTAACTTTTTATCTACTAATTTTTTTATTGCATATATTAGGTTCTAGTTAGTTAATTTTAAAACACCATTTCCTTACAGATAATAGTTTGAGGAAAACTTGACAACAATATTGTTATCATAGACCCACTCTATGAATTATATATATTGAAAATCCAAGTCTTTATCACAGACCAGAGATAAGGGGGTCCTAAATTTGGTTGTAATATTCTCCTCTAATAATTTGATGACATCAATTACCCTGCATTTCTTAGTGGTAATTGCTTTAGTCCACCTGATGTAATAATCAGTGGATGTCAGTACAAATTTATGGCCCATTGAAGAGTTGGGATTGATGACTCTAATGAAATCCAATCCCCATTGGTAAAATGGTCTTATTTCAATTACTAGTTTCAAAGGCATGGATTCCCTTACTTCTCTATTGTCAAACACTTGACACTGATGACATGCTCGAACATGAAAATGCACATCCTTGAAAATTATAGGCCAATAATAGCTTGCTCTGAGTATTTTGTGAGAAGTGGTTCTACTTGAACAATTTTGCTTCCCAATTTCTCACGAAATTTATTGAGTATGTTTGAGGCTTCCTTTTTAGAGATGCATCTCAATTAAATCCATTCATAGTTATTTTTATAGAGCACTCCTCTTTTGATCATGAAGTGCCAACTTTTAAGCTTGAACACCCTCCCTTGTTCCCTTTTCAACTTCGAGGGGTAAGTACTACTCAATAGGTAAAGATAATGTCTTTGTACCAATATTAACTTGAGACGTGGTCTACTTTTACTTACAAAACATCAATCCAAGGATCAATCTTAATAATCAAATAAATTAAACATTGGCCCCATACCATATTGGATGACTTAATTTCTATGTCGTATTCTTGGAACTTGGTCATCCACTTCCCTCATCTTCCCCTGAGCATAATCTTAATGACAGGGTCAAGTACAATGGTGTAAGTATTATTTATGAGGATGTAGTGTCTAAAAAATTTTATGGACTTTACCAAAGCGTATACTTGTTTATCTAGGAGAAGATATCTCAATTCAACATACTTCAAGTTTGTACTCATGAAGGCAATCAAGTGTTCCTTGTCATATAATTTATGCATTAAAACATCAATAATTATGTGGTCTAAAACAAAGGAATAGAGGTAGAAATCCTTACCAAAATCCAAGCTAATCAATATGGGTACCCATATTATGGCCTCATTTATGTCTTGAAAGGATTTTTTAGCCTTGGGCATCTAGCGCTTAGGGATCTGACAATTTTTTCAAAACTTGAAATGAATTTGTGCATGAAGTTTTTTTTTTGAAAAATAATTTTAACTATTTTTTGCTATTAGGAAAGTCAACCTTAAAGATAACATTAATTCAATTTGGGTCAATAGTCATACTATCTTTTATGATTACATTTCCTAAGAGCTTACCTTCATTTATGCAAAATATACTTTTCTGGGGGTTTAGAGAGATACCAAAGGTCCTACATTTATCTAGAACTTGTTGTAGGTACATCATGTGATCCTTCCTATTCTTTAAAAAATGGTTGAGTCATCCATATAAATAATAATGCACTTACCAATTAGTCCTTGGAAAGCATGATCCATTACATGTTAAAAGGTAGCTCTAGCATTGATAAGTCTGAAAGGCATGCTTCTATATGAAAACATTTCCCACTTGGTTGTGAAGGCAGTCTTCATCCTATCTTTTTTGTTGACCAACACTTGGTTGTAGCCAAAAAAGACAACATTTGAGAGCTAATAACCATTTGAATTACCTCATCCAAATAGGGCAATGGGTAGTTATCCTTTTCCAAAGATATATTAGGGTTCTAAAAGTCCACATAAAGTCTGATCTCATCATTCTTCTTTTTTACTGGAACCAAGTTAGCCACCCATGTGGAGTGTTTGATCAAAAAGACAATTTTTGCATCCAGTAACTTCTTCACTTCCTTATAAATAAAGGGTTACAGAAGTGGGTTCACAGGTCTATGCCTTTGCCTAAAAGGTTTACATGCTTCCTTCAAAGGGATCATTTGAGTGATGACCTGGGTGTCAAAGACTCTGATATCTTTGTAGGACTAAGAAAGAATGTCCTTGAATCAAGACAATATTTTATTATATTCGGTCAACTCTTCCTTGGTACAGATCAACCTAATGTTGATGTTCTAGGGATTATTAAATGAATGCAAATGGATTTGCTTGTAGTATTTACCACTTACTTTGGGTACCTTGGTGTCACTTGTTAACTTATTGAGATCAAACATCCTTTCTACAGAGACCATGCCCTTAGGAATCATATTCTTCTTACATTGAATTATGCCATCTTCATTAGTTTTGATATCCTTTATAGACTCTTCTTCCTATTTGTTAATTATGTATCACTCAAAGAATCCATAACTACTCATGAAATTGATGATCTATTTATCATCATAAAATACCTGAAAGTGATTGATGTTATCTGGCATGGAAGGGCATGATATCATTTTGACTGTAAACTTTTCTAATTCAAGATCCTCATGTAGGGCTAAATTTGTTGATATAAAAGCCAACACATCTACCAACCAATTTTGATCCCTAGGTACAAAGGCAATGTTAAACACTTTAAAACTCTTAATTAAATCCCAAGCTCTAAATTTATATTTCTTAAAATAAGAAAGCTTACATTGATACTGAATACGTACCTATTTAATGACTAATTCCAAATCATAGTGGACTAATAATTTCCTCACCCTATGCTTGATGGAAAATTGAAGTCCTAGGATCAGGGCCTCATATTTTTCAAGATTATTAGTGCATGGAAACTGAAGTCTATAAGATGATAACTATTGTTTACCAACCAAATTTGTTAATATAATACCTATACTTGAGCCTTGTTTAGCTTTCACGCCATTGAATTACATTGTCCAAAATATTTCATCTTTATCCACTAGGTTACTTTCATTCAAATTACTAGTATCAAGAGTTTACATGCCTAAATCTATGGATTGGAAATTTACCTCTTTATTCTTGGCATTATATTCTATAATCATAAACTTCATTCTTGGTTCTCACTCGATTAATATTTGATTGAGCACACCCCTCCAAGGTAGCCACATATGTGAGAAATCCATTAACATGTACTCATTAAGGTATTTGGTCTAGTCTCTACTTAATAACATCCCATATGCTTCTAGGATTTTTATGACTCGTATATCAATGAATTATTAAATTTAAGGTTCATGAACTAATTACATATGAACATTCAGTAGATCTCTTACCACTTTGACATTTGACTTGTCTAATTGAACAATAACTTAGTCAGACTTGATTGGACTTAGTCCCATCTTTTCACAAATACTTACATGTATTATGTTAGCAAATGCCCTAAGATCAAGTAAATAATTATGCACATTCTTTCCAAAAATTCTAATAGTCAACAAAAATGGAGGAACCTCAGCCTTATTCTTGTACATCACCATGTTTTCATTTATAGATATGGCTTTACATTTGTTTGGATTCTCAATTAATGATTTCAATATCAAATCACACTGCTTAGTGATTTGAGCAAGCTCATACAAGGTAATATTATCTTTAATCTTCTTAATATCTTCCACAATATTGTATCCACCTTTAGATCCCATTGTATCAGATTATACAGTTGGTTGAGTATCCTTTTCCTTGGGGGGAGGAGGATCATTATTAGTTCTATGATCTAGGGGAGTGCTAACTTTGTTGGGTGGTGTGGAAGTTGTCGTAGGTTCCTTTTGAGATATATTCTTCAAGGCATAATTATTATTTTGGTACTGTTGAAAATCATGGATCTTATCCATGTTGCTTTCAGGGTCATTCTCTTCTTGGTTCAAAAACTCATAACTTTCAACGATAAGAGCTATTTTGGTAGTTTTGGACCCATTGTTTAGTTCTCTTATATTTTTGGAATTTCCATTATTATTTTGATTGCCTAAGACAACATCATAACTTTTTATCTCACCATGCAACATTTCAAAAGCGTTAAAAAATTCTATGTAGCCTAGCTTTCCATATCGAGCCATGTTATGGACCTTACACCAATTGGGCAAGGCCAATTCATAGATATTTATTTCAAGCATATTATTGGTTTGGGGCTCATTGTTGTTACTATTATTGTTAGATTGATTGAAATGTATATTGTACTTTTGAAATGCATAGTTTCTATTAGAATGTGCCCCCTTGTCTCCCATTTCCCTTTACAAATTCAAAAAGTCACTACCTAGTTTTTAGGCCATTCTATGAATTGATTCTAGGTCTCCCTTTGAGAACTCAATCTTAACATTCTAGATTGGGTTCTGGATAACATTTTGGGTATTAGATTTGTTAACATAGACCAAATCTTGACTATTGTTTTGGGGATGAGCCCTAGCATTAGATTGATTGAAGAATCCTATTTGTTAACTAGGATCTGCATGGCTTAATGGTAATTGATTGAGGCTAGGTATTTGATTCAATGTAGGTACATTCTAATTTGCACTTGGAACTAGGTTCAAAATAGGCAAGGTTGGGTTGATGTTTGGGATAGTAAAGGTAGGGTGCTCTTACAAATGGATTTGCTCATCGATATGTATATCCTTTACTTATGCGAGTGGTATTGTATTGATATTCACAGCCCTATACATAAATATAATAGTCATTGGGTCTAGGGAATTTTTATAAATTTCAAGTGCCATGTCATCTATAGGATGAGAGGGAGCTATGGTGAGGCTATGCATCTTCTAGAATTTAACACTAAAAGTTCTTATGGGTCACTCTAGTCCTTTTTTAGGATAGTGAATTGTTAGAAAATAATCCCAGGGCTAATGACCCTTCTAAATTGTGAAATGAAGGTATCATTAAATTCGTTGCACCCTATGATGGAATCCTCTATTAAATTAAGGAACTAGTCATAGGCTACTTCCTTGAAGGTAAATGGGAAGAGTCTGTAAGATATATCTTCATGGATGACATATAAAATCCTAAGAGCTGCCCTAAATGACTTGATATGCTCTTCAGTAGTTATACCTCTAGATGGGTTGAAGAGAGGGGAGGTAATTTTTAGGGTTCCTAAGCAAATCATGCATAGGGCTGGGTGCATTGATGGACAATCCTCCTAATCACACCATGACTAGCCAGATGTAAAACAAAGGAGGTGGATGTTATTTCATAAGATAGGTAGGGTGGGATTTGGATTTCCTATGTCTCCCTTTATCAGCTCTAGATTTATGATGGCTTTATGAATATCTAAGGGGGACTCTAGTTTCAGAGTTAGATCTAGTTCAGACCCTAGGTAACTCTAGGATGTTATACAAAGGATCTATGTTAGAAAATCAATATACCATAAAGGTTCATCAAATATTGTTAAAGAAGGCAAATATTAGTCAAATTAACCTAAAGGGACCCCACATAAAGGTCTACAATCAAGAATAATGGTCTTATTTTACTTTCATCGATCTTGATGCTTCAAATCTCTAGAGCCTGCATAAACTTATTATTAGAAACTTGGTTTAACCTATAAAGATCAAATTTAGACAAAATAACTAAAGTGATCCTTGTGTATTATGCTTATTATAACATTATTAGAATGAGATCATGTAAACAATACCTTAATTTTATGTGAATGAAACTAATTTAGATGTTTAAAGCCTTAGCTTAGTGAATCTTCACAAACAATCAATTAGATGTTGATATTTACACTTATTTTATACAAATCTAAAGTTCTTAGTTTAAATTATGTAGAGATTTAAAAATACAGATTAAATAGAGCTTCATCTATTTGAATAATTCAATGGCATGCTTATCCTTAATGCCTTTAGATGAAATTTAAATGGATCAGAGGGGCAATGTCAGAATGTCTTTAGACTTGAGCCAGTCCTCCAAAGACCTTTGAAGTAAACACATTTTCACAAAGATCTTTCAAATGTTGCAAAGATCTCATAGGAGATGAAATGAATCTATAGTGTTTACACCAATATTTATGTATTTAAATAAATTATTCCATATTTCAATTGAAATACACTACAATTTTACTCAAAATAAGCAAAGAAGAAATTGCCCTCCTAGCACCAAATTTTCTTCTGTTGATTTACATTTGTGTCAAGGATGTAATGTAAACAATGGAATGATATATCTTAGTTTATTATGTATGTCTTAGAATACCTTAGGGATTAATTTAGTTTTTTTGGAATGATTATATGACTACCACCTTTAGTCTGCAATCAGACCCTATTGTAGGGATAACATTAGCTTTATAGTGACACAATCTATTTGAGATATCCTTTTGTTTTTAAGGTACATATTGATTTATATTTTGCAAATTTAATACCCAAACTCAAGAAAGTAGGTGAAT
This sequence comes from Torreya grandis, assembly GCA_037957365.1. Lineage (NCBI taxonomy): Eukaryota > Viridiplantae > Streptophyta > Pinopsida > Cupressales > Taxaceae > Torreya > Torreya grandis. The sequence continues at coordinate 5,793,914 of JARHVA010000104.1, forward strand.
AAATATAGTGATCAGTAAACTAAGGTGATTCTTGTTGGGGATCAACCAACAATGTTGATTACTATATGAAAGCAATAAAATGAGGAATTAAACCAGAAAGATAAGTAACTAGAATCAGAAATAGCAAAGAATAAGAGATACAAGAAACCACCCTGAAAACTTGTATTAAACTCTTTACAGAAGGAATACAATTGAAGAAACTTCTTTTCTTCCACACCTCTCTCAGATGTACAGATCTCTTTCTAGATCTCTTTCCCTCAAGAGCTCTCTCTCTCAATTACAATCAATTCCAACAACCTGGATTGATACACATATACAATCTTGTACTATTTAATTCAACATTCAAATAAGCTATGAAGATCTATCCTATTATATAATAATTAGGAAACATGAGCATAAAATTATAGCCATCAGATGCACCTCCTAATCAAGGGCTCTAAACAGTCTTACTAATAATAGAGATGCAGACTTAAGACTAACACTTAATCCTACCATGCAAACATTCTATTCTGTCCACAGAAATAGCATTCTGGATGCACAGGTGACCGACGTCGGTCCCTGCCTATCTGCACATGACCGACATCAGCCAAACATAACCGACACTGACATCTCCCAGTCGACTCCTGTCCGATGTCAGTCACTCCTGATCGACACCGATGACTGTGTAATTCCTGTAACTTTTACACTCACTCATTTGGTGAAGCTTTTAGCTCCACACCTTAACAATCTCCCACTTGGAGATAAACAGCTGCACCAGTACCTATACAGCAACATCTTCTAGCTCCTCCATCTTCAAACTCAATCATGAAGACCTACAAAAGTTGAATGAAGATTCAACTTCTCCTTTGTTACCAACTTGGTTAACATATCAACAGGGTTCTTATCTATATGGATCTTCTCCAGCTTCAACTCACCATCCTCCAATACTTGTCTAATGAAGTGGTACCTAAGCTATATATGCTTTGTTCTTGAATGAAAGGCTGAATTCTTAGCCAAATGAATTGCACTCTAACTATCACTGTATAATCTGCAACTCTCTTACTCCTTTCCAAGCTCTTCCATGAACCATGTCATCCATATCATCTCTTTTCTAGCCTCTGTGACTGCAATATATTTTGCTTCTATAGTTGACAAGGCAACAACCTTCTGCAACTTTAATATCCAGCTAACCGTCGTTCCACCAACAGTGAAAACATAACCTGTGGTGCTTCTCCTGCCATCCAAATCACCTACCATATCTGAATCTACATAACCATGTAGAGAAGTATCTGAACCTCCATAGCACAAATGCCTACTGCTGGTCCCTCTCAGATATGTAAGGATCCACTGAACTGCTTTCAAGTACTCCTTCCCTAGATTTGCCATATACTTACAACTCCCACTGCTTGGGCAATATCTGGTCTAGTACAAACCATTGCATACATTAAACTCCCTACTGTAGAAGCATATGGAACTCTACCTCATCATGTGAATTAGGACACTGTTCTTTACTCAATTTAAAATGTCTAGCCAAAGGTGTGTTTACCGGTTTTGCATCCTGCATATTGAACAATTTCAACACCTTGATCACATAATCCTCTTGAGACAAAATCAACCTATGATTTTTCATATCTCTCTTAATGCTCATGCCAAGGATTTTCTTTGCTACTCCCAAATCCTTCATGGCAAATCTGTGAGCTAATTTCACCTTAAGCTTAGAGATATCTTGCATGTGTGATCCTGCAACTAGCATATCATCTACATACAACAACAGAATAATATATCTACCATTATTCAATCTCTTAAAATACACACACTGGTCAGATTAACACCTACTGTAGCCATGCTCAGTCATAAACCTGTCAAATCTCAAATACCACTGTCTAGGATCTTGCTTGAGGCCATACAAGCTTTTCTTCAATTTGCACACTAACTTTTCCTTACCTTTGACCTCAAATCCTTCTAGTTGTTCCATGTATATTTCCTCATCCAAATCTCCATGAAGAAATGTTGTCTTAACATCAAGCTGCTCAAGATGCAAATCCTCAATAGCAACTAAAGATAGTACAGTCTGTATAGAAGTCATTTTAACAACAGGAGAAAAAATCACACCAAAATTAATACCTAGTTTTTGTGAAAATCCTTTCACTACCAACTTGGCCTTATATCTCATCTGTCCATTCTCACCTTCCTTTAATCTGTAGATCCATCTGTTCTTCAGTGTCTTCTTTTCTGTTGGCAACTCAACCAAATCCCATGTTTGGTTCTCCTTCAAGGAATCAATCTCCTCATTCATGCCTAGCTCCCACTGATTCTTGGATTCCACCTATATTGCTTCATCAAAACTCTCTAGTTTTCCACTATTAGTAAGCAATAAATAGAATAATAAAGGAGAATATCAAATTGGAGGTTTACTTACCCTTTCTAACCTCCTGATAGGTATCTGAGACTCATTCACAACACGCTATCTACCCAAATTCTCTGACAGTGACCGACCTCGATCACTTCCAGGCCTATAACTAGCCAACATCAGTTCTTCCTGACTGACGTTGGTTCTTGTATTGCCAATGTCGGTTCTTGCCTGACCGATGTCGGTCTCTGTGTTTTTCTATCTGTGATTAATTTTTCCCGTGAGCTCATTTTGGACCGTCACCTCGTCCAATTCTCCATTGCTCTGCCCAGATTAATTCAGCTTCTTAAGCTGATCACTATACATCACTTTTTTATTGAAAACAACATCATGGCTCCTAATTATTTTATTAGTTCCTAGATTCTAAAACCTGAATCTGAAATCATCATAGCCATAGACAATAAATGTGCACCTCATAGACTTAGCATCCAGCTTCTTTCTATTTTCCTTATTAACATGCACAAAGGCTTCACAACCAAAAACTTTGAGAAATGAGAGATCTACCTTTTTACCTATCCATGCCTCTTCTAGAATTCCACCATCTAGAGCTGTAGAGGGTCCTTTGTTAATTAGGTACACTACAGTATCCACAGCTTCTGCCCAAAACTCTAAGGGCAAACCAGCATGCAATCTCATATACATTGCACACTCCATTACTGTTCTGTTCATCCTTTCAGCAACTCCATTTTGCTGAGGTGTCCTTAGAAACATCCTTTTCCTACGTATTCCATTCATATAATAGTAACTTCTAAACTTATATCTGCAGAACTCACCACCATTGTCAGATCTCAGGCACTTCAATCTCCTACCTATTTTATTCTCAACCATAGCTTTCCAAATCTTAAACGTGTCAAAAACATTAGATTTCTTCTTAATATAATAGACCCATACCTTTCTTGTAGCATCATCTATGAAATAAACATAGTACCATGATACTCTAATAGAAGCAACCTGAACTAGTCCCCACACGTCTGTGTCAACAAGCTGCAACTTGTGCTTCTTCTTTGTTGACCTAGTCTTGAGAAAACTCACCCTCTTCTATTTTCCAAACACACAATGCTCAAAAAAATCTAGATCTATGCTTTTCAAATCTGAAAGCTTACCTTTTAACTTAAGAATAGACATTCCCTTCTCACTCATGTGGCTGAGCATAGAGTGCCACAACTTTGCATCCACATCTGAAGTAGATAATACAGAAGGAGAATTATTAGTAACACAATTATATAAATAGAGAGTACCTACTCTCTTACCTTTGGCCAATACAAGTGCACCCTTGGTCACCTTCCAAGATTCAGTTGTGAGAGTTATTGTACAACCCTCATCCCCTAACTTTCTTGCAGAAATCAAATTCCTCTTCAAGCTGGGAACATGCATGACATCTCTCAACACTCATGTGTTGCCATTCTGCATTTTCAGCTACACTTTTCCTTTGCCAACAATTTTACAAGGCTCATCATCCCCTAAATAAACTATTCCAAAATCTCCATGGACATAGTCACTAAAATATTCTCTATTAGGGGTTGCATGGAAAGATGCACCAAAATCTAAAACCCAAGATTCTATATTATTATGCAAAGAGAATATAAGAGCATCTTGTGCAATACCTACAACTTTTTCTTCTTCCTTACCTTCATGCTGAATGTCTTCTTTAGGCTTTGACCAGCAATCTTTGCTTATGTGCCCTATCTTTCTACAATTCTAGCATTGTGGCTTCCTGCCATTTCTGGATTTGGATCTACCTCTCATCTTTGACTTAGACCTTGATCTCCCTTTCTTGCCCTTCTCTTTTTGACTTCCCCTACTCTCAAAACTTAAAGCATTCCCTGATGTTTCCTCTGTGATTTTCCTGTGAATTTTTTCATTCAAAATTACACTAACAACATCCTCTACTTTTAAAATATTTGAAGCAGATGCAGTATTACTAACTGCCATTACCAAGCTATGTCAGCTTTCAGGCAAAGAACATAATATTAAAAGAGCCTTAATTTTATCATCAAACACTATTTTGACTAAATTTAATTGATTTACAATTCCATGGAAATCATTTAGATGATTAGATACAGATCCACCTTCCTGCATTTGCAAATTAAATAACTGCTTCATAAGATATACCTTATTTGAAGCTGAGGGTTTTTTATATAAATTTGCTAAAGTAGTCATTAACTCTACCATTGACTTTGCCTGTGATAAATTAGATATCACAGTAGATGTCAGACTCAATCTTATAGATCCAAGAGCCTTTCTATCAAGAACTTCTCATTCTTCATCATCCATGTCTTTGGGCTTCTTTGAAACCCCACCTAATGGTAAGTATAGATCTTTCTGATACAGATAATCTTCTATCTGCATTCTCCAATGTTGATAATTCTTGCCATTAAACTTCTCCATTCTCAGTTTACTTTCTTCTGCCATTGCTTTCTCCCACTCAAAAAAAAATCCCTGTGAGTAACCTGTAATCAATACACACTAACCAGATCTGAAACACCTATTAGTCAACTTGAGCTCTGATACCACTTGTTGGGGATCAACCAACAAAGTTGATTACTATATGAAAGTAATAAAATATGGAATTAAACCAGAAAGATAAGTAACTAGAATCAGAAATAGCAAAGAATAAGAGATACAAGAAACCACCCTGAAAACTTGTATTAAACTCTTTACAGAAGGAATAAAATTGAAGAAACTTCTTTTCTTCCACACCTCTCTCAGATGTACAGATCTCTTTCCCTCAAGAGCTCTCTCTCTCAATTACAATCAATTCTAACAACCTAGATTGATACACATATACAATCTTGTTCTGTTCAATTCAACATTCAAATAAGCTATGAAAATCTATCCTATTATATAATAATTAGGAAACATGAGCATATAATTACAGCCATCAGATGCACCTCCTAATCAAGGGCTCTAAACAGTCTTACTAATAATAGAGATGTGAACTTAAGACTAATACTTAATCCTACCATGCAAATATTTTGTTCTGTCCATGGAAATATCATTCTGGATGCACAGGTGACTGACATCGGTCCCTGCCTATCTGCACCTGACCGACGTCGGCTGAACATAATCAATGCTGGCATCTCCCAGTCGACTCCTGACCGACGTCGGTCGCTCCTAACCGATGTCGGTGACTGTGTAATTCCTACAACTTCTGCACTCGCTCATTTGGTGAAGCTTTTAGCTCCACACCTTAACAATTCATGTCAAAGAAATAAAAATAAAGAAAGAAGGGTTGAGAAAAAAATAAGGCTTAAATTACAGTAACAAAGATCAATAGATTTCCTTTGGTTCTTTCTGATGATAGTGAAAATTGAAATAACATTCATGAAATTTTAGTGCTAGATTCAAAATGTCATAAATACAATGGTGACTCTAGGGTAAATAAAATGCACTATCTGAAAAGTATGCCTTAATATTGGTTATCCACAATAAATTGCCTTAAGCTCATTTGTTTGTAGAGTAGAAAAGAAATAAAAAATGCATAGACATTTTATTAGAATAGCTGAAAGCATAAACTAACAAGATGTATTAGGAGAACTATCAATTTTAACCATTATAAAATGAGACCATCTATCATTTTCAAAGCTTGAGAAATAATAAAATATGAAAGCAATGAACAAATTCCTAGAATTCTTCTTTATATTTGCATTAATTTCATAAAAGTTCTATTTTAAAGGATAAATGAGGGGGGCGAACCCTATATATTGGCCTCTTTCAATGTCTAAGATGGTTACATTGGTTACAAAAGAACCAAATACATGACAACTATCACCATAAAGAAGCTCCTCACATTCCAAACAATAAAAGAATATTCCCTATCCAAAGAGGGAATTTTTAAAATACACTAACTGGAACTAGAATATGAAAATCATCAAACAAAAATATTGACAAATGGTTATCTTGGTCTTGAGGTGCCAAGCTCGAATCCTGCTGATTTCAATGATGATGGAGCTCCCAATATAGCTGAAGAGGTAAGTGAAACCATAGTGGCTGAAGAGGGACTAATTCCCAACATAGATGAAGAAGAATAAATTCCTAGAGGGGCTAAAGAAGAAGAAGCTCCTATGGTGACCATTTTTGGTTTGATAATTGCCTACTTTTTAGCTTATATTTATCCCCTCCTTGCCTTAGATCATTTCTTGTAATCACTATCAATCAACTTCAATTCTATGATGGGTTCCTTTAGTATTTTGATAATGTAATTTGACATTGCATCATGTTTAGCTAAGATGGGGCTTATGAATTTATTTATTTCCACTGCCTTCTCTATCCTTTGATTAGTTGATGCTACCAAGTCCACCATCTCTTACCCAAAGGTTACTCCTCAAGCCAGAGCCTATTTTCTAAAATTGATGATGAAATTTTGGAGTTGGACCCTGAAATCATACTTATTGATGATGGTGCCATATCTATTTACAAGTTGTGTGATTTCAGCCTCCTTGAGTAGAGTTATAACTATGTCACCTAGATGAGTAAGATATTGGCCCAAAGATCTCATATCATCAATCCATTGATTCAAATCTTTCCTTTTTCCAATAATATAGGACTGAGTAATGCTCAAATCCTCCAAGGGTACCAGGTTTAGTTCTTTAAATTTCTTGATCCTAATCAAATTAACTAAGTTGATTACTTTGTTGTCATAAATACCATAGGTACTTTTGGCCTTAATAATCTTGTCAAAAACTTAATCTCCTTTTAATTTATACTGAGCTAGAGTATTCAGAGTATCAAACATAACCTCAACTTCCCATTCCACCTTAGTGATAGTGTCTTCTAGTAATGTGGCTTTATTTTATTGTTTTTGTATAGTTGTCCTTTATTGCATCCCTTTCACTAATTTAGTGTCCACATCACCATATGCCTTTAAAAATGAGAGGGGGTCCTCTACATATTTTTTTTACTGAATAGGTTTAGATTTCTTCTTCTTATTTAGTGCAAACAAGTATCTTCAAACTCATATACAATTGTCTGATCTAGATGAGTTATTTTTTTTTTGGTTACCCTCTTCATAGCTCCATATTCTTTTTCAAAATTTAATGAGACCTATGGAAGGTTTATTTTTACCAAATCCTACCTTTCTGTTGTGGCTAAATGCATCTTCTTAATCTAATACTTATCTGATATATCAACCTAAAGTTAAGTGGATGGTGGAAGTTGTGCAATTGGTATCAGTCCTTGGAAAGCAAATGTTTGAGAGGTGACTATGGAAGTAACCAAGATAAAGGAAAAACTAGGTGGTGGGATGGGAATTATTACCTTTGATGATGACAAATAACTAGTACTAGTTGTAACACTTGTTAGGAACAAAGAAACCTATGGTATGAAAATAATAGGCCTCCTCTTAGGAAATTGAGGATCGGGCCTAGGCATGGGTATTCATAGAATTAGGGGAGATTGGCCATCATAGACACCTTTGAAGTAGATTACACAATAAAAGGGTTGATAGTTGGAAAGGGTTTAGTCATGGGCCTAATTATAGGATTGATGAAATGCCTGTATGGCATTAAGTTCATGTTATCTGGCATTGGTGGCTCACAAGATCTACCCTAGGGGTAGCTTACTTAGAAATAGGGGAGGAAAATAAAAACATTCTTGACTAGTCATATGTAGTTGCTCCTTGATAGAAAATAGGGGAGGTAGCTATGGTGCAAAAGTTGATGGTGTCATGGTAGGTGGTATTACTACCTCAACTAAAGATGAATGAGGCACCATTGAAGGCTTTGTAGGCATTGAGATAACATCTTGAGCCTAGGATGGGATGTTAGATGTTGCTTCTAAAAAAGAGACCCACTCAGTATGTTTTTTAGGCTTAGCTCTTCCCTTCCCCAAAGTGGGAGACAATGCTTACAAGATTCTCTGACATAGTTGAGGGTCGATTGGTCTCTCTTTTTCCGCATCAATAATCTAAACTATACATGTGGATGTACCTGCTTAAGCACTTTAAAAATTAAAAACTTAAGAAAACTCATCATCTTTCAATCTGACCTTAACAAGTGGAATATTAGCATCCTTCAACCTTTATTTCACCTCTTGGTCATTTGTTACATTGATATAAAAAAATTCCTCATCTTTAGGCTCATGGTGGTAGGTGATGTTCAAGGATGAACTATGTCTTATGCAATATTTGAAAGTTCTATGCTCTGGGTCCCGTTGTAGATTGTCATCCCTTTCCAAGTCAAAAGTAGGTCTTTATTTGGTTGTTGTAATGACAAAATTCCTTGTGTCTATCTTAAACCAACCAATGCTAGACAATGAAGTATGAATCAATCCTCTCCTTTTATTTTTACATAACCCATCCACACCTATGAGTAATTGATAAGCAATTTCTTGCTCAGCTAGCTTATCTGGCACTGTAATGGGCAATCTAAGAGGGGTTGTCTTGATGTAGACTATCCTCACAATTATGTAGTTTAGATAATACCAATAGGCTCCTAGGGTACTCATGGTTGCTTTGATTTATTTTGACAATCTCAGCATGGGCATTTCATGGATTTCCCTATATACTATGGGAAAGAAATGTTCAACTATGGTCTACATCTCTTGATTATACTTGTACACTCTAACCTTCAAGAATGTATGAGGAACTATTCATTTCAGATTAGGGTCCCAATTGCTAAACTAAGAAATTTTTGGGTGGTGCAGATGGTATCCACCAAGTAGGACATCATGTAAAAATCATCACCCTGATTGGCCATAAATTTCTTGATTTGTGCTTCCTAGTTACAAAATATAATTTCTCCCAAAGGGTGAGTCTTTCCATCATCAATTATCATAGATAGAAGTGGGATCCAATTTTCATCCACATGACCCATATCTGCATCCCCATACAACTAATTCATCACGGCCATTCAAATTCTTACTCCCCTTTTAAAATGTGTGATGGGAATTTGGCTAATTTTAGTTTTTAACACAAATTTCCCTTTGTTCATAGCTCAGTCCCTTAATACATCCCTAATATCATGGGTTTACAGTCATTGAATCATAGTCTCTTGATTGTATTTAATTTCTAGTTTGGGCAAATCATAATAAGAATGAAAGGACAACCTAGCTATGAAGGCAATATCATGTTCCAAGTTCAAATATTTAATCATATTATCAATGCATCTATACTGAAGGAACATATGGTAGACTAAGTCTATGCAAGGGAGTACCTTTGGGTTAGATGTTGCTTTGTGCAAACCTATATATTTGAGCACTAGAATATCTAACCTATCCTCTACCTTATTTGAGTCTTCTTCATCATCACTATCTCAGTCCACAGTGTTCTCTACATGGTAGAATAGGTCATTATAATGTTTATCATTGATATTCAATGCATTAAAGTTGAAATTGGTATCTTGGAAGATGACATTTATCCCATAACAATAAATAAATGGAACTTGTTCTTGCTTATTAAATCTATATGCTTTAGCTTTGGATATGGTTTCAAATTCTATGATTGATAAGGTCAAAACTTTATTTAATGGTAGAATAATACACATAAGTCCTTAAAAAAATCACATAATGCTTTGAACACTAGCAGAGAGAAACTAAAGTTAAACCTATTGCTTTGAGATGGTAAGCTTTAAAATTCAAATTCAAAATTTAAACAGAGCAATGTGAGTCATAAATGGCAAGTGTTTTAATTTTATTTGATCTAAATCTAGGGTTGATCTTTAGTTTTAATATAATGACTTTGAATATTTACTTTGAGAAAATCAACCAATCACATCTTCACTTTGTCCACATGTCTTATTGTCATCTTGACCTTTTTAGTGAAGTGACATGGCTTTATATCTAATATAATGAGCCCCATCAACATTTAATTTTCACCTACAATCAACACTTTGTGAATAGCTATATTTTGCCTAGGTGTTGTATTTGACATGTATTCAACACTTGGTGCATTCTCGAGCATTTTAGCCTTCTATTTTAAATATTAAATCATCTGAGTGGATCACTCAATACTTTGCCAAATGTCTCATTATGATTAGATCACTCTTATTTAATGGTCACATGGATCAACCCATTTCATCATTTGGCTAACATTGCCTCAAAGCTTTTGCCATATTGATAAGTCGCAAGTTTTTATTGGCTCACGTTATCACTTGGCTTTATTATATGAAACTCTTGATGGACCCAAATGTCATGACACTTTGCTAAGTGTAAAATTTTGATTTGATCACAATTTTTTTTGGTTTCATGGCATCATTTAAGTGTGTTATTATTGTGAGGTAAGGGTCCACATATCTTCATCCCATTGTTCCCAACTAATGCATGGATTCCATATCAAATCCAGCCACCCAAGATTAAGTGACTAACTGCCAAGTGTCATCTTGTAATGAATTCATAGAATTTGAAATTTAAATATTGAATTTTAACTGTGGGGGAGCATGACCAAGTGTTAATTGGAATGATGCAATAGGATCACATTATCATGAGGCTTTATAAAATAACCAAAGCCTTAAAAAGGATACAACTAGGTGCCACATGGCATGTTCTGAGTAAGTCATGGGGTCACAAGATTTGTAACTTCTTCATAGTCTTGGAATGTCACAATTGAGCGACAAGTGGAAAACTCCTATTGAGTCATGGGGTCTCAAACTTTGTAACTTCTTATTAATCTTGGAACACTATTACTAAGTGACAAGTGGTGAACTCCCATTAGGTCACGAGGTCACTCAATTTTTTAAAGGCTAAAAGATATGCAATAAAATCTAGAATTTTATGTGGTTGAGTGAATAATGCATGTGGCATTGTTATGTGTCATCTTTAGGTTGAGTTGGCATAGGGATCCTACCATATAAAATGTGCAAAAAAGGGGCAAGTCTAAAGTTGTAACCTATAAGCACAAATTTTGACTTGGACTTTAGTCTAAAACTTAAGATTAAGGTATGTAGTAGTCTCTAAAATGAATTTTATCATAGTTAAAAATAGACTATAATTTAAAAAACCTTGATTAAGTAACTTTGGTTGAGTTTCAAGGATCATACCTTGGATATTTTGAATATAACCCCTCATAAGATTACTTATAACAAGTTAGATCATTATAAATCTTAGTGAATTAAACATTACAAAATATTCAAACACACCTCACTAACACTTGTCATGAATTACATGACTTCTAGATCCTTCAAGTCATAAAAAAGGGGGGGTTAGTCACATGGTACCAAAGGTGGGGTATATCTTGGGGTGAATAATCCAAATTAGTCATGGGGTCCCCATTTTTTAAAAATGGGGTGTGTTGATATCAACAATACTCAATTGCACTTGCACCATCACTTAGGTGGGGAGAACTACACCGATCTTGATCCCTCCTCTGATTATTAGTATGTAGGCAACTCTCTTCATGACAGGGTGTTAAATATGTCCAACCTACCCTACTAATAAACACACTTTTCAACTCATGTCAACTAAATGCCCTAAATACATGGAGGATTAGGGTTTGATCACTTAATTGGTCATTACAAGAAATATATAGGGTTTCAATATTCATGCACGTAGGAACAGACCTCATAGATCTAGACACATGTTCACATAGAAGCTTGGGACACTCCTACACAAAGGACACTACTACCAACTTCACGACACCACCACCACATTTCCAATAATGGTGCTATTATCCAATTATGGTGATACTATCCAAGATGGGTTATTATACTGGGATCTATTTTATGACACTTAGATCAGCGTTCACCTCAGTTTCCAACACCCAAATCACCCATCTCAATTATTTTCTATATAAGTTCTTACTTACACTATTTATTTCTATTTTTTAGAAAATTAAAAGACAATCAATTCTATAAAAAAATCAATGGTTATATTTATTTCAAATTATTTCCTTGATTTAGTATATTCATCTCTTTAATAAACATAAGATTTACATTCACTAAGTCCTAAAAGGTTAAAACATTTGGTGAACTCATCTTACTTCGAACATTGTTCAAACCTTAACCTTAGATTCTCTTAGGGTTTGTATCCTTTTTATGTCTATGTACATATATTAGTTATAAAATCTTAAATTTTTTTTTTACAATCTTTCTTAGATTAAAATTCTTTAAAGGTTCAAAATATACAATAATTTGTTTTCCTACTCTCCAAACTACAATGGCAGAATTCAATAACCAATTTGATGAAACGGATAAGAGATGATTGCAAGATTTTGTTTCCAAACATTCAGATATGAAATATGACCTTATCAATATTATTCATGAATAAATTCAAAATTCAAATAATGGCCAATCTTTTACTCCCCCAGCTAATAACATTATTACACCAATATTGGGGCCAACTTAGCTAGCACAATAACCAATTATAACTCAACAAATTTTAGTGACAACTACACCTCCTATGGCTATTTCCTTCACTCCAGATATACAATACCTTATGCACGAGCTTCATACTCTATAGGCTAAGGTGTTACATATTGATAAGGGAGCCACTAGGCCATCATGTGCCTTGGATTCTAATGTTATATTACATATACCTTTATCACATTACATATCAAAAATTCCCTTGCCATCTAGATTCATGGCACCTAAGCTTAGATTGTATAATGGTAAGGGTGACCTAAAACACCATATCTAAGCTTTTCACGTATCATGCTTGGACTATGTGTTAAATGATTAGATTCTCACTAAGTTGTTTCCATGTAATTTAAAGGATTATGCCTTGTTTAATGATCTACCAAATCATTATATCACCACATTTAATCCTTTGGTAGACATGTTTCTAGCACACTTATCAATAAACATCAGTGAAAAGATCTCATACAATCAAGTTTTACAATTAAAACAAAATTCAAATGAGCCTATTGTAGAATATGTCTTACAATAGAAGACTATACTAGTAAAATTGAATATCCCCATGACAGATAAAGAGCTTCAAGACATTTTCAAATAGAATCTTCTATAAGAATTACATGAAGCTATCTTGTTTAATAAGTTTTTAACATTCATAGATTTATGACACATAGTAAATGAAAGATAAGTTAATATTTTCTTAATAGGCAAACTAAAATATACAACTAGATCATAATAAACTGATAATAGTTATAGTAAGCCTCCACACAAGGTAAGGGCCATTGAAAACAAGAGTGATCCAAAGACCATAATTAATTTAGCTTCAGATCCATCTCCTTGCCTAGTTTTATCAACTCCTTCACACATAAATTTCACCAACCTTCCAGAATCACCAATATATGTTTTAAAAAATCCCTTAGAATACAAAGTCATATCTCTTCCTCCCATCAAAGTGGTTGATACGACACGACCTCTTCCAAATAATAATGATTCTAGTGCATTCTACAAGTATCACAGGGCACAAGGCCATACAAAAAATAGATGCATCAGATTGAAACATAAGATACAAGATTTGATTGAGGCTAAAATTATTGATGTGGGAATGTTCAAATATCCACATATGCAAAGAGAAATCAAGGTTGGATTAGAGCTGCATGGAAGGACATGTTAAAATGTGCACATACATAATCAAAAGGCACATGCAAAGACATAGGAACCTATCCAAATCATACAAATAATAGAAGGAATTAGATTAGATCCATACAACAATGGCATATTCAAATGCCCTTGAATAGATGTAAAATCAAATAAACACAATCAAGTCCAAATGAGGAAAGTGAGAAATGAAAATATGCAAGAACATGTGGTTCAAATCCATATAAGATCAAAAATGTACATAAACTAAGTATAGAATAGTGGTAGTTGGAAAAACATCTAAGTAGTATAGGATGATCAATATCAATGTATAATCAGTGCTAAATCTATAATGTGGAGTACAAAAAGATATAACCTGGAAAATTGGAAGCTATGTAGTATGATTCCTCCAATGGGTGAATGTATCAATGTTAAATATGTGTATCTATGTATGTACCTCTAATGGGTAGATAATAGCAAATATAGATCTGTGTAGAGGACATAAGTCTTGCAATGATCTATAAACACTCAAAGATAATAAATGAAGCATGTATGTATGATAAAAATAACTAGACTAGCATAAATAACACATGTAGTACCTAGAAAACAGAAGGAATGTAAACATAGAAATGCATAAAATCTATAATTTGTGTTTTCTAAGAAAATATTTGAATGTTTTAGTATTTTTGAATGTGTTATATTATTTTTGTGTTTTATAAGTATAATATATGTATAATCAACATGAAAATGAAACTATATATAAGGAGCAGGGTAAGAGAATATATGCACAAGTAGAGAGGAACATATTAACCGATGAGTCTCAAAAGAGACTCACTATTAAGGTGTCCTATATAAAATAAAGGAAAAGTGACTACACATGTTGTGCAAGGAGGTATCTAAGATTTGTGGACCATATGTATTGAATTATCTATAAGTAATATTTCTTGTGGAGAGGGGTTATGAATTTGTGGAGCTGACTGAACATGGCTATGAACTGTGGGGTTCTTGGAGACCCATCCATAAAAGATGTTGTGACTAGCATGGGTGCTCTATGCTATAACACTGGTTTGGATGGTAATGAGGTAGATAGCGGTTATTTATAATCCACAACATGTATCTAATGTAGTGGTGTCACTAATAAAGGTCTCCATGGGAAATTATGTGTACATGGTAATGTTATAAGATAGACCTCACCTACACTAGTGGCTCACCTGATATCAAAGGTGTGCTAATATAAACTATGTTTAGAGTTGTGATTGGTGTCTACTATGTAACTATACATGGAATAGGTAAAGGATATTTATGTGGAAGGCCCTTGATTTTAACCACTTGATTAACATATATATACTTAATACATCTATGTATGATGGATGGAATGGTTTGAAACTACTATATCCAAAGCCTACCCAATAACATGTCAAATGTGATTACACTAGGTAAAATTATTAATCTGGTGGCCACATGTGTAGGACCAACCTATAATATAAGTACTATCTCCCTGATGGAACTCTAAACATGGGCATTGAAGCCATGAATATTTGTATCTATCTAAGATTTATCCTACTCTAAATAACCAAGTGTTGTATAAGTTTAATATTACACATATCAATGATTGACTCATTATCAACCATGACACTCTAGATGGGATGATGATCAATGTAGGATCATACATAGAGTGTATATAAATCTGAGTCATCATCAATGATATCCTACTTTGAGAAAGTGATGAGAGTTCTAGTTGGAATTGTATTATGATACACACCAATGATATTATTTAGAGCGTGTGTGTCCATCGTATGAGTGTGATAGGATGTTTGTGGTGGATGTGCCTAATAAGTATAATGAACACCTAAAGTACTAGATATCTCATTAGCCATATGCTTTAGAAACAGATACAAAAATATTTTCAATGCTTTTAATTTTATTGGTTGTGCTCTAGGTGACTCCATAGGAGTGCCAACATCAATGATATTCTCATCTATCAAATCTTGTATCTTATGGTGTAATTTGATGCATCTATTTGTAGTATGTCCTGGTGCCCTGTGATAATTGTATAATGCATTAGAATCATAAATCTTTGGAGGAGGCCTAATCATATCAACCTCTTTCATGGGAGGGAGAGATATGACATTACATTCTAATAATTTTTGGAGAACATGTGTTGATGATTCAAGAAGATTTATAAAAGGTCTCTTTGGAGGAGTTGATAAAACCATGTGAGGAGCTGGCTCTAAGGCTGTATTAACCATTATATTTTTATCATTATTGTTTTTAGTGGGCCTTACCCTATATGGGGGATTATTAGAACTCTTATTAGTTGAATTTGATCTAGTGGTATACTTTAATTTTACCATGGAAATAATATTGACTTGTTGCACTTTCACTATATGATATAGATCTATGAATGATGGAAAAATTTTGAATATTATAGCCTCATGTAATACTGGTAATAAACTATACTTGAATATGTCCTAGAGTTCTCTATTTTACATGGGGTAAGTCATATTTGTTAATATAATTTTATATTGTAAGACATATTTATCTATTAGTTCATTGGATTTTTCCTTGAGTTTTGAAACTTAAGAATATAAAACCTTGTCACTTGTGTTCATTGAAAAGTGTGCTAGAAAAGTATCTTCCAATGGATTAAATGTTGTGATGGACTGAATAGGAAGATCTTAGAACCATTAAAATATATAATCCTTTTGTGAGGGAATAACTTAGTTAGGATCCAATCATTGGACACACAGTCTAAACATGCTATGTGAAAAGATTGTAGATGATGCTCTAGGTCACCCTCACCATCATACAGACTAAGTTTGGGTGCCATAAATCTAGAGGGATAAAGAGTTGCTCCTATATGTTGTGCCAAAGTTGTATGTAGAATCATATGAAAATCCAAGGCATAAGATGGTCTAGTAGCACCATAATAAATATTTAACACCATGGGCTATATAGAATTAATCTCCTACAAAATGGATTATACATCTAAAGAATAGGGATGTGTACTAGCCACAAGAGGTGGATCCACTAGTGAGGGTGGGTTAGTTGTAGTAGGTTGTTGTATAATCTGAGTTGTCCCTATAGTATATGTCATAATATTAGTATTTGTGGGGTTGGAGGATTGACTTGTAGTGGATTTCAAGAGTTCTCCTTGAACAATATAGATAATTTAATCTTGATTATCAAGATGTTTAGAAATGAAATCTTTAAAATGCCTCTTATCGGTCTCATCAAATTGGTTATTTGATTTTACCATTGTAGGTTAGGAAGTAGGAAAAAAAATGTATATTTTAAACCTTTTAAGAAATTAAATCTATGAAAGATTGTAAAATGAGAATAATGAATCATATTTTACATTTTTAAATTAATTATTAAGCAGAAAAAACAAAAGGATACAAACCCTAAGAGCATCTAGGGATAGGGTTTTTTTAGTATTCTAAGCAAGTTGGGTTCACCAAATGATTTAACTTTTAAGGGTATTATGGATTGTAAAATCCTAGGTTTTTAGTGTTATAGAATAATTAAATCATGGAATAAATATAGCAATATTGACAGCCTCTAATTTGTATAATAATTGACTTAACAAATTATTCTATAAATAAAAAATGAATTACAAGATATGTACTTCGCTATAAAGTGATTGATATAGATAAATGATAGGCTATAAAATGGTATAGGCACTTTGTAAGATGTCATGAATAGATGATAGGATTCATACGATAGTATCACAATGATCTATATAGTGGCACACTATGCTAGTGTCCCCTGGGGTGCACTGTTCTCCTTTTTTAAGTAGGGTCAGTTATCTTCTAGGTGGACCTTTATCTTGTTTTGTGGAGTTTGTGTTTGTAAGCATAGATATTGATTCACTATCTATTCCCTATTTTTACTAATTTTAATTCCAAACCCTAGGAATCTATGTTTGTTTGGTTATTTGAAGAGAATAATTAGAAAAAAAGTGGTTTTATCAGGGTAGGATGGACATGACCTCAACACCCCATGTGTTGAGTGTTGATGTTGACCAAAATTGGCCTACATACAAAACTTTTTCCTAGATGGATCAGGCCACTCTTTTGGACCATTCAGTAACCTTCTACCCCCATGATTAGTCCCTATGTGGTCCTAACTTAAAGATGTAGTACAATATTTAGGGAGCTTTTGGTATGATGTGAGAAGCTAAGCAGAGTTATGGTTGAGTGAGTGATCCAATAGTGAGAGGATGAGACAAACCTCATGACCCTACCACATGTCACTTGTAAGCTTTTGAAACATTTTAAGGAAGTTTTAAGGTGATTTTAGTGACTTTGAGAAACAAGCCTAGAAACAAGTCAAAAAATACAAGTGAAAGATCTAGTAGGTTTCGAGGGTGTTCAATCATTTAGCGGCATGAATGAGATTTCCACAAAGTCTCAGAGATTCTAAAGAGACAAAAATAAGGCCTAGAGAAGCTACTATGCCCAAAGACTCCCAAAAGTGAATTAGATGACTTAAGGGTCCTTAAAATAGAAATTTCAAGTGAAAAAGTAACTTTTTGAGGAAGTCAAATTGGTTTTGACTTCCTCCAACCTCCATATGTTGAGTTTTACCCTTTTACACATGTTCAAGGTTATTTAAAGTCATTTGGAGTGGATGAAAGGAGTTTAGGAGCAAAAGGATGCATTTTAGAGGATTTTCTTTATGAAGGGGATAAAATATCATATGGAGGCATCCGTGGTGTCCTTAATATCCTCTTATATGACCCTAAAATTATATTTTAGCTTAAGAACCAATAGAGGTAAGGAAAACCTATTGGCTACAAACTAGGTATAAAACAAGTTTTATACCATTAATGGAGGTTTAGTTATTTCAGAAGGTTTCTAGAAGGAATCAAAGGTTATTTACATCATAAAAAATATTGCCCAAGTGTTGGATTACATAGGCAAACTTATGGCTGTTCATGCTAAGGAAAAACCATTTTGGGTAGTTTGGGACAACTCTAAGAGAGCCTCAGGTTTTCACTCAGTATGTTCAAAGGAGAGAGAGTTTGGATAGAATATTTTCATAATTCATAGGGAAAATAATTTTATTCCACTTTATGTCATTAATGGTCTGGTTCATCTCCCCATCTTTATGAATAATTGCTAACAGTTCAGGGGTGTCTAAATGGCCTACTCATCCAAACAGGGTCAAAAAAATTTCTTGTTTCTTCACTTCAAAATTAAATGAGAAAGAATGGTTTTAGGAGTTTTATTTCAAGGTAAAATAGGACATATGCCACTTGGTTTAATCAGATAATTCTTTCCATGAAGTTACTTATAGCATAAAACCTATTTTATTTCTTATCCTTGTGAATGGCCTATTTAATCAGTTTTAGAGTAGAACCTAGTTTTCATGGATAATTTACCTCATCCTCCTTATTCCACATCAAAAAAATCAAGTTACATTTCTCCTCAATCCTCATTAGCTCAGCTGAGACTTGACGGGTCAAATGAGGGCTGGTATAACCTGAACAATCTCCATCTACAACCATGGTTTGAGGATCAAGGAAATGAAGTACTCCCTTCGAGGGTTTTGGCTCAATTTTATCTTATTACTCAATTAAACCATATTAAAAACCAATAAAGTAATTAGTTTTCATTGATAGGACAATGAGTTAGTTCATAATTGGTAACCTTCATTGGTCTAAACTCAGTCATGATTGCAGTGGATGTTATAAGGTAACGTACAACCCTAATAAACGAGATCAAGCATTCTTCAATAAATTATAGATTCCAATTGAAGGTTGAGTTAAATTCAATAGGATTTCCTAAACAAAGTAAACAAATTATATTACAGGATGAGGTCACCATTGTCTAGTTTCAAACATGTTTCTCAACTCTCTGTTTAGTCCCACTTGCAATCATGGTGTTTTGAGCTCTAAGAATGGTTATGAAGATGTGTGGAAGATTTTTAAAGGCATGGGACACCTTATTTAATCATAATAAATAGGTCTAAATTCTTGAGTATCACAAAAGAGTTGTAATATCCATATGCAACACACATGCACAGTCAACCATGGATGTGCACCTACAGGTGCCATGGGGAGAATGTCACATTGGAAAAGGGATAATTAATATTTTTTCAAGTCTTGTAATGTGGTGGATTCAATTTTAATATGTTGAGATGATATTATAACTTTTGAATACTCATACACCATGCACATTCCTCATGCTTCTAGTTACTGCCTAGTCTTCAACTTCATGCATACCTACAGGGGCATCATAAATGCTAACCATATTTAAAGGAAGTGTTTATATTTAATGAGGTTATACAATGGTGAAAATAATTTGTTTAAAGTTTTATATATATCATAAAACTCATTAAATGTCAAATTCAATACACACTATCCATACTCTCACTGCCTGCACATTAGAAATGTCCACCTAAAAGTGGTACTGACAGAGAGGTAAGCATGTGGTTTAAGGGTATATGAATATGTTTGAATATCCTTCTTGAGGTCTTAAGAGGTTAAATATACCTTGAAATTCATGTTTTAGGTTAGTGAAGGGCAAACAGGCTCAAGAACCATGTTCAAAGGTGAAGGGTCTATGTTTAGGGACATTTTCCCTAAAAAAACAAAATAGTGACCTAGCTCCTTTTGGTGATGACAAATAGTAACCTTGTAAGGAGTCATGAGGAATCCAAATGCTTCTATATTATATCACTATCATAGATGCATAACCCTATAAAAGAAAGAGGGTGTTTGGAATGTAGAGGGCAATGTTCAAGGGCCTCCAAATTGCACTTTTGTCCACTGTGATCATTCAATGGCTTCTATAGTATTGAGTATCAAATGACCTTAACACTCAAGGTTGCAATGAAAGAACATGTTTAAGTATGGAAATTGATCCTATATGGTTAAATAGCATATCAATGAGTCTAAGATCATAAGGAATGTTTGAATTTTAGGTTACAGACCTCATCTACACCTTCATAAGTACCTACAACCATTTAAAACACAATTGAATAAATGAATGGTACTTTGAGTATGCTTAAATGGAAATATTGAAGGAGGCATTGGGTTTTGAAGGTGATGATATTTCAATATAAATATGCTACTATCATGTGATGCCTTGAATAAGGCTAATGAGGCATGGTTGTAACCTTCATCTAGCCCAAGGGTAACCTACAACCAAGTAGGTGAGTAAGAAAATGGGGACCTAGTCAAGATGAGAAGGAGACTAATAGACCCTTTGAATGCATGACTATTGTGAGAGAGTTTTAAATATTGAACCTATTGGTTTTTTTCCAAATAATATATAATAGGTTTGTTGAATTAGCTATCTAAACATGGAAATATCCACCTATAGCCAAGTGGTTTATATGTCAAGATAATGAGATGGGAAGTGGCATTTTGATGTTGATATAGCTTGACCTTGAGGTAAATGGATATATACCACTATAAAATTAATTTGGAGACTCTAAATGGATCTCTAATCATCATTTTAAAGTTTTAAACATGCACTAACACCTATAGGAATCTCCCTCAAATGGAAAACACAATCAACATTTTGTACTCAGTCAAGAGCAAGGTGTATATGGGGGGTGTTTAGAAATTCTGGGTGAAAATTAGGTATGGAATAAATTTATTCATAGTTGTAACAACCTTGGGATACCTTCACAACATGGAAATAATACAACAAAAGGCCCTAATAATGCAACCTATAGCCTATGTTCAAGACCTTGCACATAGTCAACCTAGAGGTCATAAAAGGAATGGAAAAGAGTGTCAGAGATGTTTTAGTGATTAAGGGAAGAGTGTGGGGTAATTATTAAGTTTTTAATACCATTCACCAAGGTTTTGAGCCTTTATAAAAATCTTGAAACACATATCTTTCCCCTTAGTTACAAACAGGCTTGTAGATGGTGTTATTCATGCACAGTCAAAGATAGATTGGGTTAGAAAACATATATAATGGATTAATAAAAGGTTTATAAGGATTTAAGGAGTTTTTTGAGGTCAATAAAAAGCTTTATAACCTTTCATAGTATTTATTAAGTCATTAAATTGTCCAAAAACCATTTATTAGTGCTCTCAGGTCTTCATAGGGTCTGCAATCCCTAATATAGGGTTTTGACCTTCAAATTCAATTTATAGATGTTTTACCCAATTAAAACTCACTAAAATTGGTAATTTGATAGGTGTTAGGGTAATAAAAGAGATTTAAAACTTTTGGTTTTAATCCGTACAACAAAGTATGGTTACAAAGGACTGAGAGGAGAAAGGGTTGGAAAGGCCTAATTATGCCTAGTCAAAGAGCAAAATAGGGCTAGTAAAGTGGTTTGAAGGAGGATTTGGAGTGTAAAACTTCACATAGAGGTGATAAGGGATATAAAGTACCTAATTTAACCATTGGTTTCCAAATACTCATCTATATATATCTATACACATGGAATTTATTTTAAAAGGGGCTACAAGAAAGTGACTACAAATAAAGTTTCATAGTTTCAAGATGAAGGGGAACCATAAAGATATAAATGTGATATGGAAAAGTGTCATATATTGTTTTGACATAATCATATAATACAAATTCATTAGGTACCTACATCCACTTAAAATCAAACATAGTCATGGCTCAGTCAAGTCTATGGATATGAGAGTTTTGTCTTTATAATGAGGACATAGAAGTTTTGATAGGAAAGAAATAGTTTACATCAAGGGTGAGATATTAAATAATGGTATTGAAAACCAATAAGTAAATTGGTTTTCCATACCATGGAGACATATAGTAAGCTTTAAAAATAACCAAAAATCAAGTGGGAGAACAAGGGTTTAGGGTGTTTTCAAGAGGTGTGGACCATTGTGGGAGTTATTGAGGTTATCAAAGAGACCATCATGTTATAAAAGGATCAAAGATGCCTTGTAGGTTTCAAAATATTTTCAAGCCACCCCCAAGCATGATCATATTCCATACATCACCTCAGTCAGCCAAGGAATAGTCAAATACCTATTGGAGGCTCTATCATCTAAAGGAAAGATAGTTGGTTTTTAAAAAGTTGATACTATCAAAAAAGGTTAAATGAATTTTTCCATTGAAAATGATAGTGTTTCATTGGGATTCCATGGGCATTCAATATCATTTCCATACCCAAATAACACCTACATCTAGCTTGATACTCAAAGGCAAACAACCCCAAGAGCTTAAAGATTGTCTTGGGTTTCATGAATGTCTTATATCTAAAAGAGTAATCTTTTGATCCAAGAGGGTTTCTATGACCTCAAGATACTAAATATAATAAAATGTCACAGATTTTAGCATAAGGAAACCTAAAATCATACTCTCTCAAGAATTGCACCTATAGCTATAGAAACACAATCATGTGTTCTAGTTGATAATTAGTGTGTGAACAAGTATTTTAGGGTGGTTTCATGTTTCAATTCCAACCTCAAGTTGGAATAATTTTTTGGATTCATCAAAAACATCAATGGATATTAAAGAACACCATATATTGTCATGGTTCAAACCTTAACACCATCTACAGCCACTTAATGGTAGGACACCTACAAGTTGGCATAGAGGATAAACACACAAGGGTATATGGTTATTTTCTTAAATTATGACCAAGGCCAAGATTTCCCTAGATGGAATGAGACTATGAGGTAAGGAGAGAGGTGAAATATAAGACAATCACATAGCTAGGGTAAACACTCTCTCACCTACAGTCACCTATGGTCTCTAAAGCTCAAACCTACTTCAAGTTGGCAGGTGATGTTAAAAACATAGTGATGCATAGAATTTTATTGGTCTTGAATGGATGAGAAAATGATGATGATATAGGACAAGCCAAGAATTACTTCAAATCTTATGAAGCAGTCAAAGCATAGGTTAAGGTTCTAGAATGCACCTTCAGCCATAAACATCTCAATCAAGCATGGTCATGAGGAATTCCTTTAGGTAGAATGATCAAGTGGAAGGTTTAATGAAGTGTTTTGGGTTCATAAGGGAAATGAATGGTTTGAGGTGGATCTTTTCAATAATAAAAGTGTTCCAAAACAATTTTACACACTCAAACACCCTAAAAGGATCACCCATAAACAGGCTTCCTCAAGAGGTGAGGTCATACATGAGTTGCATGGAGGTTGAAGGCAAACCAATGGAGAGTGAAATAATGAAAGGATATGTTTCCATATTAATTTAAAACAAAATTAATCATGATAGGGATAAAACCAAGTCAAAAGGGAAGAAAAACTCAGTAGTGAAATTTGACCAAGCAGGCATGTGTCACTAGCTTTTGCCAAAAATGGGCCTACAAGCCAAAATATGCATGATCAAATCACAAAATTTGGTGGAGTGTCTCATTATTAACTAATATAGAAATTAAACATATTTTTTATTATTTTTGACAATGGTAACTATTCATTGTTTTGGTATAGTCAACCCTATGTCAAATCATGATCAATATCAGAGCATACCTTGGAGGAATTGGCCAATTTAGGGAATCTATAAGTTGATTCAAAGCACAAAATTTGGTATGAATGGTATAAATTACCTAAAAAATAATTCCATTCCATCCTAAAGGTATTATAAATATTTAAAGTGCCTTATGTTTTGACATAATCCCATTGCAGTCAAGAAGGCAGCCATTAAAGGCCAAATGAAGTTTTGCCAATTTTGGATGCTAAGGAGAAGCTTAGGCCTTGGAGAGACCTTAAAAAGGTAAAATATGATGCTTTAAACCTATATTGTCCTATATAAGTGATAAAATTTATGGTTTTAATGCAAAAGTTTTTATAAAGATGGGTTTAGGCATGGAGGAAACATGTAGGCAACTCAAGGTAAATTTTGGTAAAAAAGGTCTATAAGACAAAGTACATATCCTAAAGACTTGAAACTTGGTATAAATAGTCCTAATGACCTGATATATCCATCCATAATATTTTTAAGGTCATGTGATTATTTGAAGTGCTCGCTATTTTGTCACACTCCCCTCTGTGTCTCATAATGGTCATTATTCATGTAGGAAAATGCTTTGGAGTGTTAAGGTGTGTTTCAAGGTTTTAAGATTGAATAAGTGTTTCAAAATCATTTTAATATGTTTTTAATACTATTAAACACATTTAAAGAGTGTTCACACTCTAAAATCCATGCAAACCCCATAGGTCATCTCAAAAGCATAAAAGGCAAAGTTGGGTTTTGATCATTTGAAAAGGTGTGAGATTTTCTAGGTGTCACAAAGATGTTTTCAAGCAAATAGGATCAGTGGAAAGGTCAAATTGGTCATTTTGATTATTTTGAGTTTTTTAGGATTAAGACACCTAGTTTTAGCCCTTCTTCAGATATTCATATCTTTCATACCATGAAGAGTTAGGCTAAGTATTTATAGTATGTTTTGAGTACCCCTATTTAATTTAAATCCATTTTCTATTGATGTTGGTTAAGAGCCTAAGTTTTATGAACAATCGTTAAGAGTGTAAGCATGTCTAGAATGCTTACAAACCCTACAGGCAATCATGTGTATCTTCTCATACTTCCAGCATGGAAGTACAATATTTTCAAGGATGTTGAAGGGGTCTATGTATTAGATATATACATGGTAATAAGTGGTGGAATGGGTGTCTTAATTGTATGAATAGTCATCTTGAAGCTGAGCTTATCTAGGCTTACAAAAGAGTTTTTAAACTAGTTTTTTTGTTTTTGGACTCATAGGTCCATAAAATGAACTATAGTTTCTTGGAAACCACCTAAAATGTGTAAAGGATCCCCTCTAGATCCTAAAAAACTTATTTTGTAGAATAATTTGGCATGTTTGGGTGGCTAAGAGGCCCAAAATGGCTCAAAAATGCCTACTTTTGCAAGTTAACAAAGAAAGAAATGATCTAAAACCATGGAATAGGTATAATGGGACCTAAAAAATCATTATATGGAACTTTAATCTCTTCACAAGAGTTTCAGGGGTGTCTGGTTGAGCTAAAGGGTCAAAAACCCAAATTTTTGATATTTTGTGAAATGTTGCATAGTTAATGGTGATTTCCACCATTGTTGCATGTCTTTCAAGTTTTTCAAACACATGCTAGAAATGTTTGGAAGTATTTTACAGGTCCATAAGTGGTCTTTAGAGTGTCAAATGGCCTTAGGAGTAATTTTTAGGGTAGTTGGTTGAAAGTGGCTCAATCTTGTGACCTCCATCAATGGGGTCTATGAGAGTTTCAGGTATCATGGAGTTTATTATAGGTTTGAGGAGAAAAATTAAAATAGAAAATAACCTCAAAAAGGAAACATGAAAGATAACCTCCATGGTCAGTTAAGCATTTTATGCTAAGTCAACTAATTTTTACCCAAGCATCTTCTAGAAGACAAGTGGAGGGGGGCGTATAAGTCTAAGGAAAAGAGATTTGGAGGTTAGAGAGTGTAATTTGAGAATTCAATGCATTTTCAAAGTCTTGGAAACTTTCCCTTCTTAGTGGATCATGACATCAGCATCCTTAAGAAATTATTATCTTCTAGTGTATTTCTAAGCCAATAAGAGGATTTGAAGACTATTTGGAATAATGAAGGTTAATTTGTTGAGGAAGGATTAGTTATAATTAACCCAAATGTGGGTGATAATACATGGATGGTGGTTGTGTATCATTTATTGAGTTCTATTTTCTTGCTTCTTCTCTCTCTCTTCCCCTTTTCTCCTATATCTCCCATTTTTCCCCATTTTTGTAAGATATTATAATTTGACAGGGAGAAACTCTATCAAAATTTGTAAGAAATACCTTTTGAATCAATAAAGATCATTTTTCACCTATCTCTTACCTCTAAATTATGTTTAGCAATAATGTGCATAATGGCCTTGTAAAGAAGTGTCCTTCTATTTCCATTATCCTTCTCTCTTGCCAATTTTTAGGAGTTTTGAAGTTAGTTATAGGTATGGACTTGAGCTCTTTTTTCCATTAATGGATGCTTGGTATGAATTTTAGAATTCCTCTTTACTTCATGTATTTTTTGGTGAGCCTATTTTATGAAACACTTATGCAAATTAGCTAGTTTTTAAGGTTGTGTGAGCAAAATTATTTTATGTTGAATCAGTGTTTATTTCAAGCTTAATTAAGTATCATTTAATTTGTTGAATCACTCTATTTATCTCTCTTAGTTACCCTATACCTTCTCTCTATCATTTTTCCAAGTAGAAATAGTAGTTTAGGTGATCTACCAAGAGGAAGCCAACCTTATTCAAAGGTTCAACCTCACTACAGGATACCCATAGGTTGAGGTTGTTCCAACATTGTAGTTAGGAGTGAGAGAGTTTTAAAACTCTCCCACAAGGGTGAAATTATATGCTACAAAAATTACTTACATATCAATACATCGAAAGGGGATCAAACCTGATGTAGTTCTCCCAAAATAAGTGCTTGTTCAAGTGCAAGTGAATGCTAGTATGAGTGTCAGTTTGAGTGCTTTGAGTGTGACTTAAGACTAGAAATATGAGTAATCTGAGATCTAGGTTGTTGTAGATGGGTATATTCAAAATTAGGGAATAATAGGGATCAATGAACTTGAGTTTTCCAATTATTTTTAAGTTTATTTATGAGTATTTACATTTGATTTCCATCTAGTGGATAAGTGAATGAAAGTGATCTATATATAGCATTTTATTGCTTGTCAAGATGTGAAATAGGTTTATATTAACCCTATGAGTTATTTAGAGAATGTAAATACATATTTTGGGAGATTAAGGAGATAAGGGAGAGTAGTGAGATCCCTAGTTCAATAATGTAGTACACTAGTGTCCAAAAGTATGTGCAAATATCTAGGTGGTAGGAATGGACAAGAATGAGACATGGGTGCCTAAGGGGTGGCTTAGTGTTGCTTTTGGTGTATTGGGGAATAAGTTAGACTCTCACAAATCTATAAAATAATCAATAGAGGTGCTTAGATATGTCTATGGGTAAGCTAAGGACAAGGTGGTCTCAAGTGACATTCATTTTACTCACATGAAATTTTAGATGACTACAGTTGATGTGAATCATGGCAACATCTATAATATAAAAAGATTAAAAAATAATAAATCACACATTTGAGAGTATTCAAATGTCATGCAAAGAGGGGTATAAGGTGATTAATAATAAGGGGCAATTCAAATTCGACATAATAAAGGGGAGGACATATGAAAATATCCACACAACAAAGAAACAAGTAACACTTAGGGCACTATGGCCAAGAATCAAGGAATGCATTCAAATATTCCACAAGAAAAATAAAGAAGTAAACAATAACTACAATCAAGTAATCCATGTGATGAGATGAAGTAAATGAAATATAATAAACTAGTAGAAGCATGTTATATTATTCCCTGTATATATATGTGTTAGAAAATTGTCACATAGAATAGAATATCAAGTACACAATGTATGACAAAAAAATGAGTATAGGCATGTGAAAATGTTAGTATATAAGTTCAATGTGATTTGAAAATGATCATAAACTAATAGAACATATGTCAATCATGATCATATAGAATAAATATTCCCCCAATGTAGTGTGTCACATGTGAAAAAGAAAGGTCTAGCATCTACATGATTATGTATCATGGATCTCATGTATGTTTGTATCATATTTAAGTACCCATGACACATATGTGTGTATATAAATAATATTATATATATTAATATAAAGTAAACAACACATGAAAAATATAGTAAACATGTGAAATGTTAAATAGTTTTGAATTTTATTGAATATTTGATTTTTTTATTTTTTTTGCATTTTACTCAATGTTGGTAACCTTAGCTTCTAAATCTTGAATAAACTTTAAAAGAGTATGCATAGTAGATTGATTGGTATTTTTATTCAAAACTTGAGAAATCACCAAAGGGGATGAAAACACTTGTGTTCATATAGACATTAAAATAGGTAATTAAATTGAAGTATTAATTGTTCCATTTTTAACCCTTATAACCCAATGTTTAACCCTTTTTTGGATATAGGGTTAAAGGAGAGTAGCCTAATCAAAGAGGAACAAACTACTCTAAAAGTAGAATAATTAATGAATTTAGATTCTATTGATATTCTAATATGAAATATTGAATCTAAGTATATTCCAAATATATAATTACAATATTCACTATTATGATAATAGAAATACAAAATAGAAATTATACTTAGCTTATACACTAATGTGTAGGCAAGTCTAATTAATGCAGGTGTAGAAATAGACTATATGAATATTTTGATCTAATCATCATATTTTAAAAATTAGCTTTTTATCAACATAGACACTTGCATCACCTTAAGGACACTATCATTGATACCATTATCTTTGATTCAATGCATATGTCCTATACAAAGTATTCACTTTTGACTAAAACTTCCACCTAGGTTTGTATGGTTTTTTTTCACCTTTCAAATTGTGTGTTCATATCACACACACAAGATCTCAATATCATATTATAAATCAAACCCTATATAATCCTCTTAGGTCTTCTCACCTTGCCAAAAATGGGTTAATGGATTTGCAAAGTCAAGTTGACCTCAAAGACCACTTTGTCAATGAGTGCATCTTACATAACCAATACTTTTAAGAGGGTCTCAAACATATGCAGTTCTCCCCTATGTGTTGGATTGTGTGTGAATAATGATGTCAAATTTTATATTCAAGTGCATGTCATTATTTATCTTATAACTTAAAAAATATGGTGCATGGGATGATTCTTGAATATTTTAGGCCTATAATATGACTACTCCTATGACTGATATTAATATAGGAAATAATTTGTATAATAGCTTAGTTGTGTAATTGATTTTCAGTAATATAGTGTAAACTTGAGAAGTACTTTCTAGATGAATAATGAGTTGGTTTTAACTTGTATTTATACCACTTATTTTAAAATTTTATTCACGTAAGGATTAATGAAACATAATAGGATGACTTATACATATGAAAATATTTGAAAATATGAGTATTTAGAAGGCATGAACACTTGAATTAGAGAATGGATAGTAACTTTGATACTAAAATCCAAGTATGAACACAATTATCTAAGAAAATGGAATGTTACTAGAGCTATGTAATTAATAGTGAAGGATATGTATTAGATTTTAAGTGTGTTGTGGGCTATAGGTGATCTGGGTAACAAAAATAACAAGGTTGAACTATAAGATAAGCATTTAGGCCTGGTGAGATGATAAATGTAAGCCTATAAGATATAAGTAAGTTCAATAATTGAAGGGTGGAACATTGAATGATATTTATCAAGTGTACAAAAGTATTTTAACATATAAATCCAGATTTAAGCATTTACATTCCTAGCCCCTTTAATCTAGTAATGCATATGGATGAAATTACTAGCTTAAATGAAATAAATGTTTACTGTAGTGTGTTTATCATACCTTAATTTTATTGAGCCCCATTTTAATTATTGTATGTTTATTACCTAAAACTAAGAGCATGTTACATCTGTAATTAGTGCACATAAATTGAAAAATAATATTTAAAATTTTATTGAAAGAAAAGAGAGCAAGGAAGGAGTACACATGTGTTTTGATGCAATCATATTGTCTCTTAATAGTTTGCTTTAGTAATGATGCATCTTAGCTGAAGCATTGGAGAGAGGTTCATAACTAAACCTTAGAGATGTGATTATAAGAATTAGAGGGTGATCATGCCTCCAATCTGGTATATGGGTGAGTTGTGCCAACTCCATCAAGAGCTTTGAATCTCAATCACACCACTTTATTAAATCATAATATAGTCAATCTCACCCAAATTAAATGGTATAACCATATCAAATCACAATAATAATAATAATAATAAATGGTCCAAGTCCATAGAGGGTACTGAGTCTTGATCACATAAAAAAGTAAGCCAATTGTTGCAGTAAACAATAGCTCAAACATTGCATCTTGGTAGGGATGGTGTATTAATAGTGTGTATATGATTTAATAGTTTTAGAAATACTGGTGTATTATTCCTAATTTTGTTAAGGGTATGGTAGTAAATAAATATGCAATAATTAAGATATTGATTTGCCTAATTTGACTATAATTTAAATTTTAAAAAAAATAGTAATAAGGGAGAGAAAATAATACTTAGATGTAAATAAATTGAGATGACTATTACAGGGTCTAAAATTTACTATGTAGGACTGAGACATTATCACAAGTCAGGATTTAGCCTTCATTTTATGATTGAATAGGATCATTGAAATAGGACATCTTGGGGTCCAATGTTATAGTTCTCTTATGCTGTAATTATTGATGAGACCTAATCTTTCTACATTTTATTTGTTGTGTCTGTGTCAGTCTTTCTATGAAATTTTGATTGTTGGATGTTCGTAGAACTTCCTATAGAGCTAATTTAGTATTCAAACCTTAGACTCCATTATGCTTTGACAAACTTTGGAAAAGAGGGGGGGTTAGTATATGTAAAATTTACTAAACATGTATCTATACCCCTTGTGTGGGCACATTATCTACATACTAACACTTCAAAGAGGGATCAAGCCATATGTAGTTCTTCCACTTGATGTGCTTTATGAAATTATGTGTATGAAGATGCAAATGCTAAAAATAGGTGTGCTTGAGGTATCTAGGGACTAGTGTAAATATTTAAATAAGCTTGTAGTTGTATTAGTTGGTTATATGCAAATAATAGGGAAGATTGTCTTAGTAGTCTTGCTTGTATTCTTGCTTGCTTTGTGATAATTACCAACCCCTTATAAATGACCTTTAAATGGGCTTTTATAAAGATTTTTTGATCATGGATTGAATGTGTTTGCATTAGGCTAATAAGAAGGGGGATATGAACCAGAAAAAACTGACTATTAGAGAAAAAAATGCACTTGCACAAGAGCATTGAAAGCAGACACTAGAGGACCCGATGTTATAGTTCAGGTTGGGTGCTATAACCCTGAGCTAATGGGACCTAGGGGGATAGATTTGTCATGAAAAGAGTAATCTGACTAAGTGGGATTAGGTCTAAAAGGTTACAAATGATTGGGAGTCAAGAAAAACAAGATTATGAGGGTCATGAAAGCAAGCAAGATGGACCTATGGGTTGGGTGTCACAAGCCACACTCAAGTTACCAATTTTCATATTTTATATGACTATATTTTCCCCCGCTTTACTCTAGTGATGTAGCAAAGGGAAATACTAGAATAAAGAAAAAATAGAAAGCGTACCAAAACTTACCTACAAGGGTGAAGCTTACAAAGTTGTGTTATGTTGGGTGTGCATAGAGAGAGCACATCATGAAGTGTAAATCTACCAAATAAAATAAAGAGTAGATCGATTCTTGCTAGATACGTTATATCTAAAATAAAAACATACAAAGTTGGGTGAGAGAGGAAGAGAAAGAGAAAAAAATGAATACACCTCATTGGATACGCAAATCAATACAAAACCTATAATGATGTTGAGTGGTACTGAGTAATGTTGAGTAATGTTGGATGATGTTGTACCAAGAGTAATATCATGAATGGAACAGAGTGCTCAATTCCATGGAAGTGGCTCAAGAATGCAAAGGCTAGTATTTTAGCTCCATCATCACCCACTGAGTGAAGATATGTGATCATAAATGTGTTAATAAATGTTTAGACTGTGTTTTTAATCCCTTTGAGTAGATGGCTCAATAATACAAAAGATATCTAGTCCTTTGGATCCATCATTGCTCTATGAAGTGAAGCTATAAACTGATACTAGTATAAAATATGTGTCATATGAGATGGCTCTTGAAGCTTGTGAATGTTTTATAATCTAACAATATTGTTGTGGATAGTTGAATGTATGTTGGAAACTAGGCCACTCTTAGCCACTCTAAAATATGGATTTTAGGCTTGTATGAAAGCCAATCCAAAATTGGTGCACTAGGATTATATGAAAGCCACTTTGAAATGTGGAAGTTAGGCTTGTAATAAAGCCACTCTGAAATGATGCCAACCACCTACAAATGAAATAAGGTATGAAACTACTGAGAATGCCCAGATAATGTACTAAATTAGAAAATAAAAGAAAATAAATATGCCATGCACATTGACCCCAATCACTGGTGTCTAAAACATGGATTTTGATCTGTAAGTTATACCAACTGCCATATCTAAAATTGGAGGTGAGATTCATCATGATGTATATGATGCCCCCTATATCTAGATTTTTTGAGAAAAAATTGTACTAAAATTATTGTATCTGAACTGATCTAAATGTGCAAGACTATAGTTAAACCTACCCTTCTACCTAAGTCAAGAAAATCTAATTTTTTTGCTATTTAGATAAGAGCACCGAAAGTAGACACTAGAGGGTCTGACACTATAATCCAATCTTGGCATTGTTGTTTTGGGATAAATCTGATGACTATTCTAAAATTATCACTATCTGTTTGGTCTATTTTACTCAGTTTGAGGTCTGGTTACTATTCTAGGTGTTCTAAAAACTATTTTTTTACCATTAAAACCTCTGATCTCTATGATAAAACCCTTATTTGTTGCCCCTTCTTTTGAGGGTAGGAATGAAGACCCTAAAATGACTAATCTTAGAAAAAATATCCCTACAAATGTGTTATATTGCAAAGATACATGATATAGCAATGATAATTGATAAGATATCTCAAAATATAGCAAGGTTTGTAATAAAAGATTGCTAGATCAACAAGGGTATGCCTAGATAGATATAATAATGTAATAGCATATACAATATAGTAAGATAGAATTGAAAGTTTGATTAATTGTTAGTTGTTAGTTTTCAAGGAGGGATGGAGTATGATGTCCATCATGGCATCCAGGAAAGTAAGATAATGCGTGATGTGGATCATGGCATTACAAAATTAAAAATCAAAAAAGCAACAAGCACACAACGTAAGAAGCATACAAGAATGGCCAAGGGGGAAAGCAAAAAAGGTATATAGGTACATATCACTCATACTATAAATCAAGTATACAAGGCATATTCAAATGCCATATACACATATAATTCAAACAAGCAAGGTTGGTGTGAAAGCCATAATCACATAGAAGAGTACAGGCAAAGGACATTGGCAAATGTCTTAAGGCACACACAAGAATAGAAGCAAAGGACATTGGTAAATGTCCTAAGGCACATACAGAGGATAATCAGGAACTGAGAAATACAATCACATCTAGTTATGCAAAGCAAGAAAGGAAAGCATGTAAATACTAAAAATACAGTCAAATATAACTAATCAAAGTAAGAAGTGAAAGTATGCAAAACCTGTAGTATAAGATAGTATGTGCTAAGAAATACACGATTGTTATATACTAGTGAAATTTTGATAAAATAATCTATGTAAGCTAGTAAATAATATACAACAACATGATAACTAGAGTATGTAGTGTAAGAATGACATAACCTGGATGGTGTAGTCATATAAAAGATGCCCCTAGTGGGTATGTATATAAATGTGTGTCTTGAATGTAGAAGTACAATGCCCCTTCAATAGGTAGAGTAAAGTGATCAAGGATCTGGATGTCACTACACACACTTTAAAAAGATCAAGTAAAACATGGTAATGTAGATAAATTGACAAATAATAGCATGGAGTAACAAATGTGATTCTAGCATTATAGTATAAATGTAAAGCACAGAGAATGCATACAATTGAAATTTTTTTGATGTTTTTAAATTATTTGAATGTTTTTGGATTTTGAAATGTTATATTGTTTTTGGTATTTTGGTATATTTGAATGTTTTTGGTATTTTGACATAATTGAATATTTTTAGATTTTTGATATAAGCTATGTACAATCAATCATGAGGAGAGTATGTACAAAAAATACTAAGAAACTATGTATCAGTAAGAAAAAGAAAACTATGTACAAGTAATTGAAAAGAAGCTATATACAAGTAAGACTGAGAAGAAATGATACTAACTGATGAGTCTCATGGGAGACTCCCTATCATGGTGTCTTGTATCAAACAAATGAATCGTGCATGATTATGAAGCACGAGGGAATGGTTGTGAATATGACTCTGAATATTCAAATTCATTATTGGTATCATGGAAATTATAATAACCTATATTATTCCACTCATCATTATCATCTTGATTTTCAACTAATGAAATGCTAGTGTTGACTTTTGTCATATCTAGATCTTTTCCTTTAATAAATTATGTCTATGAATGATTTACCTTAAGATTTTCAATAAATATCAAACTTTGGTGACAAATATTATCAACTAATAGAATAAGAGTAGTGATGCCTTAGCATACTTGCCCAACCCTTGACCTTGAAAATCAAACTGTTGTAGATATTTTTGATTAAATCCATACTGCTTTGAAATTTGAGCCTCATTTTAGAGAGTTAGATTTGCATCCTTTTTGTGTTTTACTTGTGTTTGTGGTACTGTTTGTTGCTCGGATTTTGTTTTTGATCCTTTTGTTTGTTTGAGTTATGCTTTGGTAACCACTTTTGTATTGTTTCTAAATTTGACCTTTTGTGAATGTGTTCTTGTGTCATTGTGGATTGCTTACTTGATTTTCCTTATACAGGGTTCTCATTAGTAATTATATGTTGTGTGTGTTTATTCAATACCAAACATGAATCTATGTGATGCCCATGCATTCTATGATATGCACAATAATATCTAGATCATCTCATTAGATGTAGAGAAGGTACTTTGATCAGCTCATATTTAGACATTCCCTTAGTACCTCACTTAAACTCTTATTTGATCTTTGAATATTTTTTGAATCACTAGTTGTAAAGTTACTTTGTTCTGATTTATTGTTTTGATATATAACATTACTTGCAACTATTTGACTAGGTGAAGGTGAATATATATGATTGACACTAGGGTACCTTTGAAGCTTTTGTATTATAATCTAATTTTTCAATGTTGTGAGCTTGTCATATAATAGCTGATTCTATGTTTGTAAATCTGAAATTAACTTACTCATACTGATGATTTGATCCTTTAGAGCTGACAAGTGAAAATTGCTTCTGATTGAACATGTGATTTAAAGAAGCTATAGTTTGAATGTATGAATTAGTAAAAATAGTATATCCTAATATTTTAGAGGGGTGATAGCATGGACCTGGTTAGAGTGAAAGTATTTATCACCTCTTGGGGGAGAGGATGAGAGAGAAATTCCTTCCTAATATGAAATAAATTATCTTGTGAAATTGGAATACTATGTGAATCTATGTTATCTTTGAATGGAGTGCATACATTATTTTCATTTACAATATGAGAAGTAAGAGTAAGAGATTTATCATTTAGACATTTTTTTTTCATTATTTGAGATGAAAAAGTAGAGTTAAAAACATGATATTTATCCTTTGAACTATGCATTGGAAATTTGATTCTATTTCATTTATATTGTTATAATTTGAACATAGAAGTAGCAAAAGAATTATATGCATCTAGATAGAAATCATGAATGTGAAATGACATGCATGAAATTGGAATTATAAGTTGTATAAAAAAAATTTATAGGGAGCATTTTAAGAGATAGAAAGCAAGGGATAAAGAGCATGAATTTATGTAAAAATGCATAAAAAACTTTGACATGTGTTAATAATTCTAATGTGTTTAGCATGATAAAATTGAATTTTTTCCATATGAGAGATAAAAAGCAAGGGATAGAGAGAATGAATTTGTGCAAGAATGTATAAAAACTTTTGACATGTACTATAACATTTCTAATTTGTTTAGCATGATAAACTTGAAGGTTTTTTTGCATGAGAGATAGAAAGCAAGGGATAGATAGCATGAATTTGTAAAAGAATGCATAAGAAACTATGACATGTGATATGATATTTTTAATGTATTTAACATGATAAACATGAATATTTTTACATAAAAGAGATGTAAAGTAAGTAATGAAACCTTGTATTGAAGACAAGTAAACTTTGCTTTGAAGGAGAGGGATCTTACTATGTTTAACAATAAGTTTTGTAATAGCATCCCGTATTAGGAAAAGTAAGTATGAAATGAAAAGAATGAAGTTTTGTATTAACATATGGTTCATCATTCATGTATATGATAGGACCAAGTATGGTCTCATTATTTACTAAAAACATAAGAAATATTTGAAAATAAATGAGATCTATTTTTGAAATCTAATTTAAGATGTAAGGTGATACCTCAAGAAGAGAATAGGATCTAGTACATGCAATTAGCATTTTGAATGAAATTATTTTTAAAATTATTAAGGGTTAATTTCTGATTTAAATATGCTAGTAAAAAATCCAAAATTTATTAGAAAAATATTAAGAAAATACCATGACCTAGTATGGGTAACTAGGGTTTAAAAGAAAAATATTTTAAAATTACTAAAAAAATTTAAAATTTAATGCTAATTTTTTATTTTATTATGTAGGTAAAAAATCAAAAAAATATTTAAAAAATCAGTAGAAAATTTACCATAAGATTTCTAGGGTTTTTTGTGCAAACAAAGTAAGTCGAGTTCACCAAATAATTTAACAATTTTGGGAATATTAATGTATTATTCTTAATTTTATTAAGAGTTTGGAATAGAAAATTAATAAATAAATATGCAATAATTAAGCTACTAATTTGTATAATTTGACTATAATTTAAATCTTTCTATAAATAGTAATAAGGGAGAGAAAATAAGACTTAACTAAAAATGGAATAAGATGACTATTGCAAGGTCTAAAGTTCACTGTGTAAGACTAGAACACTCACAAATTAGGATCTAGCCTTCATTTTATGATTGGATAGGAGCATCAAAATAGGATATCCTAGGGTCTAGCGCTATAGTCCTCCTCTACCATTGTTGTCCAAGAGACTTGAGATTTTTGGGTTTTATTCGTTGTGTTTGTATGAGCCTACCTGTGAAATTTTAACTATTAAATGTCTAGGAAACTCTTTGTAGAGTTAATTTAGTCTTCAAACCCTAGACTTCATTGTGCTTTGACAAACTTTGAGAAAGAGGGGAGGTTAGTGTGTGTAAGATACATTAAACATGTATCCAAACCCTTTATGTGGGCATGTTGTCTACATAAAAATACTCTGAAAAAATATAAAGTCATATGTAGTTCTTCCACTTCATGTCTTTTATGCAATTATGTGTATGAAGATGAAAATACTAAAATTGGGTGTGTTTGAGGTGGTTAGGGACTAGTGTAAGGATTTGAATAATATTGTAATAGTATTGGTTGGTTGTATGCAAAGAATAGAGAAGATTTCCTTAGTAGTCTTGTTTGTATTCTTGTTTGCTTTGTGATAATTGCCAACCACTTTTAAATGACCTTTGAATGGGATTTTATAGGGATTTATTGGTCATGGGTTGAATGTGTTCACATTAGGCTGACAAGAAGGGGATAAGAATTAGAATAAACTAACCATTGGAGAAAAAAAATCCCTTGGATAGGAGTGCCAAAAGTGGACACTAGAGGGATCAGCACTATAGTCCAAGTTGGGTGTTATAGTCTTAAGCTAACAAGATCTGGGGCGATAGATTTGTTATGAAAAGAGTAGTCTGGTTGAGCTGGGATTAGATATAAAAGACTACGAATGACTGAGAATCAGGGAAAAGAAGCCTATGAGGGTCATGAGAGAAAACAAGAGGGACCTATGGGTTGGGTGTCACAAGCCACACTCAAGTTATCAATTTTCACATTTTATATGACTACAGTATAATTTAAAAATGTATATATGATTTGATGCATTTGACTAGCATATACACCTCAAATGTGTCTCAAGCTA
The DNA here is from genome assembly GCA_037957365.1 of Torreya grandis. NCBI lineage: Eukaryota > Viridiplantae > Streptophyta > Pinopsida > Cupressales > Taxaceae > Torreya > Torreya grandis. The sequence continues at coordinate 5,832,350 of JARHVA010000104.1, forward strand.
AAGTATCTATCACAATGTAATTTTTGATCTATAAAATATATATAATAGTAATCACAAATATAATTTTTCTATGTCAAATGTAAAGAATTATATCTCTTGTGTATATCTAAATCATGTAAATTAAATTAAATTCTTCCAATTCTATCAAATGTATGTGTTTTTGCACCCAAGATCCTTTACACCTTTGAAGTCACTCATGAGATAGAGTGATCCAAAGAGGAAAGTGGGAGACAATACATGGAATAAAATATTCCCTTATTAATTTTAGGATTGATATTAGTTCAATCCAAGGACTGATCAGGTTAATTTTTATTACTCAAAGAGTCATGATTTTTATTAAAAGAGGTTCAAGATATATGTGATTTCACATTGAGTGAGTTGTTAGCTGAGGGATCTCTTATTTATTGCTTATTGTTTAATCCACCCTTCATAGATTTATAAAACAAGGGAAAATGTGTAGGTTTTTAAATAAACATAAAATAAGGTTAAAGCAGGGTAGGAAAGAGTGTTTCTAGGCTTGGAAGGTGTTAATACTTCAAGAACCAAACTAAGTGCCTTGCCATATGTGAACAACTATGTGTTGAGTTTAATTGAGGGTTCTTACTCAATTTTACATAATGAGAAAAGTCTCAGGAAACAAGTGAGACTGCTTGATTTATAAACCCCTCACTACATATCAATATTCAAAATTCCATAGTAAATAACACATAGACTCTTTGATGATAATCTATAGGTTAACTCACAGATTACAACTATTGTGAGGCAAATGAAAAGGGTATATAATTGGGTTAGAATATCAAATCACATTATAACCACTACATTCATTAAGTAATAGAGCTTTAGTTTGACTTTATTAGCACCAACATTCATTTCAAAACTGGAGATGATTGACACATTGATAACTAGACCATGAATTTTGTAGAAAACTAAAGATTGAATTCATTAAAAATAAGTTCATTTATAAAGATATTGATTATGGTAGACATTCATAATCCAAAAGGATGAAAGAAGAAACATGTTAAATGCTGACTTAATTCAAACAACATTTTGAAACTAATAATTTTCAACCTTAAAACAAAATACAGTTATACATTTATAGATGAGGATAGGGTTTGACTCCTAGTAGCATGAGATTCCCATCCTTAGACATGATGGACACTCTAGGTTGTTACAATTGTATTAATACAAAAAAGATTACAAAATCCCCCTAGCTCCCTTCAAAAGATCCCCAAGGGCCCACATAAATAATGCATAAAGGAGTGGTGGATGAGCTGGATCCCAATTGCTTGGACTCTGCTTCCTTGGCCACCAACACTACTACCACTAAGTCAAATTCCCAGTCCAACTTAGACAGATTCATGGGTGAAACTTTAAATATCACTTTTGATTAGGCCACCAATATTTGATAGACTTAGAGTGGGGCCTCTATATCCACTTTGACTTCTAACACTTTGCTAATGCTCATAGTGGATTGGGCAAAAATTGAAGCACTACTTGCACTCCAACCTTATTTACCTTAGCCACTTTCTTGTGAATAACCTATTTAAAGTGACATAAGTGTACTTTGAATTTGATCATGTACATCAGAGTGCCATTTAGGTGGAATAGAACTAAGATATTGGCTTCCTTAAAGTAGACCAATATCTTCTTATTGCCTTCTTATAAGAGAAGCACCACCATCTATGCCAGGCCCAACCATTCCTCTATTAAATCCCTCATGCTCATTAATCATGTTTAGTAAAAGATTAAGTCTAAAGTGGGTATAAGATTTAGCTCCAATAACATGCCCTTATTCACTATAACTTCCAAATTTTTATATTTTCTCTCTACTAGAGCAATCCTTTCCAAATAGGCCTAGGTGTTGGAAGTTTGTCAATGATGTCTCCAAGGTGACCAAAGATGTTGATGAGGTGTCATGTGTGCTATAATGATAATGACAAAGTGTGTTTCAATGTTCTTGCATGGTTTTTTAGTGGTTGACTTAGTGAGGTAATTGATAGATGATATTGATGGTATGGACATGTTGTAAAGACCCTATGGGGTGTTATGAGTGCTTGGAGTGCTTATGAAAGTGAAATAAATTCATCAGAGCAATCATATAAAGGTCTAGGCTCAAGTAGTCATCTTGACAAATAAGGTTGAGTGAGAAAATTTATATTATTGAGCATGGTCATTTGATGTCTTAAGTTGTCATTGATGTCAAAGAGAATATGAGGTACTAGTGTATGAATAACAAAGAAGTTATGTTTGATAGATTAGAGAGTGTATGTCATATGTGCAGATCAATAAGGACAAAGAAGAGGTTATGAGGCATCTATAGATACCTTGGTGAAATTATGGTGTGTCATTTGATTTTTTAGAAAGAGAATCATGCATCTTCTAGCTTAGAGAAGTCAGACCGTCACTGCACATCATGAAGATATAAATAAACTAGAAAGTTTGGTCATTTAATACAAGTACTCCAAAAGTCAAAAATGGTCAAATTTTTTCATGGAGATGTTGTCTATAGTGCCGAGAAGATACCTTGAAGATTTGGACTCTTGAAATGTTTTCTATCTCAAGTTATAAACCTTCAAAGTTTTTCTTGTAGACTATGATGTGACAAAGGCCATCAATTTTAACTACATTAAAATATGGGGTTAACTTTATAAGAGGAGATCTAATGGTGAGTGTTTAAAATATCCAATGATGTGTGTGAAATTAATTTGTCAAAGGATATTGCACGCAGAACTGCCAAGTGGTCTAAGCACATGGAGACTGACAACAATGTGCACTGAGACCATGCAGAACAACCAAGTGGAATAAGTGCATGGAGACTGATAGCATTATGCTCTAAGATCATGTGGGACTACCAAGTGGTGAAAGCATGATAACTGCATGGAGCAGGGTGCTTAGAAAGCATGCAAGGGTGTCAAGTGTCTTAATTATGGAAGTGCAGATCAATGATCAATGGTGAGTGATGAAATTTAAATTTAGGAGGCCTACAAGGAGATCAATAGAGCATGTTTACGAAAGCTATGGAAGGACATAAGATGAAGACACGTGTTTACAAAAAAATTTGCATTAATAATTCACCGTTGGCATTTGAATTAACAAAAGGATAAACCAATGCTCAATATTTTGCTTATATATTTTGATCTAGGATGAATTTCTTGATTGTGTAAAAGTAAAAGTTGAAGAAGACTTAAAGGAACATCTAGAGACATTAGTTATAATATTTGACTATTTATATAGTCAAATAATTTGAGCTCCAAAGTTGACTGTGTGTTTGACCATGTTATGCAAGTAACTCGATAAGGGTAATTGAGGATTTATTGATGGCGCTTTGATATTTCAATATGAACTAACTATTGGAGAGAGTTTTAGACTCCATGAGGACCATATATATGGATTTTGGAGGTTTGATCAATCCATATTTAGTATGAACAAAGTCTTAGAAGCTGACTATGTTTATTGAATACACTGGCAATTAAAGTGACCATCTTACAAAGGTAAATTGAAGATGTTCTAAGCAAAGTTGAGGAGGCAAATGAGTATGGATATGTTCTATAAGTATCAAATATTGGAGGAAGCAAATGAGTATGTAGATGTTTTATAAGTATCAAATATTGAGAAGGTATTGGTTGTCATGATTTTCCCTTGATCAATTATGGTGAGTCAAAATAGCTTGATTGTATTTTAACTGTATATGACCAATCTGAGTGGTCATTCTGAGAGAGTTGATTTGAGTGCTTAAGGCCTATGTTGAAGTATCTAAGGAAAATTGAAGTGTTTTAGAGGTCTTGAAGGTTTAACCCATGTGATATAATCATATGCCTATGTGAAAATGTTTAAGTAGATACTTCAAAAGTTTGAGACTATATTTTCTATGTATAAAGGCCTAAAGAGCAAGGAGAACTAACTGGTAGGTTCAAGTATTGAGTTGGTGTTCCAGGTGGCATGGACCCATGAGGGAGTGAGAAAGGGTTTATTGGAGATAGTTTTGATATGTTCTAAGCATTGGTGGAAGATGAAGGTGGTCCAAGAGGTTGCAAGAGTAAACTGTGGATATGAAGGCCTAATTGATTTTGGTCTCATTAAGGCCTAATGGAGGATTTGAATCTTAATGACTATAGCTGACCTATGGAGTGGAGTGTTTCACCCACTTAACATATGTGGAGACCTATTTCAAGTGTAAGACAAGTATAGTAAGAATATTGGTTGACCAAGATGGGTTAGACCAAGAAAGTGGTATAAGTACAAGGTATATTTGGGATATTTTTGAAGTTGAAAAAGTGTTGATGACCAAAATATTTGTGAAGGATGTGAGATCCATGTGGATGTCTTTAGAGGTATATCAGAGTGCATATTACATGTATGACCTTGTGGTCATAATTCTAATGTTGAATTTATAGGTTCGATGCATGAGAACAAGTGAAGGTGTGTAGATTGATCTAAAAGGTGGTTTTAGATGACTTACTTGTGTGTGAAGGTTTCAATGAGTGAACAAGATTGAAGGATGTTTTTTTGTAGGGTTTCTCCATTAGATTGAGAATCAATCATAGTTCTAGAGTTTTTTATTTCTTAGATGTTTTATTGGTGCTCAACATCTTAGGCAAGTTCGTGATTTTCATCTTTAGGGGTTGGTGTTCCTTGTGAAGTAGGTGCTTCACTAAAGTCTTGTGTTTTTAATCATATTATAAGACAATTAGTCCATGTTTTTATAGGCTTGAGAGTGGTTTTTCTCCTCTAAGAGGGTTTCCCACAGAGATCTTGTGTTATCTTGCTTATCTTTCATGTTCATTACTATGAGTGGGTTATTTGTTGCTTGATTACTTATGGTGTATGACTAAGGGTTTGAAAGATTTAGATTAAAGTTTTGAAATATCTTAATTCATTGATTCATCACCCCTCTTAGTGATTGTACCTCTAACATTGGGTCCTTTGAGTGTGTCCTAATACTGCTTGAGGGTATCCTTGACTTGTCTAATTATCCCCACTAGAAAGGATCTTTTCACTGGCACTTTGAGGACCCAGACCTACTCCTACATGTCCTCCATTATTTTTTATTAAATGTCATGGGTTGATCGAAGCACTGAGATTGGGTCTTTGGCGACCTTTTCCTCTCCCATGTAAGTCCTCACATTAGTGATGGAGAAAAGGTCATATCCAGTCTCCCAAACCATAGGGTTACCATCTTGCATGAATTTATGAGTGAGGATTTATGAGGAAGGCTGAGGTGGAGGAGGTATGGAGGAATCAAAAGGGATAAATGAATAAAATAAGGGAGGAGGAATAGGTATGGGGGCTTAAGGAGGCAAGATGAATAGGGAGGTCCAAAGAAATATCTACGCTTGCCACTGACTCTGAGTTAGGTTTGCCTATGGGGTTATGAATCCAAATAAAGGGGTATTTAGCAAAAATGAAGAGATTGGTTGGTTAAATCTAAATCCCTAGGCACCTGGGATGAGTGAGAATGAAATATGGGAAATGATATGGGGATCCACTAGGGATGGGTCAAGAGGAGCAATGGGAACTTGTGAAGGAGGTCAAGTGGGAAAAATTAGTACCTGAATGGAAGGTCAGGGATGAACTACCTTCTAATTATTTCTTGGCCTTTTGTTTGGTCTAGCTTTGGTTGCTACAATTCATGGAGCAAAGGTGGTAAAAGCCACAAGGGTTGACTTAAGAAGCTATTAGACCATGGAGGGTGTCACTAGAATAGCCTAGCTCAGTTGAACTATGTAAATAGGTGTAATTATTATGGGAGCTAAAACCACACTAGAAGGAGGTGGGGAGACCTAGGTTGTGAAATAGATGAGGTAGATGGAAAATATGAGGTGAGGATGTTGGGTAGTGTAGACACCTAAAACTTACCACCAATGGCCTTCAATTGGACTTCAGACCAATTTTTACCAACCATTGTAAATTAAACCTAAGAATCACTGAACGTCCCATATTTACTTATGCATTATTCATCAAAGCTCAGAATCATGTTGAGACATTCCTAATTAGATTATCCTACTATAAACCACAAAAACCTCTCCTGAATTCAACTCTAATCAACATGCGGCATTACAACATGCAATTTGGCTTATAAACCTATTAAATGGGGCAAGTGAACACATAAAATCAAATATTGAAAATGATAAAAAGCCTAAACAGAATTAATTAAAATGCTAAACTAAATTAAATGCCTAGTTGAATTATCTATGTGTAATTAATGAAATTCTGAAAAAAGAAATTCAAAAATCAAGAATATCCTAGGTTTTCATGATTACCTTTTGTTAGTTGTCAAGCCTTTGCAAATATCTCAAAATATCTCACCCATGCCTATTCATTGCAAATCATGAGATTTTGACACCTTTTAACTCTATTGGGGTTTATAAACTCACTTAAATTAGCCTTGAACTCATTCAATGTTTGAACTACACCTTAAGTTACCTTGAGTTGGGGTTAGTTCTTAAACCTATAAATACAAGCCTAGACCTCTTCACAAAGGGAGCTTGGATATTATAGAGTTATAATGTAGGTTTTTGCATAAGACTCATGACAATAATGTTATAATACCAAAATATTGATCCAAGCCATCAAGTAAGCATAAGCCACATAAATAAATCCAACCATGGTGGCAAGGAGAGAAGGAGCAAAGAAATCTCCATTGCTAAAGACTCTTTCAGCAAAAACCGATCATCCCATTAAAAAATCCTTTGGATCTCTCAAAGAAGATAAAGATTGTTGTTATTTGCATCTTAGTTGGGTTTTCAATTGTATATTGTTTATTATTCTCCCCCTAATATCAAGGATCAGAGATGTTAGCATGTTAGTGTGTTGATTTAATTTTTTTATGAACTAACACTTGATCTAACCTCCTCTTTATTGTCAAATTATTATGATCACCAATAGCACACCTAGTGAGACCTACACGCATCCCACATACTAAGGAGACCAAGATGCAAATCATAAATTTTCAAATGAATGCTTGAATATATTCAAAATTAGAGTTTTAGCTTTATTTTTTCCATATTTTTTATTTTTATGCTAATTCAATGTTAGGAGACCCCTTATCCAACGGAAGCACAATTGATTACTTATTTATAATCAATTAAACACGGAAATATACCAGAATGATTAAGTAACTAGAAACATGAGATAGCAAAGAATTTGAGAGATAATACACACACTTGTATTAGATAATACTAGAAGAAAATACAATAAGGAAGATGCCACTTCTCCCTCCACCTCAAAGGCTTGCCACACCTCAAGACCTTCTTCCCTCTCTCTCTTGCTCAACACAAAACCCAACTCTACAACCTGAGTTGCTATCCCTCCTTGAATGCTTCAGCTGATCTCCTTGACCTTACACCTGTAGATCTCCTTGACCTTGCTTGCTTCAATGCTCTTACTTGATCAATATGATAATTACAATACATGCCTCATGGGTCCTTAAATAGAATCTCATGGTTACAAAAATATAAATCTAACTACTAAAATTAGACACACAGCTCGCGACTTAAATTAGCCTCTTATCATGCAAACACTCGGTTCAACTAACTGACTGTTCGTCAACAGCAGTTCTGGACCGCACAGGCGACCGACACCGGTCCCTGCTTGTCTGGTGCTGCCGACGTCGACCGACTCTCTGCCGTCGCTAGTTTCCTTCTCCACTGTCTGTGATCGACGTCGGTCATGCTGCCGACACTAGTTCCTCTGGTTCTTCAGCATCCTCTTCTTTGTGTGTGCAAATAGTTGAAGCTTTTAGCTCCACACCCTAACAATCTCCCACTTGGAGATAAACAGCTGCAACTTGTACATGTACCTATACACCATCTATTTTGTTCCTTTGGCTCTGTATCCCTCTTCAAAGTCACCCTTGAAGACCAACCACCACGCAAACCTGTGATGCTATACCTGTCACTTATACCACAAGAATTTTGCTGCTCCCAAATTCTTCATGACATACTTCTGAACCAACTCTACCCTTAGCTCAAAAAACTCCCTATATATGAAACCCTGCAAAAAGTAACACAATACAGTAACAGGATAATGTAGCTAATATTATCCAACCTGGTAAAGATAAAATACAATGGTCAAACCTCCATTGTCCACAGCCTAATCAAGACCATATACCATAGCCTTCTGTCTCAAATGTCCATCCACTCTCTTCTCTAAAACGGGAATCCATCCCTCTATCCAGCTGACAACTCTACCAACAAATACCTGTTTGGCTTTACTCCAAGGACTCACACTCCTCATCCATGTCAAGCTCCCATTGTTTCTGGATTCTACCTGCATTACTTCCTCCATCTTCCTAGTTCATGACTAATAGTAAGCAATATAAAGAAGGTGAACAACGAATATGAGGTTCACATACCTTTTCTGACCTCTGTATGGGTGTTTGAGACTCCTTGACAGCTAACTATCCACCCATCATCCATTCTAGTGACCGATCTCAACCATCTCCCAGTCTGCTCTCGACCGATGTCGGTTCCCTGCACTGACCCTGACTACCGACGTCGTTACCCCTGGCCGACGCCGGTGTCCCCCCCTGCCGACGTCGGTCCTGATGACCGACGTCGGACTTCTCTTGCCCGACCTACCAACCCTGCTGGTCTGCACATGACCGATGTCGGTGTCTGACTGACCGACGTCGGTTCCAAGTGACCGACATTAGTGCCTGTGTGTTCCTGTGAGTGATGAATTCTTCATCCACGAGCTCATATTGGATCAAATATCTATCTATATTGCCCTGCTCAGATTCATTTAGTGCTTATAACTGTTCTCTGGCCTTCATCTCCTCTAAAAACACCAAGACTTCCCTGTTCTTGTCAAAAGCCTCAAATTTCCTTTTCTTGCAATGAACTCTATCTATGCTTTCTGAATTTAAACACATACCTTTTGAATCAAGAACTTTCATTCCCTTCTTATTCATGTGACCCAGCCTATTATATCACATCTTCGAATCTACACTAGAAGTAGAATCAGTAATACAAGTAGATAGATAAAGAGTACCTACTTTCTTACCTTTAGCTAAAACAAGTGCTCCCTTGGTACCCTTCCAAGAGTCCGCTGTGAGTGTTATTGTGCATCCCTCATCACCCAACCTTCCTACAGAAATCAAACTCTGCTTCAAAATTGGAACATGCATGACCTCCTTCAACACCCATGTGTTGTCAACCTGCAATCTCAGCTGCACTTTCTCTTTGCCAACAATCTGACAAGGCGTACCATCCCCTAAATAGAGCACTCCAAAGTCTCCCTGTTCATACTCATGAAACAAATCTCTGTTTGGGGATGCATGAAAAGATGAACCAGAATCTAAAATCCATGATCCTACCTGACTATCCAAAGAAAGTATGAGAGCATCATGTACCATGATATTAGCATCTTTTGCTTCTTCTTTACTTTCAGTTGATTCTCTTTATCTCGCAACCAACACTCCTTTGTATGTCATTTCTTTCCACAAAACCAGCAGGTAATACCTTTGGACTCGGATCTCCTTCCCGATCTTGATTTCCCTTGCTCAATCTTCTCCTTTTGCCTTCCCCTACTTTCCACACTTAGAGCATTCCCTGATGATTCACCTGTGCTTCTCCTGTGTATTTCCTCATTCAAGATCACACTCACAACATCATCAAATTTTAATATTTTAGAAGCAGATGCAGAATTACTTACTACCATAACTAAACTGTCCCAACTTTCAGGCAAAGAACATAAAATCAAGAGAGCCTTTACCTCATCATCAAAAACAATATTGACTGAAGCTAATTGGTTTACCAAACTATGGAAATCACTGAGATGAGTATGTACCGATCCACCTTTCTGCATTTGCAAAGTAAATAGCTGCTTCATAAGATATACCTTATTAGAAGCCGAGGGCTTTTCGTATAAATTTGTCAAGGACTTTATCAACTCTTCCGTTGTCTTGCACTGTGATAAGCTAGAAATCACAGATGATGCAAGCCTCAACCTTATGGAACCGAGAGCCTTCCGATCAAGAACGTTTCATTCTTCATCCTTCATATTTGTGGGCTTACATGCAACCCCACCCAATGGTAAGTACAGATCCTTCTGATACAGATAATCCTCAATCTACATCCTCCAGTGATGATAATTCTTGCCGTTAAACTTCTCCATTCGTAGCTTACTTTCTTCTGACATTGATGAACTCTCACTCAATCAGAAAACCCTGTGAATGACCTATAATCAAAAATAACCTGCTTCCTGCAAACTGTAGCTCTGATACCAACTGTTAGGAGACCCCTTATCCAACGGAAGCACAATTGATTACTTATTTATAATCAATTAAACACGGAAATATACTAGAATGATTAAGTAACTAGAAACATGAAACAGCAAAGAATTTGAGAGACAATACACACACTTGTATTAGATAATACTAGAAGAAAATACAATAAGGAAGATGCCACTTCTCCCTCCACCTCAAAGGCTTGCCACACCTCAAGACCTTCTTCCCTCTCTCTCTTGCTCAACACAAAACCCAACTCTACAACCTGAGTTGTTATCCCTCCTTGAATGCTTCAGCTGATCTCTTTGACCTTACACCTGTAGATCTCCTTGACCTTGCTTGCTTCAATGCTCTTACTTGATCAATATGATAATTACAATACATGCCTCATGGGTCCTTAAATAGAATCCCATGGTTAAAAAAATAGAAATCTAACTACTAAAATTAGACACACAGCTTGCGACTTAAATTAGCCTCTTAGCATGCAAACACTCAGTTCAACTAACTGACTGTTCGTCAACAGTAGTTCTGGACCGCACAGGCAACCGACGCCGGTCCCTGCTTATCTGGTGCTACCGACATCGGCCAACTCTCTGCCGTCGCCGATTTCCTTCTCCACTGTCTGTGACCGACGTCGGTCATGCTGCCGACGCCGGTTCCTCTGGTTCTTCAGCATCCTCTTCTTTATGTGTGCAAACAGTTGAAGCTTTTAGCTCCACACCCTAACATTCAGATCTACACAAAGACTAACATCAGTTAGGCATAACCAACATCAGTTTTGTCTAACTATCATTAGTTATACCTAATTGAGATCCATTTTGAGTGATCATCATCGGTCAGGGTGTAGGGCAAATACACAGCTTAAAAAATTGCATTTTGAATCTTTTTAGCAATCCTACTGGTTATTTATTGGTTTCATTGACCTTTATACTCTCTATTTAATCATTGTGTTACAAAAAAAGAGAAGTTTTTATCATATTTTGAGCTAACTAATGTTTTTGAATCATGTTTATTTTTCCTCCAAGTTCACAAGAAATTGATATTGGTCCTTATCAATTGATATCAGTTCCCTAGTAATTAGCATCGATCACAGGTGATCAATATCAGTCTCTATGTTTTAAAAATTAGAAACCTGAGAACTATGTTTTGAAAATTTGTTTGCTCACCATTAAAAGTGATTCAAATTAGAAGGAAACTCTCTGACCCTTGTAGGTTTAAAGTCAGAATAGAACATTAATTTGCAAGTTTAGACTCATGAACATTTCATTTTGGGTGTTTAAAATGAATTTAGCTACATCTTGAACACTTCATTTTGATGCCTAAAAATAATTGCTAAGTCTTGAACATTTGATTTTAATGCTTAAAAGGAACCTAGATTATTAAGTCTTGAACACTCCATTTTAGTGCCTAAAAATAATGGTTAAGTCTTGAATATTTGGTTTTAGTGCTTATAATGAACATAGGTGTTTTTACTTAAGTTGTTTTGTGAAAATTCTTAAAATTTTTTCAAGTAAGCCAAGGGGCCTAAAACTTTATCATACATTTCAATTTGATTCCCATAATAAACATTCATTTAGATTACAATTTCTTGAAAGTGTTTGTTACTTGTGTGTTTTTTGTGCAAAATGAAGGGTGCACGTATTCTCTCCCACCGTCCCCTATAGGGAACTTGGGTGATCAAAATCACCTTTTCACTTACAATTTATGCCTAGTCAAAGGCATGAAAATAATGTTGTCTAGGCTCTCTCCAAAACCCGTATGGTTTGGTGATCTAAAAGTAACCTCTAAACTCTTTCCACTTAGTCATTTATTTTATGTAATTTAGCTTGTGAAGGGTAGTCCATAGCTTCTTCACAAGTTATTTGGGGAAGTATTGACTTGGGCTTTCATCTATTGGCAGTGTTTTGACCCCACTCCATGGTGGGGTATACAAATTAGGGTACACATATTGTAAGAGCTAGGAGGTTGAGCATATAACCTCTCCTTTCATAATGAAAACATGAGTTAGGTCTATTTAACTAGGAGATTCCACTAAACAGTACATGGATGGAATTGTTATGAAAAGGAATAGACCCTTGCATACTAAGTTAATCAGTATGAACTCAATTGATGTAAAGTATATATAGATTTATCCATGTTTGGGACCATCTAGACGGTCATAAATTTAAGTTTTAGACAACCGCACTTGCCACAAAGTATTATTGATGCAGGGTGAGTAACCTGAAGGTCCATGTCACCGTAAAATATCTTGGGAGAAAGTGGGGTGTAAAATACCCTACCACTTCATGCACTTTTATTTTTTGATTAATAATTAAAATCCTCCCAAGACCATATATATAGATGAATTTCAATGATACAATGCAACCTTGTCAATTTAGGATTTAGGATGATTTACCTAGTTATATTTGGTATTTTTCCTTTTTACTTGCTTGGTCTTTGAGTATAAAACTTTATTTGCCTTCCCATATCAAAATGAGTCTTGTGTCCACATTGATTCATTATTTGATGAGGCGTTATTCCATCTATGACATCATGCTTTTACTTTAGACTTTTGTGTCAAAAAATATTGTGAGTGTCACTTGATTAAAATGGGTAACATTACGCTACCCAAATCAATTCAAGTTTTGTGTTTTGGAGTCTTGAAACCAACCATTATTTATACCTTTAGAGAGTGATAACACCGTTACGCTACTCAAATCATTTCATAGACTTGTCTTGTCTTGTGTCTAAGTTGCCATTTTTTGAACTAATCCATGTGTTCCTTTAGGCTCTTTTTCTAGTGTTGTTAGGCCATTCAATTTTGTCTATCTTTTTTGTTAAAAAATCCTAGTTTTCCTAAGTTGAGTTTTTAACTAACTTTGACAAGTTTGAATTCAAACATTGATTGATTTATGTTTAAGTCTTTTCTAATTAGGGCTTGGATATGGATCTTTCTCTTTTGGGTTGTGTAACTTAGGTTAATTATTTACCCAAATTCAAAAAATATTTGTTTGTGCCTTTATTTGGGAGAAAATAGTCTATCTCCAAGTGCCTTTTGTTTCATGCCTCATACCAATTTGACCAAGTTTATGTCTAAAATCAAGTGCCTCATTTGTGCCAAAGTGTTCCAAGGTTGTTAGATTAAATACCCCTTTATTTTAAGTCTATCTTTTGATGTCACATTTGGCCAAGAGTCCTAGCACATGCCTTTATTTGAGCCTAGTTTGAAACCATGTTTGGCCAAAATACCTAACAACCTTTACTTTCTTAGATTAGACCTATTTAGAACACTTTGGACCTAGAGTTTGGCATTTCATTTTTTAATTAATCCACTTGACCTTTTTTGTGTGATAAATTTTAACATTAGACATTTGACATTAGATCATTTTATACGAAGTTTTGTCACAAACCATTTTGAAGATATAGCTTCATTTATTTGACCAAGTTAGACCTAGCTTGAACCTTTTATATTTTTAAGACATTATTTTAAGAGTTTATATAATTATAATCCCTTTTGTCATGAAACATTCAGAATTTGATTTGACCATGTCTCATTATACACATAGTGGTGTCATGTATAATCCAGGGTATGTAAATATGGTTGCAAAAGAAGACTTTATTCAAGACCCTTATGGATACGATGTTGTTTGTGAGATGGATCATTATCCACCTTAAAACACTCAAATAGGGGAAGAAATCCAAGATCCTTTGGCCCATCATTTGATCAACATGCCTCCATACTCATAGCAAGACCAAGAACAGATGGCACAATACTTGGCTAATATACCTTTGATTGTAGAACAAGTTTAATAGTAACCATACTACATTACAATTCCATCATCTTATGATCTTTCTTTGTTTGATCATCACTTTTTTGTAAACAAGGATGAATTCTTAATCAAATCCACAAAGGTAGGGGCTAAGCTTTTGGTAGGCTTCCCCAATCAAAACTTGCCAAGTCTAGTTAGAGGGCCTTATAACATGTCTTATAATTAGAACAATGAACATGCCTCTTCTAGCAACCCTCATTCCATAGTGTTGATACCATATTAGTACCCTTGTATTCTTGTCACAAGAAAAGGCTGCATGGAGGATAATTTCATATAGATGCAAACAACATACCAAACATATTTGAACTTAGCATGCAACTTAAATAATATGACCATGTCAAATGCTCATCTTATTGAGCTAGCTCCTTCAACATGAGTTTTAATCAAGTTGATAGGCCAAGAAAATCAAGGTATAGACCCATTTGTGCAAAGTATTTTGGTAAAAAATATGTTCAAAACCCCAACTATAGAAGTATCTTCTACTTCTATACAGCATAGTGAGCCAAACATAGTGGACAATGTGCAAACAACATCCAATCTAGACCAAATTGGTGTGACCAGACAAACAACTAGTCAACAATAAAATGTGCTTTTAGTAAACACCATGAGTGGTTCAAAAATGTAGGGGTTAGGAACTTCTACCTCCCAACCTCAAACAACTACCTCTAATCCTCAACCAACTACTTCTTCAAGCACCCAACATCAAGGATTAAGTAACCATGCAATGACCAGTGTTATGCATCAATAAAATGTGACGAATGTTACTCCACCACAATAGGGAATGACTAAAATTGCATAACAATAGGCACAATCTAATGTACCAATGAAATAGAGGCAAAACATCTTGCCACCTCAATAGGGGGCAACAAATTTTCCACCTCATCAGGTAGTGATGAACATACCTCTTCAGTCATAGACCAATATGCCAATACAAAACCAAATGATGTTTAATCAATAATGTATAAGTATTGGTCAATGACAAATACCAAAATTCCAACATGCATCTACTTCCTATTGATGCCTCTAAATGTACCACAGGGGTTCTTAATGTTCAAAAACACTTCTCATTTTAGAATTCTAAGAATTTAGAGCATGAGTAGCAAGTTGTGGCAACTTGATGTTACCTGTGGTGGAATAGCGATAGAACAATGTATGAATGTTCCACAAAAATTATAATAAGTGATGGTTGAGAGACATCATGGTTTTTTCTTTATGAATTACAGAGGATCTATGTTAATATAAAGTGAATTATGTCCAAATTAAGCTACAGACTAATCTATATGGATATTGACTGAAATTTTAAGTGACAATGATTTGGTGTAAAAAAGGGAGCAAAGAGAAGGGTAAGACAAGAAAGAAACAAGTGATTTATAATCTTGAACTCAAATATCATGACAAAGCTTCAATTAAAATTGAACCTATATTTAACCAGTATATGATGCAAAATAACAAAGCTCAAAATTCACCATACACCAGGCATATTCCTAAGGATGATATGAAATTATATAAGTAAGAACTAGATTTCACTTTAAAGGTTTGTTGCTAGACTCAAATAGAATTAGCACATTTGAATATGAAATAAATAAAATTAAGCAAATCTAAGATCCTTTAACTACTTTAGCACAAGCACAAATTAGAAACCTTATACCATAGATGCAAATTTAGAATGCAAAGAAACTATTCAAACTTAAGCATTAGAATTAAAAATTAAGAGAAGAAGCTATGTTGACAATTGACACATTCAATATGGACAATCCTTGAAGAATTCCTTAATTGCATTAATTGTTTGAGGTATACAAATTTGCTCAAAATCTCTCTTTATTTACAAATGGTAATACTACCTTTTATAGAAAGACAAGGTAGTACACCAGTTAGTCATAAGATACAAAATATACAAAAGTAAGGACACCTATCCTTTTTAGCAAATTCTATAATACACTTGTCTTTCAAAATTAGATTGACATAGGGGAAATATGCTAACAGACTAGCATATGCCTTATAATAGAATATTCCCTACTTTTAAATATTACAATGTTTTAAAAAAGGAATATTAACTGGCTGGTAGGCCCATTGTTGAAGGGTCCCTTCGTTATTACTACAATAATTTCATTACCTTCTGATGTTACTATTTGATAAGCTCAAGGTCCATATTTGACTTCATGAGATAGATTTCTTCTTGATCAGCTAGGTCATCCAAATCTTTATCATCTCTAGCCATAGCTTATTTTATGCTCCTAGATTCTATAATATTTTCCTCTATCATGAAGATCACGCCTAGAATTCTTCCATTATCTCTACTAGATTGACCCTAGCTCTTGCTTTTGACTGATTGCATCACCAACATGACCCTATGTTTATACTCTATATCATCAATGATCCCCAGGGCTGGAGTTTTGGTGGGATTTGCTAACATAGTACCTAGGAGTCACTCAATCTTGGTAATTAATTCCTTATCATTAGCTAATATTTGTCCAAATTCCTTATCCATGCACTCAGACTTTGGACCTTATCCATTATTATTCCCAATATGGCATTCAGGGGAGCTAGGCTAATAGATTTGAATTTGGGAATTTTATTCCTAATCAGAATGCTAATGAGGTCCCTTATTATGGTTTTTATCTCCTATCATTTTGTTATTAACCCCTTAGCTACCTTACTTTGTTGGCTTATGGCATCCTGCCTCAACTTTATTGATTTCAAAGAATCAAACATATCAAAGACTAAACCCTCAAACATGTCAACAATAGCATCAAGCACTAATAAAATAGCCTATGTCTCCAAGTTTTCTTCCTCCTTTTCCAAATTATGGATCCTCTGTTTCATTCCTCTGATCCTAGCCTTTGTTTGGGCTGATTAGGCCTCAATTAAGCTCTCAACATCCTCTGCATAGATGGGATGTTCTCCTAGCTATTGTTCTTCCATCGAGGTCAATCCTACAAAAGGTTCAACCTTCTGAAAGGTAAACTCATCAACTCCCACCATGGCCTTCCTAGTGGTGACCCTCTTTAATCCAACTATCTTTGGATTGAATTTCATCGTGGTGACTGGATTTGTGAACTTTGGAGGTTTGGGGACCTCAATTCCTATGTTGTTGGATGCTCTCAAAGCATTTTCTTGATCTTTGGCCCTATAGTAGCCACAATTCTTCTTTCTTCTTCTTCCTTAATTATATCCCTAATCCATGGCTTGATTTCATCATGTCCATCTATGTTCACAGCTTCTTTTAATGCCCATGAATGGGATAAAGGTGGAATCTTTTGTAATTTTCCATAGATAAACCAATCAAGGATGATTGGTCCATGAATGGGTAATTCTTCACTAAACAAATTGACCTCACTAGTGGGGTGAGTGAGGGTAAATCTTGGATTCTTCCTTGGTCTAATAGGTATCAATGCCAACTCTACCTTCCTCTTTTCCTAGGGTCCACTAGGACTATGTCAAGAGCAACCTCTTTTCCTTTCTCCTCCCCAGGCTCCCTTGTTTGAACTTATGCCTCTTCAATCTGCCCCCTTCCTCATCAGTGTCATATTCCTCAACAAGATCTCTGAGGGCACCCTCAATAGTTTCATATAGCTCCATGGAAATCATGTCCAAAAACTCAACTAGAGATGGAGGCCTTTGGGGTGGTGTTGAGGATGAGGGTCCCTCTCTAAGTCTCTCTTCCAACTTTTTCTTACCATGTCCCTACTCAATTTTTCTGTAGGGTGGTGGTTGTTCCACTTGAGGCTATTCTTGAGGTGGCCTAGAAGGTTCAAGAAGTAAATTATATTAGAGAGGATGCATCTACCATACCTCTCATGTTGGTTTATCTTCACTTATTAACCTATGCCCCAAATTAATGTTGTACCCTTTGAGCCTAGCTAACACTTCTTCAAAGTTTTTTACCTTGATGTAAATGGTATCATGGACATCATGTTGATGCACATATATTGGTGTGGGGAGTTGTTTCACCTTCAAATGATCACTCACTATATTCTTGGGATCCCATATTTTGAGCTCATCTAATTGGAATCAAAATGAGTCCATGTGCTTGGACATGGTCTCCACTTGCTTCTAATCTTGTAGCATGGCCCTTCCAATGATTAGGGGAAAAGGATGGAGAAGACCCTTCCTCTTCTCTTTACAAGCCCCATCAACACCATTGATAATTTGGGAGGAAATTTCCTATTCTACTAACTTAATAAGAACATACACGGCAATCTGTAGGGTTGGGCCATGATTCCCTTAATTAAAATTATGGTATAGTCTAGATAAAACTAGATATCCCCCATCATATCTACATATTTCTTGATCAGTGGGTGAACCTTAAGCATGGGATAATCTGTGATGGCCTCCACCAGAGCAGTGTAGACACAGTCATAAATGAACTGCATGTGGTTCTTGTATTTGAAGATGTGTAATTTTGAATAATGGTGGGATATGGTAGTTCTGCCCTCAGGAGACCAATTTTTTATGCCTAAAAAGTTTATGGAAGCAAGTAGGGCATCTAAAAAGTATGACATCATGAAGAATTGCTTGCTAGTCTTCCTTTTGATGGCAATGAATTGCTTTCCTAAGAAGATGTTGATCAAGTCTCTAATTGGAAAGGTGAGCTTCTCTTCTACCATGAAATATATATAAGGGACCCAGGTCTTGTTTACATATGTGGTTAAGGGGGCTCGTGATGCTCTATTTAATAGTGTCATGATTACCCTGATCTCTTCCCTAAACTTGATGATTGGGATCCTACCCTCAAAGTCTCTGAATACATGGTTCCCTTGGTGTAACCATGGTTTGAGAATGGTATCCAGGTCATGTTTTCTGGTCCACTCCCTACTTTTGGACAAGTCTACATGGGGCTTTGGGAGTTTATATTACTTTTCAAAGGCCACAGGGGAAACGTAGGCTACCTTCTTAGAGGTTCCTTCATAGATTATTCAATCATTATCTATCCTACAGTCTATAAAACTTAGAGTAAGTACATCAATACAATGAAGTACCTCTAGTTTTGCAGTAGCATAATGAAGGTTGGCCATCTGAACTGTGACCAGGTCATAGTGCTTTTTGATAATTATGGCAACTCTCAGCTCCTCCTTAGTGATGGATTTCATCTCCTCTATGGTGAAGAATATTTCAGACCAATTCTTGTTTCCATTTTTTAGGGCTGCAACATCTAACTCAATGTCCTTGAAGACTCTTCCTTCATTATTTGTAGATAGATAGAGCTTTGTCTCTTCCTTCAATTATTGCCTGTGAGTTGCCATGGCTTCTGCTTGAAAATTATTCACTAATGGATAGAAAATGATATTTATGATAGCTCTTTTATGCTCAAAAATGCAATTAAGCTTCTCTCAGATCAAATTTTAACCAAATGAATACACTTAGGATCTTTTTTATGTAGGCTTTAGGGTTTTGGAGCTTTAATGGTAGGATGTATCTAGACTTAGGCTTATACATGCCTTGGATTTGATATGGATCTTTGCCTTTATACTTTCACATTTTTTAGCCCATAAGATATTTTATTTTGTCTTTGTTTGCTTGCATGGAGCTTATGTGGCATCGATCTGGACCTTTCATGGCATTTTTCATAAATGCCTTTGAGCACTAGCCGTTGACATCTAAAATGCCCTTTTTTATTTTACACTATTAGATGAAGATTCTACGATAGACAACAAGCCATTGATCACAATTTGTGTCCTTATTTGTAACTAGTTATTTTGGTACCAAGCCTCATAGTTGTGCCACTTAGCATCTTTATGTGCCTTCTCATGCTCTGTATCTTGTGTCTGTATTTTGTTGAATGAGCATTGGCCATGTGATGAACTCACGAGCCTTTGAAAAATCATTAGTGCTTTCATGTCATTGGATCGAGGAGCACGAATCATTATATATTTTGTCAAATCTGCTTCAAATGTGCTTTTTTGATGCATCAAGCTTGTAGGCTCTCAGAACTCCATTAAAAAATCTTTGGTGCCTTTGCTTCATCAAACCATCCTCTCACGATGAAACACGAGTTGTAGATCTACAAAGATGCATGAGATTTAAGTTATGACATTATTAAGGTAGAGACTTAGGTTAAAACATCTTAGGCTAAAGTTTATTTCATGTTTATTAAACATGAAATAAACTTTAGGTTAAAGTGCTTATGCCTAAGTTTTTTGATATGCATACAAAAGGTACCCTGGCTAAGTATTTTAAGTCAAAGTTTACATTGTGTTTAATAAACACAATGTATATTTTGAGTTAAAATAGTCATTAAATAGGTCCAAAAGGGATCAAAATGATATACTCATCAAGTTCCCAATAGAGTTTTATTGTATGAATATACACACAAAACCTTCAATTAAAAGCATTTGGCCTAAGTTTTATGTCACAAAGACCCTTTTAATACAAGAATTAGTATAAGTCTCTATCCTAAGGTTCACAAATGTAATGGGGAACTTAAGATATAGACTTAGCTACATCCACTTTTGCATATATTCGGATCATAAGACCATTTTAATATTTACAGTTCAAAGATTTTCAATATTGAGCATCCTTTGAGGGCTTCTATTAGTTTTCAAGGCAATTTATGAGCTTCCTAGAAACATTTTGGAGTCTATGTTAGTCTTGAGAAAAATAATTCCTTCACTTAAATTTGACAGTCACATAGATGTCAAATACATCCTCACAAAGATTGAATAATGGTCATGCAAATGTTAAAGCTTATAATTTGATGGGCTTAAAGTTGATGATTGTGTGGATGTCAAATACGTTCTTGTGGACATCGAATGACAATCACGTGAACATCAAATTCAAGCTCATCAAACTTCCCATGTTCCAATATGAGGGTGCCACTTGGTAGCTTTGTGGAGTCTCCCAAGATCTTGGACTCAATTCAATTCATTGGATTATCCTCCCATGATAAAGCAAGATCCGTCTGATCATGATCCGAGAGCTTGCTCATGATTGGTCCCTTCTAACATACGAGCCCCTTTGATTTTAATCAACAAACATGAAAATGCCACATGGAAACTCTATGGAGCTCTTGGGTTTTCTACTTTTCCACGATGTCTTTGCTCCATCCAATCTTTGGTATGCGATAAAGCGAGAACTGTTGATCAGAATTTGGGAGCTTGAATGTAATTGGTCTAAGGATTAAGTGTTGAATTCTTTTGGGTTTTCTTCGCGTCGTTAGATTTCTCTCCCATGATAAAGTGTGGATCATTGGATCCTCTAAGATGCATGTTTTTAAAGTTAAAGCTCGAGCCTTTCTCGCTCTGTTAGATCAAATGTTGTGATAAAGCGAGGGTCATCGGATCTAAAAGAAGCAAGAAAGTTAAGTTAGGACCTACAGTGAATAAGAAAATTAGGCTAAAATGTTAGTATTAAGGTCTCATTCATATTAATAAACATGATGGGTCCTTAGGATTAAAACTTTAGGATAATCTATAAATCAAAGGGACCAAGTTAGGAATTATTAAAAAGGGACCCTACAAAATGAATATTAGACCTAGTTAGAAATATAAAGAACTTAAAGGGGGAAATAATAAAGGGGACCCGAGCATTTTTGGCTAGAATTTAGTCGTGTTTTAAAAACATGATTAAGTCTAAAATGTGAAATTTATACTTAAGTCTAAAATGGATTTAAAATGTTCTCACCAATTTAGTTCCTGTCAGTATTCAAATTTGAACTGAGGGTTTGCCAAGGTTTTGAAATGTGAATTGCCTAGGAAGAACACCATGGAACTTACAACTAAAAGCCATGAAGACCATTTATTAGCAATGTTAGAAAAAATTAAAGCAAAACATAATAAGTAATCTTGCCTTTGATAAAGTGGATGATCTTCAAATTCTAAAAATGATCCTCATATGCCATGTTTTCATGTTTAATCTTCAAGGTTTCTCAAGGGTCCCAATTTTTCAAAAATGGGGGTTATATTAGCCCCAACAAATGGTGACTTATGGGGGGGGAAATAGCAATATTTTAGAACCTAGAGACTCTAATTTAGACAAATAATTAGGTCATCCACTCCACTTGATCAAAATTATTATCTAGATCAGATTATGGTTGAAACAAACCTTGCACTTGCAAAATTAGGGTCAAATATCAAGACATAGCCATACTATGTGTGTGCTTTGATTTCACTTACTATTTGCTATGGGGTTCAAGAAATAACTTCTAGGTTTCATGTCCTTAATCATTAACACTAACTTAGAGCATGTTTAGAGAACAATGTTTTTTACTCAGGGAATGCTTGGGCATTGCTCTACTACCAACTAGGCATCCATAGCCCCAAAAAAGATGCCTTTGGCTCCACTCAAGGCCTTGTTCCACTACCATTCAGGCATCCATAGCCCCAATGGAGATTACCAAAATCACCTATGCTTACAAATCTTTTGATTTTGCATTGAATCTTTTATTTTTTGTATTTTCTTTAGACCTTTATGCTTTCAGCAAGGTTGGGAACTAGGATACCCAAGTTTTAGGATTTGGTCAAGTGTTTGATTTTTAGATAATTTCATATGGCTATAACCCTTATCCCAGGCAAGGGTGTTGATTAAGTGCTAGTATGTCTATACCATGGTAGTTTGAGCTCTCATCCTGCAAGTGCAAATCTTTTTAAAACCAATTTGAGGTCCAGACAATGTCTAAAGTTATTATGAAACAATTGGCTTCTTCTATTGGTCTTAACCAGTTTCTTTACATTAAACATTAGGCTTATATTTTAGAACCATAGCCATTATATGTAAGAGGTACACACCTACATTTGTAAATTTTGGGAATTTTCAAGCAAATTACCTAACTTT
Source organism: Torreya grandis (assembly GCA_037957365.1). NCBI lineage: Eukaryota > Viridiplantae > Streptophyta > Pinopsida > Cupressales > Taxaceae > Torreya > Torreya grandis. Next base: position 5,855,156 of record JARHVA010000104.1, read on the forward strand.
TAGCTCAAGATTATCTAAGAGGACTTATTACAAAATAAGGAACTAAGCAACAAGAAACAAATAGCAACAAAAATAGGGAAATAGAAATAAACAAATATACACAAGCTTATATACAAATAAAGAAAAAGAAGGAAATAACTAGAAATGAACTAGCTAGCCTAAATGCACTAAGTCTAATCATCTTACAGAGCTTATTCCATGAAGACCCTAGGTGGAGAAACAATAAAGTAGTGCTTTCTCATTGGTGGGAAATGTGAACTCTGCCCCTTGAAGGTCTCTCAGCTTGAAGGTGTTATTCCAAAGTGTCTCTGCTATTTGATAAGGACCAATCCATAGGGGTGTGAATTTGCCATGCTTCCACTTTGGTTCAAATGCTTTGTCCCATAGGAAGACCAAGTCTCTTTTTCTAAATACTTTTACCTTTGACCTTTTGTCAAACCACCTCTTCATTGTGCTCTAATGTCTACTAAAGTCAACAAAGGCTTTTTCCCTTTCATCTTCCATCTAAATGATGTCCAACAATCTAGAGTTGGCAAGCTCTTGGATTTCTTCCATATATTCATGTATGAATCTATAGGTAGGCAACTTAAAAGTGATAGAAAAGATAGGTTCTTATCCATATACCAATAGAAATGGTGATGCCCTTAAGGCTTGCTTAATTATTATCCTCTCAACCCATAGTGCAAACTTAAGGAGCTTATGCCAAGTCCTGGGCTTGTCTACAATAGACTTTTGATTGCCTTCATTAGGTTTTTGTTTTTAGACTCAGAGACTCCATTTCCTTAAGGATAATGGTTGGATAAAAACTTGAGAGTAATGCCATTATCATAATCCTATTCAGTCATTTATATGGATGTAAATTTAGATCCATTATCACATACTAGAGAGACTAGGGTTCCAAATCTAGTACAGAAGTTCTCCTCCAAGAAGTTGATCACTTCCTTAGTCTTGCATTATTTGGTGGTTGTTTCTTCAGTCTACCTTGTTTAATAATATGTGGCAGTCAGGAAATACTTATGACCTTCAGATGAGTTGGGGTTGATGACCCCAACAAATTCTAACCCCCATTGAGCAAAAGGTTTATCAACCATGACTAGTTGTAGAGGCATTGTTGCCTTTGGCTCCTTGGTGTTAAAAACTTGACATAACTGATATTCTCTCACATGGTTGTGAGCATACTTAAAAATAGTTGGCTCATAATAGCCAGCTCTAAGAATTTTATGGGTTGTGGTTCTCCCAGATAGATGTGTACTACCCATATTTTCATGGAAGGTGCTCATGATTTGGGTGGCTTCTTCTTGTGACACACATCTCAAGTAAATTCCTTCAAAATGTATTCTATACAAGACCCCATCCTTGATCAGATAATGAGTTGCCTTCAATCTTAGAACCCTCTTTTTCTCCGTAGATAATCTAGCAGGACAAGTACCATTAATTAGTCAATGTATAATTGAATCATACCACTCACTAGCTTGAAAGTCCTACTGATCTACTTACATAATACTTAGCCTAGGGTTAGTGTTAGTAATCATCTGGATCAGACCTTGGTACCTTACCAATTTTGTTATTTTCATCTCTAAGTCATACTCCTGCAAAATTGACATCCACTTAACATTCTTCCAGCTCATTCTGACTTAACATAAGCTTTGTGGCAGGGTCAGGTAAGATAACATGCACCTTATTTCTAAGGATATAATTCCTGAATTTATTAACTACCTTAATTAATGCATATGCATGTTTATCAATCAATGAATAATTTAACTCAATATTCTTAAAATTAGTGCTCATAAAAGCTATTGGGTGATCACACCCATCAATCTTCTGAGTTAATACAATAGTCATAGTATGGTCAGATGTAAAAGAGTAGAGGTATAAGTCTTTTGAAAAGTTGGGACTTATAAGGACTAGAACTTGGCTAATGGCTTCCAAAAATATCATTGAATGCCTTCCTAAATTCTTGATTCCATGTGACCTTGGCATCTTTCTTGAGCATGTCATTTAGTGGCTTAACAATCTTTATAAAGCCAAAAATAAACTTTCTTACAAAGTTTATCTTACTAAAAAATGGCTTTAACTCTTTTCTACTATTTGGAGGTTCTATTCTAGATATGGCCTCCACTCTTTCAGGATCTATAGAGATCCCATCTTTGGTTATGACATGACCCAATAATTTTCCTTCAATAACATAAAATATACTCTTATTAGGGTTTAAGAAAATTCCATACCTCATGCATCTCTCACACCTACTGTAAATACATAAAGTGATCTCTATTTTTAGAAAAAGCTATTAGATCATCCATATATATAATAATACACTTACCAATCAGGCCTTGGAAGGCATGGTTCATGGCCCTTTGAAATGTAGCTCCTACATTTATTAGCCCAAAGGGCATTTTATTATAAGCAAAGATTCCCCACTTGGTGGTGAAGGTTGTTTTCATCTTGTCTTCTTTGTCAACTAACACCTAGTTATAACTTGAAAAGCCATCAAGAAAACACAACATGGTTGAACCTAAAACAACTTTTATAACCTGGTCAAGAGAAGGAAGAGGATAGTTATCTTTCTCAGATGTTTTGTTTAAGTTATTAAAGTCAATACAAAGCCTAATATCACCATTCTTCTTCCTGATTTGTACCAAATTAGCCACCCAAGTAGAATGCCTGATGGAAAAGACTATCCTAGCAACTAGTAGTCTCTTAACTTCCTTTAAGATCATTCAAAAAAAATGTTAAACCATAGAAACTTTGTACCTATATGATGCTCTTAAAATAGGTCATTCAACAATTGTCTTTTGTTTTCTTTATTCATGCTTACACCATCTATTGAAACTACAAACTCCAAAAATACCAAACTATTTTTTATAAACTTGCACTTCAAATTTGTAAATGGTTTCTCCTTTTTTAACAATTCTAATAATCATTCTCAAATGCCTTAAGTGTTTTTCTTTACTCTTCCTAAATATGAAAATAAATCACTACAAATTTACCAATGTAATCTCCTAGAATTGTGTTTGTCACCCCCATAAATGTGTTGGGTGCATTAGATAATTCAAATGGCATCATCTTCCACTCATATAAGTCATTCATAATCTTTAATGTTGTTTTTCATTCATCTCTTTCATGAATTTGAATATGATAGTATTCTCTCCTTAGACCTATATTAGTAAAATATTTTGCTCTTATAAGTACATTCATCATATCATATAAATAAGGTATAAAAAATTTGTATTACATAATTATTTTATTGATTGTTCTACTATCCACACACATCCTTCATGTCTCATCTTACTTTGGAGTCAACAATGTTGGGGTTTCACATGGACTCATGTTCTCCCTTACCACACAATTTCTCATTAATTCAGTAACATGTTTATTCAATTATTCATGTTTTGTTGGAGTTATCCTATAAGTTATATGATTGGATAGGGTTGATCATGGAATTAAAACAATGTAATGTTAAATGTTTCTTTGGTGGTAAACCATCTGGTAACTCATTAGGGATAACGTTTGTGTATTCTTTCAAAAAAAATGGTATTTACATAATTTATGCATCTTTTTTCTTTGATATCAATGCATAATAGCTACCTATTATTTTCATGTCTTTAATAAATTCTTTCGTAGACAACATGCTTTTTATCTACATTTTTTCTTTAAAAGGTAGTAAAATTGTCTTTGCACCACCTTTCCAAAAAGTATATGTATTTTTTACTTCATCATGAATTGTTTTTATGTCATATTGTTATGGTCTTCCCAACAATGCATAGTGTGTATCCATTGAAATAGCATTACACCATATTTCATCTCTGTAAATTTTTCCTATTACTATCCTATTTTTACATTTTCTATCATTTATGTCGTCTTATTTTCCATAATACTTTACCGGACTCCATAACCTAATGGATAAGGCAACGTGTTTCATTAACCCACAATGGAGTATATTTTAGATTTGATAGAGTGGACTTGACGAAAAATTAATTGACTTGATTATAATTAATTAACATTAATTTAAATCATTAAATGACTATGTATTTTTAATCATTTGATAAATTAATTCCTTTTAAAAATTAATATTGTTTTGTAAATGCAAATTGAAAAGTTCATTCGAATATTATAAATTCGCCTAAATAAAAAGAAAAGTTAAAAGAGAGGCAAATGAATGACTTTTCATATTCTAAAGGGAATATTATACAAAAGAAAAAAATACAGATTTTGTAGAGCATCTTCTTTTTCTCAAGTTCTTGGAGAGAGCAAACTGCAACTTTGTGCAAAGCTATGTTATTTACAGATTGGAGCAATGAAATGTAAGCAAACGGATGAGACTATTTTGAGGTGTTTGTAGATTTTAAAGTCTTTTGTTCATGAATTTTGATTTCCTATTTATGAATACGAACTCCATTAAAATTATGTTTTTATTTGATTATGTGCAACAATGGTGTTTTCCAAACTTTCTTTGAGAGTCCCCACATATGAGCTTCATTGATGTCCATGATTTTTTACGTGTTTGATCTCAATAGAACTTCATACCAAGTGTGTAAAATTAGGTTTGTAAAGAGACTTTGTGCTTCCAAGCATGCCTTGTGTTCTCAAAACCCTCATTGCTTCTATGTTCATTTATATGTGAGAGGAAAGACTTATAGTTCTACTATTTAGTTTTGAGTTATCTTAGTGGTTCTTTGTTTTTATCCCGTTGTGGGTTTCTCCCATTTCCTCTTTTTATTTCATTTTGTGCTTTTGGATAAAAGGTACACAAAACCTCCCAAATTACTCAGATCATACGATGGAGCTGCCTCTCTCAATAGTAGAGGAGATTCATCATTTTTTACGGTGATATCTCCAACTATTGGTGAATTGGTGTCATTTCACATTAGATGAGTCACAAACAAAGAAATGCCAAAAGTGCTCATTTTCCAACCAACAATTTTTAGAGACTGTTGGGGATCGAAAAGGTGTCTTTTGATTCTTAAAATTTGAAGGAAATCTTCCCCTTGAAAGAGAAGATTGGCGACTCTATTGAAAAGAGGCTTGGAAATGAGGAAACGTGGCTCATGCTTCTAATTTTCTAATTTTTATAGTGTCGCTCATAGTATGATTTTAGTTGTAGGTATGAAAAAAATTCAGCTTAAAAAAGAATATGCATACTAGGAAAACAGTGGGTGACAAGAGGATGAAATAATAAAAGAGGTAAATATTTCAAATAAACCTGAATTAGGCAGTAATTGGATTTATGTAGATGATATAATAAACAATGTTTTCCTTTTCATATCAACTTTCAAAGAAGATCATATCCGAGAGGTGGTTGATGATAATAAAAGAGTTCAATTTTTATAAGATTTCCATGGAGCTGTACAAGTTAAAAAGAAATAAATTTGCCCATGTCAACATTCATCTCAAGCAGAAGAATACATGGAAAAATAAAATTCATCTATCTTTCAAGAGCATGAGATAAGTCATGAAGGCGATGGGCTTCGTATTAGTGAAGATAAAGCATGCATTGATGTTGAACATGAGCACATAACATGTTTTGAGAAAGAAATAAGAAGCAATTTGCAAGAATTTTCAATTCATTTAGAGTGTCAAGAGGTTTCAGCGCCAATCTCACATTTAGAGGTGCCTATGGGAGATTCAGTTCAACCACTCGTAGTTGAGGAATTTCAACAGCAACCAAGGGATGAAGATGTTGGAGGTATGTCCCATGTTCATGTTTCAGATATTATGTTAAAGTAAATCCTTCTCATTCATGAGCAAAATGCAAATGATATTTACTTTCTGGTGGTGCAAAGTCATGTGTTTAAATCCATGTTTAAATGTGTTGTTGTTCTTATTATTGTCTTTGCACGTGATGTCCTTACCATACTAAATTTTACCCTGCAAATGCTTATGCTTTGCCCAAACAGTAAATGGCTTTGTTTAGCCTAGTTGTGTTTTCTATTTCGTTGTAAATAATTTCCCTTTCCGCACAATTTTGGCTTGTGTTTTCCCCTTCCATTTTGTTTTGTGTGTTGGTGTTCAATAAAACATAGCTTGTGTGTTGTGGTGTTCTCTTCCTCTTTGCATTTGTCTCTTGAGCCCACAAAGTGTTTGGATGGTTGAACTCCTTATCAGAGATTATGTTGTTCATTTGGTGTGTTTGTTCCATGAAATTCATAGGTGGGTGGCCCGTAATGGTGACTATTTGTGTTCTTACCAGAAAGATTCCTTGTTTTGAATAATTTGAGTTTTGGACGGTGAATATTTTTCTCATATACAGCGTGTAGTATGTTATGGCTATTGACGATGACACAATCTATATAAGCAGTGAAGTTTTATCAAGTTTAGATCTATTGGAGGCTCTATCAAATAATTTAAGAGCTAAAACTTCTACACTTGAAGTGCCTAACCACAACATTACACCTGCATCTCCTTTCAAGGTGGCAATAGTTTTCAAAACAACTTTTGAGGAACTAGCCAATGAGACCCCTGGCTCAAAATATGTTAGCATGCAAAAGATATGGAACTTGCTTCGGGCATTGTTGGGGGTGAAGCTACATCCTTAGCATTGTTCTAGATGGTTTGGTACCATAGAGTTTGGAAGATCTTCAAAACCACTTGAATAAGTTTGAGTTGTCATACTACACTAAAAATGGGAAAGACCCTTTGGTTTTCCCCTGTATGCTTATTTTGAACATTCAATTGCAGTCAGTTGTTCAATATCTCACAAAATAAGTTGGCAATGAAGGTTATAATATTGATGATGTCCATATTTCCTATGCACAAGCTGTTGCCACCATGGGAGGTGATGTTTCTTCATGGATGGGTCACACCGGTGTTGATCAATAGAGACAAAGGCAGATAATGTTGAAACAACTTCTAACAAAGCTTTTGTTTCAAGGAAGGGGGAATCACCCTTCTCCTTGGCCTTAATGGTAGTAGATCAAAAGGTGTATTAAGAAGAGTTTTTCCAGATAGACAAACTCAACACCATTTCTTGCTTGAAGCTACTAGGCAGTGCCAAGAGTCTAGGCTTTATGACAAGTATGTTGAAATTCAAAAAAAAAAAAATGGGTTGAAGCATTTGCAATGGCTTTGTAGACTATAAATAACTACCTTTTAGAGGCCACTGGTGCAATTGCACAACATCGAGCAGATGGAAATACTAGGATTGTTGGTCTAATGTATGTGGGCAATGACATCTTAGAAACTTACAAGTTTGCTAGAGTAACAAGCCTCCAAGAAAGGGACCAAATTGCAGAGCAACAAAAAACATTGTGGTAACTGAAGGCCATTTTAACTGCTCACAAATTTGAAAGAAGTGGTTGGTATGGTGATTCTTTAAGGGAACTTACCAAACTATATTTTATTCCATTGGATTCAAGAACCCCTGAAAAAATTGTAGATGCATTTCAAAACCTATCTTCACCTATTCAAGCATGTATAATGGATCTCCTTAAGGTTGCTCTCACATGCATGGATAACATAATAGATACAGATGGTAGAGTTCGTATTTTGAAGACAAGGATTGCAAACTTTGTGGCAAATTGTTTGCCAAGAAACTGGCCACAGGAGTTATATGATAAGGTTGCATCAGATGAAATGAATGTGACTAATAATGGTGAACAATGGAAACGGTCAAAAAAAGATGGTATGCAATATGTTGAAGAGTTATATAATAAGAAACTTGGCAATGGCAAAGTTGAAGAAAGCAAGTGTGAAAATTCAGGGTTGCAAGGATTTGGAATTCTTGTCAAGACTTACAGAGTTTTCAATTCATGCCCCATTGTATTTAACATGCTTATCAAAATGAGCTCCAGGAATGTTGATCCATGTGAATGCACTGATTCAAGATGCAATGTAAGACACGTATTGTACAAGACAATATAGAACAAACACATGCAACTGTAAGAATAAACCAAAGAGAAATAAAAGCACCAAAACATGAATGCTCCAAATAATCCACACAATATTGCATTAGACTGCCTTAGAAATATGAAGGAAGAGAGGTGTTTATATAGGTTGGAGAGATAAAGATACCATACATTCCATTGAATGTGGGACTAATCTTTCCAAGTAACCCAAATGACCTCTAGAGCCCTAAGCAAGCTAATACAACTGTGTAGACAAAACCCAGTGGGAAAAAAGCCTACACCAACACCCCCCCCAATAAGCACAGCTTAGATGAGCGATGATACAAAAAATAGGTCCTGACAACAAGGCCTGAGGAAGTACCCATGTACAATGCAATCTCTCATAAAGTAAAGAAAATGAGAAAATCCATAAGAAAAATTTCCCTCCAAAAATAAAGACAAAGAAGAGAAGAAGCTAGAAGGCCCCCTTTGAAGATGTTGAAGCTGTCGAAATGGACCGCACCCCAAGAAGAGCTCATAGATGAATGAACTTGCTCTCAGTGAAAGGTTTGGGGAAGATATCAACGACCTACTCTGAAGACTAGAAAAATACTAAGTCGATGACCTGCTCATGAATCAGCGTCTGAATGAAGTGCATGTGAATCTATGTGTTTGGTCCTCTTATGAAAGACCATATTTCTATATATCTGAATGGTGCTCTAGTTGTCAAAAAATATGATTGTATGCTGCCTGATCTAGATACCAAGCTCAAAAAGAATCCCTTGAAGCCAAATACCCTCAATAGTTGCGTTAACAACGCCCTTGTACTCTGTCTTTGTAGAAAATAGAGCAATAGCATTCTACTTCTTGCTTGATCAACTGATGGCACCAAAACCCAATGAGAAACTATACCCTGAAGTGGACTTACGACTCTTAATGTCACCAGCTCAATCTGAATTTGTGTAGCTGACCAAGTCAAAATCTAAACCAACCATGTAGTGTATCTCATATATGTGCAAACCCTAAATATAGTGCAAGATCCTCTTAACTACTTTTTAGTGTAGCTCATGGGGTTTCTACATGAATCTTGAAATAATGCCAACATCATAAGCAATGTTTGGTCAGGGGTGAGTCAAGTAAATAAAATTGTCAATAAGTTGTCGATACAAGGTAGCATCGACCAATGCAGAACAATCTGCCTCAAGCTTAACTCCAGATAGGAATGGAGTCGAAGATGGCTTAAAGTCAGCGATATGAAATCATCTCAATAGATCAAGAGAGTACTTGGGCTGCGAAAGTGAAATCCTTGAATATATTTGAGTGATCTCAATCCCAATGAAGTAGTGTAGTAGGCCAAAGTTAGTCATGACGAATCTATTCTGAAGAGTTTTCTTCACTAATGATACCATATTAGAATGAGCTAAAGGAATGGGCATCCAAGTGATTGCACTAATTCAAAATACAATGTAAGACAAGTATTGTACAAGACAATATAAAGTAAACACATGCGACTGGAAGAATGAACAAAAGAGAAATAAAAGTACCAAGATAGGAATGCTCTAATTAATCCACATAATATTGCATTAAACTACTTTAAAAATATGAAGGGAGAGGTGTTTATATAGGTTGGAGAGAGATACCACACATATCAGTGAATGTAAAACTAATCTTCTCAAGTAACCCAAATAACCTCTACAGCCCTAAGCATGCTCATTTAACAGTTTTAAGAATATTGAAATCATATTCCTAATTTAGTTAAAGGTCTAAGTTAATTAAATCAGTAAATAATATTGCAATAATTAAGTTACTGATTTGTATAATTTAATTATAATCTGAACCTTTTCAAAAATAGTAATAAATGTGGAGAAAAAAGACTTCACTAAAAATAGACTAAGATAGTTGAGACAGGGTCTGGAATTTGTTGTGCAAGACTAGGGCAGTGTCTCAAATCAGGATCTGGGCTTCATTTCGTGAAAGGACAGGAGCGTCAAAATAAGACACCCTAGGGTCCGATGCTATAGTCCTCTTTTGCCATTGTCCTCAAGGCCTGAGCTTTCTGAATTTTGTTCATTGTCTCTATGTAAACCTCCCTATTAAATTTCGGATGCTAGATGTCTACGAAACTCCCTGTAGCATTGATTTAATATTCAAACCCTAGACTCCATGCTGCTTTGACAAATTTTGAGAAAGAAGGGGGGTTAGTGTGTGTAAGATGCACTAAACGTGTATCCACACTCCTTGTGTGAGTGCACTGCCTACATACCAGTACTTTGAAGATGAATCAAGCCATATGTAGTTATCCCACTTGATGTGTTTTGTGCAATAGTGTGTATGAATATGCGAAATGCTAAAATTGAGTGTGTTTGAGGTGGCTAGAGACTGATGTAAAGATTTGAATAAGCTTGTGATTGTATTAGATAGTTGTATGCAGAGAATAGAGAAATATGTCTGAGTAGTCTTGCTTGTATTATTGTTTGCTTTGTGATATTTGTCAACCCCTTCTAAATGAACTTTGAATGGATTTTTATAGAGATTTGTTGGTCATGGGTTAAATGCATTCGCGTTAGACCAACAAGAAGGATAGGAATTGAAAGGAAATGACCTGTGGAGCTAAAATGCACTTGGACAGGGGCACCGAAAATGGACACCCTATACTCATGTGCTATAGTCCAAGTTGGGTGCTATTGCCCTGAGGGTACAGGAGCTGGAGAGATGGATTTGTCATGGGAAAAGTACCCTAGGGGAGGTGGAATCAATATCTGAAAAGCTACGAAATATTGAGAATCAGTGAAAAGATGCCTAAAAGGGTCAAGAGAGTAAGCAAGGACCTATGGGTTGGGTGTCACAAGCCACACTCAAGTTACCAATTTTCACATTTTATATGACCACACAAGCTAATACAACCATGTAGGTAAAACCCAATAGGAAAAAGGCCTACACCAACAATGTTAATCAAGGCTTATTTTCAAGCAAGAAGTGTTGATGGTTTGAACCGAGATCCATATGATGATCATATGGGCATATTGTCAAAACAGAAAGGGCCTTTTGAAAAGATTGAGAGACAAGGGATACATATTATTGAGGGGGCTTCGTTGTCCGACCTAAGTTGAATCTTAAGCTGCAAACTATTACGAACAATTAAAACAAGTCTTTGATCTCACAGATTTGCATAGAAAGATTGGTACCGACAATTATGCGAAGGTGCAGTTCTGGTGCTTACAAACCAGGGAAGAAATTATGAGGCTCCGGTATTGATCTCTTGCTTTACAAGAAGAAATGTTTATTCATAATTCTATTGTCACTAGTAATTGAAAATCTAACTGGAGTAGAAAGACTGACTTTTGTGAGAAATAAGCTTGCTCATATTCTTGTTATTTTAATTTTTATAGAGTATTTGATTCACTAGCCTTCAATTTTCCTTGATTTGTTGTCTTTTGCGGGAAAGGTCCCATTGTTGTAGATATGTTTTGTTGTACTTTTAATGCACTTTCTAATGAGTTGATTAGTTTGGATTCTCCTATAAATTCTGAAGAAATTACCATCATTGGAAGAATCATAGATGCAATGAGAGAACAATGTGTGGATCAGATTGTAAATTCATGGTTTTTACACGTTATTTGAGTTTCTTTTGTCTAAGTAAGGAGCTTCAGAGCTAAGAGATTATGCTACCAATTGTATTTTAGCAATGGTTTCAAAACGGATGGATCAACAATCTAAGATTGCTCTTCTTAGATAGAGGCAAATATGTAGGACCTGTAGCTTGGTGCTTGGAAAGAAATACTTTGAGTTAACTTTGAAGTTTAATGCTCTTCTTACAAGATTTGCACAAGAAGTTTTGGAATGTGCACACAGACTTGATTCGACTGAGCTTTCTAGTGAAGCCATCATAGCAAAAGAGGGTACTATAAAAATGCTAGATGAAAATGAAGTATGCTCAATATTTAAATGAAAAGTATATGGATCAACAGCGCAAAGTGGAACGCTGATAGCCAAACAAATTAGTTGATAGATGTAAACTCTACCCACAACCTTTGTAAGCATACTCTTAGTTTGTGCCAAGTGTGCAGGTCGATGCACCCCCCAGCGCTTCCCCCAAAGCAACAAAATTTCTTTGAGACATTTTGTCAAATGCTTTGTGTGCCTCTAGGTGGACACATTGCTTTGGAGCCATTTTGTCAAACAGCTCATGTGTTGCTTGTAAATTTAAAGCAAATGCAATTGATAGCTGTAAAATCAACTTAATGAGGTGGAAACCCCCCCAGAATGTACACAAATATGGTGAAATGGATTGGTTATTGTGTTGAAGATGATGAAATAGGTATTTGGTCTCTTGATCTATGAGTTTATGCCAAACAAAAGCCTTCAGGATCACCTAGTGAGTCGAGCTCTCCTGGTTCTTCCTTGGATGCAAGATTACAAATAGCATTGGAGGCAACATGTGGGCATACTCAGATTGGCCAGGGAAAGACTAGTAGGAGGAATCATCCATGTTCCAATAGCGGTTGTAGACACTGTGGGATATGCAACCCTTGAATATCTTCAAATTGAACATCTTGCATCCAAAGAGTGATGTTTAGAGTTTTGGAGTAGTGTTGTATGAATTAATAACATGTAGAAGATATATGGATAGAAACTACCTAAAATGAAAGTGAAGAAGATGACATTTTTTTGAAACAAGCATCCCTTGTCTTACACAAGTATAGCGAAGTCTAGTATGTTTTCAGATTTTCCAAGCCCCAAGCAAAGAAGCACAAGAAAAATGAATGGTTCAATTTCTCTTGACAATGAACCATTTGATGAGCATTACACAACTATGTACACAATGCATTTGCGGAATCAAAGAATTCTCTTTCAAAAGAGAATGTAAGAAATGCTTTTAAATATCCAGGTTGCAAGAGAAATAGATAAGGAGGCTCTTCCAAAAAACTCGGTTGAGTCATGCCCCTTTATTTTTTTTGTCATTGAAATATATTTGAACATACATAGTTCAAATTCATAATCAGAGCATTGCCTTGAAAATGAATGCAAGATGTTTATCAACAAGCAAAACATGGAAATTTTCAATGATTATGTTAAGATGTGTGCAAATTCAGAGAAATTGTCTTGGAAGATGAAGGCAACAGGGGTTTCAATGGCAAAATAGGTAAAATTTTCAAGCATGGATTTGGCTCAATAGCTCGTGTACATTCCCATACAATTGGGATAGGCAAAATGGCTACTAATTTGTCGAATTGTGGAACGAGAGTAGTGAAATTTTAAATAAGTTGGATGAGGCATAGGTCACCAGCGTCTTCTAAAGTTCTACATTCTGCCATGGAATGCAGTTCCACATTTGGAGCCAATGGTTGTAATGAAATTTGATCATCCAAATTTCACTACCCCAATTTTATAATTTTTCGTCATTTTTGTCTTATCTTATTTTCCGTAATACTTTACCAAACCCCATAGCCCAATGGACAAGGCAACATGTTTGATTAGCCCATGGTGGAGTATATTTCAGATCTGATATGGTGGGCTTGATGAAAAATTAATCAACTTGATTACATTATTAATTATTTTATAATTAATTAATGTTAAGTCATTAAATGATTGCATTTTTAATCATTTGATAAATTAATTCCTTTAGAATTAATATTGTTTTGTAAATGCAAATTGAAAAGTTCATTCGAATATTGTAAATTTACCTAAATAGAAAAAAAGAAAAAAGGGAAAGCAAATGAATGACTTTTCATATTCCAAAGAGAAATATTGTATAAAATGGAAAAATCTGAATTTTATACAAATTCTTTTTTTCTCAAGCTCTTGGAAAGAGCAAGCTACAACTTTGTGTGGAGCCATGTTATTTTCATATTGGAGCAATGAAATGCGCAAGACTCTTTTGGAGTGTTTGTATATTTTACTGTCTTTTGTTCATGAATTTTGATTTCTTATTTGTGAATAAGAACTCCATTAAAATTATGTCTTTATTTTATTATGTGCAACAATGGTGTTTCCCAAACTTTGTGTTGAAAGCCCCATGTATGAGCTGCCTTGATGTACAATAATTTGTGTGTTTCATCTCAATAGAACTTCATACCAAGTCTGTAAAATTAAGTTTGGGAGGAGACTTTGTGCTTCCAAGCATGCCTTGTGTTCCCAAAACCCTCGTTACTTCTATGTTCATTTTTGTGTGAAACGAAGGAGTTATATTTATGTTATTTAGTCTTGAATTATCCCGATGGTTCTTTGTTTTTATCCCACTATGAGTTTCTCCCCTTTTTTTTTTTTTTTTCAATTTGTTTCATTTTATGCTTTCGGATAAAAAGTACACAAAAGCTTCCATATTGCTCATATCATATGAGAGAACTGCACCTCTCAATCGTAGAGGAGATTCACCATTCTCTACGGTGATATCTCCAACTATTAGTGAATTGGTGTCAATTCACATCAGGTGAGTCACAAACCAAGAAATACCAAAAGTGCCCATTTTTAACCAACAATATAGAAAACTTGAATAAACACATTTTATCTACTATGCATTCATTCTCTTTCTTAATCCATGAAATCTGATAACGATAAAGATGATTTTCACATTGTAAACCTAATTTTTCTACCATTTCTTTAGAAACCAATTTTTCACAACTACCATCGTCTATAATTACTTTGCATATCATACCTCTTAAAATGCACTTTGTTTCAAAAAATATTTGCATGCATCTATGAATTATAATCTTCTTTATTTTAAACATGTTTTTTCTTTGGAGCTATCATTGTTCTTATCATAAGATTATACCCTATGTATGTTACTACAACTTTTATATTTTATTTTGTTTCAGCGTCAACCAAATTCATTCTTGGGCAATCCTCTTGCCCCTTTTCTTGTTCATAATAGTGTGAACACTCAAATGCTCTATGTCATTCTCCACCTTTATAACAAACATAAGCCATGTGTGGACCATTTCATCATGTACCACTATCATAGCTTTTACCTCTTTGAAATCCTCTTCCTTTTTATTGATATTGAAAACCTTGTTTATTATCCTTGTCTTTATGTACTACAAGGTGATCCTCCTCTAATGGAATTAAACTCACCTTGCCCCCTTATTGGAGGTCATTGTCATCTTTTTAACTCAGTTGAATTTCTAAAAGCTTGTCTATTTTGTTTTTCTTTTTGCCTTCAAAGCTAATTGATAAGTCTCTTTTATGCAAAGTATTTTATGAATGCTCAATTCATCTTGAATAAAAAACTTAAAACCATTTACATGCCTTTCGACGATCTGTTCTTTTGTTTCGTCATGTTCCACTCGTATAAAAAGCTTGTAGAACTCATTTGTATATTCTCGTATATTGTGATTATTTTACCTAAAATTCTAAAATCCTTTGTATATGGTTTGTTCATAATCAACATGAAGAAATTTCTCCTTCTTGCTCCAAGTGTTGATCTTTTATTTACCCTTTCTTTATCTCTCTACAACTGATCCCACCAAATAGTAGCATGACCCTTTAATTTAGTACATACCAACTTTACTTTCTTATCTTCTCTTAAACTTTTCCGTTCGAAATATGTTTTCATGTTATTTAACTAGTCTATCGACTCCTCTAGTTTTAAACTACCTCCATACTCTAAAACTTCACCTTTGATTCCTTTATTCCTTCTCTGTAAACCCTGAACCATTATTTATTCCATTGATGGTGGATGTTCTTATTCTTCATCAATTTGTTAAACTTCTTCACAGTTTGTTTTTTTCCATGTTTTCTTTCTTTTGTTTGTCTTTGATTTGTGACACTTGTGACAATTACAGTGAATTGTTCCACTTGCCTTTGTTGTTGCATAGTCTTGTTCATATGTACAATTCCTCCTCGTCCTCTTGGCATCTTTACACAAGGTATTCAATCACATAATATTCTCCCAAAATATAATTTCAAAACTCAATACAAATTCACAAAGTTATTAACTCCAAGATTTGTATTTGCTCTGCTACCAAATGATGAAATTGTAGACAAGCAAAACATAAATATCAATAGGCATGATACTTAAAATTTCATGAAACCATAATATTTATTGATTCATCTTGAACGAATAAAAGTATTACATCAAAATCTTTAAATAAACCTCTACTTGAAATTGGAGTTGACATGCAAAATTAAATCTAAAAAAAACAAAAAAACAACTTACAATTAACTACCCCTACCATAAATAGCAGCGTGCTTTTCATAATAACTTTTGCATGCAAATTTGTATGGACCTAAAATTTTAAATATATCATCTAAATACTAAAGTCACGATGTTGGATGAGATTCAACCCAAATTCATGTTTGATTACAAATTTATCTGATTTTAGCTATTTTTAACATGACTAAAAACACTATATTGCAATTTCGAGCTCTTAGATGATCTTGTATGGCTCTCCAAACATCTTGGAATTGGCCCTAACCCGAGAAGCGGTTTATAACTACATGATTTTTCCTTTTGTCTTTGTTTTGTCACGAATGTGAGCTCAATCGGATTAACAAGCCACAAGTTCTGGCCTCTAGAAGATAGATCTCCACATCAAATGTCTAGGGAGGGGTGTACCAAATTTGGAGCAAAACATCTAAACGCCAAGAATTTAATGGTAGAGTTTTACACCATTTTATACGAACTCATCAACCATGAGGTTGTTTGATACCAATAGTTGAATTGTGTTAAGGTCAGGTGTTAGATGCAGAAGATATCGTCATTGCTCAACTTGTCAACAAAATGACAAAAGACCCAAGAACCACATATGGAAGAAGCAATGCATATGATGTTGTGCATGATATGTCTTCCACTACAATAATAGCTATAGCTCAAACATCTTACCGGTACAACAGGGATGTGACCATTGTTGATGCCAATAGTAAAATATAGCATGGGAGAACCAAATATAGGGTCAAAGAAAATAGGAGGATGGATTATCTACAAGCTTGCATGGATAAGGTTGTTGAAATTCACAATGGAAGCATGCCCAGTGGACGTAATAATCCTAAAATAATTGGTAATATAAGATATATCATGGGAGAACCAGGTATAGGGTAAAAGAGTATACAAGGAGGCAGATTATCTACAAGCCTGCATGGATTAGATAGTTGAAACACTCTCTATGACCTTACCCCCATGCACAATATGATGTTTCATGAGAAGAGATGGAAACCTGACCAATGTACGCAATAATCCTTAAGAGTAATTGGTAATATAAAAAGAAATTAGCATATGCGTTGAACTTCCACTTGAGGTGGCAGCGTTTTTTAGTTATGTTTAAAACCCAAACTGTTTTATTATAATATTATACCAGAAGACATTACTCCTATGATAAGACTGACATTTAGACGTTAAAGACATGTTAATATGGAGAAAATAATAAACTCGTATGGCTTTCTATATTGAAATTTTTGAAATGCTCTATGCATCTGGATTCGCAGTTCGAGTAGAATTATGCATCCATTTGTTCTTAAAGGTGGGCCATCAATCAGTTAGGATGACAATGCACTATGAATTTTGAAGCCAGATGGAGAAAAATGGATTAGCTAGATCTTTCAGTGGAAGCAAAATCGTGTAAGCAATTGACATGTCTTTTTGGCAAAATTAAGTTTTTTGCTTCTATGGGTAAATAGAAAGAGGACAGTAGAAAGTGAGATAAATGGGATAAGTAGACTGAAATTTGAATTTTAAATAATTTTGTGCATCTAGAATCACTGCTTTTGCAAAAAATCAGTCGCAAAATAGTATAGTATTCATCAGTCTGCATTTTGAATTTTGAGATAACCGCATGCTACTTGAAATTCACTGCCTCAAATGGGCACCAATCTCTCCCTTTTAATGTGTAAGAAAGTGAAGTATGCATGTAACCAATGGTATGAAAGTAGACTAAAGTCTATGATGGCCTTGTTTTCAAGTTAAAAAATATGGCTGTGTGCTTCAAACAGAGTGGTCCTACTCCAATTAATTGGGAATTTATTTGAAAAAGAATATCGTGAAAATGATTTTCTGGCCTGACTGTATGTTAGTTCATTCAATTCTTACATGATGCATGCCTTTTATATGAACAAGATTCAGCAATATAGTCGACATCACTGGTATTTGCTTGTTGGGTTCGAAAATGTTATAAGTAATGATATTTTGTTCCTCAGAAGAAAGGAATTTTGCTGTTTCTTTAAGCCCCTACATTTTGTCTTGACCTCCTTGAAAGACCCTGGACAGCCTTTCTCCCCTGAAATTTTGAAGCATCTATGGTAGATGGATAAAGAGGGTTGGGTGGATGAAGTTTAAGAGTCACTACCAAGAGGAATGGATGGGTGAAGTTGAAGAGTCACTACCAAGAACACAAGATACAGTGAGTGGATAAGAAGAAAGCAGTGATTCAGTTGCCCTGATGAGGTAGATCAAAATGAGGAAGATAATTCAAGGCTCCAAAATACAAAGGAAACTCTATCTGAGGCTGCAAAGAAGAAATTTTCTGTTTTCAGCAGAGAATTTGGCCAATGAAATGTGTACCTGAGACGGTTGTGTCTTACATTCAGTCCTTGATGAGCTTTTCTTATCAGTGACTGTTTTTCACTCTTTTTATCTAGGCTAGAGCACTCTCCCTGGGTGTCTTGAGCCAAAAAAAAAATGTATATTATGAAAGCTACCACGAGCACACCATAATTGGCTAGATGAGTTGGTGATACTCCAGGCAGAACACTTGCGCATTGATCACAGATGACCTCCCCAATGTGCACTACCACATCGGTCGCACATGACCTGCATGTAATCCTGACAACTCAGAATTATCTAACCACAAACGAGAGCAGGGGGTACACCGCTAAAATAGCTGCCCATCTGTAAACAATAAAATCCAACCCCTGCGTACCTGTAAAGAGAGTTTGCCCTACCCGATTAGGAGTTTGCCCAAGACATGAATCATGGTAATGTCAAGGCAAAACAGGAGCAAAATTCCAACACAAGTTGGACAATCCTGAAAAAGATTCAAGGCTTTAGAAAGCCTTATAGGAAACTAAATATGGGAATGGCTCCGCTCAAAAAATGGTTGCCAAATGTAGGCTGCATTACAATTTAAGAAATAATCTAATTGAGATACATACGAAATCTATGCTGTACATGCCTAACAATATAAGCAAGCAAATGAGGAAAGGGAGATGGTGAAATAATATAGCAACCTTTGCCATCATTTATTCTACTTTCATCTTTCTTTTAAACATTTAAGTTAGACTTCAGTTCCTTCAAACCCCGACCGTTCTTTGACACGAAAGTTATGTTAATAAGGAACAAAATCATATCATAGGGATATGTAAATTACTGCTACTAAAATACAAGCATTCAATAAATAATCATAAGTTAGAGCGGGCCCATAAGAAATGACACCCAATTCACTGACAATGTTTAGTGCCATCGAGATGGAGGATGCTAAATATAAACTTGAGGAATTGCACCCAAGATTCAAGATTGGTAAAGCTTTTGGTGACATCTCATAAACCCCCATGTTTCTCCTAATTGTTATCCATGTAGGATTATTCACAACATGCACACCCAATTAGCAATATTAACCTGAAACAAAACCCCGTCATAAGGATACGCCGCACATCACAAAAATAACAACCATAAGCTAGAAAGGGCCCACAGGCATGGCACCAAAATAACTGGCAATGTTAGTACTGGAGAGATGGAGAATGAGGGAGGATACTGAATCATAGTTGTAGGGACTAACACTCCCAAACCCTGCTTCTGGAATCAAAAAGCTTTTGATGCCCCCACTTTCTCACAATTGTTGTCTATGTAAGAAAATTAATGCCACATACACCCAATTAGGAGAGTCCTACTTTGGAATAGATTCTCATCATAGCAATACGTCGCACATCACACAGATAACAACCATAAGATAGAGAGGACCCACAAGGCACAACACCAAAACCACTTGTGATGTTAATACTTTCCCAAATCTGAAAGACATTTGAAAAGATCGTATTTAGAGTGAAAAATAATGATAAAACATTCAGTCCAATGTCAAATATGTTTGCGAAATTTCAATTCTCTAAATTGCAAAATGTTTTTGCCTCACCGTCAAAAAAAAAAAATCCCTCTAAAAGACATACAAGAAGAAATACTGAACAAATTTTAATGAATGATCTTTCAACTACAAACTTCTATTGTGTTTTTGCTACCACAAAAAAATTGCATGCACAAATACTTTACAAGAAGAGTTACATTACTCAGAATACTATATATGTTTAAGGGATTCAAACGTACAAATGCAAGAATATTAAAATTGAATTGAAGAAGAAAGCTTAGCATTCTTTCATAAAAATCATAATTTAATGATACAAAACTTCAAGACAAAGGAAATTTGGTGAAATGGATGAATTCAATCTTGTTTTAAGGAACATAACACTTTATAGCTAATTAAGTAATCCTCGAAATATTTGCTTCATAAATTGTTAATTTCATAGTTTCAATGATAAAATAAATTTTACAATGTACTTGCATGGTCTGCTCCTAACAGTTACAGTAGCTTAGTCTTGAGCAATATGAGACAAATATCAAGCATGCATATTTAATGCATCTGCAATTCACTGCTGAATAAGTCCAACTATTGCTCCTGCGATAACAGAAAAATAAAAGAATTTCAAATCTGCCTCATTGGCAACCAAACCAAAAGAGTAGATAGCAGATTGCATGTGGAGGACAATATTGAGATATATAATAACTGATATCTGACTTATTAGAGAAATATTCCTTATCTCGAAACAGTAAGACCTATCACCCACTAAATGCACATAACACCATGTGAAATTTCCAACAGAGAAGAATTCTACCTCCTTTGCAGATCAATATTAACCAGTTTTCCTTATGCAAACACTGCAGAGAGGAAAATGAATGCTATATAGTAAATGGAACTATAAGGTTGTAATATTCTTTTCATTAATTTGTGGCCCTAAAAACACAAGGATCAAATGGAAGAAGCTCCATCGCAGCCATCTGCAATGGTAGCGGGGAAGGTTGCAATCCAGAGCCATGTTGATTAACCTCTTTGCTTTACACACAAAATAAATTAACATGTAACCATTGACCTGGTATTTTGTGTTTTAAATCAAAAGAATGGACTTTCCATAATACAGACATATACTTCAGGGATCAGCACTGCTAATACAAAATTTGGACTTTTTGCATCTATTCCAATTACAACCATCAGAACAACACGAGCCTTAAGCTTCATATATGCATAAAGTATCTGTTTGAGTGCACAGTAACAAGATGTTGATCTCTTTGTTGTAATTGAGAAACACGGATAGCTGAAGTTTGACCCCTGCTAATTAGTTAAAGGCCAAGTCACAGGATTCACCGAACTTTTTGGTATAAGTTCAGAGTTCACCGGATTTAATGCACATGACCCAAAATTCGGTCAAATTCGTCGTGTTTGACGAATTTAATACGCAGACTGACTCAGACAAATTTGTCATTTCAAGTCTGTGATTTCAATCCTGTCCGAACGGTTTTTCATCTACTTGTTTCCGCTGCGTGCCTGTGTCGTGGAGGAGCGTGCATTTGACTGCGTCACTGCTGCCATGGAGTTCCGTGACTGCTGCTGTGAGTGCTGAGTGGAGTGCTCAGCACTACATCGACTAGTTGAGTGTGCTGAGTGGCGGCGAACCTGCTGAGCAGTGGCGACCTGCTGAGCGGGAGAGGGAGAGAGGTAGGTTTCTTTTTCTTTCCTTTTTTTTGTTTGATTTTGTTTCTAATAATCATAAAGTTAAGTAAATGAAATTTTAGCCTTTACGGTTTTTTTTTTCAAATTGTTTTTTTTGTTTTATATGATTTTTTTATTTATTTCATTTTTTGTTATTTTATTGTTTTGTTTTTATTTTACTTTGTTTTCATTTTTTAAACTCGTTAATTATTTTACTTATATTTTGTTTTTGTTTTTTAAGTTTATTTACACTTATTTTTATTTTTATTTTTTTTCATTTATTTTAATTATATATACTCTATTTAAATATATATATATATATATATATATATATATTTATTTATTTATTTATTTTTGTATAGTTCAAATTGAAGAATTTAGTTTTTCAAGAAGTATTTTTAATACTCTAATTTGAGTTATTTTTATATATTTCTTATGTTTTTCTATAATTTGAATTTAGTGGCGAATTGTTTTTCAAACTTTATCCATTGGCGAACTTGAACCGAATTTTATACTCGTCGAACTCGAACCTTGTGGCTTAGGTTAAAGGTATAAAAAGGCCATCATGAGAACATGACAGGAAGCATAACAAGCATACAAATTACTTCTCCAGTGGCATGATCCTATAGGATACAAGTCACGTGAAAGTAACCATTTTATGTTTCCAAACACAGAACAGACGTTTAAGAATACAGAAATACTTCAGCAAATGGCACTGCTAACTCAAAATTTCAATATTGGAAGATAAACCAGGTGGTATTACAACCTGCTAAAATAGAACATGAGGCTTAATCTTGATATGCACATAATGGCATTGCTAACTGAAAATTTCAATATTGGAAGATAAACCAGGTATTACAACCTGCTAAAACAGAACATGAGGCTTAATCTTGATATGCACATTAAGTATCTATTGGAGTGAACCATGACAAGATTATGATGTACTTCTTGCAATTAAGGAACACAGATGGCTGAAATTGAACACCTGTTAAATACTAAAATTTCAACAAAGAGGCCATTGTGAAATTATTACAGGATGTCAGGAACCATAGCAAGCATCCAGATTACTTCTCCAGCAGCATAACCCTATAGGATACAAGTTTAGTACAAGAGTTTTACTAGAGTTTACAATGATATAATGCTTACAGCCAAATATCTTTCCTTGCCCTAACTTTACACAATAAGGCAAAAAATAAACTTTCTATCAATCTTCAATTTTGACATTAGGATATCCATCTGCACTGGGATGCAAATATAAGATTCTAGATCAACTTCAAAAAAATAACCAAACTGATTCACCTCATGTATTCTCTCTAGAAGACAAATCTATTGACCATCAAAATGCAGCATACAAATGATCAAAGAAGACCTACGATTCCAGGCTCTGCAGGTACCCTGGACCAGTCCTCATATGGTACGACACAGTTCCCGGTCCAGTTCAGTCCAGGGTTTGACTTCAGTATGTCCCAGCCTGTCCAAGTACACCAAGGACGAACTTAGGCATACCTAGGCATACCTGGGCCGAACCCAGGGTGTGCCCATAGCATAAAACATCTTTTTAGAAGTTTTTGACTGATTTTTCAGGGAACATTCTTCTTTGACTTCACTTAAAAAATAAAAAATAAAAAAGTCTAAAAAAACTAAAATAAAACACAGAAAGTTACTTGCCTCTCATTAAAACAACACACTTACCTCTTATTGCACACTTACCTGTTATGAATGCTTAGGGCTGAAAGCCTGCAACTATTGGTCACTTTGATTAATCATAACATTTGGCATTGAATTATCAATTATCAATTCATCAGTAGTGTTTTGTGGTTGTTTTGTTTATTATATGCATATTATGTACCATGTAGTTGATTTTGTTTATTTGGATAGAATTTTTTTTTTTTTTAATATTTCTGGTATGGCTGGGGGACAAAAATTATTTGCATGCCGCCATACCCAATCCCCATACTGGAACGGAAAACTTAGAAGAAAATATAAATTATTATTTTGTTTGCACTAGATCTGCTTAACATGCAGAACAACCTAGTTCGGTTTGGTTGAAACAAGCATTTTGTTCTGTAAAAACTTACCACAGTATATTTAATGAAAACCAAGAATATACTTCTTTACAATATGCAACTTTACAGAGCCCTGATTTAAGACAGCTTGGAGCTTTGGGTCAGGTTAAGGAATATTTGGGGACCATTCTCAGGTGCTCCACCGTATAGCATCATCTTCAGTAACCCTTTGCATTTCACCAGAGTCTACAGATATGTTATCATAAAATTTTATGTTCAAGAATCGAGGCAAGTGAGAATTTTGGGCATGGCAACCACTTATCCTTTCCCTCCAAAGAAGGCATTATTTTTTTTGCCAGAACAATACTACTATAATTTCAGGGAAATTACACTAGGAACTACCTTGTCTGTCCAATTTCCAAATTACCATAGCTTCCAATTTGGGGACAACACCATACCACCAAATGGCATACTTATCAATAAATTATCACACACTATTATCAAAATGGTGCTTTATAGAAATACCCACAATCTGTGGATTACAGAAACAATTTCATAGCAAGCTACCGAGAATAGCTATATAACGCTAAGTCCCCTTTTGTGGGGGACCAATAAAATGAGATGACGCAGTTTTAGAATAAATGGAAAAACCTCCCAAATCATATAAAAAGAGGGACAACTGTTTGAAAATAAAAATAAAAATACAAAAATAATTAAAAAATAAAAATTGCAAATTTAAGTTCTTTTAACAGGATAAAATTTTGAAGCAATCGAAGATTTTCATTACCAGTGGGAGACAAAATACCAAAAAAACAGAACACAAACAACAACACACAAACACCAAATAGAGTCAAAATGTAATCACGTTTGCTTCATATGCACACTTCAGGGTTAGGTTTATTGTTTTTTTTTCTTCGGTGTTTTTTCATTATTTGAGCCCCAAGATAGGAAACTATGGGGTGACCTTAGACAATTCTAGACCGATGCCTAGGAGACTCCTACACATTGGATTTACAGATTTTTAAGGGTTTTTAAAAAAATTCTGAGCCAAGTGGGCCCCTTGCAGGATGACCGTAGACATCCTTCAAGAAGCACCTGGGTATCTCTAACACAATATGAGAATTGGGCACATCCCCATGGTGCCCCCTTTCCCCATGGACACAATATGAGACAGAGCATTTAGTGTGCTCTGTCTCAGACATGATTGGGAACATTAGCAAAACCTGAGAAAAACATGGCAGTTGTCTCCATTACGTATTCTGGTTTACATTTGCCCCAGCATCTCCTACAGAGTCGGTGCATGAGCATTGCTCAAGCAAATCCTATGTTTGGCAGCATTTGTCCACTGCTATGGGCGTAAAACAAGCCCAACTGTAATTTTCTAAAAGGCTGTTATCTCTATGGTAGCCACCCTCAGACTGAAAAAGTAAAATGAAAGTATGAACTGTAGATACTATAATCTGGTATTCTGACTGTTCAAACAAATCTGAAAGCTTTGAAATAAGTATTGTGAACCTTATATTTGAAACCAAAAATCTGAAATTCTGAATGTGCTTGTAAGTCTGAAATTGTAACGTCCTCAACTTGGGACAAATCTGAAAATAAGGGTTTGCCAACAAAACCCTATCGAATCCAAAACCCCTTCCTATGAAGAATCTGAAAATGCAAATTCAGCTAACACCACAATTCTGAAAATAAAAGCAATATTCAGAAATTCCTCTATCAAACCCTAGGTGACTAAGGCAAAAATCAGATTTGATACTTCTAACCTCCAAA
Source organism: Torreya grandis (assembly GCA_037957365.1). Classification (NCBI taxonomy): domain Eukaryota; kingdom Viridiplantae; phylum Streptophyta; class Pinopsida; order Cupressales; family Taxaceae; genus Torreya; species Torreya grandis. Next base: position 5,880,440 of record JARHVA010000104.1, read on the forward strand.
AATTAGAGAATGAGTTTTATATTGCAGCCACTAATTTTAGAAATCAAAATAGTCACTCAAAAAGCTGAAACTCAGAATTCTGGAATTTATTATTGCAAAATAGCGTTGAAACTTCATAAATTCATATCTCTCGAAATACTGAGAGTTACAATGCCCATGATAGCTCAAAATGACCACAAAAATGGCAGCTATCAAACAAAACATGTAACAGAATTTTTCCACCACGAGAAGTCCACCAAAACTGTCCCGAAATTCTCAAAACCCTAGTTCACTGCAATTTTTCTTCCAAAATTCTAGGCGCTGCCCTAGGAATAATTATTACCTTGAACTTTGAAGATGATACTCAATTACTCCACAAACCAATGAAGAACAATGCAAACCCCTGAATGGAGGATGTCCTAGTTAGTCCAAGGGATTTCGTTCTTGTTCCAACATCTATTGAAGGGTTTCCGTCCTTACAAGAGATCAATCAAGCATTACGTGCTCAAGTTCCAAATCAATTATCTAAATATAACATGCCCTCTTCAAATGAATCATCTTCCCCTTAAATACTCACTCCCCAAGTGGAGTATCCAAATTGGAGGGAAAGGACCATGAAACATAAAGTCAAATTATTTTTTAAAATCACTTGAGGGCTAAATAAGCCCATGACCCTTAAAAAGCCCCAACTCAAGTGAAAAGCAAATTAGACTATTATTACTTTATTTAAGTATTTAAAAATACTTTTTATTTTAGTAATAATACTATTCTCATTTCGAAAAAGGGGACATTACAGTCCTCCCTTCCCAAATTTGTTTGTCCTCAAGCAAATGTAAACTTTCATGCCCAAGTGCCCTCATGCCAAGGTGAAAGAACATGCTGAAATGCTTCCATAATCTAGCTCCCGTGCTCATCAAATGAAAGAGTTTTTGCAAAGACAAATTCGTACACCTATTGTTCTTGATGACTTTTGGCTGTTTGTGCAATCTGAAAACGGTACAACAACAGCTCCAACGCTTCCTTACATGTCCCATTGAGGCCCTATACCTCGGATGTGGAAAAAAATGAGGGAAAGAAAAATTCTCATAAATGTCAGCATCATAGTGGCTGGAAAAGTCTGTTCCAGCAAGGTGATCTTCAAAATTTTGGGCATTGGTTGCCCCTAAATCAACACCTGCACAAGACACAAACATATTAGACAAAACAAGAGTTCTCCACTTCATGTTTGCATCCTTGACCATGCCTTCTCTATGTGGAGTGGCTGGAAATCTTCCTTTGCTAGAAAAGCTCCTAGCATTCTCGCAGATAATTGCTAGCTTCAATCCCTTATCAGACAAATGGTTGCCCCGGCTATATTTCCCATTACTGAACATGGAACAGCTGTTAGTAACATCCAATTTGATCTTAAAGCTCACAATTTCTTATTTCCCAAGGGCTGCAAGCTTCCATATTACAGATATGTCCCCATCCTTGGGTCTCGTGATCAATTGTTCCCTCTCCTTGAAGTTAATCATCTCAGAAGGAGAACCGTACCTGCTGTTATGAGGGCTGTTATTGTCATTTACATCCTTGCAAAAACTCAACGAAGTCAAACCATTCAATACCAATTTGACCTTGGACGAACCCTTCATGTCTTCACCCTCAAGGAAAGCCTTTATGATGAGCTGGGTTTGTCTATTTGCCCCTTCATCATTTCCAGCATTCATGTTCCCATCATTTTCGGAACTTTTGGTGTGTTTGTCCCACTGTATTGGCTCACCTTTTGCCAAATTTCCTGAGTATGTAACCAGCTGAGTGGGTATGAAAATCTCAGAATTTTCTGAGTGTATCTTAGGCATCTTTTCTATGCACATTTCAAAACTTTTTCTTTCTTTTACATACTGAGATTCAGTCCTTGCAAGTACTTGTTTTGAGTCTACCTTTCCAGAATTAGCAAAGCTTAGGGAACAAGAAAGAAAAATGATTTTTTTCATACCTTAGTAGCTGCCTATATGTGCTGGAAACAGTCCTACAGCTTAAGGTAGTCCTTCCTTCAACCCAAAGGCGGTCATAACTGTACTTATTGTTGTTTGATAGGCACCAGCCCTTAGAACTTTCCCAATTAGCCACTAAACTCAGAAATTTTCCAACAAGAAGAGGTGGAAACTCCACCACAATGCTGAAACTCCATCCTTTGTCTTCTGTCACCCAACAAATGTCCACATAACCCCAAAGGATGGTGAAATCATTCACTTCCCTCGTGATTGGTGGGCTATGCATGCATAAATCAGACTTCTCATTACTCCAAAATGAGAAATCATTCAACCATAACTCACCCTTTTTACATGTCCTCTTGCAATGAACCTTCCCCATGCATGCGGGAACCCTCAAACTCACCACAAGTGAGCTGGAACTGTCATGAACAGCATGGTGGAAGAGTGGACCATGGCTGCCCCTAATGCCCCCTCTCCTCCACGGGTGCACCTTAGAGGGGGTGCTCTTTTGTAGGGTCTCCACATACCCCTTATGACCTTCAAAGGGCCTCAAAGTCCTCACAACGAACAAAGGATATGGCTCACCTCTTTCCATGCAACAACCAACTTTAAACAAAAGGAGAATCATACCTTCCAAGTGGACATCTTCATGGGGTGGCCAGCCTTGCCATGATGTTTCAACAATTGTATCTTGCTCCCCTTTACGCTGCCCTTACCAAGCATGCTTCCCAAGAGTCTCATCATAGTTATCCTTGTACCGTTGCCTCAATACAAAATTTGAAAAATCAAGGGTACTTACCATGCCTAACAAGAGCTGAATCTCCATCCTTGGAAGAGGCTGCCCCACCATGAAATTTCTCGAATTCCTTGTCTTTGAAATGGTTTAAGTGCTCACCAATAAATCAAAAAATTTAACACATGGAGTGAGTTGGGTGTTCACTAAAAATTCAGAATTTTCTCCTCGAAACATGGGATGAGTTTTTACCAAGAACTCGAAATTTTCTGAGTCAACAAATTCAGAATTTTCTATACAAGCAAAGGGCTGAGTTTCACCACAATGAAAGGGCTGTCCTGAAAATGAGAATGAGGGATTTATTTTGATCTTTACCGAGCCTTCTGGATCCCATATGCACCAACAAACTTGGACTTGAATTGGAAAATCCACATGCTTACAGCTACAACTTGTGTTTTTGGCTTCAATACACATCTTCACATACCTCCGAGGAACATGCTTATCAGCTGGATTAACAACAATATGAGGGAAGAACATTTTTGTTCTACCAAGCATACCATCGATTTTGACTAGAGGGTAGTCATCTTTAATCTCCAACACATAAGAAATCTGACCTTAGACCTCAAATTTGAAATCAGCAACCTTATTCTAAATCAACTCTGATTTTTCCCTTACTTTAATGAAAGGGACAGATGCAAATATATGGAAATCAGACTTGTTACCCTTTGTAGATCTCAAAATATTCCCAAGATCCCACACTCTTTGGCCACGACAATTATCAACTTAAACCAAAAGGTCCCTATGCCCCATGTTGTAAATTGTATGTCTTATTTTGACCCCCCTTTTAGCATGCTTCTTATGAGGACAACAAATCTGAAACGGCAAAGTGTGAAATAATGAATTTGATATGTTACCAAACCTTTCATACCATGGGTATGGTAGCATGGTCTCATTCCCTGGTGGAATGATGAGCGTGACCTAAATAGGGACAGCTTCCTCACTTGCGGATTCAACAAGTGATGTGTTTTCATCCTTGACTTCCTCTTTATTCTATTTGTGCATGCAATCATTAGTAGTTAGTAAAATATCATTGTCATACCTTGGTCTACCAACAACAAACTTGTCCTCCTTTGGCGAGGTGGGAGTGGTGGAAACCTTTCCATCCTTGTGACTCCCCCTTTCTTTTTTACACACAGGTCTCTCTCCACCGTTCTGAAAATCAGCAAGTGGTTTGTCAATATTATCCTTCAACAAATGAGCTTTAATCACAACATTCCTTCCCCAATCTCGCAAATCTGATTTCCCTTCTTCCTTGGGCTTGTGCCCCACGATTTCTCTTTCTTCCCTTATAGTCAAGTGTGAATTCATTTGAGGTGATGAAGCCTTCATCACTTTTGTTGTTATTTTTTATTTTTCTAAGGGAGACCCTTGACGTCTAGGGCTGAACCCTATAGTTTTCATCAAATCCTTGGGACTTATTGCCCCCAGTTCCCTCTGGTATTCCTCCATAGCTTGCAACAAATCATTCATGGCTTCATCCATTGTCCTCTTCTTCATTCCTATTTTTTTAATGGGATCTTTGTATTCCTCTTTTGGCAAGAACCTAGGTTTCCAATCCATTGTAGATTCTCACCCTCCACAGTTGGCCAAAATTTTGGCTTTGATACCACTGTAATGTCCCCAACTTGGGACAAAACTGGAAATAAGGGTTTGCCAACAAAACTCTATCAAATCCAAAACCCCTTCCTATAAAGAATCTGAAAATGCAAATTCAGCTAACACAATTCTCAAAATAAAGGCGATATTCAAAAATTCCTCTACCAAATCCTAGACGACTAAGGCAAAAATCAGATTTGATACTTCTAACTCTCCAAAAATTATGAAATGAGTTTTATATTGCAGCCACTAATTTTAGAAGTCAAAATAGTCACTCAAAAGGCGAAAACTCGTAATTCTAGAATTTATTATTGCAACTATATAGTTGAAACTTCATAAATTCATCTCTCAAAATACTGGGAATTACAATGCCCATGATAGCTCAAAATTATCATAAAAATGGCAGCTATCAAACAAAACAAAAAATAGAATTTTTTCACCATAGAAAGTCCACCAAAAGTTGTCCCGAAATTCTCAAAACCCTAAGTCACTGCAAATTCTCTTCCAAAATTCTAGGCACTGCCCTAGGAAAAATTATTACCTTGAAGATTATGCTCAATTACTCCACAAACCAATGAAAAACAATGCAAACCCCTGAATGGAGGATGCCCTATTTAGTCCAAGGGTTTTCATCCTTGTTCTAACCTCTATTGAAGGTTTTTCGTCCTTACAATAGATTAGTCAAACATTACATGCTCAAGCTTCAAATCAATTATCCAAATATAGCATGCCCTCCTCAAATGAATCCTCTTCCCCTTAAATATTCACTCCCCAAGTAGCGCACATAAATTGGAGGGAAAGGACCATGAAATATAAAGTCAATTTACTTTTTAAAATCACTTAAGGGTTGAATAAGCCCATGACCCTTAAAAAGTCCCAACTTAAGTGAAAAGCAAATTAGACTATTATTACTTTATTTAAGTATTTAAAAATACTTTTTATTTTAGTAATAATACCATTCTCATTTAGAAAAAGGGCACATTACAGAAATCCATAAAATTGTCATAAACTAGAAGGAAATCCGACCACTAATTGAAACATGCGGTTCCAAACATGCAAAAAACCTTTGATGAGCTAGCGGATTGGCAATATAGACAAGAATGCTTACATGTGTAGGGTCTGCTTGTTAATGTATCAAAATACACTTATAATATTTACATAGGATAGTTTCTGTTTCCTAAGTTTATACATTAATTTATTATTGCTGCATTAAATGAGTACTGTAAATCATGATAGTCATTCAAGATATCTTGATCTTTCAGTCAGGTGTCAGCCTCCTAGTGAGGTGTCTTGTACACTCCTTGTCAGTTAGGTGTCATACCATCTCTAGTTAGACTCAGTTAACTCGAGAATTTTTTCTATTTTTAGCTTGATTGGTTTATTAGTCTTCAATTACAAACCAATCTCTTTTGCCATTTATAAGGCTTTGTATATTCAAATCTGAATAAGGATAATTGAAGTAATATTCTGTCCGCATAATCCAATTGTATGATTGTATTGTTGCATGTGATTATGCTGCCTAAATTCTTCTGGTATGCTTTGATTTTTTCATGTTTGATCCTTGCATGCATATATTGTGATATCATTTCATGGTATCAGAACAAGGAGTGCAAGCATACCCCTAGACAGTTGAAGAGAGCACTAGACAATCTTCATGGTCATTGGTTCGTCTTCATAGTTTTAGTGGTAATTTAACTTTGTTTTTTTGGTTTTTTTTGTTAAAAACATATACCTTTAGTTCTTGTAAAGAGAATTTTTTTTGTTAGAACACCAAAAATAATATTATTCTTGGCATTTCCATACAAATTTGGAGTGAGAGTTTTTTATGGGTTCAATGCTTTTTGGCGTTTGGGGCATTTGGTGGGCTTAGAGGCCCCAAAAGAATTTGTTCAGGCCCTGGTGTTCCTTTTTTTTTTTTTTGGTAGATCTCACAAGCTCTAGAAATTTGTCCCAAGTCCCAACTCGTACTTGGAACTATTTTTTTGGCCCCACGGCCGTGCTCAGGACCTTCTAGGCCACGTAACTGTGTTCAATCCTTTCCAGACCCCAAGGCAATGCTCAAACCTCAGCTCTGCATTGTCAGCCCTGCTCAGGCTCTGCTCAATCTCTAGTTTGAGAGTATCATTCTTCAGCATCTGCTCTAGAAAATCAGTTTTTTATGCAAATCCCAACATCCCAGAAGTTCTTAATACACATTTCCCCCTTGACCCAGCAATGTGCGGCCATGGCATGTCCTTTGGATCTCAAGGATGCCAAGACCCCTACCTGGGATTTTCAACTCCTGACAATCCATTGTGAGGTGCATTTCTTATGTAGTTTTTCAGAAGTTGTATCTTGTGTCGTGCACTTGTGATTAATTTATTATTTTGATTTTAGCAATCACCCATTTCTTTCAATTGTTAAAAAGTGCTCTAAATTATATAGCACTTGTTTTTATTGGTTGATTGATGTAAACCAAATTTGTAAAACCACGTTTGTACTTAAACTGCACACTTATAAGTAGTTGGGAGGGGTGATTTTTGGCTCTTTTTTGGCAATACATGTTAACAGGGGGCATCTAGCACTATTTGAGAGTGCTCTTTTTTCTTTGTGCAATACCAAACACACTGCAGATTGAGTTGAGTGCCTTTAGTTTCCTTTAGTAGTTGTTTTTTAATTGCAAGCCTGTAATTTTTTGCAAAACAAATATCTAATTCAGCACTGTATTTTCATTACACTCTCTCTGGTTGCACATTGTATTGCGTTGTTTTGTGGACTTTAGCTAAAAGCAATGTGACACTTCTCACCAGTCACAATTGTCATTCTGGAGGTCAGCCATGAGAGAATTTCTTCACAGTAAAGGGCTTTATAGGGTGACAATAGGTGAAGAAACATATCAAAGAGAGATCATTTGCAAGTAAAATGGCTCAACATGTTATGAAGCACAAAGGCTAATCTGCATGTCCATTTCTAAAGAGTTGAAGTTCCATGAGAGGGAACTAACTATACAAGTATTATGGAAAAAGTTGAAAGAATTGTTTGTGAAGAACAATGTCATTTTGTGGGAGTGTGATTAGGGAACAAGACAAACTCATTCACATGGGTCTCCTGAACTCTAAAGTCTCAATGAATCAGGCACTTGTTGCCCATCAACCAAAGGCGTAAGGATCACAAAGGAATCCAAGGGCCCCCATAATGGTTCTTCAAAACAATCAAACTCCTCTTCTTCCACACCCAAATCATTAGAACAAAGAGAAGAAAGCTAAGTGTTGTTGCTTTTGTGGGAAAGAAGGCCACACATAAGGAAAATGTTTTAGAAATTTAGAACTATTGTCTCAGGCAATGAAGCAACACAACGTTCATGTTGTACTTTCTCAGCTTCCTAAAATTCCTCTAAGGGAAAAGATCAAGTTTTGGCAGCAACTTCACAAGCACTCATTGCACATAAGGCGAAGGATGTGATTATATTTGATTCTCTTAAGGATTGCCATCCCAAGAAGATTTTTGTGGGAGATGCTTCACCTCTAAATGTGCAGGGTTCAGGTGCAGTTTCTCTTGATGGTGGTCAGATACATGATGTACTTTGTGTCCCAAACTTGTCTACAAACCTCATGTCCATTAATCATATTATTCACTCAGGAGGAAGACACGATGCAGAGTTCCTACCAGATTCAGTTGTTATTAGGGAATTAAGTGACCAATCTCACATTGTGGCAACAGGTAGAGCTGACCATAGTGCTAGGCTTTGCATGTTTAAAACCTTTGCACCTTTGCAAAATTACCACATTTGTCTTGCTCGTTCTGATGACTTGAGTAAGTTATGGCATGTGCAGTTTGACCATCTGACCTACCATTGCTTGAGACACTTGTGTACACAGCATATGGTTACAGGACTTCCACTTCTCAGTTTTGGGGATAGTGTTTACCAGGGTTGTGTCTTGGGGAAGCACTCTGCTGATAAGTTTGAGAAGGACAAGGCTTGGTAAGCAACAAAGCAGCTTCAGCGTGTACATAGTGACCTTTCAAGGCCCTTTCCCCTCCCCTCCTACATTGGAGCTAAGTATGTTCTCACCTTCATGGATGACTACTCCAGATATGGTTCAGTATATTTTCTCAAGAAGAAGAGGGAAGTCTCTAGTCATTTTGTGGACTTCAAAGCCTTTGTTGAGAAACAGTTTGGGAAGCAACTTCAGCGCATCAAGACAGATAATGGTGACGAATATGTCAATCACTTGTTTGACCACAATGCCCCTCACATAGCTCAGCCTAATGGTGTTATAGAAAGAAAAAATCATACTCTTAAAGAAATGGATAATACACCTTTAACCTATAGTGTATATTGGGATGTGGCCAACTTGTGGCTAGCATAACCTTTAATTGAGTCATATGATCACTTTTATAGCTCCATATTGGTATTAGGGTCAGCCTGGGAAGCCTCCATAGCATAATTATAGTGTATATAGGAGGTAATGGAGTTTGAAAGGTTGTGGAGGTTTCCCCCTTGAAGTGGCTCATCATATATTCAAATTTTATACTCTTATTTCGATGTGATTCTACTCTATTGGTATAGCAACTTCATTACACAGTCTAGGAGCCTAGCTCTTCTGCCTTGGGCATAAACCATCAATTGTGCCAACTACATCCAAAACAAGACCCCCCATAATTCAGTTATGGGAAAAACTCCTGAAGAGGCTTGGAGCAACATAAAGCTTAAGGTTGGCCACATAAGAGTGTTTGGGTGCCATGCTTGAGCACACATCCCTACAGACCAACACAAGGCTATGCATCCTTATAGTGATGCCTTGTATTTTTTTTGGATATCCACATTATAATAAGGGCCATCACCTCCTTCAGCCTAAGACTCCTAAATTGATTATTACGCAGAATGCTAGATTTGAGGAATGTTCCTTGGCTAGCCCAACATCTTCCATACCCATTTATTCATTGACAGAAGATCCTGACTCAGAGTTCTCAATGGATGAGGATTTATGGGGGTCACAAATATAGAGGATACAATTCTAAATCCACCTCCCACACCTGCTCATGTTGCTCACACTTTTCCTAAATGGGTTCAAATGACCCTCAAAGCTACAGAAGATTCAGAAGGTGATCCCAATGACACTCGCAAGACTTAATCAGATTATCGAGAGGAGGTTGCCATTGCTTTTTTAGCAACAAATGATGATCCAGAAACTTACAAGAAGGCAAAGGGCAAGCTAGATTTAGATGAAGCAATGAAGTGTTTCGTTCTTTGGAAAAGAACAACACTTAGGACTTGGTCCCACTTCCAAAAGAATGAAAATTTGTTCGGATTAAGTGGGTGTATAGAACTAAGTCTGCAGCTTATGGGAGTATTGATAAGTATGCAGTTGATGGGAGCATTGCTAAGTACAAGGCCCAATTGGTGGCTAAGAGATTCTCACAAATTGAAGGAATTGACTATTTTGATACCCTTCCTCCAACAGCAAAGATGAACTCCATAAGCCTTGTACTATCACATGCACCTCAATTATGCAAAGCCACCAAATGGATGTGAAGAGTGCTTTCTTGCACGATGATCTGCAAGAAGAAATCTACATGGAGCAGCCCCCAAGGTTGATAATAAGACAACTCTTCACTTTTTTCTCACCTTCGAAAGTCCCTCTATGGACTCAAACAGACTACTCTAGCTTGGTATGAGAAGATGGATCAGTTTCTAATAGATTCAGGGTTTTTTAGGTGCCACTAAGATCCCATGGTATACACCAAGAAGACAAGAGTTGAGCTTTTGATACTTGTTCTTTATGTTGATGATTTGATCATCACAAGTAGCTTTTCTTCTATGCTTAGGATTGTGAAGTCAAGTTTGATGCAACAATTTGAGATGACTGACTTGAGCGTATTACACTACTTCCTTGGTCTTTAGTCAAGGATTAGCGTTTCTCAGCCTAAATATGCCTTCGACATACTTCAGAGGTTCCATGCTTGACTGCAAGCCTTGCGCAACTCCTTTTCAGTCTGGACTTAAGTTGACGGCAAACTGTACCACACCAATTGTTAATGCAACTTTGCACATGCAATTGGTTGGTATCCTTTTGTACTTGACTCATAGCAGACCACACTTAGCCTTTTTTGTTGGCCTTGTGTCTCAATTCATGCAGGGACCACATGAAAGTCATGGGCAAGCAGCAAAGCACATACTTTGGTATCTTTGAGATACACATCAATTTCGATTGGAGTATGCTTCATTAGGCATTGAAACACTTGTAGGCTACACGGACTCAAATTGTGTCAAGAACATGGATGATCGCAGGTCAACCTCACGATATGTATACCATCTTGGGCCAAGACCGGTGACTTAGAACAGCAAGAAGCAAACTGCTATACCTCTTTCTTCAATAGAGGTAGAGTATCAGGGTGTTGCTAATGCTAGCCATGAGGCTCTTTGTATTCACCATAACTTGACCAAGTTTGGTGTCCAACAAGAGAAGCCTTCTCAACTTTGGTGCGACAACCAGAGTGCCATCCACATAAGCACATAACCCAGTAGAGCACCAATGTACTAAGAACATTGAGCTCCACATACATTATATTAGACAGCTTATTCATGATCGGGGCATTGACCTCCAATACTGTTGATCAGAAGATCAAGTTGCTGACATCTTCACCAATCCTATCCCAAAGCCGAAGTTTGTTCATCTACCTGATGCTTGGAGCGAAGAAAGTCCTCTCTAAGGAGGGTCAACCCAGTTTGTTCACTTGCTCTTACTTCTCTCTTTCCCAAATAAATCTTAAAGGGGGGATGTTAGTGTTTCAAAATACACTTTATAATATTTACTTAGTTTCCATTTCCTAAGTTTGCACATTAATTTAGTATTGTTGCATTAAATAAATATTGTAAATCAAGACATGCATCCAATATCTTTATCTTTCACTTACGTGTCAACCTCCTAGTGAGGTGTCTTGTACACTCAGTGATTATCGGTTAGGTGTCATATTCTCTCTGGTTAGACTCAATTAACCATAGGAATCTTTCTATTTTTAGCTTGACTGGTTTGTTAGTCTTCAATTACAAACCAATCTCTTTTGCCTTTTATAAGGCTTTGTGTGTTTAAATCTGAATAATAAGAATTGAAGTAATATTGTGTAAGCATAATCCATTTGTGCAATCATATTGTTGCTTGTGATTATGCTGCCAAAATTATTCTGGTGAGCTTTGATCTTTTCACGTTTGATCCTTGCATGCATGTATTTTTATATCATTTCAGTGCTCGCAATGCTCTTGCACGGATGACTCTGCAAGGGGATGCTGGGGGCGAATGTAAACCAGCATGCTTGATGGAAATGATTGTGTTTTGTCTTGGGTTTTGTTTGGTATCTACCTTTATTTACTAACAGTTTGTTAATGTACACGTATAAGGTGTATAAGCTGTTATTGTTTGGTTGTATCTCTTCATTGGCCATAATCAATAAGGTAGACTAGAATCAGAGTTGTTTGTCTCCATAGCGTCCTATGAAATTGTTATCTCTAAGCCGGAGATTGTGGGCATTCCTTCACAGTCACAGTTTGATGATAGTAGCAGCATGTGATAATCAAATGAGAACAAAATGGTCTCACATATCCAGGCAATGGCTAGGAGAGGGAGTACTCTTCACTGACCTAGTCAGCATGACTCAGCTGTCTTAACGTAACATGACCTGTGTTACATTCAACCACACGTTGACAGCCACTCCTTAACCACAACTAAACAATACTCAAAATAACTACAATTTGGCATTCACAGGTTGATCCAAATTAATTTGGTGCTTCTAGAATGATTATTGGCATCATTATTGCATAGTGACGAGCTGAGTGAAGGATGTATGACCATCCTGTGACATTTGCTAGTAAAAAAATGTTAAATAAATATTTAAACTATTAATTGCACAACCAAATTAAGGGGATCCCGATCATTCTATAGCTTTCGGTACAAGAAATTTACCAAAGGTGATTGTTTATGCTACTCAAAGGTATAGATAATATCTTCTCGCCTCTCCATTCAATGTCTTCACAAATCATGAAGCTTCCAAAAAATTGGTGAATAGACCTATTTTACATTGATGAATTTGTCTCTAGTTATAGTTATTTTAAGACTTTGGTTTTAAGGTTATTCTCGTATCGGGGAAGAGGAATGTTGCATCAGATCACCTACTGCTGATTAAAATAGGGGAAAATGGAGGAGACCTCAATGATGAAATACTTGATGCTCTAATGTTTTAGGCTGGAGCTATTCAAAAGGGTTAAACTAATATATTTGCATTTTTTACGATCAGTACATTCCCAAATCTGTATTCTAAAAAGGATTGTCAATGGTAGTTGACCAATGCAATGTCATATACTCTGATTAGAAGCCCATCATACAGAACGGGTATTGACAGTCTTGTGTCAATGAGTATTAGAACATTAGAAAAAAGTTGTCTCGAGGGAAGTTATGATGAGGTGGCACAAGATACTATTCAGGAGATAAAATATCTAAGGGCGTTCTATAAATTGGACTTTGGCGGCTGACCTTACTTTAAGAGGCACACAAATATGCAACCTAGTGATGTTTGTTAGCACATAGAAGGTCCCTTGCACCAAGATGGCAAAGATGACATGTTCTTGATGCCAACTTTGGTGTTGCGAACTTTTAGTAAAGAGCGACAGAATTCGTGGGACCAATAACACCACCAAGTAGTCATCAAGCTAGATATGTATTCACTAAAACAAATTATCCGATTAGAGCCTAAGTCTGTAGCAACCAAATTTGTATTAAAGAGACCGAATTTATGTACGAAAGTATCGTCATTAGCTTTTATAAAATACCGTGAGAAAACATTTTGTGAACTCTACTATAGAAGTTCATTAATAGAACTACCCCACACTATTCTCGAGTTAATGTAAGTATTATAGAAGCTTTTAAAACAATTTTAAATATTGTTCTGATAAATATTTGCAGTGTAGTTCAAGATGAGAAGACACCTACCCTCTTGCATTACGAAACCAGTGGTCTGAAAATAGACAAAAGTTGACATTCAGATAAATCTGAAAATTTTCTCAAATCCTCGGTCTAAAACTTCAAATCTAATCTGAAAACAATACTAAAAAACTAAAATTCTGAAAACTGCAAAGATGATCTCTGAAACTGCTGAAAAAGATTATTTTCTTGCAACTAGAAAAATAATAGAACTTCAGCATTACCGAAACTACATAAAACAGTACATAAGAAAATGGTTTTCCTAAGAGGGTATGGTTGCCGACTGCATTACTGATTTGAGGTATTTAGAAGGCATTGGGAGGCAGAGTACGCACGAGGTGCGAGTGCGGGTCCAGTTTGCAGACCCCAATGCACCTGAGTTCGCCTGGATTCTTCTGCTAGAAGAACCCAGGCAAACCCAGGCAGAATTGGCGGTAAAAAACAGTTAAAAATGGCCAAAAACGCAATTTTTTAATTTTTTATCATTTTTTCCCAAAAACAATGAATTAAAATGACAAATACGAAATTAGTGAACAGTCCGCCTGAACAGTAGTTGCGAACAGTGCACGTGAACAGTGTGCGTTATTATTGCCAATTGGCAGGTAAGAATTGCTAAGCTTAAGAAGATCTACACTGCCCCTGCTGATTCCCCGCGCTTTCAGCAGCTTAATTAAGTGCATATTATAATATTATTATTATTTGTTTATGACTAAAATAATAAATAATACCAAGAAATTCTGCCCTAGACTGCAAATGGTTCACGACACTGATTATTTTCATATTTTGTTTTTGATATCAACATGCATACTATATGGTTAATGACAATGGAACTAATTTCCTATGTAATAGGCTATAATTTCTATATTTTTTTATTTTTTATATATTTTTTGTAAGGACAAACCCAAAACAAACCCAAGGAAAAAAAAATTGCTGTACCGACGAACCCGGTTCTTCAAACCCGAACACGAACCAGTAACTTAGGTTGCCGACTCAGGCCAATTCCATGGCAGTATGGATGCTAGCTTGGCCCAATGGCAGAATTTATTAATAGCAATTTTCCCACTTAAGCTCTTTTGCCTCTTGCATGTGGGATAATTTTTATAAACCCAAAAAACTTGATTCCAATGGACCAAAAACTGGCCTCAATGAGGACCCAAAAAACTGACCTCAATGGACCTAACAAAATGGTCACAATGCACCCATAAGATACCCATACCAAAAAAAAAAGTTAAAATGAGTTTCTAGTGGACCCATACAACTGGTTTCACTGGACCCACATAACAAAAAGAGCTTGGTTACATAAAAAGGTGGACTGAACCCACTACCTAACAACTAATATTGGTATACATTAAACAAAGGTTCATAACAATCACCCTCCTTGCATTGCTTTGCCCTCAAAGCAATTTAGAGATAGATGCTCAAAATTTTCTGTTCTTGAGATTCTTCTTCTCTTGATGAACAGTGCTTCTAGAGTCAAATGTTAAATTCTGATGTACTCTGAGAGTCTGACCAATTCTATACGTGAAGGACCACGTAGAGATCCAACTTGTTCCATTTTAGCACAGAAGGCAATTGTTCCTAATGTCTCTGCTTTTATTATAAAACAATTTTATATTAAAAAGTCTGTGTGCTCATCTGGACCATTTACCTTCCAAGTCAACCATGGACTAGGCTACTCATCCCATGGAAGTGCTGAAAATTTGGAAAAAAATGTTTTCCAAATTTCCAGCCATGGATCCACAATTCCCAAGCTAAACACAATACTTGTGCTTTCTTCCAACTTTTCCTGAAAATATGGTAATAGAATAAGAATGTATGTTGCATGCATTTGGATGCTGCTAATATCCTTTACCTCTTTCTTTGTTGCAGCCTCTTTCCAAACAACTGTAAGAGGATCATGACCACAAATATTGAGCAAGCTTCAGCCACAACTACATTGTCAGCCTCATATTTGGAGAGGCTACATTAAGGCTCAAATCTTCGCCAATCACTTCCTGGACTATTGTATTTCCATCCTTGCTCATAGTCTCCTCATTCATAATGTGCTCCTCAACAATTCATTGCCAATCCCATCGGGTTCTCCCTCGACAACATATGCAACTCAATTTCTTTTGGTATAGACATATTTTTTTTCATCTCCACATATTATTTGAAGCGTTCAGCATTAATCCAACCACGTTTTGACCTGGAATGTACTTCCTTTGTGTATGATGCCAAACCATCCTCAAAACTGATTCTTGTATCCATCGAAGGAGTTTTTTATTGTATTCTTCAAAAACGTTTTCAAAGTTCTTTGTGATAAAAAACTGAAAACCATAAACACGATTTAAAACTTTAGCTGAACTTAGATTTATTTTCTAAGATTGCCTCAAAACCGAAAATTGCTACCAAACTAAAAATTTAAACTTGGAAAACCAGCAACCTGGAACTTTATTTTGTATTTTTTAATCTAGAAAGAAGAGAGTTTTACTAATCTTGATATTTTAATTTTGGAAATTCTTCCATGGTGTGCTTCCAAGAGGCCAAGAAAGAGCTCTGTACCACTATTATGAAACCAGTTGTAGCTGGTTCTACTGCTGAAAACCCTTAAAATAGACAAAAACTGAAGTTTGGACAGGATATTTAATGTTATAAACATGAAGTCTCAAACTTCAGATACAATCTGGAATCTAAATTCAAATATTTTTGAATCTGTTATAGAATCTAAAATCTGAAAATGATGCTCTGAAACTGAAAACTGCACAGATGAACTCTGAAACTATTGAGAAACAGATTCTTTTATTGAAACTAGAAAGAGAAAAGAACTTTAATGGTACTGAAAGTACATAAAATAGTACACTACAAAGCTAGTATTGGCACTGCCTTGGCCCAAAACAGTCCTTGTGGACAGCATTTGCTTTCCTTCAAACATTGCCCTACTCTATTATCCAAGTTTATATAACATTTTTACCGCTTAAGCTCTTTTTCCTCGAGTGGGATAAATTCTAATAACTCACAAATTGGCCCCAACGGACCTAAAAATTGGTCAACAATGCACCCACAAGATACTCTTACAAAAAACATATTTAGTAAAGAATTTCTAGTGGACCCATACAACTGATCCTATTGGACCTACACATGAATAAGAGCCTAGTTTCATAAACATGCGGACTGAGGCCACCAACAAACAATTAACACTGGCATAGGATAAAGGTTAATATTTGGCCTGGCAGGCATCCACACCTCCTCAAGAAAATTTTCTTCTCTTTTATGCAATGTTCACCTCGTTTAGTAATAATATAGCTTTGTTTTCTTGTCAGTTCTGATTTTTTCAGTAGCTACAGATTTGAGTTTTATGTTTAACAAATTAACAGTTAAGTAGTTATTTTTACTGAAGCTTCAGATTTAGTGTCTAGCGATTTTAGATTTCCAGTAGTTTCAGTCGCCTGTAAATTTCAGTTTTTTCAGAATCCATTCATAGCATTATCAGTTTATTTTCAACAGTTCCTTTCATCTTCAGTGTCAACAGTGATCAATTTAGGACCATCAAAGTGGTATCAAATCTGATAACAGTGTCTCGAATTCCCTGTTCAGTTTCAGATTTCTGTTCCATTAAAGGCTCGTATTTTGCTAGAACAACAACAGCAATTATTCAGTTGGGCTCACAAAAGTGTTATCAGAGCACTTTTCTGGCCTCATGGAAGCATACAAACTATGGATGATTTTCAAAATCTAATTTCTTGGTTTAGTGAAGTTCTGCCCATTTATAATTTGACAATAAAATACAACCAAATTTAGATTTTCAGTTTAGCAACAACTTTCATCTTTATTAAATGTTGCTACTACTGAAAACTCAAAACTAAAAGTTGTTACTAAACTAAAAAATCTAAACCTGGAAAACCTGAAGAAATCTGGAAACTGAATTTTTGTTTTTTTCAATCTACAAATGATGAGAACTTCACTAATCTTTGAAATTGGATTTTGAAAAGCTTCCAAAGGTTGGCGTGCTTCCACGAAGCCAGAGAAGAAATCTGATACCACTGTTGTGATCCCAGGCGAACACCTGCTCTAGCTGTTCTAAAATTTACAAAAGATCAGGCTGAAATAAAACAGAAAACTGAAAATGAACAGAGAATTTGAGAACTGTTATCAGCTCTAACACCACTGTAATGATCTTAAACTGATCACCACTGAAACTGAAAATGAAACTGCTGACAATAGTCAGGAAGAGACTTTCCTGGGGAAGAGAACTTTCCTAGGAAGGTGTGGATGCCAGCCCATGCCAAATCCAGGGCAGTAAGGATGCTGTCTTGACCAAACACAATCTTCAGACTTGTGCACAAGAGCTTCTTTCTTCCAAAACACGCTTCACTCCCCTCTTTAAGAGTCTATTTATAACATTTTTCCCTGTTGAGATCATTTGCCTTTTGAATGTGGAATAATTAGTTTTCTTACAAAAAAATGCATGTACCAAATCAAAAAGCAAATGGAAAAAGTAAGCTCCACTGACCGACAAAAAACAATAAATAAAAAATTCTAGTGTACCCATACAACCGATCGCATTGGAACCACATACCAAAAAGAGTCTAGTTACATGAAAGGGTAGAGTAGATTGATCCCACTACCATAGAATAAAAAAGGTTCATAATAGTCACCCCTCCTTAAATAGCTTTTCCCTCAAAGCAAATGTAAAACTAGGTATTGAAAACTTTCTTAGTCTATCCAAATTTTTCATGAGATTCTTCTTCTCTTGATGAATATTGCCTTTAAGGTCACATAGGAAATTGTGAGGTAAAAGTACCATCTATCCATGCACAACCATATAGAGCTCCAACTTGTTCCATTTTAAAGCACAAGGCAATTGCTCCTAATGTCTCTACTTTTATTAGCAAGCAATTTCCTATCAACATGTGTACTTGCTTCTCTAGGATAGACCATTTAACTTTGAAATCAGATAGGAAATTGTGAGTTACTTTAACCATTTCTATCCATGCACGACCATGTATAGCTCCAATTTGTTCCATTTTAGAACACAAAGCAATTGCTCCTAATGTCTCTACTTCTATTAGCAAGCAATTTCCTATCAACATGTGTACTTGCTTCTGTAAACTAGAACATTTATCTTCGAAATCAGCCTTGGGCATAGGTTGATCCCATGGATGATGGAAGTACTGCTAATCTGGAAAAAAAGTTTCTCAACCATGGAGCCACAATTCCCAAGCTAAACACAATACTTATGTTTTCTTTCCCTTTTTCCTGCAAATATGATACTAAAATTTGAGTGGGGGTAGCATGTATTTGGAGGCTGCTAATATCATTTTCCTCTTTCTTCGTTGTATTCTCTTTCCTAAGAGCAACTATAAGAGGATCATGGCAACAACAATTGAGCAAGCTTTCAGCCATATCTGCATTGTCAACCTCATTTTTAGACAGGCTATCATTAAGGCTCAAATCTTTGCCACTCACTTCCTGGACTGTTGATTCCTTTTGATCATTGCCAATCCTGTCACGCTCTCCCTCATCAAGATATGCAAACTCATTTTCTTTTGGTATGGGGATCTTTTTTTTCCCATCTTCACATAGCATTCAGCATCAAAATCCAAGCAGGTTTTGACCTCCAGATTGTACGCCCTTTGTTTCCATTTAAGGAATTCTTTATTGTGTTCATAAAAAATATTCTAAAATTTTCTTCCTAATGTCCCTTCATTGATGATGAAAATTGGAAATAAGATTTACAACATAAGCTGAACTTAAATCAATTTTCTAAGATTGGTGAAAAAATCCTTACAACCAAAAGTTGCTACTAAACTTAAAATGTAAACCTGGAAAACCTGAAATCTGGAATCTGAAATTCTGATATATTTTTAATCTCAACAAAAACAAAACTTCACTCATCCTTGTAATTAGATTGCAGCAATAAGTTGAGATTCTTATCGCATCAATAAATACAAACAGGAATACAGTCGAAGATGAACTGGGAGATAATCAGCATTACTCATTGTCTTTTGGTAGGAAGATCTTTTTTTTTCCATCTTCACATACCATTCATAGCATTCAACATCAAAATCCAAGCAGGTTTTGACCTCTGGATTGTACACCCTTTGTTTCCATTCAAGGAATTCTTTATTGTGTTCATAAAAAATATTCTGAAATTTCCTTCCTAATGTCCCTTGCATGATGATGAAAATTGGAAATAAGATTTACAACATAAGCTGAACTTAAATCGATTTTCTAAGATTGCTGAACAAATTCTTACAACTGAAAGTTGCTACTAAACTTAAAATGTAAACCTGGAAAATCTGAAATCTGGAATCTGAAATTCTGATATTTTTTAAATCTCAACAAAAACAAAACTTCACTCATCCTCGAAATTAGATTGCATCGATAAGTTGAGATTCTTATGGCATCACCAAATACAAACAGGAATATTGTCGAAGATGAACTGGGAGATAATCAGCATTATCGTCAGGGATAGACTAGGAAAAGCATCTTGCCATTAGACAGACAAATAGTCTGTCCAGTGAGAAAGAATTATTTATCCTGTTCAAAATCAATAATTGATTTATTCCAACCCCATTTTGATTGGGACTTAACCAACAGCTTTCTATTAGTCCAAACCCATTCCATCACATGAGCCATTCCGTCGCTTGGGAACTCTTCCCTCTTACCCCTCCTCAACCTTACGTTAACAGGTCCTGCTACACAGAGGAGCAGGTACTGATACGGTATGCCCTGGGTACTGGTCCTGGCCCGAAATTGCTTTGGGTACACCCAGGTTCCTGCTGTGCAGGTCTGGGTATGTCCAGGTTCGTGCTGGGACAAACCCAAGAGTTCACAGACCTGCACAGCAGGACCCTGGGCGTTTCCATCAGGTACCCAGCCAACTTATTTTTAATTTTCCTTTATTTTCACTCAACAAAAAGTCAAACGGTGAACCCGGACATACCCAGACCTACAGCAGGACCCTGGGCGTTTCCAGCAGGTGCCCAGCCAAAAGAATGTTTTTTGTGTTTTTTTTTTTCACTCAACAAAAGTCGAACTTGGACTTGAAAAAACAATGAAAAATAAAATGAAGTGTAGGGAAACAGGTTAACATATATAAATACTTGTAAATATATATAAAATTGTAAATATACATTATTACATTAGATACTCGTAAATTTTATATATATATTACATTGAATTCTCCCAAATTTTATATACATTTACAAGAATTTAGATGAATTTTATATGATATTGCATATATTTATGACGGCCAAAATTTAGTACTGCAAATTACTGAAGACGGGTCAACAAACAAAGCGCTAGTAATTTATGACTGCAAAGGCAAAAAAAGGTAAATGGGCCTCAATTGTAAACACTGTACGTCACCTACTTATTTAATCAATTATACTTTGTGTTACTATGTCATGAACTCACTGCAACTGCCCACATAAGTACCTGAATTAGCACCTGCGCAAATACCTGCAAGCTCACAAGTACAGATACATAGCTGGCACCTAAAGAGGAATGGAATGGCACAATCAATCTAGTATAGTTCATTAGGAACTCTTTACTTTTTGTTTTAGAAATGGAACTTATATTACTTATATTTTTGGAACTTCAACTTATTTTAGCATTTGATGGCATGATATGCTGATTTGTCTTGATTTTTGTGTATGTGTTGTACATTTGCACTATGTCCTTGTTCTAAGATTAATCGAACTTCGACCACTGAATATCATGACATTTGGCATTGAATTGTCACTGTCAATATGTTTTGTGGTTATTTAACTAAAATTTATATACTCTATGCAATATTATGTGGTTGATTTTGCTTATTTGGCTATATTTTTAATATTTTATATATATTTTTGTACAAGCGTACACAAAAGTACCCAGGCCTAGGTCTAAAACTTCAAATCTAAACTGGAAATTAAATTCAAATAATTTTGAATCTGTTGTAGAATCTAAAATCTGAAAATGATACCATCAAACTATAATTCTAAAAACTTCTGAAAAACGAATTCATTTGTTGAATGTACAAAAGAGCGGTACTTTTGTATTCCTGATACTGAATGTTATAGTTTTTGGAAAAAACTGTATTATTTTATCTTCCCTCAACATTTCGGATCACCACCCGTGATCCTTCTTCAGGAGAATAGGATTAATGATTGAACAGCAAAACCTGCACCACTTAAATAGTGTAGAGAACAACGGTCACATGAGGTATTAAATGAGAGGGTGGCCGTTGCCAAGTTTTGAGAATGTGTCCACATCCCCTTTTTTCAAAATTGTGGGCTCATACGCCAATGTGACAATGAATATGAAACCCTAAATGGTTTAATTAAAATAAAAAATGAGCCCCTCAATTTTAACCAAAGAATTAATATTTATCTAATGTGACAACGAACATGAAACCCTGAAATTGTTTAATTAAAATAAATAATGAGACCCTCAATTTTTACCTAAAGAGGGGCTCATTATTTATTTTAATTAAAAAATTTCAGGGTTTCATTTCATTGTCCCATTGGGGTACGAGCCTGCAATTTTGAAAAAATGAGAGGTGGACAAATTTTCAAAACTTGGCAACAGCTACCCTCTCATTTAATACCTCATGTGACCGTTGTTCTCTATGCTATTTACGTGGTACAGATTTTGCTGTTCAATCATTAATCCTATTCTTCTCCTGATGAAGGATCACAAGTGGTGATCCGAAACATGAGTTAAAATAAAAGAACGCAGTTTTTCCATAAGCTATAATATTCATTGTGTATGGACTGTGAAAGCATAAAACATCTAATTCTTGAAATCATATAAAATAAAAATGACTTTCTTGAGAGGGTGTGATAGCCAGCTCATGCTGATTCCAGGGCAATATGGACACCCGCCTTGGCCTAATAAAGTCTTCAGACTTGTTGACTAAATCTCTTTTACCTCTTGCAAGTGTGATAATTTATTAATTTCTAATGGACTCACAAAACTAGCCCCAAATGGACCTACAAAAATGGTCACAACAGGCCCACGTGATACACTTACAAAATCCAAATCTTAAAAAATGTCCATTGTGGACCCATAGATCTGCTCCCACTACCCACATACCACAAAGAGCCTAATTACATAAAAAGGTGGACCCAGCCCACTACCTAACAATAAATATTGCCATAGAATAAAGAAGGCTCATAACATCTTGTGAGCACAGAAAACTACTTATACGCAGAGCATATCTCTTTTGATTTGACATTCTGATTGGATGTGAGAATGCTTATAGAATATATGGTACCAAGTTGGAAGATTGCTGCTGCTATAGGATGGAATGAACTTGGGTCCTTGAAAAAGACTAGGAGCTCTAGTAAAATTGGAACGATGTCGGTTATTGGTGCATAGGTTCTAGATGAGGAAGATAAGATACCAACCAAAAACTTTGATGGCAGGAGACAAGTACAAAGTACACAAACACAGAAAAAATAAAAATGTGATGCCTAGGGCCATTCATTTTACAAAATATCTTGGACAACAGAGCTAGGGCCATTCATAATACAAAATATCTTGGTCAACAGAACTAGGGCCTTCCATAATTGTAAATACAAATTCAGGCACAAATGCGAAGTGAAATATGTGTTAGCAAGGAAATTTTGTCACGTCTGTAAATAAGGTCTATTTGAGTCTACTTGAGTTGAGCCAATCTATCTCAGTCCAATATTTATGTCCGTCTAAATAATAACAGAGAAAACTGATTCGGGCAAGAGAAATTCTTAAGCTTTTTGAAAGGAAGTGAGGCTTGGTGAGAGCAACACCATCATCAACCTGAACATGTGTGAGCAATCAGTGCAAAGGATGCACAGTATCAAGGGAGCATTCTGAGAGGAAGTGAGACTTTTATGAAATTAGGTAATTCTTACTTACTATAAAAATACAATTGCTGAGCTAGATTAACATACAATTGATCTAATTCTGCCTATTTTACCTCAAATAGCTGAGCTAACTAAGATCCAGGATATACAATTGCCACTACCAAATTTCCATTTTAAGAAAATAAATTAAGCCTTGGAACAAGCCATAAAAACAATTCCAAAACTACTAATGGACCAACCTCAAACACCATGAATGGCTGAAACCACAGAAGTGCATCGTAATGACAATGCCACCGAAAATCCAGACATGGATAAGTCAAAACCAAAAAAAAAGTATTGCTTACCAAACAAATGGTAAGGAGATTAAGAAATGCATCTTTCAGAGGGAAGCAGATTAGGCACGCAGGATCATGCTTATGGTCAGTGTGGATTTTCAATCAGATGGAAAATTAACTAAGTCTAAAACTTCCCATAAGCAGTCACAAACAAAGTTGAGTAGCAACCGTCTAATTATCGCATTAAGAGGTTACTTAAGTCCGATTCTCCCACTAACACTTTGCAGCCACATTACCGCAGGGAGCATAAGCCTGCTGGGAATCTAACTCAGGTCATTGTGGGGGTAGGTGCTCTAAATTACTGCTACATAATATCTCAGCATACAAAACTTATATTCTTTTATTTGCCCTAGATATTGCAGGTCAACCCAGAGGTTAGCAGTTTGGAATTTCAAAGTCAAACTGCTTCTCAGAAGTTGGGCTTCTTCCCTTGGATGAAGCACGGGTTTTCGCAATTGGGACTTCCCTATCAACCTCATAAGCCCAATAACCTGAAATGAAAATATTATTATAATAAACATGTTAGTGGCTATTTAGTTTTAAAAAGCAAAGGTGCCAGGAGACATGGGAAATAGGTGCAGGGATGTCATTTTAAAATAGGGTAGAGGGACTTCATTTTGAAATAGGGTACAGAGGCATAATTTCAAAGTAACAGGGACGTTATTTTGAAATAAAATACAAGCACTAGGTTGTTATTTCGAAATAGGGAATGGGAGTGGGGCATCATTTTGAAATGGGGTATGGGGATGAGTATGCTATTTCAAAATTAGGGTTCAAGAGTAAATGAATAAGGGTATGGATGATTGTAATACCTTCGAGTATAGTCACCCGTAGATGTGCAAACCAGGATGGAGACAGGGTCACCGTCCCTCAACACTAGTTTCTTGGTGACTATGAAAAAATAAACGTCTTACAAAGTCCAACAGGCCATGGTCTAGTGCCACTGCCATGATGATAACGGCCTGGGTCCAAGCCCAACTGAGTAGAGTGTCAAGGAACCGGCGCAGCTTCCAATTATATTCTGAATTTGACAATCCAATTAACCATCCTATGAGTGTGATACACTTTCAAGTCCCACAACAGAATACAGCAGCCCATAACTCCGTTGAACAAGTGGCGAGGTTCTGGTGTAACGATTATGGGGTGCATTGGAAAGTGACATGTTTATAAATCTTTAAAATGTCGCTGAAGCTTACCCGGTTGCACAAAAATATAGTACTGTTTTTCGTGTCTATACCAATTTTTCATATAAACCAGATGTCACTAAAAAGAGCCAAAACTCTAAACATATTTAGATCAAACAAACCACCTAATTTTCAATACCAGTGCATCCAAACCTTATGCATTACGAGGATCCAGACTGAAAACATAAAAATATTATAAATCTATGAGAGGGTTTGATTGAAGATACCTAATTTCCCATAGACTGCCTCATTGCCGCAGCTTGTCCGAGCAGGCGCTTGTCTCTCCTCTCCATGGACACATCGAATCTATCGCTTCGTACATGCTTCGGCTGGAACAGAAAATTTGGCAATCAATTTACCAAATCGAAACAAGGGCTGCAAAGGTTTTTTAAATCAAAATTAAGAAAAGAAGGATTTTGCGAAATAGAAATATATTACCCTGCCATAGGCAGCTTTGTGGATGATATATTGACTGCCACCCATGATGGAAATCATGCCAGCAATGATGCCCAATGGCAGCATTGCCTCAAGCCATAAGAAATTCATCTCCAAAGTTCCTCCTCTTCCTCTTCCTCTTCCTCTTCCTCCACCTTGCACTGCGCCGTCTGTTTTGTCTTTGGATGGTTTTCTTTCCTTTTTTTGTAAGTCTTGTAGTAGAAATGACTTTAATAACGAGGGGTTGTTTTTTCACTTTGGCTAACTATGTTGTGAAACCTTTAAATTATGTAGATAATTTAATTTTAATGATAGAGACAATTTAAGATCTAAGAGATCATCGAATTTCATGGTTCTTTTGTAAAAAGGTAGGGATGTAAGAAAATATTAATAAAATAAAATTGTGATTTTATCAGTGAAAAAAAGTAATATCATATAGATTTTTAGTTTGCACAAGAGTCTCTTTAAGTGGTGTCAGGATACAAGTATCTAGATGTCGACTTTTACAATAAATTCAGTTAAGATATATGTAGGATGAAAAGAATACAAAGAGATTAGAGAGCTCTTTTTGCACTTCAAAACAGATGCAAAAATATTGAGTTATGGGATTGGAAAACCACTAGGGTCTTATTTGAGTTACTTGTCAGTGTTGTATGATTATGAAGTATGGGCTAATAGAACAATTAGTTTGAAAGGGAAGTAAATAGAAAATATCCAAAACCATCTAGTCATAAACAATTTCAGAACTAAGGCTTTAGTTTCTCATGAAATCATCCTTGTAGAAGTCAGTATTTTTCCTTTAGAGGCAACTGTTATAACTAGGGTATTATGTTACTTTTTAAAAAAAATGAAAACTGACAAGTGGCCTAGGGTTGCAACAGACGAAGAGTTGTACAGAGGAAAAAATATGTGGATGAAGCAAAACCACAAATGGATGAATAGATAGGATATCAACATAAATAAATGCCCAAACCTTAATAAAGACATGAAAATTTATGTGAATGAAAAATTTAAAACAATGATGTGGAGGAAGAAAACAAGTAGGAAGCTATAAAATTATATTACAGAGTTCAACCCAACTTATGAGCATTGTGAAAAAACATATATGAGAGTTCAAATTAAACAGAGAGAAAAGATCCTCATTGCTTGACCCAAGGACTAGTTCCCATAGGCTCAGATGTGAGACAGGTAGATGGACGACACTAGAAGAACTGTGGGAAGAGAGGGTTTGTTTTATATGCACTACAGTGATGATTGAAACGGAAGAGAATTTTGTTCTTGAATGTCCAAAGAACACATACATTCGAACCAAATATGAGGGAACTTTAAGAGTTGTCTCCATAGTATTTGAGGAAAGCAAAATAAAAGGGTTTGGGGAGATGTTAACTCGAATCAACAAGAGAAGGAGTTGCCTTCTAAAAGATACCACTGTCCTACAAATCTTTGAGAGGTTGGATTTTTCATCGTAATCCATGGTCCTATAAATTGTTTGGTCTTGTGCATGTAAGTAAAACCATTTCATTTCATTTCAATTCAAACATGGGATTCATTAGGAGCGGTAGCATATCACATGCCAAGTTTTAAAATTAGTATATTTTTTACTGATAGCAATCTCGAAGTGCTTATCTCAGACTTGTCACATATCACATTGATTAATATCTCTTTTATATTTGCTATAAATTTCTTGTTGAGTGGTGATTGGTGGCCTCAATCTAACTGTGTTAATGTGTTAGGGTTAAAAAAATATTTCTAAAGAAAGGGGGCCTCCAAACTCTATTGTATACATAATATATTACAATTTTTAGATCAATTTCTCCAAGCAAGAAGATAAATTTTCCATACAGTAGTGAAATTGACATCAAATTTAAAGTTGATAATTAATTTTTAACAACTGACAAACATTTTAGTCCACCACCACCTTTGTATGTCATTGTAGAATACCTATCAGCATAATTAATCAAAATTTGGCCCAATATATTACCATGTATTAAAGGGTGTGAGAATGCTTAATATAATTTTATAAATAACATATTAAGGGGGTCGGGTAGGTGGGCATATTTAACATTTAAAACTTCTAGATTGATTAGCCTCTTGCCTAATGTCTCTTAATGGTGTTAGGATTGAAGGTATTTTCCAACATTTTACAACAAAGATTTATTCCCTTTATCTTTGTGGACACCTAATTTTGGTGCAAGACTAGTTATTTACTATGTATTAGTATATTTATGTGTTTTGAATCATTGGTTAGATTAGGCTCTTATTAGTATTTGTTTGTGTCTTTCTTTGTTTGTTGTTTTCTTTCATTTCCCTACTAGCCCAAGCTTTCTTCACTTCTTTTGTTCTCTTTCTCTCTCTTGTTTATTTCTGGGTCCATGACTTTGTTCCTCTAAATCATTGCCTTACTTTTCTTCATTTTTTTATCTTGACTAAAATCAAATTGTTTGATCTTAATCTAACGAGGATTGAGCCCCTCAATTTTTGTTCTAACCAAGATTGACAATTTGATCTTGGTTATCCTATGTTTTATGGACCCTTTGCCCTTTATTTCACTTTTATCAATGTGTGTTCCTCTTTTGTCAGCTTTTATGTTTGTTATATGTTAGCTTTGCATGCCAATAGGCCCTAATTTTACATTCAAAAAGTTTATAAGTACATAAGTGCATTAATCCATCTAAGAACAAGAGACTCAGGATTGGAATTCATATTATAAGGTTTCACTCTGCTTGTTATTGTTTTTTATTGAAGTTCATGTGTTTTATCTTATTTTGGTTTAATGTTAACCCTAAACAAGATAAAAATTGTGTATAATTCATATTACAATATATGATTATTAAGCATAATTCTAAATGTAATAGGTTGTAAGTGATTTAACAATTACACTTGATAAATATAGAAAGTACTAAAGAGGATAATATACTTATCATTATTATATTCTAGGTAAGACTAAGATAAAGTGCAAGTGGTAGGAATGATGGAAAATTTGAATATAGGTCACTCAAATCAAGGTTTGGAGGTTTGTGTGCGCCTAGATAATATTATCAATGTCACATCTGTATCACCAGATGATTTATTCTAGATCTGACAATTATTTATACTTTGCCTTTATGTTTAATATAAGCAAGTGTGTTTGCTTCTCTTTTGGCTCTATATGTGATCTCGAGGTCTAATAATGCATACAACTCACAAAAATTAATATCCTTCATTTGAAACCCATTGTGCATGAAAAAGGGGAAGAAAGGTGGCTTAAGCTGACCTCAATCACCCATCATTGACTATTTGAGCATTACATGCATAACTAATACTCCAAAGAGGGAAGTCAAATTGCATTTAATTATCCTCAGCAGGTGGATGTGTGCAATAGTGCTCATTTAATGTATGCAACTTGTGGTCTAGCTCTTGATACTTGATGATTGACAATTTTGACTTGGCACTTGAGTGTTCTAGACTTGGTAAGGAGATGCTATTAATAACTGATTGGAAAATTGGGATAAATAGGTCAACCCTCTTGAATGTACAAGTGTTTGAATAAGCTTGATATGTGCTTACCAAATAGGAGTTAGATATGTAATAAACTTACACTTATTTTGTATTTATATGAGACTCTTTGGGTAATTTATCACACCACTAACATGCTAGATGGATGGGTCAACCCTTAATGATGATTTTAAATTGAGATGTGATTGTTGCTTAGCACAGGACAAAACTATCAAACTGAGGTGGCACTATCAAACAATATGTTATAAGTCCGATGTTATTATCTAAGAGACAAGAACACTTATTTGATGATTTGAAGATGTCTAAGTGAGATAAATAATTGATTCAACATAGATTGTGAAGTTTTCTATAGGTGATTTAGAATAACTTGGGAATGTTAAGACCTGTGGGAGGCATGAAGATGCGAGAGAATGGCAAATGAGAGTCATGTTTATAGGCACAAGTTATGTAGGGTGAAGGTAAGTCAAAACTAACATTGTCAAGTATCAATTACCATATTTTAGTGTCTACAAATGCCCCCTTATATTATAGCATTGAAATGCAATAAACATACTAAAGTAAAAGGAAAATATGTACCTGAGTGTGTACAACATAATTTGTCTTTGGAAGAAGGCTCTAAATGTGCAAGTTACTCCTAACAAAAGCTATAATGATCATATCATAGTGAAGATAAATAAATTAACATTTAAGTTAAAACAATGCACTTGTGACCACTCCTTTACACACTTAGCTGTGGACCTATCCCAGAGCCCTTTTAATCACTTTCGACCATCTTGCATGAAGAGGACTCACTCTTCTAAGTTGATTGATGACTCCATAATGCACCTATCCATCCTATTATCATCCTCAACCACCATCCAAACCAAATTATACCCTTAGCATCATTATTTGTCCCTATTAGACATCAATGCCCTATTGGCTATGAACATCCCACTCTATTGTCTAATCCTCCTCTCTTGTTCTCCCACCAAATAATGACTAATTTGAAAATTTCAAACTTATGTAAAGGTTGACCTATGTCCCTGTATACACCCTAAATTGGTCAAACAACCACACATATCATGTCTTTTCACAGTCCTTTCACAAGAGACTCCAACTAGAGAATATGAGTTTTATTCACATTTAGCCATGTCTTTCATTTTATTCATTCAAAGTCAGATTCTATGCTTGAGTCACCTTTTTGCCTATTCTTGATCATCCTGAGCCTTTCAAATAGTCATTCCACCTTAGCTAGGTCAAGTTTTCTGTTCTCTTCCCATCCCCCTAGGTCCTGAGACTATAGGATAGAAGCGTTGGGGTTGGACTACAGGATGGTGCCATTAGTGTCCATTTTCAGCACTCTTATCCAAGGCCATTTTGAGTTCTAACAAATAGTTTCCTTTGCTTAATAAGTCTTAACACTTTTCTTAGCTTCATCCTTAAGTTTCCCAATGTCGACAAAATGAAAATAAAGCTCTCAAATTTGAAATAATGAGTCTCTTATATAAAGGACTTCACAAGGTATTTTATATCTAGCACTTACTACTTTGACATTTTAGACATAATAAAAATCAGTCAATAGTATAACTCAACATTCTGCATCACACATAGACTTGCATGCTTGATCAAGGAAGGGCCTAGGCAAAAGTCATTCTTGCATCTATCGTGCACATTGATTATGCATGTTCCCTAAGGGAGAACTACATTTGATCTGAGACCCTAGATTGAGGGTTAATGTAGACAGTGATCAGGACAATAGGGGTTTTAGATCATGCGATCATTCTTCCCCTAACCTAGTTTTTCCCCCTTTTTATTTTGATGCACTTGTTGTTTGTGTGTGTGTAGATAAATATAGGGTTTTGAGATTAAAATAGACTACAACAAGCTCTTTTGACTTCTAGCCTCCAAAATTTCATACACGGGATCACACTGAGGTAGCAAACAAAACCCATAAAGCTTAGATCTCCAAGACAATAATGGCAGAGGTGGACTACAACACCGGCTAGATCTAGATTCACGATAGTGTCCCAGTCTTGCACATCAATTTTTATCTCCTAAATCATCTATTTCAGTCCATTTTTAGATAAGTTTACTTCTTCTCCTTATGTAAATTACTTGATAAAAATTTATATTTTAACCATATTAAACTAGATTTTCCACTTACTCTAGACCCTTTATTATTTAGGAACTACACACTAGTTTTCTAAAAATAATAAAACATTTGGTAAACTCAACTTACTTCAAACAAAATCTATAAACCCCATGTACCCTTAGGGTTTTTCCTTCATATTTTTTGTGCAAAAATTTAATTTCAAATCTTTGATTTTGTATTAATTTTTGTGCATTTATTCTATTCAAAATTATTTTTAGAATTTAAATTATTGCATAATTTTCAAAAATTCTAAAACCCTAGTTCAAAACCCTAGATTTTCAAACTAGGTCCTTAAATCCCAAGCCTTCCTTACAAATTTTAGAAAAATATTTTGGAATTTTTACAAATTGTTTACTTTTTCAAAAATAATTTCAAAATTTAAATATTAGTAGTTTTCTTGTGCAAAAATTTAATTTCAAATCTCTGATTTTTGTATTAATTTTTGTGCACTTATTCTATTCAAAATTATTTTTAGAATTTAAATTATTGGCATAATTTTCAAAAATTCTAAAACCCTAGATTTCCAAACCAGGCCCTCAAACCCCAAGTTTTCCTCTCTTACAATTTTTAGAAAAATAGTTTGAATTTTTTGCAAATTATTTACTTTGTCAAACGTAATTTCAAAATCTCTATGTTAGTAGTTATTTTTGCATTCATTTGCTTAATAACACGTTTACACACACTCTTTGGTGAAATAAATAAAATGGCCACTGAAGCACATCTTCCCTCTCATCCCATAGATCAATTTCTAAAATTTTCTCATAATTATGATAATAAATGGACAAATTTTCAAAATTGCACATTAGCTAAAAATGTGGAAAATGATTTTATTTACAATGAAGATAATTATTATTGTTGTAATGAGGAATATGATGATATACGTGATAGTGATAGTGAAGTACAAGTAGATGCATCTTCTTCTCTCCAACCTATCTCTTTTATTCCCTCTTCTAAAGAAAATAGTTTTGATAAATAAGAAAGATATTTATCACCTCATTCTCCTCTACACAATGCACCAAATGAACAAATTTCTCATGCACTTCCAAGTGAACCTCTTATTGGTGATAATTTGCTTCCATGTGAACCTAATCTCTCTCTCTCTCTTTTGTTATTTCAATATTCAAATTACAACAATATAAATGCAATAGAATCAAATTATCAATGCATAGTCTAAATGATGCATCTCATGCTCTTAACCCTACTTTATCAAAAGAATGTCTAAATGAAAACTCTTCTTATCTTATTTCTCATATTGCAAATGAAAATAATGTACACACTCCATCCATGGATAACATTAATGCACATGATATTTTAATTTCAAATGATACTTTATTGCATATTAGAAAAGAATTAAATTCTTCTCTTACACCTCTCCCTAGTTACACTGAAAGTGATAATGAGAATGACAGTGAACATGTAAATGAATATGAAAATGAGAGTGATTATGAACAAAATTCCAATGATGACAATGCACGGAACAATGATGATTATTATGCATATAGTGAAGAAGAATATGCATCTCATGTTTCTAACTCTTCTCTCACTCCTCTCAAACATAATGCACTACCAAATGTTGTTTCTACTTCTACGCATGATTCTATTTCAAATAATGCATATGTTCATGCTAATAGCACATCTTTTACTCAATTAGAATGTGATACACTAAAACATAAAGATACCAATGAATTTCCCAAGACACCCCCACTATAGTAGAACCCAGTTCTCACTCTTCACCTAAAGAGAATGGTAGCCCACATCCCTCTAGTAAGGTCCAAGTTACCATTACTCCTAAGGTTCAAGTGAGCACACCCCCTCTTTATGATCCAATTGCTAAATGTAGCATTCTCATTGCTAAAACTAACAATCAAATTCAATGATTAAATGAACCAATTTAAGATGCTAATGTACCATCCTAGGAGATTATCTCTTTAATGCATGCAGTTGGTGAAATACAACACCAAGTATATCTCCTTACCTTAGAAAACAAAAACTATAAGTCTTGGATGGATGCCAATGATTTACATGGTAACCCTCTTCCGAAGACATTCATAAAAGCTTCATTATCTAAGCATTTCCAGACACCATCATTGCCTCACTTTGATGGAACTAGGGATCTATTTGTACACCTTCAAGCCTTTTATAAGGCTTTGCCATCTCATGTGAGTCCTTTGATTCTACTGAAATTATTCTAGCAGACATTAGTGGGGGAAGTATAGAATTGGTTCTTTCATCTACTCCTCATTGGCTCCTTACACACATATGATGACTTAGAGGAGGCATTTCTCAGACATTACATAGCAAACACAGGTCCTCATGTTACATATGATAAACTTACAACTTTACATCAGAATACTTCAGAGCCATTTAGTGATTATATCTTACAATTCAAGAATCACATGTTACGATTGATATACAAACCAGTGAATTTAGAGATTCAACGTATCTTTATTAAGGGGCTTTGCCAACCTCTCCTTGAACATCTACTATATCAAACAAAGTCTTCTTTAAGACATTTATGCTATACAGTTCTAGCTTTGGAAAATAAATTGGGATTGATTGAGGTAGATTCAATTGATCAGATTACTCTAGATTTCACAACAATATCTACAACTCCTAGCATTTAGCATCCACCATGTACTAAACAAGATAGGAGACCACAACTAGAAAAATAACCAATTAAGAACAAAGAACCAGTCTCTAGAGTACAACCTACAGTATGCACTGTAGAGAACAACATCAAAGCACCACTATTGTTTGATTCAAAGCAAGATAGCCCATCTATCATATTATCAACACTATTAGATAGGAGGTTAATCACATTGCCTTCTACTCATCGATGAGATCCACATCTCTTATAGAAACAGCCTCATCAGCCCTTTTGTAACTATCATAAGATCTGTGGACATAGATATAATGATTTTTATGGACTCAAAGATTGCATTACTAGATGTGTTGATAATGGCATCATAGCATTCACACAGGGAGCACTGAGATCTCCTTCATCATGGAACCATAGACCTCATTCATCCATGATTGAGTCATGCTAAGACATTCCTTCACAGGAATCATCGATCACTTATCGTGAGAGAAATGTGGGTTCTAGGATAGAGCCTCATGAAAGATCTCTTATTCCACCTATTCAAAAGGTTTAGAAACTAGTACGGTGAAAAAAACCTATATATAACAGTGTAGTCTGAGGAGTACATAATGTAGTTCCATATACATATCTAGTAGAGTCATAGGCACTGCAACAGAGTACTACTCGAGAAATATTCACTACGACCACATTTTCTAGGTCCTATCTCACGTAGCAAACTGCTACGATTAAGATTAATGAACCCACATCATAGAGTATTACTGATGAGAAATATTCACTACAACCAAATTTTTTGAGTCCTATCTCACATAGAAATCCATTATGATTGAGATTAAATGAACCCTCATCATAGGTTTCAACTCCATGTCGATCTATGACTCAAGCATACACATCATAGCAGAGGCCACAAGGTATATGATTATGGATAGATGAGCCTTATTCATAGCACATAGTTCCTATGGCACGTTTAATAAAGTTACATTTTGTAGAATCTCCACTTCTATCTATAATTAGTATATAGTAGACAATATCAGATACAAAGCATATTCCTACACAACATGAGCAATATGGGCACTTGTTCAGTTGGCCATTAGGGTTCAAATAGTGATACAATATGTTGGGTGAATATTTTGTCACCAGCATACTGATGAGCAAAATAGGTCTAATCATCCATAGCAAGGGAGATTGGTCGTCCAAAGATGCAAGTTTACCACATCCAAAGGGGACAAATCTCTCCTCTCATCAAGGAGAGGTTCCCTATAAGTATGAAGCGCTATATACTATATATATATGTAGAAAATAACACTCAGGGGTAGGATACACCATCCATCTCTCTTATTTTAGAGATGATGTTCACAAACAAAGGAGAAAATCTTGGTGAAAACACTAAAGGCACTTCTCTTCTTTCAAAAGTGTTCTTGCAAGGAACAATAGGAGTTCTTTCAGGCAGTGACAAGTAACTGGTAACAGGGAGTGTAGTAACCAGCAGACTGAGATGTAGCACAAAGTCTCCACCTCGACTGCCCAAGAGTGAAATACGAAGGATAATGAGGGCACAAAGTCATCCCAAGATCCTTTACACAGGAATAGAAAACAAACACACACTGAAGACAACTATGACAGCACAAAGTCTGAAAGTAACTGGCTTCAGGACACCTTCCTGATTACTTCCACTAGTTCTGCTTGTTAGATCAAATAAACAAGAATGCTCCTAAGAAACAAATATAAGAATAATTTCTTAGAATAATACAAGGTATAACAACACAAAGTCTGCAAGTATCTTGCTTTCTCATTCAGATAAAATAATATGAACAATAATTTGAGCTCAAAGTCTCAGTATTCGCCTTCCAATTTGGGTAGAGTTTTGCTTCTATGATCAAAAAGATCTCCCTTTGAATAAGGCAAGAGATTACATTATATAGCAACCAAGAGAGGTTGGCACTTTGTTCCATGGGGCAGCCCATGCTGCATTTAATGCCTTGAATGCATTTTTAGTTTTGTTAAGGAGGGCCATGCTGGAATCAGGCAGCTACCTTAACTATGGCAAGCTAATTCATCTAATATGTCTCTTCCTTAGTATGGACTGTCTGGTCCTTTTCCTGGTGTTTGCACAACTATCCCTTTGCCTTTACTTCATGGAAGAAAAACAGGCCGCGTCCTTGATTTGGCGTGCTCAGAAGTCTGCTTGATCCACTATTTCACCTATTGGAAATAACTCCTCTATAGATATTTTTGATCTTTTGTATTGTTTTCTCTTCCCTGCAACAATTAGGGCTCTCGAGCTCTCTTTTCAATCGGTTTCTTATTTTAATTTTCAAATTTTGTGCCATATTTAAATATTAACAGATATTCCATCACCTTAAATTTGATGTATGTGGGGACGTCACTAGTCACCTGAATCATGTTGAACCTTTGAGCTTCGAAGGCTCCTTTTTATCTAAGTCTTTCAAAGCTTCTTTTTGTGTCTTTATCAAGCCTTTGGAACACTCTGAGGGGAAGGTGTCCCTTTGGGTTTTATAAACGGTCCTTTTTTGAGTGTCAAGTGCCTCTCGCAAGGGTACCTACCCTTCGGGCTCAATCGGGCGGCCTTCGGGCTTTTATTTATTCGGTGGACTTTTATCCTTTATTTCCTTCGGACAAAATGTCTAAAGGAATTCCTTTGGACAATTTGTCTAAAGGAAATCGTCCTTGGCTTTGGTCGCTTTGAAAGGGGAATGAGGACAGGTGGTGCTTTCCGTTGATCTCAACAGGTGACACGTGGTGGCTTCTGCCCTAAATAGGTGAGGACACTTGGCAGCATCTACTTAAACTATAGAAGCTTTAGCTACCTTTTGAGAGTTCCACAGAAGATGACACATGGCAGCTTTCGCTGAGTTTTTAGAAACAATGTAGAAACATTCGAGACTCATTTGGATTCACGCGAATGCAGACACTTGGCACGTTCTACTTATTTTTGTGACTTACCCGAGACTCACCACAGTCCTTACTCAAAAACTACGGATGTCAACACTTGGCAGCTTCCACTGAGTTTTACCAGGGACACGTGGCAACTTCCATTTACTTTTAACAATCTCATAGATGATGACACTTAGAGCATTTCGCTTAATTTTAGCCACTCGCCCGGGGCCCACCATAGTCCTCACTTAATAATGAAATAAAAAAAGAAATTGTGAATGTTGACACTTGGCAGTTTTTGCTGAGCTTTATAAGGGACACGTGGCTCGTTCCACTACTTTGAAACTTATTAGAAACTGTGCCCTGATAGACGACACTTGGCAGCTTTTGCTCGACTTTGAGACTTAGAGAAAACTCGCACAAAATGAAAAACCCACGCGTTGAACTTTGGAGCTGTTGAACCAATTCAAAAATTGCCTAAGTGCTAGAAACTTGCTCCTTAGAGAGAATTTACCCATTAAAGTTATTGAACCTGCTAAACCAACTAATTTCAAGCCTGTAGAGTCAGTAGAAACATATCTGCAGAGTCTGTAGATTTAAGCCTATAGAGTCTGTAGATTTTTGGAAAAGCTTTGAAAAATGAAGAACTTGAATGCTCAAAACAATTTTTTAAAAGGGGAGAGAGGATTTTGGTCTGTTGAACCAAAATAGTTCATAGGTTGTCCCAAAAATGAGTGACATTTTTGGGGACAACAGCTGGCTCTAGTTGGAGAACTTTTTTCAGATGAAAACTTAGAACACAGCTGAGGGGAGTAGAAACCAGAATCTCCAGTGCCTTGAAGTATGCCATTGGGCTATGGAGTCATGCTACCCAAAAAGAAAGGCTCCAAAAAATGAAAATGAATGACACAAAGTAGAAACAAAGACTATACAAATATACATATGTACAGGTGAGCTTATCTAATACTTCAAGAGTTGAAGTGCTTCAGATGTTGCCCATTGTGAGGCAGAGAAAAGGGTGTGCCATCTGGATACCTCAACAAAAATTTGTTTTTATCATTTAGCTGATGAATAGTAAAAGGTCCCATCCACAGGGAGTCAAACTTTCCATGCATTCCCTTTGGTTCTCTCCTCTTATCCCACAGGAGGACTTGATCTCTAATCTGGAAATCACGATTCTTTGCTTTTTGGTCGAAGAGCTTCTTCACCAGACCTTGATGGATAGCAATTCAGTCCACCACCATGGTTCTCTACTCATCCAGCTCAGTCAGACACATGATCCTCTTATCAATGGAGCTTTCATATGTCTGATCTTCAATTGCCTTAGCCAATTTCAATGCTGGCAATTCCAGGGTGATTGGTATCTCAGCATTGAGTCCATAAAGAAGTTGGAAAGGAGAGATACCAATTGCCCTTTTTAGTGTAATCCTATTTGCCCATAGAGCATTAACCAATGCTTTATGCCATGTCCTTTGGTTGTAATCTACCAGCGTCTTGATGATTATCACCAAATTCTTGCTACTTAATTCAACTTGTCCATTCCCTTGTGGAAAGTAATCAGAAGAATGGGAGAGGGTGATCCCATAGTAAAAAAAGAATTGAGTAATCTTCTGAGAAGTGAAACAAGTTGCATTGTCAGTGACAATCTTGGTTGGAACCCTAAACCTGGAAATAATATTCTCTTTGAAGAAATTGCACACCACTTCTGAAGTAGCATGCTTGGTTAGAATTGCTTCCACCCATTTGGTGAAGTAGTCTGTGGCTGTAAGGACATAAACAAGTCCAGTGCTTGAAGATGAGTTTACAACACCAATAAAATAAATTCCCCATTAATGGAATGGCTCCTCTATGACCACTGGCTTGAGAGTTAGGGCAGCTAACTTAGGTCTTCCAACAAACTGCTATCATAGTTCACATTTCTTTACCCACTTGTATGCATCTTGAAAGAGAGTTGGCCAGTAATACCTGGCTCACAAAATCTTATGGGCAGTCAGAAGAGTAGAGAAATTTCCTCCACAAGCCAAATTATAGAAGGATTTTAGAAGTTGGTTCTACTGTTCTTTGTCCACGCAGCGAAAGAATACTCCATCAAGGCTCCTCTTGTATAGGCCATTGTCCCAGAGGATAAAATTGGTAGCTTTCAACTTGATGGTCCTCCTTTCTTTATAAGATAGGTGAGTAGGACACTCACCATAAGTAAGGAAATGAGCAATACCTGAATACCACTCATTCGTAGTGGAGACAAAGAGGACTGTTGGCGTGTCTTTTTCTTTTGGTTCTTCATGCTCTATTCCTCCTGGCTTATTATCAGCAATCAATTGGCATAGGCCTTTTCCCCGCACCAGTTTCATTGGTTTGATGACTAGATCAAACTCCTAGATTTTTGCAATCCAATTGCCTCTTTTCATCCCAAACTCCTGTTGAGTTAATATGGATTTAACCGTGGTATCAGGAACAGAAGCAAAAATGTTTCACTGCCTTTACCACTGCATATGCATGCTTCTCCATGTTTGAATACTTCAACTCATGAGCTTTAAGAGGACAACTCATGAAAGAAATAGGAGATTCCACACCTTCTTGGTTTTGCTGAACTAGAATTGCTAAGAGTGTGTGTTCGGAAGCATAGCTATATATGGTAAATTCCCTGTTGTAATATGGACAAATCAAAATTGGGGTGTGGGTAATAGATATCTTAATATCCTCAAATGTTGACCTGCCTTCTTCAGTCTAGCCAAATGTGGCCTTTCCCTTCATCATGTTTATTATATGCCTAGTCTTCTCAGCAAACTCTGGGATGAATCTTCATAAAAAATTCACCTTTCCAAAGAAAGAATGAATAGTAGTCTTACTAGTGGGCAAGGTAAGCTCTTGGATAGAATTGACTCTGTCTGAGTCAATCTTTATGCCTCCTTTGGACACAATATGTCTGAGAAATTTCCCCTTTATTACTCTAAAAATTGACTTATTGGGGTTCAAGGAAATGCCACTCTGGCAGCAGCGTTCCAGCACTTGTTGCAAGTAGCACACATAATCTGGGTGATGCTTAGAAAAGATGGTCAAGTCATTAAGATAAAATACAATGAACTTACCCATCTCATCCTTGAAAGCAAGGTCCATTGCTCTTTGGAAAGTGGCACCAGCATCAATAAGGCCGAATGGCATTCTCTGATAAGCAAAGGTGCCCCATGGTGTGGTGAAGGCAGTCTTGTGTTCGTCTGCTTCACCAACTCCAACTTGGTTGTATCCTGAGAAGCCGTCTAGCATTGATAACATCTCAGAACCGGTCACTGTCTGAAGCACTTGGTCCATGATAGGCAAAGGGTAGTTATCCTTCAAGGATGACTGATTCAAATTCTTGAAATCCACACAAAGGTGAATTTTTCCATTCTTATTCCTTATAGGCACTATATTTGCAATCCATGAGGAATGATGGATTGGGAAGATTATTCTAGCATTTAGCATTTTTTGTACCTTAGATAGAATGGTACCTAATATCTTCAGATTATACTGCCTGGACTTTTGCCTGTAAGGTGCTAAATCAGCCTTGAGAGGAATGTCATGTCAAATTTTATCAGGCCTAAGTGACTTCAAGTCATCATAAGAGTAAGCAAATACGTCCATGTACTGACGGAGTAGAGAAGTGAACTTGTATCTCTCCTCTAGAGTGCAACATTTCATAATGTTCACCATCTTGGGATCATCCTTGGTACCTAGATTTACTTGATCAAACTCCTGGGAGGAGCTTGAATCTATTTGCTTCTATTTGACGAATCTATCATGCTTGTCAAATAGTTTCTTGAGGGAAACTAGGCCTTTGGGAATTTTATTCTCTTTTAGTTGTAAGAACTCTCCATCCGTGCTTGAACTTGATTCAGGGGCTGGTTCAAGCTTTTGAGGTTCACTACCTTCAAAATATAATCATTCAAAGATGTCCTTCTTCTCTAGGAAGGCAATGATTTGGTTGTCATTGTTAAACATTTGCCAATGACTGGCATTATCAGGTACACTTGGTCGAAAGACCAACTCAATAGTGTACTTGTCTCCTTTGAAGTCTAGGTGAGGAACTAAGAGAGTTGCTGAAACCGTCACTGCATCAGCTCTATCATTGAATTCTTTGGGAACTACAGAGATGCTGAAAGCATCAAAGTTTTCAATTTGGTCCCAGACTAGATTGCGATAGTGGCACAGTCTCTCATTCTTGGTTTGATACAGGTTTCTCACCTGACAAACCACCAGTTTAGCATCTCCTTTAGCATGAAGGAGTTTGATGCCTCTATCCCTAGCAGTCTTCAACCTGAGTAATAGAGATTCATACTATGCTGTATTATTGGTGTTGCTAAACTATAATTTATATGATGAAGGAAAAATATCTCCTTGAGGAGATATCAGCATAACCCCAGCTCCTGAACTGGTAGAGGAGTAACTACCGTCAAATTTCAGAATCCATACCTCATTAGACACTGTTTTTTCTCTAGATCCTTCTTCATTTGGAGGTGGAGATCCTTCCACATTGGTATTGCACTCCACCATTTCTCTTGTTGTTCTAGCTAAATGCATTTCCAGGTTGTCACCTACAGGATCTTCATCAGATGCCTCATGAACTTCATCCGTGGATAGAAAGTAGTTACCCATGCCTGAAGACTCAAACAAAATTTGAGCTTCAGGTGCCGAGGTCTGGGTAACCACATATTTCACTTCCTTTTCAGGGAGCAACCTCTTCATAACACCTTTGACTGGAATCTTTGCTTCGGATAGGTCCATGCTCAATTCACCTCTAATGTCCTTGCAAAAGTTTCATCTAAGAAGGATGCCATATGAAGCTGGGACATCAGCCACCAAGACAGTCATCTTGATTCTTTTGTCTGGAAAGGCTGCAAATGTAAATTGAGCATCCTTGATTTGTCCCAACAGAGGTATTTGCTTGTTCTCCATAAAGAAGCATCTACCAAATGTTTTGGTCAGTGTGAGGCCAAGGGATTCAGCCACTTTAGCAGGCATGACATTATCTAAAGCTCCAGAATCAATGATGCAATTATTCAGCTGATGTCCATTTATCAACAATGTGACATAGAAAGGTTCAGTCTTACCATGAGCAACAAGAGGAGTGCTGACAAGGTTTTTTCTGGTGGGTGCATTCTTGGGGGAATCACAAGTCACCTTGGGAATTGCTTGTCTTACAGGGACGGCCTAGTTTTTAACACATTGAACCAATTTATCTAATTGCTCAGGATTGGACTATAGGAACTCAAATTCAGACATTTAAATTTTGGTTTTCTTTATATGGTCAATTATTTCAAATGTCTAGAATGAGCCAGGAGCAGAGGACGGGAGTTCATCATTTTGATTTTTGGAAGGGGGAGGATTGGACTGTGAATTTGAAGTAGAAGGCGTAGGGGTATTTGAGGTAGTTACCTTTCTTGCAATCACCAGGTCCTTTGGCTAGAAAGAAAGAGTGGACCCCTGCTTAGCAATTGAAACTACTAGTTGAGGTCGCTCCTCTACTTTCTCTTTATTAGTTGGCTGAGCTGATTGATTCTTG
The DNA here is from genome assembly GCA_037957365.1 of Torreya grandis. Classification (NCBI taxonomy): domain Eukaryota; kingdom Viridiplantae; phylum Streptophyta; class Pinopsida; order Cupressales; family Taxaceae; genus Torreya; species Torreya grandis. The sequence goes on from JARHVA010000104.1 coordinate 5,922,157, forward strand.
GACTGAGTGAATACAACATATGATCCCTCAGTTGCATTACCTCCACTTCTGGGTTCATCTTGATAATTCAAGAAACCAATGTTGGAGTCACCAGCTAATTCTTATTCTTCCTCAGTGAAGAGATTAGCGTCATCTTTAGGACTCAACTCAGGCTGGAATGAGAAATCTGATTCAGCTTCAAGATATCCAACCACTGAGTTAGTTGGGGGTGCTTCAATGGCAAGGTTAATCCTCTGAGGGGAAGGAAGATGATTGGTTTGCCATTAATTTCTGGCAGCATTGCCTTGATAAGACTGATTAGGGAATGTCCTCCTTGGTACATCTCTATATGAAGGAGCAGATGACATCCCTTGTGCCATTTGTTTTCTAAGGGCCAATAATTCATTTGCTAGCTTTTTCACCATTAGATCAGTAGTGGCCGAAGGTGAGTACTTAGAGGAAGAAGAAGATTTACCTCTATTTGGATCTCTCCTTATCTTTCCTACCAAGATAAGGTCATCTTCAACTTCGGTAGCCAAGTCTTGAGCAGCATCCAGGTCTATGTGGCCAGCACGTCTCAGTAGAAAACTCACTTCAGGCAGCTGTGAGTTGATGAAGAAGCATTTGAGATTTTTGGGTGTTGGCTGAGCAATAGCAAGAATTCAATTCCTCAACTTGTCAAACTTTGCTATAAAATTCCTCATAGGTTCATGAGGTTCCTTCTTCATCTGCGTGAGCTGGGCCAACAAGGCATGTGCATCTTCTGCAAGATTGAATTTGGCCTCAAATTTGGCTTTGAGTGTGTCCCAATCAGTTACTGATCTAGCTTGCAGATGGTAGAACCAGTCTGTAGCAGCACCTTGTAGTGTTTCCATGAAAAGCCTGACTGCCACATCTTCAAATTCCATGCCTATCACACCACAGGCTATGTTGAAAGTTGTAATGTGCTCATTAGGGTGAACTCTCCCATCACCAAAGAATTTGAGGAAATTTTTCCTTGAGCTGCATGGAAGTTCATGGAAGGGTGGAGTAAGATTTAGTGGGCCAAATGAGTTACCCTAGGGGCCTTGAACTGCCATGATGGGGTTATGAAAAAGAGGATAACAAATTTGGGTGGTGTATATATGGGCAAAGCTTTGCTAACAACAAAAAAAGCAGCTCTGCCTTGTGTTGGTGTCCTGGTACGGGTAGGAGGAACACTCCTGGATCTTTGAAGCTGAAGATGGGTAGGGAATAGGTCAAAATTTCCTTACTGCACCAACTCAAAGATAGGGTCAATAACACCTTGAACTCTTTGGCTTCTAGTATAACGTGGAGTTGCCAGATTGTGAAACAAAAATGGAAAAGGACTGGTCTAGCTTCAACTTGAAGCTTGAGGTTTCAAATTGCTTGTCCTTCCCTAACGGCTCTAGTTTTGCAGACTAGATAATATAATGGAGATGGAGGAAGATGGTAAGGCTATAATGGTAATAGGTAGGACAAGAAATGGAGTCGCCATAATATGTAATGGATAAGGATAGAAACTGCTTGTTCGGATCTCCAACGGAGTCACCAAAAAACTGTTGGGTAAATATTTTGTCACCAGTGTACTGATGAGTAAAATAGGTCTGATCATCCACAACAAGGGAGATTGGTTATCCAAAGTTGTAAGTTTACCACATCCAAAGGGGACAAATCTCTCCTCTCATTAAGGGGAGGTTCCCTATAAGTATGAAGCACTATATATATATATATGCAAAAAATAACACTTAGGGGTAGGATACACCATCCATCTCTCTTCTTTCAGAGATGATGTTCACAAACAAAGAAGAAAATCCTGATGAAAACACTGAAGGCACTTCTCTTCTTTCAAAAGTGTTCTTGCAGGGAACAATAGGTGTTCTTTCAAGTAGTGACAAGTAACTGGTAATAGGGAGTGTAGTAACCAGCAGACTGAGATGTAGCACAAAGTCTCCATCTCGACTGCCCAAGAGTGAAATACGAAGGATAATGAGGGCACAAAGTCATCCCAAGATCCTTTACACAGGAATAGAAAACAAACACACACTGAAGACAACTATGACAACACAAAGTCTGAAAGTAACTGGCTTCAGGACACCTTCTTGATTACTTCCACTAGTTCTACTTGTTAGATCAAATAAACAAGAATGCTCCTAGGAAATAGATATAAGAATAATTTCCTAGAATAGCACAAGGTATAATAGCACAAAGTCTGCAATTATCTTGCTTTCTCATTCAGATAAAATAATATGAATAACAATCTGAGCTCAAAGTCTCAGTATTTACTTTCCAATTTGGGCAGAGTTTTGCTTCTATGATAAAAAATATCTCCCTTTGAATAAGGTAAGAGATTACATTATATTGTAGCCAAGAGAGGTTTGGTGCTTTATTCCATGGGGCGACCCATGCTGCATTCAATGCCTTGAATGCATTTTCAATTTTGTCAAGGAGGGCCATGCTGAAATCAGGCAACTGCCTTAACTATGGCATGCTAATTCATCTAATATGTCTCTTCCTTAGTATGGACTGTCTAGTCCTTTTCCTAGTGTCTGCACATCTATCCCTTTGCCTTTGCTTCATAGAAGAAAAATAGGCCACGTCTTTGATTTGGTGTGCTTAGAGGTCTACTTGATCCACTATTTCACCTACTAGAAATAACTCCCCTGTAAATATTTCTGATCTTTTGTATTATTTTCTCTTCCTTGCAATAATTAGGGCTCTCAGGCTCTCTTTTCAGATGGTTGTTTGTTTTAATTTTCAAATTCTGTGCCATATTTAAATATTAATGGATATTCCATCACCTTAAATTTGACGTCTGTAGGGACGTCACTAGTCACTTGAACCATGTTGAACCTTTGATCTTCGAAGGCTCCTTTTCATATAAGTCTTTCAAAGCTTCTTTATGTGTCTTTATCAAGCCTTTGGAACAATCCGAAGGGAAGGTGTCCCTTTGAACTTTATAAACGGTCCTTTTTTGAGTGTCAAGTGCCTCTCGCAAGGGTACCTACCCTTCGGGCTCAACCGAGCGGCCTTCGGGCTTTTGTTTCTTTGATGGACTTTTATCCTTTATGTCCTTCGAACAAAATGTCCGAAGGAATTCCTTCAGACAATTTATCTGAAGGAAATCTTCCTTGGCTTTGGTCACTTCAAAAGGGAAATGGGGACAGGTGGCACTTTCTGTTGATCTTAACAGGTGACACGTGGCGGATTTTTCCCTAAATAGGTGAGGACACTTGGTATCATCCACTTAAACTACAAAATCTTTAGCCACCTTTTGAGAGTCCCATAGAAGATGACACATGGTGGCTTCTGCTGAGTTTTTAGAAACAGTGTAGAAACATTTGGGTCTCATTTGGATTCACGCAAATTCAAACACTTGGTGCGTTCTACTTGTTTTTGCGACTTAATCGGGACTCACCACAGTCCTTACTCAAAAGCTGTGGATGTCGACACTTGGCAGCTTCCATCGAGTTTTATCAGGGACACATGGCAACTTCTGTTTACTTTTAACAATCTCACAGATGATGACACTTGGAGCGTTCTGCTTAATTTTAGCCACTCACCCAGGGCCCACCATAGTCCTCACTTAATAAAAAATAAAAGAAAGAAACTACAAATGTTGACACTTGGTAATTTCTGCTAAGCTTTATAAGGGACACGTGGCTCGTTCCACTGCTTTAAAACTTATTAGAAACTGTGCCCCAGTAGACGACACTTGGCAGCTTTCGCTTGACTTTGAGACTTAGAGAAAACCCGTACAAAATAAAAAACCCGTGTGTTGAACCTTGGAACTATCGAACCAATCTAGAAATTGCCTAAGTGATATAAACTTGCTCCTTGGAGAGAATTTACATGTTAAAGTTATTGAACCTGCTGAACCAACTAATTTCAAGCCTGCAAAGTCAGTAGAAACATATTTGCAGAGTATGTAGATTTAAGCCTGCAGAGTCCATAGATTTCTGGAAAAGCTTTGAAAAATGAAGAACTTGAATGCTCAGAACAATTTTTGAAAAGAGGAGAAAGGATTTTTTTCTGTTGAACCAAAATAGTTCATAGGTTGTCCCAAAAATGAGTGACATTTTTGGGGACAACACAATACAGAGTGATACGATACATATTCATACCAACATCAGTTCATAGCTTCACTTAATAGGGAAATGATGGATCCAAAGGACTAGCTAGCCTTTGTATTCTTGAGTCACTCTCGAGGAAGTAATACACATAATGTGTTATCTTACATCCCCATATACTAACAATTAACATTCCTAATTCCCAATAGCTATCCATAGCCAAAACCAACTTATCAAAAAATATAGATCATACCAAATCCTATTTTGCCAACATTAGACCAACTCAACCCATCCAAACAATTTACCAACCTCAATCCAGCTCAATTTATCCCAATAATTTCCCAATTACAAAACCAATAATTGTTTTGCTCACATCTAATTACAAACCAAATAAAGTTCTTTACTTACATATAATTTAAAATCAAAATCTAGCATCACAATTAATGATCAAATCACATATCCCAAGTACCATTTTACCAAAAATATGCAGCCTCAACATCAATACAAAATCAACTACTTCTAAAATAACCATATGTAACAAATATAACAATATATTTCAAATCCCATAACACAGTACGCATGAGTTGAAATCCAAACAATATCCATATATATATATATATATATATATCAATGTTTTTAAAACATATACATCATATTAAGATATAATTAATCATAAATGGGCATCATGCCCTCACTCTCAGTCTCACTCTCTCCTTTAGTACTAGTCCCATAGTCCACTCTAACACTCGATGACCCCGCACCTCTTTGAGCCCCTGAATGCTGCTTAAGATAACTATCTTACTCTAGTAACCACCCATGCTCTTTGGGAAAGTCTACATACCACCTCTAAAGATCTGTGTACTCATACATAATCTATGTACTCATCGATCCATAATCAAGTGGAGGCATCCTATGCCTATCTAGCTTAACGCTCAGCTCATCTCTCTCTCCCACTACTCTAACATATGTAGTTATTGCTATAGCAACTCTATCAAATAAATGAGCATAAACACCAACTATAACTGTCACTTGCTCTATCAAACCCTCCTCCACTGCATCATCAAGAACATGCTGTGTGAGCTCTCAGAGTGTCAACTTAATGATGGTCTCCCAAAATCCATCATCTCCACCTCCTCACCCAGTAGGTGCTTCATATTGAGCACCTCCAACTCCACCTGCACATAAATTACAACACTAAATTAGATATATGCTTTCAAATCAAACTAAACAAACAAAAATGTGTACACAATTCAAATATAATCAAAGCTTACCTCCCATCATTTGAATTAGAGCAGGATCCACATACTTGAGGGCATCCCCCCATTAATAAGATATAATGGAGCCCACCGATACCCCATCCACCATGTGGTATATGCCTCTATACATCCAACATCATCTACATCAGGAATATCTATACCTGCATCTCATGCATCCAAAGGTAATCTTGCTAACTCAGCCTCAGTAGGCCTCTCATGAGCTCCTACTCTCATTGATGCCTGTGCACTCCTCACCCACACCCATGCTACAGGGGGCACATCTTGTGGTACCCTAAACTATCTAGTCACACGCTCATACTAAAAGCACTCATACACTCTAACCTAGCAGTCATGTAACCAATAATTGACCTTTAGATACTGTAATTGTACTCCATCCTCAGGCCACCTAGCGAATCCTCTATAGGGTCTCCATATGATATCTCGAGCCACCAATCTATCTATAACTCATTTATAGTGATCTATCCCAGGAGACTGGATAGCCAAGGTACTCATCCACCACTCTTTAAATGGCTATGGAGGTGCCAACCTCTCCCTTGGTAATCCTATCGACCACACAACCACTATGTGCTCATTATATCCCAATAATGCAATAAAGTAGCTGCACTCACACCACCACTGAATGCCTCTCAATTAAACCGATAAAGATCCCTTTATAAGTGGGCAAGCATAGTCCTACCCCATAATAACATAGTGCCATATACCTCTACACTATGTACAATCCTATGCATCATGTATGCAATTGACACCCCAATCCCATCCACTATAACAAATGAGGCCAACAACACAACCAACCACTTCCACAGATATGAAACACTCGAATACATAATAACTGACAATAATACATTGTTATCACTGCCTCTCCTATGTATGCTTGAGGGCACACCAACAAAATACAAGGATGCACAATCAATAACATTAGCACCCATGTCATCTTGTAAAGTCACACGTCATCCACTAACTGGTAAATGCAGAATATGATACACATCCTCCAGAATAATCGTAATCTCCCTAGTAAGAAGGTAAAAAGTACACATCTCTACATTTCACCTCTCACATAAGGCATAATTAGATACCTATCCCACTACACAAGGCCTAGGTCACATACATGACCCAACCCTACTTTATCCATCATAGCTCTCTCATCAGTCGATAAAGGCAACAACCATAGTGTCTCCATAGCATGACCTCTATGGAACTCTCTCATCCATACCTTGCCCTGCAAAAACACCATAAAATAACATATACATCAATTAACCATGTCAAATCAACAACCAAGCAAAAACACAATAACTAAACTAAGCAACAGCTTAAAAATATCAAAAATAGGCTTCCAAATAGGTATAGTCATATAAAATGCAAAATTAGATGACTTAAGCATGGCTAATGACACCTAATCTATAGGTCTTCTTACTTGCTTACACCACCCTTCTAGGCTATTCTTTCACTGATTCCTAGTAATCCATAGCCTTCTGGACTTAACCCTTGCAGACTCAAGCAGCTCTTTTAGGCCTAGATCCATCCCCCTAGGTCTTGTTCCCTCTAAATAACATTGCACAACTTGGATAGGAGTACTAAAACCCAATGTGTCCTAATTTTGGTGTTGTCTAAGTACAAATTTAGTCCTAATGGTCAGATTCTTTCAGATCCTTATCTTTTTTCTTGTCATCCTAATGCAAATTCATTTAATCTATGATCATTAGTTTTCCTATAAAAGGCCATTCAAAGTCCATTTAGAAAGGTTGACACTCATTTACAAGAGAGAAGCAAGAATACAATCAAGTACACTCAAGCATTCTTCCCTATTCTTTGCATATAACCTTCCAAAATCATTTCAAGCTTATTAAACGTTTGCATCAATCCCTAGCCATCTGAAGTACATCTAATTTTATATCTAGTTGCATTTATCATACACAATTACACCAAGCACTTCGATGGGAGAAATACATTAGCTTGATCCCTCCTTAGAGTATTGGTATGTAGGTAGCATGCCCACACACGGGGTGTGAAGTGCATCTAACGTATCCTTTAGACACTAACCCCTTCTCTATCTTTTCCAAGTTTCCATTCAAGTTCAAGCATAAAGATATCCTAGGGATTTTGAAGATTTAAAATAGATGCATAACAATCTCTATAGGCTTTTAGGCTTCGATATTTCACTAACAAGGTAACACAGGCCTGCCAAACAAAACCCAGAAAGCTTAGACCACTTGGACAACAGCTCTAGAAAAGGACTACATCACCAGACAGTAGGGTGTCCCACTTTCAACACTCCTGTCTAATCTAGAAATGAAGGATCTAGTTTTTGATAGTTTCCCAATCATGTTCCTCCAGTATCAGACCCTATCTCAATCTAGATCATTCAGAATAAGCTAAGTTAGATTTCTCTTATTTATTACTATATTTAGAAAAGGCAAAAATATAAATTTGTTTACACAAATCAGTAGATTAATTCCTGCATATTATTTACTGATTCACTTTGCTCAGACTTATTTATTTAACTAGGAATAAAACCCCATTATTCTAAAAATAATAAAACATTTGGTGAACCCGACTTTAAATTTTGCATAAAAACCCTATAAACCCTAGGGTAAATTACTTTTATTTTTTGTCATAATTCCCTAATTTTTCCTATATTTAAAAATCATAAATCTACAAATTAATTATAAAATTATCATATATTTTATAAAAACCTTGGTTTACACATACTAGGTCCTTTTTGCATACAAAAACATTCGAAACACTAGGAAAAATATATTGCTAATTTTAGAAATATTTTCTGATTTTTCCTAATTTTTTAAAACAAAATTCTACAAATTTTCTATAAATTCATATCAAAATTTTAAAATTATCATACTAATTTTAAAAATTCATTCAATAATCCCAGTTGCATTGACTAGCTCCCAATTATTTTTCAATACTTTTCCAATCATTTTTTGAATTTTTAGTTGTATATCAAACTCAGAAAATCAATTTTAAATTAAAAAATTCATAGTATTTTGCATAAATATTTTAAAAAAATCCTTAGTTGCATGTACTATCTCCTATTTTGCTTCTTGAGGTATCACCTTACATCCATAATCAAATTGCAAAAATGATTCTCACTTATATACAAATTTTTCTTACATTTCTTGCAAATAACAAGGAAACCATAATGGGTCCTATCATGTACATGAATGACAAAGTTTATCATATGCTATTACAAAGATTGATCCTTTGAATTTCATGCTTATGTTTCATTATATGGGATGATATTACAAAATTTAGTGCCAAAAATGCACAAATTTTCAAAATTCTTTTTGCATATTCTCTTTTACTTATACGAAATAATTACCAAGTCCATTTTGCTAAATGCATTCAAAATGTTATGTTATATGTCAAAAGTTTATATGAATTTATGCAAAAGTTCATGGTCTCTATCCTTTACTTTATATCTCTCATATGGAATTTTTTTCAAATTTATGATGCTAAACACATTAGAAATGTCATAGCACATGTCGAAGCTTCTAATGCATTCATGCACAAGTTCATGCTTTCTATCCCTTGTTTTCTATCTCTCATGTGGAATGTTCTCTATAATCATATTACTATACAATTTATAACTCCACTTAAATGCATTTTAACCCATATACATGGTTTCTACCTAGATGTATATGCCTCCTTGGCTACTCTTTCTTCAATGTCATATTTCATGTAGAGGAAAGAAATCCCTTCACCTCCTCTCCCTCAAGAGGGTGATAGCTACTTTCCCTCTAACCAGGTCCATTTTATCACCCCTCCAAAAGGTGAGGTAGCCTATATTATTGTTCCCAATGTATACATTTAGCTTATAGCTTCTTTAAACCATCTTCAACATATATGCTTACATGTTCAATCAGAAGCAACTAGGGTTTGCACTTGTGAGACTCTAAGGGATCATATCACCAGTATGAGCAATTTAATTTCAGATTTACAAACAAAAAATCAGCTATTACATGACAATATCACAACATTAGAAAATTAGATTATAATACAAAAACCTCAAAGGCACCCTAGTGTCAATCATGTATATGCACCTTCACCTAGTCAATTGGTTGCAAGCAATGTTACATATCAAAACCAGAAATCACAACCTACAATAAGTACTACAAAGAATAGTAGTAGGGCACCATTACACTTTGATTCAGAAAGGGACAACCCATGTGTTATATTATCAGCACTATCACATTGCGTTCTACTCAATGGTGGGATCCACATCTCCTAAACAGGTAGCCACATCGGCCCTTTTACAACTACCATCGTATCCATAGACACAAAGATAATGATTGTTATGGACTCAGGAATTGCATTAATAGATGTATTGATAATGGTATCATAGCATTCACACAGGGGGCACTAATATCTCCTCCATCATAGAACTATATACCTCATTCCTCCATGATTGAGTCATCCCAAGATATTCCTTCATAGGAATCATCGGTTACTCATTGTGAGAGTAATGCGGTTTATCAGACAAAGCCTCATAGAAGATCTCATATCCCACCTAATTAATAGATTTGGAGACCAGTACAATGATCTCAATGTACATATAATAGTGTAGTTCATGGCATATACAGTACAATTTCATACACATACACATCATAGAGTACTACTTCAGCAAAATATTTACTACAACCAAGTTTTTTAGGACCTGTTTCAAGTAATGACCTACTAAAATTGGTATTAAACAAGCCACTAACACAGGTTTCAACTACATCTCGATCTATTTCTCAGTCGTACACATCACAGAGTACCACTTTAGAGAAATATTCACTATGGGAGAGTTTTCCATAACTTATTTCACGTATCAACCTATTATGATTGGTTTTAAATGAGCCACCATGATACATGACACCATGATAGGGAGTCTCCCATGAGACTCATTGATTAGTATCATTTCTTCCCAGTTTTTCTTGTACATAGCTTATATCAAAACACAAAAACATTCAAAAATTTCAAAATACACAAACATTCAAATATATCAAAATACCAAAAACATTTCAATTGTATGCATAATCCATGATTTACATTACTACTATCATGCTAGTACTTACATTTATTGTTTCATGCTATTGTATGTCAATTTATCTACGTTACCATGCTTCACTTGATCTCTTTTGAGAGTGTGTAGTGACATCTAGCTACTTGATTGTTTCACTCTACCCATTGAGGGGGCATTCCTACTTCTACATTGGAGACACACCAATATACATACCCATTGGAGGCATCTTATACATGACTACACCATCCAGGTTATGTTAATCCTACACTACACACTCTGAGTTATCATACTGATGTACACTACTTATCAGATTACACAAATTACTATATCAACATTTCACTAATATTTAGCACTTGTGTATCTCTTAGCATATACCTAGTCTTTTACTCTTACATACTTTCACTCTTGCTTTGATTAGTTAGATGTGATTCTATCTTTCCAGTTATTACAAGCTTTCTCTTCTTACTTAGCGTAGCTTGTTGGATTTTATTTCTAGTTCTTGCTTGTCTCTTGTGTGTGCCTTAGGACATTTGCCAATGTCCTTTGCTTCTATTTTGTGTGTGTGTACCTTAGGACATTTTCCAATGTCCTTTGCTTCTATTTTGTGTGTGTGTACCTTTGGAAATTTGCCAATGTCCCTTGCTTGTACTCTTTTATGTACTAATGGCCCTTGTGCCAATCTCGTTTGTTTATATCGTATGTGTATGTGGCATTTGAATATGCCTTGTGTGCTTGCTTTCTAGTTTGAGTGACATGTGCCCATGTCCCTTAATTGTTTAGCCCCTTGGCAACTCTTGTATGCTTCTTGCTTTATATGCTTGTTTCTTGATTACTTGTCTATGTTTACAATGCCATTATCCATATCATGCGTTTACCTTACTTTTTTTAAATGCCATGATGGACATCATGCTCCATCCCTCCAACTAACAACTAACAACTAACAACTAATAACTAACAACTAACATCTAAGAAAATTTAGTTCAGTTCAATACATTGCACATGCTTTTACATTTTTATATCTATCTTGGCATACCCCTATTGATCTAACAATATCTCAATACAAACATTGCTATATTTAGAGATATCTTGTCAAATTTCATTGCTATATCATGTAACTATGCAACATAACACACTTGTAGGACTCTTTTCTTCTAAGGACAGTCATTGTAGGTTTAATCATTCTTACCCTCAAAAGAGGGGGAAACAAATAGGGGTTTTGTCATAGAGATCAAAGCTCCTAACAGTCAATACAACAACATTAAGATCACCTAGTGCAGAATCCAGAGGTCAAACCACTCATAATAGAATAGAAAAATAGTGATGATTCTAGATCAACAACTAGTTTCAACTACTTATAGGGGTAACATCCCCACCGGCCTCAACCTAGGCTACCAACTGCTCAAACTAAGTCACGGTAGGTGCTTATCTCCTTGGCATATCTCCTACTCTAGGGATCTAAATCTCAACCTAGTCAATGCGTAAATGAATCAATAATCAATCCATTTATACTATATCAAACAACTTTATCATTCAAAACAACATACCATTTTTCTTATAACTTCAACCCCGTAGCTTTGTTTTGCAAACTATTTTATTTTGCAGAATCATAACAACGATACCTTCGACATCATGTAGGTGTTGTTCTCTTACTACATGATTAACCTACTATGGCACACACATATCTATACCTATTTTATATCCAGACATACAACTTGGTCCTAACCAATCAAAGACTTGTTCAACTATCAAACAACTTAGCCTAATCAATCAAGCAAACTTTCAATCTCCTCACAACAAGCCAACCTTATTTTTACTTATGCCACTAGTCATCACTTTTGGCTTAACCTCCTGTGTCACAGATCTTATCCCCCTCCCCAAAATGGGTCATCATTCCTATTATTCCTATTCCTATACTTATCTAGCATGCCTATCCACTCTCATAGATGGATACACCATGGTTCATACACCTCTAATATTCAGATTATCAGATTTAGCTCAGATCAGTAAAAATATACAATGATTTAGATTATATGGGTCACTTAGCATGACTCAAGACATTTAGAGGGATATACCTTCAGTTTATAGATACATCATGACTCTTACACATCCAACAGTCAAATTATTAGATTCAGCTCAGATCGGTCAAGATATACAGTGATTCAGACTACATGGGTCATTTAACATTACTTAGGAAATTTAGAGGGACATACCTTTAATTTATAGATACATAGATTAGTTAGATATATAGTGGTTTATATTATATGGATTCATAGTGACTTAGATATAGATTCAGACCAAATACCAGATTTTGGGGCATGTACATTACTACATGTCTCACACATACAACTTCATAAAACATGGCACAATTACAAAACCAGATAGAAGATTATAGGCATAGTGCAGATCACATTGTTTTGATCTCTAGTTTTGCACATGGGACATGGCATGATAGTTCATATCACATGTTCTTATATAGATTACCAGACTATACATACACATCACTCACATACCAAATTTAGGGGCATGACATAGATGTTCATGTTTTTCATCCAAGATTATACATATTGGAATGGAAAGACATGCCATTATCTTATTGCACATTTACCAAAGTTCCATATTATACCCAACTATACCTAGGTTGTCACCAAGTTAGACTGTATGATCATCTGTAGTGGTTGGTCCATAACATTACCCAGACCTAGACTACACGAGTTTGTGCAGGACAGAGGACAAACATTAGTTTTGGGCCTTCGATCACTTCTCAGTTCTAGTTTAAATTATTTAGAGTGGGGGCATGATAGAATTTGCTCTTCATAATATACAAATTTTATGCACACATTTTAGATTACATGAGTTTATGTGGGACAAAGGACAAACATTGGTTTTGGGCCTCTGAGCATTTCTCATTTCTAGCTAGATTCAACATAGTGGGCAAGCATTGCCCTCATTTTTCATGAATACATAGATTCCATATTCAAATTTAGTATAGGGGGCATCCATTTTAGGGATTCATTCTTTCTCCAGGCATTATTTAGCTCTCCATCCACTTCCCTGGCTAGGAAGTAAGTTGGACCCTTTTTCAGCACACTTATCTCCACACAGGTAGATTCATGTATGCATTTTTTTCTTTTACTCTAGTACTTCATTTCATTGCATCACTAAAATAAAAGGGGGGCAAATGTATACACCCTAAATTGGTCAAGCAACCACACATATCATGTCTTTTCACAGTCCTTTCACAAAAGACTCTGACTAGAGAATATGAGCTTTGTTCACATTTAGCCATGTCTTTCATTTTATTCATTTAGGGTCAGGTTCTATGCTTGAGTCACCTTTTTGCCTATTCTTGGTCATCCCAAGCCTTTCAAGTAGTCATTCCACCTTAGCTAGGTTAGGTTTTCTATCATCTTCCCATCTCCCTAGGTCTTGGGACTATAAGATAAAAGCATTGGGGTTGGACTACAACATCAGTGCCACTAGTGTCCATTTCCAATGCTCTTGTCCAAGGCCATTTTGAGTTGTAACAGATAGTTTCCTTTACTTAATAAATCTTATCCCTTTTCTTAGCTTCATCCTTAAATTTCCTAATGTCAGCCAAATGCAAATAAAGCTCTCAAATTTAAAATAATAAGTCTTCTATATAAAGGACTTCATAGGAATTTTATATCCAATACTTACTACTTTGCCACATTAGACAATAAAAATTAGCTAATAGTATAGCTTAACATTATGCATCACACATAGACTTGCATCTTTGATCAAGGAAGGGCCTAGGTGAAAGTCATTCTTGCATCTATCGTGCACGTTGATTATGCACATTCCCTAAGGGAGAACTACATTTGATCTGAGACCCTATCTTGAGGGTTAATGTAGGTAGTGATTAGGACAATAGGGGTTCTAGATCTTATGATCATTCTTCCCCTAACCCAAATTTTCCCCCTTTTGTTTTTGATGCATTTGTTGTTTGAATGTGTGTAGATAGATACTTGGTTTTGAGATTGAAACATACCTATAGTGAGATTTATTGACTTCTAGCCACCAAAATTTCATACATAGCCTCATATTGAGGTGGTGAACAAAACCCATAAAGCTCATATCTCTAGGATAATAATGGTAGAGGTAGATTATAGCACCGATGCCACTCCTATCCACTTTCAGTCCTCCTGTCCAATCATAAAACAAAGGCTAGATCCAGAGTAATGACAGTGTCCCAATCCTGCACATCAATTTCTAACTCCTAAATCATCTATTTTAGTTCATTTTTAGATAAGTTTACTTCTCCTCGTGTAAATTACTTGATAAAAATATATATTTTTACCATATTAAACTAGATTTTCCCCTTACTCCAGACCCCTTATTATTTAGGAACTACACACTAGTTTCCCAAAAATAATAAAATAGTCCTTAATAATCCCAATTCAAAGGAATTTCAAAGATATAACTATATAAACACATTTCAAACCATTTTACACATAGGAGACTTCCACATTGAAAAACACCAAAATTTTATTTGTACATTAAGAGCAAATTCCTTATTTCTTCCAAATCTGATTACATAAAACCCTAGTAACCTATAGCTAAAGTCTAGATACATATCCAAGGTTAAAAGTAATGGTTAAGGAACTTAATCACACTAGTATTGCACTATAATTTAGCACTTTACACCAGCTATTCACACACCACCCTAGCATGGGAGAACTACATGAAGTTTGATCCCTCTTTGGAGTATCGGTATGTGGACAATACTCAACACATGGAGTGTTGAGGTCAAGCCCAACTTTAATCAGTGACCCCTTTTCTTCCCATTAATTTTTTATTGGTCTTCACATGTCAAGGAGACAGGGTTTTGAAGGAAAAATAGTCATACAGTAGTCCAAGTAGTTGATTAGAAGCTCCTACATAGAACATAAAACATACAAATAAAGGAAAACAAAACCTAGAAATCCTAGATTTTTACTATCTAATGGACAAGACTAACCTCATAGAGGACAAGAGCACCCCCCTTTCATGTCTAGTTTATGGTGTCATTGTCCAAGGCTCATTTCAGTTACATATCCAATTTTATAGTCACCAAACCTAACCACTATGCCAGTTTTAGCTTCTAATTCATCTTGCAACATTGTTTACCAACTAAGTTATAATTTTCTATTACACTTTCCTTATTTAGTAACTTTCTAGATTTAACAAGTTTAAAAACAATGAATGTTTGATATTTGTAACATTATTATTCTTGATTTTGCACAATAGTTTATTACTCAAGGTAATCTACATATTGCTAAGTTTTCCCCAAATTTAATAAAACATATTGGTGAACTCGTTTATTGTCGAATATTTCAAACCCTAATTTCCATCAGGTTTTTATTTTATTTTTTCCCCACCAATAGGGTTTCAAAACTCAATTTTCTTGATTTTTAAATTAATCTTTCCTCAATTTACAAACCCTAACTTGCCATTAGGGTTTCCTCCTTTTTTTGCTCTTCAATTAGGGTTTCAGATATTTGATTTTATTATTTCTATATTCATCATAATTATAATGCATGAAACTATCTACACTATTAAGTTGCATATAATATGTCACACTTTTAAGTTGAATATAATTGCATGGATGCATCATTTAATGGCACAAATAAAATTAATCATAACTAAAGAATCTCTTCCTCCTCCTAAGCCTCAAAGTTGTGATAGTTACTTTCCATCTAACTAGGTCCATGCTATCATTATCCCAAAAGGTAAGGTAGCCCATCCTGTAGTGCTAAAAGAAGGTAAACAACTTATCCTTCCTCAAACACCTCCACCTCCTATATCTCCTCTTGATGGTGTATGTATGCATATTCAATCCAAAGTACTTAGGGTTTATGATTGTGAAGCTATAAAGGATACAATTATCGTAATAAACAAGTTCATAATAGATTTACAAAAGCAAAACTAGTGTTTCAGTGCAAAGATCACATAATTAGAAAATAAAATCACACATGCAAAGAATCCACATTATGCTAGTGTTAATAATGTATATGCATCTTCATCTAGTAATGTTATGCCTAACAAGAGTCCATATCAAGAATGGAAGCTACAATATAATAAATCTATAATAAGTGATTCCAAAAGTATGAAAACGGGTAATAAGATTTCAAGTGAGATTATAGGGGAAATAATTAGAAATAAGTTGATAAAACTTCCCTTTATACATCCTCTAAGGATATTAGAATACTAATGCGCATATCATATAATGCATGGGCATCATGGAAATCATTATTTGGATTTGAAGAGTAAAATAAAAAAGATAATTGACAACAGTGATCCTAGAATTGATACCTCAATCAAGCAACCCACAATGGAACAAGAACAAGTAAAAAAAGTGAAAAATTCAAAATTAGTACAAAAATGGTTACCAAAGAACAATTCAAAGCAAGAAAAGGTTAAAAAACATAATTAGATCAAGAAAATATTGAACAAGCTAAGTTAGAGAAAACAATATTACAAAAGGCACAAGATGAAAAGGAATAATTACATAAGGAATGCATTACAAAGGAATGTTACAAAAACAGCAAGAACATAAGTTACAAATTCAAAATCAAGATAAGTAAAAAAAAAATTTAAAAGAAGTTTAAAAAAAAAGGAGAGCCAAAAAAAAGAAATGCCTATAAAAGATAAAGTTTCAAATGTGATTGTAAAGGGGGTAATTTCAAGCCTTTCCTCATATCAAGACCTTGTCACTATCACTGCTCATACAGATGGCAAGCAATTTACATATGTTAAGGTTAAGGAACATCAAGAAATCAATTGTTATTCTATGTCATTTCATACATCCCTTGGGAATAAACATAAACACCTGGATCAAACTTATGCATCTACAACATGCATGGGATCAATCAAGTTAAGAGTTTCTTTTGCTTCAAAAAAATGTTATCCTAATTTTTGTGTTATTTCAAATTTAATTGCCTACAATGTTATACTTGGAGGAGTATTGTTAAAATAAATAGGAACAATGATTAATCAAAACAAAGGTTGCATATCTTTTGATCATGAAGGCAAGGCCATATCCTTTTCTAAAGAAGGAACATACTTAGAGTAAGTGCAACAAAAAGAAAACATATCTCTAGCTAGTATGCAAAAAAATACAAGTATTGTCATATTAGTAAAGGTAAAGGGCACAATACATATTGAAAAGCAAAAATAAAAAAAGTCAATATCATAATATGAGGTAGCTTCATCAAAGGTATATCATAATAATAGTTTTGTTAAATATATCATCACTAGATAACAAGAGGCATAATATATCAATCACTACATCCCATAAAAGCATAGATAGTCGATATAATAGTGGTAATCATTCTACAAAAGGAAATCAATACTCAGATTCAAAATTTAGTTCACAATCACAACAATATAGCCTTTTCACTTCATGAAAGGTTATCATTACTCTTCTCTACACATGATCCATTGACTATGAGTCCCTTGTAGGACTCATCGGTTAGTATCTCTCTTTCACTTTGTACATATTCTTTACATATATATGAAAAAATACAAAAATAGTAAAATATTCCATAAAATACCAAAATCAAGACCTATGCATGTTTATATGTACTTTGTCATACATCAGTTCATTTGTGCATAGTTGTTCGATACTTATTTTACCTAGTTCTATATCATATATGTTTCACCAATTTACATGAGTGACTACAGATTACATAGAACTACATTTCTAGACTCAATTTCAAGGAATATGATTGTTACACATTCAAAATTGAAATTGGACAAGACCACCTTGTTGGACAGGAGTGCCTTGCTCTAGTGTCCATCACCCTATTATTGTCCCAGTACCCTCAGGCTATCACTTCTTAGTTCCAAATCACACATAGACTTTCTACAACATGTATATTCATCAACTAGTTCATTGGGGCATATTATACATAGCTTTGGTCCTTATTTGGCTACTTTATCTTATTCACAGCTTCATTCTTTAAATAACATTACATATTTTAATATTGATCACTCATTAAGATATTAATATATT
Source organism: Torreya grandis (assembly GCA_037957365.1). Lineage (NCBI taxonomy): Eukaryota > Viridiplantae > Streptophyta > Pinopsida > Cupressales > Taxaceae > Torreya > Torreya grandis. Next base: position 5,940,514 of record JARHVA010000104.1, read on the forward strand.
ATTGGTTTTCTCAATTAATGAATATACTTAGGTTATAACTTAACCCTTATTTATTAATCATGTATTATCATGCATACTTTTCATGTTCTATTCTTAGCTTTGTGGCTTATATGCGCTTTCTATTTACCATTAAGGACATGTTATCAACAAAATTTACACCCTTGAGGAGGGTGTTCAAGCCTCATCACTTAAGTGATAGAATAGGGACTCTTCAAAGGTTATGGGTGACCTTATAGTTTAAGAGAGCCTCTAGATAGGGCTAGCTCCCTTGATGCTCTCACTTATAACTATTACTAAAACTATTGCTTGCAATGGAAAAGGGCTAGAGAGATATTAGCAGAGGTTCTTGAAAATACCCCAAAACATGTTAATTATAGGGATAACTTGTGTAGTGGAGAGTAAAATAGGCCATATAAGAGACTACAATATTACATACCATCTATGACATACAAAGATGCACCTAAAGAGTAAGAATAACTCAACTACTAATAAAGTTGGAACATAACTAGCATAACATTCGATAAATATATTAAATAAAAATTGACTACTCACTATGCATTAATCATTTATAAAAGAAGATTAGGAAAAACCATATCATAACTATCCTACTATTCTCTATCAACACATTAAAACTATATTTTATTACAACAAAATGTTATATATAGCCTTTTACAACCCGCTATCTCTTCACATTATAGCCTTTCAAGATACAAAAGGAAAGACTCTTTGCATTCTTTTATTACCTAATTAGGCTTATAAGGCCAAATACATACAAAAGTTATATAAGAGACAAAATCATATACTTTTCACATGTGTCCTTCTATTATACTCTTTGATTTTACCATGCTCCATTCTACATCTAACACTTTCCTGGACTTAAATAGTTGTCTCCTCCTGGGACAAAGTCATAACCTAATCTAAGCTGAAAAGATGAGTGATAAACATAAGTCATAGTTATCACTACAAGTGCCATTTACTGGTTTTCACCCTTTGCACACTACTTATCTTACCTTTTAGTTTTTTAACTAAGTAGCATACTAGCCTACAACCCTTTTAGGTTTTCAATACGCTAACATAACCAGGTGGCCACCCTTTATGGGTTTTCAACCAATCTATCCCTGCTTCTAATGTTTAGTCTATCTTACAAAAAAAATTGCAATATTGTTGAAGTCACAAAAAAGAAGTGCACATTACTTATTATTACAACAGAGGAGGAATTTGACTTAGCTACTGTAGAGGTTGTTGTGTTTTCCCAACTACTAACCCACTAGGTTCTGGTGCACCCAATGGTAGAGGTAGTTGTTAAGACTGTGCCTTTGTATCTAACTTCCTCTTCTCTATGATTTTTAAAAGTTATTAAAGAGGAACAAATTGAGGATCATATATTTTCTAGGTAACGGGGAATAAATCAACTTGAGATAGATCTTTCTTGAGCATTTTGTAATCTATGAACACTTTTCATACCATGGCAAACGCAATGCACAGTGGTACCTAGATCATCATCATGTTTAGTAGATCATCATCTTATGTAATTATGAGCAATTCCTTAGCATTAGCTAACTAGAATTGAATATCCAAGATGATATCATCTAATCTATTTATTGTCCTTTGGGCTTGGATGGCTACAAAAATCTTGCACATTATTTTCTTATGCCACACTTACAGGTTCTGAATGGTAGCATCCTTGGAATCAAAAAATTAACTAAGTATATTGCTCATCTTTCTACAATTGTCATTTGATCCTCCAATACGGCTTTAGATTTATCTCCATTTGCAAATTCAAGTTTCATAGTAGCCAAAGATTGATTAATTTGTTGTCTCTAATTCAACATATCTTGGGTTATCTACTTGGATTTCCACGCAATAGTTTCTAGGACCTGCGCATACTATTCAACGAGTTTGCGTATGACTTTTGTTTCATTATTGAGTGCTTACCATTCTACACATAATGTGATCACTTTTTGTGTACCCCTAATTCTTTGTAAGATTTTTAAATAGAGTAGTGAATTGCTTGTCCTCTGACATGACTTGATCACTAGTACTCATGTAACTAAGGTGGGACAAGAGTTATTTATTAGTTTTCATGTATTTGCCAACTACTCTTATACTTTATCCTTTTCTTCACATCGCCTAAGATCTTCCTACTCCAAATCTAAGGCCTTCTATGTAAATGATTCTTAAAAGGAAACTACTACTTCAATCTATTTTAATAGCAACAGCTGGGTCACATCCAAAGATGTTTTCATCGCAGTGGTAGTAAGTGCTATGAAGGTATTTGCAAGTGTCACAGGAGTAAGTGTGAATTGAGCCAATGGAAGTAAGAAATTAGTTCACCATGTTGATGTATTAGGGAGATCCCATAGCCATTATCTAGTGATATGTGATGTTGTTTATGTGGCCTTTGTCTAAGTTGCACTTTTTGCTTTTACCATTTCTTTTACTTCTTCATTCTCCTTTGCCTAAATTTTTGCTTTAGACTTGGATGTAACATTGGATTTAGATTAGTCTTTGGTCTTAGACTTATCATTAACTTGAGCTTTGGATTTAGCATCAGCCTCAACCTTAGCTTTGGCTTCAAATTCAGCCTTAGCTTTGTCTTGGGCTGTTTGTACTTCTGTTGCACATCTAAGTTATTCTTTAGCAACCTTGGTTTGAGCTTCTTATTCACTTTATTTTTGTTGTTCAGCTTGTACCTCTTGTTATCACCATTGGGATTCCTCCCACTCTTTCTTTTTTACCTCTACTTCTTCAGCCTACTACTACATAACTTCTACTTCCTTGACTTTCTTCCTTATAGCTTCAGTTTCTTTGGCTTGCATTTATACATCCTCTACTTCCTCATCTTTATTTTATGTTTTAGTGCTTATGTCTTGTTGATTTTAGTGTTAATGTTGCACAAATTCTTCTTGAGTGCGTTATGTCTCTTGCATAATTACTTGTGCTAGTTCTTGTTCTTTCTTGCTCCTTTCTTCTTCGTTCACCTCCTCAATGTCTGGTGTGTCCTGTGTAGTTTATTGTTAGTCTACTATCTCAAGCATAATTGTATCTATGGGTCCCTCATCAACTTCAAGTTCTACGAGCTTGATGTCTGATTTAATATGCTCGAGTGAATATGATGTACATAGAGGTGTGAGAGTTTATTTTTGCTTCTTTGGACCCTATGGCCAGGGCTATTGTTATGCTAATTGAGACTGCTATGTACCATTTTATTTTGTAGGTTCACTAAAAGACACCATCCTTTCTTGTATAGTTTGTGATTATTTAGCAAAGGGGTATATGCATGTTCATCAGACCAAGACCAATGCAGGACTACCTTCTTTACATAAATCCATCATCCACATAATTGATGATCCTGTGATTGACTCTATTGAAAATATTTTAGGATCCAACTTGCATTGAGATGCTTCCTGTTATAAAGCATAAAAAAGAATAGAAAGAGGTGGTTGAGTAATATCAACCCAAAGGTCTTTTTTTACCTATTTTCACACTTGGCAAGTGCGTACTGCTTTCCAAAAGAAGAACTACTTCACCTCCTCTTTATCATACACCTCTTTTTTGATGTCTTCCAACATTAATCAAAGTACTTCCTATTCTTCTATACCTAACTCAAGTAGATCACACATAGGAGCTATCCTTAAAACCATGAGATTATCGAGCTAAAGCTTTTTTTGATGCATTTTTTCTTTGATGGTGGTGGTGAGGCCTTATGTGTAGGTGCCTTCCTCTTTCATTTATCTTGTTATGGTAGAACTTGTAGCTATGCTAGTTATGATGATGGAGCATGTGGTTGTGTTGGTTGTTGCAATGGTGCTTGCTCCACTTCTACTTGTTGCCCCTTTAAAAGAATAACTTGTAAAGGTGGAATTAACCTTGTAACTAAGGATTTTTACCTGTATACTTTAGCTTTCACTTCAACCATGGAAATGAAAAATGGCATTGGGGTCACAATTAAAGTAGCCAACTCATGGACCTTGATTTGATTACCATTATGCAATTTGGTGACTGAAGCATGTTGTCCCAAATATTGTATTACATCCTATGGGATCCTAGGGTGTGATCTAATCAAAGTTAGGACTTTGAGCCACCATGTGTTAAACCACCCCAATTATTCATAATACTACCTTATTTTTTTCTATGTGATATTTTCAAGGGCATTAACATGCCAAAAGTCTATAGTTACATTGATTGACCCTAGTGGAGATTTCCACTACGTGAAACACAATAAAAAAACCAAAAATTATTACTAAAATTTTTATGTGTTTCTCTTAAGTATCTTTTCTATGTTAGTGATGAGCTTGATTGTCAAAAACTCGGGCCAATTGAAGTCCTCTAATAGATTTTTCATATGGTAAGTAATATCAATTATGCCTTTTACTGCTTGTTTGGTGGTTTGCCAAAATCTTTTCATGAGACATTGTACTATAATGCATAGTGAAACATCCTAAATTAAGTTAATGGGTGTTCCTCACCCTACCTTTGTGGTATATTTTTCCCTCACATCCAGATGGATTGGTGGTATTGTAGACTTATAAGGGAAGAGAGATTTACCATGATTGGGAAGGCCATAGGCTCATACCATGGTGTGCATAGTGATCCAAATTGTAAAATCTTGAGCCAAATAGATATCCCTTTGATTTTAACAACTCAATAGAATCATCATGACCTCATCTAGCTACCCAAATGTAGGCAGCTTAATCAACATTTCAATGTTAAAGCCTTATAATGGATGTTGAAGTGTGAGGGCTCCTACTTTTGTTGTTCCTTGAGTATCATGGGCAAAAAGAATACCTTCTATTGCATATATAAAATCAAATAGATCTAGATCATTATACTTAGTTTGGCAAAGACCTAACCCAATACCCATTTCCTTTTTTTGTGCATCTAATAGTGGAATCAACAACTGACCTCTCTCCATGACTTGATTAGTGGTTTGGAATGAGTGATTGATTTGCTTAATCGTGCTCTGGTTCAAAATCCATTTACGAGTAGGTATTTTGAAAGTAAATCATAGAAGCCTTCTATTAGTCAAAGTTTGTAATGTTTTGGCATTGTCCATACCCTACTCTCATATAGTTGTTGGTACCTAATTTTGTCTCACCAACTACTTTAAATGCATTGATTGCTTATGCATGAGTATTCCTTTTTCAATTAATAATACTTACTGGAAGTTACCTTGACAAGGATGTTTTATGTTTATAATATTTAATTTGCTTCTTTGGTAGTTATTATATGTGAGTAACTATCATTTTATCTATCAATTTGTCTTATAATCCACTTGTCCATTTACTACTAAATCTGATTTGAAAAATAATGCATTATTAACAGTCTAACATGACCATTGGAATTTCATTCACCATACTTATCTTGTCACCGCCTTCTTAGAATTAATTAGTATGTTTTATGTAGTTGTAACTAGCTATCTTCTATGAGTTGTCTCTAGAATGTGATCACACCTTGTGATGCTAATTACTTTTTGGTGGATACGATGTGTTGTGCTACAATAAACATGCTATATAAACATTCTAACCTGAAAAAAATAAATAAAAGAAAACAATATTAAATAAAATACTAACTACATGGTGCTATTCAACACCCACTCAATGTTTTTAGTTGAATGATAGAGATTAAAGATGACATGGCTTAAGCCTACAACTATTTATACAACTTGGTAATATGGGTTCTTGCAAATATTTCAACACTATGGTACCCTATGGTGATACTTCATGAATAATATAAGGTTCTTTCCATTTAATGCACAACTTTCTTGGGAATGCTTTAAATCTACTCTCATAAAGTAATACTATTTGTTCTGGGTGAAATTGCTTAGATCACAAGTTATGATCATGCCATGCTTTTTGACTCTACTTGTTAATCTATTACATCCACTGTGACCTTTGTCTATTTTATTCCATCTTTTCAAATTCCATCAATCGTGCCTTTAATTAATCTTGATCCCCTTATCTCATAACCATCACAATGCAGAGACCAGGAATAATATACTCCATAGGCATTACTGCCTCAAGGCCATATACCAATTGAAATAGAGTGAACTTTGTAGATTTCTTGTAATGTGTTCTATAAGCCCATAGAATCTTAGGATTATATTTTCTGAATAATCCCTTTGAACATTATAAATCTTTGTTAACATTTTCCCCAATACTTTATTGGATGCTTCTACCTATCTGTTTACCTATAGACGGTAAGTTGTGCTTTTGTGGTGCGATATCATGAACTCTTCAGTGAGAGTCTTGATAGTAATATTCAGGAAATTTATGCCTCTATCACTTACCAACTTAACTAGACATCCAATCCTTGTAATGATGTTTTCATATAAAATTTTGTTAACATCTTTTGCACTGTAGTTTGGAGTGGCAATAGCTTCCCCCCATTTAGTGAAATAATATGTCATGATAATAATATATCAGGCATGACTATGCTTATTTGGAGGATCTATAAGTCCAACGAAGTCAATTCCCCACTATTTAAAGTGTTGTTCCATAAGCATGGGTACTAAAGGGATTTTGTTGTGCTGGTTTGGCTTACCCATTCATTAATAGACATCACAATGTTTAACAATTCTATGTGCATCCTAGGATAATGTAGGCAACCAAAGACCACTCTATAATATTTTAATTATAGTGGTTTCTCTTTTAAAATGACACCCTACAATTCCTTGATGATCCTCTTGAAGAAGATGTGGTTGTTCATGCTCTAGAGATACTCTGTGTAATACATCAACTTTGTCAAGATTGTATAAGAATCATTAATAAGGCTATACGGTATGGCTTGGGTGACCATTTGCTTCTTATCCTACCTAGTGTAGTGTGTAGGAAAAGTTCCTTGTTACAAGAAATTTTCAATGTCTTCCATGTTATCAGGAACTATAGAAGTTCTAAATAAATGTGCATTTGGGGATTCATATTCAAGTTATTTTGGTTCCTCCCCATTATGAAGTCTGCTAAGGTGATCTGGCCCCACATTCTCTCAACCTAGCTTAACATTAATCTAGAATTGAAATTCCTAAAAGAGAATTAACCAACTTGATATACATCCTCCCAACATTAGCTTATTAACTAGGTATCATAATGCCTGATGATCTGTAAAAAACTCAAAAGGTGTAACCAATAAGTAATTCCGAAACTTTTATAGTGTAAACACCATTGCTAGTATTTCTCTCTCTGTGGTCATGTAATTATTTTCTATAGTTGGAAGTTTCCTAATATTAAAATGTATTAGGTTGTCTAACCCACCTTCGCCTAGATGTGCTAAGACAACTCTTACTGTGGTGCTAGAAGCATCCACATATATGTGGAATGACTTCTTCTAGTCAGGAAACACTAATATTGGTGTTGTTACCAATCGTTGCTTTAACTTAATGAATATTGTTTGACATTTTGGTATCCATTTGAATTTGGTATCCTTGCATAATAATCACTCCATAGATGCAACTATAGCTATGTACCCTTTGATAAACTTCCTATAATATCATGTATGACCAAGGAATGTAAGCACTTCAATTGAGTTATTAGGAGGTGGCATCACTGCTATATCAACAATTTTAGTTGGGTCAACCAAAATACCATCACTACATATAACATGGCCCAACAAGACACTAAAAGGTGTAAAGAATAGACATTTAAATTCAAAGTGATGCACAAATCCCAACATTGCTTCAACATCAATCTTAGTTTTTACAAGTGCTCTTTAAACAAAGAAAATACAACCCAATCATCTAAATAAACTTCCAAGAAATCATGAATGAAATATTTGAATGCATTTAGCATATCTTGAGAAAATATAGCAAGTGCATTATTTAAACCAAAATTCATTACCTTGTATGCGAACGATCTCCATTCAGTAGCGAAGGTGGTCTTATCCTGATTCTCCTTTGAAATTGGAATCTAGTGATATCCACTAAAGCCATCCATAAATGAATATACTTCATTCCCAATAATGGATTCAATGACTTCATCTATAAAAGGAATTGGAAATGGATTATTAATATAAGAGACAATGAGTGCATGGTAGTCCCCACACATCCAAAATTTTCCTATTTTCTTAGGTTGAATAATCATGGCACTCACCCACTCCACTTTTTCAATTGGATAAATGATTTCAGCTTCTTACATTCAATCAAGTTTGACCTTTACTTTAATTTTCATATTAGGATTGAGCCTATAAGGTCACTTTTTGATAGGGCGTGCACACTCTTTTAGTTATATGTGCATTTCTCCTAGTGATGAATCTACACCTTTTACCTTTGAGAATTTGATTGGAAACACATATTGATAATCCCTCAGTAGCTACAAGGCCTCAAAAATTTGCTCTTGTCCCTAGTGATCTCCCACTATTGTAAGCTTAGGAGCTGACTCTATCCCAATATTTCTTTTAATATTTCACAAGGGTTCCTGATATATCTTGCCTGATCCACTAGGTAGAACATCTTGTAGAATGTGTTTGCCTTCACATTGAAAAATGTTGATGTTGTGCAGTTTTTATTCTTCCACTTGCTTTGTGCTTTACACTAGTTTGAGTTCATATTTGCATTATGGATCAAAGAAACCTTCTAGATCGAGATATCCATCATTGCCACTGCGACTTGATTCTCTCAGATCATTGATTATTCTATTACATGGCTAAACAAGAATTTTTTCTTTTTGGTTGGATTTGTAATTGCACAGTGTGACATCCAAGTGCTACGCAGCTTCCTGATGAGATGATGATTCAACTACAATTATTAAATCTTTTGCTCATCCATGACATATTTTTTTTTAATATTTTCTACAATGTATTATGTGCTAATGGATTATCATCTTAAAACACAAAGATTTGAATAAAATATTACTAAAGTTGTGCCTAATGTTTGGTTTCCCTTTTATGCTCTTGATGCATATACTAGACTATTGGTAGAGGTGTTAAGGTGTGGTTGAATATGTGAACCCAATATCATAGTTATACTCCTTATACAACCATATATCCACACACTGATGGATATGCAATTTTGGGCATTGACCTTCTTAAAATAAAGGCCATTCTGATTTGACACTAGTTGGTAGTTGAAACCTTGCACACAAGACTTCACATACTTTCTCCTACATATATTTTTGAGTTTTTGTGTATTTCCCACCATGTCACAGTAGTTCCTTTCAGCGTATATCCAAGTGCATTAACTTGTTGATCCACCTACAATATATGGTGTTCAAGCCTCAATATAAATAGATTGAGATCCTCTGTTAGTATTGTGGTATTTGGCATTTTATAACAAAGACCATGTGCAGAGGTCACAACTCATGATCTCTGCAAGGCCATTTCAAGATGTGTGCATTCAAGTCACCACTTATGGATGATGTGTATTCCCAAGTTATAATACCTTCTAGGGTTAGTTCAATATAGTCAATCATAGTTGCACTAGTATCATACATGATGTTTACTTTAGATCTTGTCAGAGAGCACACTAAAGGAGAAACACATTATTCAAGGTGAAACTACCTAGCTAGAGACTTTGTTATAACATGTTTGAATGCTAGTGGTTGTTCTTACTGCATAGTATGTTGTTTCCAATCTTGATACTCTATAGACCACACCTTTTTTTGCCTTTCATCTATCCCCACTTTAAACCAACTATTGTCCCCATAGGCATAATGAGACTCTGGATCTTTTGGGATGATATATGGCTTTTACTTAGACTTATTTAGTGGTATGAATACTATTTTATCTTTTTGATGCACTTCTAATTAGTTGTACATAATATTGATAGTCATTTGGCCATTATATACCCATTTCTTCCCAATTAAGGTAGGGTAATAAGTCTTTGTTATCTTCATGTCAATGACATTAAAGTATCCTCACAAGCTGAGCTCAACCAATTTAATTTGAACATCTTATAACCTATCAATGGGTTCAACTCTGCCATAATCCACCAAACTCAATGTAATTAGACTGTAGCTCAAACTTGGTTAACCAATGGCTTCCCAAGTTGATCGGGGAATCATATTGACTGTGATTCCAAAATCAAATACTGTATTTGGAATTTAATTCGTAGCTAACTCAGTATCCATTCATAAATCCACATCCCAAGTCTTCTTGGTCTTGACATACCAAACTACTTTATCGACCCTTGTTTCTCCTCATTGCACACACTCTAAGAGATTGTGTTAGAGATTAGTGATGTTCTAGGATATATCTTCCTTGCATAGTATGTTGAGTAGTTTCATTAGATCTGTTAAAGCAATCAAAACACCTATGAAACTTAATACATTAAAATATTTTTTGTAGTAGGATTAGGATATTTATCCTATTATTTTTTAATGCCATGATATTAAGGCATTTTAAAATGTGGTAAGCCTTGTTCATCTCTCGTTTTCCTTGTGATGGCTTGCACAAATGGATTTTCCTTTGGTTGTGCATTGATCATATTTGCATTGTGCATTGGATTTTTTTTCTTTGTTTATCCAAAACTGGACAATCTTCTGTTTGATGTTGACCTTTGACCTTGCAGTATACATAATAGACTCATCTCTGAGGGTTGGTGGGGTAGTTTCTCAAATAATTATATACGTGACACATAAATAACATTGCATAGGGGGTTGAGCTTGTTGGTTATCATTATTGTAACCTCCTTGATATTCACCATGACATCTGCCCCTATATCCCCCCTATAGCCACCTCTATTTTGTTGATATCCCTACCCTTATGATTATTATCTAGCATATCCTCCTTGTTGATTCATATGTGTGTCATATCCCTCATATTAGTGTTGAGGAGAACTTGGAGTCCAGTTTGTGTGTTGTTGCTAAAGATTTATATTATTCTAGGATTATGCATATTAACCAAAATATTGGTATGAGGGAGATGACATATTATTCTAGCTTGTTGGGCCATGTGACTAATACTATGGTGATGAAGACATCTGATACTAAGGTGACAAAGGCATCCATCCTTGACTACTTTGACTCACATTTGTCATCTCCATGTCTAGTCTTATAATTTCTTGCTTCATAATTAGTATTCACTGAGTCGTAACTGCAAAGACATTCTTTGTTATATCTTATTTTAATTCTTGCAAAGATTAGTAGTTTATTGCATCATGATTTGTTGATTTGTAGAAATTAAACTACATGTTATGAAATTTTTGGATATATTGCTCAAGAAGATGGAACTTAGATGTAAGATGTCTAACCACCCTACAGATTTCAAACAAATTAGTTTTAATTTTTGGATAGTCATTTTTATGGTATCCTTCTCAGCCACATTCTATGCACCATAAGCCTAATTTAGGCTTATCATTTTCATGCATCTCATCTATTTTCCTCATAAAATCATCTAACTTAACTGCTAATTTCAATCCTAATGATGGAAGATCCACATAATCTTTGATCTACTTTACTCATATGGCAATAGATCAAGCATTAACGTTGGTGAAGAACTAGGATTGTGTAATAACGGACCTTATTCTTGGTCATAGACCCTCTACGAACCAAATAACCTTATATTTTTATTTTAAAATAAAATCAATTTTGTTCATCACATCAAAAAACCTATGAGCATATTCTTCAACCGTTTCTCTAGATTTTTGTTGAATTTCCTTCAAGGCTTGAATAACTTGACTGGAACATTTTTTACCTTAAATTATACTACTAGCAAATATTTAACTTGTGTGAGGTTGAGGGAATTTATATTTATTTTTAAAATGAACTCCAAGGTTTATCTTGCAAAAGCCCCTACAAGTTTGTACTTCTTCACATCATCTGATGTTACCCCTTTTATAATCCATTTCATTTCATAGGTTACCAAGTATTGTTCAGGGTCCTTAGACCCATCATATAGAATTAAAGGCATGAACATACCTGCATTAAGTGCCATAGTTGGTAAGTTGGTATTTGTTACCATAGATGTCTGAATACTAATAACTATGACTGGTGGTGATTGCACACTTGTTATTATGATGTTAGGCAATTATGTAGTATTCACTACAACTACAAACTACTACACACTAATATTTTCAAGAGTAAAAAGAAATCATACTTCTTCTAATTTCTTCCCTTCTAATGCCTTCTTGGCTATTACAATGAGCTTTTCAAACTTGTTAGTAAATGAATATAACCAATTTGAATCTACTTCTCTCTCTATACTTTTTCTTCTTTCAAAAAATAAATTGGGCTTGGGGGATGCATACCCTTGAAATGAATGATTTTTATCTCTAACTTATTATAACTTTGAACTTAAACCTTCAATATTACTACCTTCAATTTTAATTTTTTCATAGGGACTTTCCTTCCTGATTCTAGATAAAAACCCTTCCCTTAACTATGATCTACCTCTACTTCCTAACTATTCTACCTCTACATTACTGCTTCTAGCTTCTTCTTCCTCATTGGGTCCTTTTTCATTTTTTACGTACCCTTTTATTCCAATAATTTTCACATCTTCTCTTAGCAACCTCTCTTCTCTAGCATCTTTTTCTTGCATTTCTTAAGCTCTAGAACTTTCTTCTCTACTCCTAGTCTTATTCACAGTTACTTCTGGGTCTTTTGTCTTATTGCACCTTCTTTGTTGTCGTAGTTCCCTTTAGTCCTAGAATTTTCTTCTCACTCTGAGTCTTTTCACCTTCCATTTTTTGGGATTAGATTCAAGTTCCTTTTAATCATCTCTTCATCATTCACTTCCTCTTGTATGCACCCCCATGGTGTCCAAAGTAACTACTCCATGTTGGCACCATGCACTTTTCCACAACCAACATCTTTATCATCAAAGGTAGTCATTGAAAATTTTTCTCTTTGATTCCTTGGATAAAATAACCATGTGTAGTCTCAAAATTTACGTATCCTTGTACTGTGAACTTGATTATATAGCCACCGATTGTAGTCTTCATCCAATAATCTATTTCTCGGGACCAATCGGTATCTAAGTTGAGTAGCCTTTCTAATTTTCCTCAGTCTAGACTATAAATTATATTCTCCTTAGACTAAAGCAATAGTATTCTAATCTAGCTAGCCACATAGCTAATAATCTAGGCAACTCACACAAAAAAAATCATAAATTTCACCATAGATGTACTCTTGGATAATCTTCTTTGTAGTCTTTTTGACTCTCTATGTTTTATCTTATATAAAGTTATAGATTCTCTCATCTAACCATCTTTCTACATATCTCTCCTGGGCAATCAGCTCATCATATTTCATCCAAATGGGTTTCATGCTCATAGCACCATTGTTATTATAGGTTCCTGGAAATACTCCAGAACATGCTAATTACAGGGATAGCTTGCGCAGTGGAGAGTAAAATAAGGCACAAAAGAGACTACAATTTACATACCATCTACAATATAAAAAGGTGTACCTAAAGATTAAGAATAACTTAGATAATAATAAATGGTAGAACATAACTGGGATACCATTCAATAAACAAATTAAAGTAAAACATATTACTCACTATGCATTAGCCATATATAAAAGAAGATTAGGAAAAACCATATCATAATCATTTTATTATTCTATATCAACACATCAAAACCATATTCTATTACAATAAAGTGCTATATATAGCATTTTACAACCTATTATCTCTTCACATTCCAACCTTTCAACATACAAAAGGAAAGACTCTTTGCATTCTTTTATCGCTCGATTAGGCTTACAAGGGTGAATACATATAAAAGTTATACAAGAGACAAAATCATATACATCGTGCATGTGTCCTTCTATTATACTCTGGATTTTACCATGCTCAATTATATATCCAACAAGAGAACTAAAAGAAAACTAAATTAGGGAGGTGATTCACAAAATTTGTCTCCTCCAAATGTTTATAATGCACTGAGAACATGAACTATGACTGAATCTAGTTACAAAACTCAAATGGGGTCTCTAAACATGAATGTTTCACACAGAGGCTATAGCAAGATGCATAGAATAAGGGGATAATCAAGATGCCCTAAAATACACTAATGAATGTTTCTAGTTGTAATCCATGTAAAGATATTTAGAATCACTCTATGTGACTTGCAAAGTGGTAAACATGGCAAGAAAAATGAGATAAAGTAACATAATATCATTAACATTCATCAATTAACATGAAGTATACACTAGATAAAAATGTTGAGAAGGATATAAATAAATTTTATTTGTTTCAGAGGTAATGTACAAGTGTTCATTTAGATGGTTCTATTCTATATCTAGAAAAAGGATCCATTACAATGTCAAAATCAAGCATACATATAGAAGAGAATGAGAAAGAGAGAAGATATGCATTGGAGAAGCCTATGACAAGTATCAATTCATAAAGGGGAAAGTTAAAAACAAAAAGGCCTATAATTAGGTAGGTTATGAATCTTCTCTAACACGTGTCATCTTGTTCTAGTCCTCTTCTTCATCAAGGTGGCGTAGGAGATCATCATTGTCCTCTATAACTCACCTTATCTTCCTTGAAATTACCCATTAAGAGTGATTATGAAGTGAAAAGTCATATTATTGGAGTATAAATACTTTTATTTTCCTTGGGAACATGTTTAAGATCCATATCCCATAATCTTACCACATTTGTTCTATAATTTCCTTCATAGTTCTCACATTTGCTCTCTTTGAGGCCTATTCTTTATAACCCTATTTTGGGAAAAATATCCTTGGTTTGGGTGATATGTAACACTCTTAGGAAAAAAATAATTTTTTTTTAGTGCCCTTTATCTTATTCCAACTTCACCCAAAATTTTATGACCCAACTCCCAATGGAGACCCACTTTCTCAACATCCATCTTTCCCAGATAGGCCTAATTAGGCCTAAAGCAAACCTATAGTACTAAAGACCATACAAAGTCATAAAATGCTACTCCAAAACCTAAAAAATATTTTATGGAACAATAAAAAAGGTCAAATCAAAAAATTTAAATCAATTTCATGGGTTGGAACTCAAGTTATGAAAATTTTAAGTTTCTAGCCCTAGGTTGGTCATGCACAACCCTGAGTAGGTTGAGAGTTAAGAAAAATACATTTTTTGAGTTTTATGGAAATTAAAAGAAACCAAAGACTTGTGTTAGGTCTATCCCAAATTTATTGATCTCATCCAATAATCATTTGTCTTTTATCAGTCTCAATGAGCTCTCACTAAGAAAAAAGATTGAATTTTGTGTGCATTTATGACTGTCAAGTAGACCGTAGGTGTTATTTATTATTTTTAATCCTTATATGATCATATAAACACATTATAAGGCCTTAAATGGCTCCATATTACCTTTAAATCTTCATGAAAACTCCAATTCCAATGCAAATATTGCATACTTTCTCCAAATTCTGAAACAGGCTTACCAAAGGAGCTCTTTAGTAGGCTTATAGGTCTTCATTGGGTTTGATGTTTATTAGATCTCATGAAAAGGTTTTCTCATTAATAATCCTCCTTTTGAAATCCTACATATACCTTCCCATCATCTCAATTTCATCCTTCATTTGTCTCTTAAGTCATCATGTTTCATGTAAGGTAAGCCTCTCTTGCTTGAGAATGTGGACCTACAGGCCTGGAGACATGTAGGTCTACAATCACATTAATTAAAGCCATTTATATCATTTTTATTGGTATTAAAACCCATTTAATCTCATATTTGATCTTTTATACTAGTTTTCAATATCGAAAACCTTATATAAGTCTCTCAAATGCCTTTAAACACCTAATTTTGCTTGCAAACACTAGGTTGATATACGTAGGTTTGTACCCCTGCCAGTTCATTAAAGAATGATCCTATGAGTTTGGTACATTAGTATATATTATATAAGGGTATAAAATATCCACCTTTAATTACTTTAATGCACATTCACCTATACTATCAATCAAAACCTCAAAATTATTTGCTCATAAGACCTTCTTTCTTGTTGTTGTAGGTTGTAAGTGCTCTTTTGGACTGTATATGCATTGATTGTATGTTTAGGATAATTTTAGGGGTTATAGGATTAAATTTTTCCTTATTATAGTTCATCATAACCATTATTACTTATTTTCTAGGTCTATTCCTTACTTATTTACATTTGAGACCCTGTGATGTTAGGTTGTGGAGCTAAAAGCTTCACCAGGATGCAAACAGGAGAAGTTATGGAGGTTGCAGAAGTGTTGCAGAGTGTCACAGACACCGGCATCGGTCAGGACAACCGACGATGGCAGGAGGGAGACAGGAAGGCAACCGATGTCAGTCATGGATCGGCCAGCGTCGGCACCCCCAGGCAGTCAGGGACCGACGTCGGTCACCTGTGGTTCGAGCTGCGAGTATGTTACGGGCAGTTGGTTGACAAACCAAGTGTTTGCATGTTTAGAGCTATTCTTAGACTGAGAGCTACGGATTTAATTATTGTATTATTGTCTAATTATTGTTTGGATGAGATCTATATATGGACTCATGATTGTATTGTAAAAGTGTGCTAGAAAGCCATAGAGCTTTTAGAGAGAGCTAGTGTAGCTCCTCCTAGTTCCAAAGGGGTGCTGAGTGTGTTTGATCAGGGAGAGTTGCAAGGTCTGCAAGGTCAAGGAGCTGATCCACTGAGGTACTGGTTGAAGAATCATAAGGACTTGGTGAGTCAAGGACAAGGGTTCTTCAGGGGTGTAGAGATATCTACATGGTGAGTAAGGTCTAGTGATTTGCAGGTAGTAGCAGAGAGCAGGGGATCTACTTGGAGTACGGTTGTATACTTGGTGCACTGGCAGCGTGTTACTGACTGGTAGGAGAGGTGAACATCAATTCTGTATTGGAGTTGATTGTTGGGACTGAGAGAGAGAGGGAAGAAGGTCTTGAGGTGTGGCGAACCTTTGAGGTGGAGGAAGAAGTGGCATCTTCCTTATTGTATATTCTTCTATGTATTTAATACAATTGTGTATTGTCTCTCATATTCCTGTGTTGTTTCATATTTCTAGTTACTTATTGATTCTGGTATAATTCCATGTTTAGTTGCTAATACAAGAAGTAATCACATGTGTTCTAATTGGTAGAGCAAGATCTTGACTCAGTAGGGATCAGAGCATGTTTATTGTTCCTAGGTTTCCCTGACACGTGGTATCAGAGCTTTTGGTTGGGTTACTAACAGGTGGTTTCAGATCTGGTAGTGTTTGTTGATTACAGGTTGCTCACAAGGGTTTCTGATTGAGTGGGAGTATAGCAATGGCAGAAGGAAGTAAGCTACGAATGGAGAAAATGAATAGCACGAATGGTCT
The DNA here is from genome assembly GCA_037957365.1 of Torreya grandis. Classification (NCBI taxonomy): domain Eukaryota; kingdom Viridiplantae; phylum Streptophyta; class Pinopsida; order Cupressales; family Taxaceae; genus Torreya; species Torreya grandis. Next base: position 5,957,698 of record JARHVA010000104.1, read on the forward strand.
GATTGATGGAAAGAAAGAGCAGAGAAAAAGATATTGTTGGTTGGTAGCAGATCAACATGAAGGGACTAAAGATGCAGATGTTGTTGCACAGGATGCTTTGGGAGGTTTCTTGGATGAAGTTAAATCTTGGATAATATATTATGTTGCCTCTTTCCATGCAGCCCCAGGTTTAGGAGCTGGAGAGCCTTGTCAAATGATTGGCAAAGGAGAAGTGAAGCTGAAATTGCAGATGGACGACACACAGTGGTTGAAGGAAGTCATGCAGGTACCGGTCTTGGAGATGAGTCTAATTTCTTCAGGAAATTTGGGTGATGAGAGATGTACTGTAACTCTCACAGTGGATACACTTGAATTAGATGGTGGTAAGAAAGTAGGTATCCTTTATCTATCTACTTATATTACTGATTCACCTTCTATTACAGAGATGTGGCTTTGTAGGCTTGGTTACATATGTAGAAGGAGAATGTAGGTTCTGAAGTGGAAGATAGATGTTTTTGACAAGCTAAAGAACTGGAAAGCCTTGGTGTTCATGGAGGAGATGACAGATAGAGATCAGGTGAGAGAACTAAATTATTCTGAGCAGAGCAGGGTTGATTTGATTAGGACTTTGATCCATGGAGAGCTCGCGGGTAAAAAGTTATCACTCACAGACGAACACAGGTACCGGCATCAGTCACACAATAACCGACGTCGGTAATAGGAAGACCGACGTTGGTCATGAAGAAACCGACATCGGTAGAAAGGATACCGGCGTCGGCCAGAAAGATGATGTCGATAGTCAGGGTCAGTGCAGGGAACTGACATCGGTCGGGAGCAGACTGGGAGATGGCCGAGATCGGTCACTGGAACGGATATTGGGCAGACAACAAGTCTTAAACGCTCATGTGGAGGTTAAAAAGGGTAAGTGAACCTCATATTTGTTGTTCACCTTCTTTATATTGCTTACTGATGGTCAAAAACTAGGAAGATGTGAAGAGGCAATGCAGGTAGAGTCCAGATACAATGGGAGCTTGGCATGGATGAGTGTGAGTCCTTGGAGAAAACCAAAATAGGTATTTGTTGGTAGAGTTGTCAGTTGGAAGAAAGCACTGAGAGAGATGGATTCCCATTTTAAAGAAGAGAGTGGATGGATACATGAGACGGTAGGCCAAGGCATACGGTCTTAAAGAAGCTGCAAGACAGTGGTACAGGTTTTGACAGGTGGATGACTAAGCATGGCTTCAGTCAATGTCAGTGTAACTACTGTGGTTTTATTCTTACCAGGTGGATGATGAGTCACGACATTATCTAGTTATTGTATGTGGATGGTTTGCTAGCAAGTTTTGTACATACAGGGATTTGCTGAGCTAAAAGGTAAGGTTAGTTCAGAGGTGTGTCATGAAGAATTTGGAGTAGCAAAATTCTTTGGCATAAGATACATGGAGATTTTATCTTCAGTGGGAGCTGGTGTGAAGATGGTGTTGGCAAGATTCATTACGCAGGATGCAGAATCAGTAAGCACACCAATGGCTGGACAGTTCAAGCTTAGCTTGAAACATATTGTAGGCCTGAGTTTTCCCAATCAGTGGGGGTTGTCAAAAAGTATGGAGCCAATTCGGGGAAGGAGTACTGGAGGGCAGCTCAGTGGGACTAGCAGCAGGGATTCTTGTTATGCAGGGTCAAGTTCTTCACTACATGGATATGTAGGTTCAGATGTGGCAGGTTACTTGAATGACAGGTATAGCATCACAGGTTGTGTGGTGGTTGGTCTTCAGGATTCATCTTAAAGAGGGATACAAACCAGGAAATAGATTAGACGGGCTACAGATATAGGTACAGGTGCAGCTATTTATCTCCAAGTGGGAGATTGTTAGGTTGTGGAGCTAAAAGCTTCACCAAGATGCAAAAAGAAGAAGTTATGGAGGTTGCAGAAGTGTTGCGGAGTGTCACAGACACCGGCATCGGTCAGGACAACCGACGATGGTAGGAGGGAGATAGGAAGGCAACTGACGTTGGTCATGGATCGGCTGGCGTCGGCACCCCCAGGCAGTCAGGGACCGACGTCGATCACCTGTGGTTCGAGTTGCGAGTATGTTACGGGCAGTTGGTTGACAAACCAAGTGTTTGCATGTTTAGAGCTATTCTTAGATTGAGAGCTATGGATTTAATTATTGTATTATTGTCTAATTATTGTTTGGATGAGATCTATATATGGACTCATGATTGTATTGTAAAAGTGTGCTAGAAAGCCATAGAGCTTTTAGAGAGAGCTAGTGTAGCTCCTCCTAGTTCCAAAGGGGTGCTGAGTGTGTTTGATCAGGGAGAGTTGTAAGGTCTGCAAGGTCAAGGAGCTGATTCACCAGGGTACTGGTTAAAGAATCATAAGGACTTGGTGAGGCAAGGACAAGGGTTTTTCAGGGGTGTAGAGATATCTACATGGTGAGTAAGGTCTAGTGATTTGCAAGTAGCAGTAGAGAGCAGGGGATCTACTTGGAGTACGGTTGTGTACTTGGTGAACTAGCAGCGTGTTACTGACTGGTTGGAGAGGTGAACATCAATTCTGTATTGGAGTTGATTGTTGGGACCGAGAGAGAGAGGGAAGAAGGTCTTGAGGTGTGGCGAACCTTTGAGGTGGAGGAAGAAGTGGCATCTTCCTTATTGTGTATTCTTCTATGTATTTAATACAATTGTGTATTGTCTCTCATATTCCTGTGTTGTTTCATATTTCTAGTTACTTATTGATTCTGGTATAATTCTGCGTTTAGTTGCTAATACAAGAAGTAATCACATGTGTTCTAATTGGTAGAGCAAGATCCTGACTCAGTAGGGATCAGAGCATGTTTATTGTTCTTGGGTTTCCCTGACATGTGAGAGAGTTTAAACCAATCTTGCTAGTGAGCTGCCACCTGTAATCTTCCATTAGAGATGCTTATGAGTGAATTTGTCAAAATTTTAGATTTTTATTTAAACCATTTAGGTCATTAATATCCATAAGGAACAAAACCTAGAATTAACATTACTCCTTTTAGCTTCAATAGGCCTAAAACCTTCAACAACAAGGTCTTGATCAAAACACCATTTGAATGACTTGGATCACTTATTTGGTGGATTTAACACTCCTAAATAATGAAAAGGTACTAATAATATATTAAAGTATTAAAGATTCAATCTAATCACTATGAATTATATTTTTCTAGGCACTTTTAATAACCACCTACAAGCAATTTTATGCACAGTTAACATGCTTTGTTAATTCTCTTGACATCTGACCCTGTTGGTGCTTGTAAGAGACCTAAAGAGGATAGAGGAGGATTGGTGGAGGTTATTACAATTTTTTAATTCCAAAAACAACTTATTACATTCTATAGGATGTCATAACTTTAAAAACCTTGCCTGCCAACCTTCAAGAACAACAAAACACATCACTTTTTGCTACCTTGGTTGCTCACACATGACAATTGATGATGGAAGAAGATGTGAGAGGTATATGTATGAAATTTAGGAGATATAAAAACCATCCATTTTCATCAATTAACATCCAAAATTTTTGGAACAAGAAGAAACTTGCTTGTGGGGTTTTAGGATAGTTTTGGGTTGCTTATTTTGTTAATAATTGTTCATAAAGCATAGCCCTTCAAACCTCAAACTAACTCCTATAATTTAAAGGGAATAAGGGCCCCTATCCATCCCCAATATCACTTGATCCAAATCTCTTTCCTATTCATTATCTTGCACTTGAAAATGGCCTTCATTAGCTTGAAAAGAGCTTGATGGAAGAAATGGGACAATTTTTTGATTCTTTGGACCTTCCAATGCTCTCACAAGCATTATTTGACCCTAAAAACCTTTGAAAGACTTGAAACCATTAATTTTTGACCTGAAATGACCATCTCCACATTGAAAAGTTGCCTTATAAGCCATTGGCAAGTGTATTTCTACGTTATATTTCACTTTATTGATCTTTGGAGGGTCCTACCTCTTATTTCATGTTGAAACTAACCTGGATGAACATGTCCAAGGAAGAAACAACCTTGGAATATATTGAAAATAGGTTAGAGACCTTGAATTACACTTGATTCTTCTTATTTTCAAAGGAAACCATTACCTTAACTTCTCCAAAACTACCTCAACCTTTGCTAAACATGAAATAACAATGTTTCCAGCTTGCCATACCTTGTCCCTAGAAGTTCTCATCCACCGTAAGACATTATGTCATGTTGGGTCAACATATCTTAATCTTTGAAAAATAACCTTAAACCTTTGCTAAGATACCTTAATCTCTCAAAAACCCAAATAAGACATTCATGAAGGGGATTAATGACATGATTAGACTCTTGACTCACTCTCCAAGACCTTGTAAGAGACCCTAAGATGACCAAGCACTTGAAAAGACACCTTTTATGATAAATTCTAAACGATAGACAAATATGCAACCTATTAAAATATCATTAATAAGGTTAAGAAAGACTAGAAGTAAAGTTTTGAATTATCCCCACCCATGGTAGCTAATTTTGGCTAACATCTTTGGCAACCTCCTGGGATTGCATGTTTGTTATGCATCTAGACCAATTGTCTTTTTGCCTCCATTGGGCTATGGAGTCATCTTAGCTCAACACAAAATAAAATATACCTTAATAACTGACCTAAAAACCTCTTGATAAAAATGAAATAGCTGACTACCTTCAACACACACAATAAGACAAGAAGTTTACATACCAAAGTAAGGCACCAAAATAAACAAGACACACATTATGCTAAGCAGCACGTAGGGATAACAAAATAAGAAAATAATATATAAAACTAACCTTTAATAACTGATCCTCTTGGATTAAAAGTAAAACTCCTTAAGTCATCTTCATGTGATGAACAAGAATGGTGTACAAACTGTTGTTCATGCTTGCTTTTTCTTTATCAACTCCTTTCTTGACCACCATCCTCTTTGGCTTGACCTCAAGTGGATGACCAGAATAAAACATGTCTTTGATAAATATAAATTCATATTGAATTTCATACCTTACCTCATGTTGATCTTTGTCAAAGAGAGAGACATCCAATGTCACGACACCTTGATTCATGGGAGCAACAATAACTTCATCTTCTATTGGCTCTTTAAGCTCCATCTCTTGCTCACCTTGAAGAGAGTCATGTCCATCATAGCTTGCTACACCATGAAATTTAACCCATTTATGGTGAATTTTAGGACTTTTTATCTTGGTAATATCTTTGCACTTCTCACCAATAACTTCATCTTGTCCTTTTAGAGGTGTTAACATACCAAACTCTTCAAATTCCTTGAACATGTCCAAATAAGACTGCCACATATTATCAAGACCTCCTTAAACCTATTAATGGTATTTAATAATATAAAAAACCATGATTATCTATTTAATATTCATCTCATTTATGTATTAACCATGTTCACTGGCCAAAACAACCATCTTAACATTCTCCTTATGGGCTGTAAGTTTACTATCCAAACTTGAGCAAAATTTTTATAACGCTTCCCAAAATGAAGTTTTTTATTGATCAATTGAAAGCTTTCCAACTTCAATATAATTATTACCATTATTTTTATGGATAATAGACCTATCCAATGCTTCTGCAAGTTTGCCTCTTCAATCTTTATCTATTATTCATGAGGCTCAACAAGGTTAATGACTAGGTTGATGTACTTAGGTTTGTACCCTTGCTAGTTCATTCAAGAATGATCCTATGAGTTTGGTCCATTTGGTATATATTATTTTAGGGTATCAAAATTCTACCTTGAATTTATTCAATGCACATTTCACCTTTTAGGTCAATCAAAACCTCAAAATTATTTGTTGATAAGACCTTATTTCTTATCTTTGAAGGTTGTAGGTGCTTGTTTGGACTGTATATGCATTGAGTGTATGTTTGGGAGCACTATATGGGTTTTATCAGTGAATTTTTCCTTATTATAGTTCATCATTACCATTATTTCTTCTTATCTATGTTTGTTCATTGCTTGTTTACATTTGAGACCTTGTGAGAGAGTTCAAACCAATCTTGCTAGTGAGCTGCCACCTGTAATCTTCCATTAGAGATGATTATGAGTGAATTTATCAAACTTAAGATGATTATTTAAAACATATAGGTCACTAATATCCATAATAATCCAATGTTACTATTGGTTTCATGAGGAACAAAACCTAGAAGCAACATTACTCTTTTTAGCTTCAATAGGCCTAAAACCTTCAAGAACAATGTCTTGATCAAAACACCATTTGACTGACTTGGATCACTTATTTGGTGTATTAACGAGTATTAAGAAATTAAAAATGACTAATAATAGATTTAATTCTCAAATCTTGAATCCAATCACCATGAATCTTCTTTTTCTAGGCACTTTTGATAAGCACTTATAAGCAATTTTATGCACAATCAACATGCTTGCTAATTCTCTTGACATCTGACCCTATTGGTGCTTGTAAGAGACATAAAGAGGTTATATGAGGATTTTTGGATGTGATTATAGTGTTTTAATTCCAAACACAACTTCTTCCATGCTCTAGGATGTCATAACTTTAAAACCCTTGCCTACCACCTTTAAGAACAATAAAACACATCACTTTTTGCTATCTCGACTACTCACATGTGACAAATAATGATGGAATAGGATGTGAGAAGACTATATAGACCATTTAGGATATATAATAACAATACATTTACATCCATTAACCTGCAAACTTGTTGGTACAAGAAAAACCTTACTAGTGGGGTTTTAAGAGGGTTTTGGGCTGCTTATTTTGTTAACAATTGTTCATAACGTATAGACATTAAAACATAAAAATAATGCATGAAATTTTAAGGGAATAAGGGACCCTATCCACCTACAAATCACTAGATTCAAGTCTCTTTCCTCTTCATGAAGTGAGCACTTGAAAATGGCCTTCACTAGCTTGCAAAGAGCTCATTAGAGGAAATGGGATGTTTTTTGGATTCTTTGGACCTGAAAACGCTTCCAAAAGCATGATTTAACCTTTAAAACGTATGAGAGACCTGAAAAAATTAATTTCTAAACTTAAATGAAAATATCCATGTTGAAAAGTTGCTTTATAAGCCCTTAACAAGTGTATTTCTACGTTATATTTCACTTTCTTGATTTTTGGAGGGTTCCACCTCTTGTTTCATGTTGAAGTTGTGATTTTTGGATTTATTATTCAAGAATATGGAATTTATATGTAGGATGTCCAAATACCCTATAGATTTTAAAAAAAATGTTTTTAATTTTTGGATAGTCATTTTTATGGTGTCCTTCTCAGCCACATTCTATGTAGCATGAGCCTAACTTAGGCTTATCATTTTCATGCTTCTCATCCATATTACTCATAAAAACATCTAAATTAGATTATAATTTCAATCATGCTGATGGAATATCCACATAATCTTTAATTTTCTCTACCCATATGACAATAGATCAAACATCAACCTTGGTGGAAAAATGGGATTGTGTAATATCAAACCTTATTCTTGGTCATAGACCCTCTATGAACCAATCAACCTTGTATTTATATTCTAAAATAAAATAAATTTTGTTCATCACATCAAAAAACCTATGGGCATATTCTCTAATCGTTTCTCTAGATTTTTGTTGAATATCCTTTAGGTTTTGAATAACTTTACTAGAACATTTTTTACCTTAAATTATGCTACTAACATGTATTTAACTTGTGCGAGGTTGAGGGAATTTACATTTATTTTGAAAATGAACTCCAAGGTTCATCTTACCAAAGCCCCTATAAGTTTATACTTCTTCACATCTTCTGATGTTACCCCTTTTATAATCCATTTCATTTCACAAGTTACTAAGTATTGTTCAGGGTCTGTAGACCCATCATATGAAATTAAAAGCATGAACATACCTGCATTAAGCACCATAGTTGGTAAGCTAGTAGTTGTTACCATAGATGTTTGAATACTAACAACTATGATTGGTGGTGACTATGCACTTGTTATTATGATGTTAGGCTCTTGCATAGTGTTCACTATAACTACAATCTACTGCGCACTAATATTTTCAAGAGTAAAAAGGAATCCTACTTCCTGTAATTTTTTCCTTTCTAATGCCTCCTTGGCTATTATGATAAACTTTCAAAACTTATCAATAAATGAATCAAACTAACCTGAATTTACTTCTTTTTGGCCAAAATTAGCCCATGTAAGAATTTTTTAACTAGATGTGGTTTGAAGCTAAGTAGGGTCTTAATTGAGAAGCAATCTAATAAGAGGAGGAAAAAATAACCTTTATGTAGATCACTTGTCAATTTTAAGCTTTTAAAACACTTTAAGCAATATTAAAGTGTGAATTTAATGATCTTTAGGAGATAGACCATCATGTCAAGCCTTGTAGAAATGAACAGGTCAGTCAAGTTGTGCATCACATAAAGATACTTTGGAAATCAACCAAGGTCAAAGAATTACATAGACATGATGTTTTTCATGCCTAGATCATCCTCTACAAATTTGGTATCTTGAACCTTTTTATATTTAAAGATAAAAGCATTCAAAGTTGAATAAATAGATTGAAATTTTCATGGGGACGTCAAATAAAAGATTCATAAAATAGTCATTTGGATTTGAAAGTTCCCAAGGTTGAATGCAAAGCTAACATATGTCAAGATATTAGGAGCTTAGGTAGAATATCTATGGAACACAAGCAATAACTTAAGTTAATGGGTCTAGGTAGATCCAATGACACACATTCAATCGTACCAAAGAGATCGATGATGAGCATCAAGTCAAAAAGTTAGCAGACCCAAGAATAATGTGGTAATAACAAGTGTCATAATATTGAGAGTAGAATCCAAATATAATAATGAGTATTGATTAACAAGGCTAGTGGGTCTAGGCAAATCAATTAAGTGCATTGCGATCATACAAACTAGATCTAATAGCGAGTTTGAAGTCAAAATGTTAGAGGATCTTGAGATTAAGTGAGATGGTGACAAGTGTTTCAACCACGTTAGACTGGTAGAAGATCTATGGATTGCATTCATTCATATAGAGAAATAACAACGGTGTAAATGAGGTCAAAATGTCAAGGAACTTAGATTAAATATGAGGACACCATGTGGTGTACGTGCATGAAACGAATGGACTGAAAATAGGATCCCACAAAAGAATGCAGAACTAACAAATGTCATAATAGGGAAGGCTCGATTCAAGATCAATAGATGACATTAAAATTCAAAGTCAAAGACTTCAAATAGAGGTCGAATATCATCAAAGTCAAACCAATTTTTTTTTAGGACCCATACTCTTCAATCAAGTTCCACACTCTATTTTTGTAGGACCTCATCAAAGGGGGTTTTATGATGTTCAAGCCTCTAACTTAGTTAACTATGAGATCACTGCCCCCATAAGCTTGTATCAGTTTGATTCCTCTTTTGGTGGCCCATTGAAGGCCATAGATCAAGCCTTCATATTCTACTACATTTGAAGAGTAACTAAAATAGAACCCATAAGAAGAGAAAATCTTATTACCCAAATGGGAAACCAACATTGCCCTAGCACCTACACCATTTTTTCTCCTTGAGCCATCAAAGAACAACTTCCATAAACCATTGGAGTCTTCTTTAGGTCCAATTAGGGAAGGCATGGGCTGATTCTCCTCATGTATCAGATAGACATCCATGTCTCTTTCCTCAACACCTTTCAAAAGGTTGAAAAATTGGTTATCTCCCCATAGCTCATCAAGGATACTATAATTAAGGTTTACATTATTTGGATGATGGGGTTCAATGTGGAATTATGTTATGGGTTCAACTTTGATCGAGACCTTAGTCCCATACCTTGTTCTGAATTCCATGTAAGACCAATCTAATGTAAGGTAACCCCCAATCTTAGCTATGAACTCTTTAGAAAGACATAATATAAAGTGAGGAGTGACATCCAAGATCAACATGTCTTGCACCATGAACACACTAGGATAAGCATGCAAGGTTAGGCTCAAATTCTTGATGAATTTGTGGAAGAACCATCAAGCTACATGACTCTCTTGTTGTATGGCTCATACTTGAGGTTTAATTGGTCAGAAATAGACTTTGGCATGACTGAGGTGTTGACCCCACTATCCACCAAACAATTATACACCAAGGAGTCATCGATGATTAATGAAATGTAGAATGGGGGGGGGGGCTTGGTCACACTACTTGACCTTTCTCCCAAAGGACTCTTGGCTACATTGGTGAAAAATTTAGCTTCCTTGCTTGGTTTCTTACTTGCAACTATAGAAACACTCATCTTGGATAAACCTTCTTGAAGAATGTCTACTTGGTTGGGCATGGAAAGCATGCCCCACATTGGTACACTCACATTGGATTTCTTCATTTGCTCCATAATGTTGATTGGTGTACTTCTAGCCTTTGCTTGGGTTTTGGGAGTAACTAATGCTGGATTTGTCAATGAGGGAGCAGTGATAAGAGGTTTTTTAAAATCTTCTTGATTGTCACCCATATTCCTTCTCTTGAACCTTGTGTTCATTGAGATTGAGGTGTGGGCCAAACTGGGAGTAGCCTGCTAATTGGATGCATAACACTCCTCTTTTTCACTGATGACCATTAAGGCTTTCAGATGGTTGACCCTTGATCTGAGCCTTGTTCTTGTGGAGGCTTCTCTTGCTTTATCACCATGGGCACCTCTATGCTTTGGGCCATAAGATCTTGGTTATATCCATAAGCAACAACTTATTATCATTGATCATTGAACACTAGGTTGGAGCCATTAGTTGGGATAATGGATTGTCTAAAAGAATAATTCCAAGGCATTATCCCTTCAAACTCTTGAGCCATATTATTTTGAACTGGGACCAAGGAGTTGAAAAGGCCTACAATGTTTGGATTATAATTATGCTACCTAGCATAGTTAGGCTGCCCCTATCCTTGAAAACCTCCTTTATAGGGTGGCCTATTAGCTTGATAAGGCTATTACTGAGGCTAATACAGAAGTTGATAAGTCTTGCTGTAAGTCTGCTACCTCTTGACATTGACCACATCATTCCCCAAAGATTGGAGCATGCTTTTTAATTCCATGTAATTTTTCTACTCTTAAAAGTAATTGGATCCACTAGTAGAGGCCTTTTCTTGATTAGGTGAAGGCACAACAACAATTATTAGTGTTGGAAGTATAACATCAAGTGGAGGAATGACTAAAAGAGGTGGTCTAATTTTTGGAAAAAGAGGCATTGGGGGTCTAGGAGTAAGCTTGCCAGCTTGAACTAGGCAATTTTTTACCTTAATGGCCACTTTATATGAATTTGGAAGTATGTCTCCTCCCATAAACTAAATTATTACAACTATGTCACTATTGAAAGCCTTAAAGTAATACAAGAAAGCAAAGTTCAGAGATTGTCGAATAGCTATTGGAATTATATCCCATGCCTTCTAAAATCTTGTATTGAAGTCTTGCATGACTTCATGAGGAGCTCTCTTGATTGTGGTCAGCTGATCTACAAGTGACAGATGATCACTCTTATCTACAAAATTTTTACACAAGGTTTCTCCTAGCTCATCCCATGAATAGATAAAATTAGGATCTAGGCCCTTATACCAATCCAATGCCTTTCCTTTAAAAGATACAACTAATATCCTAACATCCACATTCTCCATTTTGATATTGTGAATGTTTCAAAAGTTGGCTATGTCTGTTATGTGCTCAATAGGAGTTATAACTTGGTCTCTTATGTAGTAAGGAACACTTTTGAGGGCTACTACTAGCATAGGATCATACTGTAGTAAGTTCAAAGGGATTTGGCCACTGAAAGCTGTAAAAGCTTTTTAGGGAATCATGGTAGCAAGAGGGGATGATAAAGATATTCTTGTGTAGGTATACTTTATGATTGGTTTGGGAGGATAACTTCTTATGTAAGGGTGAGTATGGGTAAACCTTAACCTTCTTTCTTAATTCAAAGGTAATTCAAAAAATTCAAAAGGAATACCTATAAAAGTCAATCTTGTAGTCACTTTTGGCATGAAAAACAGCTATTGCTCTACCACTAGATAGCTAGGTGTCCTTTGAAGTCACTAGATGCTAAAGGATGAATACTACCACTGCTATGAAATGATCAAAACAACATCAAATTTGACCAATCTTTCATGAAAACAAAAAGAAAATAGTAGTGGTCCCATCAGGCGTGTTAGAACTATTATAGCTTGGAATTGCACCCTTGTGAGAGAGTTATTTAGGCTCCCTCACTTATAACTACAAACATGGGGATAACCTCAGGATGTGGGTATCCTATTGGTGAGGTTGAACCTCTAGGATTTTTTATGAGGCTAGTTCCTTAGGTGCTTCAATTCAGTTCTTGATCTCACACTAAAATCTACTGTCAACTAAGGAAAAGGGATAAGAGATTTACTTGAAAAGAAATTTAAGCTAAGGGAGGTGATGCACTAAGAGTAAGTGATCCACTTGGTCTAGGGAATGACACTAATTCAACATAAGATAAGTTTAGTTACACAACCTCCTAACCAAATAACTTGTATGAATATTTCATAAATGAGGCTCACTGAACCATACGTGAAAGAAAAGAGGGATTTCTAAATCCACATTAAGCATCCATTAATGGTAGAAAAGCTCAAGTTTAGACTTGAAACAAATTGGAAAACACCTAAAAATGAGCAAGAAAGAAGGACAATAAGGTTGGAAGGATGCTTCTTTACAATGCTATTGTGCACAAGCTAACTCGACACAATTTTTAGATAAAGAGATAGGTAAAATAATCTTTATTGATTCAATGAACTATTACACAGTGATTTTATCACCAGTCCGAGGATAATTTGCTTGGCACAAATGCCTCTATTTATATAGAAAAGGGGGAAGAGAGATGGGGAAGAAAGAAAAATTCACTGATGATAGGAAATCTGATGTTGCACTTTTTTTTTGCCCCTTAATGTACCACTCAAGATCACTAGACAATACTCTCAAGCCCCTCCCATCTTTAAGACTTTCTTTAGCATGTCTGAAAAGTCATGTTGTGAGAAACTATAATATTTCTTCTTGGCATGATGCATTTAAGCATCGAATGATGATTATGGGTAGTGAACCATGGCAGCTGAGAGCCTTCATAACTTCCAGCTACCAGTCACTCAGACTCTCCCATGTTTATTAAACATCCTTATGCCACTTGTCCTTTATAGATTAGCCCTTTTTGCTCTAGTTATACCATGTGGCAACCTTCCATTTTTTGTATCACGATTCTCACATTGCTAGACCAAGATTAAGTTGAGCCTATTGGAGAATCCTAATTTACTATATGCAGAGTAATTTTGGTTATTTGAACTCCCCAACTTTAGACTTTCCTAGATCTTTCACTTATAAAGCCTTTTAAGTAGAGTACTTGGGGAAACCCAATTTAATTTATGTAGAGTAATTCGGGTTCTTCAAGCCTATTTACTTTAGGCATGTCCATCTTGAATTCTTCTCACTTTGTTATTTCCCAAGCCTTAAGATGTTGGGCTTTTCAAACCTAATTACTTCTAATGATTAGTCACTTATCCTAATTTTGATGTCCATTGGCCCATCATTTATTTTGGACACTTGTTCTCAATTTTATTTTTTGGCTTATTTCTTCCAGGCAAATCTCTTGAAGGAATTTCTTTAGACAATTTATTCGAATAAATTCCTTTGAAATTTTTGTCCACAACTGTCTTCAAAAGTACCCTTCGAGCTTTTCACAATGGACTTTCCTAAAGGGTAAGAGACACTTCAGGCCTTATACATGTCCCTTCAAACTCCCATGAATGATCCTCCTGAAGGGAAAGATATCCTTTGAGAATTTTGAAATGGTCCCTCTGAAGGGTAGCATACCCTTCAAGAAAACTGCAATTGTCCACTTGGAGAAGAAAAAGCCCTTCAGAAAAATTGAAGTGTACCTTCAAAAAAGTTGATTGGTCCCTTTTTCCCTAAAAATCCCCTTCAGATTTTGAAAGTGCCCTTCATATTTTTTGAATAAAAACTCATCCTTTGAAGAACCCGAGAAGCACCATTTTTCAAGACCAAATCGGGTTTATGAATCCCCTTTACTTATTTCAGGCTTTTGATTGCTCACAACTTATGAAGTAATCAAGTAGTGCTCCTTGGAGAACTCAAAATACACTATCTATGAGTAATTTGGGTTTGTAAACCTGAATTACTTCTACTTATAAAACCTTTAGAAGTTAAACACTACTAAAAACCCGATTTACACTGTGCCCTCAGAAACTCAAAGTTATCACTGCTAGAAAAACTAAAGTCCTCCCAAAGACTTGCCATTTTTTTGTCTGAAAGCTCCCTTTTTCATACTTAGGAAAATTTTGATATGTGGGCCCAAAAATGGCCAACAGTGACTAAGTGAAAGGACTTGACTTGATGGACCATGTATCATCTTAACACATCATGACACACTCTTAGGACCCTCTAGACTGACCTTGAAAGCATTGGAATGCATGAAAAGGACACTACTTTAAACAATGCTAACAAGACTAACAAATCTTCATTTTAAGACCTCATTAGGCATGGGATGGATTGGGAACAAGGAAAGGAAACATGACAAGCAAATTTTCACCTATAGGGGTTGACATTTTAACCTTGGGGGTCAAAATTGGTAAACATTTATTATTCCTATTTTTTCATGGTAGTTTATCACTTAGGTTAATCTACATATTGTCAGGTTTCCCCAAATTCGATAAAATAGGTAGTTAATGTCCATTAGAATAAATCTTGAAATGCATAAATTAAAATATGAATTGAAGAGTAAGGAAATAATACACCTATGTATGGGTGAACCATGTTTTCTTATAACTTGTTGAAGATGGTTTTTCCTTATTGAAGCATTGGACAATGGTTCCTAATATTGAACCCTTTTGGAGTATTAGAGGTGATCAATCCCCAATTTGTGTAACTAAGGTGAGTGTCATGGATTGAGAAGGCAAATGCCCCCAATCCTCATTGAAGAAATAATAAAGGGAATAGTGCTAGGTCATTGAAAAATATAGAACCTCAACCACACTAACCCACATAATTAATCTGCACTAATATTACAACCCCAAGATGAAAGGTGGGAGTCACATATTGGGCTCATAGAATAATTTTAGGTCATTGAGTGATGTAGAACCTCAACTGCATTGCTCATTTAAATACAAATCAATCATTATAGATGGACTTATAGATTCAAGGTTTATCAATAATCAAAATGTGTTTGAAATATAGAAATTTTCATAATGTAAATGTGCATGAAATAATTTTCATGCCCCATAATCTGAATTCCTTAGTAAATTTTAGAATTGTGTATGCATGAAACAAATTTCATGCCCCAAAATTTGTGGTGCTTTATGTTAATCTGTCATAGAATGCTATGTATCTATTTGTTAGGTGTGTCTCATATCTAAAAACTAGGAAAATTTGTAATTTATACACTGTGAAATGAGTGCATGTGCCTCCAAATGTAACTAAAATATGTATATAATTATCCCAATATAAGTTTTGAACCACTCTAAAATATCTATAATATATAAAAAATTGTGCCAAAATTTACAATTTGGGCTCACAAAGGCTTAAGTCTTATGAAAAATCCCATTAATATTCCCCCCTTTTGAGGTGAGGGACATATCCTATGAGTCACTAATCTCAAAAGAAAAAGTTAATTGTATCATGTTATGTAATCATGTCTAATTATGTGAACATGTGGAGAGTATGTCATCATAGTATTTAATATGTCATCAAAACATGTATGAAACATATGCAAGGGCATAAAAGTGTGATGTCTAGATGTCGATAGAAATTAGACAAGTTGTAAGAAATGTCATGATAACTATACTGAACAAGACTACATAGGAATGTGATATGGATCATGGCACCTATAAATAATCAATCACAACAAGCTCAACAAGAAATGTCACACAATATAAGTACATGTAATAACACATAAGGCCAAAGGGCCCATACAAGGGACAAATAATCTTCACACAAACAAGGCCAAAGGGCCACAATCAAGGGGAAATAAATGGCATAACAAATAAGGGCAAAGAGCCACAAACATGGGGAAATAAATGTCACACAAACAAGGCTAGGAAGCCATAAACATGGGCCAACTGGTGGCATACAATAGACAAGTAATAAAATAGCCTATTATAAAAGTAACAACAATGAAGAAACATATAACATACAAAGTAAGCTACACCATCTAAGTGTGTCAATGTTGTAGCATAGTAAAATCACATATCCATATAACACTGTATAAAACATGATCAATATCAATGCATGTATCAGCAATTAAACTAACTCAACATGGAAAATGGAAAGGTCATAGAAAGATATAACATGTAGTAGTGTAACTTGTGGAAGAATATGCCCTCAGCATTGGCATGGTTCATGGGTAAAGGAATAATCCAACATTTATGCATCCATATATCATGTGTATCTATATGCCCTATATATCACTCATGTACCACATGAAATGCATGTGTGTATAAAAAGAATATACAATCTACCAAACATGTGATAAATAGCATATGTAAATGATATAATATAGTTATTTTATCATGCTCTGGTCTTGATTTTTTTATTTTTTGAATATTTGATTTTTTATTGAAATTTATTTGGTAATTTTGGAACATGTGCTCAAGGAAGATGCTAATCAATCAACCAATCTAGGGGATGGTCATGGGGAGGCTTAGTATCATACATATAAGGGGTTACTTTTGAGAACCCATGGTGTGATGTGGAACTAGATGTGAATCTAAAAAGTGATTTCATGTTGTGCTATAACCCTCATCATTATCATTCATAGTGTTTGGTATATGATGAGTAGATTAAATATATATTATATATAGTGAAAGTTGATGTATCATAGGATAATCTGGTACTTGTGTTCATCATAGAACACACTTAATTGTATTTGAATATAGTCTAAGATATGGAGTGTATATTGGTTTCCTTGAATCTTAAACGACCCTTTAATGTAATGGGCATTGTAATACTAGCCTCCTAGGAAGTCCATTATTCTCTTTTGAATGGTATGTTTAGAATGATCTTCAGTAGGCTATATAATTGATTATATATAATTGACTAAAGTATGTGAGGTAATTATCTTGGTAACATGATCTGGAATAGGTGTAGTAACTGACTCGATGGAATAATATTGAATAAGTGTAATAACCATATTTGGAGAATAAGATTGTGTAGGTATAACAACCAATTGTGGTTGTGGTGGGGGTGGAGGATAAAATGTTTGAGGTGTGAAAGGGTACTCATATGGAATACATGAAACTATCATCACCCTATAACCATGTATATATCTAACACATTAATGTATTGATGGTGGAACCATGTGGTGCTTGTGTATCCAAGGATGTCCCAAAAACATATCAAAGACCTTTGCACTTAGCAAGAATATGAATGGTGTATAAATTACTTCAAGGGATACCTTTAGAGGTAACATAATGTCTCCCAAGTTTTTTAGTTGATGTACATCAAATAGTTTAACTATCATGTTTTTTTATCAAATCCTTGTGTGTGTATCGGAGACAATGTAAAAGTGTCATTGTGCAAGCATTATCACTCTACCCATTATTGATCATGACACTATGAATAGGTTGTGAATCCACATAATCTCATATGAATAAATCATTACGATCTAAATCATCCTCCAAACTATCACTATCATCGAATATAATCACATGTCTTTATGTCGTAATGTCTTTCACTATACTAATAATAATACCAAAGGGTGCATGTATGTATTAGAAGATGATGTGAATTGTATTTCAAATGAACCTAATTAGTATCTTGGATTTATGTTATTATTTTATGATTTAGAAGAGGATCAAAAAATATTTTTAACTTTGAATTCCCATTAAGTTATGGTCTTGATTGCTCTGAGGGTATGTTAAGCTCAATTGTATTGTCATTAATAAGATCTTATATTTAGTGCCTCAGAGTATAACATTTGTTTGTATAATGTAAAATAAAATGATGATAGTAAAAACATGTGTTATTATCGACTCTCATAAGTGGGGGGAGAGATATGAGGTTAGATTCCCATAACTTAGGTAATAGGATATGAGGAGATCAAGGTAACTATGAAAATTGCCTCTTTGGTGGAAAAAATAGAAGAAGCCTATTTGTAGGCTATGATACTGCTTTAATTGTAGTTTTATATTCATCATTATTATCATTAGATTTATCCTTGTAATATAGCTTACTTTTAAACTTAGTAGTAGAAGTAGTTGTAGTGTTAGGAGTGTACTTAAGCTTGTTCAAAGCTATGGGCTTTATTTATCGATATCTAATTGTATGGCATAACTCATCAAAATATTTAAACTTCATGAACACAATAGACACATTAAGTTATGATAGAAAATGTTTTTTAATATATCTTTAAGCTCATTATTAGCCATAAGGTCAGTCTTCTTAGATAACATATTCTTATACCATATAATATAATCACTAAATGGCTCATTGGATCCTTGATTGAGTTTGGAAATTTGAAGATAGGATAAATATTAGTAGATGACACTTTGTGATTATATAGAACCTCAGTCTTGCACACTTGTAAAAACTCAAACCTTGGTTGTTCCTCTTAGTTCTATACATGCCTTGCTTCTACAAGCCTTGCATCTACTCTACCTTGTGCCCCTTGGCCTATTTGTTAATTTGACCAACCTTATATTGATGACACAAACATCCAATCTTACCTAGAATGATTAAAATTTACTTATCTTACACCTCAACAAGTTTTGAGCTTGTACCTACTCCTTGAACACTAATGTCTAGGACAAATAGTACTATCAATGTTACTATCCAGCGTTGACACAAGTGTCAAGTGCCCTAAATTCATCCAATTTTCAAATGAAACATATTATAATGGTTAACTAGGTGATTTAATGTGAGTTATCTCCTACACAATATTGGTATAAATACAATATCAACCCTCATTCATTCCTCACCTAGCAAAGACCAAAGAAACCAAGGCACTTATTAGAAAGTAATCTATCAAACACCTAATTGATCAAAGCTTCTCCATTTCCACACCAGTCATAGGTAAAATAAATATACAGGTCTAAATTACTAAAGCAACAATCATAAGGTATTATTTGCTAAATTATAAGCTAGGTCACTATTGTAATTACTTTACACACATTGCATGATTCACACACAAGCTAACATGTAGGGGATAACCTTAAGAGTCTGAGGCCCTCTTCTAGAGTATTGGCTATGTAGCAGTGCCCTTTGATAGTGGGGTCATTTTAGGTTAGCTCAACACTATGTGCCCACTAACCCATTTTTCTCCAAGGTCACATTAAAGATGCAAATCTAGGTTTTGCCATTTCACTAGAAATGACAATCCATGACCCAAATATAAATGCACCATAGTGAAGGTAAAGCAAAACCCATAAGCATCTAGGTGGTTACATCCCTTTTCAGCTGATATTTTATAAATGACACTAGCATCAAACTAGGATAATAATGTTGACATAACCATCCCAAGCTGACACAACTATCTAGAGATCTAGAGGCACCAGATCTAGAATTTGACAATTATTGAAAACTATCTTCCCACCTGCTTTTAGCCTATTCTAGATCCAAATCTACATTAACATTAAAGACAACTAAGTACTCTCTTTTAAGTCATTTTATATATCCAACATAGTTATACTTTCCTTTAATAACTTATCTCAATTTAATAAATTTAGTATATTATATATCTAAGTTTAACACTTTAATTGGCTTGCTATAGATTTGATATTCACCCTTGTTCCCTATCATTTCTATATACTTAACCCTATCTACCCAAGTAGGATCTTCATCTAAATTAGGGTTAAACATTTGGTGAACCCAATCCATGTGAATGTAATTTTTTTGAATTCTTATAGTTTTAAACTAACTAGGGTTTTATATTGTTATACTTTTTAATTTTCTGTTAGTACTATTTTGTATGCAACCTAGGTGTAGCCCTAGATCAAAGTGTGTGTCTGTTAAACATATTGAACTTACCCTCAACCCATCTAAGATTTCTTAAACCAAGGAGGGATCTCATACCTTTGACCATGATGATAACCCCATTGACAATGAAAAGAATGTTGATAAGGTTATCATAGAAGAAGATTTTGATATTAAAAAAATGAAAATAAATGAAAATGAGCAAGTACATGCAATTGCAATGTTTCATGAGAGCATTAGACAAAAACCTTAAGGTCTTGATAAGGTCTTAAAAACTATACTTGAATCCAAAAATTTAAAAACTTTAGTGGAAACATCCCTCACCTTGAAACACACTACAACTCAATACATCTAATGGGGGTATGGATTACGTGTTTAAACCTTTATTCCCTGAAACTATAACTGATACATCTATCATGGAATTACTAATGGGTTCAACTCAAATATAAGTTTCAATGCCCATTACTACTAAAAACATGTTTCCATCCCCTTTGGTGACTGTTGGTTTTCTTTCTATCCTTAGTTTTGCACAACTATGTACTTGTTGCATGCCTAGAGGAATAGAGAAGCAAACGTGCTAGAGCATTGACATATCATATGAGTGACCTCATGCACTCAGTTGAGGAACATAGCCTAGATTAGTTCCCATTATTTCTATCATGTGATGGTAAATAGACACATATTACCTAGGTGCTTAAGTTAACACATTTAATCATTGTTATTATAAACATCATTCTAGAGCTAACCATTTAAATTATTCACATAGTGAAAATACTCTAGTATCATAAAGCATAATTAACACCAAATTGATTCAACACATCAAGGCTCACATAATACTAGTTCCATTGATTGCATGTGATGGGATTACAAAGGTACTTCATTAAGTACATAATCTCTCTAGATATCCATCTTGATAGAAACAACACATCTATGTTCAACAATACTTTCTAATAAAAGCCAAAGGGGTATTTATACAAAAGCAAACCCCTTCTTAGGTTATATCATTAATACATTAAAGATGACAAGCCAAAAACTATTTCAAAGAAAGTATTTATGGTGAGTAGTTACAAATAAGTTCCTCTTGAACTGGGCCCAATAACCCCTATAAACTATCTTTATGCTAGATAGTTGCGTTCTTATTCCTCCTCTACGAGTAGTGCTAAATTCATGCTCTCATTAATCTTTGATTATTCTATGATCTACTTTGTAATGACCCATGATTCCTACAACCTTATCCTTTTATTTCACTTCTTTGAGTCCTACATCTTATGCTCTTTATTCTTCATTTCCTTGTCTTTCATAACCCCTGTCCTCACCAAGGTATTTCATGTTGTTCTCCCCTATTTATATCTTTTATGCCATTTTATCCCAAATTATGGTCATTCGTGCTCATCTCATGCCCTTTCATCTCTATTCTTATGGTTAAAAAATACTTAAAATATATTACAAAATTTGGGTCTAACATTTACCCTCGATAAGCCAATAGTTTGTCCTAGACTATGCTACAATTTCCTTAGTTGACAAAAATGCATAATCCACCTCTTGTACTTTATACTTGAGCTCCTCCCACTAGTTGAGGTTTGTTTGAAGATTGGAAGTAATAACTTTCACTTCACCTTTCAATCATTTCATGTCCTCATGTTACTCCAAAAGAGTATTTTCTTGAGTTATCAAAGTCTCAAGCTGAGTGGTTATGACTTTGTGAGTGTCCTCAAGTGCCCCAACCTCTATCAAAACATGTATTCAAGGTGCTTAGGAACTAGCATTCAACTGTTATTAATTTGAATTTATTTATTTTTCCATCTCTTCAATGTTCTATAACACTTTCATGTACCATGCCTTATCATTGATGCTTAGATTGTTCCCAAACAACTGTTGGTGTTGTTGTTCCTTGGGCAGAAGTTGTGCTTTTAAAATTTTATTTAGCCATGCCAAGTTGACAAAAACCCCATCAACCATGTTAAAATTTTATTATTTGGGCTTAGGAGTGGGTTACTTTGTAGGTTGTGCATATAGAGATGCCTCAGCTATGTTTGAAATCACCACTTGGAGTGCTTCATACTTAGGCTCTACCTGGGTAATTTGATATGAAGCATCATATTTATATTCTATAAGTAGCTAGTAGGCTCTTATTAGTAACTTGGTTCACCTTTGTCATTTAGGCTCGACCTTGGGTTACTTATATCATGCCTTAATTGAGTTGGTGGCCTTTGGTCTTGGCATCTTCTCTTTCATTTGTGCCCTTTCTTCTATGCTTGTTCATGGTTGAGAGGGGAGCAGTTCCTTTTCTATTTCTCTACTTCCTAATGTTCTCTTATGGGTCTTGAGCATATATAAAATCACCCAACCTACCTTTGGATGACTATATTGTAGGGATTAATATCATATTTATTAGTCTCATGCCTCTATACATATGCATGCCTCCCTAGGTAGACATAAAAATTGAGAAGAGTGTATATCTCAATGTCAATCTTTTATGCATCAATATTTATAGGGCACACACCCTCAATTTGATTCATAGAGTCCTTGAAATATTTGAAAGTGAATGCATTAGGTAGTTTGAACCATGGTGATAAGTTGTCAATGCTTGCCATTTATATCACACAATCATTAATAAATGCATGTCCCATCCTTTCTGAGTTGTTGCATCTTTCTTGAAGTGTATGCCAACTATAGTAATTCAAATTTCCTATTCTATTTGTAGGAAACCACTTTTTTACTTTAACCCATTTTTATAATGGTATTTTCTTTGCCATCTTCCTTGTACTTATCTATGTTGCGTGCCACCTTTTGTGTGCCTCACACTACCTATTGCACGCATCCCTCACACACCCTATTTTATGTGCCCTATTGTCTTCTAAGCTTTCAAATTTCATGTGGTTTTTCCATCATTTCCTTTATGTGCCTCTTCTACACAGTTCCTCTACATGATTCCTTTACATGATTTCTTCACCTACCTCCTCTACATGCCTTATTTTGTAAGATTTTAGCTTAAGTAGCTTATCCATCCTTAAAACCTACCCAAATATTAAAATCTATGCATGGTCCTCCATGTCATATCTTAGTGAAATTCATATCAAGAAAGAATGTGAAAATATAGTGATAAACACCAAAATAATATCAAAAATTATTAAACCAATTATAAAAGGTGCACAACCATTGCCACACTTATTTAAAAAGGAAAAAAATCCTAGACTAACTAGTGGCATATGCCTTATTCATTGACATGAAGAATTACATAGAATGGTAGGGCCAGAGCCGGCTACCATTGAAATGACCTGGTAGGAATTAACCATCTAATCTTTTTAATTTACAATCACCTATCAGATAAATAACATGAATAATAAATAGACTATCCCATTGGATCTATAATTTACCTGAATGGCACATAAACTTTGAATCATAGACCAGGACATGCATACCAAGATGAAAAACTTTGGTTTTGATATGTTGATCATGCTAAGCTTTATGTTTTTGATTCTCAACTCCTTGGCTCCAGTGTGTGAGAAATTGTGTTTCATTTAGTTGAAGTATATCATCCAGACACACTTTTAGGGAATCCTCATCATCTAGTTTGCCAATGCACAATATGCAAATAGGGTAGAAGTAACTCTACCAATAATACTAATTGAATGCCAAAGATAAGATTAAAAGGAGTAATCTTGTTTAACTTTTTATATATGGTCCAATACGCCCATAAGATAACAAAAACTTGATCATCTAAATTAGTGTGATTGATGTTGGGAATCTTGCTCAGTGTGTTACTAAAGATCTTATTAAATGCTTTAGTTGTGCCATTAGCTTCAGGGTGGTATGGTGTGCAATTAGGTACTTAACCAAGAGGATGTGCATTATTTCATTGAGGAAGTGAGTGCCACAATAATTTTTTAAACTTTAAGGGAATCCATACCTTGTGATGCTATTTTCCCATATAAATCTAGTGATAATTGTAGCAATTCAATCAGACATGGGTGCTACTTTAGCTGAGTGTGAGATAATTTATGGAAATAATGATGTACCATGTGTCAGTCAACCACGTAACTGGTTGAATGGGCCCAATGAAATTAATATCCCATTTCTCAATTGGTTCATGAGAGAGTATTGGATGAAGAGGCATATAATCCCCTCAATTTGGTTTACTTATGAGCTGATAGATGTCACATTGGCACACATAAGATTTGGCATCTTTGAATAAGGTGGGCCACCATAATCCAACAATAGAATTTTTCATGTTGTTACATCACTAGCATAATATCCTCCTACAATGCCCTCATGGACCTCTTGAAGGACTTATGCATGTCTATGTTGTATTATAAACCTTCATAGTACTTCATCTAGGCCAAGTTTGTAGAGTTCCCCACTAATAAACAAGAAAGGGGCAACACGTACAACTAGTTGATTTTTTTTTTGGGAGGTAAGGTTGTTTGGCATGGAGCCTATTGTAAGAAAAACCACAATTTATTCCAATTATTTGGGCACATTCATAACTTGAAAAAGTTGTACATCAGTTAAATCATCTTCAATGGTACATGTTGGTTTACCAAATTGAAAACATGAGAGGTGGTCTAGACTGAAATTAACTTTATCTAGTTTAACGACCACATAAAAATAGAACTCTCAGAAGAGGAAAATCCATCAATAGATGTGCCCATGTAATACTTGTTTATTTACCAAATACTTGAGTACTTCATCATCCATGTAGAAGATAAATGGGGTTGCCAATGAGTATTGGTGAAACTTATGAAGCACATAAACCATAGACAAGGTCTTATAGTTTTTCTAGATTAGTTTCATTCCATTGGTTTGATATTTTGGCTAGCAAAATAAATAGGATGATCAAGGTTACCCTCACTAGGTTTTTCTAAGATAGTGCCTATTACCATGCCTGAAGTGTCAACATGCACATGAAATGGCTAGTTCCAGTTTGGGAACTGGAGAATAGGTGTAGTCGCCAATTCCTCTTTCAAGGCCTCAAACATTTGATGATGTTGATCCATCCATAAAAATAGGCCATTATTCTTTAGTAGATATTCTTACATTGGGGTAAATATGTTAGCATAACTCTTAATGAACTTTTAATGAACCCCATGTGATCTAAGTAGGCATGTACCTTACACTGAGTGGTTAGCATTAGGAGCTGGACAATGAATTCAATTTTAGCCAGATCTACCAATAGTCCATCTTAGCAAATAATATGTCCCAATAGAATCCCAAATAGGGTGGCAAATATGCACTTATTAAAATTTAAGGAAATGTGAAGCTGGAAATAATGTTTGAGCATGAGGCACATATTATCATAGTGGTCATGCAATAAGACATACACAATCCAATCATCTAAGTGCACATGAAGGAACTTATGGATGAAATCCTTAAAATCTTCTACCACAATGCATGAGAACATGACTGGTGCATTCTTTAGGCCAAAAGGCATAAAATTATATGCAAAATAATCCCATTTAGTTGAAAAATCTATATTTTCCTTGTATTCTTCATCAATTTGGACTTGGTGATAGCCATAAAAACCATTAGTGAATGTGTAGATCTTGCACCCAATAACACCTTCAAAAATTTATTCTATGAAAGGCATTAGGAAAGGGTCTGTTACACATACTACATTGAGTAGCTTGTAGTCCACACAAATTTGAATATAAACATCCTTCTTGATGTTGATCACTATACGACTAACCCATTCATATTCATCAATGGGAGTAATAACTCTATCAAGCAACATATTATCAATTTCCTCTTTGACCTGAGTGTATAGATTTGGGTTCATCTAATATGATCATTTCCACATAAGTCAATCACCTTCAACCAACTTGATGTGAATTTTTCCCAATGATGGATGAAATCCTTTAATTTTCATGTAGTTATGTGGGAAACATTTTGGTACTTGTGTAAAAGTTTAAATATTTTGGCTGTCTCAACATTAGACTAGTAATTCAGCATAATAGCTAGTTTAGGTGCATCATTCATTCCAATGTTCTATTGAACTATTTGAAGTGACACAAAATATAATTTATACTCAGATTGCATTGTTCATTCCAATGTTCTACTAAACTATTTGGAGTGATGCAAAATATAATTTCTACTTAGACTATATCGTATCTCTGACATCACATACCCCACACTCTGTATGTAGATTTAAGGGATTAAATTATGTCTCTAGAGGATTAAAATTGGTACCTTCATCAAATTGGTACATAAACTTTGGTTTGCCTCTTCATATCTATTCATGGTGTCATATTCAAATTGGAAGTCCAGTTCTACTCAAGCCATGGTAGGAGTATCTAGTTCTTATAAGATGTCTAAATTATCCTTAGTTTTGCCATGCATATGGCATATATGGTCTTTAATATATGCCTAATTACCTATAAATAATTGATGTATTACTTATAGAGAGAATTTTAAATTTGTCCATGGTGAATAAAATTCAAAGGTGGCAAGTAGACTGTGTTTGATACACTACTAGGTATTTTTCTCTGTGCATTTCTTGGTAGATGTACCATACCCTAGCCCAAGCATGTAGGCTACCATTAAATGCATGTACCCATAATAATTATAGTAAAAATGTTTCATAATTTTCATCTAGAGAACTAATACCACTATAACTTAGGGTGGCACAAACACAATTGTCATAGTGGAAATTATCGTGCATGGCTATGCATAATTATTCGTACTAATGGGTAGACCACTATCACACAACTGCCCCTTACAATAAAAAGTGGATCATGCAGAACCTTTCATCCTCATTAATATAATAAGTTTCTAACTATTGTAAGTATTCTTGGACCTCCATCTGACCATGAAACCTAGGTGTTTGGTCTAACTATCAGGATAGTTAAGCCATCAAGCATTCACTAATAAGATGAATAATTTTGTGGCACTAAATAAGCTTTGCAGAGGAGCTTAGGTAGTTATCTAAGACACCATAAACATATATTATTATATCATATGTGCTTTGATCCCATTGGTCATAAATGACACTGGTAATGTTAGAAATAAACTGATCATCTTCCTATTGTAATATGCCATTAGGTGTAGGATCCACATTTTCATGTCCTTAAGAAATAATGTTATAGAT
Source organism: Torreya grandis (assembly GCA_037957365.1). Classification (NCBI taxonomy): domain Eukaryota; kingdom Viridiplantae; phylum Streptophyta; class Pinopsida; order Cupressales; family Taxaceae; genus Torreya; species Torreya grandis. The sequence continues at coordinate 5,984,699 of JARHVA010000104.1, forward strand.
TATATTAACATCCTCATCAACATCAACAATTTCCATTAAGTGGGGTCCTTATTCATTATTTATAGGTATGACTACATGTTTAATATCATTCTCTAAGCTGATATGACTCTTTTTGAAACACAAGTCAACATTATTCACATAGCACCAAGGTCAACCCAAAAGATCAAGGAAGTCATCAGATTTAGCAAACTTTATTACCCTAAAATCACCCTTTAATATGACTCTTAAGTTGTTGATGGTGACATCCTTAAGAATGCTTGTGGGTAATGCACGAGTCTTGTTGGCCATGAACAAGACATGTGGGGAAGGTTATAAACTAGGGCTCCCCATATTTTTTTAGGCATATTTAGTTAGAACATTAACCTCTATGATAGTGCCTACCAAGAAGCCATGGATCATCTAGCCATAAATGGATGCATTGACAAGGACATCCTTGTCACATTATGGGTTTGGTTGAATATGGGTCTCTTTTCATTGTACATGGTTCAAATGACCATCCTCTGAAGGCTTTGCCATTTGCTTTCATAACCAATTCTTGAAGAGAGGAATGATGTCTTCATTAAGGAATAATTTGCATATCTCTTGGAACTCATAATGTCTTGAGTCTATGGGTATCATATCTATTTGCACCTCAACCCTAATTTTAACATTATTATCATTTAAGAACTCAATTTCACATTGTAGTTCCCAGACTAAGGCCATTGTGTTGTGAAACACTTCTTTCTATCATTGAACACCAAGATAGTGTTGCACATGAGGTTATTCATGTTGAACCTTTTAATTAGTTGTATTTAAAACTAGTTGGGATTGAACACCACTCCATGTAGTAATATTCACCTTGGGTCCAACTAGAATAGTGGTAGGGTGCGGTCTTCACTAAGCATTTGGAGTTTTAGAAACACATATTATCCTGACACCCTTCTCATTTTGATCTTTAGTAATGGAAACATCAAATCAAGACATTCTTCTAGGTGATATTAAATTTTTAAAAAAGGTGAAGGTTGGATAGACTATGCAATCATGTTGGCAGTGCTCCACAAAACCACACTTGAAACATATCCTAGGTGGAAAATGACCACATCCACATCCATTTCCACAAACTTGACCTATGAAAGATCAACCTTTAATAGCCTCATGGTTGTTAGATATGTATGTTTGGCATGTACCTTACATGTGTGATTTATGAATGTCATTAATGACTTAATAATCATTGGTATCATGTGTATATGCATCACATATTTTATAGCATAGTGACACTTTAGTTTGTGTGGTACACTGAAGCAAGGGAGAACTCCTTACATTATGATATTCATTATAAATCTCACATGATTATTTTAATATAACATGAACATTACTCTATGGACGTTTGTTCCTATTATGACCTTCTACTTCATAGTCAACACACCATAAATTATTGTAAGTGTCATGAGCATTATTGTCCGTAAGCTTCTCCAACTGAGAAGACATCACAATGATCTAAGACTCTATAAAGGGGTTGATAATCATATCTATAATTCCTATGGATTTGACATAGAGGTGGATTCCAATGCCTCCTATGTTTTAATGATAGTTTTGAAGTACGCATTTTGAAATGTGCATCATATATGTGCACACTCTTAGTGAGCTATTTATTGATATATTTTAAGATAATAATACTTTGTTTCTCAAATTTAGGAATGTAAAATTCTTGGAGAAAAGCAATCTATAACAATTCATAATTTAAAACCATTTGTTAGGGGTTAAATTTTTGGTACCATTTATGTGCATGATATAATAAAGTAGTGGAAAAATAAGTTACATTTAGATCAAAATAAATGACACCCCATGCTAGAAAATGAGTTCCCACTTGTGAACATGGTCTAATGAATTTTTGACACTTCAATATTCAAGCAAGTGAAGTGCCATCTCGTAGTAGATTATAGGTGCACTAGGTGGTTGTAGCAGAACTTGCTATGGTGATCCTCTAGTTCCTCATGAACCTTGAGGTAGAGGTTTGTCAATACCTCCTCCACTACCATCTGATCCCCACTACTAGTTCTCCCTCCTTTGCCTCCTACAACAATAGGTGCACTAGAGATTATAGGTGTTGGGGGAGGTTGATAATTTATTATTGGGCCTATTGTTTGCCTACTAGTTAGATTTGGTCCATCAAGCATTCTAAGGTGAGCCATAGTTATTCTTACAATGGAAATTTATAAATTAATGGTAACTTATTATTTTGATCTTGAACTTCTAGATATTCCTCTATGATTTCAATTTTAGATTCAAATTTAGATTTTGAACTATCAATATCCTGATTTATAACAATATTTCTGTCAAACTCAAATTCATGAACATGTGTTGTGGTGGGAAAATTGGGTATATTTGGATTATGTTACACAATCAATATTTATCCTACTTATTTCATAAATACATGTGTCAATTAAGGGTATAAATCCATGGTTAAGGAGTACTCACCATGCCTTTCCACCCTCCTACAGATTCTTGTGGCACTTTCAATATCTCATTGTTTACCTCTGAGATTGTTACTCTCATAGCCTTACACTTAGCTTCATCATACTTATGCTTCCATAGTTCTCAATGTCTAACTTCCATGCTAAACTTATAATCCTATATAAATGCATACCCGTCCATTTCCCCATAGTTACGTTACTCATGCACGAGAGAGTTTACCCATCCATGAGGAAGCTCTCAAGTCTAGAATCAACCATAAGATTCTTAATCTCTATAGGAACTTGTTTGAGATACCTCCCACATGATTCCCTCAAAAATTTGAACTGTGCTTCCTCTAAACAAGAGTTTGTAAAGATAGTGTATTCCAAAATGTAGCTATTAAGCGCTCCTTTCCACCACACATCCACCGCATGTGTCCAAGTAGATTTTAACTTTGATAAGGTTGTCTGACTAAAAGATTTATTCCATGAATAATAATTAATGACAGAATATGAAAGTGCAGAAATAAAGAAATCACAAGACAAGTTACCTCTCAAGGTGCAAACCAAAATGAGATAAAATTTTTAAAGTGAAAAATAAAACATATCAGAGAAAAACCCACTTGATCTTATTATAAGGCTTGTAACCAAAATCTCCACAAGTACAAGATTAAACCCAGAGCACAAGAGAAGAAGAGAGAGAGAGATAAGATTCTAGTGAGGAAAAGAGGAGAGGAAGGGATCTTTTATAGAGCTAGAGGAGGAGAATGAGAATTATAATGAATCCCATTATTACCTTACAAGCCTCCTATGTGTGTGTTACTTGTGTCCTAGTTCCTTAGAAAGTGAAGGGAGGTATGTGCCATGTGGGGGAAAGAGTTACTCATGCTAGTAACTCTCAAATCCTAAAGGAGCAAAAAGAGGTGAGTGACACCTCATAGAATCTGGATTTATATGAATTAATAATTCACATAAATAAAATTTTTTCACAAACAAAAAATGGAACTTAGGATAAAATGAATTATCCTAAATAAAGGGTAATCCTTACACTATCACTTTATTGACCAAAGGACCTTTTGTCTGTAATTTCTTAAATGGTTTTGTTCATATGCCAAAATCCAAGCATGTAAGTGAACAAGTAATACTATAAAGAATGTTTCATATATGGAATCATACAAGTTTTACTCTACCAATGTGTATCTAGAAACTCCTAGTTCAATATGCTAAAGCAGAAAGTTTTTTAATACGGTAACGACCCAATGCTCAACATTTTTCAAAGATAGTCACTCAAGCAACTTTATACCATCATGCTAACAAATGCAAATGGTATTACTAATGGAACCAAAAAGTTGGGTTTCTTTATATCCTTAGTTCTACATGATTAAGTACTAGTCATGATCTTAGAGGAATGGAAAAGCCAATGTGCTAACATGCCAACATATCATGCGAGTGACCTCACACACTTACCTAAGGCATGTATCCTAGACTAGTACCTATCAGTTCTATTGTGTGATGGTAAATGGAAAAATATTACTTAGGCTTTTGAGTTAACAAATTTAATCATTGTTAATACAAACATCATTCTAGAGTTAACCATTAAACACATTCACATAGTGTAAGTACTATAATAGTATAAAGCATAATTAACACCAAATAGATTCAACACATCAAGGTTCATATAATGCTAGTTCCATTGATCTAATTTAATAGGATTGTAAAGGGACTTCATTCAATACATAATCTCTCTGGATATCTATCTTGACAACAACAACACATCTATGTTCAAAAACACTTTCTAATCAAACCTAAAGGGTTATTTATACATAAGCAAACCCATTTTAAAGTTTCATCATTAACACACTAAAGATCATAAGCCAATTATTATTGCAAAGAAAGAAGTTGTTGTGATCTGTTATAATTAAGTTCCTCTTGAATTGAATCTAATAACCCCTAAATACTCTCCTTATGCTAGATATTTGCATTCATGTTCCTCATCCTCTATGAGATAGTGTTATATTAATACTCCCATTAATCTTTAATACTTTCATGAACTAATTTTTAACCACCTCCACTTCCTGCACCCTTTTCCTATTCTTGTGCTTTTCTGAGTCCTACATCTTGTGCTCCATATTCTCCATTTCCTTGTCTTTTGTAACACTTGTCTTTGCCAAGGTATTTTGTGTTGTTCTCCCTTATTTATATTTTTTATGCCATTATTTCCCATGCCATGGTATTCTCCACTTATCCTGGGCCCTGGGCCCTTACATCTCCACATTTATGGCTAAAAAATACTTAGAATATATTACAAAATTTGGGTATAATAGTGACTAATCAAATTGCTAATTTAAATCCCACTGGGCTTATAGTTCAGTCATTCCTTCAAGTTATAAAAACTTTGGAAGATTAAATTAAAAACATTGAAGAAAAGGCTTAAAATTCTTCACATGCTATATATTCACAAGATGTCTTACATAACTCTCTTGCACTTGAAAACTCTTTCCACCCTTTGCCAATTGGATTGTTGTACCGAAGTTAACATTTTATGATGGTAAAGATGATCCTTAACTACATATTCAAACCTTTTATGTGACATGCCTTGATTATGCTTCCAATGATAAACTTTTGACCAAATTATTTCCAAGGAGCCTTAAGGACTATGCTTTGAGGTGGTTCTATGACTTACCTCTTCAATCCATGAAAGGATTCAAACCTCTTACAGATCAGTTTTTGGCACACTATTATATTAACATTACTGAAAAGGTTTCTTATACTCAAATTACAAAGATCAAACAAGGAACCAATGAACCTATAGATGAATATGTCTTGAGATATAAGACAATGCTAGCCAAAATGACCAATCCTATGGCAGATAAAGAGTTTTAAGACATATTCAAGCAAAATTTGCTTGCTCCTTTACATGAGCCCACTATTTTCAAGAAGTTTGAATATTTTGATGACTTATTCCATGTTATATAGGATCATGAAATGAAACTTATATCATTGAATAAGCTTAAGTATGTAGAAAATAAATCAATTACATCTACATCTAGTACTAGCTTAAGTATGTAATAAACACACTAGTTGCATCTAAATCTAGTACTAAATTTATGATCAAAATAAGTTATAAGATAAAACCTCTTGAGCCTTAAAAAGAAACAACTGCCACTATTAACATAGCTGCACAATAACCTAATTGGCTTTTCCTATCTAATGCACCAAGGAGATAATTTACATGTTTTCCTAAGCCTCTTGCTTCATTACTCCTGTGATTGCCATATTTTTATATTATATCTCTCCCTCATCCTATAGAGGTTGATATAAATATACATATACTCAAAGGATATGATGAAAATGCTTATTGTGACTATCACCAAGGCCATGGGCATTCTAAGAACATATGTTTTACCTTGAAGCATAAAATCTAGGACTTTATCAAGGACCAACAACTTACATTTGATGATACTCCAAAGGAATCAGGTTCACAAGTTGGTGATCATCATAAGCAAAAGATATTTAACAATCCTTTGCAAGATAATTATAAAAAGGAACCAAAAGTACAAATGACATATAATGCACATCCTCTTCCATCACATTATACACACCCACTAGATGGTATTATTGGTACTTAAATGTGACATACACCTCATATAGTTTAAAAACCTTCTATTTCCTTTGATGATAGTGAAATTAAGGATGACGAATCTGATCTTCATTCCCTATTCATTTGAGCATACCTTGATGAACACCCCATACACAATATTATTATTGATAATGGTGTAAGTAAGAATGTTTTCACCATGACATTACTTGTATGCATTTGGGTTCTACTCATCATGATTTACACCCCTCTACTAGATTAGTTGGATCATTCGATGGGACCTCCTAGAAGGTTATTATTTAGATTGATTTACATTTATAGGTCAGTCTCTCACACGTGGTTACTACCTTTTTAGTTATCCCTTCCACATGCATATTTGATATGTTATTAGGAAGACCTTGGATACACATTCTTTGAGTATTACCTTCTATAGTACATGGGTGTGTAAAATACATTCATGCCAATTGAGTCATTATAATTTTTGGAATTCCTTATGAACATCCTCTTAAATAGAAGGAACTTATATCTAGATAACTAGTTATCAAGCCTACTAAGGCTAGTCCACTGTAAAAGGGTGAGCAACAAGCAATCCCCTTTACTAGGTGGCCAATACTTGATAGACCATTATATCAAAGATAGACAATGGTTTCCATGAAATCCTCATCTTTTATACACAATATTCAGATATCCAAAGCACCTAAACATGTTCCTACTATTGTTATCTCAAAGAAACCATATAGTATATAGAGATGGGTTCCACGAACCCTTACTCCTTCTATTGGTACTTCACGATGTCAAAGTCTTATTATACATGTAGAATAGGAATGAAAAATAGGTTAGTTCATGCCTTAATACATAAATCAATGATAAGCATAAAGAACCAACATATTGAGCCTACCCCCTTGAATGGGCTAGATCTATGAAATCAAGAAATAAACAAGATAACATGATAAGCAATACCTTCCACATGTGAATCTATTTTAATACCAATAAATAAGTGTGTTTATGCCTATATGTAGAGTTCAAAGTCATGAGTTATGTCATGGAGGAATCACCATGATCATCCATTCAAAAAGTAACTGGTATGGTTCTTGCTTGATGAAATTTAGAAGAAATGTTGAAGCTTTTAGGTTGAATTTTGCATTATGTATTTACACTAATAAGATTAATATAAAGCACTCATGGCCTTGGTATTTATAGATTATTTGAACTAATTTCACCCATTATATGTGATTCAAGATGAGTGACCCAAAAGTGATTCAATTATTGACCATTTTTACCTCAGGCCAAAATGGGTCAACCCCCTATAGTCAGAATCTTATATAGGGGATTTTTATAATGACATAGGGCATGTTGTAGCTCATTTTATATCATTTCATATGCCATTCTAGTTTTGGTCATAGTCTAGCTTGGTCCTTATGTCATTGGGTATCTTAGGGGTCATATTAGAATCATATATGTAAGTAGCAAATTTTCATGGTGTTGAGCAGTTGCAAGAACAGGTCTAGAAAAGCCTAAGTTTACACTTAGGAAATAATTAAACGTTTGGCTAAGTGTTGGAGGACATATTTATTTTAGATAAATTATTCCACACAAATCCCACAATAAAAGTATAAGACATATTTCTTTCATAGAAATTATTCTGGTCTATCTTGGCTAAGTATTGGATTTTTTTTGGGAAAACTATCCCAAAGGTAAAAGACTATGGACAAATATTTTAGGAAAATTGTTTGAGATAATTTCCTCGAGGACATTTTTCTTTTGGAAAAATTATCTGAGACAATATTTTTGAAGACCCATTATTTTGGACAAAATGTTTGAAGCAAAATATCCTTATCAAAAGCCCAAAGTCATTTCTTTCAAAGATTTTATCCAATACAAAAGTCTCGTAAGCATCATTCTTTCAAAGAAAGTGTATGAGAAAAATGTTTGAGATAATATGCTGATGCAAATATCCAAGGGAATTGAGTGCTTTTAGAGAATTTATTTGTTCAAGCCTTCAAAATTAATCCAAGTAGGATCCCACAATGTTCATAAACTTGTAAGGACATATACCATATTAGTACAATCTCAAAAACTCATCAGGACCTCAAAATATTGAATCAAAATGACTTGGGCAAGTAAAGGGACCAGACCATCATTAAGATATCATGAAAACCATACTAAACTAGTTCACTTGGGCATTTTATAAATATGCTTAGAAAGCCTTACATGAATATCAAACCATGCACAATCAAGGTCCTTAGCGATGAGATCATTATCTACAAATTTCATATCTTGATGAGTCTTCTATCTCAAGATCTAAGCTTTTAAATTTTAGCTTGCCCAATCTAAGGAACCAGGCCATCCTACATGTCATATGGAAATTATCTAGACAAATTTCTTGTGTATTTATTATATTCACTTAGAAAAATACATGAGACAAAATATTACAACACCATGGAATCCTTCATGCCAAGATCATATCCTAAAAGTTCCATATCTGTGCAAGCTTTCTAGCTCAAGTCATAAGATTTTAAAGTTGGACCTGCAAAGTAAGACATTCATGCTAACATCAAGTTTGAGCTTTGTGAAGTAACCATTTAGGTTTAAAAGGTCCTTAAAAGGTTTAAAATTGATCAAGATCTAATGGTTTACATGAGATCACAAGATAAAACTTGAGATCTAATGATTCACACTAAGGTCAAATGAGTCAAAAGGTCCCCAAGTTAAATCCCTTTAAAGAGCTACAAGTTGGACAAGATCTGATGGTGTAGATCATCTGATTAGAGATGAAATGGTGTGAAATAAACTAATAAGGAGGTGGGTCTAAGAACAATTTGATGGTCCATGTTTCATCACACATCTTATTCTAATGGTGTAAGATGAGTCAAAAGGTTAAGGAGCTTGAGAGGCCACCACACATCACAAACACAGAGGCTGATAGACTGACAACAAGATCATGAGATCAACGTGCAATTAACAAGTGGTATAAGCATGTTATTCATGGTAGGAAATCAATGGACTAATTTTTTTCATACCAAGGTGATCAATAACACACAAAAGGTGAAAAGGTCAAGATCTAATAGCGGGGATCTACGAGGTTAATGGGAATAAAGATAACTAGTAGCATTTTGATTGGTCTGAGTCAATTTTTGATAGACAAAGTTGAGCCAAAGACCAATTTTTGATGGAAGTAAATAAGGTCTTATAGGTTAAATTGATCCACTATTAGAAATTGATCAAATACTAAGGAGTAGACATAGCCATGCATTCAAGTATAGAGAACATAAAAGGACACCATTAGAGCCAAATATGGACCTCTGGTTAAACATTTTATATCATACAGGGTTATTTTTGTGATTGTGTTTGTTATTTTTTAAGAGGATCCATGCATATGGTGAATCCTTGGTTCTTACAGAGATAAAGTGGGCATATTTGGAACTATTATAATCAAGAGAGGGGATATATAGTCTATAGGTCTACATTAATGTGACAACTATAGGAAAATCAATAATTTGAGATTGGTTTTTCATATATAGTGGACTTATGAACATGGGGATGAGATCAAGCATGATCCACATTGAACAAGAGCTAACATTTGAAAGGATGCCATGGAAGCATACATGTAGACCTTAATGGTTCCATCTTCAGTACCAACTGCATGAAAGGGACCCTTCTTTCCACTTTTTCATACCATAAGAAACTAGTGAAGAATAGTTAGCACCAAGACAAAGCTCTAATAGATTGATCTGATTATCCTAACTATATTGATGTCATGACCCAACTCAAAATAATCTGATCCCATCATTTCAACCATCAGGGAGCATCAAGGAAGGAATATGTAACTATGCAACCACTTGAATCGACCTGGATCAATCAAAAGGTCTAAATGTGCATAATTTGTAGAAGCAGTTGTAAATACAATTCAAATAGATTCCTCTTTGAGTGCCAAAGTCTCTCTCTTTGAAGGCCTTTTCTTCTATTTATATAGATTTTGAGCTATTGATTGCCATCCCTTAGGCTGATATGAGTAAAATCTACCAAAAGTTATATTATGTACCTCTTAGAGTAATTAATAGAGCATTTGTAGTTGTTTTCTAATATGTGCTTAGTATTTGTATTTGTTTTATATGTAAAAATGGTTGTCATATTCCCTTTATAGGTCTAGGTTCAACCTAAGTGCTAATAAACCTTCTTATAGGTCATATAGAGTGTCTTAAGGTTGATATCTTAAGTGTAGAGTGGATAGTTGACTATAAGTGCTTTTAATCAAGCCTTTCCCTCATTTCCCTCCGCCTAAGTCCATCAAATCGACCTCTAGGTGAAACACTATTACCTATAGAAATCATTGTAGACATTACATTAGTTCTATTCATAGTCTATTAGTGTGTTAATGAGTCAATCTTGGGAATGAATCCTTGAATATTTGGTGCATCACCTCCTTTAGAGTAGGTCCAATTTGTGCATTCTCTAACTCTTTTACCATAAGTAATCAGTCGGTATAGATAAAAGCATTTTAAGATACATTCAAGGAGCTAGCCCTTAAATCTAGAGGCTCATTTCCAATATAAGTACACCCACATACCTAGAAATGTTCCCATGTCTAGAAGAAGCTTGAACAAATTCTTCTAGGGTGCAAGATTTGGTGACAATAGTTCTGGCACGCCCAGTGGGACCCATTGTCTTCAAGACAACTTATCAAGCTAAATGTTGGTCTTGACAACATTAGCTATAAATTGGTGCGCTACTCAACATTCGGTAACTCCTTCATGGTAAATCTAGTTCAAGGCCTTTTGTTTTGTTATAAACATGCCCTCATAATTCATTATTCTCACTAGGTCATCATTTTCTAGAACATCCAATCGTATTAACCCACCCATTTAGTCTAAAATTCCTCTTGTAATTCAGTATCCATAGCCTAATTTTCCCTTTGAAAAACTAGTAGATTTTGATAGGGAGGAATAGGTTGAAGTAATTGAATATTTTAAAGAAGACATGGCTAGACCTCATGCTTTCTCTACCTTTAATATTGATAATCTAATTTAACTTCATGCATATGATGCCATTCCTCCTAACACCATGAAAGGTGTGCCCACATTCAATGGTGAGAGTCATGTCACACCTAGTGAGCACATTAGAGATGTTTCTAACTTTTGTAGTTTCCATAATATTGTTTGAGGAAACATTGCCATTAGACTCCTTGCCATGTCCCTTAAAGGGAAGGCTCTTGATTGGTATAGGAATTTAGAAAGTGGATGTATCATAGCTTGGGATAAGTTTGGAGTGTTTTTGAATTCTATATTTGGAAATGAAAGTGACCATGCCTCTCTCATACATCAGCTCAACATGATAAAAAGGGGACCCAAAGAAATAATGCATGACTTTAATGAAAGGTTTCAGAAGACTTGGCATAGATTTCCTCCTCCAATGAGACCACCTACTAGTTTTGTGTTCCCTACCTACTTTAAAGCCATTGGGACTGAAATTACTATCATGCTTCAATCTATGAGAGATTCCACTCTTCCCAAAGGGTATGATCTTTCTATCAAAGCTGAGAATAGTCTCATCTAATCTAGAATATTTCCTCCTAAGGTGGCTATGCCTCTTTTGTCTCATAATTTTGCTAGCACTCTGAATGTAGCCCAAGTTCCTAATGCCTATACCAAAACTAAGGTTGCTCTAGGCAGGCATAAAGTAATGTTGATTGGAAAACAAAGTTCATAGCCCTAGAGGCTCAAAATAGGAAAGATAATATGCAACAAGGTGCTTATTAGAATCTTTAGCCTTATCAAAAATATTATGGTCAATAATATGTAAGAGGAGGAGGCCAATGGTAGCCTAATCCCAATAGGCCTACTAATATATATAATCCTAACTCTACCACCAATGCAAGGGAGATGGTACTTATTCATAACAATATAGTGTAGGGAGAAGATTGGTAATAAGACCAATTCATGTATATCAATGAGAATGGAGATCAAGCTTTGGTGAATCAATGAGTAGTTACTCCCCTCCTATAAAATGAGGATGAGGTAATGATGCAAGTTAATGAGGATTGACAACCTCAAGGAGAGATCTTCACCAATTTTTTAGTTGAAGACACTTTTATGATAAATCAAGGAGCCTCTATTATAGATAATACAAGGACCAAGAGGAAGTCTCTAAGATGTGGCAATAGCATGCCCACAGGCTCATCAAATCCTCATGCAAGGTAACAAGACATGGTTATAAGTGTGGTAGTTTCAAAAACTTCTACATCTCCATCAAGTCAAAATATGGTAAGGCCTACTCCTATTCCTCAAGTTCCAAGTAATTCTCTACCTACAAGAGCCTAAGATAAATAAATCATGGATTATTTAAACATTATATATTCTTTAAAGAACACTAAAACTTCCATTTTTCTTTGGGATGTTCTTCATATGCCTGGTCAAAAAGAACTCCTACAAAATTAGTTATCTACTATCCTTGCTAGTGTCTCACCCTCAAATAAAATTCATGGACATGTTTCTCTTTAAATTATCCTAATACCATTATTGAACCATCCACTAAGGCTAAGAAACCTCCACCATTTTACCTCATCCTCATTATAGGTGAGAAGTTGGTACATAATTTTAGAGTCAATAGTGGAGCTTCTACTTCTGACATGCCCAAAGTTGTAGTTGACAATATAGGCTTGGAATATGAGCCACATAGAAAAGGGGTCCTTTAATTATATGGTACAACTACCAAGATATTAGGAATAATAAAAGTCTTGAAGCTTTTCTTGCATGATTGTCCTAATTTTCCTATCTTGTAAGACATAGTTGTGGTTGATTTCCCAATCCACTTTGTAATTTGCCTATCAAAGGAATTCAAAACCAAGATATGTGGCTAACTCTAAATTTAAGAGTATTTCTTGGCCTTTAAAACAAGGTATAGGGACAAGATGATAATTATGACACAACCCCTTACAAGGTTTCATATAGAACCTTACATCGAGACAAGTTCTAATTTGAATTGTGTTGTTCATGGAGAAAAGGATTCTATTGTAGATGATGAAACTTCCTCCAAGATTGAAGGCATTGTAGATTTATTTCTTGATGAATATGACATTAATACTTATGATCAAGATACCTATTCTTTTATATAGGAAACTAATTTAGGAGTGTATTGTATACATGAAGGAGTACCAACACCTCTACTTACCAAGGAAGAGGGTGAAGATGACGAGTTATGAAATATGTTTTTTGATGGTTCAAGAAGTAAATTTGGTGCAAGGACTGGTGTTATGTTGGTCTCCCCATATAAAAAATAGTATTATGCTTCATATATATTTCATTTAAGTTGTACTTGTAATGTGGCTGAGTATGAAGGTTTAATTCATGGCCTTTAATGGGTAAGGAGAAAAGAAATCAAGAACTTGCAAGTATATGGAGACAATGAATTGGTTGTGCATTAGGTGAGAAATGTGATTGATAAAAAAAACCTTTTATTAAGTCATAAAGGCATTGGTTATGGTATTTTCTTAAAAACTTTGATGCATTCAATATTCAATCAATCACAAGGGAGTAGAATAGTCATGCTGATAGACTAGCTACCATAGGAGCTCAATTTGATACTCCAACTACCATAAAAGAGGAGGGAAAATAGTCTCATATTAAAGTTATTATCCAACCTTATATACCTAATAATGAAGTGTCTTTTCAAGTGTTTGATAGTGACAAACACATTGCATGCTTCTTGCAGAATGAGGCTGAGTTTTCTTCAAGGAATCAAAGGAGGCTCCAACAACAATTGGGTGATCAAATTATAAAAATAAGAACCAATAAGATACCTAAGGGTTTGATGACCTTAGAAATTATATTCAATGAGAATGATCCAAATAATAAGGATAAAGTGAGTATGTCTACAAAAGAGGATAATTATGAAAGGGTCTTGATCTTCAAGGATAAACTCCTCAAACTAGGCAAGGTATGTTCTACATTAGAGAAGAAAGCATTCATTGAGTTGTGTAGAGAGTTTCATGATATCTTTGCTTGGGAATATAATGAACTTAAAGTATTTGATCTTAGCCTAGCACATAATACCATTGAGTTGGAATTTGGAGTTAAACAGGTTAGATAGAAGTAAAGACCCATCAACCCTAAGGTTGAGTAACTCATGTGGTTAGAACTTACCAAACTCTTTGAATATGAGATAATATTTCCCATCAAGCATTTAACATGGGTATTTAACCTTGTGCCTATTAGAAATAAGAATAGTGAAATAATAGTTTGTGTGGACTTTAGAGATCTTCATAGAGTATTACTCAAAGATCACTATCCTCTACCCTCAATGGAGCAGATTTTACAAATGGTTTCGGGTTATCAACATTTTTATATTCTAGATAGATATTCAGGCTATAATCATATTTTATTCAGTGAATATGATTATTTGAAGACAACCTTCACTACTAAATGGGGGACTTTTGCTTATAGTAAGATGCCCTTTGGTCTATCCAATGCCAGTTTCACATTTCAAAGAGTGATGGACATGGCCTTCAAAGGTTTGATCAATGAGATGATATTGGTTTATCTAGATGATATAATAGTGTTTTTTAAAAATGATAATGAACACATAAAACACTTGAGGTAAGTATTTGAAAGATGTAGGCAGTATGGAGTATCTCTTAATCCAAAGAAGTGCATCTTTGTTGATCATGAAGGTAAACTCTTAGGACATATTATTTCCAAAGATGGTTTGAATATTGATCTTAAGAGAATAGAGGATATTCTAGGCTTATCATTTCCCTTTCATAATAAATGTCTTCAAAGTTTCTTAGTCAAGATACATTTTTTAAGGAGGTTCATACCTAGTTTTGCATCTTTGGTGAAACCTATCATAGATATGCTCTAGAAGAACCAAGTCTTTTCTTGTACCAAAGAGGGTAAGAGAAATTTTGAATACATAAAGAAGGCAATTTTAGTGGATCTTACTCTTGTGAATCCTAATTTTACTAAAGACTTCATGTTTTATTCATTTTTTAACCTTGATACTATCTCAGCCATACTGATGCAAAAGAATGATGAGGGTGTGGAGCATCCAATTGCATTATTTAGCAAGGTTTAGAATATTATGAAGTCAAGTAAACCTTTTTGGAGAGAAAAGTCCTTTTTATTGTAAAATTACTAAATAAATTTAGACATAAGGTTTCAAATAATAAGATTCATGTTAT
Organism: Torreya grandis; assembly: GCA_037957365.1. Classification (NCBI taxonomy): domain Eukaryota; kingdom Viridiplantae; phylum Streptophyta; class Pinopsida; order Cupressales; family Taxaceae; genus Torreya; species Torreya grandis. The sequence goes on from JARHVA010000104.1 coordinate 5,999,904, forward strand.
GGTCTCTCATCCTAGCACCAAAGAGTTTCTTTTGAGCAAAGATCTTAGTGAAAAGAGGGTAGGGTGGATCAATAAGGTAATGGAGTATGATGTTGATATCAAAGTGACAAAATTGGTAAGAGGTAAAGGCCTTTGTGAACATATAGCTTAATATTTTCATGAGTCAAAGGAAGAGGTTCTAGTTAATCATGATTGTTCCCAATCAGCTAGTTCATTGCCTTTGCAAAGTTGGACACAGGATGTGATCAGATTTCTCAAAAATGGTATCCTATTAATATGAGTAGATCACAAAAGAGATATTTTAGATTACAATTTATTCCTTTTTGTCTTATGGACGGTGTGATTTTTAATAGGGACATCAATGGTGTGCTATTGAGATGCATTGATAGTGATTAGTTTGGAGTATTGCTCGAGAAGTTCTATGATGAGATAACAAGAGGTCATTTCTCTCTAAGAACCACAAATACCAAAATCATGAGGGCCAATTATTATTGGCCTAGCTTCTTCAAGGATTTCCATGCTTGGGTGAGAAAGTGTAGACAACATGTTTTCTTTGTAGGAAATAAAAATCTTGCAACTCTTCCTTTGGAACTTGTGATCTAGGAATTTGACTCAAGAGAGGATGGTTATTATGGTGTTAGTTTCAAAATGAAAACAAAATGAAATAAACACACTAATAACATAACATCTCTAGGCCTAGACACTAGGGAGAGCTTAGTTAACAAAAGTAAATGACAACACAACTAAAAAAGTAAGGAATGAAACACAAGAATTCCCTCACCTTCCTTGGATGCTCCAAATACCTTTGTAGTAGTGGCTTGCTTGGTTTTGTGCTCATGAAGTCCTTGGAAATGGAAGCTTAGATACCTCCATATCTCTTTGGCACCTTTGGCTTGTATCTTGGCTTGGTTTGGTTTGGAATCAATTTGGCATGGTAACACTAGTTGCATGAAGCTTTTAGAACTAATCTTGCATTATAACTTTGCACAAATTAAGCTTAGAAATGATGTTGTGAGGCCTGCTATTTATAGATTTTTGGATTTGATCAGAATCAACCTCAAGCATCCATCTCAAGATTGAGATGTGTGGTTGAGGATTAATTCAATTTTTAGAATTAAGTTTATAATTATCCTCATCATGACATTGGAAGAAGGGGCAATTAAGAGGCATGGAGGGTTTTGATGAGGCATGGAAGGCATGGATGCTAATATTTGTGGCATTTATAACCTAGGGATGTCTTCCAAAGAAATGAGATCACTTGATGATGCAGATATTCAATATTCATTTTCAAAACAAAGTATTCAACAAGTTTCCATGGATTTCTTTATTAGGCCTTGATTTGGGTTAATTAGCTCTTAAACATGATTAAGCATTTTATGCACACATTACTCAAATTGATCATAATGTCTTGTTATTGGTCCAAAATTTGACTGGATTGAAATTGGAAGTCCATGTTAGATGCATTGGAACCATATTCCCATTTAGGATGTTACCAATAATAAATAACAAAGGCATGAGTCTTGTGCAAAATATTTGATATGAAAGATTAGTCTAGAGCATGTGGGTGCAAAATTGGCATTTTGACTCGAAATGAAATAATCAAATTTAAATTTCCCATAAATTACATTGCCTCATTTAGTGATACCCTAGCCAAAATCAGCAATTGAATATGTCAATTTCACATCATTTAGCATGTTCTAACGTGTTTAGGCTAAATTGTGCATTTTGGGTAGAAATTGGCCAAAACCATGATTAGAGGTTATCGATGGAAATTTTTAGGTGTCTACAAAGCTTATCCAAGTTGAAAAACCTTTCATGCAATGGGGTCTTGATTTCATTGGCATGATAAATCCCCCATCAAGTGCTGGTCATAAATGGATACTCATAGCAACTGACTATTTTACAAGATGGGTTGAGATAGTAACATTGAAGGAAACTAATGGGAATGCTATCTTGGAGTTTTATGAGAGCATCATAACAAGGTTTGACACTCCTTATACTATTATTTTAGATAATAATCTTGTGTTTATGGGTGTTAAGATAGCTGATTAGGAAAATAGTAATGCCATATTCTTAAGCACTTCATCTACCTATTACCCTCAAGGTAATAGGTTGGGTGAATCTACTAACAAGAATTTGATAAAAATCATCAAGAGAACCTTTAAGCATAATAAAAGAGCTTGGCACACCAAATTGAAGATAGCCTTATGGGTTAATAGGATAACTCCTAAGCGGTCAACAGGGAATTCTCCTTTTATTCTTGTCTATGGAATGGAAGCTAGGTTATTTATCTCTGAAGAGCTACCTACCTTAGAGTTATCACACCAACTAGAGTTGCTTGGGAACACTCCAATGGAGGTGAGATTGTTAGAGTTAATGGAGTTTAAAGAGGCTATAGATAAATCTCATCAAGTTATGGAGCATCACCAACTATTAATAAAATGGTATTTTGACAAGAAGGCAATTCCAAGATCATTTTAGGAAGGTAACATAGTATTGCAATGGGATGAAGATAGATTAAAACTAGGGAGACATACCAAATTTTATACCCTATGGAGTGGATCATATGTCTTCATCAAGCAAAGCAAATCTTTTCAGTTAGAAAGGATGAATGGAGAAGAGCTACCTATCCCCATGAATAGGATACATTTGAAACCCTGTTATTGAGAATTAAAGGTCAATTTTATAAATATTAGATTAGGTGTGTTCCTTTTTTGTTGTTTTGTGTCTCAAAAAGTGCTCTTGAAGCACATGCGTGTTCCTATTTTATGTCTTGTTCTTCCTATTTTCTATCATTATTGTGTGTTGTCAAGAGGTAGTTTATATGTCAAGCCTACATACTTGTGACTCTATAGCCTAATGGACATGATTAGTCAAATGGTCATGGTATAGAAATCATGCCACCCTTGGGAAATCACCAAGAATGTTGACCATTTTTACCTCACGCCAAAATGGGTTAACCCCTTATAGTTATAATCTTGTATAGGGGATTTTTATAATGACTAGGTCATTTTATGTCATTTCATTTGTCATTCTAATTTTGGTCATAGTCTAGCTTGGTCCTTGTGTTATTAGGTGTCTTAGGGGTCATTTAACAATCATATATACAAGTGGCATATTTTCATGGTGTTGAGTAGTTGCAAGAACAAGTCTAGAAAAGCCTAAGTTCTTGAAGAGAAAATTTTCCACACAAAGCTCACAAAAAAAGTATAAGAAATATTTATTTTGAAGAAATTATTCTAGTCTATCCTAGCTAAGTATTGGATTTTTTTGGGAAAATTATCCCAAGGGCAAAATAATATGGACAAGTCTTTCAGGAAAATTGTTTGAGATAATTTACCTGAAGACATATTTCTTTCAGACAAATTATCTAAGACAATATTTCCAAAGATCCATTATTTCAGACAAAATGTCTGAAGGAAAATATCCTTGTCAAAAGCTTGAAGTCCTTTCTTTTAGACATTTTATCTAATACAAAAGGCTCATAGACATCATTATTTCAGAGAAAGTGTCCAAGACAAAATGTCTGAGATTATATGCTGATGTAAAGCTCTAAGAGAATTGAATGTTTTTAGAGAATTTGTTTTTCCAAGCCTTCAAAATTGATCCAAGCATGATCCCATAGTGTTCATAAGCTTGAAAGGACATGTACTAGATTGGCACAATCTCAAAAACTCATTAGATCTTGAAAGATTGAATCAAAATGACTTGGGCAAGTAAAGGAACTAGACTGTCATCAAGATGTCATGAAAACCAGATTGAACCAATTCACTTGGGCATTTTATAAATATGTTAGAAAGCCTCATGTGACTATCAGACCATGTGTGATAAAGGTCCTTAGTGCTGAGACCATTCTCTACAAGTTTTATATCTCGATGAGTCTTTTATCTCAAGATCTAAGCCTTCAAAGTTTAGATTTTCAAGTCCAAAGAACTAGGATGTCCTGCACATCACATGTAAATGAGCTGGACAACTTGCTTGTGCATTTATTATCTTCACTTAAGAAATTGCATGATCCAAAAGCTTACAACACCATGGAGTCCTTCATGCCAAGATTATATCCTGAAAGTTCCATGTTTGCAAGAGATTTTTCACTCAAGTTATAAGATTCTAAATTTGGACATGAAATATAATACATTCATGCTAACATCAAGTTTAAGCTTTGTAAAGTAGCTATTTGGGTTCAAAAGGTCCTTAAAAGGTTCAAAATTGATCAAAATCTAATGATTTGCATGAGCTCATAGGCTAACACTTGAGATCTAATGATTTATGCTAAGTTCAAATGAGTCAAAAGGTCCTTGGGTTAAAGCCCTTTAAAGAACTACAAGTTGGACAAGATCAAATGGTATGAATCAACTAAGCAGAGATATAACAATGCAAGCTCTACTAATAAGGAGGTGGGTCTAAGTAAAATTTGATGGTTCACGCTACATCACACATCTTAATCTAAAAATGTGAGATGAGTCAAAAGGTCAAGGAGCTCAAGAGGCCACTACACAACACAAGTGCAGAGGTTGATAGACTAACAATAAGATCATGAGATCAATGCATGATTGACAAGTGGCATGAGTACATGCTTCGTGGTAGGAAATCAATGAACCTCTTTTGTTCATACTAAGGAGATCAATGATGTGTATAAGGTCAAAAGGTCAAGATCTAATAGTAGGAATCTATGAGGCCAATGGGAATAAAGATAACTAGGAGCATTTTGATTGGTTTGAGTCAATTTTCGAGGGATAAAGTTAAGCCAAAGACTAGTTTTCAATAGAAGAAAATAAGGTCTTGTAGGGTCAATAAATCTACCATTAGAGCTCAATCAAACACCAAAGAGTGGAAATAACCATGCAATCAAGTATAGAGAACATAAAGGGATGTCATTAAAGCTAAATATGGGCCTCTAGTTTGACATTTTATATCATGCAAGGTTATTTCTATGACTATGTTTGCTATTTTTAAAGGGGATCTGTACATATGGTGAATCCTCAATTCTTATAGAGATAAAGTTGGTCTATTTGGACCTATTATAATCAAGAGAGGGGCTATATAGTTTATAAGTCTACATCAATGTGACAACTATATGAAAACTAATAATCTAAGATTAGTTTTTCATCTATAGTGGGCCTATGAATATGGGGATGAGCTCAAATATGATCCAACTTGAATAAGATCTAGAATTTCAAAGGATGCCATGAAGGCATACACATATACCTCAATGGTTCTATCTATAGGACCAAATACATGAAAGGGATCCTTCTCTCCACTTTTGCATGCCATGATAAACCAGTGAAGAGTAGTCAGTACTAGGATAAAGCTATAATAGATTAATTTTATTGTCCTAAGTATATTGATGCTAGGACCTAGCTTAGAAGAACTTGATCCCACCATTACAACCATCAAGGAGCATCAAGGAAGGAATAATGTAACTATGCAACCAATTTAATTGACCTGGATCAATCAAAAGGTTTGAATGAGCATAATTTATAGAATTAGTTGTAACTATATTTCAAATGGAGTTGAGCTCTTTGAGAACCAAAGTCTCTCTCTCTAAAGGTCTTTTCTTCTATAAATATAGCCTTTGAGCTATTGATTGTAATCCCTCAGACTGGTATGTCTAAACTTTATTAGAAATTTTATTTTACACCTCTTAGAGTAATGAATAGAGCATTTAAAATTATTTTATAAATTATGCTTAGTGTTTCTATTTGTTTAATATGTAAAATTGGTTGTCATCTTCCCTTTGTAGGTCCAAGTTCAACCTAAGTGTTAATAAACCTTCTTGCAAGTCATCTAGAGTGTCTTAAGGTTGATGTCTCAGGTGTAGAGTCGATAGTTGATTGTAAGTGATTTCAATCAAGCCTTACCCTCATCGCTCTCTAGCCTAATTCCATCAAATCAACCTCTAGGTGAAACACTATTTCTTGGAAATCATTGTAGACATTGCATTAGTTCTATTCATAGTCTATTAGTGTGCTAATGAGTCAATATTGAGAGTGCATCCTTCAATATTTGGTGCATCATCTCCTTTAGAGTTTGTCCAATTCATGCATTCTATAACTCTTTTACCCATAAGTAATTAGTTAGTATAGATAAGATAATTTAAAGATACATACAGGGAGCTAGCCCTTAAATCTAGAGGCTCAATTCCAATATAGGTACACCCACATACCTATAAATGTTCCTATGTTGCCCAAGTCTGGAAGAAGCCTAAACAACTTCTTCTAGAGTCCAAGATTTGGTGACAACATCAACCATGGAGACTAAATAACATAAATATTGTAATCAATACTTGGAAGGATAGAATAATTAATAATCATGGCTTGCACAAATCAGATATTTGTTGCATTGATTAAGCATGGCTTACATTTTTGACTTTGTGACCACCTATGTCACATTTCCAAATATTTATTGCATTTATATTTTCAAAAATTAGATATTAACTAATTTGATATGAATTTTTCACTTAAGAATTTAATTATTTAAGTTAATATGATTAGGCTTTTTGCATTTCTTATAATTTGATTGATTGTCATGCACTATTGGTTAAAAACATCAATTTACTAGGTCATAATTTTACTAGAGATGAATTAGAAGAAGATAATGAATACATATAGAATAATACTCTAATTAGGAAAATATTGATGTGAATTGATAATTGCACATGCCATGTGTAGATGAATAAGAGAATTTCAATGGTTTTCATCTAATTTATGTGTTATTACAAGAAGTCAATTAGAATTGTAATTTTGAGATGGTAGTGGTGAGAATCAGATATCTACATTTTCCCCCTATTTGAGAAGGAATTGCAAGAAAATTAGACACAATAGCATCTTTCCAAAGAATTAAAAAGTCATTAAGAATTATTTAAACATTTTGGCTGAAGAAATAATCATTAACCCATGATGCCCCATCGAGAGGGTAGGTAAAACTAAAATACATGCATGGGCTATCAAAAATAGATGGAATAAATGGAAATAAATTGCCCCCCAAAGGGCAGTCCTGGTTGATAGATAATTATGTACCATAATAGGGTAGATTTGATCATTTGATTCAATGAGTTACCCTAGTAGGGCAGATTTAATTGTTTAATAGTCTAAATGGTTTACCCCAGTAGGGCAGATTTGTATTTAGAGAAATGATGTTTAGGCCTATGAAGAAATGGTTGGGGATAGTAGACAAGGAGATCTCTTGTTCTGTTGGGGATCAACCAACAATGTTGATTACTATATGAAAGCAACTAAATGAGGAATTAAACTAGAAAGATAAGTAATTAGAATCAAAAATAGCAAAGAATAAGAGATACAAGAAACCACCTGAAAACTTGTATTAAACTCTTTACAGAAGGAATACAATTGAAGAAACTTCTTTTCTTCCACACCTCTCTCAGATGTATAGATCTCTTTCTAGATCTCTTTCCCTCAAGAGCTCTCTCTCTCAATTACAATCAATTCCAACAACCTGGATTGATACACATATACAATCTTGTACTGTTCAATTCAACACTCCACAATAAGCTAAGAAGATCTATCATATTATATAATAATTAGGAAACATGAGCATACAACTACAGCCATTAGATGCACCTCCTAATCAAGGGCTCTAAATAGTCTTACTAATAATAGAGATGCAGACTTAAGACTATCACTTAATCCTAACATGCAAACATTCTGTTCTGTCTATAGAAATAACATTCTAGATGCACAGGTGACTGATGTCGGTCCCTGCCTGTCTGCACCTGACCGACGTCAGCCGAACATAACTAACGCCGGCATCTCCTAATTGACTCCTGACCGACGCCGGTGACTGTGTAATTCCTGCAACTCTCAAACTTGCTCATTTGGTGAAGCTTTTAGCTCCACACCTTAACTATCTCCCACTTGGAGATAAACAGCTACACCATTACCTGTACAACAACATCTTCTAGCTCCTCCATCTTCAAACTCAATCATGAAGACCTAAAAAAAGTTGAATGAAGATTCAACTTCTCCTTTGTTACCGGCTTGGTTAACATATCAGCATGGTTTTTATCTGTATGGATCTTCTCCAGCTTCAACTCACCATCCTCCAATACCTGTCTAATGAAGTGGTACCTAAGCTGTATATGCTTTGTTCTTGAATGAAAGGCTGAATTCTTAGCCAAATGAATTGCACTCTGACTGTCACTGTATAGTCTGCAACTCTCTTTCTCCTTTCCAAGCTCTTCCATGAACCGTGTCATCCATATCATCTCTTTTCTAGCCTCTGTGACTGCAATATATTCTGCTTCTGTAGTTGACAAGGCAACAACCTTCTACAACTTTGATATCTAGCTAACCGCCATTCCACCAACAGTGAAAACATAACTTGTGGTGCTTCTCCTACCATCCAAATCACCTGCCATATCTGAATCTACATAACCATGTAGAGAAGTATCTATACCTCCATAGCACAAATGCCTACTACTGGTCCCTCTCAGATATCTAAGGATCCACTGAACTGCTTTCCAGTGCTCCTTCCCTGGATTGGCCATATACTTACTTACAACTCCCATTGCTTGGGCAATATCCAGTCTAGTAAAAACCATTGCATACATTAATCTCCCTACTTCAAAAGCATATGGAACTCTACTCATGTACTCTACCTCATCATGTGAATTAGGACATTGTTCTTTACTCAATTTAAAATGTCTAGCCAAAGGTGTGCTTACCGATTTTGCATCCTGCATATTGAACCGTTTCAACACCTTGTTCACATAATCCTCTTGAGACAACATCAACTTGTGATTTTTCCTGTCTCTCTTGATACTCATGCCAAGGATTTTTTTTGCTGCTCCCAAATCCTTCATGGCAAATGTGTGAGCTAATTTCACCTTAAGCTCAGAGATATCCTGCATGTGTGATCCTGCAACCAGCATATCATCTACATACAATAATAGAATAATATATCTACCATTATTCAATCTCTTAAAATACACATAATGGTCAGATTGACACCTACTATAGCCATGCTCAGTCATAAACCCATCAAATCTCAAATACCATTGTCTAGGAGCTTGCTTGAGGCCATACAAGCTTTTCTTCAATTTGCACACTAGCTTCTCCTTACCTTTGACCTCAAATTCTTTCGGCTGTTCCATATATATTTATTCATCCAAATCTCTATGAAGAAACACTATCTTAACATCAATATTCTCAAGATGCAAATCCTCAATGGTAACTAAAGACAGTACAGTCCGTATAGAAGTCATTTTAACAACAGGGAAAAAAATCTCACCAAAATCAATACCTGGTTTTTGTGCAAATCCTTTCACTACCAACCTGGCCTTATATCTCATCTGTCCATTCTCACCTTCCTTCAATATGTAGATCCATCTATTCTTCAATGTCTTCTTTCCTGCTGGCAACTCAACCAAATCCCATGTTTGGTTCTCCTTCAAGGAATCAATTCCCTCATTCATGCCTAGCTCCCACTGATCCTTGGATTCCACCTGTATTACTTCATCAAAACTCTCTAGTTCTCCACCATCAGTAAGCAATAAATAGAATAATGAAGGGGAATATCGAATTGGAGGTTTACTTACCTTTTCTAACCTCCTAATGGGCATCTAAGACTCATTCATATAACGCTGCCCGCCCAAATTCTCTGACAGTGACCGACCTCGGTCACTTCCAGGCCTGTAACTAGCCGACGTCGATTCTCCCTGATCGACGTTAGTTCCTACCTGATCGACATCGATCACTATATGACCAACATCAGTTCCTATATTTTTGATGTTAGTTCCTTCCCGACCGACCTTGGTCTCTATGTTTTCCTGTCTGTGATTAATTTTTCCCACGAGCTCATTTTGGACCGTCACCTCGTCCAATTCTCCATTGCTCTACTCAGATTGATTCAGCTTCTTGAGCTGATCACTATATATCACTTTTTCATTGAAAATAACATCATGGCTCCTAATTATTTTGTTAGTTCCTAGATTCTAAAATCTAAATTTGAAATCATCAGAGTCATAGCCAATAAATGTGCACCTCATAGACTTAGCATCCAGCTTCTTTCTATTTTCCTTATCAACATGCACAAAGGCTTCACAACCAAAAACTTTGAGAAATGAGAGATCTAACTTATTACCTATCCATGCCTCTTCTGGAATTCCACCATCCAGAGCTGTAGAGGGTCCTCTGTTAATCAGGTACACTGCAGTATCCACAGCTTCTACCCAAAACTCTAAGGGCAAACTAGCATGCAATCTCATACACCTTGCACGCTCCATTATTGTTCTATTCATCTTTTCAGCAACTCCATTTTGCTGAGGTGTCCTTGGAACTATCCTTTGCTTATGTATTCCATGCATATAACAATACCAGTTGAACTTATAGCTACAGAACTCACCACCATTATCAGATCTCAGGCACTTCAATCTCCTGCCTATTTCATTCTCAACCATAGCTTTCCAAATATTAAAAGTGTCAAAAACATCAAATTTATTCTTAATACAATAGACCCATACATTTCTTGTAGCATCATCTATGAAAGAAACATAGTACCATGATCCTCCAATAGAAGCAACCTGAGCTGGTCCCAACACGTCTGTGTGAACAAGCTGCAACTTGTGCTTCTTCTTTGTTGATCTAGTATTGAGAAAAATCACCCTCTTATATTTTCCAAACACACAATGCTAAAAAAAATCCAAATCTATGATTTTCAAATATAAAAGCTTACCTTTTGACTTAAGAATAGACATTCCCTTCTCACTCATGTGGCCGAGCCTAGAGTGCCACAACTTTGCATCCACATCTGAAGTAGATAATACAGAAGGAGAATTATTAGTAACACAATTACATAAATAGAGAGTACTTACTCTCTTACCTCTGGCCATTACAAGTGCACCCTTGGTCACCTTCCAAGATTCAGCTGTGAGAGTTACTGTACAACCCTCATCCCCTAACTTTCCTACAGAAATCAAATTCCTCTTCAAGCTGGGAACATGCATGACATCTCTCAACACCCATGTGTTTCCATTCTGCATTTTCAACTACACTTTTCCTTTGCCAATAATTTTACAAGGCTCATCATCCCCTAAGTAAACTATTCCAAAATCTCCATGGACATAGTCACTAAAATATTCTCTATTAGGGGTTGCATGGAAAGATGCACCAGAATCTAAAACCCAAGATTCTATATTATTATGCAAAGAGAATATAAGAGCATCTTGTGCAATACCTAAAACTTTTTGCTTCTTCCTTACCTTCATGCTGATTGTCTTCTTTAGGTTTTGACCAACAATCTTTGCTTATGTGCCCTATCTTTCCACAATTCTAGCATTGTGGCTTCCTGCCATTTCTGGATTTAGATCTACCTCTCATCTTTGACTTAGACCTTGATCTCCCTTTCTTGCCCTTCTCTTTTTGCCTTCCCCTGCTCTCAAAACTTAAAGCGTTCCCTGATGTTTCCTCTGTGCTTTTCCTGTGAATTTCTTCATTCAAGATTACACTAAAAACATCCTCTACTTTTAAAATATTTGAAGCAGATGCAATATTACTAACTGCCATTACCAAGTTATGCCAGCTTTCAGGCAAAGAACATAATATTAAAAGAGCCTTAATTTCATCATCAAACACTATTTTGACTGAATTTAATTGATTTACAATTCCATGGAAATCATTTAGATGATTAGATACAGATCCACCTTCCTGCATTTGCAAATTAAATAATTGCTTCATAAGATATACCTTATTAGAAGCTGAGGGTTTTTCATATAAATTTTCTAAAGTAGTCATTAACTCTACCATTGACTTTGCCTATGATAAATTAGATATCACAGTAGATGCCAGACTCAATCTTATAGATCCAAGAGCCTTTCTATCAAGAGCTTCCCATTCTTCATCATCCATGTCTTTAGGCTTCTTTAAAACCCCACCTAACAGTAAGTATAGATCTTTTTGATACAGATAATCCTCTATCTACATTCTCCAATGTTGATAATTCTTGCCATTAAACTTCTCCATTCTCAGTTTACTTTCTTCTGCCATTGCTTTCTCCCACTCAAACAAAAATCCCTGTGAGTAACCTGTAATCAATACACACTAACCATATCTAAAACACCTGTTAGTCAACCTGAGCTCTGATACCACTTGTTGGGGATCAACCAACAATGTTGATTACTATATGAAAGCAACTAAATGCGGAGTTAAACCAGAAAGATAAGTAACTAGAATCAGAAATAGCAAAGAATAAGAGATACAAGAAACCACCTTGAAAACTTTTATTAAACTCTTTACAAAAGGAATACAATTGAAGAAACTTCTTTTCTTCCACACCTCTCTCAGATGTATAAATCTCTTTCTAGATCTCTTTCCCTCAAGAGCTCTCTCTCTCAATTACAATCAATTCTAACAACCTAGATTGATACACATATACAATCTTGTACTGTTCAACTCAACACTCCACAATAAGCTAAGAAGATCTATCCTATTATATAATAATTAGGAAACACGAGCATACAACTATAGCCATTAGATGCACCTCCTAATCAAGGGCTCTAAATAGTCTTACTAATAATAGAGATGTAGACTTAAGATTATCACTTAATCCTAACATGTAAACATTATGTTCTGTCTACGAAAATAACATTCTGGACGCACAGGTAACCGATGTCGGTCCCTGCCTGTCTGCACCTGATCGATGTCAGCCAAACATAACTAATGCCGGCATCTCCCAGTTGACTCCTGACCGACATCGATCGCTCCTGACCGATGCCAGTGACTGTGTAATTCCTGCAACTTGCAAACTCGCTCATTTGGTGAAGCTTTTAGCTCCACACCTTAACATGTTCAACATTTCCAATTTAGAGTTCTCACATCCATATTTTGATATAACACCAATATGATATGCACCATGATATAAAAGATCATGACGACCAACCTATAACTTGCGTAAGGACTCACACCAAATTTACCCTATTTGGGGCAACTCATTTAGATCAAAGATCAAATCTACCCTGTTGGGAAAATAATTATCCAATTGGTCTATCTTTATTCTATTTCCAAGCTCTATAACTTTTTCCCTCTTTGGGAAAATCATAGTGTGCAACTTGTTTCATGATCAATCATTCTCTAAGCCCACAACTTTCACCTTGTTTGGGTATGCCAAAGTGTGCCGCTTGTTTTAGGATGCATCCTTCCCACTTCCACCCATATTAGGGCCAATTATATTCTATTATTTAAAAAAATTAAAAATTAATGTGTGTAAACATTGGCTCATTTGGATTAATCTCAACCATCCTTCCCACTTCCACCCATATTAGGGCCAATTATATTATATTATTTACAAAAATTAAAAATTAAAATTGTGTAAACATTGGCTCATTTGGAGTAATCTCATCCATGGGTTATTTTCATTCTTTTTGCTTTTTTCTCTCTTTTTCGAGAGCCCATCTCTGTATTTCATCCCTACATGCCCTCTTGAGGGGGCAACACGGGTCACTAATTATTTCTTCATCTAATATTTCAAACTTCTTATTAATGATTTTTTCATTCTTTGAAAATATGTTACTTCATCTAGTGTCTTACAATGCCTTCTCAAACAAGGGTAAAATGTAGACACTCAATTCTCATCACTCACATGTTGAAATTAAAATTAGAGCAATTTATGGTAATAACATATGAATCACCGAAGCACCTAAATTCTTCTATGCACTTAACATGCATCTTCAAAATGTATTAGGGCATCCATATATAAAGCAATGCATTATATGCAATTGTTAGCTTCAATTAATTTATCTCGACTCAAATTATGATTATACAAGAGATGTTTTGGGATTAATTATATCAAATGGTTCTTTGACTTTCAAAAGTCATATAAATTTTCATTAAGTTAATTAATCTCATTTAATTAGCCTAATATTCTTCTAATAGGAAAATCCATAGCTTTTGAAAATTTCTATTTTCTAAATTCATTAATTAGATTTATTCCTCAAAACTCATGACAAGTGGCTAAGTGGATCATGACATCATGACATCACAACAAATATCATTAATGATGACATCACAATAAATATCATGAATGATGACATCATCAAAAAGTTATCAAGCATAAAAGAATTAATGCAAATACATGTCTAATTTATGCAATCCATGCTTAATAAATGCAATATTAATTGCAACATTAATTGCATTTGGATCCATAGTTGAATCAATCTTGGACTAGATATCTTGATCTTGAGATGGATGATCAATATCATTTTAGCAAGGTTATAAATACAAGAACCTCCATGGATAATTATCAAGCTTTTATGTGCAAAGAATTAATGACAAAATATTGTTAAGAAGATTCACCATTCTTCATCCAAAGTGAACAAAGCCATACTGGACAAGAGGAGATGTTAGATTGAACACACACATTGATAAAGATCTTATATCCACAAACAAAGTACAAGCATTTTCTAAACAATTATTATATGGAGTCTTTAAGGAAGGTTAATGCATCATTTATATTCTTGTATTGATTCTTTATTTTAGTAATTATAGCTCACCCTAGGGAGCAAGCTTGAAGTGTTATGTTTCATGGTTTTGTTTGCATTTAAATATTAACATAACAATTAACCCCTCTTGTAATCTTGTTATACATAATGGTACATATGGTGGGACAAATGTATAATAAGATTACAAAATAGGTTATTTCATGCATTGGTACATAAAATCAATGATAAGCATAAAGTACCAACATGCCGAGCTTACTCCCTCGGGTGGGATAGATATATGAAACAAAGAAATAAGCAAGAAAGAATGACAAGTAATACCTTCCCAATGTGACTCTCCTTCAAGACAAGTACACAAGCATGTTTGTGCCAAAATGTATCATTCAAAGTCTCTAGCAATGTCATGGAGGAATCACCATGATCATCTCTTCAAACACTAAGTTGGTATGGTTCTTACTTGATGCAATTTGGAATAAAGGTTGAAGCTTCTAGGATAAATTATGTATTATGTTCTTACACTAATATTCTTAATATAAAGTGGTCATGGCCTTGGTATTTATATATTCCTTGACTTGATTTCACACATTATATTTTATTCAAGATGAGTGGCCCAAAATTGATTCAAGCATGGAGACCAAATGAAATAGATATTACAATCAATATTTGGAAGGATGTAGAAATTAATAGGTGTGGCTTGCATAAATCAAATATTTATTATGTTGATTAAGCATGTCTTGCATTTTTGACTTTATGACCACCTATTCATGATGATGTCACACACACACACACAGACACAGACACACACACACACACACACACAAATTTATATTTTCCAAAATTAGATAATAACTAATTTGATATAGATTTTTCACTTAAGCATTTAATTAGATTTAATTAGTTAAGTGAACTTGATTAGGTTTTTTGTAATTTTTATAATTTGATTAATTGCCATGCACTATTGGTTGAAAACATCAATATGCTAGGTCACAATTTGATTGGAGATGAATTAGAAGAATATAATGATTATGTACAAGGTAATGACCCAATTAGGAACATATTGATAAGAATTAATAATTACATGTGGCATGTACAGATGAATTAGAGCATTTTAGTGGTTTTGGTCCAATTTCTGCATTATTATAGGAAGTCATTTAGAATTATAATTTAAATATGGAAGTGGTGAGAATTAGATGTCTAAAATACATATGTTGAGCATCAAAAATATTATAGTGATAAATATTGCACATATACATGCTCCTTGGTAGTACCACTAGTTTATTGCACTAGGTTCTAAGTGGGGAGGTACCCATGGTCATCCTTTGGATGAAATCATAAGATGATCTTGTCTCATTCCCAAAATATCAAAAAAATTAAAACATTCAGAAAATACAAAAGTATTTTTAGTACCTACATGTTATATTGGCTCCTTGGCATCTATGTGTTAGTTTTATGTTGAGGGATAACATATCATTTACTACATACACATATATAGGCATATAAAGATATATGATACACTCCTATTTTAGATGTTGGGATTTTACACTATTAATGTCACCAAGACATTGGGGGAATCCATATTTTATGATCTTGATACACACAGGTTAAATGATTCGATGACCACTCTACATTATCATGCTTGAGTTTACATATGTACTTACACATGTTTTATCCATGCTTATGTCTTGCACAAGGTACTTGTTATGCTATGCACTTTATGTTCATTTGATAACAAAATTAATCCTTGAGATATTATGACATGTTTATGCTGGTTGCTTATA
This sequence comes from Torreya grandis, assembly GCA_037957365.1. Classification (NCBI taxonomy): domain Eukaryota; kingdom Viridiplantae; phylum Streptophyta; class Pinopsida; order Cupressales; family Taxaceae; genus Torreya; species Torreya grandis. The sequence goes on from JARHVA010000104.1 coordinate 6,016,131, forward strand.
CTTTACTTTATAGACTTGAGTGTTTTATCGTGTATTATCTTGCTTGTTCAAGAATTTGAATATGCTATGTTGTATGAGGCCCCTATGCCTATTTTCACTTTCTTGGACATTTGAATATGCCATTAATTTTTGTATGTAAATTTAAATATTTCATTATTGCTTTCATAGACATTTGAATAAATCATGTCCCTTCGATTTTGAGGCAATTGAACATGCCCCTTGTTTGTGGTCTCTTTAGACCATTACTTGTTAACATGATTTTGAGTGCTCTCGTCTGTGTGCTTGTTTGATTTTTGAGCTTGTACTATTACTATATAAATTTTTACATTATTTTTATCATGCATATTGGGCCTACATGTGATCACATTGGTTCTATGTGATTCAATGATACATTTACCTAGATAAGTTCCTTTTATATGCTACATGGTTACATTCATATATTCTACAGTTATCTTACCCTTTTGAGATGAGGTAAATTTCAGGTAATATTTTTACATTACCTTAAATGGGGGGCATATTTGTGGTGTCATGCTTGGAAAAAATGTTCTCCACATGGTCATAGTTTGCAAATTCAGTGGAGGCATGTCATATGGACATGATTTCTGCATATTCACAATTTTTAGATTTTGTGGGGGTATGTCATATGGACATGGCTTCCACACATTCATAGTTTTTAGATTTAGTGGGGGCATGATTTGGAATCATGTTCTACACATTTATTCAACATATGGTACTTATATCACTTCACAGATTCAATAGGGGCATGTTTTGGAAGCATGCTATCCACACCTACTCAATATTTAGCATCTCCAATTTCTAGCGAGGGCATGTTTTGGAAACATGTACTCCACATTGGTACTTATATAATTTTATATATTTATCCATATATAGTGGAGGGATGCTTTGGAATCATGTCCTCCACATTTACATAGATATCCAAATTGGCCAAAATACATAGTTATATGATTCACATTCACAATCATGGCAAAATTATATACATGATACTATTGTTATACATAGTTTTAACATGAGAAATATATAAGGTACATATGATATGCAACATGTTCCTAATATTTCAAAATCCAAATCAATTTCATATTCTAAAACATTTTATTCACTGATACCCTATAGACTTCTATGAATTTTAGTGAACCAATATACTATAGTAGTTAGCTCACCTTCTGGTATGGTTGAGGTGATTAAATCACTCAATATTTCCAAGTTTTTAGGTTATATTTTATTTTATCATCCAACCTCACCAAGTTATAAGTATCATTGGGTTGCACAATTGAGCTAATCTCAACTGCTAGGTGGCAACTCACTTTTGCTCCAAAGTTGGGGGCATGTGCTCTCTCTCTCTCTCTCTCTCTCTCTCTCTCTCTCTCTCTCTCTCTCTCTCTCTCTCTCTCTCTCTCTCCTTGGATATATGAAATTAAAAAAATTATCTACATTTATTCCAATCTTAAGATCCTTAAAATTATACATATTTTGTAAAATAACTTTCCAATAGGCAAGGTATCTACATCGACACACAAGTGTACTCCTAAACCTTACTCTTTTAATTTCAATCAATTTCAATTTATTTCAAGCAACTTTTAACCAAGATTATATGAACTAATTTTACACTATAACATGCTCTTGGTTGAAGGTTAGTCACCAACAAAGCACTCAAATTCAATTCCAACAAAGCATTCAAATTCAATTCAAGCAAATACAAGGTATGCATACACACCCATGTACTTATTCCTTTCCTTTAAAATAGAAATTTTATTATTAGATTAAAGGGGGAGATAAATGTAGATGATATTTTGTGATTATGTAACACCTCAGTCTTGTACACTTAGTAAAACTTCGACCTTGGCTATTCCTCTTAATTCTACACATGCCTTACTTCTACAAGCCTCACATCTACTCTATCTTATACCCATAGGCCTATCTCTTAATCTGACCAACCTTATATTGATGACATAAAAATCTTATCTTTCCTAGAATGTTTAAAATGTACTTATCTTAGACCTTTGTAAGTTTTAATCCTGTACATGTTCTCCTATTCCTTGAACACTAACATATAGGATAGACAATGGTCTCAATGTTACTATCCTACCCTAATACAAGTGTCTAGTGCCCTAAAGTCATCAATTTTTTAAATGAAACATATTACAATGGTTAGCGTAAGTGTTTTAATGTGAGTTATCTCCCGAATAGGATTGGTATAAATGCAATATCAACCCTCGTTCATTACTCACCTAGAAAATACCAAAGAGACCAAGGCACTTATCAGAAAATACTCTATTAAGTACTCAATTGATCAAAAACTCCCTATTTCCACACCATTCATAGGTACAACACATATACAAGTCTGAAGTACTAAATGAGTAGTTATAAGCTCTTATTTACCAAATTAAAAGCTAGGTCACTATTGTACTTGCTTTATACATATTGCATGATTCACACACAAGCCAACACATAGAGGAGAACTACATGAGTTTGAGGCCCTCTTCTAGAGTATTGGCTATTTAAAAAACATCCTTTGATATCCGAGATATTATGGGTCAACTTGACACCATATGCCTACTAACCCATTCCCCTTAAGGTCACATTGAATATGTAAAGCTAGGGTTTTGCCTTTTCACTAGAAGTGATAGTCCATGTCCCAAATGTGACTACACCTAAGTGAAGGTGAAGAAAAATGTATGAGCATCTAGGTGGTTGTAGTTTATTTTAGTTGATATTTCATATAGAACACTAGCATAGAACTAGGACAATAGTGTCAACACAACAATCCTAGGCCAATGCAACTATCCAGAGAGTCAGAGGCACCAAATCTAGAATCTAAAAATTATTCCATAATGATCTTTCCACTTGCTTTCAGCCTATTCTAGATCCATATTTGCATTAACATCAGAGCTAGCTAAGGACTCTATTTTATGTCATTTTATATATCTAAAATAGTTTTGCTTTCCATTAATAGTTTGTATTAGTTTAATAAATTTAGTATATTGTATATCTAAGTTTAGCACTTTAATTTTCCTACTATAGATATGATATTCACCCTTGTACCCTATCATTTCTATATCCTTAACCCTATTTACCCAAGTAGGATCTTCATCCAAATTAGGGTTAAACAATATTCACTAATGTTGAAGGAGAAATATGCTAGAAATTGATCTACCAAAGGATTAAACTTCTTTATTGATTGAGATGGGAGATCACATAACCATTGGAGTACATAATATTTAAGATTATATGAGAATAACTTGGTCAACATTTTATTATTAGATGCATAATCTAAACATACTACTTAGAAGGACCTAAAGTGTTGCTTGGAATCTCCTTTACCATCATGAAAAGGAAGCTTATGAACTAAAAAACCCATAGATAGAGGGTAATTTGAAAACTCTAGGGCTAAAATATTGTGAAGTGAATCTATAGAATGAGTAGCTCTAGAGGCACCTTGATCTAACTGCAACACCTTTTCTTGCACAACTACACGAGTCTTCTCAAATGATCGTGTAGTAGGTGAGGTTGGTAATTTAATATGTGTAATATTTTTAGGATGGGTATAGTTTTTTTAGGTAGAGATTGGCATGGAAATCTGGGAGAAACCTTATGTTTCCCCTACACCTTGGTTGGGAAAAACATGTGTAATTAAAAGTGTAGTTGTAATAGTAATAGTAGTTATCTGAACATCTATTATGGAATTAACACCTCTAAAATGTTGATTAATAGGATTAAGGGGATGGTATTGTTCCTCTAATGAGGTAACCTTGAGGAACTTATTTTTTCATCTCTTGTTACATATAACAATGCATCATGCATATGTAGGTTCATATCAATAAAGCCAGTTACCTCTCTCTCGTCAATATCATCGAATATATTAGGAAAGTCTACATATTTAGTGTTTTGATTAACATCCATGATATTAATTTAATAAACCATATCAGATTCAATCATAAAATAAGCTCCATAAAGAGGATTAATGGAAGGGGGAACCAAGGGCATCATGGATGCCCTTTTGAACATAATGGTGACATGAATCAACCTAGGTTGAATAATTCATGAGGATGAATTGGGAAAGGCTTGAGATTATTCATTAGTTATTTCAACCCTATTAGTGTACATATATTTGATCCATGAAATTACTTGTTCGTCACATATTATGTGTATAAAATGAAAAAATTACTACCATAGCTTGAGTAAAGAAATAAAACCTATGTGCATCCATTATAACCACATGTATTTTATGTATTAGGGAAAATCAAAGATAAAAAATGAAAATTAGATTTATATGTAAAAATATGAGACCCTAAGGGCAAGCTAGGGTTTGGCAATGCTTGATATAATATTCAAGTTTACCAATATGTTTTACCCTATTTTGGATTAATGTTAACCTTAAACAAGATAAAAATTGTGTATGTTTTTATCAAAATTGGAGATAAATAGATGTTATATATTATAGATACACAAACTTGATTTTAAATGATATGCTAGTCTTATACACTTGAAAAATACCAATCATGGCTCAACCCTTTAGTTTATGACCTTTTTATTGCCAAAAGGGCTTGTATTCTCCATTTAACTATGCCTAACTGCATATCCTATTGTTTAACCCTGATATTTTGATGACCTAGATCACTTGTAGCCCATAATTTTCATAAAGCCTGATTTATATCCTAATCAAATAGTTTTAAATCCTTAGTAATTTTTTTTCCTGTAGGACACTACTGACTAGCTTAGGACACTAGCATTGACACTAGTGTCCCAATTCTAACACTAGTGTCTTTTCCTTCCAAATAATTAAATTTTCAAATATTTCAACATATATGGGTTGACTTATGTTTTTTATTTAACCCTCTCATGAGATCATTTAAAAATGTGTGGTATACATATAAGTAAATGACCATTCATTGAGGACAACAAGTAATATCAAGCAAACTCACACTACATCAATGAAAATCATTTGCACAACTGAGCTATACTTCTCTATTTTTCCTATTTCCAAATCAATCATAGGAACAATATTATTATACATCTGAAGCATTTAAAAAGCAACCCATGAGAAATATTTGTTAAGTTATAAATTATATCACTACATGTACTCACATATAACATATTACATAATTAATCACATACAAGCCTACATAATAGGGAAAACTACATTGGTTTGAGGCCCTCTTTAGAGTATATGGATATGTGGGCAACACTCATTGATAAAAGGGTATTTAAGGTCATCTCAACTTCACTTGAACCTACTAATCCCTATTTTACAAGGTGATATGCCTAATTTGGAGGAACCAGGGTTTTAAACAAAAGACTAATATCTAAAACCCATGTGAACAATATGAATAGAGAATATACAAGGTCATAATGAACCCTAATAGGTGCAATCAATTGTTCTAAAAAAGGACTTGTATTATATACTAGACAAAAGCATCAAAATTGGGACACTGGTGTTGATGGTAGTGTCTAAATCTTGATAGTAGTGTCTAGGCTAATATAGAGATAAATTATAGAATATAACAAATCATAATGGAGCATCGGTTTATCTCCTTTTTCACCTAAATTTTTTAGATCTAATTGCATGCCAAAAAATAAGATAATTATTATTTCTCCTTCATGTTGATATATTTAAATTATTTTTTTGGTGTTATACTTTCTATATTTATCATATTCTTAGATTTAGCATATTTATCAAAATATTATAAATTTAAATTGATTTAATTGACTTGATTTTAGAATATCTTACTCCAAGTTAATTAGGTTATTCCCCCTAACCCGATTCCAAAAAGGGTTAAACATTTGGTGAACCCAACCTCTGAGTCTTCTTGTGCAACCATAACTTACTCTAGGGTTTTCATCCTTTTAGAATGTCAAATTGTAGTAATTATTCATATTTTTATTTTATTAATCTGTATGAAACTTTGGTGTAGTGATAGAATAGGTGGTGTAACTATTAACATCTTGAGATTCCCTTTCTACCACTTAAAATGTTTCAAACTAATGCTCCATCAAATTCTATAAATAATGAGAGTGCTAATAATGAAAATGAGTAAAATACTAAAAATATTCTCATGTAGGATGAATCTTATCATGAAAACAATGAAGTACATGAGAATAATGAACATGAGTTAGTTGATCAAGAGAAAGTTAAAGTTATTGCAATGTTTTGAGAGTGTATTCATGAAAATCTTGAAGATCATAAATACTATATTGGAAACTAACAAATCCAAACACATAAGTGAACCAACATTTTACATCTATTGATCCAAATGTTGGGGCTACTAGATATACCTATTGATCATCAATCCCATTATCCCTCCTCTTGAGAACATAATTGATTCTAACATCTAGTGGGTGCATAGGATATGTTTTCAAGCCTTTGTTCCCCAAAGATCAAACACATATTTTTTTACCTCCTCCATGGGAATAATCAATATTTCAACTCAATTATCGACTTTCATTTTTACATCAACATAAGCAATGTTTACATCTCATTTGGTGACTTTTCAAATATAAAATCTTAATCCTAATGGATCCATAATGCAAACTCTTATCCAAGTTATTCAAACTTTGGAAGCTAAGGTTACAAATATTTAGGAAAATTCTTTAAATTCAAATCATGCTATTTATTCATAAGTGTAGATACTAAAATTTTATTTTAATATCATCTCAATCTCTTATACTTGAAAATACCTATCAGAGTTCTACCCTTCAGTTCTAACCTCCCTGCTACCATAAGGCTCACATTCATCATCTCATTATACCTAATTATTAATCTTATGGTCTAAACCTACCATTTATGATGACCCATATCTCTAACACTATATATAAATCTTAGAACTTGATATATGTCTTTCACTATCACTTTCAAATCCACAACAACTTCCTAGCATGCTAGACACTTGTATCCCATACAAGGAAATTTGCATTGACACAAGTGTTTAGTTTATTATCATGTGTTCAGTCCTCAAAAGTCATTTAATTTGTAAATATTTTGAATCTTACGGGTCTACCCATTTATCTTATTACACATATCATGATATATTTTCAAAAGGTGTGGTATAAATATAAATCTAAGCCTATTCATATTCATTTAGCAAATACCAAGAAAATACCTATTAAAGCTCACTACAATAATTTCACAACTAATTTATATTACCTTATTCTTTCCCTATTTCCATATCAACCATAGGAACAATCATATTACATGTCTGAAGAACTCAAATAATAACCTATGAGTAGTATTTATCAAGTTATAAACTAAATCATTACATGCCTTTACATATAGTAAATTTCACCCTTATGCACACACAAGCTAATGTTTAGGGGAAAAATACATAAGTCTAAGGCCCTCTTTGGATTATTAGCTATGCAGGAATCACTCATTGACACAGTGGTCCTTGAGGTCAACTCAACACTATAAGCCCACTGACCCATTTTTTATAAGGTGAAAAGACCTAAGTTGAAGAGATAGGGTTTGATCCATACCAAGTCATTGATAGACTATGCATGCAAATAAAATACATCAACAAAAACCCATAAGGCTCCAAGTGGTTGCTTCAAAATATAGTGAATATTTTGTACATGATAGTTGCATTGAGATTAGGATAATAGTGTTGATGCAAGTATCCACAAGGTGATGTAATTGTCTAGGACTCTAAAAATAATATTTTTAGATCCTAATCTTGCCCTACCTTGTTTCCATTTATATACTTCTCAGATCTGCCTGTGCATTTAAAAATAAGCTAAGTATTATCTCTTCTTCATGTTTATGCAATCAAACTATTATTTTGAGTGTATATTCTGTATTTAGCATAACTCAACACTTTAATTTAAAATATTCATTTTTATAAGTTTTTAATTAATTATCTTACTCTATGTTAGTTTTATTCATCCTTATGTATAGTCTATTCTACCCCCTTAACCCTACATATATATAAAAAGGGTTAAACATTTAGTGAACCTGACCTTTATGTCTTTTCATGCAACTCCTAACTTGATATAGGGTTTTTAGCCTCACGAGCTTTCTACTTGTTGTACTTATTCAAATTTTTTCTTTCATTTGTATTCAACCCAAACATATTCCTAAATTAGGCGGTGTTTTTATTGAATATCTTAAGCTACCCCTTGGGACACTTAAAATGTCTCAAACTAATACCATGTCAAATTTATGTTAGTAATGAGAGTGCCAATAATGAAAATGAGCCACATATTGAAAAAAATCTCATAGAATATGAATATTATCATGAAGATAATGAAACACATGAGCATAATGAGAATGACTAAGTTTACCAAGAACATGTTAAATCTATTGCATTATTTTGAGAGCACATTTATGAAAATATTGAATATCTCCAAAAGATACTATATAGTGTATTAGAAACTGAAAAGGAAAAAATGTGTTAGTAAAAAACCATTGCTCTCTATTGATACAAACATTAGGGCTATTGGATATGCCTATAACACATCGCTTCTTATTTCCCTCTCTTTTAGCACAACATTGCCTAATACATCTAGTGGGGGTACGAGATATGTTTCCAAACCATTATTCTATAAAAGTTAAACAACTATTACTAAATACTCTATGGGAACAATTAATTCTTCAACCCAATTATAGGTTTCAATGCCTACATCAACACAAGCAGTGTTTTCATCCCCTTTGGTGGAATATCAAATATTAATCCCAATGGGTCTATTGTACAAAATCTTATCCAAGTTATAAAAAATTTGGAAGCTAAGGTTACCAAATTTGAATAAAATGATTTTAAATCAACTCATGATATTGATTTAACATATGTATTAAATAATCCTCTAGCACCTACGATATATTTATACCTTTTTCTAACTAGTTTTGTTGTACCCAAGTTCATATTTTATGATGGTAAGTGTGATCCTGAATAACATCTTTGATCTTTACATGTAGCATGCCTTGATTATGCTTCTAATGATAAAATTTTGACCAAATTATTTACAAGGAGCCTAAAGGACTATGTTTTAAGATGATTCTATTACTTACCAATCTAATCAGTGAAAGCATTCAAACCCCTAACAAATAAATTTCTAGCATATTTGCCAATCAACATCACTAAAAAGATGTCATGCACACAAATTGCTAAGATCAAAAAATGAACCAATGAACCTATAAATAAATATGTTTTGAGATACAAAATAATTTTAGCCAAATTAACAAATCCAATGGCAGTAAAGAGATTCAAAACATCTTTAAGAAAAGTTTGATTGCCTCATTACATGAGTCCATTTTTTCAATAAGTTAAAATCATTTCATGACTTATGTCATATTGTCTGAGATCGTGAAATGAAACTTATTTTCTTGAACAAGCTTAAGTATGTAGAAAACACATCGACTATATCTTCTACCAAGTTTTATATCAAACCAAGCTACAAGGTAAAACCTACAGAACTTAAAATGGAAATAACCATAATAGTTAACATAGTGTCATAACCTAATCAAATCATATTATATAATGCACATAAGAGACAATTTACATAATTACCTAAGTCTCTAGCTTCAATACTTAAAAAACTTGTGGAGTGTCATCTCATATCTCTCCCTCTTTTAATAGAGGTTGATATGAGCCGACCTTTGCCAAAATGATATGATGCTAATATATATATATATATATATATATATATATATATATATATATATATATATATATATATATATATATATATATATATATATATATATTATGACTATAACCAAGGCCCTAGGCATTCTACAAACACATTTTATACCTTGAAACATAAGATCCAATATATTATTGATAACTAACATATTACCTTTGATGATCATCCAAAGGATTTAGGTTCACAACCTAGCGACCATCAAAACCAAAAGATATTTAACAATCCATTACAAGATAATTATAAGAACAATCTAGAAGTAAAAATGGAATATAATGCACTTCCTCCTCCATCACATTAAGGGAACCCATTATATGGGATTATTGGTAATTATACCTTCATAATACCTCCTATGGTTTAGATACCTTATATTTCATTTGATGACAATAACATTGTAGTTGATGGTTCAGATCTTCATTCATTATTTATTCAAGCATACCTAGATCATCAACCTATACATGGTGTTATGATTGATAATGATGCTAGTGAAAATGTATGTACCATGACATTACTAACACATTTAGGATATACATGTGATGATTTATACCCTTTGACCAAAACAATCAGAGTATTTGATGGGACATCACATCACATTATTGGTGAGATTGATTTACATTTAAAAGTTGGTCCAACACATGTGGTTACTACCTTTTTAGTTATAATATATATAAATGTATTTAATATGTTATTGGGATGACATTAGATACATAAACTCCATACAATACCTTCCATAATGCATGAGTGTATTAAATACATTCATACCAATAGGGTAGTCATAATTTTTAGAATACCATATGAACATCCACTTGAACAAGAGAAGTTTATTCCTATACAAAAAATTATACAACATTATAAGGTTAATCATTTTTGAAAGGGTAAGCAACTAGAAATCCCCTTTCCTAGGTAGCCCATACTTGAGAGACCATTACACCATAGATATACAATGGATTCTATGGAACCCTCATTTACACCTACATGGTCCACACATTTGTTAAGATAAAATAAATAAGTTCTAATTACAATTGCAAGTAGGATACCACATAGAACTAAATAATGGGTTCCATGAACTGCTACTCCTTATATAATCTTTTCACAACTACAAATTCCTATGAGACACATGTAGAGTACCACATATTCTATAGTTCTAGATATGACACTTATATATGCTCCTTGGTAGTATCACTAGTTTGATGTACAATATTATGATTTTGGGGATGCATGTGAGCATCCCTTAGATGGGATCATATTCTATACATTTTTCCTTTTTAAATATTCCAAAAATTAAAAAAATCAAGTATTCAAAAAAATACCAAAACATTCAAATAAATTCAAAAATATAAAAATATGTAACATTCACATATTTACTAGTTCCTTGGCATCTATGTTGTTTACTTTATGTTAGTAGATAGCATCTAATTTCTATATACATATGTTTCAATCATACTTGAGTGTGATACATGCATACACTAGACCTATGATACTTGCACATATAAATGTTGGACCTTTCTTCTTCCCATTTGATATACTACATCAGGGGCATCTGCCTTCCTTGATCATGATCGACATAGGTTATATTATTTTATAATCACCTTTACATTATCATATCGAGCTTAAATAATAACACTCACACATGCATATAATCATGTTTACATATTTCATAGTGTACTTGATATGCTATGTTACATGAAAATTTTGCTAACACATATATGTAGGGACTAGTATGATATGCTTATGCTGGTTATTTATACTTCACATTGTCACTTCCTTGAGTGGATTTCTCTTGATTACTATTGTCTTGCTTATGGAACATTTTAATATGTTCCTTTATTGTTAGGATTTATGCCACTATATGTTTATTTATTTTGCTATTTGGACATTTTAACATGTCATTTATTCAAGTGTGTGACATTTGAATGTGCCCCTTATTCCTTTTAGTGTGTGATATTTGATCATGGCCCTTATTTTTAGTCTCTTTAGACCCCCTCTTTTATGATATTGAGTGCTCTTATGTGTGTGCTTTATTATTTTCTGAGCTTGTACTATTAATTTCTAGACATTTCCATGATACATATCATGTATCTTAGGGCTTGTTGTGATCACATACTATGAGATTCATTGATATATATCTATTTAGACATGTTAATCCTAGATGCATATGACATACAAGTGCACCAAATTTTATAAATACATATTCAAACTTATTTTCTAAGAAACACCAATACATTAAAAAGAAGCATTATTTTCACTAGGAAGCATCATTTTGAATCTTTTTTGTCTACAATAGTTAGCTCCCTTTAGTAGTGTGGTTGAGATTAAACACCCTCAATGGCCTAACACTACTTCCATCTTGAAATTTGAGTTAGTTATACCACTTGAATTGGATTTTATTTTACTATCACTTGAGTTATGCAATTGAGATGTAATTGTTGTCAATAAGACCTACACCTTGTGAAGGTAATTTTAAGCCTTAATAGTCTGCTAAAACATGGAAACAATCCTAGGTTGTATGTGACCTAATTAGTGGATTGAATCTCTAGATTATAAGGGCTATCCCCCTTTGGTGTATCAATTAGGACCTTTGCTCTATGCTACAAACTATCGAGAAAAGAGAGAAAAAATTGAATGAAAATCCTATCTAATGATGATGGTACACCTATATTTTTGATTGATCCACTAAATTAGATCTCCTTAAACACTGATTTAGATAAGAAGAAGGCTGAAATTTCAAATCCAATTGACCAATATGCATAAATGTTTCATGAAAAGGTTTGATCTAGTAACTAAAACTTAAGGGAAATGAAAGAATACCCCTGATTAAAGGCACTAATCAGCCACTTGCATTCACTTAAACATAGAGCATGACCTACATAAACTAGATAGTAACTAGGTAAGAATTAAGACTTGGCAAGGAAGAAAACTATATCACTTATGCAAATCAACGACATAAATACGCTCTACAATCAACTGGAATATGAAAATAATAGTCCTTCTATTAATTTGAAAAAGGTTACAACTTAGTCTTTGGTAGAATTTTATCTTGCCAAAATATGGATATAATTTAAGGCTAAAAAGCCTACTTATATAGAAAAATACACAACAACCAAAGAGGTTGGCACTGAAAATAGAGAAGAAGTCAAATCTCACATTAACCAAGTCTAATTTCCATTATGACAAGATAAAAAAGCCTTCTAAATTTGTATTTTCTTTTCTTTTGTCTTACATGAAAACTCCTTGGTATTAAAAATGGACGGTGGGCCAATTTTGGACTAATTTGTTTCATACATGGAAAGCTATGCCAATCTCCAAATAAATAACTCTACTTGAAATTTTTGAAACAAGAGAACAATATCCTTTGCATGAAATCAACACTAATGCTAAACTTAGAATTCCATTTGAATTGTTGGAAGGTTGAAAGCTTTAGATTGCATGAAAATCAAGGATAAGCGTGATCTCGATAAATAGTCAATTGAAGCTTTGACCAACTAAAAATAGCCTTTCACTATTAAGTTCCTCAAGCCTTTCATGCATTCAAGTCTTTTTTCTAAAACCAAAAGAGTCATGCATGTATTGGACCAATTTGATTATTTCATTTGTTATTTGGCATTCTTTTTGTTGCAGTCTCAGATTGTAGATCTTCCTATAGATAGAAAAAAAGATATCTTTATTGATCTTTGCATGTTCCTACATGTACCCTTCGACATTCATTTTTTGGTTTATTTTCTCTATTTATTCCTATAGACTTTTCCTCTATCTATTTGTCTCAGGCTCCTCTTGGATTTTATTTCTTTCTATCTATTTCCTTGGACAAAAGTCTGAAGGAATTCTATTTCCATGGGATTTTCATTCATCCTTTACTTCAACTTAACTCCTTGTCCAAGTCTCCTAAAGGAATTATTTCAAATAGTTTGTTTGAAAAAATTCCTTCAAACTTTTGTCCATGACCTTTCTTCTACCCCTTTGCAAATGTCTTACCCTTATTTTAAAATTTTTGAAGGAATTCCTTCAGACAATTCATCCAAAGGAATTCATTCAAACAATTGTTCACGTATTTCTCTTTTTCCTGCAGACAATTTGTCCATGAGAATTCTCTTAGGCTTTATACAAGTGTCATTCTTGCTCTTAGACAATTCCTTTAGACAAAAATTCTAAAGTAAATGTCCCTTTTGGACTTCTTGTAATTGCCTTTGTTTCATGAAGTGCCCTTTGGGCTTGTTGTAAATGGTCTCTTTCGAAGGGTAAGTAACCCTTTGGCTTTTTTGTTTTAAATTTTTTTGAAGGGCACATACCCTTAGAGATTCTTGTAATGAACCTTCAAACTATGCCTTTGAGGTTTCTTAAAGGGTACATACCCTTCAAGATTTTTTTAATGTAACTTATTGAAGGGCACATACCATTTGAGATTCTTGTAATGGACCGTTTCCTTTCCTTTAGATAAAATATTTGAAAGATTTGAACCTTTCTTTCCCACAATATTTATTTTGAAGGAATTATTTTGGATAATTTGTTTGAAGGAATTCCTTTAGACTTTTGTAAAGTCCTTTTCCTTTTTGACATGCCCTTTGAGCTTATAAAAATGGTCCTTTGGAATTCTTATGATGAACTTTCCTCAAGGGTTGGTACCCTTCAAGATTCTTGTAATGTCCCTTCAAACTTTGAAGATTGGCCCTCAAAATTCACCTTTCAAACTTATTGCAAAGGTCAACATACCCTTTGGGTTTTTACAAAGGACCACTTTGGGAAAATGACGTAAACTTTCTCGAAGGGTAGATACCCTTCGGGTTTCTTGTCTTGGGTCCTTCTTCAAAAGGATAGTACACTTCAAAACAACTATAAAGTACCCTTCTTCTCATATTTCCTTCAAACAAAAAGTCCAAAGAAATTCTATCTTAGGTTTCTTCAAAGTATCTCCTCAAAATTGTCCTCTTCCCCTTATTCAAAAGGCATGTTTAAGCAAATTTTTGAATGATAGAGGTTACAATTTTGACCTATAGGGTCAAAATTGTTAACATGTTGGTGACTTAGTTGGGAAGCATGCCGCCTATGCTTGAGAACTTAGACCATAAATATGATATTAAACTCACAAAACAATGGTAAACTTAGTCCATGACTAGAAATCTCCTTCGACCAAGCATGAAGTAACCTTCATCCTCCAAAATAGAAGGGAAACATAAAATGGGAAAGCCGAATAACAAAGTAAATGTGCAAACAAGCACTTATTAAAAAAAATAGAATGAAAATACTGTGCATGAATAACACTTGGAGGAAATCAAAACAACTATGTACAAGGAGCTTTGCTCTTTAATAGCAATGTTTTAGATGTATCCCATTGATTGGAATTGGAAGCTCTTGACCATCCAAGTTTGTAAGTTAGAAAACATTATGGGATTTATAGCTAGAAATTGTGTATGGGCCACTCCAAAAAGAATCAAACTTGGTGTGACTTCTTGGTTTAGCTCTATCCTCATCCCACTTAAGGACCAAATCTCCTTTCTTGAAACTTCATAAAGAAGCTCCCTTGTCGAAAGTTCTCTTTACCTATGCTTGATGAATTTCCATGGATAGCATCGAATAATTTCTTATCTCTTCCAACTCCATAAGCTTAGCATACCTAATCTCCATAGGCTCATTATCCAACAACTCAAGCTAATGCATTAGTTCTAAAGTGGGAAATTCAAGAGAAATGGGTAATCTTGCTTCCTTACCATATACCAGCTTGTATGGAGAGTTATCTATTGATCTTTTTTAGGTGATCCTATCAGCCCATATAGCTGAATTTAACTTGAGATGTCATAACCTATGAGTATCTTTAATAGTCCTTCTTATGATCCTCAAAAGGTTCTTATTCATAGATTCAACAAGGTCACTGCCTTATGGATAATAGTTTGATAAAGTGCTGAGGTAAATTCCATGTTGGATAGCCCATTGGCTGATCCTAGATCCCATAAAAGCCATTGCATTATCAAACATAATAGTAGAAGGAACTCTAGATCTAGCAAGCAAACCTTCATAGAAATCAAGAACATTAGTTTCGTTTGCTTCTTTAAATGCTATTGCTTTTGTCTAATATGAGAAGTAATTCATAGCTATTAGAATCCATTTATGACTTGAACTTGAAGGAAGATTAATGAGGCCAATCAAATCCAATCCCCATTGGACAAAGGGTTGATCCACCGTAATTAGTTGAAGAGGTAAGGTTGCAAGCTTGAATTTTTGTACAAATATAACACACTATTTAAACTTTCTAACCCATGCATGACAATCACCAAATATACTAGGCCAATAGTACCCACCTCTCAAGATCTTAAGAGCTTTAGTTCTTGTATAAAAATATCCTCCACCATGTCCATCATGTAATTTCTCAAGTAATCTTTGAATTTGGCTTGGCTCTATACATCTTAGCAACATGCCATTAATATCTTTCTTGAAAAAAACACCATCAACAAGAAAAAATGGAATTTATTGCAATCTAAAATATCTTCTCTTTGAAGCACTAAGATGAGAGGGATAAATACCATTTTGGAGATAGCTTACCAAGTCATGAAACTAGCTAGAAGGTGAGGTATGACCAACTGCAACCTCTTCATCATTTGACACCAAAACAAGCTCATTAGCCTCTTGAAAGTCTTGTGCTAGATGCTCACACAATCCTTTGAATCTAACCAAATTTATGACCTTAATTTCCATGTCATATTCTATTACCTTGGTTATCCAACTAGCTCTCTTCTCATTTATATCCTTGTTTAAAAGAAACTCTTTGATGCTCGGATGGACAACCATTAGGTGTATCTTATTATTAGACAATAAGTATCTAAATTTATTAAGAGATATTATGATTGAAAGTACATGATTTTTAACAAAATAATAACTTGTTTCATACTCTTCCAAGCCTTGGATATAGAAAGCTATTAGCTACTCCAAGGACTCATGATTCTACTACATAAGAATGCATGAAATGGTGTCCATGTTAGCATAAGTGTACAAAATGAATTCTTTCATGAAATATGGATTTATAAGTGTAGAAGCACGAGCTATGGCCTTATTAATATCCTCAAAACCTCTTATTCCTTCTTTAGACTAGCTAAAGTTCTAATTTTTATTTAACATGGATGTAAGTGGCTTAGCTAAAATGGCAAAATTTGAAATGTATCTCCTTATGAAGTTGATATTCCCAAAGAAGCTTTGCATAGCCTTTTTGTGCTTAGGCAAGGAAAGTGCAAGAATAGAGTCAATCCTTTTAGAATCTATGATTAAATAATGCTTTGAAACAACATGTCCAAGAAGCTTACCTTTATGAACTAAAAAAACACACTTTTTGGGATTTAGAGATATCCAAAATTACCTACACTTTTCGAACACTTTCTTGAGATGAACCATGTGATCTTCTGCATTCTTTGAAAACACTATTATATCATCCAAATAAACAAGTGCAAACATATTAAGAAGGCCTTGGAATGCCATATCCATGGCTCTCTAAAAGGTTACTCTAGCATTAGACAAACTGAATGGCATCTTTCTGTATGCAAATTTCCCCCACGTAGTTATGAAGGTTGTCTTCAATTGGTCTTCTTATGTAACCAAAATCTGATTGTAGCCACTATATCCATTCAATAAAGAAAATATCTCTAAACTTGCAACATGCTATAAAATTTGTTCCATTGATGGCAATGGATAGTGATATTTAAATGAATACCTATTCAAATCATGAAAGTCAACAAACAAATGAATCTCATGATTTTTATTTCATACCAAAACAAGATTTGACACCTAAGTTGAGTACTTGATTGGAAATATAATGACTGATTATATGATCTTGTGAAGCTCATCTCTCATCAAAGGCTTAAGCTTTGGATTTATGGGCCTTTGTCTTTGTCTCACTAGTTTAGTTTCTTCCTCTAACTCAATAGTGTGTTGAGCCAAACTTGGATCAAAACCTTTGAGATCACTATAATGCCATGAAAATATATCAGCAAAACTTGTGCATAACTCAATGAAAGCTTTCTTTTGTGAAGGAGTACATACCTTGCCCAATTTCAAAAACTTACCAACTGCAATCTCTACATTGGCATAGTGCTCTTCCTTTTTTGATAAGGATGACTTCTCTTTCCTTAGCTCATCATCTCCACTGAAAATGTTCTCAAGTGTGACCAGTCCTTTGGGCAACTTTTTTATTTTTAATTGGACAATCTGATCACCATACTGCTGTAAGTACTTTGACTAGTTTATTAAAAAAAAATCAACCTCTTCTTGCAAGAATATCATGATTTGATTGTCATCTTTAAACACCTACCAATTATCATGGTTATCTGGGATAGAAGGCCTTAAAACCACCTTTATGTGTGATTGATTTTTTTCATTTTTTACATTAGCTAGGATACTAAATTATGCCCCAATGGTAGCCAACCTATCAACATGTTTATTCTTATCTCTTGGTACTACCTAAATGTTAAAAGACTAAAAATATTCAAGTAAATCCCAAATTTTATGTTTGTAATATTTAATCAACAATTTTTTTCATACATTCAACCCTCTTACTTGGTGGAATACAAGCTCACTATCACCAAACATTTGCAAAGAATTGACTTTCATCTTCCTAGCCCACTGCAAACTATGAACTAGTGATTCATACTCAATAACATTGTTTGAATAACCAAAATACAATTTAATAGAAGAGAAATAAATTTTTTTTATTAGAGAATCCAACATAATTATAGATTTGATTCCATGCTTATTCCTTGATCCATCAAAGTACAATTACCACAAACCTTTATTAGACTCATATTCTTTGACCATGGCTGGAATTGGTGCATCATTCTCATGAAGGCAATACACACCAAGACCTTCTTAAATCAGCTTATAGGGATCATGCTCATGTAAGGTAGAATCCCACTCATCAAGAAATAAATCTGGAACTCCATTCAAAGGTGATTCCTTTTCTACATCACTAATTTCTAGCACATCATCTAAGATGATACAATTAGTATTCACAATACTTGGCGTATATGGCTTCATATGAAAATGTGTAATATGATTAGAATGAATTATTACCTTGGTACCATACCTGGTTCAAAAAAACAAATAAGTCCAATCAATAGATAAATATCCCCCAATCTTTGAGGTGAAATCCCTTGAAAGGCACATAACAAAGTAGGGAGGCAAATCTACCACAATAACATCCTGCTAAATAGTAACATTAGGACATGCATGTAATGTAAATTTTAGATGTTTGATGATGCCTACCATCTTCATTGGTGACCCATATAATTAAAAAACTACTTTAGTATTTATCTCATAAACAAGTCCAAGCTTATTTGAAATTTATTTAGGTATGACCATACTACTAACTCCACTATCCATAATACAGTTATGAACCAAAGTATCAGCTACTATCAAAAAATGGTAGAAATGAGGGGTTTTATTTGATTTTACCTCAGGTTTTTCAACCTTTTCCATCTTATCTGCTTTCTATACCTACTGATTAGTTGGTTGATCCAAATTAGCCAAGACAACCCATTCTTTCTCAACCAATTTTGGAGATAATTCAAGAGGTAAAAGCTCTTGGATGAGCTTATCCTTTTATCCTAGAATGAAAAGGGAATCCCACATGCTAATTTTGATGTTATACTTCTTCATCTAACCTACTATACTAAAATGAGATCCATTAACATTTGGCTATACTTTCTAAAACACTAGCTATTCACAAACTATAGGTAGTTGATTAACTTTACTAACCTCTGTATTCTAATTTTTTTGAGTTTTAGGGACATGTTACTCTTTTTTACTATTAGAAACAACACTAGGAGTACTTGAATCATTTTTAATCTCTTGATACTCTTCAATGGATCTTCTTTTAGCTCTAGTTACCGCTACAACTTGACCACTTGAATTGTTAGTTTCAACACTTTGGGTAAAAGCAACATGATCATCTACTTGTCAATTGACATTAATGGCATAAAGTTTCCCTTGAAATTTTTTGAGTCTCCCATTGTGATGCCAAACTTGTATCTTAGTATTGACCTCCTTGAAAAGAAAAATCTTCTTGTGTCATCTGTGGCATGGTGATGTTCTGTGATACGAAGGCTTGATGTTGAACATCATTGAGATTTGAGGGATGCCAACCTAAATTCTGTACCAAGTTATTTGTAGTGGGGTTGGAATAATGGATTTTGAAGTAGAAGGAGAATTAGGATCAAGGGTAGCATATGGATTAGCTAAATTTATGGCTCCTTTTGCTTGATAAGGTGATATATTCTCTCTGAAACCCTGATAAGGAGGCCTTTAATCTTTGAAGGGCTAACAGGTGTTCTAATTTTGCTATTGATAGGGCCTATTTGACTAAAATTACTACCTTTTGAGCTACACTATTTCATTCCCAAAAGATTGTAACAATTTTTTCAACTCTCCTATCTCACTAAATTGGCTAATAGAGGCTGTAATTTGAGCTTAAGGTGTTGGAATAGGAGCTAAGGATGGAATTTGAGGAACTTGGGGAGATTGAAGGGATGATATATAACTTGTTTCTAGAAATATAGGCATTAGAGGTCTTGGATAAAGCTTGCCAACTTATATCAAACTATTTTCTACCCTTATTAGAACCTCATAAGTATTTTGTAAGGTAGTACCACTCACTGATTTTATCATCACACTAATGTCAGAATTAAGAGATTTCAAATAGTATAGAAATGCATATTCAAAGGATGGCCTAATCAACATAGGTATCCTAGTACATGTATTTTATAATTTGAGGTTAAAATTAGACATGAACTCATGAAGAGCCCTTGTGATGATGGTCAATTGCTCAACTAAAGATAGGTGATCAGATCTGTCCTCAAATTGCTTGACTAAGGCTACACCTAATTCATCCTAGGTGGAAATGGAGTTAAGTGGTAGATTTATATACCATTTAAATGCTTTTACTTTGAAAGAGGTAACCAAAAATCTAATAACAACATTATCCTCAATAACATTATGGATTGAACAGAGATTAGCCACATTTTGGATATGCTCAATAGGGGTTTTTTGATTTTTTCCTATGAATAATGGGATGCTCTTGAGGGAAAACACCATAATGTCATCAAACTGGGCCAAATTCAGTGGGCTACCTCTATTGAATAGAGTAAACACTTGATTTCTAATGGCCATTTGGATAGTGGGGATTGGAGTGCTTAGAACAATAGGCTAACTAGAAGGTAAATGCTATTTTTGAGGATATGTTTTTACCCTATTAAACCTTTGTCTTTTGTATGATAAAAATTTAAAAGGAGTACCTTTAGTTGTTGACATTTTGGTAACCTTTGGCATGAATGATTTTCTTGAAAGTTACTATGAGCTTTGCAACTAGATGATATCTTCTTCTGCTTTAATTTTTTTTAGATATGCAAAGAATTTCTTTGTTGTCCCATTGAGCATGTCAAAAACTATTGTCAATCAGGCCTACAACCTTGTGAAGGTAATTTTAAGCCTTCACAGTCTACCAAAACATGGAAATAATCCTAGGTTATGGGTGACCTAATCAGTGGATTGAATCTCTAGATTATAAGGATTAGCTCCCTTTGGTGCATCAATTAGGACCTTTGCTCTATGCTACAAACTACCAAGAAAAGAGAGAAAAACTTGAACAAAAATCATATCTAATGATGGTGATACACCTATATTTTTAATTGATCCACTCAATTAGAGCTCCTAAAACATTGATTTAGACAAGAAGGCTAAACTTTCAATTTTAATTGACCAATATGCATAAACATTTCATGAAAAGGTTTGATTTAGTAACTAAAAATTGAAGGAAATAAAAGAATAGGCCTAATTGAAGGAACTAATTAACCACTTGCATCTACTAAAATTCTATCCAAAAGACACTTAAACATAGAGCATGACCTGCACCAGCTAATAATAGGTAAGAATCAAGACTTGACAAGGAAGAAAACTCTACCACTTATGCAAATCAATGACATAAATACACTATACCAACAACTATAATCTAAAAATAACAATCCTTCTATAAATATGAAAAAGGTTACAACTCAGTCTTTGGCAGAATTTTGTCTTGCCAAAAGAGGGATACAATTCAAGGCTGAAAAGATAATTTATATAGAAAAATACACAACAACCAAAGAGGTCAGCACTAAAAATAGATAGGAAGTCAACTCTCACATTAACCAAGTCCAATTTTTGTTATTCCAAGATAACAAAGCCTTATAAATTTGTCTTTTCTTGTCTTTTGTCTTGTATGAAAACTCCTTGGTGTTTAAAATGGATGGTGGGCCTATTTTTGACTAACCTGTTCCATACATAGGAAGCTACACCAATCTCCAAATAAGAACTCTGCTTGAACTACTTGAAATAAGAGAACAATCTCCTTTACATGAAATCAATGCTAATGCTGAACTTAGAATTCCATTTAAATTGTTAGAATGTTGAAAGTTTTAGATTACATGAAAACCAAGGAGAAGCATGATCTCGACAAATAGTCAATTGAAGCCTTGACCAACTGAAAATAACCTTTCACTGTTAAGTTCCTTGAGCCTTTCATGCATTCAAGTCTCTATTCTAGAACCAAAAGAGTCATGCATATCTTGGACTAATTTGATTATTTTGTTTATTATTTGGCATTCCTTTTGTTGTAATCCTAGACTTTAGATCTTCCTATAGATGGAAAAAATGATATCTTTATTGGTCTTTGCATGTTCCTGCATGTACCCTTTAGCATTCATTTTCTAGTTTATTTGCTCTATTTATTCCTACGGATTTTTCCTTTGTCTATTTATCTTGGGCTCCTCTTGGCTTTTTTTTCTTTCTATCTATTTCCTCAGATAAAAGTTTAAATGAATTTTATTTCCATGGGCTTTTCATTCATCCTTTCCTTCGGCTTATCTCCTTGTCCAAGTCTCCCGAAGGAATTCTTTTGGATAATTTGTTTGAAGGAATTCCTTCAGAATTTTGTCCATGACCTTTCTTCTACCCCTTTGCAAATGTCTTACCCTTGTTTTAAAACTTCCAAAGGAATTCCTTTAGATAATTTGTTTGAAGGAATTCGTTTAGATAATTATTCACGTATTTCTCTTTTTCCCTCAGAGAATTTGTCCACGAGAATTCTCTCAGGCTTTATACAAGTGTCATTCCTACTCTTAGACAATTTATTCAAACAAAAAGTTTGAAGGAAATGTCCCTTTCAGACTTCTTGCAATTACCTTTATTCTGTGAAGTGCCATTCAGGCTTGTTGTAAATGATCTCTTTTGAAGGGTAAGTAACCCTTCAGCTTTTTTATTTCAAACTTTCCTGAAGGGCACATGCCCTTCAAGATTCTTGTAATGAACCTTCAAACTATGCCTTTGAGCTTTACTAAAGGGTACAGGCCCTTTGGGATTTTTGTAATGTACCTTATCGAAGGGCACATACCCTTCAAGATTCTTGTAATGGACCATTTCATTTCCTTCAGACAAAATGTCTAAAGGATTTGAACCTTTATTTCTTACAAGCTCTCTTTCTAAGGAATTCTTTCAAACAATTTATTCGAAGGAATTCCTTTAGACTTTTTAAAAGTCCTTTTCCTTTTTGACATGCCCTTTGGGCTTATAAAAATGGTCCTTCAACATTATTGTGATGAACTTTCCTGAAGGGTTGGTACCCTTCAGGATTCTTATAATTTACCTTTAGACTTTGAAGACTGCCCCTCGAAATGTGCCTTTTAGACTTATTGCAAAGGTCAACATACCCATTGAGTTTTTGCAAAGGACCACTTCAGGAAAAAGAGGAAAACTTTTCTGAAGGGTAGATACCCTTCAGGTTTCTTGTCTTGGGTCCTTTAAAAGAAAAGTACACTTCAAAACAACCATAGAGTACCCTTATTCTCATATTTCCTTCAGATAAAAAGTTCAAAGAAATTTCATCTTAAGATTCTTCAAAGTATCCCTTTGAAATGGTCCTCTTTCCCTTCTTCAAAAGGCATGTTTAAGTAAAGTTATAAATGATAGAGGTTGTAATTTTGACTTATAGGGTCAAAATTGTCAATAGTAATGATCTCAATGGGCATGTCACAACTCACCCTTGCACCAGATTGGGGTCATAATTACCTCCCAATCTCCCTATTAAAATATCTGATGTTTAATTTTGAACCTCTTTCAGCTCCAATGCTTTATAAGGAAGCATATTTACCAAGTTAAAGTATCAAGGGGCAAGATGGTTGCATCAACACACATGTGTACTACTTCCTTGCTCTCTTTCTTTTCATGCATTTCAATTATGTAAAATTTTAAAATATATTCATTGATTTATACTATAATATGTTCTTGGTTACCTATCATACACCAAAAAAAACTCAAAGTTGGCTCAAGCAAAGGCAAGGTGTGTTATACACACCTAGGTACACATTTATTTTCTTTAACCTAGTAATTTCATCTTTATTCATTATGTAGTCATCTAAAATGTCATTTCAATGCAATGAGTGTCACTTGAGACCACCTTGTCTTAGCTTAACCTTAGACCTATCTTAGGGACTATTTTGATCCATTTATAGATTTCATATGGGTCCAACACACTCTTATATATACCAAAAGCAACACTAAGCCATCCCCTAGGCACCTAGGCCCTTTGTTCACCACTTTATTCCACTTGGACATTAGTATGACCCTTTAGACACTAGTGCACTATGCTATTGACCCAGGGACCATGCTATTGTCCTTTTGCTCTTTACTCTCCCAAAAAATATATTTCCATTTTTTTATGCACTCTTAGGGTCAACTTAGATCTATTTCACATCTTGAAAATCACTAGAATCCTATATATAAACCAATTTCATTCACTTATGCACTAGATGGAAATCAGATGCAAATGATCATAAAAAAATTAGAAATAGTTATGTAAATCATTCTACATAAACCCATTTATAATAGCCCAAAGCTCAGATTTATTGGATTTTTAGTCTTAAGTCACACTCAAATCACTCAACTTGGCACTCATGCTAGCATTCACTTGCACATGCACCAACACTTAGATTGGGAGAACTACATCGATCTTAATCCCCTTTCGAGGTATTTATATGTAGGTGATGCTCAACACATGGGGTGTTGAGGTCACATTCAACTTACCTTGCTAATGCCACTATTTCTTACTTTTGCTCCTTAAATAACCTTACAAACATGGAGGCCTAGGGTTTTTCATAAAAATTAGTCAAATTAGAGAGTAGATAATGAACCAACATCCATGAACATAGGCATAAAGTACCCAAAACTAGGTGAAGGTACACCCAAAAGGTCACTATCCCTGCTTGCAAAACGACATTATCATGTCCCAAAGGACACTAACATAGTGTGCTACTATCTATAGGACCACATTACTGTCCAAGAGGGATTTTGACTCCTATTTACTATTCATGACACTTGACATAGTTACTACACCATTTTGTAGCTTATTATTCATCTATATCAATTAATTTATAGATAATTACATCTCTTTTGGTCCATTTTCTATTTATAGAATATTAAAAAAAGTCAATTATTATATAAATTAGATGATATAATTATTGCATATTTATTCTATGATTTATTATTCTAGAACATTAGCAAACTAGGGTTTTACATTTCCATAATCCCCTTAAAAGTTAAATCATTTGGTGAACCTGAATTACTTTAAATAGTATAAAAACCCTAGCCCTAGATGTTCCTATGGTCTATATCCTTATTTTTCTTATTTCCATTTATTATGCTAGGCTTTTTAGAATTCATATTTTATGTTATAGTAACCCTCTTTTGTTTTGTTTACTATATGCTATCTAAAAAAGTTACATCTCTTCCTTTACAAAGAAGTGCTCAGGTTAGTGGTAACACTATTGAACATACCCAAATTCCTTCCATTCAAGCCTATACCATGGATAAATGACTAATTACAACCCCCCTCATTGATATTTCACATCCTGATTTTGTGGACTTTAATGATAATACATCAGAACATGAGAAATATAATTAATATATTGATGATACACAAGATAGGACTCAGGAGACACTCCCTCCCCCTTGATGATGATAATATAATAATTAATAAAGATGACATCTTAAAAAGTTTCAAACATAGACTTTAGGAACAACCCCATGATCATGCACAATTTTTTCAAGCTATATTGGAAATAAAAAAAAACATCACTTGGTCAATCCTCAAATCACATACATACTAATACTGCTACACCTACTATGAGGACAACTCAGACTTTGCAACAACCAAATACAACTAGCTGACCCTCATTAGTGGCATAATCTCTAGTGGCTAGTACACATCCCTCCTCTTTAGATGTATAATCCATTCAATAAGAGATGAATTCTCTATAGTCTAAGATGTAACATCTTCAACATGGTGCTACTAAACCATTTTATGCCTTGGATTCTCATATGCTCCTACATATACCTTTGACACAACATATAGTGATAAATCCTTTTCCCTCTAGATTTAGGTCACCCAAGCTTACTTTGTATGATGGTAAGGGTGACCCAAAGCATCATCTCCATGATTTTCATGCAACATGTTTGGATTACATGTCTAATAATTGTCTCCTCACTAAGTTATTCCCTTGCAGTTTAAAGGACCATGAATTACAATGGTTTTATGATCTTTCTAATCAATCCATCATAGGATTTAACAACTGATAGATATTTTTCTAGCACTCTTTTCCATCAACATTAGTGACAAGGTTTTAGATGCTCAAGTTTCACAACTCAAGCAAAATTCCAATGAGCCAATAGTTGAATATGTCTTTTGATATAAAAATATATTAGCAAAGATGACTATCCCCATGGTAGATAGAGAAATATAGGACATATTCAAGCAAAGTTTATTACCAAAATTACATGAAGATATACTATTCAAAAAGTTTTCATCATTCATAGATCTATGCTATATAATGAAAGATCATTAATTAAAGTACACAACTAGATCAGATTCAACTAATAAGAGTTATAATAAGCCCCCATATAAGGTTAGGCCCAATAAAAACAAGAATGATCAAAACATATGTAGCCTCATTACCAGATCCTCCAAAGAGAACTTTCACAAACCTTCTCAAATCCCTAACACATATTCTCCAACAACTCTTGGATGCAATGCTATATCTCTCCCTCCCATCAAAGAGGTTGATACGACTAGGCATCTTCTAAAGAGTTATGATGCCAATGTATTTTTTAACTATCATAGGGAACTAAGCCATACTATAAACATATGCATTATTTTATAATATAAGATACAAAATTTGATAGATGTTAATATCATTGATGTCGATACTCCTACATAGGCACCTAGATCACGAACAACTGAAGTAAAAACATTGAAAATATTTTTAGATCCATTTATAAAGATTATTAATAATGAGACAACATGAAATTTAGGTGTTAATTAGACTTATCAAGCACATCCAACACCAACATCCTATCATACTCATACAATGGACATACACCCTATAAATAATATCATTGATGTGTTTCATACTACAATGCTAACTAGACCTCTCATCACTTTCTTAGAGCATGGGATCATTGATGATGATTTAGATTTATATGAACTCTTTGTATGAGATTACATTGATCATCATCATATCTAGAGTGTTATGGTTAACAATGATTCAAGCACTAACATGTGTACTATTACACTTCTATAACACTTGGATTATTTTGATCAAGATATTTCTTAGATGGATACCGTTATTTGTGACTTTAATTTCCATGTTTAGAGATATATCAGGGAGATAATATGTCCATTATAGGTTGGTATCACACATGTGGCCACTAGATTCTTAGTGGTTCTTAGTGCTAATAGATTTGACATATTATTGGTTAGGTTTTGTATACATCAGATTTGAGCTATTCCATCAACTATACATAGATGTATTAAATATATAAATGCTAATTAGGTGGCAATAGTCAAGGGCCTTTCATATGAGTATCATTTACCTCTTCTATGTCTAGTTAAACAAAAGACAATAGTTACAACTCTAAACACAAATTATTTTAGCACACCTCTGATATCAATTGAGCTACCAGTGTAGGTGAGGTCTATTCCTATCACCTTACCATGTATGCATACTCTCCCATAGAGACCTTTATTAGAGAGAAACATACAAAAAAGACATGTTGTGGATTTTAGATAGCTGCTCTCTACCCCTTTATAATCTAAATTAATGTTACAACATAGAGCACCAATGCTAGTCGCAACTTATTCAACTAGATGGGTCATCAATAACCCTCATAATTCATAGGCCTATTTATTTAGCTCCATATATTCATATCCTTACTCCATAGGTAGTTTAAGTTGTAAATCACTCAATATATCCAATTCATAGATCTCAGATACCACCTCACACAACACGTGTAGTCACTCTTCCCTTAATTGATACATGACACCTTGATAGTGAGTCTCTTATGAGACTCATCGATTAATATGTTCCTATCTACTTGTACATAGTATCTCTTAATTTTCTCTTTGTATATAGTTTAATTTTCATGTTGATTGCACATAGATTATACTCAAAAAACATAAAAACAATATAACATATTCAAAACTATAAAAACATTCAAATATTTGCTTAGAAAACACAAAATTTAGATTGTATGCATTTTCATGTTTACATTCCTTCTATTTGTTAGGTAATACATATGTTATCTATCCTAGTTTAGTTAGTTTTATCATACATACATTATTTAATTATTATCTTCTAGTGTTCATTGATCATTATAGGACTTAGGTACTCTACACATATCTAGATTTGCTACTATCTACTGAGTGGGGGCAGATTCATAGATACACAAATTTAACATTAATATATTTTCCCATTGGGGGCATTATACTACACAACTTATGGTTTGCCAAGTTACATCTTTATATAATTCATATCATAGATTTAGCATTGATTATATATTAATATTGATCATCCTATACTCACATATTGTTTGCCAACTACCACTACTATAGACTTAGATTATGTACATCTTTTCTCTTATATAGATTTGTACCACATGTTTATGCATAATTTCATTTCTAGATTTACTAGTTTAGATTTGATTATATCTCATTGTTTCTACATCCATTTGAGGGTATTTAAATATGCCATTATTCTATGGCTCTACATTAATTCCTTTCATTATGTCTATGTTCTCGACATGTGGTCATGTCCTTGTGTGTACTTCTTGATTATGTATGCATATATTTAAACATGTCCTTCTATGTCGATCTAAGCCAATATTGTTTCCTCTATGAGTATGTGAACATTTGAACATGTCCTTATATGTATCTATTTCTCAAACTTAGTGATAAGTGCCCATGTCACTTTTATTATGACCCCTTGGCCTACTTTGCATGCTTCATATATTTGTATCTATGATTTTATGTATGTGTCATGGATATGACACTTATCTCTTATTTGTTACACTCACATATAGTTTGTGATGCCATGAGGGACCTCATACATCTCCCCTTCCTCCTTGGGTGCCTTGATGGACATCATACCCCATCCCCCTAGGTAGTTACTCATGTTATACTTAGATTTATCATTCATATACATGCTTACATTATTCTATCTATATTGAAAACCTTGTGAATTCTATATCTAAAATAAATCATATATTACCAACTCATCCTCAAATTATTTTACATTATGATTTCATGTATACACATTATATTAGTTTATGATGCCTATATAATATATTTTCAGTCTAACACATAGGATGCATAACATTTATTTTGAGGACAATTATTATAAAGCTTAAACAATTCCCATATAAATAGGGGGAATTTAAAGGGATTTATCATAGAGATCAGGCCATCTTAGTGCATCAAATCATAGTTTTTAGCATGTAGACAGATTATAGAGCCCAAATTCAAGAAAACACAGTGAAAAATTGTCACATATAGATCAGTCTCACTTTTGCATAGAAACAACATAGTTGGTCAATAACATGACATAAAGGAGACTAACATAGTGTGCTATTATCCATTATCCCAAAAAATATAAAAATTCATAGTTGTTAGAAAAGTACATGTATAGTCTAAGTTTGCATAGTTTCAATCATAGATTATCAAACAAGATCAATATATACTAAATTTTCACACAAATTAGGCATCATGCACAACATGATTACTCTCATTTTAGTTTTAGATACTCAAACACATATTATTATGACTTGGTTCAGAATCCATATGCATAAATATTAGATTTGGGGGCATGTGCATGACACATTGTTCCCATATGTTCAGTTTGACACTAGTACTCTCAAATGAAATGGCAACTCCATGTCATTCTCTATACTATTACTCTAGACACCATTTATAACAATTTTACACCAAATTTTTGCCTTATTCCATTTGTAATAAATGACATTATCGAGTAGTACTTGAGCTATATTATCAAGTGCCTAAGTGTCCCCTAATTAGTTTTACATTTCAGGGTTTTTGAGTGGCTCCAGAGCCATCTTATATAGTTTTAGTGACATCACACAACTTTAGTTACATTATGAAAATTTAGTTTTAGATGCATTTATTACACATGGGTAGGCAATGATGGAGTCATAACCTACTTGAGTTTTTGATCTACCTACATAAGAGGGTTGGACAAGCCATCAATCCAATCCAAATTATTCATAGATTATGATCCACTGAGTAGGGGTGGGTAATGATGGAGTTAAGGCCAGATTAAGTTCTTGAGCCACCCACATATGAAGATTGAGCAAGCTATTATCTCAAAATAAGTTATTTATCATTTAATCACCAACTACATGCACACACAATATATCACTAGGTTTTAGCATTGGTTCACATACTCAATGAGGTGTATTTGTTTCTTTCCTCTCTCTCATCTCTTTAGTCAAATTTGTCTTTGATTTTGATGTTTCTTAAGTAAGGATTGATTCCTTCATGTTTCATTTTTAGGATATGCAATGGAGAATGCTTCATAGACTCAGACCTAGATTCACATACTTTACCAATTAGGTAAGTCTAGGTATGTTTATTTTCCTTTATCCTAGTCATTTCACTTTTCTGTATTTATATAATAAAGGGGGGGGGAAATTTAGTCATCTAAAATGTCATTTTAGTGTAATGAGTGTCACTTGAGACCACCTTGTCCTAGCCTAGCCCTAAACCTATATTAAGGCCTCCTTTAATCATTTTATATCTTTGATGTAGGTCTTATCCACTCCTAAACATATCAAAAGAAGCATTAAGCCATCCCCTAGGCACCTAGGCCCCTTGTTCACAAGCTTCTACTATCTAGACATTAGCATAACCCTTTGGACACTAACACACTGCACTATTGACCTAGGGACAATGTTATTATATTTTTTTCTCCTTACTCTCCCAACATATATCTTTCCATTTTTATAAGCACTCTTAGGGTTGGCCTAGACCTATTTCACACCTTGAAAATCACCAGAACACTATATATAGATCACTTTTATTCACTTATCCACTAAATGGAAATCAAATGTAAATGCTTATAAATAAACTCAGAAACAATTGTGGACATCAACCTTATTGATCCCTATTCTACCCTACTTCTACATACATCCATCTACAGTAGTCCGAAGCTCAAATTACTCAAATTGACATCTCAAATCACACTCAAAGCACTCAAATTAGAACTCATACTAGTATTCACTTGCACATGCACCAAAAATTATATTAGGAGAACTACATTGGACTTAATCTCCTTTCAAGGTATTAGTATGTAGGTAACACTTATCACATGGGGTGCTGAGGTCATGTCTAACCTACCTTTTCTACTTGTGCTCCTCAAATAATCTAATATACATGGAGGCATAGGATTTGGCATAAAATCAATCAAAATAGGGAGAAGATATTGAACCATCATCTATGCACATAGGTACAAACTCCCCAAAACTATGTGAAGGTACACCCAGAAGGTCATTGTCCCTAATTTTAAAAGGTATTATCCATAGGATTGTGCTACTATCTAGGAGGGCTTTTGACTCTTGTTTCCTATTCACAACACCTATCATAGTTCCTACACCAATTTTTAGCCTACCATTTGTCTATCTTAGTCAATTTATAGTTAATTACATCTCTTTTAGTTCAATTAATATTTATAGAATAATCATAAAAGTTAATTATTGTATAAATTAGAGGCTATAATTATTGTATATTTATTTCTTGATTTAATATTTTAAAACTTTAGCAAACTAGGGTTTTACATTCCATAATCCCCTTAAAAGTTAAATTATATGACTAGATTAAAAGGGGGAATGTAGATACTAAAATTTGATTTATATAACATCTCAGTCTTATATATCTGATAAATACCTATTAAGGCTCTACCCTTCAATTCTAAACCTCCCTATTATTGAAAGGATCACATTTACCATCTCACTATGACTAGCTAATGATCTTATGGTTCAACCCTATCATTTTTGATGACATAGATCTCTTGTAATGTTTAAAAATATCAAAACCTTATATATATATCCTTCAATGTTAGTTTCAATTCTCATTAACTTTCTAGCCTACTAGAAACTTGTATCCCACATAGGGACACTTGTATCGATGCAAGTGTTTAGATTCTTGTCAAGTGTCTAGTACTCAAAATTCATCTAATTTACAAATATTTTGAATCTTATGGGTTGTCTCATTTGTTGTATTAAACACTATCATGATATATTATCAAAATGTGTGATATAAATACAAATTCAAGCCTACTCATTATTCATCTAAAAAATACCAAGAAAGCACATATTCAAGATCACTCAACCAATTGCACATCTGAGTTTTATTTCCCTATTTCCATATCAATCATAGGAAAAATCATATTAAAGGTATGAAGAACTCAAATAAAATCCTATGAATAATATTTTCCAAGTTACAAGCTAGATCATTACGTGCCTTTGCATATAGTATATTGTACCCTTATGTACACAAAATCCAACACCTAGGGGAGAAATACATAAGTCTGAAGCCACAATTAGAATATTAGCTATGTAGACACCACTCATTAATAGAGGGGTCCTTGAGGTAAGATTGACATCATGAGTCTATTAATCCATTTGTAACAAAGTACAAATACCTAAGGTGAAGAGCTAGGGTTTGATCTATACCCAATCATCAATAGCTTATGCACATGAATAAAATACATCAACAAAAAGGTGACAAAAAACCTAGAAGGAATAAGGTGGTCACTTCATAATACAATGAACACCATGTATAGGATAGTTGTATCGAGATTAAAATAAAAAAATTGATGCAAGTGTCCATAGGGTGATGCAAGTGTTTAGGCCTCCAAAAATAATATATGTAGAATCTGATGACTAGATCCTAATCTTGTCCCTACCTATTTACACTTTTGTATTTTTCATATCTCCTTGTGCATTTGTAGATAAACTAAGTATTATCTCTTTTTCATGTTTATGCAATCAAACTACTATTTTGAGTGTACTTTCTATATTTAGCATAACTCAACACTTTAATTCAAAATATTCATTTATCTAAGTTTTCAATTTATTGGCCTACTCTAGAATAGTTTTATTATTATTTGTGTATATGATATTATACACGATTAACCCTACACATATCTAAAAATGGGTACACAAAAATATGTATTATATAATCCTCTTACACATGAGATATATTTGCACCCTTTGTTAATTAGTTTTGTAGCACCCAAATTCACACTTTATGATGGCAAGGGTGATCCTAAGCAACATATTTAATATTTTTAGACAATGTGCATTGATTATGATTTCAATGATAAAATTTTAATAAAATTATTTCCAAGAAGCCTAAAGTACTATGCTTTGATATGGTTCTATGATATACCAATACAATCAATGAAAGCATTCAAACCTCTATCAGATTAGTTCCTAAACATTTTTCAATCAAAATTATTGAAAATATGTCATATACACAAATTTATAAGATTAATAAAGGAAGAAATGAGCCTATTAATGAATATGTTTTGAGGTACAATATAATATTTTCCAAAATGACAAATCCAATAGAAAATAAAGAGCTTCAAGATATCTTTAAGCAAAGTTTGCTTACCCCACTACATGAGTCTATTATATTCAAGAAGCTCAAATATTTTCATGACTTATTCCATCAGTCTAAGATTGAGAAATGGAACATATTGCATTGAAAAAACTTAAGTATGTAGCAAACACACTAACTACATCTACTACCAAGTTTCATTTCAAACCAAGCCATAAGGTCAAACCTATATAAGTTAAAAATAAAACAACAATGATTAATATATTATCATAAAAACCTAATTTACTCATCTTATCCAATGCACCTAAGAGATAATTTACATGATTACCTAAGTATATAGCTTCACTCCTTAAGAATTTGGTGGAGTGCTATCTCAAATCTCTCCCTCCTCCCTTAGATGTTGATACGAGTCGACCTCTACATAAAGGATATGATGTAAATGTTTATTGTGACTATCAATAATGTGCTATTTATTCTTAAAATAGATGTTATAAGTTAAAACAAAAGATTCAAGACCTCATTGATAGTGAAAAACTCACCTTTGATGATCCTCCAAATGATCGAGATCACAATATAGTGATCATTAAAACTAGAAGATATTCAATAATCCATTACAAGATCATTCTAAGGAAACACTATAAGTATAAATGACATATCATGTATATCCTCCTCTACCACATTATGGGCACCAATTAGATAGGATTATTGGAACATTTAAATGCATAGTACCTCATATGATTTATAGGCCTTCTATTACATTTGATGACAACTAAATTATGGATAATGACTCAGATATTGATTCATTTTTTATTAGAGCACATATTGATCACTAACCTATAGGTAGTGTCATGGTTGATAATGGTTCTAGTAAGAATGCATGTAATAGGACATTATTTACATGTTTTGGATACACACATGATGATTTATACCCTCAGAATAAAATGGTTGAAACATTTGATGGGAAAGCACAATAGGTTTTTGGTGAGATTAATTTACCTTTACAGGTTGGTCTAACACATGTGACAATAACATTTTTAGTTATACCACATACAAGAGTCTTTAATATATTACCAGGACAACCTTGGATTCATAATCTCTCCATAATACCCTACATAATGCATAAATATCTTAATTATATTCATGGAAACAAGGTAATCATTGTTTTAAAGATTCAATATGAACAACTACTACAACAAGAGAAGTTTCAATACAACTAATTATACAACCTATTGAGGCAAATAATGAGTGAAATTTTAATCAAAAGGCAATCCCCTTTCCTAGGTGGCTAATAATTGAGAGGCCATTGCATCAAAAATCCATAGTGGACTCTATGAAGTCCTTACTCTACACCTATATGACCCAACCAATTACTGAGAGTAGATCAACATGTTTCAAAGAGGGTATAAAGACCCATAATTACAATTTCACCAAAGAAGTCACAAATAACTAAATAATGGGTTCCACAAACCACTACATATTCTACTACTACTTCATGAGCATAGAGTCTTATGAGGCATATGCATAGTATCTCATATTGTATAAATCCAAATTTGGCATATATACATGATCCTTGGTAGTATGACCAGTCTGTTTTACACTATCCTAAATCTATAAGCCATATAATCATCCCTTATATGGGATCATCAGCTAGCCTTCTCTTTCTTAAAATTAAAATATGCAAAAATACAAAAAAATAAAATAATCACGAAAAAACAAAAACATTCAAATAAACTAGAAATGAAAAATATTTAGCATACACATATTTACTAGCTTATGCATATATGTTATATAATTTATGTTAGTATATGTCATATCATTTATTTTATACACACACATATATTTCATGGGTACTTGAGTGTGATACATGCATAGACTAGATACATGATACATGCACATACAAATGTTGGACCTTTTCTCCACTTGCATGACACACTACATTGGGGGAATATACTTCATTTATCAAGATTGATACATGTTACATTATTTTGTGATCATTTTACATTATCATGTTGGGCTCATATACTAATGATTACACATTTAATACTCATGCTTACATCTTACATTGTGTGTTAGATATGCTATACTGCAAGTCATTTTGCTAACACATATCCAAGAATTAGTATGATATGCTTATGTCAATTAATTATCTTTCAATTATTAATATTATCACATAACTTAATTGAGTGTACTTATTGTTTACTACCTTGTCTCTATTATGTAAAATTTTAACATGTTCCTCATTTGTTATCCATAATGCCACTAAGTGTTATTTATTTGGTGTGTGGAAATTTGAACATGTCCTCACCTTGAGTGTGTGAAATTTAAACATGCCCCTTATTTGTGGTCTCCTTAGACCCATTTTGTCTGACATTGAGTGCTCTTGTGTGTGTGCTTGATTATTTGTTGAGATTTTACTTGTTACTAATAGATGTTGCCATGATCCATATCATGCATTTTAGGGCCTTTTATGATTAGATACTACAAGCTTCATTGATACAACTATTTAGACATGATATCATTAAATGTTTATTTATTACATGATTTATATAGATATGGCATGGTTATATTATCCTTTTAGATAATGTGATTATTATATTTCATTCCCCTCACCTCAAAAGGGGGCATACTAGTGGGGCACGTCATAGAGATATGAGTCCACACAGACATAGTTGGTAGAATTTGATACAATTTACATGATTTAGATATACACTTGGGTTAGAATCTTATACACTTAGCACTAATTTTCATAAATTTGGGATAATTATTTTCATATTTATGATAAATATTATACATAGTTTGTAGAGTAGATGTTACTTTTTGACAAATACTTTAGTTTGAGACACATTATATGTGTATATGCCATGAAAATGTACCAAATCATAGATACACATCTAGATTATATAAATATTTATGGACTGACCTTACCATGATTGATCTTTACATATCTATAGTAGTTGGCTCCCTTGAATAGTGTGGTTGTGACTCAATGACCTTGATGGCCTTGGTATTACTCCTCTTTTTAGATTGAGATAGGTTAGTTTGGCTAGATTATGTTTACATTAGAGTTGTGCGATTGAGATTCAATATTATCAATGGCCTTGGCATAGCTCATGCTTATACTAAATTAGGGGCATGATCACACTTGAATTATCCTCTACACATCTCCAATATTTAGTTTGAACCTCTCTCTCCAATGCTTCAACAAATAAGCATAATCACCTAAGCAAAGTACCAAGGGGAAACATGGTTACATCAACACATTTATATTCCTTCCTTGTTATCTTTACTTTCAAGCATTTAAATTATACACTTTAAGATTATATACACTAATTACATTGTAACATGCTCTTGGTTACATGTAACACACAAAAAAAAATTCAAAAAGGTCTCAAGTTAAAGTAAAGTGTGTTATACACAGCAAGGTATGAATTTATTTCTTTTAAACCTATTAATTTCATCTTTATGCATAAGTAGATTGAAGAGGGGGATGTAGCTAATCAAATCTGATTTTGCATGACATTCTAGTATTGTGCACTTGTCAAATACTAATCATGGCTCAACACTTTAGTTCATGACCTTCCCACTACCAAAAGGGATCATGTTCACCATATCATTATGCATAGATTTTTATCTTATAGTCTGACCCTAATATTATAATGACTAATATCACATATAACCCATAGTCTATATAATACCTGATTTATATCCTACACAGATAGTTATAGATCCTCAATAACTTTCTATCCTATAGGAAACTACCATCTAGAATAGGACACTAGCATTAACATTAGTATCACAACTTTGATGCTAGTGTCCCTACCTTCCAAATAATCAAATTTGTAATTATTTCAACATGTATACATTGGCCTATATGTTTTATTTATCCATATTTTGAGATCATTTCAAAATATATGGTATTAATACAAGTTAAAGACCATTCATTAAGGACACCAAATAATATCAAATGAGCTCACACTACACCATTGACAATAATTTTCAAAACTAAACTATACTACCATATTCTTCCCTATTTAAAAATTAGTCATAGGACCAATATTTTTATAGGTATGAAGAATTCAAAGATTATCCCATGAGAAATATTTATCAATTTATAAGTTATATCACTACATGCACTCATATATAACATATTGCAAAATTATTCACACATAATCCCACATAAGGGTGAGAACTACATTAGTCTTAAGCTCTCTTCAGGGTATATGGATATGTAGGTAGTGATCATTGATAGAGGGGTCTTCAAGGTCAATCAAATTCACTTTATTTCACTAACCCTTATTTTGAAAGGTGACATGCCCAAGTTGGAGGACCCATGGTTTCAAACAATATAATGATATACAAAACCTATGTGCATGATCTGAATAGAAAATTTATAAGGAAATAATGAACCCTAATATGTGCATGTGGTCATTCTAAAAAAGGACATCTATTTCATATTAGATATAAGTGTCTAAATTGGGAGATTATCATCGAGTGTAGTGGCAAAATCCTGACAATAGTTTCCAAGTTGACATAGAGCTGAATTCTGGAATCTAACAAATCATATCAGAGCATCAACCTATCTCTCTATACACCTACATCTTTAATATATGCTTTCACATTAAAATATAAGCTAAGTATTATATCTCCTTCATGTTACTACATTAAAATTATTATTTTGGTGATATACTCTATATATTTAGCATATTATTAGATTTAACATATTTATCAAAATATTATAAATTTAAATTCATTTAAGTGTCCTACTTTTAGAATAACTTACTCTAAGTTGATTAGGATATTCCCCATAACCCAATTACAAAAAGGGTTAAAAATATACTAATTATGAAAAAATATTACATAAAATAAAAATGTAAATAAACATAAATTAAGTATTTATGATTTAGAACTTGCTATTTATAGAAATATGTTAAAAGGGGAAGAACATGGAAAAATTATTTAGCTAGAAATAAAATGATGCAAGACTAAGATAAAGACTGTAGATTTAACTATGTGTTTGTGTGTGATGATTTTGAATCAATAGTAAGGCTTTGCTTGATCTATGGATGAGGTCATGCTAATAAGATAGGCTTGAACCATGCTATAATTCATAGGGAGTGCTAGTATCTAGTAGGTTTTTACCTTCCTTGTAAATTTGGTTCTGTACATTATCACCTATTTATCAGGTGTATTTATTCTATGATGCTTGATATATCATGGAATTTGATATGTACCTTCTTGTTCACTTAGAACCCTAGATCAAAATACCATGAGGGATAAATAGGATGAAATGGAAAAAAGGGATAATGGATAAATTTGTGCTTAACCTCAACAACCCTAATGTTAAGTGTTGTCTACATACCAATACTTAGATGAGGGATCAAATTCCATGTAGTTATCCCATGTTATGGTGGTGTGTGTGAAATACTTGTGTAGTGATAGATGTTGGTGCAATCCTAATGTAATTATGAATTTTAACAATGACTTGTGACCTTTGAGGTGTATGGAGACTTAGCTTAGGGATATTAGGGTTGTATAGACTCATAATTGGGAAGAATAAATGATTTGTCTCTCTACATGTAGTTATATGTTCTAGTGTTTTTCAATCATGTGATACTTTAATGAGAAAATGGTTAGAAAATGTGGATTTATAGTGATATGTTTTGAAATTCCTTGAATGGGGATTGAAAAATGTGTAGGACAACTCATTATGTGAATTATAATTTGAGATAATATTCATTATTTGGTGAGAGAATGCTCTCAGCTGAATTAGACACTACCAATGAATGGGATAGTCCTAATGGAGTGGCTTTGTCTAAGGAGTAGAGACAACTAAATTAGAAGTGTGGATTAGTTTGATAGTGAGTTTCAGATACTTAGAATGGTGAATAGGAATATTCAATCAAAATTTTATTATAGATACAAATCATTTGCATAGAAATAGAGGAATAATGGCTTAGAGTCATGGAATTGGGAATGGGCTAAGTGTGTAAAAGGTTTGGTCACAAGTGAATTTATTTAGTAATTTATGTTATTTGATGACTAAATTTGCCCCCTTTTTATTTTAGTAATGCAATAAAGTGAAAGTAATAGAGTAAAAGGGAAGATTTATACTTAAACTTACCTATGAACAATAACCTTGAATGTAAGACACATGATAAACTATGCTTAATGAAAACCTAAAATGAAACATGTATAAATTATTCCTTTAATTAAAATTTAAAAAATAAAGATAAGAAAATTATAGATCAAATAATGAGGAATATATACACTTATTTTAGAATGTGAATCATCGTGTTTTCTAGTGCAAAACTGGTGATTTTAAAGGGTAGGCCATTGGATATTTTATGCATTAAAATAATTGGATTGGAGTGTGCATGTCCAAATCTTCATTGTAAGGAGAGTGTGCTTAAGAACTCAAGGTGTGCTTGAATCCATCATTGCACACCCAAGGTAGTAAAATAACTTAGAGTCCCTGTATGAATTCCAATATATCATTCTGGTGTGAAATTTGGTGCAAAATTAGTGTAAAAAGATGAATCAACCACTAAACATGGAATTATTTTAATTATTGGTGAAAAACTAGTGTAAAATTGGTGTATAAATAGTATTAATATAAGTTTAATGTATACTTTCTAAGAAACTAGTGTAAAATTGAGCAACCTAGTGACATGTGTTGCACATATGCCCCCAATTTGATCAAAATTTGACACAAACCTGAGTATAAACCTATAAACTATTTATAATCACAATTGAAATTGATCTATGGATTGAGTAAAATTATGAGAATTTTGGAAAACATTATTTTTGACTCTTGAGATGACACTGCACTATTCCAAACACAATTGACCTATTCTATTGTCCAAATGTAATTCTGTTGTCTAAAACTAATTTTTGAGCAGAGACTTAGTATGAACTATAAAGATCTAATAAAATATCATTTTATATTTTAAATTAGGTTATTGCAATCTAGTATCTAAGACAAGCTACTGTGTATGCCCCCTCTTTTGAGATGAGTTATGAATCCTACATAATAATTTGGCTTAAAGTAAACAAAGTTATGCAAATGATGTTATTTAAAGGATTGAAATCAAAGTAAAAATGTGTAGATGATATTTATTGATTATATAACACCTTAGTCTTCCAAACTTAGCAAACTCAAGGCTTGGTTGTTCCTCTTAGTTTTAGACCTTTTCTTACTTCTACAAGACTCACATCTACTCTATATTCTATCCCTTGGACTATTTATAAGTCTAACTAGTATTATGTTGATGACCCAAGACTTACACCTTGCCCAAAATGCTTAAAATGTACTTATCTTCCATGTTTTCAAGTTTTGAACTTGTACCTACTTTCTTACTCCCTAAACACTAATGTTTGAGACAGAAACTAGCATCAACATTAGTGTCTTGACCCAATGCAAGTGTCTAGTGCCCTAAAGTCATTTAATTTTTAAATGAAACACATCCTAATGGTCAACCTAAGTGTTTTAATGCAAGTTATTACTCCAAAGTGGTTGATATAAATACAAGATCAACCCTCATTCATTCCTCCCCTAGCATACACAATAAAATACCTAGTATTAATACTAAAGAGCATTTAATTGAGAGAAGATTCCCTATTTTATCCTATTATCATATCATTCATAGGGAAAACATATACATAGGTCTGAATTACTAAAGTTTCAGCCCAAAATCCTAATTTACCAAGTTACATGCTAGGTCATTATTATACTTACTTTACACATATTGTATGATTCACACATAAGCCAACACATAGGGGAGATCTAAATCAATTTGAGGCCCTCTTTGGATTATTGGCTATGTAGGCAACACCCACTAATAGTCGGGTATTTAGGGTAACACAACACTATGTGCCCATTAACCCATTTTCTCCCAAGGTTACAATGAAGATGAAGAACTAGAGTTTTATATATTCATGATTGACAATCCATGACCCAAATCTAAATGCACTAGAGTGAAGGCAAAGATAAAACTAGAAGTATCTAGGTGGTTGCATCCATTTTGAATAGGTAATATATATATATATATATATATATATATATATATATATATATATATATATATACTCACACACACAAACACACACACACACACACACACACACACACACACACACACACACACACACACACACACACACACACACACGCGCGCGCGCGCGCGCACATGCGCATGCACACACACACACGCACACATGCACACACATATACACACACACACATTTACATCAAACCTAGACAATATCATTGACACAACCATTTAAGACTGGCATTAGTGTCTAGAGCTCTAGAAGCTCAAATCCATAATTTGATGACTGTTCTAAAATCTCATTTCAACCTGATTTCAACCTATTCTAGATCTAATACTATGTTAGCATTAGAAATAGTTAATTATATTACTTCTTTATCATTTCCATAAATAGCTTAGTTATACTTTCTATATTCATCCTATACTTAATACAATAAATTTAGTGTATGTTAATATCTGAGTGTAACATTTAAATGGCATGTTATAGGTCTTGTTATCACCCTTGTACATTTTCATTTATATATTCTTAACCTTATTATACTACTAATGTAGGATATCCTCTTTTCCAAATTTAGGGTTAAACATTTGGTGAACCCAATGTTTAACATCTTTTGCCTAAGCATATCCTATCAGATGTTTTTTGCCTATTTTGTCCTAATATTTGTGTTTTTAATTTACCTTATCATGGATGATGTTATTTTATTTGATTAATATGATTATGAAACTTAAAAATCTCCCTCAAGGAAGGAATTAAAATTAAATAATCTTTAATTCTTCCAAGTACTAAAGCATGTAATATAAAAGCCTTGAATGGTGGTAGATGTTATCCCTCTAATCAGGTCCATACTTCCACTATTTAAATAGAGGAGTTTATCCATATTAAGGAAGATAAATATCCTTTATCCATACTTCCCACACCACCACTATATGATTTTGGCATTCAATAATTGCTAAAGTATGAATACCAAGGCCAAGGATTAGGCAAACATGAGCAAGGTATAACCTAACCTATATATTTAAAACATAACAATACAAATAGGTAAAGGTGGGGTTTTAAAAACATCCACAAGTTACCAATAATCCAAGTCATCTAAACATGTACATTTTACTAAAAAAGGGGGTACATATGACCAAGAGGCTCCTTCATTTGATCTTCAACAATTCAGATAAATACATAAAGAAATTATGGTTGATTTAAAAATAACTAATAAAGGGGACATGCCTTAAATCAAACTAATTTAAACCCCTAAAATTCATACATTCCTAAATAATATCCCTCTATTCAAGGGTGGTGGTTTCTTCCTACCTTCAATTAAAACAAATTCTCTATAAAAAATGTGCCTTTACCAAAGATCTCCCAAGATAAAATTGTTATACCCTTACCAAAGTTAAATGAAAAAAACTATTAAATTAGTCCAAGCTATTCAAATTATATACCAAAAGTATTAAAGTTAAAATATCCCATACCACTATCAAAATATCCTAAATTTAGTGACCTTGAAATCGTACTTATTATACATAAGGATGATGATACTCATATGCCTAGATTAAAAAAAGATGGTATGTTGGAACCAATGATAACACCTATGAAAAACACCATTATTCCCATGGAATCTCTTATGTCTATGATGACCACTATTAGCAATCTTAAAAAAAAAGTTTATATATTTAAAATTCAAATGGCTTGCCATAATGATAATGCACATGTAACCTCATTCAATTATCAACCTCTTGTGAAATGTATACTTGAATATCCTTATCCACAAAGTTTTAAGCTACCATATATACCTATAATTAAAAAATTTAAATATCCATTTGAGCACATGATATGTTATGTACACTATTTTGGTCAATGGGCAAAAGATGACAAACTTTTACTAAATGTATTCTAAAATGCTCATAATTGGTTCTATAATTTACCAAAGGGTTCCTTAACCCATTTTTTACAATTTAAAGATGCATTATTTATGTATTTAAATATCCACAAGGTACCAAAACTTAAATTAGAACATTTACAAAATTTCAAATAATGTGATGATAAATCCCTACACAATTATACTATTCGATTCAAAAGTATATAATATGAGCTAGAATTTAGACCCTTATATTTAGAATTTTAATTTATCTTTAGCAGAGGAATTATTTCATCATTAAGATAAAGATCATTGCATAGACAATATGAGTCATTGACCCATTTACATAATGATGTGCATAGATATGCTTCGTTCATAATTACTCATTTAAAGGAACTTAACATATCTCCTTCCAAATATAAAAGTGCCATCCCTTATATAAAGGAAGGAGATAAATTACCTAAAGAACATTATGAAAAAAAATTTGGTATTCCTAATTTTTACTTGATCAATTTGTAAATGTTACTTAACATGGGGCCAATCCAAGGTCCATGTCTTATGCAAAAATCTCAAAGTGAACAACACAAAAAACATCCACACCAATAAGATTTAACAATTACCTTATACGTGAGTGGTGATTATTTTTAGCATAACCATATTGATTCTAAACAAGCAAAAACTTCTTGTAATATAATATTCTTAAAATAATTTCGATTTCATCTACAAAACCTACAAAATAAAAGAAGTTGGAAAAATTCCTTGGGCAATATAATAATACCAATCACTTGTGGTCCTAAATTAATTCAAACACGGGTTTGGGTTATACCTACCATATATCCATATGCATTTATACTAGGATATCTCTAGTTCCACCAAATGGAATCTAAAATTTATCCAAATCAGCAAAGTATTTCCTTCTCTCATGAAGGCAAATTAAAACATAATCTAAATAATAGTAGTAGTTCTACTACACATGCAAAATGTGAAGAGGAACATGCTATGTAAATTTTCAACCTATCCAATAATGATTAAAACAATGTAAAATATCCAAATTAGATATTTAAGATACCGAGTGGGGGAGATATTTATAACCATCCATTGGATAGGATCATAGGGTAGTCTCTTTAAATATTCCAAAAGTACCATTTTTTTTGAAAAAATCCAAAAACATTTTCAGCACCTACATGTTCTATTAGATCCTTTTAGTATATGTGTTTGTTACATGTTGATGGATGGCATATTTAGTTACTTATACATAACCACATTTGTGTCACACTTCTACTTGAGTGTGATACATGTATACATAGATATAGGATCTATTGTTATTTCAAATGTTGGGATTTCCCTCTACTCATGTCA
The DNA here is from genome assembly GCA_037957365.1 of Torreya grandis. Classification (NCBI taxonomy): domain Eukaryota; kingdom Viridiplantae; phylum Streptophyta; class Pinopsida; order Cupressales; family Taxaceae; genus Torreya; species Torreya grandis. The sequence goes on from JARHVA010000104.1 coordinate 6,061,004, forward strand.
TGTGGACATTGGGGGCATACATTATCTTTGGTATTGATACATAGGCTATATGGTTTGATGATAACATTTAATTATCATGTTTAAGATTACATATATACTTAAAAATTCATTTATCCATGATTATATCTTACACAGGGTGCTTGATATGCTATACATTTGACATTTTTCTAACACATTGGATCCATGGGTTACTATGACATGTTTATGCTAGTTTTTTATGCTTTAATATTTATACTTCATTGAGTTTATTACCATGATATTGTATTCTTTGTTTCAAAATTTGAATATGATCCTTTTCTTGCGGCCCCTATGCTTATGTATGTTTTCTTTGACATTTTCATATGATTTTATTTGTTGCATGGATATTTAAATATGCCATTCTTGATTTTATGGACATTTGAATAAGTCATGTCCCTTAGATTATGTGGCATTTGAATATTCCCCTTGTTTGATGTCTCCTTGGACCATTAACTTTTGACTTGATTTTGAGTGTTCTTGTGTATGTTGTTATTTGCTTATTGAGATTGTATTATTACTATCTAAACATTGCCATGATATTTATCATATATATTAGGCCTTCATTTGATCACATTGGTTTTATACACTTAAATTATATATCTATATAGACATGTTACTTCTATATGCTACATGGCTACATTCATAGATTATACAATCATCTTATCCTCTTGAGGTGAGGTAACTCCCAATTCCTATCTTTACTTCACCTCAAAGGAGGGCATATCGATGGGCACATGTCAAGAGGCATGCTCTCCACACTTGGCACAGTTTTAAGATTTAGTGGGGGTATGATTTGGAAGCATGTTATCCACACTTATTTAGTATATGGTACTTATCTTAGTTTTTAGATTTAGTGGGGGTATGCCATATGGGCATAGCTTCCAAATATTCACATTTCTTAGATTTAGTGGGGCATGCTTTGGAAGCATGTTCTCCACACTTATAGAATATTTAACATCTCCAAATTATAGTGGGGGACATGATTTAGAAACATATTCTCCACATTAGTACTTAAATTGGTTTTTTAGATTTCTCCATATATCATGGGGGCATGCTTTGGAATCATGTTATCCACACTTACATAGTTTTATGAATTGCCCAAAACACACAATTATATGATTCAGATTCATAGTTGTGGAAGAATTCTATACATTGGTACCATTGTTATACATAGTTTTAGTATGAGACATATCTAAGGTGCATGTGTTATGTAATTTGTGCCTAAAATTACAAAATCTAAATCAGTTTCAGATTCCAAAATGATTTTATGGACTGTTACCACATCATAGAATTTTATGTATTGATACCCTAGTCAGACTTTTACAAAATTTATTGAGCCAATCTAATGTAATAATTGGTTGAATTTTTGGTATAGTTTAGATGATTGAATCACTCAATATTTACAAGTTTTTAGTTTGGACTTGATTGTATCATCTAGCCTCACTAGGTTATAGACATCATTGGGTTGCATGATTGATCTAATTTCAACTACCATGTGGAAATGCACCTTTGCTCTAAGGTTGGGGACATGTGACTTACAATTTCTCTCTCTCTCTCTCTCTCTCTCTCTCTCTCTCTCCTTGGATATATTCACTTTCAAGATTTATCTACATTTGTCCTAATCTAAGTTTTAGAGCCTTATAATGATACATATTTTTCAAATCAACTTACCAATAGGCAAGGTAGTTACATCAACACAAAGGTATATTCCTAAAACTTTCTCTTTTAATTTCAATTAATTTAAAATACTTTCAATTCTAGATTGTACTAGTTATATACTCTAACAAGATATTGGTTTCAAGCCAATCACCAACAAAGCACTCAAGTTGGGAACATACAAAGATAAGGTGTGTTCTACACACCCAAGTACACATTCCTTTCCTTTAAAATAACAATCTCATTATGAGGTTAAAGGGGGGAAATATAGATGATATTTATGGATTATATAAAACCTCATTCTTGTACACTTGGAAAACTCATACCTTGGCTATTCCTCTTAATTCTAGACCTTTTCCCACTTCTGTAAGTCTCTCATCTACTCTATGTTGTGCCCCTTGGCCTATCTCTTAGTTTAACTAGTCTTATGTTGATGAACTAGGCCTTCTACCTTGACCAAAATGCTTAAAATGTACTTATATTTCATATCTAGAAGTTCTAAACCTGTACCTACTTTCTTGCTCCCTAAACACTAACATCTAGGATAGATACTAAAATCAACATTAATGTCCTAACCCAATGCAAATGTTTAGTACCCTAATGCCATCCAATTTGCAGATCAAACATATCCTAATGGTTAGCCTAAGTGTTTTAATGTGAGTTATTACTCTAAAGGGGTTGATACAAATACAAGATCAATCCTCATTCATTCCTCACCTAACATACATGGGAAAATACCTACTAAATACCAAAGAGAATTCAATTGAGCAAAGTTTCCCTATTTTATCCTATTCTTATATTAGTCATAGGCATAACACATACATAGGTATAAAGTACTAAAGGAGTAGCCCAAGAGCTCGATTTACTAAGTTACAATCCAGGTCATTATTATACTTTATTTATACATATTTTATGATTCACACATAATCTAACACATAGAGAAGAAACTACATTAGTCTGAGGTCCTCTTTGGAGTATTGGTTATGTAGGTAGCACCCACTAATATTTGGGTATTTGGGATCACTCAATACCATGTGCCCACTAACCCATTTTACCCCAAGGTCATAATGAAGATGAAGAACTAGGGTTTTAAAAATTTATGAGGAGCATTAGTCCATGACCCAAATCTAAATACACCATAATGAAGGTGAAGACAAACCCATAAACATCTAGGTGGTCACATCCTTCTTTAGTAGGTATTCATTACAAGACACTTATGTCAAACCAAGACAATAGAGTTGATTTATACGTCCCATGCTGACATTAGTGTCTAGAGATATAAAAGTGTCAGATCCAAAATTTAATGACTATTCTAGACTCTCTTTCTATCTTGCTTTTTGCATGTTCTAGATTTAACACTATGTTAACATCAAAACTAACTAAGTATATTAATTCTTCATCATTTACATACACAACTTAATTTTACTTTCTATTTTTAGCCTATACCCAAAATAATAAATTAGTGTATGATTATATATGAGTTTAGCATTTAATTGGATTACTATAGTTTTGATTATCACCCTTATGCATTGTCATTTCAATATTCTTAACCCTATTATAATGCCAAGGTAGGATAGTCTCTTATCCAAATTTAGGGTTAAACATAATGATATCATTAGATATCATGGAACCATCATATATAAATTGAGAAAAAGTATTATTAAGATGCATATAACCAAATATACACATTATTAGTCTACAAAGATGTTAACAATGATAAACATAGTGAACATGTCCTTATTTGTGGCTCCAAAAATTATTTCATGTTTTTTATGTGTGTGAGTGACATTTGAACATGTCATTTGCATACAAACACTTTACCTTATTCTTTTGTGTATTTTGTAATTTTGTGTGTACTATTTATGTGGGTGCATCATGGACATGACTCTTGTTTGCTCAGTTTGTTCAATTTTTCAATTCCATGACAAATATCATGCATCTTCACAATTTTTCAATGCCATGATAGACATCATGCATATTCCTAGTTTTTTAATGCCATGATGGATATCATGCATCTCCTCCAAGTTTATTTATTTATTTTGAATTACTTAATATAATCAAGAATAGGTGATATTAATCTACATAATTTTTTTATAACATTAGTATATTCAACAACCCAAGTATCCAGTGAGATAGTAATTTGAAGGCAAGTGAGAAATAATGATAGATTGTGCATAGTGTATTAAACTAAAGTATGAACAATAGGGATAGTCATAGAATAATAGAACCTATGTAAGAGGATGCCCCCAATAAACTTATTGAGATGTGAACAAACTATAAAAATCTTATGACTAGTTTGGATTTGGGAATGTAGAGCCTATGTTAAGTAGGACAAATATGTTAGAATCAGATAAGAGTGTAGTGTGTTATTGTTTATAATAGATAAATTTAGTTTGTGTAAGTTATATAGGTCTGAAATAGTATCACCACCTACAACTACATCTGGAAGTGAAAACTTGTATGTTCTAAAACCCACTCATGTACACTTGTGAAACATATTTGTTATATACTAGATATATTAAAATATTACATATACTAACCACAAATTAACTAATGTAAATAAACTACACATATCATTCATAGGTCCTAATTTTAATTTTTTTGATAATTTTTTTGTATTTTTTAATATATGAAATGGAAAAGAGAAACATAATAACCAATAAGTCATGCAAGAGACTCATAATCAATAGGTCTGGTGTCTATCATAGGATAGGTGATCTCTCATGATTGGAAAGTGTCATACTACCATAAATGAATTGGTATCAAATCATAATATAAAAATTAAGTTTATTCAGTACCACAAGTTCCACTATTAAGATGATGATCTATAACATGTTGTGTATTAGTGTGAACTTAGGACTCTTTTGAACCTAATGTGGAGTGTATGAACTTTGAATTGGTGATATTTGGAACACCCTTAGTGCCTTTTAATATAAATTTAGGATGTATTAGTGTAGAGAGTGGATCTCTAGAATCTATGAGAAATCTTTGAGTAAGTGGATTTTCAAGGATATGTCTCCTTGAAAAGTTATCCACTCATTTATGAACTTTCAGAGTATGTTGAACCTTTCTAGGTTGTTCAATTGTAGTGTTCTCTATAGGGATAATGATCTTAGTTAGAAGGGTTATTCATATGGAATACCAAGAAATGTAATGACCTCATTAGCATAAATACAATTTAAACATCTATGTACTATAGATGGAAATGTGTAAATCTACTAAATCCAAAGGTATCCTAATAACATATTGAATACTCTTAGACTGGGAACCACTATGAACTTAGTGCCCATATGTGATGGACTGACCTAAAGTGGTAATGTAATCTCATTGATAGAACTCTAAATGTGGCCATTAAATTCCTTAATAACTATTGATGTAGGAAATAGATCCTTTTTGTGTATACAAGATGATAGAGAAGTGTGATAGTACACATATTCACATTAAACTATTGTCAACCATAACACTCTATATTGGTTGGTGATCAATGTGAGATCAAACTAAAAAAGAGTGCAAGTCACAATCATTATCAACTATCTCATGCTTTGTAAATGTGATGAGTGGTTTAGATGGATATTTAACCCTAAATTGGATGAGGATCCTCCTATGGGTAGATAAGGTTAAAAATATAGAAATAAATAAGAACAAGGGTGATAAATAGATTTATAACATGCTAATTAATTAAAAAACTTAGATAAAATATATACTAAATTTATTATGCTAAGATATGCTAAAAATGGTAACTACAACTATGCTATATATTGCAATGATAATGAAAACAAGATACTTATCTAGTTATGATGTTAATATAGATCTATATCTAGAACAAGAAAGAAGCAAACTATAAGAATATTCTTTAACAGTCATCAAATTCTATATTAAGTGCTTTTGTAGCTACAAACACTTACATCAACTTGGTATGGTTATGTTGATGCTAGTGTCTGGATCAAATGTAGGTTTCTAGGAAGGAATAACTATACAAAACTGAGGTGAAATACAAAACTGAGGTGAAATATAGTTCATAAATATCATCTACATTTCCCCCCCTTTAATCTAGAAATGAAATTGGTATTTTAAAGGAAAATAATGTGTACATTATGTTTATAACACACCTTGCCTTTGATTTAATCCAACTTAAGTGCTTTGATGGTGAATGACTTGCATATAATATAAAATTAGTGCATATAATCTAAAATTTAAAGTATTAAAATAATTGAAATTGAAAGAGAGCAAGGTTTAGGAGTACACCTATACATTGATGTAATTGTCTTGCCTTTTAACAACTTCATTTAAAAGATGTATCATTGTAAATCACTAAAACTGAGATTATGACAAATACAAAATTGAAAAATGCACACACACACACACACACACACACACACACACACACACACACACACACACACACAGAGAGAGAGAGAGAGAGAGAGAGAGAGAGAGAGAGAGAGAGAGAGAGAGAGAGAGAGAGAGAGAGAGAGAGAGAGAGAGAGAGAGAGAGAGAGAGAGAGAGAGAGACCCGTGCCCCAAATATTGGAGAAAAGGTAGATTATTACCTAGTATTTGAGACTAGATCAGTCATGTAACCCAATCATTCTTATAACTTGGTGAGTGTGAGTGAACCAAGTCAATTCACACTATCAAATTGGTGAGGCTAGATGATACAATCAAGTACAACTTAAAAACTTGGTAAGATTGAGTGTATTAATCACCTCAAGCATACGAAAAACTCAACCAACTATTATAATGGATTGACTCAATATAGTTTGTAAAATTTCAATCTGATGGATGATGACAATCCCTAAAAGTGTTTTAAATCTAAAACTGATTTGATTATACCATAAATGTGTATTTAAATCATATAACTCTATAGTTTAGATAATTTAAAACTATGTAAGTATGGAGAACATGATTCCAAAGCATTCCCCCACTATAATATAAAACTAAAAATTGATATAATTGCTAATGTGGAGGACATGTTTCCAAAACATGCCCCCATTAAATCTAAAAACTATAAATGTGTGGAAACCATGCCTTTGTAACATACCCCCATTGAATCTAAAACTATGAATGCATGGAAACCATGACTCTATGACATGCCCCCAATGATATTCCCCATATTTGAGGTGAGGTAAGATCTAAAATAGTACCTTACCTTAAAAGGATAAGATAATCATATAACTATGAATGAACCATGTAACATACATGAAAACACATCTAGGTAAATGTATCATTGAAGCACATAGAATGTGATCACATCAAGGCCTAAGATGTATGATAAAGATCATGGTAACATATATATAATAATAGTATAAGATCAATAAGTAATTAAGCACACACATGTAAGGGCACTCAAAAGAAACAATCAATGGTCTAAGGATACCACAAGCAAGGGCATGTTCAAATGTTGCACAATCGAATGGACATGACATAGAAAAACATCCATAAAGTAATAAATTATGTACTCAAATGTTAACATACAACAAACAATAACATATTCAAATGTAAAAAAAATAAACAAAGGCACATAGTCCACAAATAATGGAGCATATTCAAATGCTCAAAAAATAAGACAAGAGGAAAGAAAGACACTCAAGGAAGTGTATAAATTAAAACATAAGAAACCATCATAAAAATATCATAGTAACCCATTGATCAAATGTGTTAGAAAAAAATGTCAAGTACATAGCATATAAGGTACATTTTTGAAGATATAAGCATGGGTGAAGGCATGTGTAATTACATATTGGATCAAATATTATAATGTAAAGTGACAATAGAATGATATAACCTAGATATATCATGATCAAATAAGTGGATGACTCCAATGTCCTAGTGACATGAGTAGAGGGAAAGTCCAACATCTAAAAGTGGATAAATCATGTATTTGTGTATGATCGTATCACACTCAAATATAAGTATGAAAAATGTGTATGTAAAAGTAACTGATATTCTATCCATAAACATTGAACTAACACATAGATGCTAGGGAGCCAATAAAATATGTAGATGCCAAATGTTTTTGGATTTTTGAATGTTTTTATTTTTTTGGTATTTTTAGAATCTATAGAGATTTGTAACCTTAAGTTGGATATTTTAAATTATTTTAATCATGGTTGGATAAGTTGAAAAGGTACATATCATGTTCCTCCCCACATTTTAAATGTGTAGTAGAATAACCAATGCTATCATTTAGAATATGGATCAATTTTCCTTCATTAGAAAAATAAATACCTTACTGATTTTGGTTAAGTTGTGCTTCCATTCAATATAACCAAAGAGTGGCTAGCGTAAATGCATATATAGATGTGGTATGAATAATATAAACCCTTTTTTAAATTAATTTAAGACCACAAGCAATAGGGATGGTAAATAGACCCAACAAATCTTTCCATTGTCTTGTTATCAATCAAGAGTGTGCCCTTGAGAGAAAGTGTGTTGTTTCTCACTCCTACTAGAATATGGAATCTCTCTTAAGTGTGGGTGAATTTTTTAGGGAGACAATATTTAAAGAGGGATGGTTCTTTTGGTTCTCTCACTAAAACATATTCTTAAACCTACTGAATACTGAATCTGGCAATGAAAAGGGTGAAGAAGACACTATTTGAAATGATATTGAAAGGGAAACTAGAAATGAAGGTGATGCATTGATTTTGTATGAAAAATTATACTTGAAATGAAAACTCTTATAAAATGGATAATATTGCACACATTCTCTACAATCAGGAATGAGTTCTACAACAATGTTTCATAAGGACTTGATAAGTTTAATCTTTACAAGGATGGAATGTGAAGGAACCAAATTCACATCCAGTGCTTGCACTAAAGCTGATATAGACACTTAGAATGACCTGCATAACATCAAATATATTTATTGGAGGTATAAAAACTAGACAATATCATTGGAAAACAAATACTTCACTATGTTATATCAATGGAAAACACATACACTTCACCCAAAAAAGTAAAAATGAAGGAACAAAAGCTTCTCATTTCACTCTAAAGGTGAGTAAATTTTTTGGAAAGCTCTCACCACAACCAAAAGTAAAGAGTGATGAATTATATTTTAGAAAATGAGTTCAAATAGAAAAATCAAATTCTTGGAGACAAAGTATACCCAAAATAGGGCTCTTCAAACTTGGTCTTCTTCCTCCTTAGGTGATGCATAACATTTACTCAATTTTTTTCAAACATAAATCTCTCTATGTGGGATATAAGAGAGATTTTTAAATGATTAAGAGTCTTGGAGACATATTAATTATGATATGTCAAGACTTGACCACTTAGAGAGTGCCTAAATCCTTGTTAGAGCCCCTATATACTAGGTCATGTGTCTTTATTGAAGAATTGGTCTTCCCCCTTGAAAATAGGACTTTAAGTCCTCCTTTAATATTAATAAAAACATTATTATAGGAAATTAAAGATGTATTTACATAATCCATGGGCTGTTATAAGCTCTTATGTGCAATTTTGACTCCTTCAACAAGCCTCGGCATTGGAAAGAGAGAAGGTGCATTTAGGAGACTTTGAGACTATTTCAAAATTTTGAAACTCTTAAAATATGATCCTTGAATTTTTCCTTCCTTATATTTGGTGTATATAATGTTAATAAACCTTTAAAAAGTTTGTCATAAGTATTATACAATGATTTAGTGTTTATACTCCTTGAAAAGCTCATTTTCATCATGGTGTAGAAGGGAAAAGTGGAGCTTGTCTTCATTACTACAATTTTATTCCATGGATGGTATCCAGTAGCATATAATACCTATAAAAAGGCATATAAAGACATATAACACTAAAAAATACTTGGTTTTACACCAAAACCTTAAATTTCTTCTCAAATTCTTATAGCCCTAAAATAGCTAAAGCTCCTTGTCTAGAAGGATATAGAAATGAATATTTAAAAATAAGAGTATTTTTATATACCCTATATCCATTTAAAATTACACACAAAATTTGGGGATTAAATTCTAAGTGCAAGTTTACTTTCTAGTTCATTCTCTCCCATATTAGGTCTAATTAGCCCTCATAGGCCTAAAAAGTATAAAACTTACTGATGAGAGATACCACATGTGTGAAACTATATAAAATAATTTGATTAACTTTTCCCACACTTTAAAAAAACTTCATGTCAATTTTAGGGTCCTGAGACCCTGTGGAAGTATGCAAACCATGAAATCACCTTATTCCCTAGTCTTATTTTGAACATGTTTGGGACTACCTTGGAAAATGGGCATGGATTTATCATTTACATAAAATATTATGATTTTTTTTTGGATTTAATAGATATAAAAAATCCCAAAGGAACATATCCAATTATTGGGAAGTTATTACCTTCTTATAACACCTACCAAAAACTAAAAACATGCAAAAATAGGCTATTTTGGGCAGTCTATACAGTAATATTATAAGTGAAGTACATGTGAAGAAACTCCTTGGAGTATTAAAAAACATAAAATAGGTTTTAGGATTAAATTATGGCATTTGGTGTGCATTTGAAGTCCATTTTTCTTGACTGGTCATAATTAGGGTTTTAGAGGGGTTAAAGACCTATCTAGGGTCTTAATAATTATTTATAAATATGAAACATACAAATAACCTATTTACACTTGGAAAAAGTTATTAAATAACCTATTCACCTATCCCAAAAGGATAAACTCCCCATGATAAGTGTGAGAGATGGTATAAGCATCTAAATTTGATCCTTAGGTGGTTTTCTTAGCACTTTTGAGGCTTAAGAGAGGTCTAATATAAGCTTTGGGTCTCAAGACTCATTATTACTACTTGGGGGAGTTTAAAAACCTTTATATAACCCCATAACTTGATTATAAATGCTATATTAGTGATTTTTACCCCTATATATGTAACTGGTACACTGATCAAGGTACTTGGGGTTTAAGCTTGTTCTCTCTTTGCTAGCCTTTAAGGGAATTTGAGTTGAATCATGAGTGTTCATGTCACCTAAAAGTGTGTTGAGACCCTTACCATGAATTTTAGTTGCCTCAAGGACTTTTCATGAAATTTTTCATGTTTTATTTATACCATTGAGCTCAAGTGGACCCCAAAGTCTCATGGCTGCCCCTTGCCAAAGGAATGGGCAAGGTATGAGACAAAATAATGGGTATATCCACTATTCATATGATATTTAAATTATAATGGATGCATTGGTATACTCATGACCACAATTTTTATCAATTTTTAAATCACAACCATGCTTATGGAGGCCTCAACACACCATCTTACCTTATGACTAGCTAGGTCTGTTGTGTGCAGGGTTTCCTCATTAAGACTAGACTAGGTTTTTTGACCATCTCACCCTTTGAACTAGATATGAGGTCTCAAAAGATGATGATTAATTATGGAAACCATTCACAAGTTTATTCTTTCACACTTAATCTTTACTCACTCCTCAAATTTAGTATAAGCTCATAGAGAGCAGGCATAATTGTAGGTTACTTAGGATGGTTAATTGTGTTCTTTTGTGTATTTAGGACCTCATATTCATATCATGACTAACCTCTCAAAATGGTTCATGAACTTATTTGAAGTCATGAATTGGGTTCAAACCCTTTCAAATACACCTCTATCTCTTCTTAACTTTAAGATAGTCCATTTCACTAACAATCTATAGGTAAACCATGGTTGTAGGTGTACATATGACTATAATAGGTCTGGAAAATTAAAAAATTGAAACCTATACCATTATCATGAGAAAAATTTCAAACTATCTAGTCTCCTTAACTCATACAAGTCTCTTTTTCAAGCTAATACACTATGTTTGTTGACTATATGTGCATATAGGCTAGCTGTAGGTGGATATAAGATGATTCTTTACATATTATGAGAGGTAGGGATTTATCAAGGCCCCTACCCTTATTTTTGATAGTAATACTACCATATTAGACTCTTTTTCTACCATTTTTTTCTTTAGAGAGGAACTTGACCTCAAAGTCTACATTTCACAATCAAAAGAAAAGTATAACCTAGATGTAGGTGCTCTTTCCTTATCATCTAGGTCTTAACAGGCCTTGTATTCATAACTTAATATGATCTCAAACCTCCTAAACTATATGAGTATGCATGTGACTATCATTTCATGCCTTAAATGCAACTTTGGAAGTTTGAATCTCCTCTTGAACATTGATACCTATTTACATAAGTCTAAGGAGTGATTTAAGCTTCAAAAGCTACTTAGAAGTTTGCTCTTTAACTAAGACACATTTTCAAATATTGAATTGAAATTGAACATATTTTTTAATGTTTTTATAAATATCCAAACTCCAACCATGGTCTCAGAACTTCATCTTAGCTCTAATCTCTATGACTTTCTTTAAGATTGCTTTAGATGACTATTCTAAAACCTTGCATAACGCTATGGAGTTCTTATTGGAATCAAGGATAAAATACCCATGGAAGGTTATAATTATTTTACTTTTATAACTATATAATATTATTTTCCATCTCACACCATCAAGTCTCCTTTAATTGTCCTATACAAGCCTGTGTATGGGCAATTAGCCCTATTAGGCCTAATTAGACCTTTTGTTCTCATGAATGTCATTAGTCACCTTAAATACAAATATTGAACAAGTTTAACCTAAGAAAACTTGTATACAATCCCATTAAACCTATCATGAAGTTATTACCTCTTTGATACTTTGATAGTGCAGTACCAAACCTTTTGAAACGTTCTTAAGCAGATAGTCTACATATAAACCTCAAGGCTTTGATAATGTTTTTTGTTACTTTGAAGGGTTAAAATAATTTTATTTGAGTTATATAGACTTATATGGATTTAAAACATGATATGAAACATACTTAAAATAGTAATAACCCCAAAAATTTAAGAAACAATGGTAGTTGCCTTGCAAACTATGCAAAAATGGAGGTTTCTTGACAAAATAGAGCTCACACATGCAAAATAAGTTTGGATAAACTTGTGATACAATTTAATATAAATTATACATCTTAAATTTTCCTAAACCATTCAAACTTCTCCAAACTGCCAATTCAATGTAGAAAAATGAGCATGTGGGGTTTCTAGCTAGTTTTAGACCACCCTATGGTCTTAATGATTGTTCATAAAGGAGGTGTGGTGAATCTAATGAATAATTAAAAAAATATAAATATTAATAGGACCCACTCCTTTGGAAATTTTTTTATGACCCATATCTCTCTCCTCTATCTGTACTGAGTACTTGAAAACTACCCTTGTGAGTTTGTGAAAAGGGCAATGAAGGAGAAAAAATAAGCTTTGCACTTTTAAGACCTATGAGAGTTTTAAGCTCATGGATATGAAATATTTCAAAACAAAACACACCTTGAAGTCATTTTCACCTAGAAGTGGGCTCCTTAGGTGTGTACAAACCCATACAACTACCTTTTTTGAGCAAAAATTGAGCTATTTTCATGAATAAACCATTATTCTAAATTCATTATGACATTAGTAAATTTAAAAATAATTTTAAATCATTTAAAATTATAATTTTATTTATATTATTTAAAATATTATAATCCCCTTAAAGTATCTCAAAGTCCAAAGAAATTTAGTATAAAAGAAATGATCTCATGTAGAGTAACTATAACAGTTCTAAACCTCATTTGAATTCAGATGACCTCTTCCACATATTAATTAATTATCCATGAAATAAATCCACCTTTATAAGTATTATATTTTTCAAAATATAAACTTAGGTTTCTCTAAAAACCTTAAACTTTGCTAAAACACCTTAATTTCATCAAACAAGACCCCATAGGCTTCAAACAAAGTGACCAAGTGAAATAACTTCACTTGACAGACCATGTACCCTCTTGACACAATATGACATACCGTTGTGAGATACTAGATTGAATTTGAAATAATTATAAATCTTGCCTTAGACATTACCTTAAACAATGCTAACAAGACTAACAAATCATCATTTGAAGACTACCAAAGGCATGACAAAGTTGTGAACAGGGTTGTAAAAGCATGACAAGTGAAGTTTTGAATGATAGGGGTGACAGTTTGACCTGTGAGGTCAAACTTGTCAACATTTTGGTGACTTATCTTGGAAGCATGCCTACTATGCTTAAGAAATATTAACTTTGCAACTCTTTTTAGACTCAAAAACTTGCTCACACACTCTAAAAATAATTGATCAGACCTTTGAAAATTGATTACAAATATTGACCAAGACAAGGTGAGACATGACCTCTAGAAACAACACACATAACAAGATAACAAGACCAAAAATAAGAGAAAGGAAACTAGTCTTAATAAGACATCTAATGTGCAACAACCACTTATGGAAGCAAAATAAGAAACTACTAAAATTAACTAACCAAGGCAAAACATGATCCACCTAGATCAAAAGGGAAATTCATGAACTTAATTCATCTAAGAGATGGTACAAGTTGAAAAGTAAAGTGTTTTTTTAACATGATGTCTAATGAACCACTCTTCTTGCCTATCAACTCTTTTAACATTTCCTATAGTGAGTCATTAACAACAAATTAATCACCAACAAAGACATACTCATCTTGTACTTTGAGATCTTTCTCATACTGCATATCACTTATAATATCATCAAGTGATACCTAATCTAAGCATTATCCTTGAGTATCTATGGCATTTTGAGTGATCTCATTCTTATTATTAGCTACTGTAAGTTCATCAATCTCTTCAAGGATCTTTGAATAGTCAACCCAAGATGCATCATGGTCTTCAATGAGTGACTCTTAATTAATATTCTCATAAGCATGCTATCTAGTGGGTAACATATCATTACAAAGGTATTCAATGTCTTATAGAGACTCAATGTAAGTAGCCAATCATATTTTTATTCCTCACTTTGATCAACTTGAATGAAATCAATTTGAATGGCATCTTGATCTTGCTCAATAGGAGATATCTCAAATTCATTTATGACTTTATCTTGTACTATCTCATGGAGTTATTCCACATCAAGACCAACCTTCTCTTACACACTTGAGATATATTTTTCAAGGCCAAATACAACTTGATTCTCACCTTGTAACCAAGTGAAATATTAATGAAAAAATCTTCCTCATACACAATTGAAGCATCCTTTTCACACTTTCCAAGAATATCACTTGCAACTACAACCTCCTTCTCTATCCTCCATAAAATAAGATCCACTTCAAGAAAGGAGATGGTGGGAGGGTGATAGAATTCACTTGTTTAAGAGGGAGTATGATGAATTAAAGGTTACTCATGATTAGATTTTATGATTTTAAGGGTAATTGAATCATCTAGGGAGTCTTGAAGAGGAGGGAAATATAATTTATTAAATACCTCTACATTCTACTCCTTTTACTTAGCCATCACCTTATCAAAATATGAAACCTCCTTGTCCTTATGGACATATTAATCTTGAGGGATGAGTAAGGAAGAAGTGGAGATACAATAAGGTTTATTTTCTTGAATAAGTTCTTGAATATGCATATGAGTCTACTCTTGAATCCAACTAGGAAGCTCCCTTGGCTCAAATTGAGCATGGTTAAGAACTTCACGAGGATAAGGAATGAAAGAAGACTGGTAAGGAATATAAGACGGATCTTGAAACAACTTGTTAAGCTCACTTTTATGCCTCTCCCAAGCTTCCATCTTATCCAATACAATATTACACAACTCATTCCTCTCTAATGGATCATTAGACACATTTTGAAACAACCCACTCACTTCCTCATATTGAGAGGTGAAACAAACTTTCCTTACACATGATAGTATTTTTCTCTCCATCTCATCCATTGTTTCTTGGAAATAATGCTGATCATATGCATCATCATATCCATATGATAAAGGTGAAGGCTGGTCATAAGACTTATTTGGTTCACAAGGAATGTAAGAGTCATACTCTTGATAGTAAAGATCATGAGAAACTTGGTAAGGCTCATAATAGTGATAATAAAACTCTTGGTAAGGATTATTAGGCTCATATAGATCATGAAAAGTCTGGTATGAATCATCATAGGGCTGATAAGGAAGTATAACATAGGAATTCTCTTCATACACAACCATAAAACTTTATGAAGATGATGAATTGAAAACACCACTTAATTGAACACATGCCTAGGCTACTAAAACTAGCTTGATATAACTTGAAGATTTCATTGATGTTTTTAATGCCTCAAAAGTTTTATTAGTAGAAGAATAACACCAAAAAATCCTTCCACTACTTTTGATTGAGGTCTGATCAGGTGTGCCAAAAACTATTATTAATCAGGAGTGTGCCCTTGAGAGAAAGTGTGCTATTTCTCACTCCTACTAGAAAATGGAACCTCTCCTAAGTGTGGGTGAATTTTGAAGGGAGAGAATATCTAGGAAGTGATCGTTCCCTTTGTGATCTCACTAAAAATTATTTTGAAACCTACTAACTACTGATTCTGGAAATGAAAAGGGTGAATAAGACACTATTTGAAATGGAATTTAAAGGGAAACTAGAAATGAAAGTGATATACCAATGTTGTATGACCACCTGTTCTTGAAATGAAAAATATTATGAAATGGAGAAGCTTACACACATTATCTACACTTAGGAATGACTTCTATAACAATGTTTCACAAGGACTTGATAAACTTAATCTTTATAAGGATGGAATGTAAAGGAATTGAATTCACATCTAATGCTTGAACTAAAGCTGACCTAGACACTTATAATGACCTGTAGAACATCAAATATCTTGATTTAAGGTATAAAAACTAGACAATATCACAGGAAAATAAATGCTTCACTATGTTATATCAATGGAAAACACACACTTCACCCAAAAAAACTAAAAATGGAAGAATAAAAGCTTCTTATTTCTCTCAAAAGGTGAGTACAAAATTTATAAACCTTTAATCACAATCAAAAGAAAAGAGTGATGAATTACATTTTGGAATAATATTTCAAATAGAAAAATCAAATGCTTAGAGATAAAGCAACCCCAAAATAGGGGTCTTCATACTTGGTCTTCTTCCTCCTTAGGTGTTATGTAGCATTTATTCAAACTTTTTCAAACATCAATCTCCCTATGGGGAATAAAAATAGAATTGTATATTATTAGGAGTCTTGGAGACATCATCATTATGATTGGTCAATTTGAGACCACTTAGAGAGTGCCTAAATCCTTGATAGAGCCCCTATATACTAGGTCATGTGTCTTTATTGAAGAATTGACCTTCCCCCTTGAAAATAAGACTTTAATTCCTCATTTAATATTCATTGAAACATTATTATATGACATTAAAGAGGTATTTACATAATCCATGGGCTGTTATAATCTCTTAATTACAAGTTTGACTCCTTCAACAAGCTTAGGTTTTAGAAGGAGAAAAGGTGCATTTATGAAACTTTGAGACTCTTTCAAACTTTTATAACTCTTAAAAGATTATCCTTAACTATTTAATTCCTTATATGTGGCATAGAGAATGTGAATTAACATTTAAAAAGTTTGTTAGAAGCATTATACAATGATTTAGTGTTTAGGCTCCTTAGAAATCTCATTTTCATCATGGCAAAGAAGGCAAAAGTGGAGCTTGTCTTCAAGACTAAAAATTTATTCAATGTATGGTCTCCCAATAGTATATTAGACATAGAAAAAGGCCTATAAAGACATAAAACACTCACAAATACTTGGTTTTGCTCCAGAACCTTGAAATTTTTCTCAAATCCTTGTAGCTCTAAAATAGATAAAGCTCCTTGTATAGAATAATTTGGAGATGAATATGGAAAATTGAGAGTAGTTTTAAATACCCTATATCTGTTTACAACTCCAAACAAAATTTTGTGATCATATCCTGAGTGAAAGTGTACTTTATAGCTCATTTTCTCTCCCAAATTTGGCCTAATTAGCCCTCCTAGGCCTAAAAAGTAGAAAATTTGCCAATGGGAGATCCCACACATGTGAAACTATCTAAAATTTTTTTATTAGATTTTAGCACACTTTCAAAAACCAATATGTTAATTTTGTGGTTTTGAGACCATGTGGAAGTATGTAAACCATGAAATCACCTTGTTCTCTAGTCTTATTTTGAGCCAATTTTGGAATACCTTGGAAAACATGCTTGTTTTGATCATTTAAAAAACATATCAATAATTTTTTTGGGTTTTAATAGATATAAAAACTCCCAAAATACCTTATATATTGATTTAGAAGTTATCCCCTTCTTAGAACACCTAAAAAACACTAAAAACCTACAAAAATAGGCTATTTTGGGTAGTTTGTACAAGTGAAATACATGTGAATAACCTCATTGGAGTATTTGAAAATATCCAATAGGTTTTAGGATCAAATGGTGGCATTTGGTGTGCATTTATCTTGGTCAGTCATAATTAGGGTTTTAGAAGGGTTAAAGACTTGTCTAGGGTTTTAATGGTTGTTCATAAATATGGGACATTCAAATGATATCCTTATACTTAGAAAAGCTTATTAATTTACCTCATCAACTATAAAAATGTATTATCTCCCCATGTTAAGTGTGAGATATGGTATGAGCATCTAAAGTTGCTCCTTAAGTGGCTTGCTTAGCGCTCTTGAGGCTCAAGAGAGGTCTAATTTGAGTTTTGGGTCTCAAGACTCATTCTTACTACTTGGATGAGTTAAAAAACATTTAGATAAACCCATGACATGATTATACATGCTCTATAAGTGATCATTACCCCTATATATTCAATTGGTAAACTAATTAGGGTACTCAAGGTTTAAACTTGTTCTCCTTTTGGGGCATTTGAGTTGAAAATTGAGTGTTGATGTCACTTGGAAGTGTGTTGAGACCCTTAACATGAATTTTAGTTACCTAAAGGAATCTTCATGAAATTTTTCATGTTTTATTTATACCTTTGAACTCAAGTGGACCCCTAAGTCTCATGGTTGCCCCTTGTCAAAGGAATGGGCAAGGTCTGAGATAAAATAATAAGTATATCCACCATTTTTATGACATTGAAATGATAATGGATGCATTGGTACAATCATGACTACCCTCTAAAATATTTTTCAAAATGTAACCATGCTTATAGAGGCCTTAACTCACCATCTTACCTTATGACTGGCTAGGTTTGTTGTGTGCAGGGTTTCCTTATTAAGCCTAAACTAGGTTTTTCAACCTTCTCACCTTTTTCACCAGATCTGAGGTCTCAAAATATGATGATTCATTATGGAAAACATTCACAAGTTTAATATTTTAGACCTAATCTTTACTCACTCCTCAAATTTAGTAGAAGATCATAAAGAACAAGTAGAACTATAGGTTAATTTCTTAAGATGGTTAATTGTGTTATTTTGTGTATTTTAGACCTCATATTAATATCATGAATAACCTCTCCAAATGGTTCATGAAATTATTTGAAGTCCTGAATTGGGTTTAAACCCTTTCAAATACACCTCTATCTTTTCTTAACTTGAAGATAGTCCTTTCCACTAGCAACCTATAAGTAGATCATGGATGTAGGTGTAGACATGACTATAATAGGTATGTAACATTGAAAACTTGAAACCTATGCCATTATCATGATAAAATATGCAAAATTTCTAGTCTTCTTAACTCACACAATTCTCTTTCTAAAGCTAATACACTGTGTTTATAGAGGATATGTGCATATAGGCTGGCTGTAGGTAGAAATAAGATGATTATTTGCATATTGTGAGCATTAGAGTTTTCTCAATGCCCCTACCCTTATTTTGGATATAAATACTACCATATTATACCCTTTGTCTACCATTTTTGGCTTTAGAGAGGCACTTAACCTCAAAGTCTACATTTCATAGTCAAAAGAAAAGTATAACCTAGCTAGAGTTGCTCTTTCCTTATCATCTAGGTCTTAGCAGGCCTTGTATTCATAAATTAAGATGCTCTCAAACCTCCTTAGATATATGAGTACATCTGTGACTATGATTTATTTCCTTAAATATAACTTTGGAATTTTGAATCTCCTCTTGAACACTAATCCTTGTATATATAAGTCCAATGAGTGATTTAAGCTTCAAAAGCTACTTGGAAGTTTGCTCTTTGACCTAAGACACATTTTCAAAGTTTGAATTTACATTAAAAATATTTATGAATGTTTATATAAATATACCAACTTCAACTTTGGTCTTATAACTTCATCTTATCTCTAATCTCTGTGACTTTCTTCAAGATTGATATAGCTGACTATTCTAAAACCTAATTCTCATATCACCATGCATAACACTATGGAGTTCTTATTGGCATCAAGGACAAATTAACCATGTAAGGTTGTATTGATGTTATTTTTATAAATATTTAATATTATTTTATATCTCACACCATCAAGTATCCTTCAATTGTCCTATAGAAGCCTGTGTATGGGTAATTAATCATATTATGCCTAATTAGACCTTTTGTTCTCATGAGTGTCATTAGTCACCTTAAAGACAAAAATTGACCAATTTAAAACTTGAGAACACTTGTTTATCATATCATTAAACCTATCACTAAATTATTACCCCCTTGATCCTTTGATAGTGTAGTACCAAATCCTTTGAAACCTTCTTAAGTAGATAGTCTACATAGAGGCCTCGAGGCTTTGAGAATGTGGTTTGTTGATTATAAGGGTGAAAATAATTTTTATTGAGTTTTATATCCTTATATGGAGTTAAAAAGTGATATTAAAAATAATCCAAATAGTAATAATCCTGAAACATCAAGAAATATTGGTAGTTCACTTGAAAACTATGCAAAAATGGAGGTTTTTTGAGAAAATAGACCTCACACATGACAAATATATTTGGATAAATTTTTTGTATGATTTAATATACCTTAAATATCTCTTTAAATTTCCATAAACCATTAAAAATTCTATAAACTACCAATTTAATGTAGAAAATGAGCATGTGGGGTTTTTAGCCAGTTTTAGACCAGCCCAAGGTCTTAATGATTATTCATAAAAGAGAGGGGATGAATATAATGAAAAATTACACAAATATTAATCTTAATAGGACCCCATACTCTATAAAAATTTTTAGGAGCCAAATTTCTCTCCTTTATCCGTACCAAGTACTTGAAAACTGCCCTTGTGAGCTTGTGAAGAGGGCGATGAAGGAGAAAAAACAAGTTTGGCACTTTTAAGACTTATGAGTGTTTTAAAATAATGGATATTACTTTTATAAGACCAAAAAATACCTTTAATTCATTTTCACCTAGAAGTGGGATCCTCAATTTATTATAAACCCATAAAATGACCCTTTTTGAGTAAAAATTAAGCTATTTTCATGAATAAACCATTGTTATAACTTAATTTTAAAATTATTACATTTAAAAATCCTTTTCAATCCTTGAAAAGTGTCATAATATGTATATTTAATCTTGAAAATCTTAGAATCCCCTTTAAAGCATCTCCAAGCGTAAAAAAAGTCTGTATAAAAGAAATGATATCATGTAGAGTAGTTATAATAGTTACAAACCTCATTTTAATTCAAAAAAAAACATACAAATATGACTCAACGATCCATGAAATAAATCCACCTTGATAAGGCTTATATTGGTCACAATACAAACTTAGGTTTCTCCAAAAACTTTAAACTTTGCTAAAATACCTTAATTTCATCAAATAAGACCAATAGGCTTCAAACCAAGTGATCGTGTGAAATAAATTCACCTAAAAGACCATGTACCCTCTTGACATAGTATGACATACCCTTGTGAGATACTAGATTGAATCTAAAGCCTTTGGAAAGCTTGCGTAAGACATTATCTTTAACAATGCTAACAAGGCTAACAAATCATCATTTGAAGACTACCAAAGGCATGGCAATGCTATGAACAGGGTTGTGGAAGCATGAAAAGCAAAGTTTAAAATGATAGGGGTGAAATTTTGACTTGTGAGGTCAAACTTTTCAACATGTCCCTTATCACATATATCTTTGGCATGGTACCCAAGTTGTGAAAAATGCCTTTCACTACAATAATTTTATGATTCCATGATATCAATGTGGTTATGACAAAAGTAAACAAAAACTATAAATAAAGTAATTGTTAGATCCTAGTGATGTGGACACTTTTTGGTTTTTTGAACTTGAGGATTTTTCATAGGATGTGGGCCTTGAATTGACCCCATGTCAACTAAATTTTGCAAATTTGTCATATAAATATTAGGAACACCACATTTTTGTTCATAATGCTCCTTAGGTAATTTATCTCCCTCCTTTATTTGAGGGATAAAATTTGGTATTTGGAGGGAGATATGTTAAGCTCCTTTGGATGTGTATGTATGAATGAAGCATATATATACACATCAATATGTAAATGGGTAAATGAATCATACCATTTATGCAATGCTCTTTCCTTTAATGGGGAAATAATCCCTCTATCAAAAATGAATTGAAACTCTAAATCTAAAGGTCTAAATTTTAGCTCATATGATGTAGTTTTGAATTGAATGGTATAATATTGAAGGGATCCATCATCACATTATTTAAAATTGTGAAAATTTTCTAATGTAAGTTTTAGTACCTTATGGATATTAAAATACATGAAGAATGCATCTTCTAATTGTGCAAAAGTGGTTAAGGATGATTTTTTTAGGCTATAGAACCAATTATGAGCCTCATCATAAATGCTCAGATGGAATATTTTTATCAATATTTTTTCACCTTTTTCCCATTGACCAAAATAATGTACATAGTTAATCATGTGGTCAAATGGGTCCCTATGACTCAAAAAAGAGGTAAATATGGTAGGTCAAAATCTTGTGGATAAGAATATTCAAGTATACATATACAAGAGGTTGATTGTTGAATGAGGGAACATTTGAATTAGTATTATGGAAATTGATTAGTATTTGAAGTATAGAAACATGTTTTTGAAGATCCCTAATAATCTTCATAATATAAATAAGATATTCCATGGGAATGGTGGTGTTTGTCATAGGTGATATCATTGGTTCTAACCCACCATTTTTATGTAATATATGCATATGAGTATCATCATCCTCATCGATAATAAGTGCAATTTCATGATCACTAAATTTAGGATACTTGGGTAATGGTATTGGATCTCTAAATTTTGGTACCTTTGGTATATCATTTTAATAGATTGAAACATTGGAATAACTTGGTTCATTCACTTTTAATAAGGATATAACAATTGGAGCTTAAGCAATCTTTGGTAAAGGCACGTCTTTTGGTATAGTAGGAAATTTCAATTTAAATGAATTTTTTGGATTATAAATATCCTTTAATTTATATGCCTTGGTTGATATTGGTTAGAGTGCTATATTTAGAACATTAGGAGCCTTTTTAACTTTGGGTTTGTAATGATTTCCTCTTCTTTATGGCTTAATGTTACTTGGTAAAGATGCCATGATGTCTTAGTTAACCTTTCAAAAATATTTAATATCAAATGAAGGTAGGAAAGAGTAATCACCATTAATAAGGGGGTTGTTGTTTGGAAATGTTGGAATAGGATGGGTTTTGATCAACAAACTTGAAGGAAAATCCACTTTATGACTAGTTTGCAAATCAATCAATTTTTTTTATGTATTTGTCAGAACTTTTGATGATCATATGAAGGAGAATATTGGTCATATGTAACCACTTTTCTGGTAGAATGTGCATGAAGGGCATTATTAGATGACTTTCCTTGTTGGTCACTCATGGATTTTTCTAAAAAATCCTAAGCCTTTTTGATTTGTATTATATTTAAGAGATACAGGGTGGGTTATACCTTACTCATGTTTGCCCAATCCTTGGCATTTGTATCCATATTTTAACAAATATCAAAGGCCAAAATCATATGATGGTGGTGTAGTAAGTATAAGTAAAGGATTTTTATCTTCCTTAAGATGGATCAACTCATCTCTTGAAATGGTGGGATCATGGACTTGATTAGAGGAATAACATCTGACACCATTAAAATATTTGGTATTATACACTTTAGCACTTAGAGGAATGTAAGAGTAATCAATTTTGATTCCTTCCTTGGGATAAAGTTGGAGAGTTTCATAATCATAATTATCAAATTAATTGATATCATACATGATGAGAGAAATAAAGAACACAAGGATTAGCATAAGGTAGGAAATTAACATATGAAAGAGAATGCTTATGAAATGATGATGCTCAGAGATTAGGTTCACCAAATGTTTAACCTTAAATTAGATGAGGATCCTACTATAGGTATATAGGGTTAAGAATACAAAAATGAATAAGCACACAATTGATAAATTGATCTATAGTAGAGTAATTAATTATAAAACTTAGATAGAAGATATATTGAATTTATTATGATGAGATATGATAAAATTGCAAAGTAAAAATATTCTAGATATTGAAATGATACTTAAAATAAGATACTGGGTTCTTATATTAATATAGATCTGGATATGGAATAAGCATGAAGAATATTGGAAAAATATTTTGTAATAGTTGTCAAATTTAGGATTAAGTGCCTCTATAGTAGTAAACACTTGCATCAGCCTAGGATGGTTGCATTGATGTTAATGTCTAGATCAGATGCGAGTGTCTAGTATGAAATAATTACTAAAATAGGATGTGACCACCTAGATTCTTCTTAGTTCATCATTGCCTTCACTTTGATGTATTCATAAATGGGTCATGTACTATCTCTCTTTTTAAAATGATCAAACCCTACTTATTCATCTTCATAGTGGTTGTGTGAAAAATGGGTTAGTGGGAACATGATGTCAAGCTACCCCAAAGACCCCTCTCTTAGTGAGCATTTCCTACATAGACAATAATATGAAGAGGTCCCCATACTTATGTAGTTATCACCTACATGTTGGCTTGTGTGTGAATCATGCAATATGTTATAAGCAAGTAAAATAATGACCTATCTTATAACTTGGTAATATAGTTATTGGTATAATCATTTAGTACTTTAGACTTATAGATGTGTTTTCCCTATGACTGATATAGAAATAGGAGAAAACAGGGAATTTTTGCTCAATTGAATTCTCTTTGGTATGAATTTAGGTATGTGTTAAGTGAGGAATGAATGGGGGTTGAGATCATATTTATATCAATCCTCTTGGAAATATCTCATATTAAATCACTTAGGTTGACCATTAGGATATGTTTCATTTATAAATTAAATGACTTTAGGGTATTGGATGCTTACATTGAGTAAGGACACTTGTGTTAACATAGGTGTTTAATTGGGATATAATTGTTTGGGAAGAAAATAAGTAGGTATAGGTATATAACTTATAGAGGTGGAAGATAAGTAGTTTTTAAGAACTTTGGGAAAGATATAAGGCCTAGATAATCAACATAAGATTGGTCATACTAAGATATAGTCCAAGGGGCCTAATATAGAACATTTTAAAGGCTTGTAGAAGTAGGAAAGGTCTAGAACTGAGAGGAATACCTAAGGTCTAAGTTTTCCATGTATACAAGAAAAAAGTGTTATTTAGTTCATAAATATCATTTAAAATGGCACTAAAGTATGATATGTGTTGATTATGCCATAAATAAGATATTGTGCCTCTATATGATAATTATAATATGCTAGTGAAAATTATGCTATGTATAATTCACTCTTGATGTATCTATTATTTTCAGAGTTGTGTGCTTAGGAAATGGATCACTAAATATTTGATTATTTATTATCTTAGTTGTTTGTGGTTTTAAAATATTCATAGATGTACCCACATTGATTATGTTCTCATTTATTCATGTATCTTATGTTGTAAAATAGTGCATCTATTTGTAGTGTGCACTGGTGCTTGATGAAAGTCACAAAAGTCATTCTAAATAAATACTTTTGGAAGAGGCATACTCACATCAACCTCTTTAATGGGAGGGAGTGATATGAGATTGCATTTCATTAAATTTTGTAATATCTTGTATGTAACTTCTGTAAAACTGGTAAATTGTCTCTTTGGAGGAGATAATAATACAATGTGTGGAGTAGGTTGTGCATGACATTCATTGTTGCCATTTAGTCACTCATATTATTAGTTGGTCTCACCTTGTATAATGGCTTACTTGTATTCTTTCCATGAGAAGTATAAACTAGATTGGCTACATACTTTAACTTATTCATTGGTAATAATTTAACCTCTCTTTACTTTACTATGTGACATAAATATTTCAATGATAGAAACTTATTGAATATAATGGATTCATGAAGTGGTTGAAGCAAACTCTACTTGGAGATGTCTTGTAATTCCTTATCTACCACATGATTTTTCATCTTAGATAGCATATTATTATACTATAATACATATTCTATAATAAGATCATTATATTTTTGTTTGAGTTGAGAAATTTAAGAATATGAAATCTGTTGGTGTAGGCCTTTTTCCTATGGGTTTTAGCTACACAAATATATTAGATTGCTTAGGTATTTAGAGGCTATTTAGGAATATTAATACCACATTCACTAGAATGTGAGGTTTCACAATCTCTCCAACCCATAAATACCTCTCTCCCTTTATATTCTTCCTTAAGTGAGCCTAGATTCATTGAGCTTCTTAGTTGTGAGCTATGATAAATTTGAGAGCTGTGAAATTTATATCTTTATATAAGCAGGTCATCTCCATTATTGAAAACATTATTTTCAATTTTTATTCTCTTATGTGATTTTTTCTCTAACTACCATTGGTATCAACATTTTCAAATGTTTATTCACCTTCAAAATAACACTTTCATGTGTTTTATTTTGGTACATAAGGTATTTTTTTGTAGATCTAGAAGTGGGAAGCATAACAAAGATTAGCAGATTTGTTTTTTGGATCTGACCTAGATGGTAATTCCAACCTTCCTTCAAAATTGATACATGGCTCTCAAGGTGAAATTTGATAGTGACTCAGCTTTCTTGCCATTAAAAGTGGTTTTCATGACCACTACCCTTGGTATGCTTATTGATTAACTAAAATGGTATTCTTGTGCTAGTTCACAACCTTCAAACAATGTTCATTACTCCTTTTGATACATAGATCTACTTGAGGCATTAAAGAAAGGAGATCTAGCATTGGAGAAGGTGATGGCATTAGATTTGGCTATGATTTGTTGCTAGGTGTTGAACTAAGATCTAAGAAATGAGAATAAAGATTTGTTACTTGACCTTGGTGTCAAATGAGGGATCTAATCTATAAAATGTGGCATTTGGAGTCTCTTTTAACTAAGGTGTCTTGAATCCACTTGAATGTGATCTACATAGGCAATATCTTCCTTATCTATAGCATTTACTTCTACCAAAGCTTTGTATTTCCTAGATCTAAGAATTACAAAAAAGAGGCATTGGAGGAGAGGAGATTTGATGTTAACTATCTACTTTTCAGATTTGTATTGGACTATATTTCATATTTTCATTGGACTATGTTTTAGATTTTCTGTAGTGGATTGCACATTGATTTCTAAGGTGTAACTTTGGCATCCCTTATTTCTGTCTACTAGAAAAGGTATTAAATTTGATGATACAATGTAGAGGAGAGTAGTGAGGGAGGTACTTAGCATCCCAACACTTCAAATCTAACCTACATTAAAGGCTAAAAATGTTTGTTTTCTTCTTGCTTAACATTGGATCTATGGATCTGAGGTGTTGGCCCATTGTGTAGATCACCAAGAGTGTTGAAGGAGGATCGACTTTGGAGGAAAGAAGTAATTTTGTGATTCTTTTTCTCTTAGTTTGGAAAATGAGCATGGAAGTTGGCATTCTTCTCTAAAAGGAAATGGTATTGTATGGTGGCATTGGTCTCTTGTTTACATGTATTGGTAGCACCATACTAACTCCTACACCTTGCTTCTTTCTCTTGTCATAAAGTCAAAAACCTAAAATTGCCCTAAAATAATTAAAAATAAAAGCATGCTTTATTTTTATTTTCAATATATTTTCAAAAATTTTAATTAAAACACTTTGTAAGAGGCTTTCTCTGAAAAGTACACATAGGGGTGACCGGGCAAAGTTTTTTTGACTTTAGTTGGCTTGAGGAAGTTCATGGTTTAGTGTCAGTTCTAATGAGTGGTTGGAAGGCACCTTTCACCTTAGCCAAGTGTATTATTTTAATTATTGAGTGTCATATTTTACAAAAGTCTATATTTTTAAATTTCCCATGTAGCTAGTCCATTTGCATTGTAAAACACACTAAATTATAAAGTGCCTAAATTTGGGGGGGGGGCTACCTGACTAGTTCACACATTTACTTCT
Source organism: Torreya grandis (assembly GCA_037957365.1). Lineage (NCBI taxonomy): Eukaryota > Viridiplantae > Streptophyta > Pinopsida > Cupressales > Taxaceae > Torreya > Torreya grandis. The sequence goes on from JARHVA010000104.1 coordinate 6,088,785, forward strand.
CCATGAACACATTATCGATAGATTCTGACATCCTCTTACTTGACCAATTTGCATTTCATGTGTACTAATTTAGTTAATTACACTGATTGCTCATTCTCATGGATGCATTATCAGTAGAGCCTAATGTCCATTTGAGCATGCATTGTCATTTATGCATTGTTTTCTTGTACCTATCTGGACATATTGTTACTTAAGTCTGATGTACTCACATTGAGCATGATTTTTTATTTAAAACATAGGAGTGTCACTATTGATTGTCTTGGGGAGTTTTATTGTGGGCCCTACATTCTTTCATGTGCACATTCAATTTTCATAGCTGTTACCTATGCCCATTTAGTGATTACTTACATAGATTGTTCTTATATTCCTAGACACATTATCAGTAGAGTCTGATGTCCATTTGAGCATGCATTGTCACTTGTGCATAGATTTCTCTCATTTGATTGGACTCATTTTTGGTATTGTCAAAAGTCCATCTCTAGAGCGTGCACTATTACTCTTAGTTATGGTCATATCGATTCCACTTGAGAGATTCCTATTGAGGATAGTTGTTTCATCTCTAGTGATCCTTCTTGGGAAGGATAATTATACTTCATGGCATGCTTACATGGAATGCTCATTCAAGGAATGGGAAATTATTCCATTCTTATATGAATATATTCCTACTCCTATTGACCTAGGTTAATATAATGACTAGGTCAACTCTTGTGATTGTGTCTATGGTCACTTATTATTGCATGTTTCATGGGATCTACACCACCATGTAGAGCACATAGAGTGTCCTTCTACTATTTGGATCACTCTTTAGAGTCTTTTCAGAGATCCAACTGAGACTTATATCACACCTCTTCCTCCATTACCCATCATCTCTTCTAAGACAATTATACTCTTATCTCTTAATTTTATTTCTTATGATGACACATCTATGGTGGATAGTGATCTTCCTTCTATCGAGTCCCCACTATAGGACAAGATTTTGCTAGACCTCAGTTATCCTAGTGTAGATTCTACATCTATTCTTATGTAGATTATTGCTCTTTTAGAGCCTTCACATACTTACACTTTGGAGGACTTCATTATTTACAGTATGATTACACACATTGAGAGTATTGATGACTCATATGTTCCTATAGATGTTCATATTATAGATCTAAGTGCTTCATTTGCAAACCAATCTTCAGTTTTGTTAGTTGTTGAGTATTGCTCTCTTTTTTTGATGGATATTATTTCAATGAATGTTCCATGTCTATCTTCTTCTCTAGTTGTTCTCTCTCCTTCATTACATGCTTCTATATTGACATATTCTACAGTTAGTATTATGATATTTGATCAGACTTTGGCACATTTAAGTACTAGTAGGGAGAATTTTTAGCATTTTATAGAGATCTACATCATGATTCCTACACGCATTCCACTTGAGTGTGAATTTAGTAGATTGATAACTCTTGGTTTCTTTCTTCCAAAAGGAATATACATCATTTGTTTTAGAGGGACCTACTACAACATTTTTCATACAACATTTTACATTCACATTCTCTCTCTTTACTATGGATGCACACATCCTTCATGTTTTGTAGGATATTGGGGATCATCATTATGTACTTGGAGTGCTGATTATTTTAACATCTTCTTTTGGGGGGTATTTTAGTCTCCTCTTCTTATTTTCTCTCTTTTTTGGGGGGAGTTTTTTTCCCATTGGGTTTTATACTTTTCTCTACTTTATGACAGATTACATTGTACATGGGTACATCATCAGGCCTTATTGCCAGGAAATTTTTTTTGCATTTTTTATATCATCATCTACCTAAGCTGTGCTTATGGGGGTATTTGTGTAGGCCTTTTTCATATGGGTTTTGGCTACATGGATACATTAGCTTACTTAGGGATCTAGAGGCTATTTAGGAAGATTAGTACCACATTCACTAGAATGTGAGGTTTCACTATCTCTCCAACCTATAAATACCTCTCTCCCTTTGTATTCTTCATTAAGTGAGCCTAGATTCATTAAGCTTCTTAGTTGTGAGCTATGACAGCTTTGAGAGCCATAAAAGCTATGAACTTAATCTCTTTATATAAGAAGGTCATCTCCATTATTGAATACATTATGTTTAGTTTCTGCTCACTTTTAAATTTCTTGATTTAATAGTTATGTGTGTTTGATCTGTAGTCATCAATCTTGGATGTCTGATTTTGGATAACTCTTTCAAAATATTTTCATGATATTGATTGATAAATGTGTAAATAACAAATATGATAATGGATTGAATACATAAATTGACTAATGTGATAAATCATAAAACCATTTGAGTTCATACTCTTTTAAACTTCTTAGAAATAACTTGGTAAACCACCTATCATTGGACACATAGTCCAAATATGTTGCATGAAATGCTCTCAAATGTTACCTGAGGTCACCTTTCCATCATATAATGTAACCTTAGGTGGCATAAAATTAGTTGGTAGAGGATATGTTATAATATGTTGAGCCAATGGAGTATGTGATAAAGTATGTGAATCCAATGCTTGATCAGGTTTTAAAATACTTTGTTCCATTTTCAACACTTTAAATTGTAGAGCTAGGATGGTCTGCATAATGGATTATGCATCAAGAATAAAATGTATGCTAACTAATGGTGGTACCTTAAATGACTAAGTAGAAATAGACATGTTGATACCCTTAGTTCCCCCTATATTATATGTTGGTATATAAGTTATATCAAATGATGTTGAGAAAGACAAAAAATGGATAGTAATTGAGGTATATGAGGTTTGTCCTTCATATGTTTTCTTGATTTCCTCTGAAATAATTTTAATGAACACATCTTTAATATCTTAATTCTTTGAAATTTTATTTTATCCATTTCATTAAATGTATTAAATAATTCTACCATTATATTATTGTTAACTATAATTTGAAAATGTTTAACTTGTGTACAACTTAATCTAGCACTTTGTCTAAGATAATTAGAAATAACTTTCTTAGATTCAATGAAATATGAAATAGAAATTTGGAATATTTATAATAACAAAGAATTTATCAAATATTAAAAACCCTAATATAAAAATTAGAAATAGTAGAAAAAAATAAAGAAGCCCTGACAACATCTATGGCTAGGGTTTTCAATATTCAATCAATAGATAGGTTCACCAATATGTTTTATCAAAATTGGAGATAAATAGATGTTATATCCTAATGATAATAAATTGCTGTGTAAAATAATAATGTATAAGATAAGCATAAATTAAACATTTTTGATTTGGAACTTGATATTTATGGAAAGATGCTAAAGGGTAAAGACAATGGATAAATTGTTTAGCTAAAAATTAGATGATGCAAGACTAAGACAAAGACTGTAAAAGTGACTATGTAAATGTATGTGATGACTATGAATTATAATAGGGTTTTTATTGATCTTTAGATGATATTTCATTAATTAAAAAAGGTCATGTTGCATTGCAATCCATAGGGAGTGCCAACAGTCAGGAGGGTTTTTTCCCTCTATGTAAATTTGGGTCTATGCACTCTCACCTATTGATCTTGTGTATGTGTTATGTGATGTTTGCTATGTCATAAAATCCCTTGTATACCTTATTCTTCACTTTTAACCCTATCTTAATATACCATGAGGGATAAACAATATAAAATAGGAAAATGGATTAATGGATGAAGTTGTGCCTGATCTCAACATTCTTGTGTTGAGTGTTTCCTACATACCAATACTCTGAAGAGGGATTAAACTCCATTTATTTTTGCCATGATATAGTGGTGTGTGTGAAATACTACTATAACTCTAGATGTTAGTGTAGTCCTAGTGTAATTATGTGCTTAAAAAATGACTTGTGACCTTTGAGGTGTACACAAACTTGCTTAGGGATATTAGGTCTGCATGAACTTAGAATTGGGAAGAATAAATTATTTAACCTCAATTTACAGTTAGATGTTTAAGTGATTTTAAATTATTTTAGACTTTAGTGAGTAAATGGTTAAAATATGGATTTATAGTGACATTTTTTGAAATTCCTCTAATGGGGATTGTAAAACATACATGATAACATGTTAGGTGAATTTTAATTTGAGAAAATAATTATTATTTAGAGGGAGAAGTGACTAGAGGAATTAGATACTACCATCAAGTGGGATAATCTTGAAGGAGTGATCTTGTTTGAGAAGCATAGATATCTAAACTAGAAGTGTGGATCAATCTGATAGTGAGTTTAGGTTACTTGGAATGGTGAATGAGAATATTTAGAATAAGAACTTGAATATAGATAGGGATCAACTACATTAAAACAGAGGAGTAGTGTCTTAGATCCATGAACTTGGGCATGAGATAAGTGTGTAAAAATATTGATCAAAAGTGTACTATTTTATTAATAAATATTAATTTTAATGATTGCAATGTATAATTCAAATTACAATATATAAAAACCAAGCATAAATATGAATGTAATAGGTTGTAAATGATTTAAATATTAAATTCACTAAATAAATATATTACTAAATATGAGAATTTACTTAGTGTTATTATGTTCTGTGTAGGATTTAGATAGAGTGCAGGGGGCATGAAACATGGAAAACTAGACTACAAGTCACTTGAATCAAGTTGTGGAGGTCTGTGTATGCCAAGGTGGTATCATTATCCTCATATTGGTATCATTAAACATTTTGTTTTTAATCTAATCATTAAATTTTTTTATACTTTTCCCTTCTATTTGAAATAGGTAAGTGTGTCTACTTCTCTTTTGGTATGCATGCGATCCCAATGTCTGATAATGTGTGAAACTCATATAAGCATTTCTCCTTCACTTGTGTTTTACCATATTTTTGATGAAACAAATAAATTTTATTATAAATGTAAGTGTTAATGTATAGAATATTATAATGCTAAAGATATGAAATATTGAACTATTTTGGTTTTGACAATTTGCTAAATATGAAAAATTATTATTTTTGAAAAACACTAAGAAGAGATATACTTAGCTTGCAAACATATCCTTATTGATTGTTTAAAATTTTAGACAATGAAAATTAACAAAAGAGGTGACTGTGCAAGTTCAATATCAAGAGTAAAATAGGGAACACAATCTAGATACATCTATTGTGAGTGGACTGTAGCACAATGAGTTTGAGTCTATTAATTGTAGACTTGTCTTGGCCAACTATGATAGGTGACTGAAAGGAAATGACAAATAAAAAATAATTTTGGAAATGTAAGATCAAATATAACATAAAAGGATATTATTGGATGTGACCACTATAATTGGATGAAAACACAGTGCACTCCATTATGTTGACTACATACTTGTCTTGGTTGATCGTGATAAAAAATAATCACCACACCTTTTGTGCTTGTGTTTGTTGAACAATATAAGATATCACAATTTAAATTATATCACACATAAATTGTTGTTTTTCTTTTCTTATATTTTAAACCCTAAGGAAAATTTGATAGCTTCAAAATATACAAAAAATAGGGGAGTGTAATGAGCTGATCTAACTTCAATCACCCCCTTGATGATTGATTATTGCATACGTATCTAATACTCCAATGAGGAAATGAAGCCCACATAGTTTTTCCACCTAGAATGATTGTGAAATTATGATCCTTTGAATATGTGTGTATATCTATAAAATTTATTTGATACTTGAGAATTAATAAATATTGACTTACTTTGGAATGCTCTTGACTTGGCTTATGGTTAATCCTTGTGAGTTATCTTGAATGTGATATAGTGTGTAATATTTAGAGTAATGAGTGCTAAGTGGGGTTAATTAATGAATATTTATATGTATTTATATGTGAAAATTTTGATAATTTTATTTAGTGAAACATGTGGGAAGACCCAAAATAATGTTTTAAATTTCAAAAACTAATCATTATTTTTCACGGGATGTAGTTGGCCCAAGTGGACAAGAGCACTTGCAAAGACTTGTCGAGAAGGATCCAAGACATTTGTCCTTATTAGGGAAATTTTAAAGGTGATTTTAATCATATGTAACATTTAAAATTTAAAATTTATTTATAATTAATATTCCAATTAGAGGGTTGAACCCACATATAGATAAAAGGCTTAAAGGAATTACGAATAAAAGTCATGTGTTGGGGTGCAGGTCATGTGATTTGGAATGTGTCAAGAGTTAGAATTTTAAATAACTTGTGTATAATTTTATGTGTTTAAATTCCCACCAAATATATTATATCAATGAAATTTATAGATTAAAGGAGAAAAAAATAAAGATGAACATGTACAACACACTTTATCTTTGAGTAATTACTTCAATTGTGCAGGGTACTCAAATTTAGCATACCTTACAACATTACACAAAGTAGTCATTTGTCCATTTTGAAGTTTTTAAAAGATTTAAATTTAAAATTAAAAATTTAAAAGAGATAAAGGAAGGATTAAATCACTATGGAAATGAAACCAAATTGCCATGTAACCTATAACTGATGATAGAGAATTGTGCCCCTTTGTTGAAACACTTGGAGATTTTGAACTAAAGGAAAATTAAGAGTGATAAAGTCCCAATTTTGAATAAATAATATTGATCTTGAGTTGGAAATGTGTTTATTTAAACCCTCATGAATAGGGAGTAGTACCTAATGTACTAATCCAAAAAGGTGTAACCATGATGGGTTCACTAGAAATGATGCTAGAGTGTCACTAGACTCGAACGTACATCACTCAAACAAATTCAAAACACACTGCTATAGATGAATCTATATTATATTTGAATGAATTAAATATAATGAAAAATATTAATTCTCCCATCATGAGTGCATTACTCATATATATTTTATTTGAAATGAATATTTTTATTTTGAGATTGCAACTTTGAACTTTAAAACTTTAAATTTTAGACTTTGAAACTTAAAATTTGAAACTTTATGTATACACATAATATTTTAAATTTTTATCAATTAATGATGCTTTATCTCTTATAGGAACCTATCGATTCTCAATCTCTATGAGTGTACACATCAAAGAGTGAAATGGGAAAGGGGTGGGTAGACCATTGGTGCTTCATAGGATTGTTATCCCCTATAATATCACTTACAATCTCCACAACCTTCTCCTATGTATTTACCTAAGCCTTACCTCCTCTCTTACACACTCTTCCAAGATTTTTATCACTTTAATTATCCCCTTCTTAAGCCTAAAACCCTTTTCTATAGTTTATATTTTACACTGTCAGCCCCATCAACCTTGTATTTAAATCGTTAAAAGCACATTACGAGTCTAAGTCAGCTCTAGCCAACCTAAACCAAGACCTAACATATTTTTATCAAATAACAATACACAATCAATTGGGCTGCCCTTGTTAGTGAATTTTTTAGAAAGGTTTAGGGTTATATTTAGCTATATATACACATCCATTTTTATCATTTCTAAGATAAGAAAAGAAGAAGAATATTATATTATACATCTACTTGTTAGGTTGTGGAGCTAAAAGCTTCACTATTATGCAAATGGTGGAGGTTGCTGAGTGTCAAAGTAATCGACGTCAGTCAGGCCAACCGATGTTGGTTATCTTTAGCTACACAATAACTGGCATCGGTTAAGGGTCAATCGACATTGATTAGACAGGAACTAACGTCAGTCACCTGTGTGTTTCCAGAACTGGTCTAATTTTAGATGGACAGTCAGTTTGCATGTAAAGACTAATTTTAGTCTTGAGTCTGTGTTTCTAATTATTGTAATTGGGAAGTCTAATTATTGTTTGGTTTGGGATATATTTAAGAGACCCATGGGGATGTATTGTAATTAAGGACTATGGACAAGGAAGAGATCCTTTCGAGTGTAAGATCAGTTGATTTGTAGGTAGTAAGATCAGAGAGATCTACATGGTAAGTAAGATCAGTTAGATCTATAGGTGTGCAAGATCAAGGAGATCTACTTGGAGTACTCGGTGGTACTTGATGGATTGGCAGTAGGCAACAACAACCATTGGGTTGATTGTCACTAACTGGTGGAGGGAACAACTCAGTTATTGAGTTGTGATTGTAATTGATTGAGAGAGAGAACTCTTGAGGGAGAATTACTGTACACCCAAGAGGTGTGGGAAGAGTGTGATTTATTCATTGTATTTCCTTTTAGAAGAGTGTTAATATATATTGTATTGTTTCTCATATTCTGTGCTGTCTTTGAATTCTAGTTACATATTACTTCTGGTTTAATTCTGTGTTTAGTTGCTTATACAAAGGTAATCAAGTGTACTCTTAAGGAGTAGGATCCTGACAATTGGTATCAGAGCTAAAGGTTCATTAGAGCTTGGTTCAGAGCTTGGTTCACTAACACCTTGGTTTCAGAGTGTGTTAAGTGTTTGTTGATTATAGGTCACTCACAGGGGTTTCTGTTTGAGTGGGAGTAAAGCAATGGCAAAAAAAAGTATGCTAAGAATGGAAAAATTCAATGGCAAGAATTATCAATTATGGAGGATGCAGATAGAAGATTATATGTATCAGAAATATCTATACTTACTGTTGGGTGGGGTTGCAAACAAGCCCACATATATGCAAGATGAAGAACGAAAGGTTCTTGACAGAAAGGCTCTTAGAGATATAAGGCTGACACTGGCAGCTTCTGTGTTTTCCAACTTATCTCAGGCAAAGACAATGGTAGAGTTAATGGAATCTTTGGCAAATTTATATGAAAAACCCTCAGCTTTGAATAATCTATTTCTTATGAAGCAATTATTTAATTTACAAATGCAGGAAGGTGGATCGGTATATTGTCATCTTAGTGATTTTCATGGTTTGGTAAACCAGTTAAATTCAGTCAAAATAGTTTTTGATGATGAAATTAAGGCTCTCTTAATTTTATGATCTTTACCTGAAAGTTGGGATAGCTTGGTAATGGTAGTAAGTAATACTGCATCTACTTCAAATATCTTAAATGTTGATGATGTTGTTAGTGTAATATTGAATGAATAAATTCATAGAAAAATACAAGGGAATCATCAGGTAATGCTTTAAGTGTTGAAAGTAGGGGAAAGAAAAGAGAGAAGGTTGAGCAAGGGAAATCAAGGTCAAAGATAGGTAGTGGATCCAAATCCAAGTATGGCAGTATAACTTGCTAGAATTATGAAAAGAAAGGGCATGTAAAGAAATATTGTTGGTTGGTAGAAGATCAACATGAAGGAAATAAAGAAGCAAATGATGCAGGTATTATTACACAGGATGCTCTTATATCTTCCTTAGATAAAGTAGAATCTTCAGTTTTAGATTCTGGTGCCTCTTTCCATGCAACCCCAAATAGAAATTTTTTTCATGATTATGTCCATGGAGACTTTGGAAAAATTTATTTAGGAGATGGTAAGCCTTGTCAAATTATTGGCAAAGGAAAAGTGCAACTAAAATTATAGAATAGAAACACATGGGTGTTGAAAGATGTCATGCATGTACCCATCTTGCAGAGGAATCTAATTTCTACAGGAAAGCTGGGTGATGAGGGTTGCACAGTAACTCTCACAATGGAATCTTGGAAAGTTTGCAAGGGTGCACTTGTATTAGCAAGAGGTAAGAAAGTAGGTACACTTTATGTATCTACTTGTATTACTGATTCTCTTTCTATTTTATCTACTTCAGATGTAGATGCAAAGATGTGGCTCTATAGGCTTGGTCACATGAGTGAGAAGGGAATGCATGTTCTTAAGTCACATGGTAAGAGTTCATATTTGAAAAGCATAGATCAATATTTTTGTGAGCATGGTATCTTTGGGAAATAGGTGAAAGTGAGGTTTCTCACAACTGGGTCAACAAAAAAGAAGCAGAAATTGGAGCTTGTTCACGCAAGTGTGTGGGGACCAACTCAGGGAGCTTATATTGGAGGATCACAGTATTATGTTTTTGATGCTACAAGAAAGGATTGGGTTTATTGCATAAAAAGGAAATTTGATGTTTTTGACACATTGAAGAACTAGAAAGCCATGGTTTTTAAGGAGAAGGTGATGGATAGTGATCGAATCAAGAGGCTAAATAATTCTGAGCAAGGTAGTGTTGATTTAGACAAGGTTATGATCCAAAATGAGCTCACAGGTAAAAATCACTACTTACAGGAAAACAAAGAGACCGACATTAGTTAGGAAACTGACATCAGTGATCAGGTGGGAACCAATGTCGATCAGGTAAGAACTAACGTCGGTCAAGTCGGTCAAGTGGAATCGATGTCAGTTAGGTGCAGACTGAGAGTTGACTGGGATTGGTCATAGACAGAGAATTTGGGTGGACAACAAGCTATAAATGAGTCTCAAATGCCCATAAGGAGGACTGAAAGGGTAAGTAAACTTCTAATTAGTTATTCTCCTTCTTTATACTACTTGTTGCCCACTGATGGTGGAGAAATAGGAAGTTTTGAAGAGCCAATGCAAGTAGAATCTAGGAAACAGTGGGAGCATGACATGAATGAGGAAATTGATTCCTTGAAAGAGAACCAAATGTGGGATTTGGTAGAGTTGCCAGCTAGAAAGAAAGCACTAAAAGATGAATGGATTTATAGGTTAAAGAAAGGAGAGAATGGACAGGTGAGACTGAAGGCCAGGTTATATGGTCTTGATCAAGCTCTAGGATAGTGGTATTTGAGGTTTGACAGGTTTATGACAAAGCATGGCTTTAGTCAATGTCAATGTGACCATTGTGTTTATTTTATTAGATTGGATAATGGTAGTTATATTATCTTGTTGTTGTATGTAGATGATATGCTTGTTACAGGTTCACACATGTAGGTAATTACTGAGCTAAAGGTAAAATTAGCTCACACTTTTGCCATGAAGGATTTGGGAGCAACAAAGAAAATCCTTGGCATGAGTATTAAGAGAGATAGGAAAAATCATAGGCTGATTTTGTCTCAAGAGGATTATGTGAATAAGGTAGTGGAGAGGTTCAATTTATAGGATGCAAAACTGGTAAGCACACCTATGGTTGGATAGTTCAAGTTGAGCTATGAACAGTGTCCTAAATCACATGATGAGGTTGAGTACATGGTATGTACTGGACCTGATATTACCCAAGCAGTGGGAGTTGTCAACAAGTTTATGGCCAATCTAGGAAAGGAGCATTGGAAAACAATTTAGTGGATTCTCAGATATCTGAGAGGGACCAACAATAGGTATTTATGTTATGCAAGGTCAAGCATTTCTCTACATGGGCATGTAGATTCAGATATGGCAGGTGACTTGGATTTAGCTAGATTTTAGAGATGTAGAAGGTTGCTACAGTCGCAGAGGCTAACAAGGAAATGATATGGATGACTTGGTTCATGGAAGAGTTGGGAAAGGATAAAGAGAGTTGCAGATTGTACAGTGATAGTCAAAGAGCAATTCATTTTGCAAAGGATTCAGCCTTTCATTCAAGAACCATATAGCATAGGTACCACTTCATTAGACAGGTATGAGAGGATGGATAGTTGAAGCTGGAAAAGATCCATACAGATAAGAACCCTACAGATATGTTAACAAAGCCAGGAACAAAGGAGAAGTTGAATCTTCATTCAACTTTTGTTGGTCTTCAAGACTAAACTTGAAGATGGGGATACAAGCCAGAAACAAAATTAGAGGATGTTTCTATACAAGTATAGGTACAAGTGCAACTGTTTATCTCTAAGTGGGAGATTGTTAGGTTATGGAGCTAAAAGCTTCACTGTTATGCAAATGGTGGAGGTTGCTGAGTGTCAAAGTAACTGATGTTGGTTAGGCCAACTGACGTCAGTCATCTTTAGCTACACAGTAACTGACATCAGTTAGGGGTCAGCTGACATCGGTCAAATAGGAACCAACGTCGGTCACCTGTGTGTTTTCAAAATTGGTCTAATTTTAGATGGATAGTCAGTTTGCATGTAAAAATTAATTTTAGTCTCGAGTCTACATTTCTAATTATTGTAATTAGGAAGTCTAATTATTGTTTGGTTTGGGATCTATTTAAGAGACCCATGGGGCTATATTGTAATTAAGGACTAAGGACAAGGAAGATATCCTTTTGAGTGTAAGATCAGTTGATCTGCAGGTAGAAAGATTAGGGAGATCTACATGGTAAGTAAGATTAGTTAGATCTACAGGGTGCAAGATCAAGAAGATCTAGTTGGAGTACTCAGTGGTACTTGGTGGACTGGCAGTAGGAAACAACAACCATTGGGTTGATTGTCACTAACTGGTGGAGGGAACAACTCAGTTATTGAGTTGTGATTGTAATTGATTGAGAGAGAGAACTCTTGAGGGAGAATTACTGTACACTCAAGAGGTGTGGGAAGGGTGTGATTTCTTCATTGTATTTCCTTTTGGAAGAGTCTTAATATAGATTGTATTGTTTCTCATATTCTGTGCTGTCTTTGAATTCTAGTTACATATTACTTCTGGTTTAATTCTGTGTTTAGTTGCTTATACAAAGGTAATCAAGTGTACTCTTAAGGAGTAGGATATTGACACTACTTATCAACCATTCTACTTGAGGATCATAGCTTAGGGTTTCAATACTTATTCTCTTTAGAGATATAAATATTGTCTTATGAAGAAGTCTTTTGGATGCATAGAGAATTTGTGTATCCTAGAGATGAAATATCCTTGTTATCCTTACATACCAAAAAAACCTTTTGCAAATCACCTTGGCCAAGGGAGAGATTGAGGCTTGATGGGTTCTTATTCAAAGATAAGTATCAAACTTTGTTCCTCCTTTGTAAGAGTAGATAGATTTGAATTTATACTTCTATCCCATGCATTAAGATTTCCTATACATTGACATGAGTATATATATTCTATGCATGTTAATTTTTATGTTTATTACCCCCACTTTGTGCTATAAGATTTGGTGAGCATTAGATTAAACTTTACTTTACTTGTCATTTACTTTTTTGAATATGAAAACATAGGACCTAACTAAGGTTATTGCATGGTGTTGCTTGAATAGAGGCTTTGGGACCCTCCCTAGTGATGTCATTATAATAAGAGATCCCTTGGTTAGGTCTAATAGATCCATCTCAGTCATGACCCCAAATATCTAATGTATCAATAATCAAAAGTTTATGTAGGATTTATCTTATTTGAGCTAAGATTGATTAATAACTTAGTTGCATTTCCCTTTGTATACATTCTAGTAAACCTGATGTAATAAAACCCTTCTAGGTTTTATTTAATGCTTTCATTTTATCATTATATTATATTTTTCTATTTTTACAGTACTATATCAAACTTATAGATATATTTCTAATAGTCTATGCATATGTTTAACACACAGTCACTCCAAAATGACTATATTCTATCTGTGTAGGTCTTCTCCAAGTATAGGTGACTAGATTAATCAATTTAACACAATCTTCTTCTTTAGTTCTAGATTTGTATACATAGTTGAACTAGTTGACTCTATTCACAATTCTCATCTTTTAGCATATAGGTCTACAAACATAGTCGAGACAATCATCTCTATTCACAACTTATTTTCAATATATAGATTTTGTAAACTTCATCAAGCCAGTCTACTCTATTAGAAGAGTTTTTGAATAAAAAATTGAGCATCACAACATAAAATTTTACAATCTAAACATCTTCAAACCCAACAAGGTTCATTCTTACTCTCTCTATCATCTCAAATTTTCCTTTCTAGTACTATTTTTCACAAGTTTGTAGTTTATAAAATTAAAGCCCTACAACCAGCTAAGTTGACTAGATCAACATAGTTATGTAGCCTATTTTCTCTCTAGAAGACATAATCAACTTGTTTAACTGTGTCCTTCTAGATCTTGCTTCTATAGAATAGTAGCAACCCAGTAGACTCTATTTTGCACTATTTTCATATAGTATCACCTAAATTTATTTTGTACTCTTCATAATCAAGGAATTAACTTATTTTTACTAGTAATTAATTTATGTTTCCTTTCAATTGCTTGTATGCTTAGAGTAACAAACATAGACTAATTAGATAGTTTTTAAAATTATCAATTGAGTCACACTACTTTTCTCTTTTTCACACACCTCCAAACCACTTTACACATAAAAAGTATTAAACATTTATCTTCCCAAGGCCTACTTGTATAAACCTAAAATTGGCTACCAATGGCTTTATACTGGACTTTAGACCGATTCTTACCAACCTTTGTAAATCAAGTCTAAGAATCACTAAACATCTCAAATTTAGCTTCATAAAATTCTATTTGGCCTATAAATCAATTAAATGAGGTGAATTCACACATCAATTAATTCAAAATCTTACAAAATGCTAAAATCCCTAAGTAAAATTAATTAACATACAAAACCTAATCAAATTCCTAATTGAATTTACCATGATCCTATAATGAGTTATAAAAATGGAAATTAAAAAATCAATGAATATCCTAAGAATTCATAATTACCTTTTGTGAGGTGTCAAATATCCTAAAATATCTCAACATGCCTATTCATTTTTAATCATAACCATTTGACACCTTTTAACTCTATTAGGGTTAATTAACTCACAAAGGTTAGGTTTGAACCCATTCCAAGATATAACTACATTCTAACTCACCTTTGGTTGGGGTTTATTTTTAAACCTATAAATACAAGTATTTTCCTCTTATTTATGAGATCTTGGACATAGTCATGTTATAATGCTGATTTTATGACAAGATTGAAATACGTAGTATTATAATGCCAAAAATATGAATCACAAGCCAAGCCACTAAGCCATCAAGCTACATCAAGCAAGCATGAGCCAAAAAATTGTGCTAAGGAGAGAAAAAACCACACAACTCCATTTTCCAAAGACTTATTGAGCAAAAACTGAGCAGGCCAATGAATATATCTTTTGGAGCATTCAAGGAAGGTAAGAAAGGTTATTTTTCTTACATTTTAGTTGTGCTTTATCAATTAGTTTTCTTCACTAAGCTCCCCATATGATATAGACATGGAGGTGTTAAGATTTGTTAGTGTGTTTTTAATTCATTATTTTAGTGGAAACTAACACTTGATCTAACCTCCCCTCCATTGTTAAATTCTTAGCATTACAAATGGCACACCTAGTAAGATTAGACGCATCCCATGTACCAAGGAGATGAAGATGCAACTCAAAAGTTGATAAATGAATGTTTAAATTCCTTCAAATTTGTAGTTTTAACTTTGATTTTTCCACATTCTTAATTCTTGAATTATCTCAGATCTACATAGAGATTGACATAAGTTCTGCCTGATCAGTACCAATTCTACCCAACTAAGTTCAGTTCTATGTGACCATCATCAGTCAACATATAGGGTGAAATATGGTTTACAAATATATCATTTTTAATGTTTATAGTATTTTTAACTATTGTTTCTTTATTTTATTAGCATATAAACTCTCACACTAATCATCTCTTTATAGGTTTAGAAAAAATTTGATCATTTTTGAGCTAATCTAATGTTTTTATCTTTTATAGTTATGATTTTGGGTTCACAGGTTGATCGACATCGGTCTTAGTTGATTAGTATTGGTAATTTACTATCATCATCAATTCTCTTTAAGATCGATCGACATTAGTTGCCTTGAACTAACATTGGTCAGTTTTGATCAAGCATAGCCATTGTGTTTTCAAAAATAAAACTTGGGAGTTACTTTTCCAAAATTCATTTTCTCACAATCAAAGTGCTTCTAAGTAGAAGGATACTATCCAAAAATTCCAGGTCAAAGGCTTGATTAAAACTCAAAAATGCAAGTTTAAGTGGTCTTAACATTTCATTTTAGGTACCTAAAAGGAATTAGCTAAGTAAATCACTCTTCAAGTTGGTGCTTAAAATGGACATGGTAGATGTTGAACATTTGATATTTGGTGTTTAAAAGGAGTTAAGATTTCTAAAGTTTTTCAAAACACTTCATTTTTAGTTCTTAAAAGGAATGCTTAAGTTTTGAACACTTAATTTTGGTGTTTAAAATGAATTTAGGCTAAATTTTAAACATTTAGGTTTTGGGCTTAAAACAAACATAGATGATTTTGCTTAATTTATGTTGTGAAATTATTTCAATCTTTCACACTTAAGCCAATGGGCAAAGTAACAAACATCATCACATTTTAATTTGGTGCCTAAAATCAAATTTCAATCATAATTTTTTGAAAACTATTTGTTGATTATTTATTTTCACAAAAAGAATAGTGCGTATATGCTCTCCCCCATCCCCTATATGGAAATTGGCTGATAAAAAATGCCTTTTCATTACATTTGTGCCTAGTCCAATGCATAGAAAAAATTTGTCTAGGCTCTTCCAAAAACCTGTATGGTATTGGGTAATCCAAAAACAACCCTAAAGTCTTTCTACTTGTCATTTTTTTCATGTAATTTGGCTTGTGAAAGGGATGTCATTACCTCTCATGAGTTCTCTAGGGAAGGATTGACCCAAGGCTTCATATCTCAATAGTGTTTCAACCCCACTCCATGGTAGGGTATATAAATTAAGGTATGCATACTGCTAGAGCCAGGGGGTTAACTAGCTAACTTCTCCTTTAGTAACAAAGGCCTGAGTTAGGTTTGGTCAATTAGAGGATTCTACTAAGAAATCCAAGGATGGATAATCATGCCAAGGAATAGACACTTGCATGATAAGTTGATCGGTATGAACTCAATTGATGTGATGCTTTTTTTATGTTAGCCACACTTGGGATTGATCTAGATAGTTGTAACTTGTATGTTTCGATTAACCCCACTTTGCCACATTTTGATAAGATCTAAGATGATATACTTTGTTGTATTTTTATCATTTATTCCTTTATTGCTTGGTGTTTTATGTGTAAAACTTTGTTTTTCGAACCATATTGTTGACCATTTTTGCCCAATAGGCCAAAATTTGGTCCCCTTCTACCCCTTGCTATTCTAGGCCATTCTTTTTTTGATTTTACACAAGTCCAAGAATTTTTATGGACTCTGCAAGTCCATTTATACAGACTCAATATTGAAGTTTTCTATGGACTCTGCAAGTCCTTTTCTACGGGCTTCACAAAAACTTCTATGGATTCTACAGGTTAGTCTTTTGGTGCATGAAGGATCAGTTCCGAGAGTGCTGGGATTTACAAGGCTTTTTGGGCTTTTGTCTGAAGAAGATTCACAAGGAAGATTTCAATCAGCAGTTCATCAACCTTGTTTCAAGCCTTGGTTCAATCACCAAGTCCATCGCTTCAGTTCAATAGGCTTGTTTCAATAGTCGCTTGAACTGTAAAACTATTGAACCGGTTCAATGGATTGGTTCAACAGTTGGTTCATCAGCTCGATTCAATTTCTATGTTCAATGCAAAGCTCAATCGGCAAGTCCATCAGTAGGTTCATCAGCGCATAGTTTTGAACAGTTCAATTGTCACTTCAATCATCGGTTCAATAGTCGGTTCATCCTTGGTTCAACATTTGGTTCAATCGGCTCGGCATGAAACGTTGAACCATTGAACCAATTTTGGTTCAATGGGTTGGTTCAACGAGGTGCCCCCAAAGCTAAAGGGTAGGTACCCTTGCAGAGGGTAGTTTAGGTTTAATAAGCCCTTACGGAGGGTAGAGGCACTTTAAAGATGCCAAAAAGAAAACAAGTTGAAAAAAGTAAGTTTTTTGGATTTTTGCTTAAGGAAAGCGAAGGAAAATTTCTTCAGACTTTTGTCTAAAGGAATTACTTTGGACAAAAGGTCCAAAGAAATTTAGAGGTGGCCAATTCCCATGGAATTTTTGTCTGTGAGAAAAAGGCTCGAAGCAAAAGCTCAGGGAAGCCAAACGACCAATTCTCATGAACTTTTTGTCTGCGAGAAGTGACTCGCCAAAGAGCCGAAGGATCCTGAAGGGCAAGTGCCCTTACGAGGGACTCTCGATCAAAATAAAGGGGCACTTTACAAAGGCTAAAGGGTCACCTTCCCTTTGATAAGGTGCTAAGAAGGGAATCCATAGAAAAGGGCAAGGCAGAAAAGCTTGAAGGAAATTGCCAAAGACGGTGACGTCCCAGAAGCCATCAACTTTAAGAGGGTGAACTAGCCATTGGTTTTCAAGTGATGATAGGAGCGTGAAAATAAAAATTAAGCTAGTAAAAAAGCCATTGTTTTTTAAATGCCCGAGCACCAACCATGAAATGAGCCCAAGGAATGCAGCGACCCACCTAGAGATAGCCCCGAGGGTCGAAGGAGCCAGAAAGAGACAAGGTAGGGAAAAGACAAAAGTGCCAAGTGTAAGAGTAGGCAAATAGTCCAAGTGGTGAAGGGAGGTGATAATTCAAGAAGTTACTCCAGAAGGTGATACAGTGTCTATGAATTAACCATTAGCAGGTGCAAACATCATTGTGTGACCCATTTTTCTTCATTTCACATTTATGAGAAAACAGACCATGTAGGTGCCTTCAAGGATCAATCTTAGTTAATGGGGAAATAACGTGGCCTATGTCAAAAAATGCCTGAAGTCAAAGCCAGGGCCGACACATCATTTATGTTTAAGTGGCCTACTCTTCCCATTGACCAGAGCGCACATGGGACATTTGTAAAAGAGGCACCAAAAGGCCCTTTTCCTTCCTCTATATATTGGAGACTTGTCATTTGAGAAGGATCTTTGACATTTGTAAGGTGTAGCCTTGGAAAATTTTCACTTGAATCAATAAACACATTTTTTTACCTCTATCCTAGTTAGATATCTCTGTGTATGTCTGAGTGTTAGTTTGTGTTTAGTCATTACTTCTTGATGCTTCCACAGGTTCAACACCAACATACCTAGTGTCTATAAGGTGCCATTTTTGTAGCTGACAAGGAGAGCTATATTTGGAAGTGTAGAAACACAAGAAATTACTACACAGTGTACCTTTCACAACACCTTTGGTGAGTCTCTATTTCTTGTATGTTTCATTAAAGCCTCCCTGCTAAGCCTCTTGTAGCCTGGTCCTTCTGCCAGTTTGAAGTGTATGTATGTGTTTGTCTGATTTCAAGTGTGAGTGTGAGAAGGTCAGATCATTTTGGTGCATCACCCCTTTTAGAGTAGATTTGTTTTCCTATAATCCTTCTCCCTTTTCACCCCCCCATTACATATCTATATACCTGTATTAACAATTATTGAATCAAAATTAGATGCATCAAAGGGAGCTAGCCCTTATCTAGAGACTCTCCCCTCCAGCTTCACCAGTCCCACAAGTGAGAGGGGAGTTTCCATTGTTACGTGAAGAAGGTAGGAGCTCGGCCTCCTACCAAGGGTGCAATCTTTTACATCAATAGTTTTTGGCACGCTCGATGGGACCACAATCTTACACTCAATAAGGTTTCAGGATTGATGCTGGTCTTATTACAACAAATCAACTATTTTTAGCATCTGGTGACTCCACTGGTACGAGCTTCAATTTTCCAATCAAAGACCAGTTTTAACTTCCTATGCCTAAAGTCACCACATGATCTACTTCTAAGGGTGTTCCTTTCAAATTTATTGAGTTGCCTTTAAACTTAGAAAAAAGATTAAGGTTTGAGAAGACCCATCCTTATTCAACAAACCACCTTCACAGACCTGTTTTAAGGGATGCATACACAACAGAGCCCTAGTTACATCCCATCCTAGTTATGGCATTACCCTTTGTGGCTTTTCATGGTCAGAGCCCCTTGAATCTCCCATGTTATGACCTAATCCCGAGAGTATCCCTCAAAAATGTGCCTTCTTTTGATGGAGAGGGGCCCATTATAGTCATCGATCACATTAGAAATATTGCCAATCTTTGCAATATTCACAATGTCATCAAGGAAAATATTGCAATTAGATTACTGGCATTATCTTTCAAGGGCAAAGATCTTGACTGGTATGGGACTTTGGCTATAAATTCAATCAGTTCTTGGAATGAACTGGGTACTCACTTGACAAACCATTTTGGAGAAAAGAGTGACCACCTCTCACTTGCTGAGCAATTGACTACCATGAAGAGATCCCCACATGAATATATGCAGGATTTCAACATGTAATTTCAAAAGACATGGGATAAAATCCCTGTTCTAGTAAGACCAACTGCTAGCTATGCTTTCCTATATTATTTAAGAGCATTAAACAGTGATATTATTGTTATGATACAATCCATGGGAGGGCATGTGCTACCTGCTGCCTATGACATAGCCATAGCAGCTGAAAATTGCTTAGTACAGGCTAGGAAAATAGCCCCTAAACCTCATATGCCACTTTTCCTAGAAATGCTACCTCTAATTCAAACCACTACTCCCACATTAGCTCCTCTACCTAACATAGAGAAACCAGCTGCTACTCCATCCAATGAACTTCATGAAGTTAAGAGTCTATTGCAAAGTATGTCAAATGAACTTGTAGCTCTTAAAAGGTAGCAAGATCAAAGCAACAGACCAAACCAAGGATATTAGTAGTATGGTCAAGATCCAAGACCCCTTTTCCAAAATTACAATCAAGGATAGGGTCAACTTACTTAGACCAGACCTTTCCAAGGCTACAACCCAGGCCCCCCTTCATCATCTAAGGTCATGGTGCCCATTCAAAACAATATGGTGTAGGAACAACCAAGTTGTGGAACCATGGGATATGGCTAGGAGCAAGCTATTTATATGAATGAGATGATGGGTTATTACCCAAATGTTCAAGAAAACTAGGTAGCCACTCATTCCCAGGTCTTCGAGGCTCCAATGCAACCCAACACAAGCAACAGTTAGAATCAGCCTGACTCTACTCTTATGAACCACCTAGAAGGTGAGTTCTGTGTAATCAATTATGTGGGTGCTAAAAAAAATTAGGCTAACTATGTTGCAGCCAACACAAGATTTAAGAGGAGAGAAATAAGAGAAACTCAGGCTGCTACACAAACATCAGCAATGCCTTCCTCATCATAGGAAAATCAGAGGGTCCCAAACTTTAGACCGCCATTTGTACCTTCATCCCCTCAACCTACACCTTAGGTTGGAATTAGCCCTAAAGAAATCTTGAAGGGAAGCAGTCCTCAAGTCAATGTGGTGGACCAGATGAAGAAGCTGCATATGAACATCTCCTTATGGGATTCATTATCTCTACTAGGACAAAAGGACATGCTATAAAGGGAATTACACGAGCTAGATTGACAAGCTATCCCAGCAAGGACTGATAATGTCTTAATGATGAATGGACAACATTCCACCTCAAGTCAAGTCAAGAAAGAAGAGAAAATTCCCCCTTTGTGTCCTTGGTCATAGGAGATTTCTTGGTGAATAACTGCATTATTGATAGTGGGGCTAGTACCTCAATAATGACCAAGTGCATAGCTGACAAGTTGGGACTAAAATATGAAGAAATGAATAAGGGAGTCCTATAACTAGATGGGAAACCTGCAAAGATAGTTGGGATAATGAAGGGTTTGAGCTTGACATTACATGCTTGCTTGACTTTCTTAGTTCCCCATGATATAGTAGTGGTAGATGTTCCTCCTTATTTCACCATTTGCGTATCCAGGGACTTCACATCCAAGATAGGTGGCTATCTAGTAGTGAATTGGTCCTATCTAGTTTTTAGAACCAAGTATGGGACCAAATTAAAGATTAAATCTGAGCCACTCCATAGGGATCATCTAGAACCTTACTCGCTAAAGGCAGCAAATGTCAGCTACACCATCATTGACCAGGAGGAATTCTAAATAGACCAATCTCCATCCTTTTCCCTTGAAGGAGTTGCAGACCTACTCTTAGATGAGTGGGGAAGTGACAAATTTAAGCATGACCCTTACAAGTTCATAAAGGAGGCAGGCCTCAGAGTCTACTACATACACAAAGAGGGTACCTTCATACCAAATATAATGAAGGCAAGCCAAGAGAACCTTGGTCTATGGTAGTTGTACTTTGATGGTTCTAGAAGTAGGTTGGGAGCTGGTGGTGGAGTGATGTTAGTCTCCCCTTCAAAGAAGAGATACTTTTCAGCTTTTTGGTTCCAATTTTCTTGCACAAGTAATGTTGTAGAAAATGAGTCCCTTATCCATGGTCTGGAATGGGCAAGGAAAAGAGGAATCAAGGAGTTACAAGTTTTGGGTGACAGTGAGCTGATTGTAAATCAGGTGAGAGGCCAAAATTTGACAAAAAATTCTTTGCTAAAGTCCTACAAGCATAGGGTTTAGGACTTCGTGGAAGATTTCCTTGCTTTCAATATCACCTCCATTCCCAGAGAGTAGAACAAACAAGTGGATAGGCTAGCAATAATTGGTGCTCAATTTGATGTTTCTAGGGAGATAAGTTGAGACTGCAGTTCACGCTACTTGAAGGTGGTATTTTGGCCTTCTGTCCATGACAACATTACAAATTGGCAGGTCTTCAACAATGACCAACAAATAACATTCTTCCTACAAGAAGAAGCTAAGTTTGCTACAAAGAACTAGGCAAAGCTGCAATAGCAATATGGCAACCAAATTGTTCAACTAAAGAACAATAAGCTCCCTAAGGGTCTGGTCACTCTAGAGAGTATATTCAATGGAGATGATGAATTGAGAAGCGATAAGGCATGCATCACAACTAAGGAGGAGAATTATGATAAGGTTGAGATCTTCAAGGATAAGCTGCTTGCACTTGGAAAAGTCTACACAATTCAAGAAAGGCAAACTTTCATTTTGTTGTGTCAAGAGTTTGCTGATGTTTTTGCTTGGGACTACACTAATTTGAAGGGTTTATGGGGTCCACATCCTGGTGTCAAGGATTTATTAACCAACTGAAACCTAAATGAAAAGAGAGTGGGGTGGATCACCAAGGTAATGGAGTATGATGTAGACATCAAGATCACCAAGCTGGTGAGGGGAAGAGGCTTGTGTGAACACCTTGGTGCAGACTTCAAGTAGAAGAGGGAAGATAACTTACTAATTCATGATGCAGTTACACTAGAAGAACTAGATGTCATGAAGGATTAGACATTGGACTTGAGGCATTTTATTCTCACTGGTGAGTGCCTATAGGGTCTTGATAGGACCAAAAGAAGGTACTTCAAACTCTAGTCTCTCCCTTATGTCCTGGTTGATGGAGTATTGTTTAGGAAGGATCTCTCAGGGGTCCTTCTAAGATGCATAGACTCAAATCAGGTTGAAAAGGTGCTGTCTGAGTTCCATGATGGGCCAATAGGTGGTCATTTTGCTTCTAGGGCTACTGCAACAAGGATAATGAGAGATGGCTATTTCTGGCCTACTCTTTTCAGGGATACCCATGCCTAGATATGAAAGTGCCAAAAGTGTGAACTTTTTGATGGGAAGCAACAGTTGGCTACCATGCCTATACAACCTATTTAGGTGGAGCAACCATTCATGCAGTGGGGCCTGGACTTCATAGGGATGATTAACCCTCCCTTTAATGCTAGACACAAGTGGGTCCTGACTACCATGGACTATTTCACAAGGTGGGTAGAGGTTGTTTCTCTGAAGGAGGCCAATGAAAGTGCGGTCCTAGATTTTTATGAGGACCTGGTGGCAAGGTTCAGAGTTCCAGCAACCATAATCTCAGATAATGCATTGGCTTTTCTTGGAACCAAAATAAGTGAATTGGCACTAAAATATGGTATATATCTCTGCACTTCATCCAATTATTACCCATAGGGGAATGGGCTGGCTGAGTCCACCAATAAGAACTTGATCAGGATCATCAAGAGGACCATGGAATAAAATAAGAGGACTTGGCATGCCAAGTTGAAAATAGCTCTGTGGGCCGATCAAATCACTCCAAAGAGAGCAATCAAAAATTCCCCATACATGCTCATATATGGAAGGGAAGCTAGGCTCCCCATTTCACTTGAATTGCCAGCCTTGGACCTCGCTCACTACCTGCAATTGGAAGAGAGTAACAACATGGAGGTTAGACTGTGTGAACTAATGGAGCTCCAAGAGACAAGGGACCGAGCTATTGTTTCTATGACCAGTCACCAATAGCAAACAAAGAGACACTTTGACAAGAAATCTTTATCAAAAGGTTTCTCTGAAGGAGACATTATCTTGAAATGGGATGAGGACCGATCTAAGCCTGAAAAGCATGCAAAGTTTGATGCCCTATGGAGTGGTCCATACATAATCACTTAGTGAAAGCAACATAATGCATTCCAACTCTGCAAGTTGGATGGTGAAGAATTGTATATCCTAGTTAATGAGATATATCTGAAGCATTTCCACTGACCCCCTTTTTCATCATGTATATATTTATTTTGTTTTTCTCCTACTTTTTCTCAGTGCTTTCTACACATATTAGTAGTTTTCTTAGCTTTGTGTGTGTTTTCATTTCCTTAGAGGTAAATCTTCATGATTAATTCTAGGATTTATCAGAGCTATTGCTATTTTTTAAGTTACCATCTGACTCTGTGTCTAATGGACTAACAAGGAAACTAGTCTCTAAGCATAGCAGGCATGCTTCCCCTGGGAGTCACCAATTTGTTGACCATTTTTTCCCAACAGGCCAAAATTTGGTCCCTTTCTACCCCTTGCTGTTCTAGGCCATTCCTTTTTTGATTTTGCACAAGTCTAAGAATTTATATGGACTCTGTAGGTCCATTTATATGGACTCAATAGTGAAGTTTTAAATGGACTCTGCAGGTCCTTTTGTATGGGCTTCACAAAGACTTCTACAAATTCTACAGGTTAGTCTTTTGGTGCATGAAGGATCAATTCAGAGAGTGCTAAGATTTACAAGGTTTTTTGGGCTTTTGTCTGAAGAAGATTCACAATGAAGAGTTCAATTATCAGTTCATCAACCTTGTTTCAAGCCTTGGTTCAATCAACAAGTCCATCACTTCAGTTCAACAAAGAATTCAATGGGCTTGTTTCAACAGTCACTTAAACGGTTGAACTGATTCAATGGATTGGTTCAATGGTTGGTTCATCAGCTCAGTTCAATCTCTATGTTTAACACAAAGCTCAATTGACAAGTCCATTGGTAGGTTCATCGATGCGCAGCTTTGAACTAGTTCAATTGTCAATTTAATCATTGGTTCAATAGTCGGTTCATCGTTGGTTCAACATTTGGTTTAATCAGCTCAGCACGCAACGTTGAACCGTTGAACCAATTTTAGTTTAATGGGTTGGTTTAATGAGGTGACCCCAAAGCTAAAGGGTAGGTGCCCTTGTGGAGGGTATTCTAGGTTCAATAAGCCCTTATGGAGGGTAGAGGCACTTCAAAGAGGCTAGAAAGAAAGCAAGCCAAAAAAAGTAAGTTTTTTGGATTTTTGCTTAAGGCAAGCGAAGGAAAATTTCTTCAGACTTTTGTCTGAAGGAATTCCTTCAGACAAAAGGTTTGAAGAAATTTAGAGGTGGCCAATTCTTACAGACTTTTTGTCTATGGGAAAAAGGCCTGAAGCAAAAGCTCGAGGAAGCCAAACAACCAATGCCCGCAGACTTTTTTTTCACAGGAAAAGTCTGAAACAAAGAAGAGACCTGCCAAAGAGCTGAAGGACCCTGAAGGGTAGGTGCCCTTGTAGGGGACTCTCAGCCAAAATAAAGGGGCACTTTCCAAAGGTTGAAGGGTCACCTTCCCTTTAGGAAGGTGATAAGAAGGGAATCCACAGAAAAGGGCAAGGCAGAAAAGCCTGAAGGAAATTGCCAAGGATGGTGACGTCCCAAAAGCTGTCAAATTTAAGAGGGTGAACTAGCTGTTGGTTTTCAAGCAATGATAGGTGAATGAATGTCAAATTTAAGCTAGTAAAAAAGCCATTTTTTTTAAATGCCTGAGTGCCAACCATGAAAGGAGCACAAGGAATGCAGCGACCTGCCCGGAGATAGCCCCGAGGGCCGAAGGAGCCAGAAAGAGACAAGGCAGGGAAAAGACAAAAGTGCCAAGTGTAGGAGAAGGAAGATAGTCCAAGTGGCAAAGGGAGGTGCTGATTTAAGAATTTACTCTAGTAGGTGATATAGTGTCTAGGAATTGACCATTAGCAGGTGCAAATGTCACTGTGCGACCCATTTTTCTTCATTTCACATTTATGAGCAGACAGACCGTGTAGGTGCCTTCAAAGAACAGTCTTAGTTAATGGGGAAATGGCACGGCCTATGTCAAAAAATGCTTGAAGTCAGAGCCAGGGCTGACACAACATTTATGTTTAAGCAGCCTACTCTTCCCAATGACCAGAGCGCACATGGGACATTTGTAAAAGAGGCACCAAAAGGCCCTTTTCCTTCCTCTATGTATTGGAGACTTGTCATTTGAGAAGGATATTCAACATTTGTAAGGCGTAGCCCTAGCAAATTTTCACCTGAATCAATAAATGCATTTTTTTACCTCTATCCTGGTTAGATATCTCTATGTATGTCTGAGTGTTAGTTTGTGTTTAGTCATTGCTTCTTGATGCTTCCACAGGTTCAACACCAACATACCTAGTGTCTATAAGGTGCCATTTCTACAGCTAACAAGGAGAGCTGTATTTGGAAGTGAAAAAATAGAAGAAATTACTACACAGTGTGCCTTTCACAACATCTTTGGTGAGTCTCTATTTCCTTTATGTTCCATTAAAGCCTCCCTGTGAAGCCTCTTGCAGCCTAGTCCTTCTGCCAGTTTGAAGTGTATGTATGTGTTTGTCTAATTTCAAGTGTGATTGTGAGAAGGTTGGATCATTTTGGTGCATCACCCCTTTTAGAGTAGATTTGTTTTACTGTAATCCTTATCCCTTTTCACCCCCCATTATATATCTATATACCTGTATTAGCACTTATTGGAACAAAATCAAATGCATCAAAGGGAGCTAGCCCTTATCTAGAGACTCTCCCCTCCAACTTCCCCAGTCCCACAGGTGAGAGGGGAGTTTCCATTGTTGCGTGAAGAAGGTAGGAGCTCGGCCTCCTGCCAAGGGTGCAATCTTTTGCATCAACACATATCATATATGAGATTGTTTTTCCACACTACTCCATTATTTGAGGAGATATTATGCTATCCATTTAACACCTTGATTTAACTTAGAAAACTTTTGTGTCAAAAACATTGTGTGCATCACTTGATTGAAATGGGTAACATTATGCTGCCCAAATCAATTCAAGTTTTAGGTCTTAAAATTCTTTGAAGCAAAAAAATGTTACATCTTTTGAGAATACTAACATCGTTATGCTGCTAAAATTGTTTCAATAAACTTGTCTTATCTTGTATCCAAGTTTCACATTTGAAACCAAACCATAATGTGTCTTGTGGGATCTTTCTTTTGGTACAGTCATATTTTTCAAATTTGCCTAAATTATTTGTCAATAAAGCCTAAGTTTTCCTAAGTTGAGTTTTCATTTAACATTTACAAGTTTGGATCCAAACATTGATTGATTTCTATTTAGGCCTCAAAACATAGGGGTTGATACACAAATATTTCTCTTTTGGGTTGTGTAACTTAGGTTAATTGATTACCCAAATTCAAAAATTATATTGTTTGTGCCTTTATTTGATAGAATCAGTTTATCTTCAAATACCTTTTGTTTAGTACTTTATACGAATTTGATCATGTTTATATATAGAATCAAGTACCTTATTTATGCCAAAGTGTTACAAGCTTATTAGATTAAAATCATCCCTTTATTTCAAGTTTATATTTTGACACCATGTTTGGATAAAATTTATAGCATATGCCTTATTTGATCCTAGATTTTGATGTTGTGTTTGGCCAAAATTCCTAATGACTCTTTTACCTTTCCTAGTTTAGAACTATTTGGAACATCTTTGGACCTAAAGTTTGACATTTTATTTTTAGTTCCTTTTACTTGATCTTGTTTGTATGAGACATTTAACGTTAGAAATTTGATGTTATACTATTTTTACCAAGTCTTTACATAGAATTTTTGGAGATAGAAATCCACCCCGTAGACCAAGTTTGAACCATTTATCCTTTGGAAACTATTTTTAGAGTTTGTATAACTCTAATCCTTTTTTTACAGAGCATTATCATTGATGTGGATATGTCTAGCTACACTTATGATAGAGTCATGAATAATTCAAGTTATGATGAAATGGATTCAAGAAATGACTTTGTTCGAGACACTTATTGGGATAATATTGTTTGTGAGGAGGATCTATACCCTCCTTGAAATACTCAATATGGGGAACATAGTCAGGATCCGTAAAATCCAACTAGAGACCCCTACAGGGATAAGGATGATGTTATTTGGGAGGAGGATCCATACCTTCCTTTCAATAATATATCCAAGGAATAAAGTCAAGAACCTACTTATGACCTAAGCCAAAACCCCTATGGGGACAAGGATGATGTTATTTGAGAGGAGGATCCATACCCTTCTTGAAATCCTCAATTTGGGGAGCAAATACAAATTTCTCAAACACAGGGTGAATTGATCCATTCTTTAGGCTAGTTTTGGTATTATACTTGCCCTTATGTGACTACCCAATCCCTCACTTATACCATTAACCTTCCTTCAGATTATGCAAGCTACCAAGATCCATAACATTCAAGGAATACCATTATCATTCTAGGACCTCATCCTTTAGCTTGTGTGAGTAAACAAGCTCCATGATGCCATATCCTTATCCTTATAAGACCTCATATTTTATCTTGTGTAAGCAACCAAGCTCCATGATGCCTTAGCCTTATATTACCAAGACCTTATCCTTTGGCTTTTATGATCAACCAAGCTCCACAATGCCCTAGCCCTAATCCTTCTAAGACCTCATCCTTTGGTTTGTGTGATTAACCAAGCTCCATGATGTCCTAGCTTTATCCTTAAAGGAATTTATCCTTAAATGACTTTATCCTTTGGCTTGTATTAGTATCCAAGATACACAAAACCCTAGCCTTATCCTTCTAGGACCTCATCCTTTGGCTTGTGTGAGTAACCAAGCTCCAAAACACCCTACCATTTCCATTTTAGGATCTTGTCTTTTGGCTTGTGTGAGCAACCAAGCTCCATGATGCCCTACCATTTTTATTTTAGGACATAATCTTTTATATTGTGCAAGAAATGAAGATCCATGATGCCATATCATTACCATTTCAAGCCTTCATCCTTTGGCTTGTGTGAGTAACCAATCTCCACACTGCCCTCTCAATATCCAACCACTGATCTTTATTCAACTATTTCCATTCATTCCCCACTTTATAAAACCCTAGCCAATTGTCTAGGTGATCCATAAATAGTAAGTAGCCCCCTACTAATCAATCCTATTTATTTAAAATATATTTTTAAAAATAAGTCATTTTCTAATTTTTTAATCTTAGGAATTGACTTTTTAACCAAAATGTAAATTATCTACAATAATTTTAATTATGAGTATTATGTAAACTCATATAAATATATTTTTCAATTAAAAACATTTCATAGATATTTTATCTCTTCAAATAATCTCTTAATTAATTTCCCAAAATTATTTTCTAAATATCAACGATTAATTTTAAACTGATATACAAATGTAAAACTAGAAAATCCAAAATAAAATAGAGACCATAGATTGTTTATGGGGTTCACCAATTAGATATGTCCACAGGATTACTAAATAGCAATCCAATCCATTAAAACTCAATTTACAAGTAATAATACAACTCACAATAATGATAAATGAACCTTGTCACATATAATATAACTGAAAACTAGATATTGAAGACTTTGAACCTGATCAACAAGTGTCTCCCTACTCATCTTAAGCTCTGTAAGTATTTTCTTTCTCCAAAATGGGAAAATAACTCTTTCTACAATTTATACAGGCTTGCAAGACTTTATAATAGGCAAAAATAGACTCAATCAAGCCATTCCAAAATTCTACCTCTATAAAAATAAACACAATCAATCCTCTGAACTTAATAACCCATGTTCTCCAGCATAATAGACTTCCACATGTATGGCATGTCCCTGTTTCAAATATTTTTCACAATTATTTCACTGTACAATAAAATATACAACTTTTGTAATATTTTGTACGCTGTTCTCTGCCTCCAAAATATAAAAATTCTCAATATAAAATAAAATAAAGTTGTTTTTAGCCAACATTAGCTAAAAACTTTATTTAACTCAAAGTGCATTGATCTCTGTTAAACATGCATGCTATAATAAAAATATAATAAAATCCCATATACATAGGGAAACATGCAATTAGATGCCTTTAATTAACTCGCCATTCCATTGAGATGTCTATGGTTAACACCATGCTTTATTTAATAAAATGCTTACCATTTAAAACCAATGGTCCACCTAATGTGCACCACCAAAACCATTGACCACTTTTGAGTGGATGATCCATGTAGACCATGCAAAAGGTAAATGGTTAACGCGTACATGTTAAGAAGGAGTTTAGTGTGCATGTTAAGTGCTAAACATGAAAAGGTAATTAAATTGGACTTTAGTTTCAAAAATAATCCCATGTAAATTAGTATAAACAAAGACCATTATAAATTTGCATGCCCCCATCCAAAGTGTATGTAATTATAAAAACTACCGACCACTTTTGAGTGGATGATCCATGTGGGGGGAATAAAGTATGCTTGATAAAACATAAAATATATGAGGATTAAAATATTAAAACATCTTCCATGTAAATATCCATGTGGGGAAAGGTAAAGGTGGGGAATAAAGTTTATTTGGCTTAGTTTTTCAAATATCCAATGGTATAATAAATAGGATATATAATTGGCTAAATATATCCCATGGTAATTAAAACCATATTAACATAGGATATTAATCAAAGGTTTTAAAACATCCCATGGTAAATAAAAAAACCATTAATAATAAGATATTATTAATATAAGATTACCCTGATGGAAATATCATGGATATGAGGAAAGGAATATCTTGGTGGCATTAGTGGAATTATATGACAAAGTTGATAATGGGGTAATGTGGGTAAAGGTCAGTTTGGTCCCACATTTGCAACATAACATCCATTAGAAATATAATAAAACAATTCTAATATAAAAATTAATTGTATCAACTCTTTATATTTTTACCATGTATCAATTTTTCATTATGACACTTGTCCTTTCCACATTTTTCTGAACCATAAAAAATCTTCCAAATCAAACCTTCCCAATAAGATCCTTTTGGTCCCCAAAAGGTCAAGTCACCCACTGAATCTAAAAATAGTTAACTCTACAAAACATCACTACAAAATATCATCGTAATGATTCGAAAATCAAACCAAATCTTTGAAATGCCAGTGAAATAAATATCTATCCAATACCAAATTGTAGATAGAAGCAAACTACCTATATAAATCTTACATCTCCCAAAATGATGCATCTACTTGTAAAATTATCAATAAGTGAATTTTCAAACCAATTTTTTAGTGTAATAAATATCCATGCTAATTGTAACCACATTTGATAGTTAAAAATAAATTCCCAAAATAAATGAGGGACTTATAAGTATGCAAATATCATGCATGGCTACAAAAAGTTTGTACAATTATTATAATTAAAAATGGTGCCTGAAAAGGATATTATAAGTATCTATTTACAAAATGTAAATGACAACATATATACTGAAATGCAAATTTTCTCAAAATAGACATACTAATCATGCTCCATATAATCTGCATATACTATTGTCAAGGTTTGAAAATGAAGTTTTTCTAAAAACCAAAATATGAGAAAAATAATTCAAGCATGATAAACCTATCCATTGGATTTTATCTATAGGTTAATTTAATAAATTATATTAAATTATTAAATTATTTTGGAATATCTCCAAGTTTTAAACATGAGTTAATTCCTTTTACCAATGTATCAGGAACTCAAAACTTATCGAGGAGAATCAAAATAGAGCTTTTAGCAAAACCATAAACATGAGAAAATAATCCAAGTATGATAAACCTATCAATCATATTTTCTCATAGATGGTAGCTCTAAAATATGTTCAAAACTAAAATATATTCCTTTCAAATGGAATCCCAAAAATTTCTTTAAACATTTTCATGCTAATAAACTATCACAACCATGCAAACATGAAATTAAGGAATTGCTTACCAAACCACTTTACCACATTTTAATATGTAAGTGGTTTAATTTCCTCAGTGAATACTTGAGTAGCTACATGGGTCATATCTAAAACTATTGGATTTGAAACAACTTCATGTTTGCTTATGGATGCATCATTCTTCATGGATGTCTTTCTGCAATCCTTAAGACACAATTATGGATACAATACCCAACATTTATCATTTTGGTGACCACTTAGATTACAATGAGTAAAATGATTATTACCCATTTGTTTCTCCTTAGAAAACATAAACATCTTAAGATTTTATTTTCTTTTCCAACATAAGGTAACATAGTGATTATTTAATCCACAAAAACTGCATGGATATTTAGACCAAAAATCCTATGATAATAAGTCCTTATTTTCATAATGGAAATATACATTGGAATATTTACCAGGTTTTTAGGACTAGTGAAATTATGAGAAGGTGGAATGATCTTACCATTTCTCAAATCATGTCTACACACAACACCATCTTTTTGTGGGGATGGACTTCTTTTTCTCTACATGCTATCACTCTACAGGACTAGTGACTTGAACACTTTACTGTTGGAATATTGTCTTCTTTTAATGATTTTAGAATTTTCTCTAGCTTCCATTTTCACACTAGTATATCTCAAACCTATAAAACAAGGTCTATCCTCTACCTGAATGGGGTTAGCAATTCCTTGAACATCTTTTCCAAGGCCTTTTTTCATTAAATCTCATCTTAACAAGTAATTTTAAACTTATTATTTTTGTATACTATTCAAATTTACCAAAATCATTATTACTAGATTCATCATGGGAAGGAAAATTAATTAGTGACATGAATTCATTTATAGTGCATTCATTTGTCATGGTTTTTACATTTGATGTGGAAGGAAAATCCTTCACTTGTTCACCATTTTGTAGTCTTGCCAAGAGCTCATCCTTGGCTTACAACTTAGTTTTCAACCTTTCAACTTCCTCTTCTAGGGAATAAAATTTTGATCTCAAAAGAGAGTTCTCTTCTTGAATTTGCATATTAAATGCTTTGAGCTCATCAAGTTTCTCTTATTTAAACAACTTGCCCACAATTTCTTGTTCCTATAAACAACCTATACTTCCAACACTACAAATGGAGTAAATAACAAGTCTGTAATAACCCAACCAATACTAAAACTAAATTCAAATTTTTACACAATCAAAAGCTAATCCCTACATTCTAATTGCTCTAATACCAGACTAACCTATAAACAGTAAGTAGCCCCTACTAATCAACACTATTTATTTAAAATGGGTTTTAAAAAATAAGTCATTTTCCAATTTTTTTAATCATCAAAATTGAATTTTTAATCGAAATGTAAATTATCTACAACAATTTTCATTATGAGTATTTTGTAAACTCATAAATCTATTGTTCAATTAAAAACATTCCATAGATATTTTATGTCTTCAAATAATCTCTTAATTGATCTCCCATTATTATTTTCCATATATTAATGATTAATTTTCAATGATATATTGATGTAAAACTAGAAAAACCAAAATAAAATATAGACCAGAGATTGTTTACGAAGTTTACCATTTGGATACATCCCTGAGATTGCTAAATAACAATCCAATCTATTAAAAATCAATTTGCAAGTAATAATATAACTCATAGATAAATGAACCCTATCACCTAAAATATAACTAAAAAATAGAATTTGAAGACTCTAAACCTGATCAACAAATGTATCCCTATTCATTTAAAGCTCTGTAAGTACTTTATTTCTCCAAAATGGGCAAATAACTCTCTCTGTAATTTATACAGGCTTGCAAAGCTCTGTAATAGGCAAAAATGGCCTCAATTGGGCTATTCAAAAATTCTATCTTTATAAAAATAAAATGGTCAATCCTCTAAATTTAATAACTTGTGTTATCCAACATAATAGAATTCCACCTGTATAACATGTCCTTTAAGTATTTTTCACAATTCTTTCTCTGTACAAAAAAATATACAACTTCTGTAATATTCTGTACACTATTCTCTACCTCTAGAATATAAAAATTATAAATATAAATAAAATAAAGCTATTTTTAGCCAACATTGGCTAACAACCTTCTTTACCCTGAAGTGCACTGATCTCCATTAAGCATGCATGTTAAAATAAAAATGGAATAAAATACCATATACATAGGGAAGAATGCAATTAGCTGACTTTAATTAGCTCGCTATTTTATTGAGATGTCTATGGTTGGTACCATGCTTTATTTAATAAAATTCTTACCATTTAAAACCAATGGTCCACCTAATGCACCCCACTAAAACCGTTGACCACTTTTGAGTGGATGATCAACATAGACCATGCAAAAGGCAAGTGGTTAAAGTGTGCATGTTAAGGAGTTTAGCATGCATGTTAAGCGCCAAACATAAAAAGGTAATTAAATTGGACTTTAGTTTAAAAAACAATCCCATGTAAATTGGTCTAAACAAAGACCATTATAACTTTCCATGCCCCCATCCAAAGTATATGTAGTTGTAAAAACTACCAACCAATTTTGAATGGATGATCCACGTGGGGGGAATAAAGTGTGCATGGTAAAACATAAAAGATATGAGGATTAAAATATTGAAACATCTCCCATGTAAATCTACACATGGGGAAAGGTAAAGGTGGGGAATAAAGTTTATTTGGATTAGTTTTTCAAATATCCAATGGTATAATAAATAGGACATTTAATTGGCTAAATATATCCCATGATAATTAAAACCATATTAAAATAGGATATTAATCAAAGGTTTTAAAACATCCCATGATAAATAAAATAATAATAATAGGATATTATTAATATAAGATTATCCTGATGGAAATATCGTGGATATGAGGAAAGGAATATCTTGGTGGCATTAGTGGAATTATATAACTAAAATTGATAATGAGGTAATGTGGGTAAAGGTTAGTTTGGTTCCACATATGAAACACAACATCCATTAGCAACATAATGAAATAATTCCAATATAAAAATTAATTGTATTAATTCTTTATATTTTTTACACATGTCAATTTTCCATTATGACACTTGTCCTTTCCACATTTTTACAAACCATAAAAAAATCCTCTAGATCACCATCTCCAATTGAACCAATCAATACCTCAATCAAGTTAATTAGTACCTCTCCAACCAAGCCAATCATTCAAGGACAAAACTATGTTCAAAATTAGTTTTTTACAACTAATTATAAAACAAGGCCAAGATAAGTAACCAATCCACAATGTTTTTATTGAACCAAACATTTATGATAAGTCAACCTATAATGAATCATCTCTTATTTCTATACCTGTTGTCAAGGAGTCTCACTCTGATGAGCCAATCTTTGCTAAGTCACTTCTTAATGATTATAACCACCTTTAAGAAAATCATTACCTTGACCATATGCTATTTTTCAAGATCCTCCCATTAACAAGCTAGTCTCTAAGGAGTTATTTCTTGACCTGTTTCCCATCATTAAGGAATCTCACTTTGACAAAAAAATATTTATGGAGCCCATTATGCCATCACAGGTCATTACTTATCCAATACTAAACATTTAACAAGACATCATTGTATTAGCATCCATACCAGATGAAGAATCACAATTAGAGTTAGGTTTTATTCTTGAACCAACATCAGATTTAGCATCAAAAGTAGAATCAATGTCATCCTCAACATTATATTTAGAGTCCTTTGAGTTAGAATCAAATTCAGATTTAGATGCCACTTTTTTTGATGGTGATTACTTTTTACTTCAACACAAATTCTCTTAGTATCTTCTATGAGGATTGCGTAGCCTCTTCCAATTCCATTACCATTCCACATGCCATTCCCACTAACCAACCTAACCAAGTTATTAACATTCCATCTCTCACAAGTTTCGATTGGGATCAAGAAAATCATACTTTATTGAACTAATCCATGGTGACATATCAGTTGAAGAAAAATAAGCAGGCCAAGACCAAATTCATGCAAAAGAGGAATAATCTCTTAGTGAAACATTTTGGAGGTGTTAGGGGACAATCAAAATTCAAAATTAACATCTTTTAGTGAAACCTTTTTAGAGGTGCTAGAAGAAAATCAAAGTCAAAAGTCAATATTTCTTAATAAAACCTTCTCAGAGGCATTATGGGATAATCAAGACAACTTCATTGGTGAAAACATCTTTGAGGCACCAATAGCTAAGAATAAAAGTCCTTCAATGCTTGATGAAGATAAAATCAAAGATAAAATCATTATAGCTTCCAATATACAACCTAATAAGATGGTAGATATTCTCAATCCCAAATAATATAAAAATATGGTGGTCTTATCAAGAGCATTTTTAGAAGTCTTCAACTGTACCACATTCAAAGTTATGTCAAATCTAGAATCAATAACATTGTGTATGCCTATAAATATTGATCTTAATTTTTTTCCCACCCATTATATATTCCATAATCATCCACTATTCCATTTCCCAATCAAAATTATCATCCAACATTTATCCCTATTTACGATCCATGATCTCACTTTCCTTTACATAGGCTACAAAGATACCTTGTCTTGACATTTTAAGGAAACATAATCAACGGCCAACGAAGATGAAAACAACATCATTTACATCTAAATTTATAGCCCATTATTAATACAGTAGCTATTTAAATGAGGTGTGGGCTAACAATTTACATGATTAACTATTCTAGTTGTATCATTTGTTGATCAGGATGTGCATCTTCACATCAGTAGGAACACCAAAAATACACACCCAAGTTAAAAACATGTACCATACCATTGTTATTTTCAATTTACGTTATCATTTAATTTGTCATTACTTTTGATGTTATTTCATACCCTACCATTTGCCTTGCCCTATCACTTGGGGGAAACCATTCTACCATCCTATCACTTTGCCATTTCACCATACCATTTTACCATGCCATTCCTATTTAGACCAAAGCCTATTTTTTGCCATCCTACCTTACCTATTTTGACCTTGGTTCATCTAATGGTTCCACTTTTTAGCATGAATATTCATATCAATTTCAATAGTTATTTCAAGGATTCCAAATAGAGGTCATATTTTAGAGTAGTAAGATAAAAGTTTTGGTAGTTGTATCCTTCATTTATTGTTTTGTTTTATATCATGCTTTGTTTGTGTGGGCCTGATTATAATTTCCTATGGGAAAATCAATGTTTCACCAGTCTTACTACTAATTATAACTACCTATGAGAAAATTAGTATCATTAATCTATGCCATTGTTTTCTAGTTATAAATACCTATGAGTAAACTAGGGGCAACATTTGTTTATTATGCTTTGACATACCAATTTTCCATTCTTATGTTGTACTATGCCATTATGATAACTATGCCTATTTTGTTTGAATTGGATGTGACACTAGTCAAAATACTTTGATGTAAGATATAACTACTGTGACTTGAGGCTATTTTAGGACTATGTGGTTCATGCTCAATACTTGTTGAGGTTAGCTAAGTCCTCCTTTTTCATACACTCACCATTTTGTGAACAAAATTTTAGTTTTAATGCTCTCACCATTTTGTGATCTTGGACCATTTAGTATCTCATAATTCCCAATCGGGTTGAGATGCTTAGAAAATTCCAAAAACATTCATAAAAATTTCAAAATAAAAAAAACATTTGTCCTATCTAAGTCTAGTTAGTCATCCTTGATCCACCCTAGTAGGGAAATCCATTGTTAGGATGCTTTCTTTTGATTTTATTTTTAGGCTTTCTATGTGTTTATTTTTTGTCTATCTATTTTTTTGTTTTTTGTGTGTTGTTTGTTTGTTTATTTATTCACTTGCCTATTTGTTTGATTTCAAGTAATGTTACCTCAACTCAGTATATATGTGTTCATTGGGTAATTCATTTCACATTATTCTTGGGTCCATCCATATGCATACGTCAACATTATCATTATGGTTTTTATCATTAGTGCATTATTTTCAATTGTTTATTGGATCAATAGTCAGTCTTTATGTACATTTTAACAAAGTTCTCATGGAATTTTATATCATGAGGCATACCATCACATGATACAACAAAAATTAGATTAGTAAGTATAAAAAACAATGGAGCAATATAGAATTATCCTTGGTACCCTTGGCAAATCCTTCTACCCATCTTGATCAAATCAACAAATTAACCATTCTAGTTATATCAATGCTAATAAGTATGAACATTTCCTCATTGGTAGGTACAACCAAATCATTTCCATGGATTAGTTCTTATTATTCTATTCATCTCTTTCATCACTTTATGCATCCTCATGTGCTTGATTATTTGTGGCTTCTTCAGTAATTAGACCAATGCATCTAAATTTGCACCCCCTCATCTTTAATCTATATAATAGGATATATATATGAGTTATGCTTGAAATCTACCCTAAAGGGAAAAAATCACAAATCTTTATGCTATCTTGTTCATCTTATTGATTATAACCACCTATGGGCAAATCATTATTTTTTGACTCATCAACCCTAATTAGGGCATAGGCCGTTGCCACTACTTATAATCACCTTTGGGAAAATCAGTGTCATAACCTTTGTTATTAATTATAACCACATTTGGGAAAATTATTACTCTTTTTAAATAAATGCATTCAAGCATTCCACCTTTATCATTTGGATTAATCTCACCCATGGGTGAATTCCACCTTTCTTCTTACTTCTTTTTGAGGGACCATCCATCAAACATGTGATGGTCACTCCCTCAAGGGGGAATCATTATAGGCTTCCCAGACATTCTTTGGAGATTTTTATTCAATCATCATATTCATTTTGGCATACATGACTTTTTCTCATTATTTTAAAAGATATTGTTGTGCCTACAATTTACAACATCTTCCCATATAGGGGAAAGTTGTAGACACCTAAAATTGGCCACTAATGGCTTCATACCAGACTTTAGATTGATTCTTACCAACCTTTGAAAATAAATTCTAATAATCACTAAACATCTCAAATTTGACTTCATAAAATTCTATTTGGCTTAAAAATCAATTAAATAGGGCAAGTGCACACATCAATTAATTCAAAATCTTGTAAAATACTAAAATCCCTAGAAAAAATTAATTAACATGCTAAACCTAATCAAATGCCCAATTTAATTTACCATGAGCCTTTAATGAATTATCAAATAATAAATTCAAAAATCAAAGAATAACCTAAGAATTTATAATTACCTTTTTTGAGTTGTCAAATATCTTAACATGCCTATTCATTTCTAATCATAACCGTTTGACACCTTTTAACTCTAATAGGTTAATTAACTCATAAGGGTTAAGTTTAAACTCATTTCAAGCTCTGACTACACTATAAATCAGCTTGGGTTGGGGTTAGTTTCTAAACCTATAAATACAAGAATTTACCTCTCATTTATGAGAGCTTGGACATAGTAATGTTATAATACTAGTTTTATGACAAGATTGAAATACATAATGTTATAATCTCAAAATTGTAAATCACAATCAAAACCACCAAGACATCAAGCTACACCAATCAATCATGAGCCAAGCAATGGTTCTAAGGAGAGAAGGAGCCACACAAATCCATTTACCAAAGACTTCGTGATCACAAGATGAGCAAGATAATGAAGGTATCTTTTGGAGCATTCAAGGAAGGTAAGAAAGGTTATTTTTCTTACATTTTAGTTGTGCTTTGTCAATTGGTTTTCTTTAGTAATATCTCCCTATGATCTAGGCATGGAGGCATTAATATTTGTTAGTGTATTTTTAATTTCATTATTTTAATGGAAACTAACACTTGATCTAACCTCCATCACTAAGGGGAAAGGCCTACCTACTTGGAATTCATCACCAAGGAGAAAGTTGACTTATTTTTATATCCATTTATAAACATGTAATTGATGGTATATATTGATAAATCACCCGACACCCTTATCACTATGAGATTATGAAGTGAGGGGGTAAGCCCCAATACCAATCCAATACCATCACCAACATAGATCCCTTTCAACCTAAACTTCTTGAAACCATCTTTAAATTACTTTCTAGTTACTTATTACAACCAAATTCCCATAAAATTAATTTCAATTTATATTATAACTTAACAACACTTAGGAGTGACCAATTAGATAGAATTTACTTTCAAGTTTCTACTTGCTCTTTGATCATTATATTTTGTATTATAAAACTTGCTAGCATTAGTGCAAGGTTTGTTCAATGTGTTCCAATTAGATCAATCACATTTATCTAATTTATTGCATGCTTACTTTCATTTTCTTATATATTATTTTTCAAAACTTTTCTCTATTTTTAGAACACTGTCATCCCTATCAACACAATCTCTTATAGAATATTCAGACTATCTGCTTACAATACATAGTTGACCTCTCTAATTATGTCTCCTTATCTTCCTATTTAATTCCCTATATAAGTAGTACACATTTGACCTATAAAATTTTGTCCTCTTTTTATTTTCCTTATTTCTTGTTCATTATTACACAATCAACTTGTATGATTGTGTCCTCTTATTCCCTATTCTGCTTCTTGATTTATAAAACATAGTTGACCAGTTTGATTTTGTCTCCTATTTCATGATTTTTATTTTTATCACTTATTTAGCCTCTTTTTCTCATCATGAATTTATTATTTGAGGATAATATATAATTGAATCCAATAAATATTATGATATTTACCAATCCTAATAAGTTTCCCCAAAAATATCTTATGGATTCCACTATAGATGAAAGTAATGTTCACATTACCACTCATACTACCAATTATGGGAGTCCTCCTCATTCATCCCCAATTCATAATCTATTATTTTCCTTAGAATATTAGTGTGAATTAGAGTAC
Source organism: Torreya grandis (assembly GCA_037957365.1). Taxonomy (NCBI): domain Eukaryota; kingdom Viridiplantae; phylum Streptophyta; class Pinopsida; order Cupressales; family Taxaceae; genus Torreya; species Torreya grandis. The sequence goes on from JARHVA010000104.1 coordinate 6,129,387, forward strand.
ACACCTAAAATTATTTTATTCATTAAAAAATTTACTCAACATAGAGGAAAAGACCCTTCAACCATCTATAATGTGATGATAGGTGCTTAAATAGAAGAACATCTCTCACCCTCCCCTACCTTATCTCATGGATTTGAGGGAGACACTTTATTTTCTTCTAAACCCTTCCATTCTATTTTTAATCCTTCCCACACCATGAATTATTCTTATATGATATCTTCAACCTCTATGCCAAGTATCTCTACTAACATGGTAGGTTCAACTTCTAGTGGGCATTTTCCAAAGCCCCTCCTCAATCATGCCACTAGTGCATCCTTTGATACCAATGCTAATCATGCTACTAGTGCTTCTTTTTATTCCAATTTTAATCATTCCAATTGTGCATTTTTTTATACTAATGCTAATCATGCTACTAGTGATCTATTTTTCCACTAATGCTTCTCACACCACTAGTGCAGTGTATGCTACTACTCATAGTGTAACCCAAGCCACTAATACCAATGCCAACACTTCACATGCTGCACACACTAGTAAAAATACTGCCCAAACTCATCAAATTTTATTAAAAACACTTAATCAAATGAATAATTTTCAATCCAATAATGTAAATTAAATGATATAGATGTAAAATCATCTCATTCACCTTCAAAATCAACCCCAATAGGTTTCATGAATAGCACAAAATCCAAATGCCACCTCACCCCCCATTAGGGATTCCCATGGTAACCTCATTCATCAACCACCCATCATTAATAAAATGATCAAACATCTACAAAATTAACCTATTATACATCAAATTTACAATATTTAAATAGGAGCTATCCCACCTACCATTAGTTATAACAGGTCCACTGATCCCACATTACATTTAAAAACATTTGGTAATCTTTATAAAGATCAGGTCAAACTTAATACATTTTTTACTACCAATATATTAGATAAAATAATATCAATAGATGATTTATATTGGAACAATCAACTAAAAACCCATTTATTACTAGCTTGGAATATTTGGTTAACTCCTTAGTATAAGAGTTTCAAACTAGTGATCTTTCTGAGAATACCTTAACACACTTCATAAATTGTAAGCAACTTGAAAATGAAATGACATAAGCTTTCATCAAGTGATGGAATAAATTGTCTCATAAATGTGATCATAACATGGTAGATGATAGTCTCTTTCATCTATTCACTAAAGTTCTCTGCCCCATATTGCAATATCGAGTTAGGTGTTATATCCCAATTTCCTCTCTAGGCTTGATAACCTATTGATTTTTGGATTTTATGGTTAATGTTTGGTTAATTTATATTTTGTTAATTTGGATTATATATATACTAATGTATGGATAGTGATATGTTACATATTATCATGATTTTTAACTTGTTGAGTTAGCTGTAATTGTATGTTATGTACATAATGATCATGAATACTCAGTTTATTACAACAATATATTATGGATTTTATCTTGATTCAAGCTAACTACCTTTGTTGTTTTGAGGTGGATGTAGGTTAGAGTCCATCCCTTAAACTATGATAGAGGGAGAGCATCATCAGAGAAGGTGGAGTAGATGGAGGTAGTTTGGGGGATGATAGAGTGAAACTGTGAAACCTTCACACACCACATCTAATAGAAGCTATTTTTTAATCATCATTTGATTTTAATTATCATTATGTTTTTTGAATTTGAAAATGGTTGGTTTTTATGTTGGTACTATTATCCAATTTTGGATTATATACAAAATTTTTGTGAAAATGGATGAGTTGAATAGATTTCTAGATATAATGAGTGGTCCAAAGATCTCATATTGCCTACAAAGCTTTTAAAATACTTTAAGCAAGCTTAAAGTGTAATTTGTTGATATTTGAGAAAGAAAGTCTTAAAATAGGTATAGAGTTACAAGGGAAGAAAATATAATAGGTTTCCATCATGTTCATGACATTTAGAGTGCATAGATTAGGTTGGCATGAAGTTTCAAAAATTTATTCAAAGCTTTAAAATATTAAAATATGGCAAAAAGAAGCTTTGAAGAGCTAGATCATCATCACACGTCACATAGAAATGAATTATTCAACTTGATTATGCATTTTATAAGTATGCTTGGAGAGCCTCTCAAGCCAAAAGATCACATGGACATGAAGTTATTCATGCCTTAAACATTTTATACAAATTTGATGTTTTGATGAGCTTGCTATCTCAAGATATAAGCCTTTAAAGTTAGACTAGTAGAAGGATATGCTTGCACAGATGTCAAGTTAAGGCCTCAATAAATAGCCATTTAAATTCAAAATGTTCCAAGGTTGAATGTGGTGTTAAAAAGTGTCCAAATATCAAGAGCTAAGATGAAGATCTAACAATGCATGGGTAATCTGTGATGTCAATGGGTCCAAGTAGATCTATGGAGCATATTTGATCATGTATCAAAGATTAATGGGAAGCATCAACTCAAAAGGTCAACATGAATGTTACAGATAAGAAGTGTCAAGATCTTAGGTACCTATACAAAGATCTAATAATGAGCATTGATTGATAGAGATAGTGGGCCGACATTGATTGATGGTACACATGCAATCATATAAATAAAATTGAATGGTGAGTGTTGAGTCAAAAGGTTAGTGGATATTGGGAGATAATGATAAGATACCAAGTGTCTTAACCACATTAATCTAATATAAGATCTATGGCTCATGTTAATTTGTACAAATAAAGATCGATGGTGAGTGAGAGGTCAAAGAGTTAGTAGGTTCCTATGAAATGAATGAAGAACTGATAGATGACACAATATAGGAAGCTTAAATCAAGATCGATGGTCAATATAAAAAGTCAAAGAACAAGGAATTTAAATGAAAAATGAATTTGACCTAGGTTAAACTAGAGCAAATGCTTCAAAAGCATATGTAATCATTAGAGTTTAGTTGAGCATCTATTAAACATGGGATATAGTCATAGTAAAAATGGTTAATAATAGAGCTCCATCACCATTAAAGCACAGTCTTAACCTCTAGTTTGAAGATATAAAACTTACAAAGCCCATCTTTTGGGGTTGAAAAATTGTTTCATGACTATGATCATTTATCTTTGAATAATATCTATGTAATAATGAGTTCTCAGATTCCTTAGGCTTCAAAGGCAAAATAGGTCTTTCTAGGCCTAATAGAGATCAAAGATGGGCAACTAGCTATTGAAATGAGATCAAGTAACCCGTGTATCTCCATTTTAATTATGGCTATATAAAAAATAATAAATGGGATTGGTTTTCATCTATAGTAAACATATGATTAGGTTTAAATTAGGGGAGAATATGAATGGTTATGAATACATGTCTCATATTCGATATAGCAAGATCTTCGATAAACAAGTACTTACCACCACTTAAAGTAGACTTAGTCATGGCTCTGTCCAGATTTGAGATATGAAGATTCTCTTCTCATGAATAATGAAAGCAAGTGGAAGGTGGCATGGAAGATCAAATCAAGGGGATTTATGGTTGGAGAAAATAGTTGGAGTATTTATTTCTATTTTAGAGATTTTTTCTAATAGAAAAATCATGACTCATCATCTTTAAAACAAATTCTTGTCTTCTCGTGGATCTCTCAGCCAATAAGAAGAGCTCAAATACTATTCGAGAAAATGAAGGTTATATTATTGATGAAGGGTTTATCCTGATTGGATAAAAAGATGGTGGAGAATTCTTGAAGGGGGTAGCTCATTGATTATTCTTGGTAAACGTGCTCCCTCTTCTCTCTTTGCCTTTCTCCTATATCACCCTATTTTTTCTCATTTGTAAACTCTCTTAGATTTTGGATTCTCACAAGGACTCTCTCAATTCTATAAGATTAGAGACTCTCATTTGATAAGGCTAGACCCTTTCAAAATTTGTAAGAACTACCTCTTAATGATATAATAATTTTTTTGGCCTATCTGTCCGCTCTGCATTATGTGTAACAAAGCTTGTGCTTGATGGAATTGTGAAGGAGAATATTCCATGCCCATTGTCCTTCTTTCTTGCTCATTTTTAGGTGTCTTCAATTTTGTTATAGGTCTAAGTTAGTTTTCTTTCTATAATTTATGCAAGCTCTCAATGAGTCCTAGAACTCTTTTTTGATTTAATTCATTGCTTCCTAAACCTAGTTTATGAAATACTTATGCAATTATCTAGATTGTGAGATTGTGTGAGATAGTATTATCTTATGAAGATTTAGTGTGGGTTCAAGCATATGAGAGCCTCATTTAGTTTTGGTGCATCAAATTTATATATATTTTTAGGAACCCTTCCCCATTTCTAACCCTTTTGCCTATGACAACATTAGTATAGGTGATCCATCAAGAGGAAGCCAACGTTCTTCAGAGGTCCAACCCTACCATAAGTTACCTAAAACCTGGGGTTGTTCCCATTGTGTAGCTCAATTGGAGAGAGACTAAATAAACCTCTCCAAGGGTGAAATTTGATGCTACAATAGGTACCATACTCTAAATATAGTTGTGTGTTTACTATTGTAAGATTAAAATTCTTGTATGTTGTCTTACTTAACTTCATGTAATTATGTTGTTATAACTTGTGATTTGAAATAATTGAATGTCCTTGCTATGATGCAAAGTATGAAATTGATATCTTTGGGATCATGTGAATATTATTGCAAATGATATTTCCTTCCCTAAATGTTAATAGGCTGTGATAGTGTAGGGCATGCGCCTTATAACAAATGCATTGCTATATAAAAAGGGGGACTTAGTTACTTTATGTGTTAGATGATTATTAATTTTACTAAGTTATAAAGTGTGGGTTAAAATCTGAATCAGACATGATTATTATGGTAAGTCAATGCTATTAGTTACAATGTTAAAATATTATTATAATGATGAAGGTTTAAGAATTTAGGGTTCTATGTGGGTTGACTTGAACTCATCGAGCCACTATGCAAAATAAATACTTCATTTTTAGATTGCATGGTTAAATGCTTAGTTATGACCAAAATTATGTAATTATTTATTTGACAAGCTCATTATGAACACATTTAGTTTGGTGTAGATATTAGGGGGTTTTATTGGCATGAAAATAACATGCATGCAAATAAAATATGGGGGGAAGATATGTCTGGACACATGATAAATGAAAGGAGAGAAAGGAAGAGGAAAACAAAGGGTTTAAGGAAGATTTAGAGGGAGAAATACCAATTTGGCATAGCCATGAATTTATTTACTAGGTAGGGGTTTTTGTTGGTTAAATTCATTATTTAATATTGTATAAATGAAATCAACAAACTAGTAAATCTTTATTGAACAGGGTTTTTGTTTTTCATTATTAAGAAATTTTAGAACAACATGGGGTTATATATTTGGCATTGGGGATGGGGTTGGCCCATCCACGAAGCCAAATATATGAATCTAAAACCCTATCTCAAATGGCTATGTATATTTAATTCTTTGCCAAAATAATTAAGTTGTTATTTTTGTGTAAACATTCTATGTAATTTAGAAGGATTAACAATAAAGAAAAAATGTGTTTGAGTTGTGTATATGTTAATATATGACATTTTTGGAAGTGGGAAACCCTACTTAGAAAATCTAAGGGAAATATTGAGGGTAGGTTGATTTAATAGCTTGTTTTTAAATATAAACTCTGTCCTTTGTTAAACTTAATCTTTAAAAACTAGTATCGAGTCATTCCTTCATACAAATATACTGGCTTATTTTTATGATTATTACTGAACCCAAATCAAGGGCATAACTATGTGTATGAGGTTAGTCTGAGATGAAAAACTATAAATAATTAGGAAGTTATTAAATCATATATAGGTTAAATGATTTCATTTAAGTCACTTAAACTTTAGGATTTGCATCCCGAGTATATTAATATTAGGTATGAATTAATTATTCTTATAAATTTTATGAATAGGAATGGCCATTAATTTGTATAGATATACATAGGTATGTACATATACTTTATGGGACATGAATGGGTTTCCATGATCAGTTGATATGCATATATCTATTTATATACATACTAAGCCTGGGTATACATTTAAACATGTTTGTGGTTCTTCTATTTACATATAAGATTGAATTTGCCTTATATTTGAATCCTAAATAAGTTTGATGTGGTGACTATTAGATGATTGATTATTCACTATAGTTATATTATGTAGTTTTATTTTAGTGTGATTGAGAAAATAAATAAAATCTATAGTAAATATTACTATTATGTAAATCTTATATATGTATTTACATTTATATTCGGTGTCCATAGAATGATTTCTTATAATCTATAGAACTATAAATGCATATATCCACTCATATATCAAAATATATTTATATTTGTGTGAGTATGTCTATATCAGACTGTATACATTTTGAAATACTAAGTTAAGGTCTGTTGGATTTATGGAAATAAAACACAGCTATAATACTAAAGTTAATCTTTGTTGGGTATTAGAAAAGAACTTAATATATTTATGTTTTTATATATGCATATAGATATATGAATGTGATACTCATGAATTGGTGACATAATACTATTCTAATTTGAGTTTATTATATGCTCATATGCATATACTAATGGATAATTAAATGTGTTATATGTAATATCATAGATGTATTAATGCATTTTTTTACTTGAATTAATAATGCTAAACTTTGATGTGAATATAATGGATTCATGAAACTTCTAAATGTAAAGTATTTGGAAATTAGAACAAGCCATAATTTTAATTGGCTAGTATATAAAAAGTTTATTAATGTATTTAGGGTGTATGGAAGTAAAGTGATTTTAGGCTAAGCTAGCAAATAATGTTAGATGGATAAATAACATTAATTGAAAATTTGCATACAAATATTTTAGTAACTTGATGTATGATGTTTAATTTTAACTAAATGGTATGATTATCTTGAAATCTATTTATATATCTCATATTATGCTATAAATAAAATTAGTTATTTAGTATTATTATATTACATTTTCTATATTAAATGTTAATCAATAAGAGTTTATTGTACTATTATATAATGTAGCAAATAGTAGAAAAAAACTCATTATGAAATTTGTTGGTTTTAATATTTTTAAATATATGAACCAATCTGGTATTAATGACACTAAACAAGTGGGTGAGATGATTTGACTAACTTTATTAGTGTCACTAATACATAGATATGGTGTGATCTGATTGAGTGATGTGCATGAAATTGACCAATCCTTGAGATTAAATAACTATAAGGAAAACTTTGGCTAAAGCAATATTTATGGTTAAACATTATCATTTCATCTATTTGATTTAGTTTACATGGTTTTTATGATATCATGTTAGGATGGATTTCTTTATGATATGCTACATGTAATAATTATCTTATAGCACACGGGTTCTAGTTGACACTCTTGATTATCACACCATCATTATCTATCCATCCATGAAGGGAGGGCCATTCCCTAGTTGGGAGAATGTGTGGGAGATCTATAGTCCATGGTTGGTGTAGAAAGGTAGTTAGATGATGCTCTCTATCCCCTCAATAGTACTTCACTAAAGACTACACTCATGATTAATTATAGATGTTTTGAGTTCGATGAGACTTACATGTTTTATTAAGCATTGTATAGTTGTAAATTATTATGAAACCATGTATTATGTAAAAATTATAATATTTTTTTATATTTAACCATTACAATAGTTGGCTATAACATTGTATCAATAATGGCTGAATTTTTAAATCTACATTTATGATTTAAATACAATATTCTTTTTCATAATCATTACTATAATTGATTTTGTGATCATTAGCTAAATAGATTAGCTCTAGATTTTCCTTATGGTTAACTTAAAATAATGTATTTAGTTAAATTTCACTATGTTATGGTTTCAGTGTGATATAATCTAAAAAATAAATTAGTGTAAATGTTTATTTATTTTAATTTTTTACCTTATTCTTGTTAAACCTAGTGGGTTTATTACATTGTGGTATCTGAGTTGAGGCTCAAACTCTAGGACTTAATGAGTCCACTAACATAAATGTATTCCACTATAGACCAAAAAAAGAATGGTTTAGAGTAGACCTAGAGGTGAGGCTAATTCAAATACTAACCCTCCAGTGGATCCAAATTAATTTACCATTAAGCAAGCTATGAAGCTGGATCATAGCCATGCATGAAACTAGGGACTGAATCATAGCCTTAAAATAAGAAGTTCATGGGCATGTTGAAAATAATAAAAAAGAACCTGAAGAGCATCTTGTTATGTAGAAAAATCCTTAAGAGCACTAGCATGAGGAGGTGCCATAAGCTATGAGAGTTCAAGTAGCTATAGAGCTGGCATGAGTTATGGAAAAGGTGAATCCACCCAAGTTTGATGAAACTATTTTGGGAGATGGAGCTAAAGCATGGCTATAGAGATGGAGAAGTATTTTGAGATTCAAAATTACTTGGAAGTCTCTAAGATAGTATGGGGAGCATATCAAGTTACTAGAGAAGTAGTAACATGATGGGAAAATAAGAAACTCAAGATGAACCTTGACTCTACCACCACCACCTAGGAGTAGTTCATGGCATTATTTAGGTCATGGTGGCTTCCTCAGTTGTGTTTCAATCAAAAGCTAATGGATTTTTAGAGCCTTAAACAAGGAGACCTTATTATGAATGAATACTATGATAAATTCATTAAGATCCTAAAGTATGTCCCTTAGTATTAGGTAGATGAGAGGTTTAGCATCATGAAGTTCATTATGGGATTAAAACCCTAAATTGGTTGTGAGGTGGATGTATATTGGCCATCTATCATGGATCATGTCTTTGAAAAGGTAATTAAGTACGAGTAAAAGCTGAAATATCTTGCTCAGGTTAGAGATAAATTCAATAAAAAGTTTAGAGGTTCTAAAATGACTTTAAAAAAGAATAATTGGAAGAGAAGCAGACTCTCCAATAACCAATTTGAGAACTAGAATGCTAAGTTCAATAGTAGTTCAGGAAATAAGAAACCTAGAAATATTTTCAAGGGAGGTTTAAAGGGGAACCAATAGTTAGATAGGAGAGGACCACTTGGAGGATGCTTCATCTATGGAGGTGATCATTACACCAGAGAGTGTATTATATGTAAATGAAATGGTAAAAATAAGGGTTCTACCTCACAATAGGGAACCTTTTAGCAAAGGATTCATGTAGCTATTGTCAATCTTTAGGCTGAGTTTTAAGCTTCTCCTATTGAATTGTCAAGTATTTTGTTTGATCATTCAATTTAATTTTTGATTGACATTAGGGATATTAAATTTTTTATTTATCCTAGAATTCTTAATAAGCTGTCTAGAAAATATAGGATTATGGCAAATGCATGGTCAATATAGTATGGGAATGAATCAAAGGTTAAGGTTGATAAGTGTCTAGTGGAAGATGAGATCAGGTTTCCTAAATTCACTATAATAGTGGATCTATATGCTACACCACTAAGGTCATATGATGTGATCCTAAAAGTAAATTGGCTTACTAAGCATAAATCAAAGGTTTATTTCTATCTCAAGAAGGTAAAATGTCAGGATGATTTTGGAAATTAGACACATCTTTAAGGTGAGAAAAGAGAGTTAAATCTTTAGAAAATTTCCATAATTAAACTCAAGAAGGCTCATAGAAAAGGATTTCAAGTTTTTATTGGTAAAATAAATGATATAGAGGAATATAAATAGATTTATTGATTGACATAATACCTGGATCTGAACCATAATCCAAGGCACCTTATAGGATGACAACTACATAAGTGGTTGTATTAAAATCTAAACTACAGGAGTTATTATCAAAAGGGTTAATTTGATCGAATGTGTCATCATGGAGTGCACTGGTGGTGTTCATTATGAATAAGAATGGTACTCTTCATCTATGTATTGATTACATGATGTTAACAAAGGCAAAATCAAGAATAGGTATACATTAACTTGGATTAATGATCTCTTTGATTAGATGCAAGGGGCACAAATTTTATCTAAGATTTATCTTCAAGTAGGGTATCATCATTTGAGAATTTAAGATGAGGATATTTAAAAAATAATGTTTAGAACCCAGTATGAGCACTATAAATTTACAGTGTTGCCTTTTGGGTTGAAAAATACTCTGGAAGCATTTATGAATCTCATGAATAATGTATTTAGGGATTATCTAGACCAATTTGTGTTAGTTTTCTTCGATGATATCCTCATATATTATAAAAATGAGGAAGAACATCTTCAACATCTAGAATTGGTTTTGTAGTGGTTGTGGAAGCAAAAATTGTATGGTAAGTTATTCAAATTTGCATTTTTAAAAATAAACTATAATATTTGGGACACATTATCTCCATAGAATTTTTTTTAGTTGATTCAACAAAGATAAGAGCTATAATGGAGTGGCCAACACCTAAAAATGTGTACAAGGTGAGAAGTTTTATGGGATTAACAAGCTATTACAAGAAATTTATTCTAAATTTATCAAAAATAGCTAACCCAACTACCTCTATTTAGAGAAATATTTAAAGGTTTGTTTGGTCAAAAAAGTGTAAAAAATCCTTTCATGAGTTAAAAAGGAGGATTACTTTGGCACTTATGCTAGGAGTTTTTGATCCTAATGGTTAGTTCTCAGTAATCACTAATGCATCTAGGGATGGTATTGGATGAGTTATTATACAAAATGGTTTAGTTATAACATACGAGTCCAAAAATATTAAGCCTTATGAAGTGAATTATGCCCCTCATGATTTGGAACTTGCTACAATAGTGCATGCCTTGCAAATTTGGAAGTATTATCTGTTGGGGAAACTGTTTAAACTCAATATTGACAACTTGGGACTCAAGTATATATTTACCCAACTAAACCTAAATGCATGATAGAGATGATTAAAATTATTATCTAATTGCATTTTTATATTAATTATATCAAAGGCAAGGAAAACATAGTTGCAAATGCCCTAAGTCATAGAAGATACATATCAACCTTGGAGACTATTAAGAGTAATTTCCACAATCAGGTAATTAAATTCTCCCCTAGAGATGAATTATATGAATAGGGTAAGAAAAATTTATCAGAGGATTCTTATAACCCTAAGTTTAAAGGATTCAAGTTGGATAATTGTGTTCTTTTGAGGTATAATGGTAGAATCTATGTATCTGATAGAGAGAACTTGAAGAGTATAGTACTAAAATAATTGCAAAATGTCCTTATTTAGGTCATATTAGATTAACTAAGCTCATGGTTGAGGTAATACCTCTCTATTTCTAGAAAGGAATTGAAAAGGATGCAATGGATTTGATATCTCATTGTTTAGAATGCTAGCGTGTGAAGGTTGAACATGTGCATCTAAAAGTATTGTTATATCCTCATGATATACTAGAGTGAAAGTGGTAGGTAATTAGTATGGACTTTGTCTAAGGTTTTTTATTATCAGAGAACTGTCATGATATGATCTTGGTGGTAGTTGATAAACTAAACAAGGTAACTCACTTCATACCAACTAATTTGATCGATGATGCATCGATGATTGCAAAGAGATTTGTGAAAGAGGTCTACCAATTACATGGATTTATAGAAAATATCATTTCTTATCAATATTTGTGAATTAATTATATATTTTGGTTGAATTTAAATTTAGCTCTGGGTATGTAGTTAAATTTTAGTACTGCATATCACCCAAAAATAGGTGGACAAATAGAGAGGGTTGACCAAGTTTTATAAGATCTCATTCAAATGTATTGCATGATTAAATAATACAAGTGGGAGGAGTACCTTCCATTAGTTGAGTTTATCTACAACAACTCATACCATTCAACATTGAAAATGACTCTATTTGAGGCATTATATGGGAGAAGGTGTAACAACCCCATTAGGTTTTACCAAAATAATGCAAATTTTTTTAATATTAAAATACACATATTCAATAAATAAATTTGACCATGAGAAATCCTAACTAGTGATATTTAACTAATTATATTAATTTAGTTAACCATCAAGGTTTTAGCTAATCCACTATGCTATATAAGCATAATGAATAAAAGTTATAGTTTTTAATAATATAATAATAATATCAATAATGATTAAAACCTGATACAAGATCCTTTAAGGAGAGTCTCCACGACTCTATAGTCTCTAAGACTCACATATCAATATGTAATCTCAAGTATAGTACTCCAACAAGGAGGGAGAACATCATACAATTGATTTTTCACACCAACCACAGACTATAGATCCCCCACACTATCTCCCAAACAAGGAGATGGACCTCCATTAAAAAATGGGTAGATAATGACAGTGCGGGAATACAGAGTAAAAAAATAGAACCCATGTGTTGAATATATCTAATACATAATGTGTACCATAAAAAACACGTTCCAATATGATATCTCATAAATATGAAAACTATATCAACATATAAAATAATAATGTCTAATAAACATTACTTTAGCCAAAATTTTCAATAAGAAATGATCTCTAAGATTTGTCAAATTTATACACACCATTTGATTGGATTACACCTTATCTTGCATTGATGGTGCTAATTAAGCCAGTGAAATCCATCCACTACTTAACTAGGGTAATGAATATGAGATTTAGAAAATATATAATAATATAAAAAAATAATAGATTCACTCATAATATTACACTTTAGTTAATTTAAAATTAATCAAGTACATAAATATAATTTACATTCATTTAGTCAGTCAAAGGAAGTGAATGGAATCCAAACATCTAATTTATTACCAATAATAAACAAAATACAAAAACAAACCTCAATAACATACCATCTGGGTAATGTTTATCTAGACCATCAGTTGATTTAACTGTTAAGTAACTTATAACATAATTTATCCATGAAATAATATTATAATCTTGGCTAATTAAATTGTTTATATTCCACATATAACAACAACTAGTTCAAAACATACTATGTTTTATATTTAACTCAGAAATACAATTTTCTATGGTTTTATACTTAACCAAATATAAATAAGCATCAATTAATCACTGTTATTATAAAAATATTTACAATAAGCATTCATACACCTCATGATAACAATGCATAACATAGTTGAGTATTTACACACACTCACACACATAGATATATACTTTTTTAGTAAATCTTTAAATGTCTTTACAATACTGTACATCCACCATTTTTTAT